>OY759210.1:78399881-79791651 GCA_963662105.1 Meiosimyza platycephala
GATGACAAATGGAATATGCGCACTCTGTACACCTCATGACAAGTCCCTCAGTAGCTCAAGTGTTAGAGCGGCTGTCGCAAAATATGAAATTGCAATGCATGAACGGTCAGGGGTTCGAGTCCATGTACAGAATTAACCAAACTGGTCTGATGAGGCTATTGGTAATAGCCGAAACATGTCACCAATTACCAGGTTAAAATTGTTCCATTTGTTATCTTTGTCATGTTTGTTGAAAAATAGCATTGATCAATAAGTAAAAATTTACAATATTGGTCTTTGCTTAATGACTGTAAGTTCGATTAAATAATGTTTAATTATAAAATAATCAGTCGCTAAAATTAACTTTCTTACACCATATGGAGAGCACGCCGAATTTCAAAAAAAATATGTGGCTGGCAACACCACAATTTCGAAAAATAAATCATAGCATGACTTTAGGCCGACGGTCTAACGGCTATGGCAGCAAGCGAGAAAGTGACAAAAAATGACAAATGGAATATGCGCACTCTGTACACCTCATGACAAGTCCCTCAGTAGCTCAAGTGTTAGAGCGGCTGTCGCAAAATATGCAATTGCAATGCATGAACGGTCAGGGGTTCGAGTCCATGTACAGAATTAACCAAACTGGTCTGATGAGGCTATTGGTAATAGCCGAAACATGTCACCAATTACCAGGTTAAAATTGTTCCATTTGTTATCTTTGTCATGTTTGTTGAAAAATAGCATTGATCAATAAGTAAAAATTTACAATATTATTGGTCTTTGCTTAATGACTGTAAGTTCGATCAAATAATTTTTATTTATTATTATATTTATTTTTTGGCTGAAAGGTGAAAAGGGGCATTGCACGTTGCAATTTTTTTCCCAATAGTAAGCGTTGCCACGCCCCTAACAGGAAAATACTTTTCCCCAGCTAAACTAATGCACCGATTTTAATGAAATTTGGTATGGATATGGTTGAACCCTAAGGAAGCGATAGGGGTAAAAATAAAGTAAATAACTCTTTTCCGTTCAGTTTTTAATACTAAAAAATTGGCTGAATTTCAACCACTGTGCGCACTCTAGCTTAAATAAATATTCAATAAAATGAATCCAATAAATTAATTAATTTGCGAGAAATAACCTAATTGCACTACCAACCAATGTTAATAGATACCAGTAATTGTTATTGGTTATCGTGTAAGTAATGCTACTAACCTTAATGGAGCTAATTGACAAAGATTGTCGTTCTTTAATGTATTTGATGCCTATATCGTCTGAGAAACATGTAAAGTTAAAACCATTAAGCCAAACATTGAATAAAACCTCAAGTTTCGTTTCTAAAGTAAATTAAACAGATTTTTCATACATATAATTAGTATCCTATATTTCAATATTAAAAAAATACGCTTTAGTTTCTTAAAAACATTTACGCTTATCACATTAATTGAATATAACATACGAAAAAATACAACAAAAAATGAAAAGTTAACATTATTATTTAAAATTATATTTTTGTCTTTGTTGTTGCACGCGATCTTGTAAACATTGTTAATGTTCATTGCATTGCATATTAAAATTTATTGCATGCATATCTAAATTTATTCGTATGCACAGTTCAGCGTTCACTTACTCTCTTCTCATTTTATTTCTATCATCCGACCAATTCGAACCCATGAAAAAAAATTGTTTTACGGAATACTTAGAACTTGTTTTATGTAGTGAAATCCTTTCTTTGGCAACAGAATATGAAATATCCAATGTTTTGCAGTATATTTTTTACATACACTTCATTTTGCAATTTTCAGAGATTTTTCGTTCATTTCCGAGTCAAGAGATATAAAACTTCCCCGGTTGGAAACCCTATGTGTTAGTTTAACAGTAAATTTAGAAATACTGACCGTGAACAAATATAATTTATTTTTCGTCGTCAATAATATTAGTACATACATGAAAATAAGATTTTGCAACCCAGTGTTTGGCGAGTACGCCTCTGCTAAACGAAGAATGTTCTATCCATCGCACTGTATGGACCCTATGGCTCATGACCTCTGTGGCTCCGTATCCAAGTGCCAATCATACTCTATTCATTGCAACAGCAAAAACAAAACTTTACATGTAGAATAAAATATTGGGGCTTTAAGCGAAAGTGCTGATTATTGGATTATTTGTAAACTTACATGTTTGCTAATGAAATAATATTCAACTGTAATAATCAGTCGATAAAAACAAATAAATATTTCTAATAACACTGTGCAGTCAAATCGGTGAGAAATTTGGGGTCGCTGTACTCGATTCTGTCATCAGATGTTGACCTACACGTCAGCGTTTCGAGATAACGGGCAATTACGCGATAATTGGCATGGTTACAAACGCTCATTTTGTAAGACTGCCAGACATTGCCATGTTGAGCTGAAGTACCTTTTGCTTTATTTATTCCAGCGTAAATGCCTTCATTGGTACAACCATCAAGCTATTGCTGGCACTGATTGAGCGAATGGACATACTTTTTATTAATGTTGATTTTCAGACCTACTTCTTCCAAAGATCTGACGACAGTTTTTCTTGCATGTCTGACTGCTTGGTGTGGAAAGTTCATTGAATGCCACGATTTGTACTACCAGAAACAGTATAAAATTAATAAAAAATATTTATAATAGCAATCGTTAGAGGCAATATATGTACATGAACCCAGTTCCAAGTTTAAATTGGTGAACTCTTCTGTCATTCTCATTTTATCGACATTGTTATCACATACATATTTCATTTGTAAAGCGCTTTATGAACTTATTATCGCAATATATTTAGAAATAGGATGCTCCAAAATACGACATAGCAAGCGAGAGGGGAAGTCAGAGAAGAGGAGGTTTTCCCGAGTCTAGAGTTTCTTTGTAGGCACGTAAATTAAAAGTAATATGACTTTTAAGTTTATTTTGTGTGCTATTTTTTGTTTATTCCCCACACACGGTATATTAATGTTGCCCTACCATTTGTAACATATAGAAAGGGCAGGTATTAAAAGTGTTTATATTCTTGAGTAGTGTCACCGTCAGTGTCCGTTTGTCAAAATCACTATACGAGAAAACGAAGCGGGGGCTAATTTGATGAGAATAAATTTTTCTTGAGTAAGTAAATTTTGAGAGTTTTTCAGAGGAACTATAAAACTAATCGAAATTCTGGAAAAAGCATGTAATTTAATAACATTTGAGCTTTAGAAAAAGATGTGTCAGAGATATATTGTGTAATATTTTTATGTTTTTTATCTCAATTTTCATTATTTTGTGTAAAAAAATATTCAAAAAAGTCAAAACCCAAATTAAGCAGTTATTTAAAGAACATCCGATATACAGTGGGAAGCAAAACTGTTCGGATGTTTTCCATTTTTAGATTAATAGCTTCGTAACGAAAACGGGTGAAAGTTTCAAATTTTTTTTTCCTTTTTAAACAAGCAAAAATCTTCAAAAATAATGCACTACATTATTTAATATGGATGACCAAAAAAAAAGTCATGAACTTTTTTCGACAAAAATTTTTGCATTTTCACAAATTTTTTGTCTTTGTAGAAGGCCGTTAATTCCTCATTTTCAACTAGGCAACCCTGTCTTACGACCAATTTCGACCTACTGACCCGTATTTCAAAAAGTGTTGGATCGAAAATTTTAAGCGCCCCTTTATGTATCACGATTCGTCTCGTTTCGTCTCTAATTTCCAAGCCTGAAAATATGCAAATGCATTTTACATAATTTTTTTTTTTCTCAAACTTGTTATTTATTTATTGCAACAACTCACTTGGAGACTAACAATAACTATGCGTATCTTAAAAAACTAATAAAGCGTTGTACTTTTCTAAACCATTGCTTAGCAAAGTTTTTTTTTCAGTCGAGACGTAGCCGATGTGAGTAAACAAATAAGCCGATAATTGAAATCAAAAAAATCTAGCCTGTGCTTAATGACTAGTCAATTACAAATATAAGAATTGTACTACCATACTGTAAGGCTTGGAGACGAATCGTGATACATAAAGAGGCCCTAAGGATTTGAACTTTCGATTTAAATTTGATTTGCCCGACATAACGAGTGCTTTTCGCTTTGTTGATTCTAACATGGATATCTTTATTGGGACCCGCTTTAATATGTTATGACTTTGCCTAAATGAGTGTTCTCTTGAACCAAGACTTCATAGTAAGTGAGAGAGAGCCAATGCAAGCTGTACCTTAAGAATGTTTTTAACTGAAGTTGTTTTGTTTGGAAAGTTAAGAGTAATACTTTCAGATGCCACAACCAGTTTGAAAAAAAAAATATTCGCGATGTAAAATAAGCTCAAATATAGCCAAAAACCGTGTTTTTGCACTTTTAGGTTAGAATATCTCAAAAGCTTGACGTATAGGAGAAATTCTGAGCTTGGATTCGGATTCAGCGCATCACAGTCCTTCGGATATGATAAGTCTGGTCTCTGGTTTTGGATTTTTTTTATTTTTGTCGTCCGGTGTTACTAAAATCATACAAAAGTAGGTAACTTTACCACAACTGTATTTCAGTCAATTTTTATCCAAAATACTTTTGTTGGCCTTCAATTTGACGGAAACTACGTCACCTTTCTTTTTTAAGAACAAAAAAATCCCCTAAGTACACTCAAAAAAAAGTTGTACTAAAAAATTTGAAAAAATTAAAAAACGTCAAATTTTCCGTTTTTTTTTTCAATAGTTTTTTTAACTTATTTTGTTGAAAAAACAATTTTTTTCCCAATATAAAAAGTCATTTCGATAGGAAATTTAGTTCCCTACAATAAATCTACTAGTGTGTTTCTATAAAAAATTTATGGTTTTTGAGTTATAATTAAAAATATAAAAAATGGACAAATTCGACCCGTTCTGAAAAGTCCAAGTCAGAATTTAGTAGCACTTTTGGCTATATCATTTTTAAGGGTTCAATTGAAAATATAAGATAATAAAATACCTTTAACGAAATAGTTCCTTATTAAAGTACATAGGCAATAGCCTATAAGTTCTTTTATTTTCAATAAATTTTGAAAAATTCTTGCGCAACAATGGTTTTGCAGAAAAGATTTATGGTAAATTATCAACTGGCTTAAAACTAAAAAAAAAAATCAGCAAAATCAAAGACCTCAAGGTCAAGGTTCAACTCCTTTCGTTTTAGCAAATAATTCCCCATATGTACATGAAAACATACATATATGCAGATTTTTAACTTTAAAAATTATAACTTTGATTTAAGGAATATATACAAAAGCAAAGCGATAAGGACATGGCGAAAGGAATGGCAGTTGCTGGAGGTGCTGCTTTAGTACTTGGCGGTATTCTTGGCATAGGGTTTGCACTCGCAAGAAAGTAATACATTCATAATATAATTTATTTCATAATTTTTAAGTTTTACCAAAATTACAAATTTTAAGCAATACATTTGAAATATCAGTTGTATTTAATATGTGTTTTAATTATATATTTGTAGTAAACAAAAACGCGATAAATAAAAATGAAAGAGGATAAATGTAAAGAGGGGAGAGCTATTGTTATTTTATTCCAATCTGGATTCCATTTTATTAGTAAACGAATGATGCACAGAAAGAAATGTTGCCAATGAAAGCCTGGAGGACTGCATAATCTTATAAGCGAGCGATTGAAGTTGGACGTTGATGTCATTGTCTTGCAATTTTTTTAAATAAATAGAATTCTATCATATTGTTAAATTTTAAATGTATATTATATTATTATATACTTACGTTATAGGACATAAAGTTCTTCAATAAAATGTAGAGAGCCATAAAATTCAAAAAATTTTTAAATTCAGTTTTACTTAGGCAAATATTGGCAATACTTCTTTTTGTTTTGTTTAATTTTTTTTTTATTTTTGAATTACCTTTAGTTCTTATGTTTCCATATTTTTTTTTCTATATGTACATATGTATTTAACAAAAAATAAAACATTGATTATTGTAAATAAATGCATCTGTTTCGACAATCGAATTAACGAATCACAATTTAAAAATTAACAACCTCATTAATGGCGGTTAGGCACCTAAATTTATTTGGTAAATAGAAAGGTTCAAAAACATGTGGGAAAGGCGTATCCCAGCCAGCAACACGTTTTACCGGCGCTTCTAAGTGTAAAAAGCATTTCTCCTGAATGTAAGCGGCCAATTCAGCACCAAATCCTTGTGTTAGTGGAGCCTCATGTGATATTACAACGCGTCCAGTTTTCTTAACAGACTATTAAGTCCCAAAAAAAAACATACATATTATTAAAAACATGCTTTCAGTTCTATTTTGAATAAAGCTTACATTGCATACGGTTTCTCTATCCCATGGTAAAATGGAGACCAAGTCTATAACTTCACAATTAAGGTTTAGTTGTTGTTTGGCCAAATCTGCGACCTGAAAATTCAACAAAATACGGTTAATAAAAAAACATTGTAAGCCACATTTTCCAAAATCAATAAGGGTATTCCTCTAAACGCGAAAACTCGAAAGCATGAAAACTTCGAAAGTTTTCGAGCTTGTTTAAGGGAACACCAATCTATACAAACGTGCAAACGAATGAGAAACGCCTTTTGTTGTCTAAAACTGTGTCTGTTTACTTCCAAACGTAGTGAAATATGAGCATGAGAAAATGAGAGAAATCAACAGGTGTCTTAGTTGTCAATCAAAAAAATTAAATAAAAAAACTTTATTTTTGTTAAAAAAATTATTTTTTTGGATTAATTTTAAACCATTCCTCTTGATTAAAAATGAACCGATTTGAAACTTTTTCACACTAATATTATAGCTTAATAAATTACTTATCAACTGTTACCTATATTGTTTAAATAGAAACTTAAAATTGCTTAAATTAACCAAAATAAAGTGTGTAGCGAATTAAAATTTGTTTTGAAAATCGAAAAATCGGAATATAATTTTCGTTTTTGACACTTGGCTATTAGTCTAAGAGCTGGCAGCCACTTTGAGCAACCTACTAGATACAAAGCTAAAATTTTGTCTGTGCTTGATTTAGTATATACTAGCAAAATAAGAAAATCAAAATCTGGCAGCCTTGGCGCGGTCGCGAAGGTACACCCTAAAACTTTCAAAATTTTGTGAACAAATATAGCTTATTAAATTATCTTTCATATGACATCTATATTTTGGAAATCCCTTCAGCTGTTCTCCAGTTATAATGATTCTTTCAAAAATATTTTGCATTTCGAAACGTTTAGGGCGCACCTTCGCGATCGCGCCAATTCTGCCAGATATTGATTTTCTTATCTTACTAGTAGTAAATTACATATACACAAAATTTTAGTTGTGAGTGTAAGTTTTTTTATGAATAGTTTGCTGCCAGATTTTGATTGAACGAACAGTTTTTTTCGGCTTCACAACCAGCCCCACCACGATTCTGGCGGATTGTCTTTCGTTTATAAGCCATATTTTAAATATTAATTACAAAAAAATTAAGCGGGATGAAATAACCATGAAAAATGCAACGCTACTTCCGGACTGTTGGTGGAACCGAGGGCTTACAGTGAGACCGAATTGAGCATTCTTTGATAACATTAATTTGTTTTTAGCTTAAACTGAAATATGTCTAAAACTTGATAGTTTATTTTCTTTAATACAACTTATATTTTATGCCATTTTTGACATTTTGAACTTCAAAGCTATTCACAATAAGATGTTTGAAAAATCTACATTAATTCGAAGTGAATTTCAATTCGGGCGAATTTCATGATACGAATTTTTATTTCGAGTGAAATGAATTTTCGCCCGAAATTCATAATAGGGGTGATTAATCACATATTGAATGTCCTTTTTTTTCTTTAAACTTTTTTTGCTTTATATTTTATTATAAAATTATTATGTCACATAATGTAACATTTTTGGAGTTACTTTGTATCTATTATTTAAAAGTTTATGTTAAAAGTTACTCATGATTCTAATAGAGGACATATAAAATATTTCTAAAATGATATCAATTTATCCCGGTTTTGCAATACCTAGGATGCAATCTATCGCCTTTTGCTTTGCATATAAGCATTCCACGTTCACCTCTGCTTGAGTGTCCAAAAATGGAAGCCTATGCTGTTTTCTGACAAATCTGAAAGATTTGGATAGAATAAGGCCTGTACGCATACTAAAAGGAGAAGGATTGAATCCTATGTATTGCAAAGCCACTGTAAAGAACGGTGGTGGAAATGTAATGGTCTGCAGTTTCTTCTTTGATCATGGAATTCATAGAATTGATGAAATTATGGATCGCTCCATGTTCGGTGACATACTAAAAGATGTGATGCTGCCATATACCGATGAAGAGATGCCACTTAAGTGGAGGTTCCAACAGGACGATTCCAAATCACCCCTTTGATTTTTAAGGCGTGGCTTCAGAGCAATAGGATTGAATTTCTTAGTTGGCCTGCCTTGACCTGAATCCTATTGAGAATCTATTGGGAGATCGTAAACATGAAAATTAAGAGAGAAATTTGCAAAACCACGGCGGATTTGTTTAAATCCTTGAAAATATCCTGGGAAGGAATAACGCAGGATATCATTAATAATGTAGTTTCCTCTATACCAAAAAGATATGCGTGTGTCGTCCAGAATAAAGGGTTTGCAACTAAGTACTAATTTTAAAAATTTTTATTTACCATAAAAAAGGGGGTGCTTTAGTTTTGTCCGTTAAGTTTTCTGGCTTAAAATGTTGTTTGATAATAACTTTTTATTTATGAGACGCTGAATTTTTAAAATTTTTGTCTGTCTATAATACACTCCCGCTCATTTGCATAGGTTCAACATGTTTCTCGTATTCTAGCCTGTCTCCCTTATATATATAATAAATTCACAACACGGTTCAAAAACGTCGTTTTCACAAAAAAATTATGATTCAAAAAAAATGTACTGAGGGGGTGCTTAAGTTTTGGCCAATACTGTATATTTCAAAAAGATCTTAATAGAAAAAACTATAAACGGATTTACCTCTAGTAAGACATGTACTTGTGTGCCCCATCCTATCAGCGTAATGTCATTTCCCGTACGTAATATATCTGCTTTACCAAGTTCTGAAGCATAATTATTAACAGGAACCTCCTCTACTGCTGCACGATATAAAGTTTTTGGCTCAAAAATGATGCAAGGATTTGGATCTTTAATGCATGCCAACAGTAGTCCTTTAGCTTTAATCGGTCCACGTGGCACAACAATCTTAAGACCGGGTGTATGTGCAAAGTAGGCTTCAGGACACTGTGAGTGATAGAGTGCACCGTGGCCTACAGCAGCACATGGCGCACGGAATGTGAGTGAACCACAATCAAAGATGCCACCACTCCGATACCTATATTTGGCTGCCTCATTAGTAATCTGATCAAAGGCAGGAAATATGTAATCTGCAAATTGAATTTCAGCAATGGCAGTGCTGCCCATATTCGCAACACCAATAGCGAAGCCAGCAATACCTTGCTCACAGAGTGGCGTATTAAATACACGTTCTTTTCCATATTTATCACGGAGATTCACAGAGCAGCGGAAAACTCCTCCAAATCCAACATCTTCACCGAAGAGTAATGCCGATTTGTCCTGCTCCAAAGCTATATCCATCGCATTATTGATTGCCTGGAACATGTTCATCTTTTGCGTTGAGCCAGAAGATGCCGCTTCCTTGCCCACATTTTTGTCTGGGTAGTAGGTAAAATGTGTGCGTTTCTGCAGCGAGTAACTGCTCCTTAAAGTTGGCTTTACTACATTTTGCAAATTAATAACTGATTTAGTTATATTATTCATACTTTAATTACAAAATTTGCGTCAAGTTATCACAGAACCTCACAACAGCAGCAAAGAAACTTCTCTCTGTGTTATGTAATTAACAGAGGCGATGGTGCGAAAAGTAATAAGCATTATATTTATTAAAGACACACAGCCTGTTGTCTCAGCACCTGAGATCTGATCTGATTGTCAACTTTGTTTAACGTTGAGAAGATGGCCACCGTTTCGACGCGGCATGTCGCTGTCATTGAAAGAAAAACAGAAAATACAGCAAAGAAAGGAATTGATGAAATTCTGAGTTTTGTGGCGATACTGAAATTGAAGTAGTTTAACAAGCTAAATTCTAATGTTATCATATAAAATTAATCGTTAATCCAACACTTGACATCTATGTACAACACACCCAAGTCCTGGCAGTGTATGGAAGACTGCAAATTGTCAAAATAACATGATATAATTACAGCTATCCCTCGTTTTACACGCTACTCGTTTTTAACGTTTTCGATCTTGCACGGTTTTTAAAATCGAAATTAAAAAAAAAATATGAAGAAAATGACTAATAATACAATTTCGTAAAAGAATACTCATCGTTGGAAGTCAATGCAGTTAAGGTTGATTAATATTAGGAAGATAAGTCTTATTTATAGTTATTTTTTGAAAGTTTTTTTTATTTATAGGAAGTACAATATTTTTTTTTTATGAAACATTTTATGTACTACTTTTTATGTTTTCTATGATTTAAATGATATTTTTATACTTTATTAAGTGTATTAGTCATATTTTGTGTTCCATAAATGTCTAAAAAAGCTTATTTATTGTCGTTTCGTTTTACACGGTTTTTCCATATAAAAATAATTTTTTCAATTGCACGGTTTTGTCAGGAACGTATCTACCGTGTAAAACGAGGGATAGGTGTATAGTCAAATAAGGAATTTTGTCAACGAACTTCACACCCGCTTTTAGAATGTTATGGCACCCCTGATGGTACCTTCCGATATTTTTTAGAAAGATAAAATTTGCAACAACGTGAAATTAATTCAGAAAATTGTTTTAAAGTGCGTAACGGGTGTGACGTCCCAATTCTGTTTAGCTCTTCAAATAGGGTAGTTCAGATGTGCAAATGTCAGAAAAGCCTTGTTGACAGATCTGGATTTTCAAATGGAAATTAATAAAAGTGACAGCTGAGATATTTTTTCTTTTTTAAACAAACAAAATGTCAAAATTTGATTTAATTTTTGAAACGGACGCATTATAGAAAACTATATTTTATTACATTGTAAAGTTTATTTTTAATATTTCCCATAATTTTTGACCTATTTACAAATCGGTATGACGGATACATCCTGTGAGACGATAAGCAACATGACGTTGGAGGATGATGATTGGAAAGACTCCTTTGATAAATTGCTAGGACTCAGACCGTAAGTTGGTAATCTGAAGTGAATTTACTGAAAATATATGCACTCTTCTTTTAGAAATTTACGGGAGTTAAATATTTTGAAAAAGGATGTTCGGACCTCATTTAACATGAACAGTAGCGTAGAAAACTGCAGTATGGACAGTTCCAAGAGCATAAATAATTTACAAATTACACGCTTAAGCGTACCCAAGTCGAACCCTGTTCAAAAATATGGTAACAATAAACAAGTTTCAACGATATCAACACCACTAGGAAAACAATTTATTATGAATCCTTTTAAGTGTTCATTGTCTCCAATTTGTGATTGGAAGTTAAGATTTTGTGATAACGCTGAAGAGCCAGTTCAGAAAAAAAGGGCTGCCGTCGACAATCTTCATGGAACACCAATTAATCCAGAAATAGTTTTTGCTGGTAAGTGAAACTTATAAAATATGTAGTTGGCGTTTTATGCTGTTTATAGTATTAGTCCGGGAGGCAGTGTGGCTTAAGTTTACTTTAGCTCACATTCGCAAACCTTTTTAAAACTAAACTTATCTTATGTGCTTTTTAATTCTAAGAAGAAATATGTAATCAAAAAAAGTCGCTCGGATCTGGTTTCGGAGATTTAGCCATTGGAAGTTGCGGATATAGCTTTTGGAAAAATCATTATAAGTTCGGAACCGCTGTATGGATAACAAAAATATTGGTGTCCAAAGAAAGATAATTTAATGGCCTATAATAGTGGAGAGCTAGCCTAAGAAATTTAACCCATAGTTTTGGAGATATTACAATTTTTCTAAAATTTTGACCAATTTTTTTTTAAAAAACCGTTATTTTTTCCAAAAAATGTCGGTATGACCTATAACTTTTTTAGCTTCTTAAGAAAGCTTAATTTATTCCCCTTAAAATGGTGTGTCGTTTGTTCCAAATTTTTGCATATTTACCCCCTTTTTGACCGAAAAACAAAAAAATTTATTCAATGAATTCTTATGAAAACTATGTATTTATGGACAAAAACAATAAAAAACCAACAACAACATCAAGAACAACAACAACAAGAACAACAACAATAAGAACAACAACAATTATTATAAGACGATTCTCATTATAAAACTTAAAAATTTTTATTAAAAATCGCGCGCGCGATATTAATTTTTCCAAAAGCTATATTCGCAACTTCCGATGGCTATATCTCCGAAACCAGATCCGAGCGACACTTTTTTTTTCATACTTTTTATTTATTTTTAACCCCCTTTTACCTCTAAAAAAAAAAAAAAAATTGGAGAATGTGAGCTAAAGTAAACCTGTTCCAAAAAACGACTCCAAAAAAGAGTCAAAGGACGTGAAAAACAGACGAAAAAAACGTTTTTTTCAATTAAACAACGTTAGTTATTTAGAATAGTGAAAATGTTTAGCGTTTTGAGACATCAATGGAAAAAAGTGCAATTTGAAAAACTGTTCATTAAAATGGAAATTCGCTATATCGTTATACGTTATATTGGACGTCTACTGAAAGAAAAATCTGGTGTACCTAAAATTAATAAACGCATTTTACCAAAAATTGACGATATGTACAACCCCATATATTCTTAAAAAGCGGAGGCTTACATGTCTGCCTCTTGTGTTTTCAGCTTCCAGAGGCAATACTGAAGATAACGAAATTCTGGAAGGAAACGATAAAATTATTTAATTGAGTTTTTTTTTACATATTAACAATTGCACTTATTAAAAATGCGGCAGTGTGGACGTCACCTATTATAAGAGACGATTTATAGTACCATTGCTTTTATTTAAAAAAAAAGTATCAACATCGAACTATATTGGTGGTTATCATTTTTCACGGACTGAGTATTATGTAAATATGAAAATTATAAATCAGAAAATCGCCGCAAATTTGAGTATTGATTCATTGATACGAACGTGAAAAAATCAGACATGCGTTCACTTTGCTCTTCCGAAACCATACCTATTTTATATTTTTCGGTCGCGGCACTATGCGCAATCGATCGGGAATCCAATTTTACATAGAAAACGATGTGTCAAAGATTTTTTTGTACCAACGATGCGATCTGGAGAGACTTTCGATTAATAGAAGCAAGCATATTCGTCATAAGAAAATCAAGATTTTTAAATATAGGGTCAGATTTACCAACTGGGCCACTTTTAAAAAAAGTTGTTTATTTTTTAATGAAATTTTTTTATTTAGATAGTGGTATGTGTTAGAAATTAAAATGTGAAATGATTTTTTTTTATTTTTTTTGTTATAGGCTATTGAAATTCGGGGACAAAATTTTTTCAAAAGCTTATAACTTTTGATCGGATGCAACGATTTTTATAAATTTAACGGTGTTCGATTTGCATTGAAATAGAGTATAAGTAAAATTTTTTTCGATTTTGAATAATGTATTTTTCAATGTTTAAAACATATTTATTTATTAAATGTTAATGAGAAACAGCCTTCCCTGTCATATCGAAAAACGAAAAAAATTATATAAATGTTAAATATATTAAAGTACAATATTCCGTTAAGAAAAAAAATGGATCGCTCTTGACGTAATTTTTATTTAAATATTTGTAACTCAGCACAATGGGCTTATAGTGGATTCTGTGAGTCGGAAAAAAACTTGAATCATCGGGTACTCCTAATTAACTAACAGCCCGTGCACTCAGTGCACTTCATATTGTAAATCAGCTGATCAGAGATCACAGTACTTAAAGCACATTTTAGAGACTCCAACCAAGCTGTTGGTTAAGCAAAAGTGCCAACTTACAATCAGACGGAATTCTCATTTCCGAATACAACCTGACGTGAGTACCCGAATGAGGGACAACAAGAGGGCCTCCTGCGCCCCTGTTCACTATACGTACACTTTGGGAACCTCTGTATTACACCACTAAAATTAACTTAAGAAATATGAGTTGTATATGAGGGCTTTTACTTAAGCTAAAAATAAATATGAAAGAACCAGAAAATTAAATACATATAAGAAAATATCATATTGGTGATTTTACAAAAGAAATTTTAATCTTCGAGTGCTTCTCGCTGCAAACAAGTTTATGACTTTGTTTGTGTTGCTCTCAATTCTTCGATGTACTGACATTAGTGCTAGCCCAGTCAATCTGTGCTAACTCATTGAGTTACATATATATGTTTACACATGATTCAATGATGAAAATGTCCTTTCAGGAATGCCGGGTCAAGTTGGCAAAATTTTTAGAAGTTTTCTATTACAGATCGATGATTACTTAGACCCACAAAAAACTTTTTTGTTCTGTAGTTTGGGTGCTAATATAAAATTTCCATCTATTTTTCCCCGCTAAAATCAATCCCGGGGTCAGAATTCTTTAGCACGTCAGGTTTTTATTGGAGGGGGGGGGGGGTTTACATCCCCTAGATACGACCCTGACATGCACAGTTTAACGACATCAGCCAACCCTCTTATTAAATTTAAGCTGGCTAAAACTCAAAATTAGGTTCGAGTCTGATCAGAGACCATGTGCTACTGCTCAGCATCAAATAAAGCGTATTTAATATGCTTCCAAAGATGTGCTTCAACTTAGCATCCAAGGCAGTGCATTTCATATGCTTCCAAAGATGTGCATCCCCGCAATGACATCGTGTGTTGAAAAAGATAAGCAGTGAGAAGGGCATTGGGAGCAGCTTCTGCTTCCCTTGATGCACATCCGAAGCGCTTTGAACTCGCTTCCATTTCCCGTTGGGTATATAAATTCAATATGTTTTTGTGCTATATTTTGTGTTTTTAAGGCATATTTGCGTGCCTATTTTGTACTTTTTTGGAGAATATTTAAGCGCCAAAAATCAGTTTTTTGGAGCTTAATTTTCTGAGCCCTGGAAATCAGTAACTGCACGGCGGGACGAATGATGGCCCGTTTCATTGATTGTGACCGCGGGAGGGTAGTTTATATTATCGTTCATATTTTTTTTTTTCAATTCAGGAGTTCCCATCTTATACGATTTTAAAAAAGTGATGAATAAGTATCGTTTACCTTAGGCGGTCTAAAGCTTTTGAAAACACGAAACAAATATCTCCAAACGTATGATAATTAATGGGTAACAAAATGTGGTTATTTACCTATATTTATTTACTTAAGTTTTTTTTTTACAGACTATGAAACAGAGTCTTTAGAGAATATCATCATAAAACCGAGTGCTGATTTTGATAAAGGCGTTTCGAAACAATTAGATATCGTGGAGCAAAACGAAAAAACTGTAGAATCGAACCCAAAGTCCAAGCCCAAACGAAAAACAAGTAACCGACATGTTTTCTTTGAAACCATTGCTGAAAACGAGAAAAACAAAAAAGAAAACATCACGCAAAGAAGTTCTCGAAAACACTCAACTCCCACCAATACACAGGGAATATCAACAGTGTTTAAAACAGATAAGGAAAGGCTATCAAATCTAACATTGCAGCCCGGAAAGTGGCGTAAAACATTAAATGTTTGGCGACGTTTACACAATTTGGATGCACGTAAGTCTTAACATGTTTTGCAGTCATATTTTACTCCTTCGGTAATAATATTGTGTTTCACAGCATATCGTAAAAGTTCAGATGTGCGCTTTTCAAAACATAATGAATCTGTGGTAATTGAATGTGTTGAATCTATTGGTAAACGCATGTCAATATCTATAAACCCCGATAAAGAACTTACAGCAGCAAACAATTGTACTGATAAAAGTGTGTGGAAAAAACGAGTGTTAAAGCGCTGCAACCAAAATATTGTTCACAATTTTATGAATTTATACACTCAAAATCAGTTACAGAAATGTAAAAAAATCGGAGAGGGCGCGTACGGAGAAGTTTTTTTAAATTCCTTCGACGAGGATCCCAGTCATGACATCGTATTGAAAATTATTCCAATCGAAGGCCAGGAACTCATTAATGGTGAAATACAGAAAACATTTGAACAAATATTGTCAGAAATCGCTATTACCTTAGAGTTAGGTCAACTTAGCAATATGGTGAGAAGCTTGAACGCAACAAGCGGGTTTGTTGGCGTAAAAAAGGTAATTCAATATATTATGTTGTTGCATGTACTCCCAGTAAACATTTTGATTCTTTTATGAACGTTACAAGTATCAGATTTATGAGTCAGTACGCTCACTATGAGAACAAAATGCATTTCTGAATTGTCACTCCAGTATAAATCTTAAAATTAATATTTTATAAATCATAATTTTTTTGGTCGTGAAACATATCTTATTTTGCTAGGGTTTTTGAAAGTCAAAAATGAGGACATTTGTTTATTTTTGGTAAGGTAAAATTGTTAAAAAACGAATATTTCTTTCGGTAGGGGCGGAAAATAAGTTCTTTGCCCCAGACGCCCTATGTGCTCGGTACCCCTCTGCTTACCGCGAATTTAGGTTCCCTATCCTTGAATAAAAAATATTTATGGAATGATTTAGTTCAAGTACAGTTCAGTTCCGTGCCGTCTGATTGGATAATACCTCTTGTCTATGACTTACCAGGTATGTAGTTGTGGCAAATATCAAGCGAAACAAAATTGATACAAAGTGAAAAGGCCATCCGTAAACTAGTCACCAGAGAACTGCAACGGGTGATTGACATGCTCACACATAAATCAACACCCAATAAAGTAAGATGTTGGGCTCAACCGATCAAACTTGCTCAAACACTTGCACTCCCTGATGATTTTTAATCAATCAAACCTGTGGTTGCATGTGATCATTGTGAGTAAAATCATCAGTCGTGCTTGTATCCATCAGCAGATCGAACACGTTCGCATCACTCACAATTAAACATATTTGTTTTCTGCTGAATGATTTGATTGGTAACAAAAAACAAAGTGATTGCAACCAAAGCCAAAAATTGAAAAGAAAAGAAATCAATCAATTTTTTTTATGTGTCTGTGCCAACACTGGTCCGTATACTCATATTCATACCCATTTGATTGTTGCTATATTCGGGTTCTATTCATGCAATTTGTGGGTGCTTTGATTGCAATCACTTCGATTTTCTTTACCGATCAAATCAGTTGGCATATAGCAAGTATGCTCATACTTGAATGGAGTGAACTTGTTCGATCAACCGACTGACGCATACACAAAATGAACACTTTTTGCCTACTGCTGATTATATTCAAGGCTTGGTTTGAGTTGTTGTGATCGATTGTGATTGGAAACTTTTGAGTATGCTCAAATCAACAAAAATGTGATTTTTGCAGATCTCTGCTAGTCACTGAAAAAAAGACAGGAAGAACAGCCTGAAAAGAATCTGCTGTCAGATTATAAAAATAAAAAATGCATGTGTAATTGTATACTGCTTGGCTTACAAAACTCTACTCGCGAAACTTGGATCAAAAATGAAAGTACTACAACTCGCAAAATCATCTTATTGGACGTAGTTGAACTGGCTGCTGAGTGCCAAATATAGAATAAAAATTACATCCAATGCTTACAGAGACATATCTTGTGAAAAGAGATGACAGGACTACCAAACCGGAGTACCCCTGAGTGGGCGGCTTCCTAGTCAATGTCTGAAGAAAATGGCTGCTTAATTAAGTCCACAACAATATTAGTATACTTTTTTAAAGGTGGCAGCCCTGCTCGTACCCTCGTACTATGGGACCTGGACTGGTCACCACCTATTTCTTCCGAATGATAATAGAAACTGGAACAAAATATAACTTATGGACCCGAAAATCGATGTCGACATTTGTTATGAAAAAGGTTACTAGGTTCAAACCATTTTTTAATGCAACCGTTTTTGTCAGACCGTCCTCAATTTTCAGCGCTGACTGCTGGTAGGCGGGGACAGTAAAACACATCACCCTCACAGATAAAAAAATATATATATTCGGGGCATGATAAGTAACATCCATATTAAAGAGTTATGGAGTGGTAGCCATCCTTCCAAGAATTATCATAGCAAATCCATATTAAGAAAAATCACAATGTGGAGCGCAAGTTTTGACAAAGTGACAAACGTTATAAACCGCGTCGTGAACTATTGTGAATATAAATTAGATGCCGCCGTCTTTATTTGCTTGTATTTAAGCACATCTCGCTATCCCACTATAAAAATTAATAGAGGTGTTGGATTTTATTTTAAAAAGTTGCAGTGAATTTCAAAGAAACGTTCCGAAATTCAAACTCATTTGTCACTACAAAAAAAAAAAAAAGGTTTTGAACACCATTGCAAAGAGCAGGTCAAAATTTATCGACTCATGTTTTTTTTATTACTTTAAGCCATTTTCTGCGATTACGAACGAGTTGAGCATAGCGCGTTTTGTCGAAAAAAAAGCAGCGCACATCAGGTGGCCAGCTATCAATGAACGAACCTATGTATGTTGTGCATGCATGCATGGTTTATTATACTGTGGATAATGAGAAAAATGCCTCATACCGAAAGAAGGGTACTACGTATACTTAGTGATTGTAGAGCTGTGGCATAGCGTTTGGTATTATCCTCTTCGGTGGTCGAAAGTAGAGTAATTTCTTGTGTAATAATTTTGCCTACTTCTGCCAGCGTGTTCAGTTATGCTCAGTGTTAAAAAATGATCTAAATTTAAGTGAAATTTACATTTTGATCTTTTTGCAAAAAGTAATTGAAAACCAGTCAAAGACCCGTTAGCCTACAACGATGAAAGAAAAAAATTTTACGTCACCTATTAAAACGCAGATAGAACTAAGAATTATGTTAAAATCAAACGCACACAATGGAATTGCGGCGAGAGAGGCTAGACCAAGCCTCTATATGAACTGTTGTGATTCATAATTATAAAAAAATAATTTTTAGCAAATGCTTACAATTTTTATTATAATTCTAAGGTGGCTTGCGTAAAAGGTAAATATCCTGCTCACATGATTCAACTCTGGGAAGAATATGATAAAATAAAGGGTTCTGAAAATGATCATCCCGATGTGTTTACCGATGACCAATTATATGTTGTTTTAGAATTATCATATGGTGGACAAGATCTTGAAACATTTGTGTTTAACAATGCGGAACAATCCTATTATGCCTTACAACAAGTATATACAGATATAAAATAATAGTTTAATTTATTTATATTAACGTTTGACTTTAAATTTTAGATAATACTGACGCTGGCAGTTGCGGAAGAATCCTTTCAATTTGAACATCGTGATTTACATTGGGGAAATATTTTACTACTTAATACTGTGGAGAAGAACGTCACATATAACCTACAAGGAAAAACTTTGACAATACCTACAAAGGGTGTTAAGACTACAATAATTGACTACACGCTATCGCGGATGACGCTTAAAGATTATTGCTTTTATAACGATCTATCTACAGATGAAGATTTATTTTCAGCAACTGGAGATTATCAGTTTGATATCTATCGGATGATGCGTGATATCTTAAAGTATTTATTGCAAAACTTTTATAACCATTTTAATTTATACTTCATAAGTTTATTTTTCTTGTCAATAGAAATAATTGGGAAGAATTTGAACCAAAAACAAATGTATTCTGGATCTCCTACCTAAATAGAAAAATGATACAAGGTGTTGTGTACAGAAATACACGCACGAAGACACATTCAACGTATATGAATAAACTTAAGCAACTTGACACAATCGTCTTAGACTTTATTAGCGCAAAGGACTGTGCGAAGTATTTAAGGAAAATCCAGATTTGATGCTTTTAATTTATTTTTTAATATCAAGTGTTGTACTCATTTTTAAGTTATATTTATTTATTATACTATTCTTTTGATTATGCAGGCACAAAAATGTTAAAATCCGAAGTCAAAACAAGTTGGTCCGAAAGATTTTTGTATAAAACACGAATAAGTTGTGTCCTATTTCGAAGGATTTTAACCTATCCGTCATTTCATGTGGAGTGGATAACGAAAAAAAGGGGTTTTGTAAAATGTTTCATATTCGGCCTGATTGTACTTCTACACTTTTTTTTGAATCATCTATCTGCTAAACTAATGTACATCCCATTTTGAAATTTTAGGTATATTATTTGTATACTTTAAACTATATTTTAATATTAAAATAAAAAAAAATTACCGAAACTGTTGAAATTCTGATTTGAAATTGCAATTTCGAATCTGATTCGCAATTGAAAAGAGTCGTAAATTTCCTTTATAAACCGCTATGTTTAATATTTTATTGCAAATTTGTTTAATTCGAAAAACTACTTCCATAACTTGACAACTAAGCCTCATACAAAATAAAAACTGTGTGTTGATATCCACACCTTATAGCTTACCCACAATACCGACGTACGACAGAAAAACCGGCAGCGGAAAAACCATTAACGGTAAAATCCATTCGAGTAAACACAGTCGCGACGGACGACAGAAAATTCAGCTGTCATTTTGAGTGAGTGTATTCACAACGAATGACTAATCGTTGTAATTCAAATCATTACTTATCATAGATTTAAAATTGACATCACAAAGTTCAATTAATAAAGTGACACAAGCTGATTAGAAATGCAATATTAATCCGTCGACTGCGAAGGTAAAATATAAGTTAGTTTAACTCGACCGTCAGCGGTCGGTGGATTTTCCGTCGTCCGCCGCAATTCTGTTCCATTTCAAGTGGCCAAGGTTGTTGTAATTTTGACAGCTGCTAACCGTTGGCGGTTTTTCCGTCGTCCGTATACATTGTGGGCAAGCTATTAGGCCGTGAACGAATTCAGATTGTTATTTTTTTCTTGTCCACTTTTCATGAAATGCCCGATATATTTTCTAAAAAGTGTAAAAAACGCCATTTTGTGTTACATATACATAAATATTTGGAATTATCTTACTCTTATATGAAACTTTTTAGCATTTCAAATTTCACTTTTTGGCCTTTCCAAAATATCTATCATATATAAATAAAATATTTTATTTTAATTTTGCGCAAATCTTGACTATAATGGACAAAAGTAACGTATTGGATAGGCCAAAAAACTGAAATGTGAACAAGACAAGTAATGGTGAATTGAAATGTTTTTTCATCACTTCACCGTACATTTTGTTTTTGAAAAAAAAAGTTTTCACAGGTTCAGATTTTTCCAGATTTTCCACTTCAAATATTTGATACTCAAACCACTGGTTTTATAGCATTAATATTTCAGAACACTGAGGTATTGTAATCAGTTCACTCAAAAATCATTCGAACGACCCTCCAATAATTGCTTTTCATCTGCCTGTGTTATCAACATATAAATTGCAATATCACAATCTTATTTTATGCAATGTTTCTTTTTTGAAAATCTATTTTATCAAAAACTTTATCTAATAAAAATTACTTTTAAATAAAACTTAAACTTACTGTATACAAATGATATGTGCACACGATTCGCTTGAAGCAAGATCAAGATCGATAAAATTTTCAACCAAATCTGACAATGCACAATTATTATACAGTGTCTTGAGATTCCAAATACATAATCCGCGAAATCGGATCTGCTCATTTACTCGTTTTATGGCCATTTTAAGGTTTTACTGTGGCCGACATGGTTCGTTTCAAGCAAGATCAAAATCGGTAAAAATTGTCAACCAAATCTGACAATGCGCAATTATTATTTAGTGTTCGGAGATTCCAAAAACATGATTCGCAAAATCGTATCTAATCACTTACTCGTTTTATACGCTTTTACCGATAATATTGATAACAATGCGTTCTCGGAAAAATTGAGAATAAGTAATTAAAAATTTAAATTTTTTTATTTTGCTTTTCTTTGTGGACTTTATAATAAAAAATACTTTTAAAACGCATAAAACAAAATATATAAAAATTATTTCTCATTAGTTTTTAGGCCCAAAAGAGTTTTTAAAATTTTTTTAAAATTATTTTTTGATGAAAAACTGAATAACACAACATATAAAAGTTTTTTTATTAATTGTTTTTTGGTGAGCTTTGTAGTCGAAAATGCCTCAAAAATAGTTTTAAGGCCAAAAAGAATTTTTTTTTTAAATTTTCAATTCTTTTCCATGGAAAATGATGAATAACATAACATATATCAAAATTTTTTAATTTTTTTTCTTCGTGGGCTTAGTAGTCAAAAATACTTTCTAAGCCTACAAAAGAGAGTAAAAAAAAATTTATTTTTCACTACTTTTTCGGCCGACAAAAAAAAAAAACTTTATTTTGTATCGGTTTTTTCCATGAAAAATGGTGAATAACACAAAAGCGTTTATATAATTACAAAAATAAGTGACTTCATCGTGTTCAGCGACACAAACTACATAAACAACAGTTATCATAGCATATTTTAATATTTCACTTGATCTTAAAAGCATCAAAAACTACAAGGTTCGCTTCATAATTTTATTAAAATTATCGGTAAAAGTTTAACTTAAAATGGCCATAAAACCAGTAAATGATCAGGTACGATTTTATGGATCATGTTTTTGGAATCTCGGAACACTAAATAATAGTTGTGCATTGTCAGATTTAGTTATCAATTTTTACCGATATTGACTTTGCCTGAAACGAACCGTGTCGGCCAAAGTGCAAACCTTAAAATGGCCATAAAACGAGTAAATGAGCAGATCCGATTTCGCGGATTATGTATTTGGAATCTCAATACACTATATAATAATTGTGCATTGTCAGATTTGGTTGACAATTTTATGGATCTTGATCTTGCTTCAAGCGGACCGTGTGCATTGAGCAGGTTTGTAATAGCTGTGATTTGAAAAATAAAAATACATGTTTTTATAATGTTTTTCTTTATTAAAAATCATCATGTTTGATTTTTATGCTTTTTAGATAAAAATTATGTTTAATTGTAATTAATAATAATCAGTCGCTTAAAACAATTTTTTAAAAAATTTTGTATTGCAGGCAACACGAACGTTAGGGGGTAACGTCTTTATCGACTGAAAAATACAATACGAGCTCTTATACTTTTAAAACAGTTTAATAACTATATTCAAGCATCATTTGTAAAAAAAGATAATTTGTGATATAGCATTCGGACTATTTTTTTTTTTTTGCATTTTCCCTACTGTAAAGATACTTATGTAAGTATGTGAAATGCTGCATTCTGATTCCCAAAAGCCCTTTATAAAGTACATTGTAGTACATTCCTGATCAATTGATAGTAGCAGCTATAAAAGCTTCATATTATCCAAAAATGTGCAACGTGTGCTACTTGGAATATCTCATAAGCGACTTTACCAATGATTTTAAAAATTCAACTAATATTTTAATGCTATTAAAAAGTAATTACACGTCCAAGTAATCAATTTGGGTCAAAAAACGGTCCCTCCAGGGTCCGAAGCCACCCTAAGTGATGTCCAAAATCCTTTTTCGAGTTCTGCCGATTGGAAGAGAAACAAAAAAAAGTTAAAACTAATTGTCTTTCAGACAATTTTGAAAGAAATCAATACTTTCAAAATTTAAAATTTGAGAAATCCTTAGATCTTTGGCGACACATAATTTTTCTATACCACCCATATGGTAATGCTGATTTTAGCTATAAGCTACTAGGTTTCATTTTGTCTTGGCATCGTTTGGCACCAATTTTTAAAACAATTGGCACCAGACTTTTTTTTATTTCGACAGCGCAGATATAAGCTTTATGTGCGCCAGTCCTGAGCTTTTCAAACTTTCGTATGTGACAGAGTTGTTACTGTTTCTGTTAACTACTGTTGTTATATCCTTTCTTACAGTAAGGTAAATCTTTTTTTCTTCGGTTTTTAACATACAATCGCGGAACGCAGAAAAGCGAGCAACTTCTAGAGAAACTCATACTACGTTGTGAACAAAAGAAAAACATTTTTGCATTTAAAAATTGTGCTAAAATATTAATAGAAATTCAAACGAATGTATTTAAATAAAAAATATATCATTTTAATGTAGAAAGAGTGCAAAATCTTAGATTAGAATGAAAAAACTAACAGAGATGAAATGAAGCGAAAATATATCTATAAAAAATATCTATAAAATCGATAAAAAATGAAGCAAATTTTGTGAAGCAAAGAAAGCATTAAATTGCATTAACCAAAAAAAAAAAGAAGAAAGATGCAAATTTAAAAAAAAAGTTAGTGAAAATTGTTTTTATTGTAACAGCCACAAAATGTGAACATTTGTGAAATATGTATTAATATTATCCACCATCGAAAAAGAATAAGTGAAAAAACATCTAAAGTTTGTTTTAGACACCATAAAAACAACGGTAAATTTACTCAAAATACTAACTCACAAACTTGTGCATACAGTATGTACATATATGTATGTATACATATGTATGTACATTAGGGTGACCGTTAGACGTACTAATATTTTAAACTTTTAGTTTTCTTTAATGGCCATCCACAGTTTGAATCTATTTCACAAAAAAATAACTTGTGTGCAATTTTAGCTCGGTCGAATTAGGGGAAAGGGTGTCTCAGGTCCTCCGAAAATGGGAAAATGATGAAACTTTATCTTTTTTATTACAAAAAGTTTTTTTTTATGTTTTTTTTATTGTTTTATGACAAAGAAGCTTTAAATTTAAATTTTAGGCTACGTACATATGTATGCACCGAAGTAAAGATGAGTAAAACTACAGGTCTGACTGCTCCAATCTTCAAAAGGTTTCACATTGCAAGGTCTAATATCGATTCCAAGAATTTTCAATACGGTATCGAAGATAATGAAGTTAAGAAACACATGAATTTCTTGAATTAACATTAATTTTTCCTGGTGTACTCCCACCTCGAGGAATATTCAGGCGAGATGGATGGAAAAAATTTACATTTTCCGTGATGAATTCAATTTCCAGTACAAGAGAAAAATTGTATTGGTGCCATTTGTATGTTTCATGTCAGTGTGTATGTCGAAGCTTGACTTAGTGCGTCATCTGATATTAAGGCTACAAATCTAGATTTCAAAGTGTTGAATCAGCTTTTTGAATATAATTGCATCGAAAATTCTCCTCGTTCACATAGTAAATGATTTCAGATGAAAATAAATGAAATCTCAGGAATTATAAATAAAGAAGTTGAGCAATTTGTTTGCAGTGAAACTAAAAATTTTTTCAAATGATTTGAACTAAGTGATGAATTTCTCAAAAGTGATCCGTCATGGCATATAAATAAAGGTTTCCTTAAGGGGATGGGATTGGCAAGCAAGTTACGAGTCGTAATTGACATGGCAGAAAGAGGAATAACAACTTTTTTACTAAGGATGTGCTAGAAGTTGTAAGCGATTATCGGCGCAAGTTCTCAAGTTGTGGTGAAATGATCTTAAAAAATATATGATAAATAATCTTATAGCAACTGTTATAAAATAAAAATTAAAGTTTCATCTTTGAATTTTATAATTGAAGGGCTTATTGTAAAAACATGATAAGTCACATTATTTCAAAAATCGATATTTTGCCTTCTTTCTATTACCTGATACCATAGCAACACCCACTGAAAAGATTTTGGCTAATTTCAAATAAATTAATGACTTAGTCTTAAAAATAAATACAAAAAATTTGATTTTATTAAGGAATTATTATATATTTCAAACTTAAAAAGCGATTTATTCTTTGATTTTGTGACTTATCATGTTTTTACAATAAGCCCGTCAATTATAAGATTTTTTTGAATCTTAATTTTTGAAGTAGGTACATAATTTTTAAATTTTTGGGGGCCTTGAAGCACCCTTTTTCCACAGATTATTTTGTTATGAAATGGAACCAAACCAGGCGTGGCCGCATAAAAAATTCAAAGGGTAAAAATATCGGCCACCCTAATGTACATACATATAAACATGTGTTGATTTTTGCGGCCTTGTGTGTGTGTTTATTGGGAGGATGTAGGCAGTTTAAATAAAATTCATGGTAGCGTTAGTGAGGGGCATAAACGGAGTGAAGAGGGTGGATTGGAATAACACTCATCTTCGTCAGACGAGGTTTTATTTGTAGTATTTTGGTGCTCTGTTGATGCTGACTAACTGAACGATAAATAGAAAGGAACGGCGGAAACTTCTGTAAAATAAACCAAACGATATTTAAGTATTTTTGCTCTCCCGTTTTCTTGCTTTTATTCTTACAACTTGTTCTTCTACTGTTTATCTCAGCAACTAATGACTGGCAACACCATTAGTCATATACTGCACATACACACATGCGACGCAATTTTGAAATAAGAGAGTAAAATTAACCGTACAACGGGAACCACCACGGGGGATGGATCGGCCTTTTCATTTCAAAATGATGTCAATTTCAATGTAGTTAAATACCTGTTGAAGCAGTTTTCCATTAAAATCAAGTGGGATTTCGTTCATGGTGTAGGGCTCCATAAGAAATATCTGTCAGGAAGACGAAAAAAGCAATACATATGCTTAAAAGTCCCCTTCCAATTAAATGTCATTTCGGTTTTATTACTGCGCAACTGTTGTTGTAAAGTGTCCTTGTTATTTTATTTTTTTGCTTTCTGTGCATTAATTATATTTTATTGTTGTTTTAATATTTTCATTTCCCTTGCTTATTAATTTTCAAGTAAAAATGGCTTTGTTTCAACTTCATAAGAGGTTGCTCGCCTTTTTCTTTCATATTCTTATGAAATTGTTTTGATTGTTTGGTTTTTGGTACAACACTCATACTGGGCGTGGCATCTCTAACATCTCTAGTGCAATAAATTTAGGTCAACGCTCTTATCATTGTTGCACAAAGGTATGCACACATAGTATATATGTACATACATTTGTAGATGAACTTGCATACATATGAAAACGCGCAATGTGCATTTCCTATTTTCTTAAATAACCGTAAAGGAAAGTTCACAATGGAATTGTTTAAATTTTTTTTTAACAGAACTTATAGACCGAATAGCGGCTGTAGAAATGTAGCGTGTATAAGTTTCATGGATGAAATTTATATAGGGTGATTCAATTAAAGGTTACAATTCAAATGTTAAATTTTTAATTTATGTAGATACATACATACATACATATGTACATATGTGACGTTGAAATCATTAAATTAAACATGGAAAGTGAAGTTAACCAAATAGCTACCATGAGCAACATTGCAGACTCCCTTTTTATGAAATTTTCTATTACTCTTTGGCATAAATCACGAATAACGCAACGAATCACGTTCTCTCTGTAATCGTGTTATTGTCATTCGCATGCACTTCTTGCTTTGCATAACCCCACGGAAAAATATTCAGATGCGATTATAGCCCTAAATTAATTTTGAAGTTTTTTCACATACAGAGCTATTCCATATGAAAGCGTCTAACCGGTGAAGCTGGCTTAGTTCAGATTTTGCTCAAACTTTGCGAGAATCTTCTTTCGGGTTCCAAAGAAAGAAATCCAAGGGCATTTCATTTTAGGATGCGTCAGTCCTCGCAACTCAAAATTTTTAGCTGTAAACATTTTTCTGTTTAAGATATGGGCACACTTGAGATGGCATCTTAAAGCTAAGAGATGGTAGTTTTTGTGCAAAGAGTATAAATTCAAACAATTGGTATACGCGAAAAATTACACGGTGCTGAAAATACATGTATTTTATTGATTTTTCGTGATTTTTAACTGGCTCCATTGTTGCGACTGTTAAATACAAACCATTAATATTTCTTATAGATCAACTACACATATCGGGGAAGAAATAAAAAAATCGAAATAGAAAAATTTAATTTTTTGGTCCACTATATCAGCATGTGGACCACGAGATAAAATTATGAAACTTACAGGGTATTTAGTTCTAACCTTGAACTTTTAAAGCCTGAAATCTCGTTAAGTGATTTTCATCTTTTCCACGTGTTCAGGTGACTTAAACGAAGCAACAGCACAAACAAAATAAAGTGAATTTTTTGTTTGAACTTCGAACCCAAACACCAATGGTACATATGAGAGGAAAAAACAACAATTGAGGAGTTGAACAGTACGGCATATGTCCACTTGCTAAAAATATTCAGAAATCGTAAAAGAAGGTTTATGCTTCTGAGCTAATTAGAGGAAAACATTCACTTTACTATCTAAAAAGTATTACATCTAGTGCCTTTTGGAAGTATTTGAAATTTGTTTTCATGGATTTGGATTATGCCTACAGAAATTTAATGAGAGTATTAAAATTGTCATTTACTGGCATTATAACATTATACACAGCAAAAAAAAAAATTGTCACAAAAATCAACATATCGTTATTACGTATATCGGAATCTTATTTTCCATCGTTTCCACAAGTTTCATTGCACTTGGTTAATTACATTAGCTATTTATTTTTCGTTCGTTTGTGCAGCTTAAACAATGCATGCTGTTGGAATACATTCGGCGATGGCCATTAAGCGCCAGCGTAAAAGACATGAACAAAAGAAAGCTCGCGAAAGACGTTACAGTACTCAAAGCTCTGAAAGTGGAGAAACTTTTCATTCGCCTAGTGGATCGTTTAGAAGAAGATATCATCAAGCACATAATGCAGCTTCACAAGGACCGGGAATGCTTGATACCCAGGTAAATATTTATAATTGAAACTACGTAACACAAAATATTTAGAAACAGGGCTGCTAAGTGGCCGCTTTAGAACCCGCCAAGCCTGGAATTGCATGTCGAAGCCCCGGGGGTCTTGTAGGAATTTAAAAATTTCGGAATAGACCGTTAATTGGAGGATTTTTGTTATATGTACGTAATTTCTTTTAACAAGCAACCAACAAAAAAAAAAAAACTTTTCACTATTTGTAGGAAAAATCGCCATAAAATTTACACAGCTCTACAAAAATAATTTAGAAGTGTTTTAATCACTTTCTGGAAACGAAAAATATATTGTACCTTACTTAAACTGAAAAACAATACTTAAAGAAAGTTTTAAAAAAAAAATTTAAATTAGAAGTCAGTAATGTATTCTTTTTCATATTACCATAACACTTCTGATTTTCTGATTATACAGACTGAAAATACCTCTCTTGTGTTCTTTATCTTCTCACGGAGCATAGGATCTCCACATAACTCTTCTAACGTGCACGATTTGTAGCAAGTGCCTAACATTTTCCTGATTCACGTATGATTTAGGACCGTCGCGTTTTCTACTACCTTGAGGATTCCATTCCAGTATTTGCCGACAGGCTACAGTTGGTAATTTTCACAACATGTGTCCAATCCATTTGCATTTTCGCCCTTTGATGTGAATGAAAATCGGATCTAGATCTACATATAGTCCTAGGCCAACAAATTCTCAGGATTCGACGAAGGAAATTGTTAGTGAACACTTGTAAATTGTGTAGCCGGGCGCTGTTGGCAAGCGAAGTTTCACGGCCGTACAAAACAACTGGCTTTACGTTTGACTCAAAAATTTTGACAGACATTACGAAGTTTGGCGTAGTTACCTTTCGATTTGTTTATTCTAGCATGGATGTCTTCAATGACACCACCATCAGCTGTTATTATGCTGCCTAAGGAACTAAATTGATTCACTTCTTCTATGCTGGATTTGCATATCATGAAGTTATTGCTGGCACCGGTTGTGCGAATGGACATGGTTTTTACTTTCTTTATGTTAATTTTCAGACCTACTTCTTCCGAAGAAGATCTGACGACAGTTAGTTTTTCTTGCATGTCTGACCATTTTGTGGCGAGGAGGAATATGTCATCGGCATAAGCGATGCCTTCCAGATGCTCGCCGAAAGTCTATTGTAGGCCGCGCTTTGTAAAGTCCGTTATGTAATACTTTACCTTTGACACTTTCGTATTGAGCCTTGTTGAAATTAATAATCTTGGCTATGCTTTCCAGATGAAATTTCGTTTTCGTTGCTATCAAAGCAGTACTGTAGTTTGTGAAAGTTAGATGTAACGAAGCCGGCCACTCATTTATCTGCTACACAATAATGCGCAGGGTATAATTCTGATCACTAAACGATCTATTCAGGTAAAATCCAGCATGTTGTTTTCAGATAAGTGGTTCTATTTTTACGTTGGTTCTGTTGCAAAGGATTTTCGTTAAGACCTCACATGGAACTGACAACATCATGATGCCCCTATAGCTCTGGCATAACGATAAGTCCCCTTTTTTAGGGATTTTCACTAAGGTTCCTGTGTGTCAGTCTTCAGGTATTCTTTCTTCTTTCCAAATTTGTATAAGAACTGGATACAAGAGTTCAGTTGTGAACTCTGGGGAAGCTTTCAACCTATCAGCAACTATAGGATCTGCTCCCGCTGCTTTGTTGTGCTTGAAAGATTTTAGAGCCTTTGTTATATCCACTTATGAAGGCGGGTACGAGGCTAGTCAATGTGATCTTCCCTCAGGGAGGCGCATATGGCGAGTAGAGGTGTACGGTTGATGGTCCCCCCTTTATATTTATAATTGTGATGGACGATGTGCCAAGCCAAGCTCTGACTGGGAATTACGAAACAACTGAAAGAACTGACTTATGTCTGTCGGCATATCACATTGATGTCGTCAAGAATGTCTGATATGTATGTAGTAAATCTACCATACGTGACTCAGCGTGTTACACTGCAAAAACTGAAGCAATATCTATAAAAAAGGTTTCTTCAAATTTTGGTTGGCTGGTAGGGACCCACTTATGTAACTGTCAGCCAACGACTACTAAGTTATGTGGCTATGAGTCAGTGAACTACGTACATACGCAGTAGTACACTACCGGTAGAAATCTTCCAAAATATTCACACGCATATTTCCATCTACATTTCTACCTCTTGTTATGCGTCCACTCCAATAATACTAAGGTGATATTTATTTCTACTTTGAACATCCGAAACCAAAACTTTATATATTTGACGTGATACAGATAAACATGGATTTGGGAAGGTTGGTTCAGCATAAAATAATCTTTCCGAAAATATATACATATGTACAAATGTAATTCATCTCTTTAAAAAAAAGAGTAAACTGCTCTACGGTGTTATCGTACTCCTAATCGGAATTCTGGTAAACTTTTGTTTATTTGTTTGTTTTATTTTTAAGGTTGTAACCAGTATTGGCATGCTCCATATTGGAATCGTCTTCATAGTATTTGGAATATTTTTATGTGGAGCTGGTATTATACCAGATGAAACTATGTCCTGGAATGTGTTTAGTAAGTTTTATGGTCTTATACATGACAAATATAATTAAATTGATTTTGTTTATTAATTATTTAATTATAGGCTCAAGCTCAGCTTGGTGGAATGAAGTTACTTGTACTGGATTATTCTCACTTGGCTTAGGTTTATTTTTACTAGTACTAAATTGTCTTATAAGTCGTAAAGAAGAGGAAGATTTAGAAGATTATGTTCAAAGACAACTGACAAGATCACGTTCAGGACATCGTTTAGAGCGTGATGTAGAGACGGGTGTGCTGACTACGCGTCATGCCCGCAAAGCGGTGGCATTGCAGAAAAACGGCAAAAACGGTACAGCGACTGATGTCGCTCTGGTGAATAATGTGACAACGGATAACGTAGCTAATGGGCCAATATCAGTACGTAACTGTAAGTGCATGTCGTTTGTGTGCTACATGTTTTTTTATTTTTTATTTTTATAACAAATCCAACAGCTTTAGCTAAGTACTTATATGAAAATTTTAAAAGATTCCAATTATCCTATTGTTTCATACTGGGCTAAACAGAGTTGGGCCAAATACTCGTTTTTTTTCGCTAGCAAAGTGGTTGAAGGATTCATAAACTGCTGCATGATTTTTAAGTTCTATTTAGAGAGTTGCGCTTAGAGATTTACTATAATGTAGTAGTAAATGCAAGGAAACCAAGATCGTATGTTAACCTATGTTTACACGGACTTAACATAAATTTGCAAGAAATCTTACGTGCGAATTGGGACACCCTTTGGTATAACGGTATATGAGAATAATTTTGATAATAAATTTAATTAAACCGTTAATGATTTACCGGCATATCCGTCGATGAAAGGCCCTTCACGTGATGATATATAGCTTTCTATGCTAGAAATGATTCAAATATGTATGTACATTAGGCTGGTTCAAAATCGTATGGAAAAATAAAATGCAATCAAAAGTCTGGTGCTTAGGCCTGAAAATATATCTTGTGCCAAAATTTCACCCGAATTAGACCATGGGAAGGCGTGTCAGTGGCCGATTTGTATGATTTTTGTGCATTTGCGAGACGATTTTTTAGTATTATTTCTTTAACTTAAAAAAATATCGTCTTCAAGGTATATTCGAGGTTATACTTTTTTTACGGATTCAGTATGATGTGAAATCTGTGTAAAAATTATAAATCAGAAAATCGCCGTAAATTTGAGTATTGATTCATTGATACGAATGTGAAAAATGCTAAAAAATCTGACTTATGTACAATTTCCTCGTGCAAAACCACACACGGCACTATGCGTAATCGATTGGGAATCCTCTTTTACTCAGAAAACGATATGTAAAAGATTTTTTGTACCAACGATGCTATCTGGAGAAATTTTTGATTAATAAAAACAAGCGTTTTCGTCATAAGAAAATAAAGATTTTTAGTTTATTTTTGTTCAAGAAACGCTAATATTTCACATTTGTCCATTTTGTAGATTTTTTTTTTCTGTTTTCGGTAGTAATTTTTTAAACTGATCTTCGTTCTTCTTTATCTGTTTGTTGAAATTAAAATACAATTTTGTTTATGTTTTTTTATTGAAAACTCATATTTTTGGTACAATTGTAGTTGAGGTTGTATTTGCGCATTTCTCATTCAAATTCAGGAAAGCCTTCAGAAGGGAAATCTCTAGATTTAGGCGAAATTTTAGTATGTGAGTCTGTGAAGAAAAAAGTTCCACCTCTGAAACAAAAACGGTATTCGATTTCCGTTCCAAATGTCCCACTATCAGTTTTACAGAGCAGTTCTGGAAAATAACTTGATAGATATTCTTCCAAATTATGTGAGAACCGATTGATCTGTTGCGATTTCTTCGACCATCTCCTGAATGCAAGGGGAAGACTCATACGTCATTTTTTGTTACGACGTTGACCATCGAACCAACGAAGTTTTGCGAGGAATCCATCGATTTTATATGTAGCCGTTGGAATGTTTGCTTCCCTTCCTTAAAAATGTTGGTTAAAAATATTTAAGTGATTAAAAAGATCAACGATCAAATTTAGCATTTTCTAGAAACATCAATAATTCTGCTTTTAGTTCCAAGACTCGTTTTATTACTTATCCCTTGGATAGCCCCTTGACCTTTGTGTGATAAAGAAGATTTTTATGGTGCGAACCCATGTCTTTACAAATGACACTAAACAATCGAGTTTACAAAGCTTTACCTTTAATAGAGTTGACACCTTTCAACAGATCATTTAAATCTTGGGTCTAGAGCTTGTCGATGAAGAAATTTTAATTTCAATCTCGTAGTCGTGAGTGCTTTCGAAAGACATGTCGGATATACACTGCGCATTTCATTTTCAACTTCATCAAAGCTCACAAATGCCAGAAATTGCACACAATCTGAAATTTTAGTAGATTCAACACTACAAAGAATATATCACTGCGACAAAGTTGTCACACAAACTTGCGCTGCTAATTGTGAAATTGTCACTCTCTTTTTCTTTACGATTCTCTCAACAAAAATTTATTTATGCAATTCACAGTTAATAGTAAAGTTTATGCAATTCACAGTTCACTGTAAAATTGAAATGTGACAAAATTACAATGTCTCAAATCATACAACTGCGAGCGCATAAATTTATTGTTTACAAATTATGTTTTTGAAACTCTCTTTTCCCATACGATTCTCTCACCAAAATAGCAAAAATTTATTGTTTACAAATTTTGCTTTTTGACACTATTTTCCCATACGATTCTCTCACCAAAATTAAAAACGAATACAACTTTCAAAAAACATGCTTAAAGGCATGTTAAAATTTATCGAATAGTTGTAATTAGCATTTATATGGGAAACAAAAACAAGACAAGTTACAACCTCGCAAAATAATGTAAAGTTATAACATTGTAAATCAGTGGTCGGCATTCTATCGCCCGCGGGCAAACGAAGAGAATAAGCGAGAGTAAGCAAACTACAAAATGAGCTGGTTATTTCGTCAGTGCACTGCAAAAATCAAATGTCGAAATAATTATTTTTTCGCCGAAAATTTTTTTGGCAATGCTCAATTATTAATCTGCAGGCGTGTTTTAGGTATAGTTAATAAATTTCACATAGAAAGGCATTTTTTACCTAAAATTCAACCCCTGAAATAAGAAATCATATGGAACATAAACAGCAAAATGAGTAAGCATTTTTCTCAGTGATTGCGGCTTTTGTCATTTGCCTCTCTTTTAACCGTAAGAAAATTTTGATATTTGCGCTCTGCCGACCACTGTTGTAAATTCACCAGCCCAATTTACAATGAACTGTAAATTGCATAATTGTTTACAAATTTTGTATTCGTCACTCTCTTTTCCCATACGATTCTCTCACAAAAAATGACATGCTCATTAACTGCCACAAATTGCACAAAATATTCGAAGGGGCGTTCATGAAACACATCGCGCAAAATTGCCTATTTGCACAATTGTACAAATATTTTTTTTATTTTGAGAAAAATGTTGGTATGGCCTGAGCTTAAATACACTTAGTATAAGCTAGTTACACTAAACACCGAATACACGTAAAGTTTTTAATTGTTCTCGTATTTTTCATACATTTGGTTTTTAGGCCATCATAATAACATCTTAATTTTTTTCGTTTTCATTCAGGCTTAAATAACTCCGGTGATATTTTACTTGAAAAAATTGTTGAAGAAGATACAACATATTTAAATGATCGCAGTGCTGGTATCTCACCAATAGAAATAGAAAATGATACCAAACAACTTTTACGGAGGGAGTCCATAACCGAAACAATCAATATAACACGAATATAAAAATTTACTATATACATACATATGTACATGTGTGTATAACATATATAATTATATATATGCTCGTTAGCTTAAAAATTAAATTTTATTAAAACTTACTTCTAAGTGCATAAACTAATTAAGAATTTAAAATAATTGTACCACGTGCGACCATAAATTTTACTCTCTTTTATAACAATTTTCATATATGTAACTATACTAATATTAAAATTAAATTAAAACCTATTCATTGAATTATTGACTAATATGTAAAAAGATTACTATATAAAAAAAACAGCATTTTTCTCGTACAAATAACCAATATCAAAGCAAAAGTTGAAAAATGTTTTACGTTACAACATGGAAATTACAAAAAAAAAATCGCCCAAAAAATAATAAAATTAATAATAAGGGCAATGCCAAACTTTATATAAAGCAGACGTTATTTTAAGCACTCACAAATAAAACCGCAATATTATTGTAGCACACTCAAAAGTTACTATGCAACATGTAACATACATACATATATACTTCTATTTTTACAAATTCACCAATAGTAGGGGAGCCCAACAGGGGATTTCCGGATTTACTCGAGGATACAAGGGGATAACTTGCACCCTGTTGAGTACCTCTACCAAATCTTATCCTTCTATATGGTGCCGCGAGTGTAGGGGAGCCGGTCAGAATAGTAAAAAAAAATCGATAGCTGGATATACTTGAGCACGTCAGATTAAGGCATGGTGGGTTAATTACATGCTGAAGAGTCTACATTTGACCGTGATGCAAGGGAGTGGCAGAGTCACAAACTTGCAAAAAAAAAAACGTCACCTGGATTTACTCGAGCGCGATAATTTTTTTTTTATTTTGAAGGAAATAATTCAAGGATAACGGAAAACATATAATCTGCCGATTTCCACAAGCCAAAGTAACAAAAATCGTCATTAAAGTATAGCGCGTGCAGCTAAATTTTTTGGTTTTTAGGAACTTAATATACAAATAATTTAGCTGTTAGCTGAAAAAACTCTTTTTTTACGTCCCGTATTTCTTAAAAAAAAAAGATCCGAAATAGCACACTGAAAAACATGACTGTGCCGGGAAATACGGAACGGATGGTCACCCATTGTATTCCCCACTCCGTGCCTATCTCTCTCACACTCTCGCACCGTCCCCACAGACGGTACTTTAGTACCAAAATTGTTACTATTTTCATAGCTAAAATACCATAGTACGTTTTCCGAAAATCCACCTTTTTTAGTACTATTTTCCGAAATTTATCAACAATTTTTGGTATAAAATAGAAAGAGTAAAAATTAAAAAAAACGTATTGGGATTAGCGATGACATTTGCGGTACACTTGTACTTTTTTCGGTACATTTGCGTTCTAAAAAATCGTCGTCATTACATTCGACATGATTTGCCGCATTTTTAGTACATTTAACGAATTATCAGGACATTTTCAGTACATTTGGACAGTTTATAATAATAAACTTTTTTTCTAAATAATCGCAATGTGTGCATTTTGTAATTAGTTATTTAATGTGTGTGAAATATATGTCAGTTTGCTAAGGTTTTCCAGGTGGCAAAATGAGATTTTTTTTTTAAAATATAATTCAGTAAAATTGGGTGTTCAATACAAAAAGTACATTCGGCCTCTAAAAGTACACTTCAAGTCTCGATTCTATACATTTTCACAAAACCCAAATGACATCACTGATTGGGATTTTTTAAATTTTTAAGATTTAAGAAAAAAAAAAAAATTTTTTTTCAAACGGTCAGATTAAGCAAACTCCTCCAGATAATCGTCAGATTATGGATCAGCATGAAGGACATCAAGCTGAACCGTCTGTATAAAAATCTGACGCGCTTGAGCAACTACAAATATCGTTTTTTTTTGCATTTTCGAAAAGTAGCCACGCGCTTGCGTCACATCCGAATCGGCAGTCTTATGAATGGGAGCTTCGTTTGGGATCACTTAACATTCCCTATGAATATCTGACGCGCTCGAGTAAATGTTTCTTTTTTCCATTTTTAACTCATCCGTACGGCCACGCCCACCCCATGTGTATGTGGGTATGTTCTTTTTACATTTTTGAAAGCCTGTAGTGACTTCCCCCACCGGTGAAGGGTTAAACATTATATAACCTTTTTTTCTTCCTACCATCTAATCTTCAAAATCCAATAGGTCTCCGCCACGCTCGAGTAAATCAACATTTAGCATCGTGGGCTCCTCTACTACAATGTATTAATTGGTCTAAGTAAAAATTCCTCAGACCCCGGTGCTTTCAAGTTTACACGATCTAAATTTGAATTGCGCGAGCATATTGCTATAACTCCATTTAGATATTTTGTTGAACGTAAATGAAAGAAACAGGAACCGCTTTTATTTTGGAATATGTTAAGAATAACGTTCAGATCGAGAATCAATAAAATTTAAAATCCAATCGATGGCAATTTTTGAAAGAAATAAATTTTCATAGAAATACAAATTTTCTTAAACATCTATTTTAGAAATTTTTGTTTTATCATTTCCTACGTAACTTTCAGCGTGAAATCCGTTTATTAATTTAAATAGGGTCGAATGTGTTGAAAACACCGATTTTCACAAAAATTAACTAGTGAACTTATTCTTTAAAATCCAATGAAAAAAAAATTAGATTGATTTGATATTTATGAACATTACTTGACCACTGTGTATTGCCAAACACTTCAAAAATAAGTAACATTATTTATTATGTATTTAATGCATGCAAAAAAAGCACTGATAGGTACTGACTGGAAAAATGAAAATTGGATTTTAAAGAGAAAGTTCACTAATTCGATTTTGTGTGCTCAGAAATATTCTAGTCACTAGAATCCTTATTGGTGTTTTTGACATATTTGACCCCATTATCTTCACAATGAGTAGTGATAGAAAAAAGAATCTATGCCAGATTAGTTCAATAACTACATAGAAAATTATAATCATAAAAATAAATTTAAAAAATTTTAAAAAGCAAATGCTTTTTTTTCAATGATAGATTTTAAATTTTACTGATCATTAATTTGGACGTTATTTCTAACATTTTTTAATGCAATAATTGGCCTATTTCCAGCTTTGCTTTCTTTATTGGTGTACGAATGATTTCCACATTTTTTCTTCAAGTTTCTAACTGAAACGACGCACAATGCGAGATTTTGAGAATTCGGTGGCCATAAATCATTCTTCACATTTCACTGCATCAAAAAGCTAATGATGCAGTCTTGTTACGCATACTTTGATTAAAAAAAATGATTCAGGTTCGTAGGTGGACGGAAACATATTGAGAGGCGTGCCAATTGAAAGTTCTCTTCCCTTTTTTTTGTATAATTTTTTCTTTTACGATTTTTTTTCAACTTTGGAGTTGTGTAACTTTTGAACGGTACAATATTTTCACACAAATCTTTTTTTAATAAAGTTTAATGAAATACCTTCTTAATAATTTTAAATGCTGTTACAATATATGCTATCTAATATTTTTTGGGATCTATTTTTGTAAACGTTAATTTTTGCACTAAATCAGAGATAACTACGGGCCAGCGAACGTCAGCGTAGTTTGATTAAGGTTTTCTATATCTTAGTATCTTTTATCTAGAAACATTTTCTCAAACATACTATACCCGCCATGTACCCGCCAGTAGAACACTTTTTTCAAAAATTGGTAGGCACTTCATATGAACTGATCTGCATTTATATGGCACCGCCATAAAACAAGTGTATTTCTTTTGCTGTAGTGTTCATATGTATTTGTATTTCAACATATTAATTTCTTTTTATTTTTATTCCGCCATGTCTCGCCAGTAGAACACTTTTTTCAAAAATTGGTAGTCACCTCATATGAACTGATCTGCATTTATATGATACTACCATTGGCGGTAGGCGTGTCCGTTAATCGATTTGCAGTTTTTAGCATTTTTCAAATTCACCTCGAATTGAAATTACAGCCTTTGCTTTTCCTTACTAAGAGCTTTATAGTGATATACAATATGGTGTATGTGTGTCCTTCTAAGTATATACTTTTGGTCAACCTACTGAATCCAAAGTCTGAAGCATATTTTCTGATTTCTAGCGATTGCATCTATTTGGCACTTTTTAAATCAAAGAAAAAATCTATTTTATTTTGAAGAGCTCTTTTTTCAAACATTAAAAAATAGATCGGAGAAAAAAACAGTTTGAAGTTGTCCAAAAAGCTCTTGCTGTGGACTTAATTACATAGCTGCCCATTTTGAGATCGGACGCTGACTAGGAAGCAACCCACTCTAGGTCAGACGAAGGGGATACGCAAGGTCATCACTCCCTTCAAATCTTTCCACAAGAGATGCTCCTGCAGGTACATACATACATACATATGTATGTATCTTCTACATTGCTGAAATGCTCTTAGTAAAGTAAGAAAACCCTTGTCTTCAAAATCAAAAAGAAATGAAATTTCGATATTGGATGATTTTTGAAAAATACTAGAAACTCCCAAAAAATCTCGGATTTATTTAACTTTTAAAAGTCATACATATCTCAACTCCAAAGTAATTTGCAACGCTAAAATTTTGAGAAAATTACCTGATTTCAGTAGTACCGTAGGCAGGGTTGCCAAGTTAAAAAGAAGGAATTCCCGTCCGTTCCAAAATAAAATAATTTTTACTTAAAATGATAAAATAAAATTTTTTGTAGGAAAAGTAAAATTTTTTTGGCAAAAGTTTATAATTTTTTTTTTCAAAAATACTAATAAATAACACTAGCTTACACTCAAAATGTTCCATTGATAAGAAGTTACTTTTCTTATGTAGTTTTTTCTGCTGAGCACGGAAATGAAAATAAAAATTTTTTGAATGGCACAGTTTTCGAGATATTGTGGTTTTTTCATTTTTTCGACCTTCTTTCACTATAAAATTCATATCTTGAGTCAACTCGGTAGGGCTGGGGAAGGCATTGCCCCCCCCCCCCAAGGATCTGTTACTAGTTATTATTCCATACATCAATTCAATAAAACCATCTAATAGTGGTGAAATTCTCGGCGCCCCCCCCAAGGTTTTGGTGAAGTGACGCCACTGCTCGAGATATGAATTTTAAAGTGAAAGAGATCCAACAAATTAAAAAAACACAATATCTCAAAAACTGTACCATAAAAAAAATTTTATTTTCATTTCCGAAATCAGCACAAAAAAGCACATAAGAAAAGTTACCTCTCATCAAAGGAACAAAAACAAAAAATTTTTTTGTATCGATTGTTCTCAACAAATTGTCGAAAAAATTAATATATTCAGAAAATGTGGCATTCAATCGCTTCTAACATTATCATTTTTTGGTCGATTTTCTTTTGATATATCTTCATTTTTGCGTAAATGTATCAGCTCTACGAGCATGAAGCATAATTATTTTTGTTTATTTTATTTCTATTTTTCCGTGGCCATAGAATCAAATGTAAAATTTGATTTTTTTTTAAATCTAGCCTGTTTTCATCGATATCTTTTGAACCGCTTACTCAATAGAATATATAATTATACATGTTTATTTGTAATTTTAATACCTTTAATTTGGTGCTAAGCACTATAAAATTGGACATTTATAGCTCAAGATATGAATTTTAAAGTGAAAGAAGGTCGAAAAAATGAAAAAACCACAATATCTCGAAAACTGTGCCATTCAAAAAATTTTTATTTTCATTTCCGAACTCAGCAGGAAAAACTACATAAGAAAAGTAGCTTCTTATCAATGGAACAAATAAAAAAAATCATTTTGTAAACTAGTGTAATTAATACATATAATCGTAAAATATAAAATTTTTGTGTGGGAAAAATTTTGCTGCCCTAATTTTTTAATCAACATTTTTAAAAAAATAAAATTTTTGTGTGAAAACAATTTAAGTAGGTACATATAACAAAAATCCAGTTCACGGCTTTTTCAAAAATTTTTCAATTCCTACGGGGCCCTCGGCTTTCACATGAAATACCGTTCATGACAGTAAACTTACAAAATATCTTACCTCAGTTATTTGGAAGGTTAAAATTGGGTATTACCTCTCAATTTTAGTAGTAAATACATTAAGATACATATTTTGAGAATTTTTGTCAAGAATCACAAAATATTAACATTTAATAAGCATAAGTTTAAACCATAACATAGCACGTCCAAAAACTTTAATAAACACTAATTTAAATTTTCCTACAATAATATGGTGGTTTAACTAATGGTCGCTTAATAAAATCAAAATGACATTTGTCTACATGCCGTTGATTCTTTTCAAGTATTTAAGAAAATTTATTTCAAAATAAAAATTACATGTTAATCTCCTGCTAACGCTAATGCAAGTTAAAAAATTAAAAATTAAAAAAAATGAGCACAAATTTTACACTCATAACGAAAGACTTTAAATTACAATATAATACAATTTTAATGTAAATATCTTATTGTTAGTCAAAAAAATAAAATACACATTAAAACAAATAACTACCAAATAAATAAATCTAAAATATATATACATATATATAGTATATATATGTATTAAATCTTCGGATTCGCTATAACGCTATTATAGGAAAACTGTGAATGAAATTTTAAACACTTATTTTATAAGTTTTCTATAAAGAATTAATTTCCTTATTCATATATATACATATATATAAATATATATACATATATAAAACTACCTATTACATACTCGTTTTCGTATTCGTATAGAAAGAAAATATTTTTGAACACCAAAAACTTTGGTTACATTTTTTATATATCTACCTATAATTAATGAATTAATTACGTAAAATCGATATGACATTTTTATTTGTCTTATTGCACTGACTTACTCGTATGCATAATTTACCGACTAACTTATTTACGAAATGTATTTAATGTTTAATTTTTTTACGTCCAATGTATGTAAAATAAAGTGATAAAATATTAAAATAAAAATATATATATCTTTAATATGATATTTTGTTACTGCTATCGTAGTGTAAAACAATGCCGACCAAAATTATAAAAATGCATTTTGTGCATGTATTACTCATATTAACTCTCATCACTTGTCTTTAAAAAATGGTCAAATGATCAAAATAATTTAAATAAAAAATATTTTGCATCTTATTGGTCAATGTATGCCGTTAATTGCGCAATGTTGGAGTAACTTTAATTGGGTTAGGTCGTTCAAACAGCAGGAACACATGAAAGCCATCCAATGCCCGTAAATGTGAGAAGCCAAATTGCTCTTTCTGGGATGATCGAAAGCACCCAGAACTTTGAATTGAGCAAAATTCTAAGACTGTGCATTTGATACGCTGCTAAAATTATCAGACGTTCTATCTCCGATGTAATATGCCGCTTGGTCTGGAGTGCAGGGCCTTCGCAGGGGGTCAGTGCTGCACTGACCTCAATTTTCCCTCATTTCCAATGTGTAAACCGAGTTTTCCAACTAACGTGTCTCGTAAGAGCCATTGTAAGAATGAGGAATATCTTTCAGTTGAACTGTCCTTGGTGCTTTTCTGGCTTAAAATCGGCAATAACGATTTAGATACCTACTTAGTTTGGTTATCTATTTCTGCATAAAGTTACTATAGAGCGCTCTTTTACTCGCCACCATTGGCTTAACTGAAAGCTCTAATCCTGTCAGGTTCATTGGTTTGTTCACTGGCCATAATGCCATAATTGGTAATAATACGGCATAAATTTCTGCCTAAAACGCACTGCATTAGTTGAGTAGCTTAAACGTAGATCTCTTTGGCAATCCCGCAATATATTTTTGAACCATCGGTGAAGATTTCAATCTCATTGTCGCCGATGATGATGATGACAGTTTCCCTCCAATCCTTCCTGGTGGAAATATGAATTATATAGGACTGATCAAATCCTGTCATAAAGGCGTGTCTCATTGCGTGAATGACTATGTTTGATGGTGGCAAATGGATTATCGTTTCAAGTTCCGTATGCGGTGTGAATTTAAAGGCTCTTTATTCCCAAACATACTTTTCCCTGTACCTTGTTTTGAATGGTAAATTAGGGGCTATTACGAGTTGATTCAAAACATACTAGAACTTCGTAGGTAAGTATATGTCAAACGACTGGTGCATACATCCAACATGCTTGTTTACATCCACTGTGCTGTTTCAGACCCTATTTTTCTCCAAAAAACATACAAATGTTGAGCATTTATGGCTTTCTTCATTCTTCACTTCGTTTTTCGCCAACCTTTTGTCTTCGGGAAGGTAAAGATGAGAAATAAGACCGAACTCCGCCGTAAGGTTGATAGGATTCTTTCTTGAGATGTGCATGTTTTCACTTGTTTTCGAGATGATAAGATTCTGAGAGTTGCGTTGATGACTCCACAGTTCAAGATGCTGTTGATCCATTCATTCACGTTTTCGTTGGAGCCAATGTGTGTGTATAAGCTCATAGTTCACATTGTAATTAAGTGTGTAAATGCTGGACATCTTTTACAAACCAACAAATCATCGCTAACAGCCTTTCCCGACCTATCTTCCTTTGAAGCTACAAAAGGTTTAGTCTCAAACGAAATGGCAATCGAGTTGGCTTGGTTCTTTTGTAATTCTTTTCACGGACTTTTTGGCCTCATAAGACCAGAATTGAACTTTCGAATTTCGACGAAATACTGTCTTGCTGTTTTGTTTAGGTTTCCTTGGCAATATTGCATTGTCTGCATACCTAGTCTTAGGTATGTTTGAGGTTCCCAGAATCTGTGCCTCGAGCACCGAATTAAAGTTAATTGTCATTATCAAGGTTAATTGCCACTATGGCAATGTAACCTGTGGTTGCTATATTTACATATGTCATACCAGAGAGTAAGAGTATTGACTTGGTATCGTTCTTGATTGATTACCCGCTCATGAAAAGGAGCAGAAGGTGGGACCTCGTAACTAAATTTATGGCGACGATAAAAGGATTTAAAAAAATATTAAAAAACAAATTAATCAAACACCCAATAATAGGTTTTGCTAAATTTTCTGGCATCGAAAAAACATTTAACTCCCTTCGGTAAATGACGCCTCGGTTTATTCATAAAACCTTTTTTAATACAATTATCTTTTTAAAACTCTTTATTTTATTATAGAGCTAAGCTTTGATGAATTAAATTTCAAAATACCTTGCAGTTTTAAGTGAAACGGAAATATTTCTTAACATAGGTATATCATACGTTCTCGTTTTGAATTCTTTGCCTGTAAATATAATCGTTTTATATGGACGTTACTTTTTTTTTGTGATCAACAATTTTGGAAACATTGAAGGAACAACAGGTTTCAGGTACCAGCATTTTTTCAGCAAACGTGGTAAATTAAACTTTTCTCAATGTCCTCGATTTGTTTCTTAGCGATCTGGTAACCCTTTCTAACGAATAAAGGTTCCACCAAGGAATAAGTTACATTCAACACACGTTTTCTAACAGGATCTTAAAAGGTATATGATATTTTCTCAAACTGTTTTATATATCTTTAGTGATTCTATTTTTTGTGAAGTTTAAATACGTATTTCTTTTTATTTTACTATGTTGCCCTCAGTAGCGAAAAGGGCGTATCTCAAAAAAACGCGTTTCGAGATAATTGATGTTTTGTTTATGTCAATTTGTTGAAATACATATAAAATTGAGATAGAGGAAATTCTCTTAGGATAATTTTTAATATGTTTGAACAAACAATAAAATACCGGCATTTGGCATAATCCATTAGATGCGTGATTTCTTAATCTATCCGATGCCATAAGGATCACGAATATGAAATTTTTTCAGATACGTTTATTTCGCTTCTGAGGGCAGTATGGTAAATCAAACGAAATTTATAATTCTGGGCATTTTGATTAAACTGATTGATCAATTCGAGAGAAATTGGCAAGACTCAAAGTATTTATTTGCATGACAAAAGGAATAGATTCTTTTATAAATTTCATTCTTTAAGGTAATGGAACAACGATTGCGATTGCTAATTTATTTTCCCATCCATATAACTTTTTTCGAAAAATGGTTGGTGGTCGGAATCTTCGACTCTTACCGTCTATGGTAGTGTGCAAAATCTCTGTTCAACCTGTTTCTATTGAATCCTACAACCTTTTTTTAAAAAAAAAAACATTTTCTTGAATTACTGTTATTAATTCTTTACTGGAATTATTTTAAATGGAATCGAAAATAATTCAATCGCTTGCTAATTCCAATTTTTTGGAATGTAATTTAAGTATGTATTCTAATAGCAAATTTTGATTCCTTAACGACAAGTCAAATATTTCCTATTGGCATGAAATTGAAAAAGTCAATCCCGATTTATAATTTCTTCATATATTCTTTCCTAAAGTAATCGACAGATGAACTAATTCCTTTTACCATGGAATTAATAAAGTCAATCCATCAATTCCTTTTACCATGGAATTTAAAAGGCTGATTCCAAATTTCAATTCCTTGGTATGAAATTAAAATTTTTTGGAATCGACCAAGGAACTTATTACTTTTTTCATGGAATTGAAAAACAAATTACGCCGCCATGGCAAAAGGAGTCAATTGCTTAGTTTAGTCTTTTCCATTTCAGTAATTATAATTCAAAAAAACAAAACGCACGCACACAAACAAATAATCACCATTCAACGGTTTGTTGTTTGCATGCTCTAAAATTTCAATGATTTTTTTCAGCATTTCTTTTTTAGTTTATTGCACGATGTAGATCAACTTCATTTTTTTTAATTTTGAAAAAATTTCCGGAAATCAATAATGCTTGGGCCAAATTGTATTCGAAAATTTGCAAGCAACATCAGCTCGGGATCCGGGCATTAACCCTATGTAGCTCTACCTTAATCCAACGCAGGTGTTAATTTGTACTTGAAATGTATACTTTTCAAAAGAACAAATGTATTATTGGAAATATTTTTTTTTAGTTTACGACACAATTTGCATTGATTTTGTTTTTCAGAAATGCTTAAGCAAACTTTTCTCACCCCAAAATCTATAGCTTACCAACGCAACTTATTGACCAATTAGATGCTATTTTTTATATAAAATTTGTTTTGATGAGATGTCTTTTTCTTTGAACCTCATAACTTGACACAATTTTGGTATAGTAAATTTTGAATAAAAGCATTTTTTTGTTGTACTATACATTATATGAGCTGCTAATCGTGTAGAAGCATAAAAGCTCATCTGCTCTCCTGGTCACCATTGGTACTTATGTTTAACTGCCTTCAAATTGATGTTTATTTTTTATTAATCATCTAAACAGTGTCTTAAAGTCACTATACTGCCCTCAGAAGCGGAAAGGGCGTATCTCAAAAAAATATCATTCGAGATAATTGATGTTTTGTTTATGCCAATTTGTTGAAATACCTCTAAAATTGAGATAGAGGAAATTCTCTTAAGAGATTTTTTAAAGATTTTAACTTAGATACCGGTATTTGACGTAGTTCATTAGATGCGTAACATCTTAAGCTATCCGATGCCATAAGAATCACGAATATAAATTTTTTTAAGATACGCTCTTTCCGCTTCTGAGAGCAGTATAGCTTTATAAAAAGAAGAGTTCGTAATCGCACATAATCAAAAATCGATAATGGCTTCATGCATACAATAAAATAATGAATTTTAAGAGAGTAATAAAAATACACTTATTTTTAAATTCGTATTTGAAAAAAAAATAAATTAAAGCAAAAATCGCTTGCACCCTTTGTCAGTTTAATTTTTATTTGCACAAATTAAGATAATGTTATACTGTTATTATATGAAAATTTTCTTTATACTTTTTTAAATCAAATAAATTTTAAAAACTGCACAAATATATATTGAAAAAACAAAGAATCGTTTAATTTACTTAACACTACTCATTATTTATCACTTCGATCGCTATGATTTTATTATACAGTGCAACACTGGTCGCCGGTTGAAAAGTTTGCGTCCTCATCAGTTTTATCGACCTAGGAAGTTTTTTTGATTCAGTAAATTTTTTGGTCAATATTTCGTTCATTATAGGTGATATCGACTTACTATAGGGGCATTCCATACCAAATCGGCCACTTGTTTGGTCACCCCCTCCGATTTTTTTCAAAATTTTAAAAAGTTTTAAAAATTACTAAATAGATAATTCTTAGAAATGGTCAAATTACGTCGGAACACGAAATTTGAAAAAAAAAAAAAATAAAGCGAAACGTTTGCCTGCGATCGGACCGGTCTTTATTTTAGGTTTGTGTCTAGAGCTTCTTGTTATTTACAACATCTATTCTTCAAATTTAGCAAGGCAAAAAATTTCTATCAATTGAACTAGAAGTTGTGCTGGAATTTTGGATTAGCCGAAACGAATAAAACACGGCTATATCCTCACTTTTATGTAAAATTACTGTGGCTAGTGAAGCCGGTATTTGATATACTATAAGAAATAAACGATTTAAATATATTCTAATGTTCATATTGTCAAAGAGAACACATCATATCAAAAAATTTAAAAAAGGGTTAATATCAAAATTTTTTATTCAAATGTTACATTATTTGAGCTTTATAAATATGTGAATAAAACTGTAGGTCAGTGATGGCATTTGGGTTTTGGTGAAAATGTACTGAATCGAGATTTTTTAGAGCCCGAATGTACTTTTTTGTCTTAAACACCCAATTTTCCTAAAACGTACGAAATTGTTCTAAAATTTACTATGAAAAAAAAGGTCCTCACTTTTCCCATCTCGAAAACCCTAGCAAAATTAGATGTATATCACATTAAATTAATTACAAAATTTACACATTGCGCGATTATTTTCATTTACTAAAAATAAAACAAAAAAAATCGTAATTGATACAATAGTGTAATTATATTATATACAGGTAATTACTATAAATCTACGCATTTTGGTTATTTTCATTTACTAAAAAACAAAAAAAAAGGAAAATATTATAAATTGTCCAAATGTACCGAAAATGTACTGAAAATGTGCTAAAAATTTGGCGAATGTACTGAAAATGCCCCAAATGTATCGAATGTACTGAAAACTTGTCGAATGTACTGACAACGATTTTTCAGGACGCAAATGTACCGAAAAAAGTACAAATATACCGAAAATAGTACAAATATACCGAAATTGCCATCACTGCTGTAGGTCAGTAACGGATTTTTTGAAAAAAAAAATCAGATCAAATTTCAGAATATCGTAATATCTCAAAAACTACGCGCTGGATTTCAAAAACTTTGAGTTAATTTTGTAGCTTATTAAATTATCTTTAATATGACAGCCCGGATTAACCTTAGAGGCACACTAGGCCAGTGCCTAGGGCGGCACGATTTTTGGGGCGGCAAATATTGGGAACTTTGGAATTTCTTTTTTGTTTGTAATTTTTTAAATTTATTTACACACGGGGAAAAAAATGCAAATACTGGGATTGTGTGTGTAAATTACCTAAAATTGTTATCAAGCAACAACAAAAAAAAAACAAAAAGGTCCTCACTTTTGATAGATGGCGGCGATTTCTGACTGGCCAAAGGGCGCCAGATTTCTTAATCCGGGCCTGATGACGCCTATATCAATGCAGGCGTTTCTGACTTATATAGATTTTTAGAAAAGCTATATCCACAACTTCCGATGGCTATATCTCCCAATCCAGATCCGAGCGACACTTTTTGATTCCATATTTATTCTTAGAATTCATAAACACATTAGAAAATATTTGGTTTATAATCAATTTCGATTGTGTGCTAAACTGTATTAAATACCAAAACGAATAAAACACGGCTATTATGGAAAAAGAATAATTTTTTGTGGAATTTTGAAAGTTCTCATCTGGTAGCCCTGAGTTGCATATATATGAACGCAACCGCAAATGTCATATTTCACAGATTTGATGACAAATATAAAAAAGTTTCAACACATCGGAAAACTTATATATTAGTCGTCATGTTCGGTAAATTTATTGAGAAATAAAATAATTAACAACTAAATAATTGTAAAAAAGTTAAACAACAAAATTTCAAGTAATCATATTGAACATTGCTACTAATAAACCAATATGAGTCAAGCAGAAGTGATAAAAATCGATCAGCCACAGGAGCTGAGTTTCGCGGAATGTAAGTAGCAAATAAATAAATAAGTTGAATAAACAGATAATTTATAGAACGTAAACTGATATGGTTATTTCAGGCCCTGAAAGTGAGGCTGAACAACGAAAACGACAAAAAATCGAAAAATTATTAGAAAATGGAAATAATATTGATCTCTGTGAGTTACAGGAGTTGGCGCGCTCTGATTTCGGATTGGTAAATGACAACCTACGACGCAAGTTATGGCCCATATTGGCCGGTGTTGATACATCCGATTTGGAAAAAGCACCAAGCTTAAGCGATTTACAGACACATCCAGAGTATCAACAGGTGGTATTGGATGTAAATCGTTCCTTAAAACGTTTTCCTCCTGGTATTCCATACGAGCAGCGAATTGCATTGCAAGATCAATTAACAGTGCTTATATTGCGAGTCATTCACAAATATCCAAATTTACGTTACTACCAGGGATATCATGATGTTGCAGTTACATTTCTTCTCGTTGTGGGAGAAGAGGTGGCTTTTGCCGTCATGGAACAATTGTCTACAAACCATTTTTCTGAATGCATGCAAGAGACAATGGATGCAACACAAAAACGTTTAATGTTCATTTGGCCAGTAGTGAATTTTGAGAATCCGACACTTTTCCAGTTCTTACAGCGTTCGAGCGTCGGTACACTTTTTGCGTTGCCCTGGTATTTGACGTGGTTTGGTCACAGTTTGAATTCTTATAGCGCCGTCGTACGTTTGTATGATTATTTTTTGGCATCACCGATCTATTCGCCGATTTTTGTAACAGCAGCAATAATATTGTATCGTGCTGAAAAAATTTTACTGGAGGATTGTGACATGGCTTCGATACATTGTGTATTGTCGAAGGTAATTTATTTCAGAATTAGTACTGTGTCTAGCATGGTGTAATAATAATTACACCATGGTCTGTAGCGTTTTTGTAAAGAATTTTTAGAAACGCTTTTTTACTACAAAAACAGAACTTAATATAAATTCACCCAGAATCAAATAGTGAAATTTAATTCGATTTCGCTATTTTAACAGTTAGCTTGAACAGTAGAAAACTTGAATATTTTGAGGGTCCATTTTATAGAATTCGGCAGAACACGTTTGATCCTTCTAGCTGCTGCAAAAACATTCAAGGAAATAAAGTTTTTCATTTACGGCGCATATCATACTCCTTTTCCAACAACTTTTAGCTTAGAGCTCTATAAAAGACATTTTTGTGTTTATTTTATCAGAATTTGCAGGAATTATGTATTTTCCCATCGAAATATTTCTTCATATGAGGAAAGAAAGAAATTTAATGAGCTGCGGCTGATGTTGACTATACGCTCATTTGACATGTCTATTAAATTATTTTTATGGATTTTTTTACCATCAGTTGTGTCAGGGCGTCACTGAGTCTCAACAGTTTGAAATTCAGTAAATAAGTTTTGGAATATTCATCATTAAAAAGTGTATTTATTATTAATCTGCTCCAGAAAGAATTTAAGCTTGCAGCGTGCGACGAGTCACAACAAAGGAGCGAGTGTCTGACATTCGTTATTAAATTTTGATTCGTCGCACGCTGCACGCTTAAATTCCTTCTGGAATTCATGACTTGCGGTCGAAAATATTTAATAACTTCCGATCTAACAGAGACTCCACTTTTTTGTAAAATGGGTTTTGTAGATAAAAGAATCAGAAACAAAATGATGTTTTTTTAAATGTATTCTAGTTGGGGGACATCATGTTAAAACTATTTAAACAATTAAATTGTTATTATTTTTCATTTGCTGACAATATAAAACTTTTTTTTAATTTATTGCTAAAGCTAACGTTATAAACTATTAAATAAAAAAATCCGATATTGATCGGATCAGTGCAACTGGAGATAATAGACTTCAAGTATGAGATTTGACAGCCAGTTATCAAAAATTCATATGTGGATATTTTCGAAAAAAAATGTTTTTCAGCTAGATCAAAAAACATGGGTCAACTGAATTTGTTAGATGAAGGAAAAAGATTTTCATCGCATTTGGAGAAGTCTAGGATATTTTTTCCTGAATTTTGTGCGGTTAGTAAAAGAACTACCGAATTGTAATATTTTTGCACTAAAAAGTACTGAACAGGAAGCTCAGCAAAAAAAAATTATTAAATTATAATCTGTTCCGAAAACGCAAACGAAAAATTTTTCTGCCACAGACTTTCAAAAAGGGTTGAGAAATCGAAAACTATTAGAAACAAGAATATGAAGGTTTTTCAATAAACCTACATAAATACATATGTAGTAAGTGAAATATATTAATCTTTCGCTACAATACAGCCGTTTGAACAAAAAGTTGAACTCTCCAAACATTTTTATATAGAGAACGAAAAGGTTCGGTTTCTTAAGGGAATAAAAAATTATTGTTTTCATGGAAAATAATTTATTTTGAGCCATTCTAGTAGGATGAAATTTTTATCTAAATTTCCCTTTACTCTATATCGGCAGTGAAAGTCTTTCAAAATGTAATGCCAATAATAAAAGTCCAATTCCAAATTAAAAATCCTTGAAAATTTCAGAATCCAGCTCAATCAGAATAAAATTCTTCAAAAATGTTTTGATCCTCGTACCCCACTAAGGACAATTTAACGATAAAGAAAGTCGCTAAGTGCGCAAGGACCCTAAAATTGTGATGCTTAGAGGGCTGTCACTACGTCCAGCGCCCCTGTAGAACTGCCCTTGATTATAGATAGAACTGTATGTCATGATTATTAGACCGAATCGATTCTCTTATTTTCCCATGTTTATTAAAGCATTGACTAATTTGTAACTTTGCAAGAATAACGATCTTTGCTATCCTTATTGGGTTAAGGTTTAAAATCTACATATTTTGCAAACGGAAAAATTCCTAAAAACAAATTCAGTAAAACCATAAGTTTTAAATTTACCGCCGCTTCAATTTTTAAACGACTTTTTAAAATCAAAATTTTTTTTTGCAATTGCAAAAAAATGATTTTCTTTAATTTAATCAAAATATTTAGCTGCCAGATAATCTGCCATTTGAGGAACTTTTGAAGACATCCAACGCATTATATGACAAATATTCTCTTACTGTAATCGAAAAACAAGTAGAAGAGTTAATAAAGAAAGAGTAAGTTGTTTTTTTTTAAATTCATAAATGTAAATTTGTAAAAAATTTTCTATTAATATTTTAGAAAATTGCTAAGACAACAAGAAGAGCAAACCTTAATTGAATGGCGTAAAAAACAGGCACGTAATGCACGCAGAGATAAATTCGTTCTAAATCACTGGCTGCCACAGTTTCTGACACCCAAGTCTGTGCTTGTAACGACTGCATTTTCGATATTTGTTGGCATTTGCGCTTATTACTATAAGAATCAGTATATGGCGGCAGGTATTAGTTGAGTAAGCGTTTACTTGCAGCCGAATGTACATTATGTCATTCGACATGCAACAACCCCTAAGTGGAATTGTATGATTGGGTTTTCCCTATTTTAGATTTTTTAAAAACAATCAATTGTTTTTGAAGATAAATTGTAATTTAAGTTTGAGGAGAAAAAATTTTAGATTAACTTTTTTATTTCAATATTGAAGTGTTAAATAGCTTTAAGAACCTTTTCATTGCCTACATATTCTTATTTTAAAATATTACCATGCAAAGGAATCAAGTAAATTCTTTAAGTCATTAGCTAAATTAATAAGCAAAAGTAAGCTATAGCTTATAATATATTTTATAGTTGAAGTAAATTATAATAAAAAATTTAAGCTCACCAAAAAAAAAAAAGTATCAATGTATGATTATATTTTCCTAATTGTTTTAAAAAACATTTATAGTTACAGCGTAAATTTATCCCACACCTAAAAATACCTTAAAGGAACTTGGTTAATATTGTAAAATAACACATTTGCATATATGTATGTATATTAATAAAAATTGAGAAAAGTATTGAATGTGTTGTTGTTGTTAAAAATCACTAAAAACATAATCAAAATTGTTTTTGTTTTTGAAAACAACTCTAGCAAGACAGCTGATGGATAAAATCAACCTGGTAAATGGTGACAATTTTTCAGCTATTACCACACATACATACATATATGACACAAATTGCATCAAGCGGATCAGGGATTTGTCTAAAACAAAGTCCATTCAAAAAGAAATTTATTTGCTCATTTGGCAGTTGCAAACCAAAGCTTTTAAGATTCTTTCTCTTTATAAGGACCAAAAGTTTGCACAGCTTGGTTAAAAAAAATTGTTACGCAAAAACTTGAAAAAATACCAGTTGTACAAGTAGGGAATGCGGTTTCTTTTTTGTAAAAAAAACACTTAAAGTTCAGATGAATAATAAAAAAATGCTGTATTGAAAATATGCTTCATTGCTAGCTACACATTTTTCTCATCTTCCGGGCAATTTGCGGATACCACGCCATCAAAACTCTTCCCCTTTTGCCAAGAACCATTCAACAAGTGATTTTTCGCATCTTCGAACGAACCATAGCGCTGCTCAACGTTACTCATCGATGCGTTTGGGATTCAGAAAATAAATCCAATTTTTAACACCAGTAACGATACGATAAAAAACTATTTGCTTTTGTGTTTTTTCACATGTGTTTTTGCGTCCATCCATCCGCCTTTCGGTCATCTCATGTGGTACCCATCTGCTGACCTTCTAAATCTTTCTCATGTCTCATAGGCGACTGAAAATCATTTGTTGCCTAACCTTCAAATGCCCTGCAAGTTGTTTTTGCGTTTGTGCACCGCAATCGTTCAAAAAATGCTTGCTATTCTGCATCTTCGTAGCTTTTTGGCGTGTTCCCTGTCTGCAACATTAAAATCACCACTTTTGAAACGCCAAAATCATCGTTCACACGTAGCTCGCGATGAAGCATATTTTCCATAAGATTCTAGAAGGAATAGGTATGATTCCGCAGCAGTTTTCTTCTAATGAAAACAAAAAATTAAAGCTGTCCTCGAAATCTCCTGATTTGGCACAAATTTCGATATAACTATGTATTAAACAGGTGTCTGTAATGTTATTCAGATTATCATAATTCAGAAATTTAAATGTATGTACTTTTTTTGTGTTATTAATCAATTGAATATTACTGGAAAAACTACACTTATATTTTCTCGAGATTTGAAGAAATCGAATTACAGTTTATATGTTTGTATACTTATAGAAAAAGAAAATGAAACGCAAAAACTGCTTTAAAGCCTATGGGAAACTTGTTGGTCATTTATAAACTAATGGTACCGCAGAAAGCAAGTAATGATATTAGAAAATTAAAAATTAATACTTTCTAAATATATTTTTTTAAATTTGTAGCAAGGCAACTTATATAAAATGTGCTGAATCCTTTATCAGCAATGAATTTCTGATATTTATTTGTGATATTTACAAAGGAACCATTTTTTGACCTTGAATTTCTTAGTGCTGTTCATTGTACAAATCGAATCTATGACGTTGACGGTGTTATGAAAAATGTCAAATTAAAGGTATAAAAAAAGATAAAATAAATACTTTCCAGATTTCTCAATCCCCTCTTACTTTTGTCTTAAGTTCCTGGACTAATCTCCTCATCATCGACGAAAATATTCAGATTTTTTTTTTGTTTCTATCAATTTCATTTTATTTATTCAATATTGTCTTACAATCTGTAGCCGAACTAGCTAAGAAACGGGGTCGAATTCAAGTTATTCTAGAAACGTTCAAAGTTCAAATCACAGTCATATCAAGTAGTGTACTTAAAATCTTTTTCAGGACCCCGTGTGTACTGCCTGTAAGGCAATCGATCTAACTATCGACTGAATACACATTTATTTCATTATATTTAAAATTAAATATAAATTCGATTTTGCAAGCCATGAGGCTTTTAGCTTATGCATTATCGCTAGTATCAGAGCAGATCATATGTTTCATGTTTCATTTTCATAATTTTTTTTTTAATAAGCTTTTTTTTTACTTGGTTTAAAGCTTCAAGCTAAATTGCTAAGAAGGCTAATAGCTGTAGTAGCTAAACTCTATTATTATTATTATTATTATTAATAAGTGAAATCCCAAAATATCTGTACAATCGTTTTATGCCTAAAATTTTTATGCAGTCTGTCTGCTATCTGCTAACTATAGAAATAGTATTGAGAGAATTCTATATATGCAGTCTTTGAGCTCCCGTAGAAATATTGCGGATGTACTTTATCTGCATCAACTTATCTCTTGCTGCACCAGAGCTTCTTAACTACATACATTTTAACACTAATCGGAGAAGTACTCGTAACTCACCAATTATTTTATCAACCGGTTAGTAGAACAAATTATATGGCTCAGCACCTTTTAATCGCATGATAACTCTTATAGTTGTCTTAACAGTTGCGAAGTTTATAACATTAGCATGTCAGAAGGTCAACTCTCAAGCTTATATTGAAAACTAACTGTAGCTCAGTTTGAAGCTTAATTTTATGTTTGTGTTGTCCGAGCTCAACAGCATGCAGGGTAAATTTTTTCTAACATTTATGCCTTGGAAGCTAAGAAGGCTAATAGATGTAGTAGTTAAAGCGACAATTTCTTTGTAAAAATAAGCTAATGTTGTGAGCTTTACCGCTACAAAGGGTGGTACTGAACCTTGGCAGTTGTTTGTAGCATAACAATATGATTAATATATCGGTCTTGAATATGCCGCTATCATATACAAGTCGCTTATTAACGATCCCGAAACGCTTTTCAGATGTATCAAAATATATTCTTATTAATTACTCACTCCTGCCACCTCATGAAGAATTAAGACCATCAGTATTGTGGGGCTATAATGTTAATGGTCAAAGAGCATAACTTCATCCGGACCGACTTTTCAATGTAACGGAAGATTTAATCAGCAAGGCCTGTTCATTAATCTGAGAGAATGATCGCCTCCCATTTAACAGAATCAGCTGCAAAGGAATACAAAGTGAGCCTCCTTAGCTTGAGGATTGTCAACTAATACCTGGTCTGTCACCAGAAGCATCAAATAACAATTCATATATCTTCAACCGTTCCACGGTTATGACTACACGGAGTTGGTCAATTTCCCAGGCCAGGATTTAGCTTCAACGTTAGATTTAGGGGAGGTTCTGGGAGGTCTGTATAATGTGGTACAAAAATAGTGCAGCCGCTTCAACCGTATGTTAACAGCAGTGTGTATCTTACATTAACCACGTATACACAACGGTTATTCTTACTGGAAAAATGATCATCTTATTTGCAAAAAGGACAAATAGTGCTGCATTCGTCTCTTTAAATTTAAATGATTTAAAGCTTGTACCTCATCAAAATCAACTATGCACCGATGGCAGACTAGTCATAAGACGTCTTGTTACCTTAGTTTTAGCTAATTTATTACGAATAAAGGACGAGGAACATCCTTTAGAAGACTAGTTTTATTTACATCAATTCGCTTTCTATATAATACTAAAGATTTCAATAGCTATCCCTTAACTATTTTCATTCTTTATTAGCTTCTGACTTTGCAACTCCAACTTCAAAATTAGAACTGGTAGTATTTTGAGAGTCTATACTATTCACCACCTTCTGCAGAACTGCAATAAATTCATCCAATTTCTGTTGATTCATTTGAAAGTGCAACTTATCCCGTTTTCCTGTTGATTGCAGACAATTTAAGGTTACCGTTACCAAGTGACGGCGATTTTCTGCAAAGCTGCCGTCACCCATGATGTGACGCACATCCCAATCGAAAGACTCAACCAGCGGGTGCTCGCGTGCTGTATGTTCCCGTACTAAAAATTTTATTATCTCCGGTCTGCGTATGCCCAGCACCATGGGCACCATCTGCTGCAGATCGGGATTCATATTGGCAAAATCAGTTAGCAGCTCTGCTTCTGAGCTATTGTCAATGCAATGATTTTTGTAGCTTTTGGCGATGGCTTTGATTGTCAGCAAGAAGTCATCAGAGTTCTGGAAGCCATATTTGTGGCAAAGTTTTAGGAGGGATGCATCGGTGCTGTGATTACCAATTAGGTAGTCGATAGAATGATGTAAAATCTAGAAATGGGAAAACAATAAGTGCAAAGATTCGAAAATTGTAATTATTAAAATACGCCGCTTACTTCAATAAGGATTTCTTTGTTATCGATATTTAGCAGAAAGTCTTGCATTTTATTGCAAAAATATATAAACAAATTGGAGGAATGGAAATAAACAAAACTGCACGAAACTGACAGCTTTCTTGCTTGCAGTGTTGTCGTTTGAAATGTTTTTTTATTGAATTAAACATCCCATACAAACAATAACTATAACCCCTATAGGAAATTTTATAGCACTTAGCTTAGCTATAAATAACAGCCCTTTGTTCACGTTGAGTTTCCAGTTTTAATTAAAGTGCTTCTTTTTCACTGCTTCAAATAAAGGTACACATTCACTCTTGCTACGTAACTGTTTCAAACAAAGCATTTTTTTGAAGCATTTGACGTAGATGTTAGGAAGCAGATGTGACTTATTATCCCTAGTAGCATAAGAGGAAGTCCAGCTTGCAAAACAGTGATGTCTTTAAAATAGCTTTGTGTCGTAATTAATAAGATACTTTGCCTTTGTAGCGAAATTTGGTTTTATAATACCTTGCTAGAATTAGATATAAAATCATGATAAAGAGACCGCATGTCTCTTATGTCTTAATACTGTAGACATATAAGTCACTTGAAAGACATGACGTCTCATGTTTTCAGAGGGGCATATTATTGTCCATTTTTTCTCAATTTACCAAAACAAATTATGTCAGCATAAACTCTTCTCACAAGGCAAGATTATAAGATACCTTTCTGATCCATAGCAACATAAATTTCTTGTAAGGATGTAAGTACGTCCATCTTAAGCGGCCCTCAGTGTTACTGACATTATTTTGAATACTGACAGTATTACTGATCATGTGAGGGCAGTTTGATGTACTGATGACTGATGGAAAAACCGAATTATACTGACGAAGATATTAAATACTGACAGTAATATTGATCGTGTGAGGTGAATAATGACAGTATTTTCAGATATTTTATTTAATTTTTAAAAATATTATAAGGAACTATGTATACAAATATAGAATAATTAATGAGTAATATTAATAAAATAACTTTTTTTTTACATTTAATACTGCTGTCAAATGCCAAACAAACTGAGTATTGTTAATAATCAATACTGACCGTATGAGGAGTACACTGTCAGTAATATAAATACTGTCAGTTATTATACTGTCAGTAATACTGATCGTATGAGGGTCGCTTTAGAGTTCGCAAACTATCGATAGTCGCTAATCATCGATAATATCGATATTATGGTGGATCAAGTTTACTTCAGAGAAAATTCTCCAAATTTTTATTTTTATAGGGAAATTAGCGATATGTATAAGAATAAAAAGTAAATTTTGTAAAAAAGTGTCGGTCGGATCTAGCTTCGTAGGTATAATCATCGTAAGTTATGGATATAACTCTTATAAAAGAGTATAGGTTGGGAACCCCTGAATAGATTTCCAAAATTAGAATACCATATGAATGGTAATTTAATAGGGCATAAAATATTAGACATATAAATGTTAGAAGTTCATTCTACAGTTTTCGAGGTAGGACTATTTTTGTAAAACTTTGAAATTTTTTTTTATAAAAACCGTATTTTTTTCAAAAAAATTTATTATTAACGAATAATTTTTTTCGTATCACAAAAAATCTCAATTCATTTGCTTTAAAATGATTTATACCAATTTTCTTTTATATTAACCCATTTTTTACCGGAATGTAAGAAAAATTAATTCATAATTTTTTTTTAAATTCTATACAATATATTTATGGACAACTATAGCGACGTAAACAGCAACAACGATAACAACAACAACCGAGCCGTGGTTAAAGGCCGCCCACTTACTTTTACTCTTATATAAAAATAAGTCGAAAGAGTTTGAAGAAATGCCAATTACACTGAAACAGTGGTGTTATTCAATATTGTCGATAGTACGATAACAATCCCAAGATGAAAAATTCATTTTAATGCCGTCGATAGTCGCGATAGTGCAAGACTATCGACTTTAGCGATAGTGGCATCGATAGTTTGCGAACTCTAGTCCATCTTCATCAATATTCAAATTGTCGATGTCCCATATTTATAATTAATTTAAATAAAAATACATGAAATAGGTTTGCTTCAGATATATGAGGAGTTGGCAAAGTAAATTAAGTCAAAATCATCCACCTTTGCACATTGCAACAGCGGGAATCAAATAATAATGACGTCAATGCCATGTTGTTGAATCTGCACAAATTTTAAAATATAAACTTTACAATTCATAAACTGTTTTGCTTACCTTTTGCATATTTCAAAATCAATTTCATAAGATTTTATTTAAAAAAAAAAATTATTAACATTTCTTTAGGACTTCACAATGAGTTATTTTTCACACACGACGCTTACAAATACATATGCATATTGTCAATTTTAAATTTTTTTATAAGAAAAAAAGAAGAAGTAGAAAAACTGATCACGGATTCGAATTCCTCGATCGATAATACTTAGTTCGAAAAGCATATCCACTTTGTTGCATAATTTGATAATCTCTTTAACTTGCATCATTTTTTTAATCAATATATTGTAAAATGGGTAGGCAACTTAAAACAGAGGGCGGCAATTCATTTTTCAATATTGATGAAAATCCTTATGGGTAGTTTTGTTTAGACATATAAGGCTATTGTAGTCCACTGACACGTCGTGAAAAAAACAAAAAGTTTTTTTTTTGAACCGCTTCACAGAGGGGTATTTGAGCTCAAAAGGCGGTCAAAAGTAGATATTTAAATTATTAAAATGACATAAATTTAAGCATATATTCTGTAGCTGAATAGCTTCGACATCATATGGCAGTAATCCTATGTGTTTCGTATCATCCTATGACACGTTACGCCCATTTGAGTCAAAGCTTGTTCGTAGATATTTAAAGTATATTGTGATTTTCGAAACGCTTTTGTTTGGCTATTATTTCGCGTTAAGAGCTTTTGTTTTTGTGTTTTGTTTCTTGCCTAATGAATATGGACGTCCAGGGTATATATTGCATCTAAAGGATAAATATTTACTATGCATTCATATATACATATATACATCAAATTTCCTCAAACTGATTGTGATAAAAAACCTTTTGAATAAAAAGATATTTTTCTTATGTTGTCAGTGTTTGTTAAAAAAAAATTTCTGGTTTGACATCAAGTCTCAGATGTCTACAACATATATCGAAAAAAAAAAAATTGCGGCAATTTGCGTCTTTTATTATTACGACCTTTTTTTTGGTCTCACTGTGAATTTACGATTTTTATGAAGTTTACTTAACGGCGTACTTTCTTCTTTAACTACATGAAGGAGAGTGCAGAGCGTTTGATCGAAGAAAAGATAGATTACTTTGAAAATCCATTGTAAAAAAATAACAAGTTGTTCAGTAGAAAGCTCCAGGTATTTAATAATTAAGAAATAAGAAAGGAAGAGTGTCCTAAAATATTTAATTTAATTTCTTCACGTAAGAATCAGACTTTTTGAATCAATATTGCACCTATCTTATAAATTACCTGTACAAAAGTGGCAATGTAGAACAGAAGCTGACAAATTGATAGTAAAAGAAACAAAAATACTCATACAACAGTCTTTTAAAGAAGAAATGTCGTTGTTGGTCTATGTTCCCAAAGCTGGTTTTGGTAACACCAAGGATGGCAACACTTCTAGAAGATTTTTTGCTGATCCTGAGACTGCAGCCAAAATTACTGGGATAGATATTGCCTTAATTAAAAGATTAAAAATAGTTCTTGAAGTCATTGCAAGTGGACATGAAATAGATACAAGAAAATTGGAAATATCTTGAGCGGAAACTGCAAAGTTATACGTAACTAAATATAGGTAGCATTCGAAGACGCCAACAATGCATAAAATATTGATTCATGCACCATTCTGACCCGCTGCTATCATGTGAGCAGCTTTCAGAAAAAAAACAGGATTTTCTAAAGAAGCCTCAGAGCTTTTTTTGCCAACAAAAGCATTGCCATCATCTTCGTCGCAAACGGAAATCATATCCGATAAAAAGAGTGCTGTCTCTGCGAAGGTCAACTCCGATTCTGGTGAAGAACTTTAATTTTTTGTTTAATTTTTAACTTAATTTTCGAAGTTATATTTATGTTAATATACTTGGACTGATGTTTTTATTTTTATCACTACGTTGTATTAAAAACCAATGAATTTTCTGTCAAACTTTACTTTAAAATTATGAATATCCAATTATATTATTCAGAATTAATTTAGAATCATTTATCATGTCTTTTTCACTGAAAAAAATCAAAACCCTAATTTTGGCCGCATTTAGAACTCAAATACCCCTCTAATGTATGTACATACATGTATTTCAGCTAGACATGGGGGGTAATGCATAAAATATTTAATGCTTATTTAATGCATTATTATTTTCGTTTTCATTAAACTTAGTTCTAAATTTGAATGGTAATGGCAAATTTTTCCATTACCACTAAATTTAGTGACAGTTGAAAAATTTTCCACTACCACTAAACGATTGAAAATGAGAAATTCCTATTACATACCACTAAAATGATTTATCAATCATTAAATTTAGTGAAAATTAAAAGAAACGCATGACTGATTTCAGCACACTTTTGTTACTTTATAAAGAAGAATCGATCCTTTGAAAGTGAAAGTGAAAGAAATAAACTTTTTTACACTTTACAATTTCACAAATCCAGAATCGACCCCTGTTCATAGGTTAGGTTAGTTTAGGCAGGAGTGGCAGTCAGTTGCGAACTGACTCACTTAGACCAAATGTGATCCATTGTGATACCACAGGGTGTCCCTATCGTTGAACCAACCAGATTTCATAATGAAACTAAATAGCTGACCTATACTAACATGTCATGCAGGTCATCGAATAAAAACGAAGCAAGTGTTTTGTGGTGTTTAATGTTTTTCTCTTCTTCCACATCTCCTCAACTTCTACAAAAGTCAAAGGACCTAACACCTAATCTCTCCGCATGTCTGCCGATGAGGCAGTGGCCAGTTATGACTGCAAAAACTGACGAGACACTATATCTAGGGCGAGAAATCAATTATGACGAACGCTTAGCGTCCTATTTCGGCCAGATTTTCCTAGTTATATTGTTAGTTGTCCCTTGAGCCCATCTTTTGTTAGCATTTTTTACCATTTCTTCTTTAAGCAGTAACTTGCAGGTAGCAAGTGGCATACCGACATCTTCCTTGTCCTAAGGAATTTGTGCAGTAGTCCCTTTCCTAGAAAGTTCATCAGCTTTGCAATTGCCGTCAATGTTCCTATGCCCAGGCACCCAGATGAGGTGGTTATTAAAAAGCTGAGCCATCTCATTAAGAGACAAGCGGCATTGTTGAGCCACAAGTGAATTTCGGAAGACTTATTCTAGAGATTTGATAACAGCCTGACTATCTGAATAAATGCTTATATCCTTTTTGGATACTTGGATACAACATTCATCCTGAGCCAGGATGCTACCTCATCTATCACTATTACCTCTGCCTGAATAATGCTACAATAGTCTGGCAACCTCGTAGCAATTCTTATCTTCAGTTCCTTAGAGTAAATACCATAACCCACCTGGTTATTCACCTTGGAGCCATCCGTGTAGAAATTGATATGGCCCCTTCTGCCCGGGAGTCCTCACTTCCAGTCTTCCCTAGATGGATGTGAGTTGCGTAATCCCTCTTGAATGAGATTACTAGAATAATATAGTCCAAATTGAAGGGTACAGAAGTCAAGCTATGAAGGATAGTAAAGTGTCCTGCTCTACCTTCGGACCAGCAACCAGTTTTCCTGAGTCTGATGGCGGCACAAGCTGCCATCCGTTTACCTAACAGGTCGAGAGGAACGAGATGAAAGAGGACTTCTAAGGCGTCAGTTGGTGTTGCCCTCAGAGCACCACCACTGATACACATGGAAGCAGCCCTTTGAACCCTCTGCAATTGTTTGCAATAGGTGACCTTGTCTAAGACAGAATCGGTCGAGTGACCACTCTTTAGAACCAGTGAATAATAGCTTAGAACGGACAAATGAAGTGTTAAGGAGTTAAAGGGAATATGGATAGGAGAACTTCCTGCCGTTACGTTTGATAAGAACTAGCTTGGCATATGCCTTAGATGTGATATAATTAATGTGAAAAAGTAAAATTGGTATCAAAAATTACACACAAATCTTTAATACTTTTGACTGATTTCAATTTCGTTAAAATATTCATATAAAAAGGCACTTGTCGAAAACTTTAAATGCGATTTTCTCCTACTTTAGGTTTTTTGAGTTATGACGGTCTTGCAGCAAACGAGCGATATGTACATCAACATAACACTAAAGTTGCATTACTTGATATAACATGAAGGTAATATTAATATATAATTAAGGTGAATCTATAGCTATGCTCAGGGAGTTTATTAATTTTAATATTGTATTAATGTCATCAAAGTATTATGTTGATGCTAAGTATGACACATGTGAGGGCTATTTTAGCTTTAGCTTCGATATTTTACGAAATTTTCAGTTATTCCCACCTCAATTTTTTAGTGAAATTATCATTTGCACATTGAAACAAAGCAGTTATCCCGTAGCAAATAAACGTGGCGAATTTGTTATGGCGTTCTTATTTTAAAATACTTATATTAGTATGTATTTCTATCGCAGTTGTAGTGTAGTGTAACTTTATACATTTTGCGTATTTGCTAACATAGCAATTGTTGTTGTTTTGTTGTCTGCTGTTGATGCACCAAAGTAGCAGTAAAGGCGATGATATAATATTTTCAAGCATTTCGAAATAAAAAAAAAATTAAAATAAAATATTATTACTATAATGAAGTGTTTCAAAAAGTGTGTGCTGTGACCCGCCAAAATTCGAATTTTAAAACAGTTGGTTCACTTCAGCATTATTTTCTTCTCAGTAAGCTTGTTGCTAATTCGAATTTGGGGATTAATATAACCGAAATTTTAAATTTGACCAATTAAGTTTCGATTGGATTCATATCGGGGCTTTAGTATGGTGTACCTTACATTTTCCTGCACAAGACTTTGTGGGTCAGTTAAGCTGAAAATCTAAGCAGTTTTTTCCAATTAGTTTTAAAGAATCTTTGAGTAAAAATCCCTCGTTGTTATTTCAATATGTGTCAGACACATAGCGTTAAAATTTTAATTCTATGAAAGTGCCACATCAACCAGTCCAAAACCGCACAATTTTTTAGTTATGTGTATGTACTAAGATGTATGTATAACATTGACATCAATAGTTTCTTCACTTTAGCATTTTAAGTATTTTGCTTGTATTGAAGGTATCACACCAATAGTTCGAACCGGCCCACTTTTTGTCCAGTGCTAGCTGGATTCGCAAAATTTTGGTGTAATGCTTGAGTTTGAAATTTGGTTACACTTTCTCAATTAAGTCTCTCAGTATTTCAAAATTTTATTTTTTGCTCTTTTTCGATACTCTGAATTGTTTTTAGTATATGTATAACAGTTGGGTGCAACACTTTAATAATTCTGTCAGCATAGGAATTTAAAATTTTTGTCTATGGAAAGAGATACCATACCTTCATTTTAACCATTCCTAGTCAGACTTGTGCGTAATCAATTACATATGATAATTAATTATACATGCAATTACAATTCCTTGTAATTTGTCATTGAAATGTTTCAATTACAATTACATGTTATAGTAATTGAAAATTACGAAAATATTTCAATTACAATTACTTATAATTTTAATTGAAATTGCAATTACTTATAATTGTAATTGAAATATTTTCGACTGAAATTACTGTAATCCAAAATATGTAATTGAAAAGCAAAGTAATTGAACGAAATATGTAATCGATTACTTTTAGTTGTAGTTTACAATTTTTCAAATAATCAATTACAATATATACACCGAAAAAAATAGACCGTACTAAATTTGAAGAACTGCCTTCCTCCGATTTAGTGTAAAAATTTTCCTTAATCTAAGTTATTTTTCCTCATATTGATGAAAATTTCGTCTCATTTAGTAATTGAGTCCTTTGAAATGAGTTCATGTTTCATTAAAGCAAGTCAACGCTCTTCCTAAAATACAGAGTTTGTGGTTTTAGTAAAACTTTCCTTTAAAATAGTAAATTTTTCTTTGGGAAGAATTTTTGAGGACAACTTGTTCCTCATTTGAGTAAAAACTTCCTCAATCTAATGGAATGTTTTGTTTAAGGAAAATCGTACTCAGTTTTAGTTAGTTTCTTCAAAAAATTTACTATAACGTAGGAAAATTTTCCTTAATAAATGAGTGGCAACTCACTGCTTTACTCGCTGAAATTAATATCTATTCTTCTCGTAAGTATTCTGTTTTTGCCTATATATTTATAGTTCTCTAAATGTTTTTTAAATAAAAAAATTAAAAAAAAAATTATGTCGTCGCCGGGATTTGAACCGAAGCTATCCTGATCAGACAATGGTTGTTACATGCGCAGTTTAACAACATCATTTTAGTATGTCTCAAAAATGCTGTCGGTGGCTGAGTTGGGTAAGATGAGCATCTTTGAACAGTGGCATGGCGTAGAACACAGGTTCAATTCTCTGATCGGGGGTAACAGGTAAAAAAAATGTAAGTTCTTCTTTGAAGTTTTAAAAACGTATTACAATTAAAATAAGAACGACTGACAATAAGTAACCAACAAATAAGAAAATTAACAAATTTTTTTTGAAATCAATGAATTTATTTTAAGTAGATTTCTTTCATTTAAGGATACCTTCATCATTAGAAAAAGTAAAATTTTCCTCAGTTTTAAAACCTTGTCCTCACATTGAGTAAATTTTTCCTTATTTCAAAGCAGCAACATTTACTTGTACTAAGGAATCCAACTTACTTATTTTGAGGAACCCATGGCTTTAGCTCGTATTGAAGGACATTTTTTCCTTACATTTAGGCATTTTTCCTTAAGCGGAGTAAGTTTTGTTTTCGGTGTACAAATAAAAATACATAAACACATATCCATAGAAACACATATGTAAATACGTTAACACGAAAGATTATACCCAGCAAACATTCTGACTCTTTTTAGAGTCAGATATGAATCATAATTCTGAGCTTATACACTCATTATGAGTTCATAAAAGAGTCAGAAATGTGTGTATTTCCGTTCTTGGGAGGGCACACAGAAATGAGTCAGAAATTAGACTCATATTAGAGTCTGATATGAAACGATTCTGAGTCTGAAATATAAATGTTTTCACACTTTTTGGAGACATATGTGACTCATGATTCAAAGTTTTTAAGAGTCAAAAATTAGACTCATATTAGAGTCTGAAATTTGAAACTGTTCTGAGCCAAAAATATCAATATTTTGACTCTTTTTGGACACATATGGGACTCATAATTCAGAGTTATTACGGTCTGCAAAAAAACAAGCTTCCATTAAAGGGATAAAAAATTCTTTTCATTTTGATAGACAATTGTCTACTATCATTTTTTATTACAATCAGTTCAGTGTTTTTTGCACCAAAGCGTTACAATTGTTTAAAAATATTTCATGTAAGCAATTTTATCGAAAGAGTACAGATCTCAGCAATTGTGTTTAACAAAATTGATACAATGAGATCAGAACTTTAACCACCTTTAAATAATATATATCATTAAAACATATTGGCTATCAGAATCGTAGTACTGCAAGTATTGTGTCCTTGCTCGATCAAGATCAGTATTTCTGATATTTCGATAATTTGGTAAAAGATTTTTATAAAGTCCAATTTCATGAGTCATGATCTAATAAATAAATGTTATGAAATGAGCGCTTTACAGTAAGATACATATATTTATGACAGATTTCCTACCTTTAATATTTATTTTTAGACTTCTCAGTAAATGTAGTGGGAGGTTCTTGCATATATCAGCGACTTATGGCTTTTATTCATACTATGTTTTTTTGCAAAATTTGAAACATATTGTGAAGAGAAATTAAATATTTATTCGAAAGAAGATAAATTTTCCTTTTTGAAAATTTTTTTTGTATTTATTTGTTTATTTATTTGCAACTATATTAACAGTTTCAGAATTTATGAACCAAATCAGTGTCAGAAAAGAGTCATAGGTCAGCGTATTTGTTACTCTTTTGAAGTTCAAAATTTATGAAACATAAGGGAGTCAGAAAAGAGCCAAAATATGTGCGAGGCTAGTAACTAGTTTTAGGCTCATGTTTTTATCAAAAATATGAATCATTTCAGACTCACAAAATCTGAACGCTCAGAAAATTGTTTGAAGGGTAATAAATTAATAACACTAGTTTACAAATTTGGGCTTCATCTCGAGATCTGGTTTCTCATAAAAGTTTTACGATTTATTTTGGGGCGTAGATTCCAAAAATGCCATTCATTTTTTTTTCTTAAGAATCGTTTTCGAGATATCCCCAAAAACCGGTTTTTTGTCACTTGTTTCATTTATTTGCCCATATCTCCATCAAATTCTTTTCTACTCAAATATAATGTAGACCATTGTAAAGATATTTCTGTCTTCTTTATAATGATTTGCTGTTTGAGTAAATCAAATAAGGTTTTCCGGAGTTACAAGCGATCAAAGTTTAATAAAAGTAACTTTTTTGGTCTTTTTTAAAAGTCACAAAATTTCAATTGCTCCGTTTGAATACAAAAAAATTAGCTTAAACTTTTTTTAAGGTTTAAAATGAAAGACTATTCTTTTACAAATATTTTAAGTGTAATTTGGTCCAAGTCGGACAAAAAATGTAAAAGTTATTCAAAAATCAATGGAAAAAGCTAGTTTCCATATTTTCATTCAATCCCGTATATAGGCCTTTGACTTTGTAATAGAATAAGGAACTACTTCGATAATGGTTTTTTATTATCTTATATGTTCAATTATACCCTAAAAAAGATAAATCCAAAAGTGCTTTTAAATTTAGACTTGGACTTTTGAGACCGGTGCATATTTTTCCGTTTTTTATTTTTTTAATTATAACTCAAAAACTACACATTATTGGCACATAGTGAATATCAGGTTTTTTGTAGAGAATAAAGTTTCCTACAGCAATGGCATTTTATAAAATCAAAAATCTTATTTCAACAACAAAATAACCTTAAAAAACTGATCTAAAAAATCCGAAAAATATAAATTTTTTGAAGCTTTTTTCATATCTAAGATCATAATTCATAATTGTCATTGATAAGCTGAAAATAACTTTTTTATTGAATAAAAAATATTTTTGTGTGTAAAACCTGAAATTAGCATGGTGTAAAGGTAAAAATTTGTAAAATCATACAAAAGTAGACAACTTTGAACGTCTATATCTCAGCCAATTTTCATCAGAAACTACTTTTATAAGACATCATTTTGACGAAAATAACGTCAGCTTTCTTTTTTGTGCTAAAAAGACCCTAGTTCTATTCAAAAAAAAATTATCCCCAAAAATTTAAAAAAATAAATTTTTTCGGTTTTTTTAAAATAGTTTTTTAAAGTTATTTTGGTGAAAAAATAAATTTTTTGACTCTATAAAGTGTCGTTTAGATGGGAAATTTTATTTCCTACAAAAAATCTTGTAATCAGTATCTACCCAAAATGTATAGTCTCTGAGTTATAATTAAAAAAATAAAAATGGGACAAATATGCACCGTCCTCAAAAGTCCAAGCTTAAATTTAATAGTACTTCTTGATTTATCTTTTATATGGTACAATTGAACACATAAGACAGTACAATATATTTAACGAATCAGTTCGTTATTTAATTACATAGTCAATGAGCTATATACGGGAATGCATGAAAATATGGAAATTACCTATTTTTATTGATATTGAAATAGCACTCACAGTTTTTCAACGACTTGGACCAAATTACACTTAAAATATTTGTAAAAGAATAGTCTTTCATTTTAATCATTAAAAAAAATTTAAGCTATTTTTTTTGTATTCAAACGGAGCAATTGAAATTTTGTGACTTTTAAAAAAGACCAAAAAAAAATACTTTTTTTTAACTTTGATCGCTTGTAACTGCGAAAAGTCTTATTCCATTTACTCAATCAGCATATCATCAGAAAGAAAACAAAAATATCTTTGCAATGGGGTTCATTATATTTGAATAGAAAAGAATTTGATGGAGATATGGGCAAATAAATGAAAAAAGTGTCAAAAAACGGGTTTTTTGGGGATATCTCGAAAACGGTTCTTAAGAAAAAAAAAAAATGGTTAGCATTTTTGGAATCTACGCCTCAAAATACATCGTAAAAGTTTTATGAGAAACCAGATCTTTTTTTGTGTAAACTAGTGTAATTAATTCAAAAACTTTTAATTTGCTTTGCCCAGAGTCAAAATTTCAAAATTTCCATCGCAAAGTTTTTGATGTCGGGGTTGTGACACAATGCAAACTATAATAAGGTCATTTATACAAGTCCAACTAGCATTAAACATTCCCATATAAATCATATGCAATAACATAAATAATTTTTGTGAATTTTATCGCTTGAAAGAAAATTTTTTTCAAATTTCAATAAATGTAATTGCAGAAAAATGTGTGACTAATTACATTTTCGTTTCAAATTACTTAGCAAAAGTAATTGATTGAGGCTCTCTGAAAGATTACATTTTCATGCATTACTAATCCAATTACAAAAGTATTTAGAATTGCATGTAATTGTAATTTTAAATTACATGTAATTGAAATTAATGTAATTGAAAAAACTTCAATTACAATTACTTTTAATTTTTTTTTCAATTAAAAGTAATGATTACTTGTAATTGTAATTGAAAGAATTGTAATCCAAAAATATCCAAGTCTGTTCCTGTTTCGTTGCCTTGCCTTAAATAACTCTCTGAGTTAAGCTTTTTAAAATTATTGGCTTAGTAGTTCCTGATACAATTCTCAACATATGGATAAAATCTCGAGGTAACTTTAAGTTTATATGAGCGGTAGGCGTTTCATACATTTTGAATTCACCGAAGTATAATTGAAAATGTCCAAAACTGTATAAATGATGTATGTGTAGGGACCCAAACACACCACATACAACACTTACACTTTAACAAAAATACACTAGTCTTAATTTTTAAAATTTATATTTTCTTGAAATACATAATTGTATTTTTATTTCAAATATGAAAAAATAAATTTATTAATTCGAATTTTAAATTTCAAAAAATAAAGCTAATTTTTAATAAAAATAAATTTAATATAGAGCTCCACACTGGCGATCCTGCCAAATGCCGAATCACCAAACTCAACATCAGCAACAAAAATCAACCTCAGTAGCACTATCTATGGAACTTCCATCCACAGATACTGTAAAAACCATATCTTCACTCGAAATTCAACTACATACGTGAATTAGAAGGACAAAATCAGGCGTTACGTGAACAGAATCTCAAGTGAAATGAACAGTTGGAGCTTTTAAAGGATCATATAGCTAATCAAGCAAATCGACATAGCAACAATATTGACTCTCATCAAGTTCACAATAGTTTAAGTTTAGATGTTCAAGATTTTTCAGAGAACAGCGAAGCACGACTACCTACTCATTTCCACATCATCAACATTAACGAAACCTTTCAATGGAACCTCACGAAATGGAGTGTACCGCTGTTACGACTGTTGATGGACTGACTTTATTACCTTTATACAACATATCACAGGCAACGATTGCCGATCGTCCAGATAATTAGAACACAGATGACTACACAGAAATTTATACACCAAAGCCCACACCAACAATCCAATCAACAACAACAACACCAATATATTCTATACATTACTCTCCATACACATTTTTCTTTTCAACACAATATTTTGATTATTATATAAAGTACGATAAAACCACGATTTAGGATCTGGTTAACTTTAATATAATAATCAAAATAAAGACTTAACTATGAGTAAACCGCAAACATAGCGTGTCATAAAGTCATACACATACAACACTTACAATTTTTTTTTTTAGAAGGGGGAGTAATGTAGGGACCAAAACACACCACATACAACACTTACACTTTAACAAAAATACACTAGTCTTAATTTTTAAAATTTATATTTTCTTGAAATACATACATAATTGTATTTTTATTTCAAATATGGAAAAATAAATTTATTAATTCGAATTTCAAATTTCAAAAAATAAAGTTAATTTTTAATAAAAATACATTTAATATGGAGCTCCACATATGCAATTTTATCTAATTATCCTGTTTTGTTTTCGACTTATTGTGATTTCTATAAGCCCAGACAAGAAGAAATTTGCGTAACGTAATTTGGGAACTTTCCCTCTACAAAAAAAAATTTAAATTGTTTGCCTTCAAACAAAAAACAGAATAACAAAACAGTGGCGTATCGTGGACATCAGGCACCCGGGGAAAATAAGTTATTTGCTGCCCCCTGCTGAAAGAAAATATTAATATTTTGTTGTTTTTGGAGAAATTTACTCAAAAAAATAAATAAAATAAAATAAGGTTGTCACATTTGAAAAGCCCTAACAAAATAAGACATATTTCACTTTAAATTCGAAAATCTGCACCTAAAGATTACAATTACTATATCCTGCTATGTATTATCATTTACTAAGCAAAAAAAAAAGGTCCTCACTTTTGACTTGCAAAACCTCAAAGCCTAGCATAATGAGACAATATTTCACGACCATTTTGCCGGCCCTCTAAGTGTTGCGAATGCGGCGACCGCCCCCTGGTCCCCCCTATATACGCTACTGGCTATGCGTACAAAGTCGCGAGTTTTAGTTAGTTATTAAATAAATAAATAAATATAGATAAAAACTAAATGTTAACATTGTGTTCAATGAGAGGGAGTTTGGAAGCTTGGAAAAAGTTTGAGAGACACTGCTATTATCAAATAAAATATAAATTGCGTCTGAAATCATAGTAATAACTGAACGATGTGAAGGCGTATTTGCGTTGCATTGGTTTAGTTATTTTAATTTATATTTTTAAATCTCAAATATTCAAAGTCGTATGCGTTTTGTCGTAATTTTGGAAAATGTCTTCATTTTAATTTTGACACGTTGCGATGACGCCTACTTTAAATGCTATTTTCATATTTTTTTTAGCATGAAATTCCACTTTAATATTGTGGTATATAAAATGCGTGCCGCTGAAGTCGGCGATGCCATGCCACGTTATTAAAAATTTATACCTTTATAATAAAAATCAAACGAATTATTTCAAAATGTTGATAAAAATGTCATATATAAATATGTACATTTTGTCCTATGTCCTATTTTGCATTTATTGGCGTGATAACGATTTCTGCGTGCCGAGTTTCAACTACTGCAAAGTGGATAACAAAGTGGATCTAATGTTGTTTGTGAAGAAATAAATGACTTTTGTAGCGGATAGGGTGTAAACAAGTTTCATTATTTTTTTTAGTGAAATTTCTTAAGGGGCTAAAGTCGAAGTTTTTTGAATATATAATAATAATGTTGTTTTCTACTGCAACTCAATACAAGAAAATCATTACAATAAGCAGCATGAGAGTGTGCCCAAAAAAAAAAAAAAAAAATAAGAGGAGAGTCCTCCTGTTGTCAGTTGTCATCTTGGGCTTCTATAGTTTGGGGCTCACGCGCTAGTCCTACCAAAACCCCAATCGAATACCTAAATCCTGCGCTGGTTGGGGAGCCCTCAGGTTCGGGTATAAAGACCCCTCTAAACCTACTTTATTCGAACGCTGCAACTGTGCAACACTCAGCTTCGTAGGTAATGTTTGGCAGTCTCCTTTTTGTCTATAAGCACGATGCTCAAATCCTTGAGTCAAACTTGAAGCCGGTTCTTCTGTACGGCTGTGGAATTTGGTTAAGCAACAGCGCTCTGCTATACAATTTACAAGTGTTCACCAATAATTGTCTTCACCGAATTCGGTGTGTCCCAGGACCATCTCCAATTTCGAATTGGAGGTTCCTCAGGATCTCATTTCCATTCGAATCAGATGACATGAATGGCAATGGATTGGAAAAACGTTCGGGAAATCACCAACGGAAGTCGGCCGGCAAGCATGGAAGTATAATCTTTAGGGCACCAAAAACAGGGCCTAAATCGTGGTGAAAAGTATCGCTAGAGGTTTCGAGTGGATAGTCTAAAAGGATTTCCGAACGTCAAAGGTCTTCTCTTAAGTATTCAGAGTGTCAATGATCCTCGAAAAAACATAGCGCACAATTTGCATCGTCTAAATACACAATATCTGCTGCACTTCATTCGCAAGGGCATGTCTTTGGAGAGAGTTGTCGGGATTAACGACCTCGCGGACTTAAGTGAATTCTGGAAGCGTCGAATTCAGAGTCTATGACTTCTTGGTCTGCTTCTGCTCCAAATTGGGTAATTGAAATATAAATTCTACATCTATTAACATCTTTGTAGTGCCTTACTCCTTGAAGAAGTTGAGGAAGACGAGGCGGCCGTAACAGACATGGAGAAGGGAGCATTCTGCAGATTAATCTCCACCACCATAAAGCGGCGTCTGAGGAAAAGCGGAGATGATTTAGTCCTCATACACACTGAGAAAACAATATGTTTGAATGTAACAAACGCATATTTCCTATAAAGCAATTAAATATTTATTTGCGCCAAACATATTGTATTTGGCTCAAATAATGGTAAGGGTTGGTTGAAGCATTTTATGTTTGACTCAATCAAATATTTAATTGCTCTATATGAAATATACGTTTGTTATATTCAAACATATTGATTTCTCTGTGCAAGAATTCTTGAGAAAGTTTATAGTCTGAGGACGCCAGGTTATTAGTTGCTGGTGGCCTGTGTGGAAAGTAACCCTAGGCCGAGCATTCTGGGAAAGATTAATCCCAACTTATTTTTGTTTTCTTATTACAGCGATCGAGACACGTTCACGGCTGCAGATTGAAGCTGTACGCTTCTGGTAAGCTTCATTCTAGATGGCTCACGACATGGCAGTTAGCCCACCATTTAATTCTTTCAAGGTTACCATAGAGCAGGATTTTTTAAACAAAACAAAGCTAATCTTAGGTAGTGAGTCAAATATACATCACACTGTCTGGGGTTGCACAGTTGATAATGAATGAATTAATATACATATATATATATTAAGTATTAATCTCCTTATTTACACAAAGGGATGTGAACGAACTTTTAAAATAAAGAACAGAGAAGAAGTCTTGGGCATAACATTGGTCTTTTAATTTTATCTTTGACTGGGGATTCTCAACCGAGCGCTCTTTTTCAGATCACCGATATACAGAGTTTGTTCTCACTGTCAACTCCTCAGGTCCAATTGTTCAATCAAATTCTTTGATTGTGGGCAACAATAATTTAGATTTTGCTTTTTCAATCAATTGCTTTAAAAATTTGTTGAATAGTTTATATAAGATATAAATTTTGTTATTCTAGTTACTTAAGTTATTTTTACTTTTATTTCTAGTCTGTAAAGAACTTGTATTCTAAAGACCAAATAAACATAAACATTAGACATCAACATTAATTAAATGTAAATAGGACAAACTGTGCCTATTTCAACTCCCGTTGAGCCGTAAACTGTCTATGACATTGACAAGCTGGTTCTAAGCTTAACAGGAGGATTAAACAAATCACTGCAGAGGAAAGAAAAATCCGCCATGGTGATCGTCTAGGATTGAAGTTCTTAGGCGTACTAGCAGGACTTTATTTAACAAAACAAAAAAAATATATAAATCTGGTCTCAAAATATACAAGAGTTTGTTAAAATCGGCCAAACGTAAATCGTGGCGCAATTTCTAGAATTTGGACGTTTAACTCTAATATACGTCTTCAATATATGTATATAAATCAAAGTCGTGTTAGTTACAACAAACTTATATTTAGGGTGGTCCTCATACAAAAATTTCTTTAAAATATAATTTTCACATGAAATTTACACCACATGAATACAATTTTCAATAAGGTCAGCAACACAATAAAGTGGAAGTCTCAAAATTGCCAACCACACTTAAGTGTTAACCAGGCATTATTGCCGATGCAATTATTCGAGAATTACTGTACCTACTAAAGTTCGCAAAATGTCAACGAGAACAATCAAAATTTTTCTAACAAAATACAAAGATAATTTTAAAAATTCATTATGGAGAATCATAAACTGTTTTCTATTGTGCAATGAATATACTTATTTGCGAAACACGTGTCATTTGTAAATTTGCTTAAAATATTTTCAAAACACAAAGCAATTTGTGATAAGCGTCTTTTTAAAAGCACACCATAAAATTAGCATAGAATCAACGAACTTAAACCTTTTTTTGTTTTTTTTTTATAGAAGAAATAGACAACAATTTCCGTGTTGACAAATAACTTTCCAATTATAGAAAAAAAAGAAACAAACAAAAAAAAAAAAAACAAAAAAAAAGAAACTAAAATATTTTACTACATACTACTAATTTGACACGGTTATAATAAAGTTTTGTTTAACAACAAAAAGAAAAAAAAAAAAAAAAGCAAAATACAATTCAATTCAGAATAGAACTTAGATAGTCTCACGCCCACTACAAAAATCCCGCGCATAAAGTTAATAGCTTTGATCTTTATAGTAAATTTTGCTTTTATGGTATATATGGCTTCGTGTTTTTTAAATACATACATACACACACATACTTAGGTATGTAAGCATATTAAGGCGACAGGAAGAAATCGAATGTTTGAAATGTTTTTGAAACGATTCTATAACATCATAACATATGTAAGTAAACCTAAATAAAATTTAAGATATTTCTATTAATTTGAGGTCGCGAGTTTCAGCTTAAGTGTTTTTGAAAGTATTTATTGTTAGTCCGTGAGGTAGTGTTTCATTTTGCATAGTCATTTCCTTCCGCTTAATTTCGAGATTGGCTTAGTTGTGAGAGGCAGACAAAAAAATAATCGCTCAATAACTCGGAAAGTAAGCCATATGTAGAAAAATATATTGAAACCAATATTGTAAAGGAGATGGAAACACATCGATTACTGGCCCGAAAAATTTTCGTGGTACCGAATATTCAAAAAACACCTAACGTAATTAATGGACATCCCCTAATTATTGTTGAGCTTGTTCATAAATCCCAGGGTTATATATGTATACCCAATTTTAAGGACAAATAAGACAATTTGATTTTTTTTTTAAATAAAAATAATATTCGATGGTTCATATAAAAAAACCTCACCAACGTGATCTTCGAACAATTTTGGTTATGTTTCTCCAGGGTAATTTTGGATAATTTTTGACTATAAGCTTTTTTGGGTAATACTTACACTCAGGGTTATGAAATCGTATGTCAAAGCCCGACGCATTGCCATTAATGGATTTTTGTAATATGTAATATGTACATACGCATATTTTTTTTTATCGAGCAAAAAAAAAAAGACTACACGTTCAACTACTACACTGAGAAAACGGTTCAATTAAATTTATAATTGATACAGCACAATTAAATATTTATTTGAGAGTATGCTTTAGGAATCACAGTCGAGCTAAAGGATACTTTAACGTTTAAAACATTTTCTCAGTGTAGTGATTTCGGCTGAGTCTTTCTGGAGTCAAAAAGTGAACACAAGATCAACACCATATCACTCTTGCCCTTGCACATTAGATTTTAGTCTGGTTTCCACGCTCTTAGTTTTGATATTGACAACATAAATAACGGCGTGATCTTGTAAAATACACAACCTCAAGTTTGATTTTAGGGACCGTCCATTAATTACGTGAGGTGTTTTTTTGAAAATTTGGACCATCCCTTCCCCTTGGTGACTTTGCCGCACCCTCTCCTCCTCTAATTTGACTCACGTAGTTAATGAATGGCCCCTTATGCATCACTAATATTTCATATTCTTGTATTGTTGGGTATTGCCCTTTTGGCTTTGCACACGAAAGACTGATTTTGATCCTCAATAGGTTAAACCAGCGATGGGCACGTAGTGGCAATTTGGTTTTCTTGTGCTGTTGGCGAATTTGGGAATGAAAGCAAAAAACTTTAAAATTTCGATTTTTGTTGCTTGATTTTGTTGTTGCGCCCTTTTGCTAGATTTCCATTCCCACCACTGGATTAAACGTTAGGTTTCAGAAGAAAAGACAAAACTGAACTGCATTCTAATAGGTCAAGTGATATGTAATATTTCTCTGGTTCAGCAAATAGTAAATATCACTCCCAGAAAGCAGTGGTTAGGTGGTACAAATCAGAGGTAATCTTAAGATTTTTGCATATGTACACCGAAAAAAAAACTTACTCCGTTTAAGGAAAAATGCCTAAATGTAAGGAAAAAATGTCCTTCAATACGAGCTAAAGCCATGGGTTCCTCAAAATAAGTAAGTTGGATTCCTTAGTACAAGTAAATGTTGCTGCTTTGAAATGAGGAAAAGTTTACTCAATGTGAGGACAAGGTGTAAACACGTGAGGTGTTTTTTTGAAAATTTGGACCATCCCTTCCCCTTGGTGCGGATGAAGGTATCCTTAAATGAAAGAAATTTACTTAAAATAAATTCGTTGATTTCAAAAAAAATTTGTTAATTTTCTATTTCCTCTATTTTCTTATTTGTTGGTTACTCTTATTTTAAATTTAATTTATTTTAATACGTTTTTAAAACTTCAAAGAAACTTACATTTTTTTTACCAGTCACCCGATCAGAGAATTGAACCTGTGTTCTGCGCCATGTCACTGTTCAAAGATGCTAATCTTACCCAACTCAGCCACCGACAGCATTTTTGAGACATACTAAAATGATGTTGTTAAACTCCGCATGTAACAACCATTGTCTGATCAGGGAAGCTTCGGTTCAAATCCCGGCGACGACATAATTTTTTTTTTTTTTAATTTTTTTTTTTTTTATTTAAAAAACAAGTAAAGAACTATAAATATATAGACAAAAACAGAATACTTACGAGAAGAATAGATACTAATTTCAGCGAGTAAAGCAGCGAGTCTTGCCACTCATTTATTAAGGAAAATTTTCCTACGTTATAGTAAATTTTTTGGAGAAACTAACTAAAACTGAGTACGATTTTCCTTAAACAAAACATTCCATTAGATTGAGGAAGTTTTTACTCAAATGAGGAACAAGTTGTCCTCAAAAATTCTTCCCAAAGAAAAATTTACTATTTCAAAGGAAAGTTTTACTAAAACCACAAACTCTATATTTTAGGAAGAGCGTTGACTTGCTTTAATGAAACATGAACTCATTTCAAAGGAAGAAGAGGAAGAATAATTTAGATTAAGGAAAATTTTTACACTAAATCGGAGGAAGGCAGTTCTTCAAATTTAGTACGGTCTTTTTTTTCGGTGTATGTATCTGTGGAGTCACTATATTCAAATTATTGAGCATTTATATTTTGTATATTTTTATTTTTTATATTTATGTTGGACAAAATTTTATGCTGTTTATTTTGTAGATTTGAAAATTCTGAATAGAAAACTTTTGAAAATTATTAAAAATTCAAAATTTGAAAAACAAATTTTTTAAAACTAGAAATAATTAAATTTTTAAAGTAAATTATGATATGTGTTTATGTGGTCTAATTGTAAAAGTGTAAATGTAGAAGTGTGAATGTAGGAGTGTATATGTGTGACACTACATATCTATGTATGTCTGTAGGTAAATCAGAACTATTTTCTGATCTTATCTCAATCAAAAAATAAAAAAACAAAGTCCATTGCGATCAGATAAGAAACAAACAACAAATGCTGATGACATTGTGCTGCTACGTGTGATACGAAAAGTTCAAACTGACATAAAAAGCTTTTTATTAGCTTAATAACGGCAAGTGATAAAAAACCGCTTTTTGTTTAGAAAAAAATAAAAAAAAATTAAAAACAATACGTCAATTCGTAAACATAAGAAATTTTGGCAAGCACAACGATAGCAGCAACAAATTATATTGCTACTTTTGTTGTTGTTGCTGTTGTTGGTGCAGTGCGGTTCTCCAACGCGTCGTCGAACTTTTTAATGTGTTTGTTTGTCTTGCGTTTATTTTTATTGCCGCTTAGCTCGCAAAGACTAAATAAAATATTTAATTACATTTTTGAGAAGAATTTTGCATATTGAAGCTTTTTTTGTTTTTATTTGAAAATTGACTGAGTTATGATATGAATTGAGCAACAAAAGCGTTGCCATCAGTTTTGTGCGACGTTAATTCTTTTGATTTTCAAGTGTAGTGGCACCTTAATCAGGATTTTTCCGATTCTTTGGGTAGACTTCCGAAAAATATCTGATTGAACTGAAATTTTGCACGAAACATACATAAATTTTTGGGTACAAAGCAAAACCTTAAAGAAGTTTTGGCGACTTATAACAGTTTCGGTTATATAGTAATCTGAAAGATCATACATACATATGAATGTATATTGGGGTGATTCAAATTTTTATTTTTGTTTTTTTTAAGGTACTGTTGCTTAAAAAGTAAGTTTAAGATATGAAGAAAAAGTTCACGAAAATTCAGCTCTCTATGTCAATTTTTTATAAGGTGGCGCCGAAGCCTGTTAGTTTTACATGTAAATTGTATAGCAATATAATTTTTTACTAAAAAGGTATCTGAATGAATAGGTGATTAATGCTGTTAAGCTGAAGACGGTCGTTTTTCGAAGTAATTTTTTGCGCTGATCTGGTCTCAGAATTAACCCATCATGTCAGACTCACTCAGTTCAACTGTTGATCTACAGAGTATTAAACTAAAGTCTCACATTGAACCAACCAGAATTCTTAGCTGCTGACCCATACTTACAAGTCTAAGGTCTTCGAGGTCAGCAATTAAAAACGATACAAATATTTTTTCTCCATTTCTAGCAAGTTCGGGGTAGGAGCGAAGAAAATGTTCAACGTTTTCCTCCTCCTCCACATCTCTACACTTTCTACATGTCTGCCGATAAGACAGTGGCCAGTTATCAGCGCAACAACTGACGAGGCACTATATCTAGTGCGTGGTATCAGTTCTAAAGAGCGCTTATCATCCCATTTCCGTCATATTTGCTATATTGTTATATTGCAAGTTATTCCTTGAGTCCATCCTGTGTTCGCCCTTTAAAACATATAATCTTTTAACAGCAAAGTGCAAGTGCAAGTGGCATACCAACAAGCAAAAGGAGGATCCTTATAATATCAATCCCATTCAAGGTCCGGAGTAAATACGGCTACTTGTCTGGAAAAGCGGATGAACCTTTGTGTTGATCGATCATTTTTTAAATAAATAAGCACTATATACATTGTTGTTTAGCAACCATTTTTGTTTATCGACTGAAGCACCATTTTTGATAAGAGTCTAAGCCTGATTAAAGTTCAATGCAAAGGCTTCAAATGCTGCGAGCGTCTGGAAGACCTCACTTATCCAGACGACATCTGCCTCCCCGCTAGCAAGAATTCCATTCCATACTCAATACACTTATGTATTTCAGCTGTGACGTAACACTTCATGATGGACGAAATTAAGAATTTCATGCAAGACAACATTGAGATTTATAAAATTTTTGATTTTAATATGAAGCCAATGCATTTCCCTACGCCGAATCCAGAAAATTTGGATACAGAATTGTTCATCAGACGAATTAAGATCAGATGTCCGTTCAAATCAAGTTTAAAATGAAAATGTATAGTAGAAACCTTACTCAAATCACCATCTGAAGTCAAATGGTAAGAGCTTAAGTGGAACCACCAAAAAACATAGCTGTCCTTAGTCAACTTGGAAAAGATCGCCTCAAATGAAAACCTGTCGATTGGAGAGCGTTTTAAATTTATTCAAGTCACAGTCGTACACAGCGTCTGATTAAGACATTCTCGGACCAGGGCCCCTTTCACGTAAAAAAAAAGAAAAAACGTTTTAATACGCAAAAAAATAAAGGAAATCACAAAAATCATTGAAAAACGGTGTCGGGGGGGGCGCCAATGAGGTTTTTGTGATGCATGTGTAATAAGGGTGTATTAAAAAAAAACAGCTGCTAGTTTTTCATTTCCCACAAAGTACGATGGGGATCCTCTTGAACTCGGGGCTCAATACTATAGCCCTACCTTAATTCAGCGCTGATCGTACACGGTGAAATAGTTTTTGTGACACAAGATATAGGACATTAAAAATTTGTCATCTAAAAGCATTAAAATATCAAATGCTTTTTCGTCTTGATGGTATACCGTGCGTGCACCAAATGCTCATATGAATGAACAAATACTGCTGACGCTGCCGATCGTGTGTACGACGACGCGATGTGACGCCGCACAACGATCAACTTAAGCGCGGTAAATATTTCAAGTGGTTCACTCTCAGGTTTTAGTCGCTTGTTAAACATGGTGAATGTCGTAACGTTATCATACTGATGGTAAATGCGAAATTGCTACAAAAATAACAAACTCTCGTACGTTAATTTACTATTAAATAAATAAAATAAAGTGGAGTAGAAAAACAAAACCAAAGCAATCGGAACGAACCGAAAAGCGCCAATCTGGAAGTACACAAATTCATTCAGTAGTTAAAACTTGCGCCTTCTGTGGCATCAAAACAAAAAAAAAAAAAAAAAAAACACACGAGACACGGCTGGCGGCGGCGTACGTACATCATCTTATCAATGAATAAACAAATCAATAAATACGTGAAGGAAAGATAGATATGTTCCACTATGAAACAACAACAACGATTTGAATAAAAGATAGCAAATAAATGAAGTTTTATGAGTAAAAAGGAGTGAAGTAAAATAAATAAATTTGGAGGCGCGGCATGGCGCTTAGTTTACTTGCGTGTGTGTGACAGAAAACCAAAAAAAGTGGGCGTGATTTTTTTTTTAGAAATACTGGATGCTGAATGAAAGTGTTATAAAAGTAAATACGCAATAAATCACGAGCATGACAAAAGGGAATACGTAAATAACAAAAGGAAAGCAAACAATCCAACCAATAAAAAGAAACTGCTTAAAGTTCAATCAAAACTAATTCGATTATCGTCGCGTCATTATTGCGTCTCGTGCGTCACGGTTAAAAAAAATTCAAGTGCAGCAAGGAAAATTGAAGATAAAAATTAAGGCACCTTGTGTTTTGTTTTACAAAAACAACTAATTTAACTTGAAGCATAAAAGTGAGCGCGGAAAACAACGATATGCAGGCAAGTACTTAACAAGATACCCTACACTGTGAAAATTATTGGAACTATAAGGACTTATATGATGGTTATCCTATATTGTATACTAAATCTCTTGTCTTGGGATTTTAGAATAGTTTTGCTTCCGATTTTCATGTAAAATATACAGTGCCTACCCATTGAATTATGGACGAAGAAAAAATATTGAAAGCTCTTAGTGTTCCTCAAATAAAATAATTGCGAGGGCCGTTTGATAATTCCGTGAAAAATGAAACAAGGAATGATTTTTTCGGCTAAAAAAAATCTCCTCTTAGCTGGATAAACTTTGTACAACGCTCCTCCAATTTTTTGATCCCATCCGAAAAATACGTTTTCGGAAGGTCGTCAAAATAGGCCTCCGTTTCGGTGATGAGCTCATCTCGGGTGGTGAATCTGTTTCTGAAGAGCCATTTCTTCAGGTTTGGAAACAAAAAGTAGTCGCTGGGTGCCAAATCTGGAGAATATGCTGGACGAGGAAGCAATTCGTACTTCAATTCATGGAATTTTGTCATGGGAGCTGGGCATGTGTAAACGCGTGCAATGTCGTGATGGAAGAACAATTTTTTCTTCGCCAAATGGCGACTTTCTCTTTCGAAGCGTCGTTGAAGCGGTCCGATTCGGCTGTACATATTCGCAATTGATCGTTCTTTTCGGTGGAAAGTAATCGATGTCGATTATACCGCGTTCATCCCAAATTACTGTCGCCATAACCTTTCCGGCCGAAAGCACCGTCTTCGCCTTCTTCGAAGCACATTTAATTGGTGAAGTCCACTGTTTCGACTGTTCCTTTGTCTTTGGTGTGTAGTGCCTTTGGTGTCCATGTTTCGTCCACGGTTACTAATCGACGGAAAAAATCCTTCTTATCTTCGTTCAACATCGCCAAATAAGCCTTTGAACCAGTCACACGATCGCGTTTATGGTCGAGAGTGAGCAAACGCGGCACCCATCTTGCGGATAATTTCTTGATATCCAAATAATTTTGCAAAATGTTCCACACACAGATGCCTACGGCCTCAAAAATCTCGCGTACTTTAACTCTGCCATCGGCCATCACGATATCATGAATTTGAGTGAACATTTCTGGTGTGGTGACCTCATTTGGGCGTCCAGAACGTTCGGCGTCTTTCGTGCTTGAACGACCGCATCGGAATTCAGTAAACCAGTTGTGAACTATTCCAATCGATGGTGCAGAGTCCCCATATTATTTGTCAAGCCTTTCCTTGGTTTGGTTGATCGTCTTTTTGTGCAAAAAATAATGTTTGATGAACACGCGAAATTCACTTTTTTCCATTTTCGCAAAAATTCACAAGATCGTCAGCTGTCAATGGCTGCCAAACACAAATTAAGTGTCGCAGCAAGCTAAAATTTTGACAGTAGTCTATTAACAGATGGTAGTTGACAGGATCGGTGTTGCATTTAAAGTTACTACGTGGGAAATTAAAAAATTCACTAACTTCTCAAATTGCCCTCGAACCATGGATTTTTTTTTTTGAAATACAATTAATTATCATTTGCTTTAAAGATAAGTCATTATTCCATACATTGCAAATATTTTCTTTTAATTGAGCCACGGTGTTATTTCGTCGCTTGTACACCAGTGATTTTAAATAAGACCAGCAGTTCTCAATGGCATCTAAGTCCGGCGAATTGCCTGGCCAAGGCAACACCTCTAAATGTAAAGCATTCAGGACGTTTATACTGGCTCTGGTCGTATGACAAGGTGCTCCGTCTTGCATGAACATGTATTCATCCTTGGGATGATCTACAAAATATATCGGACCTGGTCCTTCGAAGGTTATGCAGCTCCAAATCCTAACTGATGGTGTGTGTTTCACAATAGGAATTACACAGCTGGATGAGTATCTCTCGTTAGGCCTGACAAACTTGTAAATAGATAAAAATGTAAAAAATAATTCGTAAAAAAGTTGTTAAAGGTTTCACATTAAATTAACCCGAGTTAATTAAATTAGTCGGATCTTGCCTTGTTCCAGTAGTTGTTGAACAGTATCACGATGAAGCTGCGCCCAATACAACCTACTTACCTTTGCACATAGCACTTGTTAGTTTTGGCTTTTATGGAGGACGTCAACACATCAAGCTATTTTCTTTGAATGGGCGTCGCAATATATTGAGCGATATGCCGACCCCAGCTTCCATGAGGTCGCGTAGTACTGATCGAGTTGGTGCACTTCGTTCAAGTATTGCCTTCTGCACAATTCTTCGGTCAGTTCGTGGTGTTGTTTTTCTTTTTCTTCGACAATTTCGATTATTACTAGGGGGAATATTCAAAACAGTGGCGTCAATTCGGTTGGGCAAGGATCTGATACTAGGTATTATTCAATACAACAATTTATTAAAATCATCTAATAGTGGTGGAATTATAATTCTTAAAAGAGGGTGTGGAATGCGTTACGCCGCGTGAAGAGGGAGAAGGCGGTGTGGCTTGGTGTACGAAAGTGATAATATTTTTAAATTGACAATGGATAATCTTGTAGAATCATGATTATGAAAAACTAAAGTAGGATATCTACAATAAAGTTTTGCGAACATTGAAGAAACGTTTATTTCGTCAGAAATCTTTTGTTAAGGCCCTTATAACTAACTTGAGTGGTTAGTTACCGTCCAGCTACGGTTCCGTATCAAACAATCAGAGCGCGATCTGATTGACCGCTCGCGAGCCGATATGTTGATCCTATATCAACGCGTTTAGCCTTTAATTTTCACTATCCCGCATCGATTTTGTTTCGAATTTAGGGTCCCTATTCGCTACATTTTTTTGTTCAGTTAGTATATTGGTTGTCGTCGTGGCAGCCTTGATTACAAGAACCAATCACAACGTCAAATTCAATCAGGGCAGCCACAACGATAACAAAGGCACAAAAAAAAATGTCAATACCCAGAGGGTAGACCCACCTATGCTTCCGTTTTTGAGGTCGCTTAAACTGAATACCGAACCTTTACCACCCCCATACACCCCTTCTGGGAGTTGAAAAGTTAATTCTCATATAAAGTCTAGTGGGGTATGTATTCCTTTATTTTCTGGGCCACTAAGAACGAAGAAGACTACCAAAAATGAATTAGACCTCCTCTTTACCCTCAAGCTTCACTTTACCTCTCTCATACACCCCTTTATGGGGGTTGAAGTGCCAGTTTTCATACAACGTCGAGTGGGGTGTGGTATTGTGACGCTAGGGGTAACTGAGGGGGGGTTCTACCCTCTGGGTTTTGACATTTTTTTTTGTGCCTGTGTAATCATTGATGAGGCATCAATCAATATTTTTTATTAAATACTTCTCCATATCCTTTTTAGAGACGCGTATGTTTTACACCTCCTGAAAATAAGAAATTAATGACAACTACAGTGCTAGCTTTCACAATAGTTTTTTTTTTGCAAATTGAGTTTCAAATATTTTTTTGAAAAAATAATATGTGGCAGACTTGTAACTTTCGGTGGTAGATGCACAAATTTATGGAAAAATGTGTTAATTTACCACAATTGTGAAAAAGTTCCATCACGGATGAGAACATTGCAAATGATTTGAGAATGAATAAAAAAAAAACTTTTGTTGGTTTAACTGTAGCTTAACAGTCTGAACTATGCCACAGGAAATGTTGGTATTTACATAATAAATAAGAACTATTTCTAGATATTTTCATTTATCAGTTCCATATAACTGCTACGGAAGCTCACATCTAATTAAGTCTACGCGTCTGATTATAGGGTACAAGAAAACTGTAAAGTGCAGGTGAAGTTCATCGTAAAAGTGCGAGTAAAATTAAGAACAAGAAAGCTTTCAAGCTTTCTACGATGACAAGTTGGCTGCCGTATTTTTGTGTGAAGGTTATTGCTCGTGTTTCATCGCGGAGGGGAATTTGAATAATTTGCATAATTGTCATTTAACCAAATAACTGAATTTAAAGTCAGCACTACAAGAATTGACAACCACAACAATAACAACAAAAAAACAAACAACAGGTTGCTTAAAATTAGTAACGAAAACAAAATATAAAAACAAAAAATTTTACTACCTTTTAAATGTGGCTCGTGATAAATATTTTGTTTGCTTTAATTTGTTTATAAAAATTTAGGTAAGATGCGCATTTTACAGTTCCTAAAAATTTTTTTTTAAATTTTTTATAAATTTTTAAGCATTAAAAGAAACGAGCTCATCGATTTTTTCTTAAATTTATGAAATAAAAATATTCCTCTTCCCATGTGAAATGGTTTTTTCGTAAATATTGAACTTGATACACGCAGCCTCTGCTTGCGTTCGTGCGCAGTTGCTCGCGAGCAACAGAATGGCTTACACTGCTTTAGAGTAATGAGAGGTTGCTAAATCAGGCCAGAACATCACGGTACCCTCATGTGTACGAATAAATGGTAGAAGACATTTTTCGAGGCACTCGTCTGTATAAAGTTTGGAATTGATTGTGCCTTGCGCAACAAAGAAGCTGCTTTTGAGGCCACAGGTGCATATGGCCTGCCAAACGATATATTGCTTCGGAAATTTCGAAATTTTTTTCTGTTTGAATTTACTAGGCACATGCCCCTTCTTCGGTGATGTATAATATTCCTGCCCAGGTAGCTGCTTAAAATCTGCTTTAACATAAGTTTCGTCGTCCATAACGCAACAATCAAATTTGGCTACCTTCCTTTCATACAATTTTCGGGCTCACATCTGAGCTATCAACTGCTTTTCATCAGAACCGTCTGGCACTTTTTGAACTCTATTAGCTTACTTTTCTTCTTCATCCTTTGTGCAGTAGATTTTGATGTACCTGCTCTAGCCGCCATATCTTACACTGAGGTGTTGGGATTCTGACCGAAAAGAAGCTTCACCTTCGCTGCTACCTTTGGGATAGAAAATTCTGATTTTCTGCCTTAAACTTTTTTTGCGGGAACAGGTAGACCCTTCTTATATTTAGAAATAACCGTAAAAAGAGTTTTATCTGATGCACCAACTATTTTTTCTACAGCTGAATATTTTAATTCTGGATTTTGCAGGTATGTGGACAAAATCAATTCGCGGACTTTTTCTTGCTTGCTAGACATCTTTGTCGTTAGAAGTGCTATACATCATATCAAACGTTACTTTATATAGAACAAATATTAAGTCTTTTAAAACGTATGAGATTATCAGGTAGAGTATAATCTTAAAAAAGAAAAACGTAAGTTTTTTCTGGGACAGCCCTTATAACTGAACTGATCCCTCGCTCGTTGCTTTATGATGTGCCAGCTTATTCCAATTTTTGACATACTAAGCTCATCTATTAACCCAAGAGCCAGCTGTATAAAAGTCGAGTGAATAAGATTACAAGATGGGATGCACGGGAAAAACAGTGATGCATTTTGGTGAAACTAATCCACCAGAGTTGGTTTGCCAAAGCCTATCCCGATGCCCGAAAATGCCTGAATTTTGGCCAATTTTGTTATTTTAATTAAAAATGTATAAGATTACAACTTGACTCAAATAATAGAGTTCGAAGAGTCTTAATAGAATATATATAGCGTTTCCTTATCCATTCCTGACCACCTATTTTTTGAGCATATTTTTCTTAAATGGGCGGCAACCCATGTTTGGGACAGGATTCGACGAGACAAACCTATATATTCTAATTAGGTTCTTCTTCTTAGTTTTATCATTTGGCACGTATTTTAAGCTGTAATCTTTATTAACAAAAATTTATCAAAAAAACCGGTGGCAACCCATGTTTGGAACATGATTAAACAATGCAACCTTATCTATTCTATTAAGGCTCTTCGAGCTCAACCATTTGGCATCGGGACGGGACATGTCAAGGCAACTTTGGTCAGTCAGTTTCATCAAAACGATTCCATATCTTTCCTGTACACTCCCCGCCTATATCATTGGGTATTCCTATGCATTTGTCACATTGGGGGCTCCATCAAAGCGCTGACAGAAAATATCGTCTTTTTTCTGATCGTATTTCTAATCCATTAAGATTATCTCAGTTGGAATTGAAGTATGGTTGGTAGCCAGTCGCCTCAAGCAATATTTTATGAAGGTTCAAATCCGTAAAAGACCTTGATTGACATGCAAAAACCATCAATGATTGAACATTTGATTTAAAAATTCGTAGTTTAGTGTGTGCTAAAATGGTGTTTGATATCTATATTTTGGGTGTGGTTTAATATCGATATTTTATGGAGTTGTACTTCCAGAACAATGCATTGATGCTTCAGTTTTTGCAGCCTTAGCATATGAACTAAGAGCAGCTGATAAGTCACTTAGCTGTGTGAGGTTGGCTTGTATATCAGACGATCTTGAAAACAGCAAGGCGATATCATTGGCATAAAGTAAACCTTCTAGATGTCCACAAAAGACCCTCTGAAGTTCCATGGTTTTCAGTTTAGCGCATTCTTCACCACAGATATAGATTGATATTGGATGTTGCTAGAAAAATAATAATTTATAATAAGGACAATCATAACTTCTAGTGATTCTAATCACAGCGACCTGCACTGGACACTGGGCAATCGGCCAGCACGCTGAAAGGTTAGGTATTCCATTCAATTCTTCCTGCCGCAGTTGCATTAACGCAAGCGAGATTGAATCACTCGAGCACTTTCTTTGCAGCTATCCAGCTTTAGCAAGAATCAGGCTAAGATGTCTTGGCAAGTTTTTTTTCAATGACCGCAGCAAATTTGCTGAAGTTGAAATCGGATCTCTGCTCTACTACCTTAATAAAGCTAACTGGATATACATATGTATGTAGCTACTATATTTTAACATCCATCAATTTGCCGGGTCACGTAATGTGGTATTAAAACGGCACAATCAGTGCTACTTAATTAAGGCTTCAAGCTTGTTTGCTAAGCCACTACTCTTACCTAACCTAACCTTTAGAGATTCTATTTTAACAAAATAAGCGTCATTATGTTTTAATTTCTGAGGAGATTAATATATACAAAAGATGGAATATACATAAATATTTAACCGAATTGTTAAGCTGCTATAAAATATCTGGAACAAGTTTTTCTAAACTCACTAATGGCTTTGCTATGTCGCACAACTTAGCAGTATAACATTCGCCTTACCTGGGCATAGGCAAGGCACGGTTTCTCTTGTCACTCGGTATACTTAGTTAAGATAAAGGTTTTCTCGCTTTTTCCTTCCGAGACAGCAAGGAACTGGAGGACCCTAAAAGCCTGTAAAACATCCAGAGCAATATGACTATCCTATAAGAATTCAAAAACTACTGACCTACTGTACAAAAGGGCCGCAATGATATTGCGAGACTCACCGTGACTTGCCCTGGACATTGGACTTCCGGTAAGTATGCTGAAAAACTAGGCCGCTTCATTCAACCCTTTTTGCCGCAGTTGTCTGAATGTAAACGAGAAAGAATCTGTGAAACATTTTCTTTGTAGCTGCCTGGCCCTTACCAGAATCAGGCTCATATATCTTAGACAAGCTTTCTCGTACTGGTGCGAGAATTTTTTGATCTATATCGTTATCGTATCGTTCTCGTTTCTTTATCGCCGATATTTCTCGGCTATTCTCGTTTATATTTATAAATTCAATAATAGCTGGACCAGTGGCTTTACCCGCACATTGCCTGTGTTCCATCCCACTTACATTTCACGCAGTCCTTAGTGGCCGTTCAAGAATTACGTAACGCATTTAGGGGGGGGGGGGTTCGAACAACGCGTTACGCTGTATTGCGCAACATAATTGTGACTTTTAGGTAAACATGGTCACTTGGGTGATACCGTAACGTTTAAGGAGAGGGGGGCGGGGTCAAAAATCTTCAAAAATTGCGTTACGTAATACTTGAAAGGCCCCTTACTACAAATAATTGGGTCCATGTACCGAATTTTACAAATTTTTATAAGTACCAAAAATAGTAATATAAGGGTTTGATTGTATGGGAGGAGCTAAGATCCATTATCCAACGCCGTAAAAGTGGCTCCATCGCTGTGAAGAGTAAACAACATAAAATTAAAACATGCTTGCTTGAAGTCGAAGAAGTAATATTTACATTTGCTGCTACCACAGTAGAGTAGAACGTGTTGTGAATCCCCACATTTTGTTTTGATTTTGTTTTTATATTTTTGCGGTTTTGTTTTTTTTTTTCAGAAAAAAAAAATATTAAGGTGTATGCGCGTATGTAAATGTGTTTAGTAAAAATATTTTGGAAACATTTTTTTTTTACACAAACGTGTATGCGCGTTGAACGTTCTAAATGCTTATCGTACGATAAACTCTACATTATCACCGAGAACGATATATCGGCCAGACCTTTTTCGTTCTCGGCCTCGGTCATACGAGAAAATTTTTTTTTTATATTGTCTCGCTATCATTCTTGTTCTCGGTCTCGATAACGATAACGAGAACGATATTTATCGGTTCTCGGTGAAGCACTATTTCTGAAACAACCTCAGCGAATAGGAAATCGGATCGCTGCTTAACTACTTCAACAGAGCTAACTGGATAGGGGAAGGCGGGGCAAAGTGGTATACCTAACGAGCTAACCAAGTTTTCACCAAAAATTTTTTTTTCGCACAATTAACCTCAAATATAACGAATTGCCCCGATTTTTTAACTTTTGGGTAGTAATCTCGAAAACCGGAGCCATTACCAAAATTCTGAACTCAGACTCGAATCCAGGACGTCAAAATATATTCAGATTTCAGAACCAGAGGTTTGACCAAATTTTGTCAACCTGTGTAATTCTTATGTTATTTACAGTAAATGTGAAAAGAAAAGCCTCCTTGAAGGGCCAGTACTAAGTTCTTTTGATTACAGATGATTGGTCGCTACAAATTTGATCTATGATCTCACTTCACGACAGAGGACCTTTCTAACATATCATAAATTGAAAATAGCAGCAAATGATGAACTCTATCTCATCCTATGGACAAAAGTGATATTAGAAAGAGATGTGTTATTCGATCAAAAAATAAAATAGAAAATCACACGAATACCTATTGCAATCAATGTACACCTAATTCTGTTTTTACGCGATAGATATGTACGTTCCTGAAAAATCCGCGTAAAAAAAATCGCGTAAAAAAAGATACAGTATCCATATAAAAGTAGGGGATTGGTTCCACATTTGAAAAATCAACAAAAATAATAACATAAAAGTATAAAAAATTATCGGTTTTACAGGCGCTGTGACCTATTTTATTTAAGTAGCTTATAAAATAAATATGTTTATTAATAAATTACATAGAAAAAAGAAAAAATGCAATAAAAATATTAATTAATCAAAAAGAAAATTCATACAACATATAAGAAATCAACAAAAAAAAAAAATGCAATTCATTTTAATGAAATAAAATCAGGTAAAAAATATTGTAAATCATTATTTAATCGGTATTATTTTCTGATAAAACGCGCTTTTTTTTTGAGAAATTTGAATGTCATTGTCATCACTCAGAATTTCAACTTAATTTTCAAGCTCATGTATTGTTAAATCGCGTTAATTTAAATTAATTCGCGCAAAAACAGAACACAACACTTTTTTTGAATCGCGTTAAATCAAATTCGCGTAAAAAAAATTCGCGTAAAAACAGAATTAGGTGTATTGTATATTTATGTTTTACCAAAAATCGAAACTGTTTTGGTGAACATCACAATTTAATGTAAGTTTCTAGTTAAAAACTAAATCTTTGATATTAGATACTAATTATTCATGTAGCACAAATAAATATCGTATCAATGAATTGGACTCCCTTAAGGCCCATAGGGACACATATGTCCCATAAAATTTCTCGAAATCTAAAATCATATTTTATAATTTTCGGATATTTTTGGCTTAATTATAGGCCAATAGAACACTCTCATACTCTGAGTTCTTAGGATCACATTTCAGAAGCTTATGTTCCTCAAAGAGTTAATTTGCAATAACACAAGGTAAATCTGACGGGAATGGGATGCCATATTTGATGATCAGAATGACCTCAGTCATGTCAGCTAGGTCAGCTACTTAGTTTTATAACGAAATCAAGTTGGTTCCACAAGAGCTAAATATCATGTCATCACAGTTGACCATCGTTTTTGAATAATTTTCGTGGTTTTTTGACACAAGTTTTTTAACTTTTCGATGTTTCTTGATGCTTTGAAGAATTTCAATACTATTCAATAATCTCCGACTTTTTTCGATATTTTTACAGTTTAACTTATAGTGACTTTTCGATACTACATCTTGCAAATTTTTTAACTTTTTCTTTATTATTGATATATACAATTGATCGGAAGGAATATCAAGCAATCAGACTGGTGCGCGCCTTCAATAGAAAAATTCAGATTTTCCAAAGTTATGTCGGGATTATTGTTTGGAAATTCTTGGGATTCAATTTAATGTTTTTCCAATTTTTTTAAAGTTTTTCATATACATAGTTGAATAACAATGGTTTCTTGATTTTTTTTTAAATGTTTTATTCTTTTCGATATATGTACATATGTTATTTACATTCGATACTACTACTACTACTCTTTTCGATCTTTTTCGATACCTTCGACTTTTATTAACTGTTGCGATGTTATACGATAATGTTTGATATTTTTCGATGATCTTGAATATTATTCGACAATTTTAGATTTTTATTGACTCATTCGTTTTTGTTGTTGTTGTTTTAAAATAAGATTTGATTAGGTATAGCTTACGATTTCATTTATTTTCGTCTACAAATGTACAAGATTATCACAATATTAAGCCTTTATTTTATGTCTTAATTTAATGACTTCCGAAATTGATTTTTCTTTTTAATAGCAAATGTCTAATTTATTTTAATTTATTTTTGAGTAAATATTTGCAATTAAAAAAATAATTTGTTTATTTGTCATGCGATACCGCACACACACTACTCGTACTCGCTCAAATGCTATTTTTTAAACTTAACAAGCAATTCAAATCATAATAAACCAATAGTACGAGCAGTACAGATAAGCGCTGTTGATAAAGGGTGCACAAAAAGTTCAAATACAAAATAATGCGTGACTTTTAAGTGTTAAAATGTATTTGCTAATAAATAAAATAAACTGTTTACAGATGTAAACAAAACAAATCGCTAACGCTTACAATGTTGGAATGTCATATTGTTGAATGGCTGAAATGTCTGATGAAAGCGGGAAAACTGAATTTAATACTATGAGTACGCAATTAAAAACATTTTTATCATCAGATTTTCAAATTGCACTCGTGCATAAAATTTGTTATTGAATTGGAAGTACATACATACATACATATGTACATACATACACAGTATGTTGTAATAATGTGAAACTATTTTTAATAAATTTCTGCTATTCTTGTTTAAAAATGTTTGTCCAAGCGAATTAAAAATAATTAATATTTAATAAGTTAAATCAATAAGAAGAAATGCAGTAAGAAATCGTTAACGTTTTATTGAGCCAACTCAGTTTTTACGGCTAACTATGCTCTTTTTAGTCCATTTCGTTATCATATTTTTATATCCATGGACTCTTACAACATTATTGAAAAGAAAAAATAGTCATTTACCTTAATATTTGGAATTGTATCATTTTCCCTTTGCTTCTGCTGCACAGCCTCTGGTTTTAGTAAAAATTGTGAGAGCAAAACAGTCCGGGCTGTTCGTAGTCGTCGTTCACCGATCCGTACGATAGACACGATTGATGGATGCGCCTATTGCGCGGTTAAGAGGGTAACCCAATAACTCTATAACGGCAAACGCAGTAACCCAATCCACTATATTGTATCCGCTATCTTGGATTTTGAAAATCTGACCGCATATTCGTATTCTGTTGATTTTTAAACAATATGTCCGCCATATTGGATCCGCCATCTTGAATTTGAAAATTTCGAAAATATAACCACAAATTCGTTATTGGTAATCCAACGAACCGCCGTATGCCAAATTTGGTTAAAGTCGGTTGATTTTTAAAAAATACGTTTGGCAAATTTGCCTCGGATTCGTGATCAGTGACTCCCAAAACCCCCGTATATTAAATTTGGTGCAAATCGGTTGACTTTTAGAAATTCTACCACGATATTGAATTTTTAGCTGCCATATTGGATCCGCCATGCTGGTGGTCAACCTATCAAACCAGAGGCGTTCATCAGCAACAATGAGAGCCATGATATCTGGACACTCGATTTTTTTACGGCTTCTGGCCGCTATATTGTAATTCGAAAATACCCGTTCTCATATGAAAGCTCTTGAGCAAACGAACATTTTGGTACCTTATCAACGTTTTTCCAAAGCGCTCATTCTTGGGCAGACCTCTGTCTCGGTTTACCTGGAATTTCCTATATATTTTAGTTTTGGTAGTGCTTCGGTCACTTCATGCTTCACATTCTGTTTCCTGCTTTATGAAAATGAAAATTATTATTCCTTAGGTATTTTTAAGTTGATCTTTCAAAAGAATTTTTTAAATATTGCTCTCTTATCAGGTAAGTTGTACATATTTTGAGTTCAATTTAAGAATTATCCAAGCTCAAAATAAGCAATTTTTAAGAAATGTATCAAAAGCAAAATGAGCTGTAAATATTTTTAGTACGAGACGCAGCGTTGCATTTTTCAAGGTCATTTCCTCCCGCTTTAATTTTTTTGGAATTGATTATTTAAGTAAGGCTGATAACTAATGAAAATAAGCGTTAATCGTCAGAATCGTGGTTGGTCTGTTTGTGAGAGACCGACGAAAAAAGTTTCGCTCAATAACTCGGAAAGTAAGCCCAGTCTTGTAGAGCAGATGAGAACAAACACATCGATTTCAAAAATCTCCATACGATAAAATTTGACCCAGCTTTCACCGTTTTAAAGTTTCCAATAAATACTATAATTTTGAGCAAAAATAATTATTTTGAGCAAAAGATCTGGTTGTCAGATTTGAAAGAGTAATTTATTTTTTATTTTATTTTATTTGAGTACATTGAGGTATCCTTAAACTACGATATACAAAGCATCTTAAATTTGACAAGCTTAAGTCATAAACAGTTTAAAGTCACAGAAAATAATAAAACTTTAAACTTAAAAAACTTTAAAACTTTCAATAAAAATTATTTTTTCGAAAATAGAGATGGAAATCGATGTGTTTTCACACCAGACCTACAACGATTCTGGCGACTGATGCTAATTTCCATTATCAGCCTTACTTAAACTATTGATTGCAAAAAGAAATAAGTGGGAGGAAATGACCTTGAAAAGTTCAACGCTGCCTCCCGAAATATTTAATTTTTTGTGAATTTTTGAAAATGTATTGAAATTAAATTTTTTTTTGATATATTATCTACTGCTTTTTATGCAGATTTGAAAATATAAATAAGAAATTTAAAATAGTAGGATTTCGGTTTGGGGAAAAAAATTGACTCTTGTGCGTCAGATATTCAAAGGGGATATTAAGTGATCCCAAACGAACCTCCCATTCAAAAGACTGACAATTCGGATGTGATGCAAGCTCATGGTGACTTTTCGAAAATGCAAAAAAAAACGCAATTTTGAGATACTCGAGCGTGTCAGATTTTTATACAGACGGTTCAGCTCCATGTCCTGGTCGTGCTTTTCTATAATCTGACGATTATATGGAAGAATTTAGTTAATCTGACCGTTTGAAAAAATTTACATATTATTCATTATTCATAGCTCAATTCTGGAAATCCCAGATTATATTTCCCTCGTTATCCTTGTATTATTTCCTAAAAAAAAAATTCTACCGCGCTCGAAAATGTTAGGTGTCATACCTAAATCTGACGCGCTCGAGTATTTCCAGCTATCGATTTTTTTTTACTATTCTGATCAGCTGCCCTACACGCGCGGTTCTAAGGTTTGGTAGAGGTACTCAATAAGGTGTAGGTGTTCCCCCATAACTTAATCTGCCGCGCTTGAGTAAATCCCAAAATCCCCTGTTAGGCTCCCCTAATAAAACGTTTGAAGAAATAATTATTTTTTTTTTATTAATTTTGAAAAATTTTTGTAGAAGCATCTGAGTAATAAAATAACATAGTAATTAATGTAAAATTGTAAAAGATACGAGTGCCTAAGTAATCTGTCGATAATTATCGACATTATTATAAATTATTATAATTAGTAATTAATTTGTGGCGACTGCATATACAGGTAACACTTTAATTTATGGGAATATTTTTATGCTTTGTGTGATGTGTGAAACACTATCTCTCTTAAGTAGATTGAATTTTTACGCAATTTTGCTGTGACTTTGAAAAATCATCAAATTTTTAAACCTTTATTGTTTTATGTGCAAACACGAAAACAAATATTTCATTTTGTCACTTAATTGTAACATTTGATGCAAATGACTCCAAAATTTCACAATAAAATTGAATCATAAAATAAAACTTGTCTATTTTTAATATTAATCAATTGGGTGTTTGTTTTAAGAAAAAGTTGTTGTTGCTTTATACGTTTTTAATTGCAAGATTTTTTTTTTTTATTAAACTAGTTTTAAATTAAGTTTTATCGTATTTTTTAATCAAAATTGTTATATTGCCATCGTTGTGTTAATTCTTAAATTGTTATGAATGTACGTCTTTGGGAACAAAACCCAGTAAGAAAAGTATAAACACGATTCTATTTTAATGTTATGAGGTAATTAAAGTTATACTAATAAACTCTCATGGCTCTATAATATCTTTAGAGCAAGTATTACTTTGAACCATATTCCTTTTAGTTGGAGGAATGCCAGAGTCTTTTACATTCCAAAGGTAGGCAGAACCGGTCATGAATCTGTTAAACCAATCAGTCTGTCCGCCTTTGAACTAAAAACATTAGACAGAATAATATATGTTTATATCAGAGATGCACTCCCTATTCAGCTCACAACATGCTTACCTCAAAGATAGATCAACAGAAACTGCATTCCATGAGGTTGTTCGCACGATTGAGAGCTCATTATACTTTCGTCAATTCACACTTGAAGCCTTCTTAATAATGAAGGAGCTTTCAGCAGCTTATGTAGTGAAGCTATTGTGGCCGCTCTCATATGGCTGGGAGTAGAAGATAATATCATCACCTGGATAGTCCCCCGACAATATCATGAAAGGAGTTCTGACAAAGTCAAGCAACCAAAACATTCAAAACCCACAGAAGCACAGGCAGCGAAAAAGCTATATGTGCGTACAATGTTTTTATATACCTATTTCCCAAGATAAAAAGTTATTACGAAAATAACGATCAAACAAAAGTATGCAGAATGCAAGCACGATTTGCAAAAAGTAATTTGGAATGTTGCTTTGTTATTTGCTGTGAAAATAGTACCGAAGAGTGGCTTGGCAATGATGAAATGAAAAAAAAAACATTTCGATTTTGGAAAAAAAATTTCCTGACCTCAAATGTCTCTTAGTGCGCATCATGTCATTTCTCTCTCATATTAATAAAAATCCACAGCTGGGGTTTTTAAGAAAATCAGCCTTTTTTTAGCTCCGCCAATTTTCAACAATTTTCAAAATTTCTTAAAGATTCTGACAGACAATCAGAAGTTCTATTAGAATCAAAAGACAAAATTAATTATTTTGATTTGGATGAAAATGCGACTATGTATTTTGAAAAAATTTTCAGCGGTTTTTCAAGTATTGACACTAAAACTATAAATGGGCATAACTTCGTAAAAAATGTTTTTTAATCAAATCGGGGGAATATGTGTCCCCTTATATCTTCTGAAATACAACATACATAATCGGCAACCTATTCCGAGATTTGAAGTTAGTCCGACTGCATGGTTTGAAATGGATTTGGTCTGTAGATAAAAGCAGTTGTAATATTATAATTTCTCACTGGGATTGTATATTGTAACGACTTATCGAATATTTTTTGGACAAAGGGTCTGGGGGCTAAGATGTCACAAACATCGCTCGTTTTTGCTACGAATTAACTTAAATTATTTATTCTTGTTATTGTTATTGTTTTAAAGTTTTTTATTTTGTAATGACCTCTAATTTCCCAAATTCAAAAACAAATTCCAAGACTCTGACATTCCGCAAAAAACATTCAACGAAATTTATTACGTAGATAATCCGTAAGATACACGTAAAATGTATTTTTCTTTTTATGACATACATATGTACATATGACGTAGCTGAAGTGCGTAGGTATTTTCCATTATATTGTATTGTGTCGTAGAATTTTCGTCTAGATTTTTTTTTCGACATTATGACAAACGAAACTTAAGTGCTTATTTAAAAATTTTAAAAACCCATTTTAAGCAAAACGAAAGATAACCGAAATAAAGGTAATCATAGTACTTTATTTTATCAAAATGGCTTTTGTAGCTTTCGAGACATGAAAAATCAAAATACTATAGTGAATTGCGGCTGAAAGAACGTTGGACGTATTGTAAGATGTTAGCCCTGAGATCGCCCGAATCACGTCCATTTACCCAAAATTTTATGTAGTACATATTACTGTGACTAGCTAAGCCGATGTTGAATATACTATAGTGAGTAATGCTATTTTCAACCTCAAAAAATATGAAGGAGGCGTTTCCGCTTACAATATACAGATTTCAAGAAAATCGGGAGTTAGACCCATAATGTAAATAATTATCACTTTTTCTCCAAGTAAGGTGGCAGCAGTCATACTATAAATACTTACATACATCTGTGTTATGCGTTCTGCCGTCCGCGCACATAAAATAATTTTGAAAAAGGAGCCCCTATATCTCTAGCGTCCGCTCGCTCCACCCTAGTTCCGCTTCATTTGAAAAAAGTACATTGAACGATGGAGAAAGGTTCAAAAGTTTTGAATGTAAGCAAGGGCTCTAAAAACTTTTTGCACTAATCAATGAGAAAATAACTCAAATAAATTTTGAACACGACCAAGGGCATTCCCGGTCCTTTTTGGATAATTTTTTCGAAACATTTTACTGAACCAGTCGATGTAGAATGGTCGAAAATTAAGTTTCGATGTAGCTGGAAGTGCTGCCATATAAAGTAAATTTTTCGAACGTTCTAATTTGAACGTGGCCAGGGGCAGTCCGGACCCGTTTTGGACATATAATTGAAAAAAAAATTTCATTGTAACAATCGATGGGGAAATATTAGGCACTCGGTCCATTTTGGACCCATTAACATTTTTCTTTTGCACCAATCAGTAGAAAATAAATTTTGAACATGACCAGGGGTGCCCATTTTGGGCCCTTTTGCAAAAAGAAAAAGTGCATAAATCGATGGAGAAAGATTAAAAATAAATAAAAGATTTGATCAGAGGTAGTCTCGTTGCCACTTTTTAAAAAAAATGTTGATGCACCTATCGACGGTGAAAGTTCAAAAATAACTTGTGGATATGACTTGGGGCGCTCCCAGCTAAATTTTTCGAAATAAATGTGTGGTATTAGTCGATAGAAGTATGTAGTGCAAAATTGAATTTTGAACATATGAGCCCGTTTTTGTCTTGTTCTAAATTGTAATATGAACTGTTCATGGGTTGATTCATTACAGCCGCGATTTGCTCATCATTAAAACTTAAATGTTTTGAGCGGTCTAATTTTAAGTCAAATTCTTTATATTATTCTAAATTTTTATTTTTTATTAAATTTGTTTATGTGATGACATTTAAAAAGTCAACAACATCAACACCAAAAATAAAATCATATCAGCTACTCGCTGTGGTATATGAATTCGACCGTGTATTATCAACAACATAATAAAGTTCGGCTGTTTCTTTAATAATAACTTGCAGGTAGCTTTGTCGTATAAAAATAGTCTATAGACTATTAAATAAATGCTGTATTTTTTATATATTAAATTATCATCATCGAAAGCGCTGAACATTTTAAAATTATTTAATTCTTACTAGCGAGTAGCTAGCGTTTTATGAAAAATTCAAAATATTTAATACTGAAAAACATAAATAACATGGAACAATTAAAAAGAACCTTGAGAATTATTTTGCGGTACGCGTGTACGTACGTTGCAGTTACAAAACTTATGCCGTAGTCTAATAATATGCGAATTTTATGAGTCGGGGTGTCGTAATGACTCGCTCGGTTTAGTCTGACATATGCATTGATTATGAGTTTCTTTCTTAATTTTTTGCTTTCATACTCAGACATAGTCTTAGTGGCGTCAGTAACAACTGTCGGTTATTCATAAAGTTTTCCGGCTTTACAAAACTGTTCTGTTTGTATAAGTTACACTGGTCATAAAACAAAATTTTCAAACAAAAGAGCACGCTGAGTCGGTGTCTGTACTAAGAATCGCTCCAACATATGGATGTGCAACAATTTTTAGATATCCTTACCTTAAGCGGTCATATCTCGCGAACCAACTATTTAATAAATAACTGCGCCTTGAAATTGTAATCAAGTAGAATAAAAAACTTTAAAGTTTTATGAAAAACTTACTAAAAAAGTTCAACTATTAGTCACTTTTTTGGCCATTACTTACCAATTCGTTGGCCTGTATATTCGTTAGCCCAAACATTTCCATCGACATGTTTGTCGTTTTAATTTCTGAAAACCTGGTATAACTCAATTGAATAACATTCTGTGACCTCTCAAGTGTTGATTGCTGCCTAACTGTTGATATTGAAAGCTATGTTAGTTGAAGAAAGGCCCATCAAGTCGGTGACTCGTAATATGCCAAATGATCAAAGAGTCTGTGAGGTTTGCTGATATTAAGTACTTCAGGATCGTAATAGCTGTAACTGTTTTAAATTTCATTTTCGACCTTTTATATGTATGGCTATATTGCGTCCGGTTAGATACTTTTCATCAAGTGGTCTTTTTCCACAATTATTAATGTGCAGATCTAGCGTCGGGACATGCCAAATCGTCTCTAAGCCTGCTTGTGGCACTTTAGTGACGCCAACGCATGCTAATCTTTGAATCTTACTGAGCATTCCCATACATATAAGAGTGAATTTTAATCGCCTCCATTGTTACGTTCTGCGAAAATTGGTGTTATATATGGGCTGTTCAAGTTTGAGGTATCTTTTAAAATTTTAAATAAAAGTCTTAAGGGGGCAGGTCCAGTCATGGCCGTGAAAATTAGGGAATTTTCAATAATTTTTTTTTGGTATTAATTTAATTTATTTAATAAAAGTGATAATGTGGAATTATTACATAATGTTTTAACTTGACTTGACGAAAATTTTTAAAAAATAATAAAACTAAAAAAAGTTATAGCTGGTTGTGTTGGACCCTGTTCCAGGCCCGGATTAAAAAATCTGCCGCCCTTAGGCCAGTCAAAAATTGTCGCCCCTCTTCACTAGTAAATTTAGAAAAAAATTTTGTAATATCAAAAGTGAGGACTTTTTTTAGTGCACACAATCCCAGTATTTGCACTTTTTTCCCCCTGTGTAAATAAATTTAAAAAATACAAAAAAAAATTTCAAAGTTCCCAATGTTTGCCGCCCCTAAATCGTGCCGCCCTAGACACTGGCCTAGTGTGCCTCTAAGGTTAATCCGGGCCTGCCCTGTCCCATACATAGTGTCTTGCGGTGACCATCACAAATCCTTGGAAAATCATCTAAAATCAATCGGATAAGAAAAATTAGTTAGTTAAATAAATAATCTAGTGCATAATCGAAGGTTTTTTTTTTTAAAAATCAACAAAATGGCGGCTTCAGGAACATTTAACTCCAGATTTTAGGTAAAAAACCGACATAAAAAATTGGTTTTAAAAAAATCCTTCGATCAGGCACTAGATTTTTATGTTTTTCAAAAACTGTGTAAATTTCATTGAAATTTATCCAGCCGTTTTTGAGTTACAGTGGTCACCGGTTCTGTTTCATTGAATAAAAAGTGTTAAGGCATAATTCTCTTTCTAAGAAAGTTTGGAGTCAGGAATTACGCTCAGATATTTTGGTGGAACAAGACAGGTAGTGTGATCAAAATAAGCTGTGTGCCTGTTCTGACAATTCTTTGAACATCAATTCTATGAGATTACGAAGTATACATATGTTTATAAACTTGTCAGATATCAGTAAGTCATCAGTGGAGGCTATCCCTAGACAGAGAGAGAGAGAGAGAGAGAGAGAGAGAATACAGCATGGATCCAAAACCAGCGCTGAAATAACAACTCCTTTGGAATAATTTTTCTTTTTTATTAGTTACTTCCCCCATTTGGCAGGAGATTAGTAGATTAGGATTACTTTGCTTTCAAGCATATTGCTGATCCATCGAATGATCTTGGAGTCGGATTTTTATACTTAGCTTAATAAATGAAAAGTTATCTTATGTACATGATGCCATTTTGGATACAAAACTTGTTATCCAGTGTTATTTCACCTACTGCACATATGCATAATGCAAATTGTTGAAAGTCATAAAAACCATAGAAACAACTTTCATAAGACTATTGAGTAAAATTTAAATGTTAATGCCTATTTTATGTTTGTTATGAATTTTAATTGTGTTGTAGTGTTGAGTATTTACGATAAAAGTTGTCATTTTAAATAGAAAAAAGTCTGTGCGTGGTATGCCACGCGCGACGGTAGTAAATGTTGTAGAGGCCTTGATGGAAACTGCGATATACTTAATATTAAAAATTTGACCAAAATCAGTCCAATTAAGGTGTCTTATAGTAGAAGTTATATGTTTTGGGCTATGTTGGTATCAGCTTATAACTGTGTTTAAAGAATACCACGATCTATAGATGCATCTGATTCATCTGTGCGGCATTTTTCCACACAACTTTTAATTTTAATTTTATAGATATGTACATGAATCATTATGCAGTTTACGCTGGAAAAACTAGACCATATGTTAGGGAAAAGCTTTAAAATGCCAAAAGTTACATCGTGTAAAGCAATGTGGCGCTTTTGGCTGTGCATGTTAGCGCGTTGTATTGTATACTTTTATTTCTATGTAGTAATTCATGCTTGTGTATGTTACGACAAAGAAGCATTTAAAGAAATTCTGATGTATTGATGAACTGGTGATCTCATAGGTAGTTTGATAATATCGACTAAAAGTTTGATGCATTCTCTGGATGCAGTGGTATTATAGTGCGCATATAACTAAGAGGACTTGGTTCCAACTCTCGTATCAGGTATATATGATATTTTCTTTTATATTAATGCCTACTAAGGTTTTTTAATTTTTCGAATTTGGATCCGAACTCTTACCACAGTAAGCCTGCCAGTTTTTGTTAGAAAGCACGCCATTTGGGCTAAATATGATAAATTATGAATTTCAAAGGCATAAGCCTTGCTATAGATCACTAACATTATCATCATTGTCGAGCCAAAATTACAAATTATTTAAAAAAGCAGTGGTTTTATAATTCAATTCTAGTTACTTCGTCACAATCATTTCAAAAATAATTCCATCCCAAAAATAATGAGATATCTACTTAGTAATTTGTCATTTCTTCCTGTGTGTATTTCTTCCCCTCTGCAACTTTGTTATCATTAACTCAGCTTTTTTGCTGAATAATCTCTGATTTTTGAAATGTATGTTTATGATAAATTTTGTTCAAAAATTTTGACTATTTTCGAACACTGGCGCCACTTCTTTTGAAGCAGTGTTGAGCACACAGAAATTAATTGTAAGTAAAAGACCTTCTCTTTAAAATCTATTTTGTATTGTTCCTTGCAGGCAGGGCCGTATCAAAGATGGGGGGGATGCTTTGGATTTGAGATTTTTGAAAATCAATACATTGCAATCTCTTTAATTTTTCAAACCGATGACGTTTTTTGTAGGAAACTCACTTTCAAATTTTTTAAATTTGAATATATCACTTACTTCAAGACTCACTTAACTCAAAAAACCTAAAGTGGGAGAAAAACGCATTTACTTTTTATATGAAAATGATGAAACGTATGTCTACATAAACTCTTCTCAAAAGGTAAGATTATAAGCTAATTATCTCTCTGATTTTTTCACACAAAATAAAACATGAAATGGCGGATATTTCTGCATCAGTAACTCAAAAATGATTCAATTTTATCGACTTGCATGCTCCTTTTCAAAGACAGCAACTCAAATCGATAATTCTTTCACAACCGATTACAACTCGCTGAGGTTCCTGGATCTATAAAGCTGTTTATTTGGAAAGCCATTTCAAAGATATTAAATGTTTTTTGGGCACTCTCGATGAAAAATAAGCAAAATGTTTTGACAAATTAAATAACCGAATCTAAAAAATTAATTCGCGCTCTGAAAATGTAATTTTGTCTATTTACATAAATATTTCGTAGGTTTTTCATATATATTCTATGTTGCCCTGCTTATAACAATCAACATTTTCATAAAATTTAAAATAGTTTTTCTTTATTGAAAAATGGGCTGTTAGATCAATTTTGTTTTTATGAATAAAACAATGTTAAATTAATTTGTTCACTCGACGTTTCGCTTTTCATTTTTCAAGTTAAATCTGCTTATCCCACATACCGACGGCACTAAAACATAAAGATAAGCTAATACAGATCGATGATTTTCAACTATTTCTTGCAGCTGATCAAAAATCATTTTTCAAAATCTGATGACATTTATTTTCAGATTTTTTTTTTCGCAAAATTGATTTCGATTTGTATGGTGTATTCCTCTCAAAGTAAATTTTACGTAGTGTCAATTCTTTGCAAAATCGTTTCTATATAGTGTCCGTCAAAAGACTTCGGGGGTGGGGGAGGCTCTATCCCCTACCATCCCTCCCCTAGATATGGCTCTGCTTGCAGACTTCGATGATTGTGGAATTATGGCTACACGCCAACGATGGAATTTTCGGTACATTTATACTTTTTTTCGTTAAATTTGCGTCCTGAAAAATCGTCGTCAATACATTCGATAAGTTTTCAATATATTCGATACATATTCCGCATTTTCAGTACATTTGGACAGTTTATAAAAATTTCCTTTTTTTCTTAGTATGTAAATGAAAATAAAATAATTCGGGATAGTAAATCGCAATGTGTAAGTGGAAATTTTGTAGTTTTCTGAAAAATATATCTCATTTGGTTTGGGTTTTTGAGATGCTAAAAGTGAGGACCTTTTTCTTAGTAATTTTTAGGAAGTTTTTTTAAATTTTAGTAAAATTGGGTGTTCAAGACAAAAAAAAAAGTACATTCGACTTCTAAAAAGTACATTTCAAGTCTTGATTCAGTACATTTTCACAAAACCCAAATGCCATCACTGCTACACGCATGATCATGAGTCAGTAAATTTGTTATATGTACTAGGAAATGCACCGAGGACTACTCTCTTTTGTCCATCATCTCGACAGGGAGCATTGAGGCTCCACAAAACTCTTCAAACACGCGCGCACGATCAATTTCGAGTGCCTTCAATTTTCTGTAACATCACACCGATCCAAGTATTTTTTTATTCTAGCGATCGTTTCCACAATGATATAGAACGACCGCCTTTGCTGCTGAACTGATGGTTCCAATTCAAGGCTTGTCAGCAAATGCCAGTTGGTGATATGACAAAGACAATTATTGGAAGTCACTTGTAAATTGTGTAGCAGATCGCTGTTGGTTAACTAAATTTCACCACTATACTGTACTGTCTGTAACTAGATTGTCGATAATATCATTAGAAATTCGTAATTGTTAGCAAAAAACAACCTGAAGATTTCTTTAAATCTTGCTGATATAACACAATTTTGTTTGTGTAAACAAAAATATTTCAATAAAAACAGAAATTGTTTTATACGCCCACTTAAAATCGTTGTCGCACAGTTTTAAAATTTAAATTTTAATTTTTTCGACTGCTATATTACCGCGATAACATATTTTATGTTTTTTTTTCAAATTTTTTATCAAATTAAATTTTTGTTTATTTATTTTAAAAGTGAATACAAATAGTAAAACTAAGCTTATTATTATTATAAGCCAATATTTTGATTTTTTTCTGTTATTATTGTGAATGAGCACTGGCAACTTGAGAATGTCAAGAATATATCAGCAGACATAACAATAACAAAAACAACAACAATTAGATCAGAAACAACAATAACAAATTTAAATTTTTAATTTTATATGAAGCGTGACAAATCTAAAAACAAATTTTTAAAATAAACAAATAAAAAATTCTTACAAAAAAATTAAAAAAAAGAAATAAAACCAAATAAATACGGTAATAAAAAGTATGCTAATAAATGAATAAAGAAAAGTATTTAGAAAATCGTAGGAGGCAAACAGAGTTATGCAACAATAACAACAATATATGCGAGGAGGTATAACAACAATTCTAACAATAAATATATCATTTATCAATTTATTATGAGCAAAGACTGTTTAATGAAATAAGACTTTCAAGTATCGTAGACAATGTTTATTCGTCGACAAGAATAGACCGTCGCGACGGTGGGAATTGAACCTGAGCACTCTACCGCATGAATTTTTATAGTCAGCTAAGATTTCAATGCCTTATTGACTGTCCTTGGCTTGAGTTGACCACTCGTACATAGTTACAAAAGTTCGAAGTTATTCCTTTTCGAGTATGTACAAAAATAGGGAACGCCCCGTCAATTGGTTCGAAATAGAATAAAAAAAATTTTACGAATTTTTTTTAAAATTTTTATCTTCAAACCATACCCTACCCTATTTCAATGTGAAATTTGGCTATACCATCTGGTTCAAAAAGTCCCAGGAATTTTGGTGGGATGGCAACACCACTCTCAAATCGATATAGTTTTTCGGAATTGGAAACTTTTTAAAGAGGAATGTCAAATTTTGATGACATTTCATCATAGCTGGGCACCGTTAATCAAATACATAGTTGACTTCGTTAATCGCTAATCCATTACTAACAAAGTTAACTTCGTTAAACGTTAAAGCGTTACATTTCTTCTTATAAAAACTGTTGGTTTGGACTCTGAAAGTTAACAGGTTAGGAACAAAAAAGTCGTGTATAATTGGAGTGTGTAATTTAGTCATCTGGCATAATGTGGCTCTTAGGTTTTTCTTAAGACTCAGTGACAGAGTCCTTTTCATCATCGTTGTTGTTACTCGCATTGCCGCCTCCGCCAATTAAACTATCTCTGTCCTTCCAACTTTCGGCAGCTTCTTGTCGTAACGCCTCTTTGAGGTCGATTTCGAAACTGATGCCTATTTTGATAGCCTCGACGTCGACTATAGTAGTCGAAATGTTGGAGGATCATTGGATGAAGTGTATCTCCCACGAAGGGAACTATGTTGAAGAATAAATTCGATTTTTATCAAAAAGTTTGTGTTTTCACAATTTTTCACGGGACTTTTTGAACCATGTAGTAGACATCAGTTTTAGTTAGTGGTCCTTAGGAAAAAAAAAAATTTCCGCAATTACTCGGAAAGTAAGCCAAAAGTAGAAAAGTATGTAAGGACCAATGTTGTAGAGCGACAATATTTGACCCACTTTTCACCGTTTTAAAGTTTCCGGTAAATTCTGTAATTTTGAGCAAAAATAGTTATTTTGGGCGAAAAGTCAAATTTGCTTTTTTTTTCTTATTTTTCGTACTATGAAAAAGTTCCTTTAAAAAAAATAACTAAAAAACGTTAGTAAGAATACTATTGATTTTAAGCCAAAAAAAATTATTTTTATATTTTATTTTTTTGTTTGTTTCTGAATAAATGAGTTAAGTTAAAATGATTTTTGTGAATTTTTAATTTGAAAAATTTACCCGTTATAATTTTTTGAAAAAAAGGTTCGTCGTAAGTATAACGTTCCAGGGTTAAATCAATAAAAATAAATGTCACTTTAAAACCTACTTTTAAATATTTAAATCCACGATTCCACCGTGCTTTCAGCAAAAAAAAAAAAACATTTGAACTTACGAGTATCGAACCCACACGCTGTGAGTTATGTGTTCACAACCCTACCCACTTGAGCATGCTGTCTGTCGTCTTCCAGTTATTTATCGAAATATTTATAAGCAGTTTGGTAAACTCGGGCCTCAGATTTTTAACTCTGCGCAATTAGATGTAATGAAAAAAAAAAATTGGACTCGAAAAACTTACGAGGCTTACCTTTCTAGTTTTAATTTGCATAAATTTACATAAATTTAATTTATGAAATATTAAAAAATTCTTTCTAAAAAAACAATTTCAAGAAATTAACGTACAACAACTACATTCAGTGGCGGATCTAGAGTTATTGGCACCTAGGGCTAAACCATACATTTGTAGTTCATTTTCAAAAATAAAATAAAACTTTACAAAAAAAAAAAATTAATAAGATATCGGATTTCCTTACGCATGTTACATCAAATATTTTTTTTGAAAAGTTTGCTTATTTATTTAATTCAACATTCATTTAGTTTGGGTTGGCAGATTTTTCCAAGTTCATTGATTGTTGTTCAAAATTTTTAGCAGTTTAAGCTTAATTTTTTTTTTTGTTATTTAATTCGACTTAAATCTTATACTGTTTATTTGGAAACGTCAAATAAATTGTGCTGATTAGTTCAGATATTGTATATACATAATTGCTTGTATTAACCATGTAAAGCTATACACATGACGTAATAGTTAATTTTGTTACAATGGTCTCGTCATCAAAAAGTATAAAATACACAGGCATACAAAAAACATATTTTGGTCATACCCAAAGTTGTTCGAGCGACTCTGCGTTTGGTCACAGAAAACCATTGCACATAACTCTTAATTACAGTGTCATTCTAACTTAACGGTTGCTTCATTCCTATTCCATTTGAATCAAAGTTATACCTTTTTATCAGCGTATTTCAAAATTTTATTGAATTAAGTTATCCTGATTGACTGAATACCAAAGCATACACCATTGGAAACTATTCTATCTCGACTATTCCAATCTCGTATGAAAACCCGAATCACGTTATTTACTTGGTGCGTGCAACTTTTCTGAAGCTTCGGGCTTTAGAAATTACAAGTATCCACTTATGTATGTACATATACATAGTTTGTTCTCAGGTATAGACAGCACTTACCCCCAAAAGAGGTATTATTTCGAAAAATTTTGATACGTCAGTAAAAACTTTCCCCATGTATGCTTTTTTAAACAAAGAGAATTAAAAAAAATAAATAAAAATTTGTAGGAAATCAAAGATGTCGTTCGAATATGCAATTCAAAGCCGTAAAATAAGACCCATCATATCGTTTCGTTTTAGCTCCGTTGACTTTTGGTACTTGCAAATTTTGTCAAATTTGTTTTATATACAAAATTTTGAACGAAATTCATTCCTCCGCTTTCATATTTAAAAACGTGTTTTTACATTTAAATTAATGTGAACATATGTAAATATTTGCAATTGAAAAAAATGTGCCATAAATAAAATATCTTTCTTAAACAATATCGTCTATACAACTTATACTTAAAAAGTTTTGTCAAAACAAATAAAAAGTAACTCAGGTCAACAACTTGCATTGTGCTGACTTTATAAAATTACTCATGTGAATATCCCTATCGTATTCAATGACCCACAAAGCTGTAGAAACAAGCACTCATTGGGTTTTTCATTGTAAGATATTGATTAGTATACTAGCAAGGTGTTAGCTTTGGTCTCGAGAAAAATTAATTACCCTACACTGCCTTATCAAATAGTTTTTCGCGGTTTTGTGAAAAAAGCGCGCGTGATAAAGTTAAGAACATGCAGCACTTATTTGCTTTACTAAATTCCAATATTTATTCCATATCTATATATAGAATACATAATTTTCAAACATTGTTTGTATTAAAGTACCACACCCATAATTTTCAACACACCCATTTTTCCGTAATGTTAGTTTTTTCAACAAATGTCGAAACAATCAATACACTTAGCTACCTACCACGCCACTAGAACTTAATAACTTATTCTTAAATAGCTCTCAGTACAGTGACTTGGTGCATTTGCTTGTATGGGATGTGCCACGCTCTGTTGTCAAAATCTCTCCACATTGTGTTCAGTGACTCTTTGAGTATAGTGGGGATGGCCAACTGAGGTGCACAAATGTCGACAGCGCGCAGACGTTTACAACAAAAGTTTCACGCTAGTATGTGTATAAATGTGTGTAGGAATTCCAACGAAAAAAAACATGAGTATAAATGTGTTTTGTCTTTTCCACGGAAAGAAAACATTACCCAGTAGAAATTCGTGCATCACTGATGTAAATAAATTAATAAACTGCGAAAGCATCGCATCGCAAAAAATTATTAAACTCAAAAGGTACTTTTCCGAGAATTAAAACTATTTTTCGATAAATATGAGTTTTTTTTATAACAATGATGCACACAAGAGCAGTTTTTTTAGTCTCTCATTTTTTTTACAAGTTAATAATACATGCGTCAAAAATTGCCTTTCGCAGAAATAATGTCTTTCACCTGAAATTTTCACAACTGGCATTACGCAACTCTGCACGGCAGGACGAATGATGGCACGTTTCATAGCTCGTGACCGCGGGAGGGTTAATGACCAACCCTAGAGTATAGCGTTTCAAAGTTTTTACATACAAAATAGGTATCACACAATCTCGTGGATTTTTGTAAAAATGGGAAAAAGTGAATTTCGAGTGCTCATAAAATATTATTTTTTGTGAAAATAAAACCGTTATTCAAACCAAAGAAAAGCTTGATAAGGACTATTGGGACTCTACACCATCAAATTCAATGGTAAAAAGGTGGTACTGAGTTTCGTTGTGGTCGCACAAGCACTAGTGACGCTGAACATTCTGGATGCCCAATTGAGGTCAATATATCCGAAAATGTCGAAAAAATTTACGATCGGAGCGTGAGATTATTGATTCCATAGGCATTTCATATGTTACTGTGGTTACGATTTTAAATGATCACTTGGGTTTTAGAAGCTATCCGCAAAATGGATGCCGCATTGGCTCTCAATTGAACATAAACATAAACGTAATCGTGGGACGTGTGTAGTCTCAATGGAATTGGGCTACGAATTGGTTCACAGTGACTATTTTCTCTTTCCAAACCAAAAGAAATGGCTCGTTGGAAAGAGATTTAGCTCCAACCTTGAAATTATTGCTCAAAGAATTGTCTATTTTGAGGACCTATTTTTGGAAGGAATAAAAAAGTTGGAGAAACGTTGGCCTAAGTGTATTGAGCTAGAAGGAGATTATGTTGAAAAATAAACAATTTTTTGCTAAAAAAAAAATTGTGTTTCATTCAAAAAGGCGCAAACTTATTGATTCACCCTCTTATTTCGGGAATTTCGATTTGTAAGTCGGATCTTAGGATTGATTGAAGAATAACATATAAAAATATAAAAAAAAGATGTTATGTCTAATGAACCGATTTAAATAAAATTTGGTTTGAAAATAGATTGAACTCTATGGAAGGTTATAAGAAACTCTGATTTCTTTAAGAGGGCGTGGCACCCCACCCTCAATATGAAAAAAACGCTATCTCGGCTAAGCCGTTTCATTGAATTTGATGAAATTTGGTATACAGGTAGATTGAATCCTGAGTAAACATATTTAAATTAAGTGGGCGATGCCACGCCTATAACACACTTTTTCCTTGCTAAACTAATGGAGCGATTTTGATGGAGTTCGGTACAGAGATAGATTGAATCCTAAGAAAATTTGGAGAGGTTGTGAGGAGAAATAGTGAAATACGTTTCCACGACTAAACATATGAACCGATTTTGATTGGAGCAGAGTTAGATTGAACTCCAATGAAGAGTAGAGCTATGTTTTCTTAACAAGAAAATAGGAAAAAACGCTGACACGGCTGATCTGCTACACGGATTTTGATGAAACTTGCTAAACTGATGGACCGCTTTGATGAAATTTGGTATGGAAATAGTTTGAACCTTTAAAAAAGGTATTTAGTTTTAAGTGGGTGGTCCCTTAACAGGAAAAAATATGTTTTGTTAGCTAAGCTAATCGACTGATTTTGCTGACATTTCGTATGATTATACTAAGGAGTGCGTCATAAGAAATTAGTGCACACGTTTTTGCTTATAACTTCTTTCATAAAAAAAAAAAATTAAATTATTTTGATCAGGCTAGCTCAGAAAATCATGTCAAATACTATTTCATATCACTTTGCATTCTCATCTATTATTTTGCGAAGGCACGAGCAGTAAAATAGAAATGCGTGAAAAAAAATTAAAAATTTTTTTAAATAACCTGCAATATATCTTTAAAAGGTTTGAAAGGGATGCTAAATTTAGCATAAATTCGGTATCTTGGGTAATGAAAAATTTTAAAACAGACATTAGCATGAATCAAAAGCAGGGAGCGCGCTGGAAAAAAGGTTGTGGTGTCCATAATAACGCAAAGAAGGTCGTAACCATGCTAAAGAAAAGTCCCAACCTTTCAGGAAGAAAAACCGTTCAACTAGCAGATTCCTCCGAGTCATTTGTGCAAAAAGTGAAAGGGGAAGCTAGGCTGAAGACCTGAAAAGTTCAGAAAGTGCTGGGTCGGAATCCAGAAAAGAATTTCGAAGCAAAAATACGAGCTCAAAAACTGAGTAAAGATTTTGTGTCCAAATTCGAATGTTGCATTATGGATGACGAAACGTTCGTCCTTTCCGACATTTTTAAGTTTCCTGGCCAAGAATTTTATTTTGCCAACGCTAGGAGATGTCCCAAAAAATTTAAAACACAAAATAAATAAAATATTTCCCAGAAAATTTCTTGTTTGGTGGGCAATTTGCAGTTGTGGTAAAAGAAGCCAAAATTTCGTGACCAGAGGCACAATAAACATCGAAATCTTCATCATGGTTCCGACAATTTGTAAGAGATCATTAGGTATCTATCTCTTATTGGCCTGATCTTGTTTCATGTCACTACAGTAAAGCGGCTCTTGAGTTGTACCAGTAAAATAACCTTACTTTCGTCCCTAGAGAAGTTAACCCACCCAATTGTCCTGAACTCCTGCCAATTGAGAGATATTGGGTTCTAGTGAAGAGGCAATTAAAGGCAACAAAAGGGACATGCAAGGACATAACTCATTTTAGACGCAAGTGGTGCGCGTCAAGCCAAAAAATCCAAAAAAATACCATCAAAGCACTAATAAGAGGAGTCCCAGAGAAAGTAAAAAATTTTACGCTTCAAAATTAATATTTTTTTTTGACTATTATTTTCTGCATTTGAGTTAAATTTGCGTTAAAAAAATATAATCTTTTTGAAAATTGAATCTGTGGTTATTGAGATATATTCATTTTTCAATGCACTAATTTCTTATGACGCACTCCTTATGTAAGAATGACACATGACACCATAATTTTTTACATTAGTTTTTTAATATTAAAAACCAAAATGTAGGTTGAATTTCAAGCAATGGGCGAATTCTAGTATACATGTGTATTCACATGTCAAAAGGTTCTCAACTATATTTCATCTTCTCAGCTTGTATCCCTCATTTTCTCGCGTTACATAGATCGTCCGCAGAACTCTTCAACATGCACGTTCATTAGCGAGTGCTTTCAAATCTCTACAATATTTCCCTGATTCACGTATTGATTACTCACATATTTACTGTCTTAATTAAGAATCTTAAATGATTTAGTTTATTGTTTTAAGTTTCTTGACCTTCTTCTACATGACATTCCGTGCGTTCACTTAGTAATCGTACCAAATGTATGCGCAAATGCAACTATCGGTTAATATAATGGAGAGGAAAGTGTGTCTACCCTATGTTACTATTAGCATAGACTGTCAACAATATAATATTAAATAAAATAACTGAAAGAAATAATAGGTACCTACTTGAAAAAAAAAAAACTAATTAAAGAATTTTTTTTGTTATTGCAGGTGTTTTCATAAATTTTAAGTGGAAAAAATTGCAGCGTCAGCAAACTAAATAAAAACAACGATAAGTCAAAGAACGATAATAATAACAAAAGCAAAATTGTTAATAAAAACAAAAGTAACAAATTGAAAAGAAACAATTCAAAGTGCAAATTCAGAGAGTTCGTTTTAAAATAAAATATCAACGAAAAAAAATAATTTCTTAATGAAAAGTGGAAAAAAACTGATAATTTGGCAAAAACATGAAAAATTAAAGAAATTCAAATTTAAATAAATCGCGAAATTTGATATTGATAACAATTTTTTTTTTGTTCAAATAAAATTAACAATCAAAAAAACAACGCCATTAAACGTGTCATTCAAATGGTGTTTATTTTTTTTTTGTCTCATTGCGGCTAAAAATGCAATGTTATTTTGGAACAAGTGATTTAAAAAATATGTATAATAAAATAAAATAAAATAAAATAAAAAAATAAAACTTTAATCTAAACTGCTCACAATTGAAAAATTGTTTAAAATATTTAAATTAAAATAAAATCAGAATAAATAAAAAAAATCTAAAAAAATGCGGGAAATCTATTCGTTAACATTTCGAAAAATACATTTGACGTATGCGGTTCTGCTGCTTGCGACGCTGTTTACATCGACAGCTACTGATGGTCTACCGGACCCTAAACATCGGTTTGATTATCAATGTTTTACTGATGAAGGTAAGCGAGTTTTTAATTGGTTCTACTGTTAATGTTGTTAATTTATTAGAGTTCACCGATTTTTTTTCAGAGTGCTTACTTCTTGTTCATTTGTAGAAACAATTAAAACTTAAACTACATAGTTTTCTCAATTCGAAATAATTTCATCAACGAGTTTGCTCTCTAGGCATTAGTGAATTTGATTATTGACTGTAATCAATATTATCAATGGCTCCTTAAACACAAATCCGAAAAGGTGCAAGAAAAGCGGTGACGTATGAGGCGGTATATGGCGGTATATGGTCTGACAAGACCCATACATACTAGAGTGGCTTAAAATACTAAAGCTGCTCCAAACTTCGCATCCCCAGGCACCAAAAGTTTCGTATTGGTGCCAATAAGAACCACGTAAAATTTGGCTCATTTCAGAAAACATTTCATGGACCCGCCACCGTTTTAAAAACTAGAAAATGGTCCTTGATCTACCGAAAATTATTAATATATTCCCAAAGCTTCCTCCTATCGGGCTCAAATGTATGACAAGGTCCCATTATGTTTTCCCCTCCAACATTTTTCCCCAACATACTTGCCCCCTATCACAATCCTTTAGAGGGGCTCCCCTGCAAAAATTACATTCTTAAGAAATTGACTTCCCCCTTTGGGGTTCTCCCTACAAAAAAACACAAAAAATTTCGAAAATTTGGAAAAATAATTCATAGCTCCCCCAGAGTGACCCGTAGAGGGTTCATATATATCACCAGATCCTATTATATTTTCTTCTCCATTATATTTCCTGAACATACTTACCCTCTATCTGGCACCCTTTTGGGGGTCCCCCTACAAAAAATACAAATAATTAGGAAAATTTCGAAAAACAATTCATAGCTTTCCCGGAGTGACCTGTAGAGGGGTCAAATGTATTATCAAGTCATTTCTACATTTTCTTCGAATATGCTTACCCCCTATCTCAACCCCTTTGCGGAGATCCCTTTGAAAAAATGATGAAAATTTCGAAAAATAATTCATATCACTACTAGGTTGTATTATATTCATTTTTATTGTGTTCATTGTTTATATTGACTTGCTTTTTTCACAAAAAGGATACTTTTTACGATTTATAGCATTAGCTGTTTTTGTTCTCCATCATTTGACAAAATTTGGTTGTAGTCTTTTATAATCGCAATATCTCTTTCAGCGGTGTCATTTACGAAAGCGCTAAACCTTTGCAAAAAGAGAGCACATCTTTGAAATCATCATCAGATTCCCATGTAGATGGATGATTATTGAGAAATTCTGTATTCAATCCAAAGAAAACAAATCTTCTCTGTTAAGTTCCTCCACATCATCATCATCGTACGAGCCCAAAAAAACCACTTACTCAATATTTTTTTCAATATCATATGATAAAATTTGTTGGGTCTACTCAGACCCATGCCTTAACTTATTTGAGGAAGTCATGGTGGGGATCACTCAGAAATACCTTGAAAAAAAGATATACCAAATTGAAAACTGATTGGGTAGGGCCACACCCATACGCTCATCGGAGGGTTAAATAACAAGCTATGACGCTATCCTCGCCGGCTGATAACAGGGTAGGAATACATAAATAATAAATTAAGTGATAAATGAAAAACTCGAAAAAAGTTTTCATAGCCATATACGCTCAACTCTATACCGCTTTTGACGTGGCCAGGCCAATAATTTCATACCATTAATGGCCGTTAATTCGAGGTAAAACTATTTGTATACAAGCAAAAAAATAGGTCACAAAAAATAATGTACCTTGTACAAATTATTGAAAATTGCTGACCAAAAAAGTAAAAAAATAAAAAAGTCATCAACTTTATCCGAAAAATTTTTGCATTTTAACAAATTTTTTGGTATTTTGGAAGGCCGTTAATAAGTCATTTTCAACTTGGCAACTCTGTTTTAAATATACATAGATCTTTTCTCATTCACTGGTGTTTAAAAAAAAGCTTAAAACTGATTCTGAAGAAGAATAAATCAATTGAACAAAAAAACTAAAACTACTCTTAGTGTTTTCCTTTGGCGTGACGAAAAATTAAATATCTTAAAAAAATTTACTTAAATAGATTTTTGCACTTGGCATCAGTGTTGGCATGTGACAAATGTCGCGCGATATTTACGACGTTTACGACCTACAGTCGTAAAGGTCGTAAACCTTCAAGCCTTTGTGACAAACATTGAGTTTACGACAAATAAACGGAATATCTTGCATTTGAATTTTCAATGACATTTCACGATTACCTGTAAGGAGGGTTCAGACCATTAAAATTGTTTTTCAAACATTTTCAAGTTCCGTAGTATAATGTTTTGATGGTCAAATTGTTTAACAAACAATTTCAGTGTTGTGAAATCGAGGTTGATCTAGAGTTTGCGACATTTGTGACACTTACGACAGCTTACGACGTGTGACTGTCGTAAACCTAAAAATCCATGTCACATGCCAACACTGCTTGGCATACCAAAGTTTTCTTACCGACACGGACATGCCACAGCAACCACGGAGCCAAGTTCTCTTTTCTAGTTTTTTTTTTGTAGGTATATTCCAAAATTTGGTCGTATTTACTTAAATGACAGAAGCGAAATGGGCATATCTCAAAAAATTCACATTCGTGAATAAGAATGACATCGGATAGCTTAAGACATTACGCATCTAATTAACTGCGCCAAATGTCGTTATCTTAGTACGAACCTATAAAAAAATTTCCTAAGAGAATTTCCTCTATCTCAATTTGACATGTATTTTAACAAATTGACATAAACAAAGTATCAATTATCTTGGAACCCCTTTTTTTGAGATACGCCCATTTCGCTCCTGAGTACAGAATAAGCCTCGAAAAGTTCAAAATAAATGCGTACTATCGAAGGAAAAAGTGGGTGAAAGTCGCCGAATGGTGTAAAAATATCAGAGAGCTAGGTAGTAAAATATAGAAAAAGCCAGAAAATATCGACTAGTATCGAAAAACATCGAAGAAGTAGAAAACTATCGGAGCACATCAAAAAGTCGTCATATACCGAGCAGTATTAAATAAAGTCGACATTAGTCTAATTCTATCAAATACATAGTAATTACCTATCGAAAAATATGGCTCAATGCTAAAATTCTCTCCTAAACATAATTTGAAATAAGCACTAATGTCTCCCAAAAGCCAATATAGAGCTCTGCAAATATATGTACTCTGCAAATCAAATATGCTGACTTTGGTCCTAGGTAAGGTTAAATGCATCCTAAAATATAACTTTTTACAACACAAACAAAGCACAATAAGATTCTGACACTGAATTCTGGCTAAGAACCAAAATATACGACATTATTTTGTCAAATGAATGATATGACTTTATATAAAAATCTGCATTTGATATGAGTATTATCCTAGGGACCCTCAGTATAACTTTGCAAGGAGTATTTCCTGTCTATGTCCTTTTGTTTCTTTTTTTGTATTTTCATCTAAATTCATTCCATGATGCCAAAACTCAGCTGGTCGCTTTACGAACATAACAAGAATCAGAGAATGCGTCCACAGGTTACGATTTTTTGCTATTTTTAAGAAATTTTTACCTTAAAACTACCGTACTATCGTTACACATCAGACTTACAAATGGATATGGATTTTTATCTTGTCGGCATATGCTTTTGTCATAAGTTTCAGGATGAATTATTAATAGAAACAAGTTTCCTTTCTGCTCCTTTGAGTCCGTCTCTGCATAAGTATCAATATTGCTTCCGATAGTACTTGACATTGTACTAAGCAGAACTTTAGAGTCTGCAAATCGTGACTTCGCTTATGCCTAAGGCATATGCTTCCCCGCCACCACCAGTCAGACATGCACGAAAAACTCACTGTCGTCAGATCTTCTTCGGAAGAAGTAGGTCACTAAACGTTACGAAAATCACCAACTGAAGTCTCTTGGCAGGCATTACGTACCTATACTTGGATAATTTCTATGTTATACAAGCACCAAAGGATATTTACCGTTTTTAAAAATATTTCAAATACAAGTTGCGACCTTTAAATCTTAATAGAATTGACTGAAATTTTACTCAGGTTTACATAAGGTTTCATAGAACCGTTTTAACCAAGGGCAAAGAAATATTTCGAACAATCGGTTTTTTCTTGTCGCTTTACTATACCTACATTACATACTTAACATTCTTTACTTAATTTACATGCCTTATACAATTAATAAATTGTTTTCGACCATTTCTACAGTTTTCGACTTTTGCAACATCTTTCGAGCTTCTCAACCTTTTTCGAGTTTTCCAGCCAACAAACGAGCCCTGATTTGAAATTTGTATTCAAAAAAATTTTTTCATGATTATTTTAAGTGGGTAATTCACTTACAGCAGATAACAAACTTACCACTAAACTTAAGGTAAAGAATAAAAAGCCACTATCACGTCATGGAAAATAAAATTGTTATCATTATTATTCATTCATAATATGTGGAAAAACAAAAAGTTAGTCGCGATTTGTAATCTAATAATAATCTACCAGATCAAAACGGAAGCCCTTTACACAAGGAACGATGTGATAAGAGGTTATTGAACTTGATTTACTTACATACAAAAAAAAAACATTTTCTTTGTCATTAAATATTTCAAATAGTGCAGAAAAAACCTGTTCACTATTAAGCTCTAAAATATTAATTCTGAATATTTTAATTAAAAGTCATGTAATTTGCGATATGACTTATAAAATCTGCAAATATTTCTGGTCAGGAAACAACGTAGCAATGTAGGCGTATTTAGTATTGCATAATTATTTTCTCATCGATAATCTTATTTTCCACCGTAATATCTTGCTAGTTGTCTGCAATATTCTGATATAAAAGAAAAAAACAAAATTAATATTAATTTATTTGAGATTTGAACTCACAACGCACAGTGGATGGATTTGTATGGAAAGGCGGCCATAAATAGTAATAATTGCGCTACACTCTTGAAATTTGGTATATATGTTTAAAATGTAAAAATAGGAATAATTTGTGAATATGAGTAAAATCGGTTCACGGACACGCCTACCTCCCATACAAAGTTGGGATGTGGTTGAGACCTTTTTTCAAAATGGGTATCAATTCCCTTTAATTTGGCAATGCTGACTTGAAAAAAAATACTAATTTTGCGATATCTTCTATTGTTTTCAAGTTATTAGAGAAAAATCAAAAAAGGTGGCAGTAGTAATAGCGTTAGAGTCTTGAAATTTGGCACAGACGTTTTTGGGTTAAAACAACAAAAACTTGTGAATATGAAAAAAATCGGTTCACGGACACGCCTACCTTCCATACAAAGGTAGGATGCTTTTTGAGGTTTTATTTCAAAATGGGTATTAATTCCCAATAAATTGGCTATGCTGATTTCAAAAATTTTATAAATTGCCCGATATCTTTAATAGTTTACAAGTTATTAGAGAAAAATAAAAACCTACATATGTTAAACACCACATTTGAAAACTAGATACAGAATATAAATAACGAATTTATTGGAAAATATAAAATAGCAATTATAAATAAAAACATAAAAATTTTTAATATATTAACTGCAAAATATATAATTAGAATAATAAAAATAATAATAATAATAAAAATGTTCATAATCGGACTTAAGTCCCATATGCTGCATCTGCCATACCTTCACTACGTTATATTCAGGTATAAAAAGGGTGAACCCCAAGGGAGATGGAAAGAGAAAAAATATACCTTTTCAGTTCCCCTCTACTAAAAGGAACTTCTTTCAAAATTTAAGCATCTTATTTCACACTGTAAGCCTTTACAATCGATAAAATTATTGTAAAGCGTTGCAAAATGTGAAGAAATAAAAATATTTTTTCCTTCAAGTGTTGCAGTAGAAAAATAATCATAAAAAAAAAGTTCTGAAAAAAAACAGCTGAAATCTTGGATTTTGCTTAACCATACTTTCTCACATAACATATTAAAAAATTTTCGAAATCCGGGGATATACTTTTTTTTTTTTTTTGTCAAAGTTTGCCAATTTTCTCAATTATGACTTTTACAGCCCTAATTTTAAAAAAATCACCATAATTCACACATAGAATACAGAAGCTCAAGTAAACTTTTTTTGAAAAGTATGATCTATAAACTTTATGCTAATATGCAATTTTGGTATATTTCAATAAAAATAAATTAATAAGAGCATTTCATACAAGTCAGTATTTTTTGTTCCTTCTAAAACTACATTAGGAAAAACTTGATAAAAAAAAAAAATTCTGAAAATTTGCAGCTGAAAATTTGTTTTTTAGCTAACCATACTTTCTTACATTACATATAAAAAATTTTTCGAAATCCGGAGATATCCTTTTTTTTTTTTTCTGTCAAAGTTTGCTAATTTTCCACTTTTATCATTTTTCAATATAATTTTTGAAAAACCCGTACAATTCATATAAAGACGATAAAAAAAATAAAATTGATTTTTATAAAGTGGAAGTAATGTACTTTCTGCCAATATGCTATATTATAGCATTTTGTTTCAAACAAGTTAACTAGAGCGCTTTATCCAACAAGCGCTTTTATAAAAAGTTTCATAGAACATTTTTGGTGTACAAAGTTTAACTTTGAGCCCACTGTGTCACTAAACTCAGAACAAATTTAATACTTTTGTAGTTTTTTTTTCATTCCCTAAGTATTCTCTGACGATTCTCTTAAAAATTTTTTCAATCCCTAGCACTTTCAAAATCTTCCTATTTATGGCCACAAAAATCCACTGTGCAACGTAGTAAATGTCAGAAGTTAACTTTACATACTCGTTCATACTAAGATACAGTTTTCAATAAATAGGCTGTGTTTTAATTTAATAGGCAAAAATATAAATACTCCATAATCTATGACAAAGTTATTTGACTACATCGGGAAGTGAAACTCGATGTTTTTTTTTTTAAATTTATTTGATAATTTTTAAGTAAATAATATACAGTGGCTCACAGCCTATTTGATACAATCAGCAGAAATCGATATTCATGCGTTTTACAAATTTCATAAAAAAAACATAATATGTATGATCATAAAATGTTTAAATACATATGTACATATACATACATATACTTATTTAATCGATTATAATGTTGTGACCACCTTCTGTAATTTTTTTTCTCAAGCATTCAATGATTTTTATTTAAAATCTGTTTATGTATTTTCAGATAATCTTCCTGCCCCACAGAACTTTCCTAAAGCACTGGTTGGCTTGCAATATACCGATCGTGTCATACATCAATTAATAAGTCGTATTTACGCAATTTTTTTACGGAAGTTTTTTCATTATCAGAACATTTATCTGATACCAGTCAATATTAACAATATTCCGAATATGACCACTGTCCAAAAGTTCAGAGATGAACTTCATTCGATTAGTGCTAACATGTAAGTGTTATTTTCAGAAATGAAATAAATCAGGATGTTAGTAATTTTCTGCATTTATTACAGTAAAACTACAAAAGTGTCCGAACTGTTAATGATCGACTTGGGAGTATGGGTGCCAGCTACAAGTCATGGATTAATACTAGAAACGATAACCGAAGCTGGTCCATTAATATCTCCTGGACGATTTGGTTGGTTCGTACCAAGCACACTAATAAATAGTGATGAAGATGATTTATTATATAGCTTACATTATACAGTATTTAAGAATATGACAAATCGCTACTATGCGCAATATGTAATGGATGATAAAAATTTGGATTATCTTCACGAAGGAGCAGAGTAATATTTTTTTTGTTTTTTAGAAACAGAAACCGTTGTAATTTTTCCTCATTTCCAATATCGATATTTTATTTCTTTTAGATGGGAAGAGTACCTTAATCCCCTATGTAAAAATAGGATATGCGCGACGTTGTTGGCGGAATTCAAAGAAGATACTGCATTTGTTGTGCCACAAATAGAAGCAACCAAAAGTTATCTAAATGTTATTTGGCTAGGAAAGCAATTCCGAGAAAAGATCATGGAATTGTACAAACGCTATCAGACAAATGATAACTCTACAAGATACCGATATATTTTTATGCATTGGACACCATCAGATTTTATAGACGTTGAAATAAAATGTATGCCTTTTACAATGCCCAAATGTGAAGAAGTACTTACGCCATCATGTAAATACGAGCTTACACCGGTACTCAAATATTTTTCAAACAGATTCTTACTTGACGAGGAAAATAGCCGTATGCTGCTCGCATTACGACAATTTAGTTTAACTGATAATGCCTTACATAATCTACAACGAGAGCTAACGCAAGTGCGTGGAACTAACTATAGCAACATTTCGGAAGATATGTACAATGAAGTGGCATGCAACTGGTTTAAACGCAACAAGCGCACGGTTTCCAATTGGCTTAGTTTCAACGAAAAAAGGGTAGATTTGATCATTGGTGGCATATTTCCTTTGTCGGACCCCAGTCGTGGACATCAAATGATAGATCAGGCTGCAGATCAGGCAGAAATTGCCATTAATAGTAATATCAATGTACTAGGGGAATATAACCTAAATGTTCACATGAACGATGGAATGTGTAGGGCAGATCAGGTGTTGAAAGCATTTATACATTACTTTGCAACGAAAGGAGTACTGGGCGTGTTGGGACCGGCTTGTAGCGATACCGTCGAGCCAATTGCTGGTATATCGAAACACACAAATATCGCTGTCATTTCATACTCAGCTGAGGGAGCTTCTTTTGTTGATCGAAAGACATACCCGTACTTTTTCCGAACCATAGGCTCAAATAGGCAGTATGAAGATGTTTACATAAGTCTAATGAAACATTTTGGATGGCGACGTGTAGCCGCGCTCACAGAAGATGGTCAAAAATACACAGAATATATATCGCATATGGAGACAAATTTAAAACAACACAACTTGGAATTAATTATCAATAAGAAGTTTGTGAGTGAGGTTACTTCAGCTGAAATGAACAAAGTAAATTTATAAAGTAAACATTTATAATTTCAAAATATAATGCAGTATTTTTTTTGTTTAATTTTAGTATTTGGTTGATTTGAAGCAGAAACATGCAAAAATAATTATTGCAGATATTTATACGAAAAATGCAGAAATGGTGCTTTGTGAAGCTTACAAATTGGGGGTAAGATCCAACCCAATAAAGATCCAATAATGAAGTTTATTTGAACATTTTAAATATTTCATTTAATTACGTATTTCAAGAAATTATTGTGACTTAGTGAATGATATTATCAATTCATTCACACCACTTAGCTGTGATATTAATAGAATTTTCACAAAAACCACATCATCGATTCACATGGAATTTACACCGTGTCTTTTATGTTCAGAGGAATACCTTAGGCCAGGGGTTCTTGAACTTATGTAGTCCGAGGACCCCTTATCGAGTTAAATTTTTTTTGCGGACCCCATTCCAACCCTAGACATTTGACGTCGTTCTAAGCTCAATAATGACAAAGACACTCAGGTTTGCTTATTGTTCGAAACATTACAAAATTATGTTTATAATGTTTTACTCTAATTTGCTTAAAAAGTTAAGACGAGTTTGGGTCATAGTACACGGTTGAAAAAATAAGTATAAATTTTTATATGAATATCAGTTTAAGGGTCGTTTTATATGAATTTAGGCATAAATTTAATAACTTTTCAACATATAAAAATTAGCTGGGCGGACAGTTATTTATGTTTAATATTGTCTAATAAAACATCAACAGTCTGTCGCCGAGCTAGCAAATGAATGGGGTCGCACTCAAATTATTCTAGAAATGAAACAGGTTCAAATCTCAGTCCATTTAAGTTGTGTTATTCAAATCATTTTATAAATAGAAATTGTAAAGTACCTGTTCCAGGTCTTGAACCCATGTGTGCTGCGTCCCAGTTAAACGTTCTAACAACCGACATAAATATACATTTTTTTCAATATCTTTAAAATTACATATAAACTTTTCAGTATAAAAAAAAATTTTATATTCACATAAAGTTTTATAACTTTGAACTTATAAAATTCTATACAATTTTCTTATGGATTTATATGAATAACTAAAAGTTATTAATTTTATACTGATATTTTCAACCGTGTAGAGGTCGGAAACTATCGATAGTCGGCACTATCGATAGTGAACGATAGTTTTTGACAAACCATCGATAACTATCGATAGTTTTTTTTTTAAATCAGTTGATACAACATTAAGTGAATTGGCGAAACAAGATATTTATAGATAGATATTTATGTATTTCAAAATATATGAAACTTATATTTTATTTTATAATTCTCATTTATAAAAACATGTTTTTTCATTTATAAGCGGTTAACAGATTTTTTTAAAACAAGTGGAAATTCCAAAAAGAAAACTATATTTTCATGAAAAAAAAAACTAGCATCCAAAAGCGAAGAAAGTATTGAGGAATTAAGGCTTTTTATTAAACATAAAAATAGATAAATTGTTTTTTATTCATTGAAAACAAAATAACAAAATCATTCTTAATACAGTTTTCATAACACTGGACAGCACATCCATTTTCACCTCGCAGCATGCGTACCTCGAGGGTAGATCTACCGAAACTGCTCTTCATGAGGTAATTCGTACGATTGAGCGGTCTTTATACTCTCAATCAATTCACGTTGGCAGCCTTTCTTGATATTGAAGGTGCCTTTAAAAACGTTCGTACCGAAGCTATTCAGGAAGCACTTGTTGGCCTCGGGGTAGATGAGTTTCTCATCACCTGAATAGTATCCATGCTTGAGTGTAGAATCATTCAAGCTAGTATGGGTGATAGTCACGTGCTAAAATCTGTTATCAGGGGTACACCTCAGGGTGGTGTACTATCGCCTCTGCTGTGGCTAGCTGTTATAAATACAATCCTTACTCAGCTCAATAAAAACGGGGTAAAGGTCGGTGCGTATGCGGATGATGTGGTTTTACTTGTAACCAGTCTGTTTCCTGATGTGATTAGCAACATCAAGGAAGGAGCTCTGGCTAAGTTGTGCTCTTGGGCCACTAGGTGTGGCCTAGGAATTAACTCAGCCAAAACGGATCTGATGCTTTTCACCACAAAAACCAAAATACCAAATTTTAACCTTCCCCGACTTAAAGGGCAGACTCTTTCACTTGCTAAGTCGGCCAAGTATCTGGAAGTCATAATAAATATAAAGCTTAATTGGAAAGTCAACATTAAACAGAAATGCAAAAAAGCCTGTATATGGTAGCTTTGTATGCGTGCAAGAAAACCTTTAGTAAAAAATGAGGTACGGTGCTTTAGTTTGGTGGCCAGCTATTAGGAAAGGCTACAACCAGTTAAAGCTAGAGTGCAAAGGACGGCTTGTATCGGTTTGACGGGGGCTATGAGATCATATCCTACGGCAGCCTTAAATGTACTTCTACACTTGCTACCTCCCAATTCCTTTATTAATGCAGCTGCTGCGTGAAGATCAATTAGGCTCAGGGAAGCCGGTAATTGATTTTCGAAGCTTTCAAATTCCCCAACGGACTACAATAAGCTTTGAGAAAAATTTTCAGGTGAAAATTCCGAAGCAAGTTCAGTCGGAAGAGGGCACTCTCAACTTAAATTTTGAAACTACCATATTCACTGATGGCTCCAAGATGAGCTGTGGAGTAGGCGCAGGTGTGTACTCAAAAGACCCAGATATCTCTCAATTTCTCCATTTGCCTGATTCAGATAGCGCAATCCAGGCTGAAGTTTTTGCCATTCATATCATACGTTTGATACGATATAGCGACAGCACTCGTTTTAGAGGCGTTTAAGTTCAGGTAGTTTTGTTGGGTCCATGAAAATATTGAATTGAGATCCTCTTCCAGTCTACGAACAAGATCTTCAGATAGACCTATAGGACGCGATAGATACATTTGTGCATCATCTGCATACAGATGTCTAATTAAATCAGTAGACGCGGCATCATCTTCATACTGCTGTACTTTTTTGTTCAGTGTAATCACTTCAGAAAGAAAAAGAAATTTCTTTTTTTAAAAATAAAAGTAAAAAAAAACTTTTACAAATAAATAAAATATGTAGAAAGTATAAAAGTTGGATCATCGTGTCATCCTGTTGGATGACCTTATATTTTATAGTGGATGTTAAAAATACCAAGTATACTAGTAAAAACAAAAACAAAGTTAAAATAGTTTTAAAACTAAACTCTAACTTAAAACTAATAATTCCAATTGTAGAGCAAAGATATCCGATATTTACTTCATAGAAATATATATAATTCAAGTATTTTAAATTCTTTAGATGACAGCATATGAGGGCTATGTTTGGTTCTTACCTGCTTGGATGTCAGGAAATTGGTCGATTACTAATAACAGCAGTAATGATTCTTGCACAGAGGAACAGTTAAACACAGTGAGTCAGTGATTGTTTTTCTTGATCAACTTTTATAACCTATGGTTCGTTTAATTTTAATACATAGGTAATCGATGGGCATTTTAGCCTTAGGCACCGGCCATTTGGACCTTTAAATGCGACCATGCAGGAAAATATTACAATTAGCGAGTGGCTACAAAAAAACAATAAAACCATTTCAAATTATACAGGCTTTGCTTATGATGCGGTTTGGGTTTATGCTTTAGCAGCAAATAAACTTTTGCTGGAAAATAAAGATGCGATATATTATTTACACTCGGATAATGTGATCAAGCGTCTGACAGATCTTATTTGGGAAACTGACTTTGAAGGTCTGTCAGGACGTGTACGTTTCGGTTTGGGTGGATCGCGCATAACAGACCTAAATATCATGCAATGGCGTGGTTCCAGCTTTCATGAAATTGGCCAATTTCAACCAAAGATAATTGGCGAAAAACGCAACATGCGTACGGATGGTGGGAAATTGATTTTGCTAGATAATGCGATTAAATGGTTTTCCAATGAAGGGCCACCAGGAGATGGCACCTACGATTGTAGTTTTTCAGCATTAGCTGAATTAATGGCTACAGACTGCGAAAATGCTACTGTGATATTCACCGCAATTCTGTGCCTCGCGGCTGTGATAATGGTATCATTTGTTTCTTTTCTATTTTGGAAACAGCAATACAATAAGAAAATTAAACGATCTGCCAAGATAATGAAGACATTTGGTATCGATTTATTATCTCCATCTCGTAGTAAATTTAATACTTTGGACAAGTGGGAAATACCGAAGGAAAATGTTGTTGTAAATCGTCGACTGGGTGAAGGAGCGTTCGGTACAGTATACGGTGGTGAAGCACAAATTGGTTCCGGCAGTTGGACTGCAGTAGCTGTTAAAACTTTAAAGGCCGGAGCGTCAACAGAAGATCGCTTAGATTTTTTATCAGAGGCAGAAGCAATGAAACGTTTTGATAATAAAAATATTGTCAAGCTCTTAGGTGTTTGCTTGCAAACTGAGCCGATTTACACAATAATGGAATTTATGTTGTACGGTGATTTGAAAATTTATTTATTAGCGCGTCGGCACATGGTTAACGATAAAATCAGTGATGAATCGGATATTTCATCGAAACGCCTGACACAATACGCGATGGATGTTGCCAAGGGCTTAGCATATCTGTCGGAGCAAAAATATGTGCATCGCGATATTGCCTGCCGTAATTGTTTGGTTGATGCACAGCGTGTTGTAAAGTTGGGTGATTTTGGTATGGCGCGTCCGATTGGCGAAAGCGATTACTATCGTTTCAATCGTAAAGGCATGTTGCCGGTACGTTGGATGGCACCAGAATCATTAGAACTAGGCATGTTTACACCCGCATCCGATGTGTGGGCATTTGGTGTTGTGCTCTTTGAAATCATAACATTCGGTTCGTTTCCCTTTCAGGGTCTAACGAACAATCAAGTGCTGGAATTTGTTAAAGGTGGGAAATGTCTACAAATTCCGACAGGTGTCAAACCACATTTGGAAGGTTTACTCAAGTCCTGTTGGAGTCATGAAGTGACAAAACGCCCAACAGCAGCTGATATAATTGACTATATATCAAATTATCCACGTTTATTGTCACCATGTCTTGACTTTCCTGTTGCTTCTGTTGAAATGCCTGAGACTGAAAGTGATGAGCTTGAACTACTACCAAAAATACGAAAATGTTCACCGATCAAGAAGGATTCAACTTTAGATATTTTAGCACAAACGTCTATGCAAAACAATTTTGATAGACCCAATTTTATTGAAGATCTCGAACAGCCAGAACACATCAAGCTTGACATGACACGAGAAAGAAGCGCGATACCACTTAATGTTACTAATATTAGTCAGGAAACAGATGCATTTTCACCAATAACGCCGGATGGATATAGCGTAATGTCACCACTATTGACGCATCAAACAATTTCGGAAAGTTCAGATTCTTCGCAACAGCAACTTATACGAAAATCTCCTTTAGAAATGCATCAGCAAACAGTTTGCTGAAGTTTAGTTGGAGAAAGTAGTTATTGCATAAAGATTAAATGTTCAAATAGTTTTAAATGTGTATATTTTTATACATTGCATTAAGAGTGTTGTTGTTAGTATCCCATACGTCCTTCTGTAGTATTTATTTGCAATAGATCGCCTATCGAATACCGTTTTGTTTTAAATCATTTTCAACTAATTATTTAACTGCCGTATAAATCAATTTTGTCTACATACCTAAATAGATATAACATTTTATAAGAATTGCGCATTGTTTTTCTTTTTAATTAACTTACGATTCCGACAAGGAATCTGTTTAAAGACTGTTTTTATACTATTAAATATATATATAATATTTTATAATTTTATCATACCTACATATAATAAATGTTCTGTTAAATTTTTTACCTAAATACCATAAAATAAAGTATTTACTTTTTGTAAATACATACAATCATAAAATATTTCTAAATGAATATATGCCATATATTAACGAGGAGTAATATTTGTATATTTATAAGTTCCTATTTACATGAATAAAATGTACGCCATTAAAAATTCCAACAAAAATTTGAATTTTTTACATATCTTTTTTATTTATCATTAATTTAAGAAATATGTATGTACGTACAGGCACGAATTTAGGAATTTGCCGCCCTTAGGCCAGTCAGAAATTACCGCCCCTCTGCACGAATTAATATGGAAAAAAAATGAAAAAAATTTTGTAATATCAAAAGTGAGGACCTTTTTTTTTTTTGCTTTTTTTTTTCTTGTCAACACATTTTTAAAGTAATGTTAAAAGTAATTTCAAAGTTCCCAATATTTGCCGCCCCTAAATTCGTGCCGCCCTAGTCTGCCTCTAAGGTAAATCCGGCCCTGTGTACGTAAGTCGCGTAATTATGCCAGTGACCGCAACGGTTTTGAGTTTTGGAATAGAAATCGCTGCATAATCGTTATAAATTGAATTCATATTCGTTTTGATCAGAACTAATCGTAATTTTGGACTTGCATATCGCTGTTTTGAATTTTGATCACTTTCAATCAAAAATAACCGTTGTTTTCATACAGTATCCGAAGTTTTTCGATAAGTTCCCGATTTTATCAACTTATTTGATGTTTTCAATAGTTTCATGCTTATCGATGTTTCTTGATAAATTTTGACTTAACGAAAATATTTCCTGTTTCAATTGATTGAATGTTTTTCGACTTCTATTGAGAGTTTTTCAAGTTTCCCATTTTTCGATGGTATTTGGCTTTTATTGATACCTACACTGGCACTCAAAATTAAGTATACGGCAACGCACATTTAGTATATATTCGATTATATTGAAAACTATTGTTATTTTTCAAGAATTTTTGACGGTATTTAATATTACGCAATACAAAGATAAGCTGTACGTTTGAATGATGCAACAATTTGTATCTGTTGCGCCGTCAGGTTGTTGAAGTTTTCATTCCGAAATATTGTAAGCGTTCACAATTAAGTATACGGGTATATTGTTCACGTCTTACTCAAAAATAATTGGAGGTTTTTAATATTTTATTAATATAAAAGCTGTGTTTGTGTATCGTGAATAAATTGCATGTAAGAATATTGTAGCGAAATTTGGTTTATGCCAGAAAATTCTCGTAATAATTATTAAACGATATTAGCTAGCATCACTGACCGTAGAAAAATACTTGCATCACTGACCGTAGAAAAATACGTGCATCACTGACCGTAAGAAAATACGTGCATCACTGACCGTAGGAAAATACGTGCATCACTGACCGTAAGAAAATACGTGCATCACTGACCGTAGAAAAATAACGCCATCTAGAACACACTAGAAACGATATTTTAGACAACGGCAGATGGTTCCAGCAAATGATGACTTTAGTATAAAAGTTATATGAGCAGCAGAGACACAGTAGATATTGAACAGTGGAACACAGTGGATCTTAAGTGAGAACATTTGAACAAAGAGAATAAATAATAATAATTCTCACTTAAGATCCACTGTGTTCCACTGTTCAATATCAACTGTGTCTCTGCTGCTCATATAACAACCTTTTATACTAAAGTCCTCATTTATTTATTCTCTTTGGACACAGTTGAGATTGAACAGAGAAAAATGGCCAAAATTGTTTAAATGACCAGCTACGATTTGACGCTCTGCGGAATATTTTTCCCAAGAACCACCCTCTAAAACTCTGCATACTTAGTTTTCGTGGCGATCGTGACGAAACTTTTTTCGCCTTCCTGACAGCCGTGTACGAAAAGCTATTAAATACCCATCAGTTACAGCAGCCGATATTATGGAAACATTAGACTAAAAGGTTTCTTCGTCCACAATAAAACGGCGCTTGAATAATGCTGGATTTGAAAATAATTTGGCGAAGAAAAAGCAACTAATCAGCTAGAAAAATAAGATTAAGCGATGAGATTTTGCAAATTGTATGGTTCGATGGCTCTGGAATAAGGTAATTAGGTCAGATGAAAGTAAATTTGAATTGATTGTCAAAAAAAAAAAACATTAAAAAGTGTGGAGAAAGGCGCATTAAGGTCTGCTATAGCGATTTCACAATGTTAAGCATAGAGGCGGCTCAATAATGATATGTGGATGTTTTAGCTGGGCTGGAGTAGGAAATTTTTTTCCATATCAAATCGAGGCAGACAATGCCCAAATTAAAAAAAAAAATTTAAATCTTCGGCGATGAAATTTGAACTTAGGGACTTTGTTTTCCGGCAAGAGAATGACGTTAAGCACACCGCACGTGTTGAAAATCAATATTTTCTAGAAGAAAACATTAAAAAACTTGAATGTTCGCCTCAGTCTCCTGATTTAAACCCTATTGATAATCTTTAGACAATTTTGGGTTCCAATGAGCTTAGAAGTAAAAGACAACATTTTCCAATTTTTCCTTCCGTAGTTTCAGAACGAGTGGGACAAAATCGACCCGTTAAACATAAAAAAAATTTGGTGGAAAGTATGCCAAAAAGCTTGCAGTCGGTGATGAACACTGAAGGTGGTGCCACAAATTTCTAAATTTTTTAAAAAAATTGACTTAGTTGTCTATTTTCGAATATTTTCTTTTTGCTGTTTTTTTTATATAAACTCCTCATTTGTATAAAATATATTCTTAAGACCGTTGAATTAATCGAGAATATATGACAGAATATCTTAACATCCAAAAAATTATCCAAATGTCTTTTATTTACTATGTAACATATACCTAATTTTATTAGAAAATGGTAACCGTATATTAAATTTTGAGCGCGAGTGTATGTGCAATGCTTTCTGCTATTAACGAATTTAGCGATGTGTTTTTTGATAATTTTCGACCTATACCGAGTACATATTTTAAAACTGTCTGAAAAGTTAAAGCTTTTATAGACATTTTCAATGATATTTGACTATTATCGAGCGTTATTTTTCGAAAAGTTTCGACATTTTCACTGTTGTTTGATAATATTCAACTTATATCGATTTTTTCGTTGGACCTACTTTTATGTTTCACAGAAAAATTTAATAAAAGTTAAAAACTATCGAACAAGTCTACAGAATCGAAAATTATCTAAAAACGTCAAAAAATCGACGAAAAATGTAGTCGAAAATTATCAGAAAACATACAAACATTAATAAAAGTCGAAAATTTTGACAAACATCGAAGTAGTTGAATGGCATAGAATAATATAGAGAACATCAAAATATAAAGAATTACATTGCGGAAAATCATTGATATTAACTATTGAAAAGAATTGGAAAAAGCGAAAATCATCGAAAGCTGTCGAAAAATTTCAAATTGTTTCGAAAATGTCGAAAATTATTAAAAACATTAAAAAGTCAAATATATGTATAGTATCGAAAAAGTCGAAGTGTAATGCACAGTCTACGTTCACGTAATGATTTTAGGCAAAATTTAATGTACATAGCAGGATGCATAAATTAATGATTTTTAGGATAAATTAAAATACTTTTCTCAGGAGCTCTAAGTATTTCACTTTACGGAAATAACCTGGTTTTGAACGAGGTATTTTCCAGATGAGGATTAGAAAGATAAAATTAAACCGCTAACAAACAATATTTTCAGTATTTTTCATGGGTTTGTGGTCTAATTTAACGTAACAAAAATCAATTGGCTTTGTCATATCATCAGTGAGGATCAGGGGTATCATAGCGTAGCTATGATTCTGGCAGGAACCTTGCTTTTGAATATTTAAATCCCTCAGTCCCCACTTTTTGTTTTCCATTTCGATCGGGCATGACAACACTATGGAGACTTTCGAAAAAAGCTCCTGGTATACATATCTTTTCGTTCGCAGCGTTCAGCTGATTTACAAGGCAATAATGTCTCTCGTCGATGGCTGAGAGGGTAAAAAATGTGACATTTCCAGGGACATATTTATGAAGTTCTATAAATTTTCATGAATGAAAAGTTATACTATTTATGTCGTATGTTTCACAAATGAAATTTTCAATAGCCCAATGCACGATCCGGTGCAAATGACACTGCAAAATTATGCAATTGCAAATCTTTGCAACGAATTGTGAGCTGTTTTTCATATTTATTTTGCAACGTCTGTTGCAAAACAAAAAAACTGTTTGAATTCAGTTTTAAATTCTTTAAATTATTTAATTAATAAAATAAGCCTTGCTATGGCATCCAAAAACGAAAAATAAAAAATTATGGATTTTTTAATTGATTCGTTGGCAGCATTAACGAAATAATTTTCAACTAAGGTAAGATATACTTTAAAAAAAATACCAATCATCAAATAAGTTTTTTTTTCCAGAATTGTAAAGCGACGATGACGCTGTTGAAGAAGTTTTAGATGAATTAGAAGAAAAGCTTTCCATCGTATTAGCGTGCCGGCGAGGAATTTCGTCCATAGTTCCCGAATCTGATATATGGCGAAATAATATTCTTATGATGATAGACGAAGTCAGATTTCGGCAAATACTTAGAGTTGGTAGGGAGCAATTTTCGGAATTAGTTGAATTAATAAAATACGATTACGAGTTCAATAAACCCCACTCTTGTAAGTAGTTTTCAATTGAACTGCAATTAGCAATTGTTCTTTTTCGGCTTGGCTCATCTGGAGATAACGCGGCATTTAGGAAAATTGGAACGATATTTGGAGTAGGAGATGGTGGAACTATAGCTATAATAACAAGCAAGATTTTTAAAGTAATTTTAAAACTGAAGTCAAAATACATTTACTGGGCCAATGAGACTGAGCGTTCGCAAATTGTAACTAATACATTTAATGATTTACCTTTTTGCATTGGATACGTAGATGGTACAGAAATCAAATTGGCAGAGTCACCATTTGAAGGCCATACATCGTATTTTTCAAGAAAGCATATCTACTCCATAAAAGCACAAGTAACGTGTGATTATAGACGGAAAATTCGACATGTCGTAATTGGACACACTGGCAGCTGGCATGATGCCCGTATCTATCGGAACAGCTCGCTTTTCAAAAAGAAGGAACAGTTATTTTCTTCACAGCAATGGATAGCGACAGATTCGGCATACCCATTGTCTAAAGTTTAGATTTATGTGGTTTTAAGAAGAAATATGTCAAATTGGAGAATTTGAGCTAAAGTAAACGTGTTCCGATTCAACCTGTCTGTAACTATAAATCTTAAATTTGCAGCATAGAACAATGGACAATAACGATGTGCTCGCTCTTATGATCATAAGTGTGGTCACAAATGACAAAAAATTAAAAAAAAAAGGAAATATCAAAAAAAAAAAAGACATGGCTGCAAAATAGAAAATACTCTAACGAACAACTTGTAAAGGAGTTGAAGGAGAACGATCAAGCATCTTTCCAAAAATATATGCGGATGGACGTGGCCACTTTTAATGTCCTGTTACGCCAAGTTGAAGTGCATTTACAGAAACAGGATACTTGCATGAGAAACGCAATCAGCGCAGAGACTAGACTCTCCATTACATTGAGGTATTTGGCTACAGGACATAACTTTGAGGAGATGAAATTTCTTACAGCAGTATCTGCCCAAACAATAAGCCGCATTGTAATAGAAACTTGCGAAGTAATTATTAAAGTCTTAAAATTATATATTAAGTTACCTGAAACTCATGAGGAGTGGCGAAAGGAGGCAGAAAACTTTTATTCGGTTTCAAAATTTCCCCATTGCATAGGTGCCCTCGATGGTAAGCACATCAATATTATAAAACCTGCATATTCCGGATCGTATTACTTCAATTATAAAAAAACACACAGCATCGTGTTGATGGCTCTTGTCAACAGCAAAAGTGAGTTTTTGATGGTTGACGTAGGAGCAAATGGTGGCGCTTCTGATGGTGGTATTTTTGAAAACACAAAATTTTTCAAAAAAATGCAGAGAAGTGAGCTGAATTTACCTGAGGATCAAGAAGTTATTCCACACCAGGACGCGCTACCATATGTGTTCGTAGCAGATTCTGCATTTGCCTTCCATAAAAACATGAAACCCTTTCCGCATACAATTGATTTGAGCTGCACACAAAATTTATATAATAGGCGACTTTGTTCAGCGAGAGTAAAGGTTGAAAATGCATTTGGAATTTTGGCAAATCGTTTCCGTGTGTTACACACCACCATAAATTTGAATCCAGAAAAAGCAAGTATAGTAATTGTACTTGCATGCTGTTACTTTCATAATTTTATATGCCGCGTAAACAATTTGAAGCAAACATCTGAAACTGAAAATACCGCAGAATTAACTGCATTGGAAACAACCGTGCAATCATATCAAAACAATAATGAAGCTACAGAGATTCGCAACAAATTTTGTGAAACAATAAAGATGCTATGTTAGGATTTCCTCTTTGCGAGGTCTACAAAAATAATATTTAAGTGAACAGTAGTGAGTCAAAATACATACAAATTACAAGTTTTAATATTCCTTCAAAAGCAAATTTCCACAAATGTTACTTTATATATGTATTTACGTTTTCTTTAATAGGGCCCTCATACGTTCAGATTTTTCATAACACAAGACTGACTTTTTTATAATTAATTATTATTGAATATATTAAGAAAACTAATTTAAACTTTATTTCACTTGCACTGTTTCAAAACGACTGTGTAGTTATTATGATATTGCCTTTGAACCAAATATGGACCAGCCAACCACTGTCGAAGATTCAATTATCCTAAAGAAGGTACGCTCCAGTATTGGAGTACGCAATTAAACAAAAGTTTGTAGCATTTGTAATTAAATAAGATCTGTGATAAAATGTTTCACAATTTTTTTAGACTTAATTGTTTTAACAAATGCTCAACTAGACTACGTATTGACGACGCGAAAATGCAAATGATAATGTATAAACTGCATATGCTAACAACAAACATTGATAGAACTTATTTATTTGAAAATTTGAAAAATAATTTTAGCAAAGTAGGCCTGACAAAAACAAAATTTATGAAAAAATAAAAGGCTCGCGGAAATTTTTGAAAGTGAACAAATTAAGTTCGTTGTTTTTTTTGTACTTGTATTTTGTAAGCTTTTTAAGTTTTTAAAATATTTGAAAATGTTTTTCCTTTTTTTATATCAAATAAACTAGATAAAAATTTAAACGAAAAACATATAGTACATTACAGTAAACAAGTATAATACGTAAAAACTAAAACACTAATAAGTCAAAATATGTTTTATCTAGTGTCGGACCATTTCATTCTGTTGTCTTGTATAACTCATTCCTTTGAAAAAAAGAGAAAAGATTAGTTATGCGTATTAAATAGAAGGTAAAATCAATTGGATTTTTTTTAATACATACTAAAGTACTTGAATATTGAAATTTTTTTACTCTAGAAACTTTCGACGTTGCTACTATTTTGCATTATACTCGTACATATATTTATTTCATTTCAATTTCGTATTTTTTCAAACGTTCTTTTTTTTCATTTTCAAGTATTTTGATTTTTTTATCCTTTTATATTTCAAGTTTTCTGATTTTATCATCTTTTTCTATTTTTAATACTTTTAAATCCAGTTCGCGTTTCTTAAAATTTATTTCTGCTTTAAATTTTTCTTCTTCCATATTTAGCCTTCCTTCATTTAGTTTGATTTCACGGTAGTGTCTTTATTTTTCTAATTCATTGAATATTTTTTTTTTGTTTTCCGGTAAATAATTAAAAATTTAGAACGAACTATATACCATTTAAAGGGAATAAACTTAGCTTTCTTAACATACTAAAAAAATTATAGGTCGTTAAAACATTTTTTGAAAAAATAAAGATTTTTAAAAAAAAAAAATTGTTCATAATTGCAGAAAAATCGTCATAATTATAGGTTGAATTTCATAACTTTACTTACCATTAAATTATACTTCTTATGACACCCATAGTTTTGATATCCATGCAGGGGTTCATAACTTATGACCGTTTTTACAAAAGCTATATCCGGAACTTCCGATGGCTATACCTCTGAAACTAGATCCGAGCGATACTTGTTTTTTCATATTTCTTATTTATTTTTAACCTTATTTTACCCCTAAAAAAATAAATAAAATTGGAGAATGTCAGCTAAAGTAAACTTATGCCAAAATTTTCATTGCATTTTGCTCTACGAAATCAGCCCCAAAATCTTACCTTAAACACTCGAAGTTCCTGAGTCAGATCCCATCCGGCTCCTGTGGAATTGCGCCATTCATTTGCTTTTCTAAATGTTGATTTTAAATTCCGCACTTTCCAGCGTATCAGGTCCCATGACGCTTCAACTCCCGTTTGTTCAATTAGTTTTTTGTAAAAAATCTGCGCCGTTGAAGCCTAGAAAGTATTAATTTTCACATATAATAGAGTAAATGTGGCCACGTACGTTGGTGACCACTGGCCAGTAGCAAAGAACGTCCTTATACGATATTACATAAATACAAATTTACATACCTCAAAGACAGAAGCTTCCTGAAGATAGTTGATAATAATTTTTATCTCCTCGTGGGTCCACTTTTTGTTGGGCTTTTATGGTTTCACTTTTTTTCAAATCCATCAGGAATTTCACGATTCTATTCAACTTCAAATTTCAATTGTAAGCTTTTATTTTTTCAGATGTCAGCTGACTGAATGTCAATCAGTGAAGCATTTGAATTTGCTACAAATGCTATAGGGTTTTACTATAGCATTTTTGCCACACCGTAGCATGTGCAAATGTGTATATTTTGTTGTTGCGATTGCAAACTTTGCAATAATATTTTGCATACATATGCTCCGGACCGTGAACTGGGCTAATGTGGTCAATATAAAATAAAAGTCTAACGGAAATTTCAATAAAAAAAAGCAGCTACAGACTTTTAATTTCTGATTCAAGAGTCTATTATATTGAAGGTAAGTGTAAAATCAGACATCGATTAATATGCAATGTTACTAATTAGCATTTTTTAATTTATAAGCAGACTGGCTGTTAAGTGATTGAATCTAAATATGTATGTATGCATGTGTACGTATTAAAGATTCCAGATTTAAAGAATGTACAGTTGTGTTTAAAATAATGAGAGTGCTTTATTAAAATAACTAACTTATATATATACATAAGGAGTGCGTCATAAGAAATTAGTGCAGAAGTTTTTGCTTATAACTTCTTTCATAAAAAAAAATTTAAATTATTTTGATCGGGTTAGCTTAGAAAATCATGTCAAATACTATTTCATATCACTTTGAATTCTCATCTATTATTTTACGAAGATATGAGCAGTAAAATAAAACTGCGTGAAAAAAATTATAAATTTTTTCAAATAACCTGCAATATACCTTCAAAAGAATTGCAAGGGATGTTATAGTTAGCATATATTCTGTATCTCGGGTAATAAAAATTTTTTAACAGAAGTGAGCATGAATTAAAAGTAGGGAACGCGCTGGAAAAAAGGTTGTGACTGTAATAACGCAAAGAAGGTCGTAATCATGCTGAAGAAAAGTCCCAACCTTTCAGGAAAAAAAACCGCTCAGCTAGCAGACTCCTCCGAATCATTTGTGCAAAGAGTGAAAGGAGAGGATAGGCTGAAAACCTACAATATTCAGAAAGTGCCGGGTCGGAATGCTGAAAAGAATTGCGAGCCAAAAATACGCAAATAAGCAAAAAATTGTTGAAATAAAAGTAATACCTAGCAGTCTTTATTTTTGGAACATTATTTTATATCTTTCAATTCCAAATCTGTTATAGTGGGACGAGGAAAGCACACCAGTTTAGAAAAGTGGGAGTACATTTGCAGATTACGCCAAATGGACAGTCCTATAAGGAAATTCAGGAAACTGTTGGATGTGGTGCTTCAACAATTGCTAATGCCTTAAGCCATGTTGAAAAGCCAGAATCCTGTGGACGGAAACGGACTTATTATAAAGTATACGAAATTAACCCACTACAACCTTCTAACGTCATACGCAAAGAGCTTGAATTACCAGTAAGCAGTGTCACGGTTCGGAGAAGACTTCTGCAGGAAAACTTGTATGCCAGGAGCCCGCTCAAGGTAGCACTCTTGACAAAAAACATGTGGCAGCACGAATTAATTTTGCCAAAAGTCAAGCTCACTGGCCTGTAGAGAAATGGCTCAATATACTTTGGACAGACGAGAGTAAAATTGTGCTATTTGGTGGAACTGGATCCCATGGTTTCACAAAGTTTCCAAAATTTTTGATTCTTAGTCCTACAGTTGGTTTTTACCTATAAATTCAGATTTTATTTTTAACTAAAAAATCTTGGAATTTTTTTTTATATTTGATGATCTATAATGATTTCTTGAATTATGAAAAACTGGCGTAACAAATAGATAAAAACCAAATTCGGAATCAATAATTGAAAATCTATTAGGTTATTAGGTGCAGATGGTTTTATTCGGAACAAAATACATTTTCATTTTTAGTTATTAAAACTATGTCTAAAGGTCAGGCAGAAGAAAAATATTTACATTCCACGTGAATACTGGTATGGTTGGACAAATTTTCCGCACTATTAGTATTGGATTCGAGCAAAAGTTACCTTTCGACCGCCGAAATGAATACTAGCGACTCGATTTCGAACGGAATCAATCTGCAAGTAAAATCAATTGAAAATGCTTCAACAGTAAATTGGATAACTAAGCATTATGAATTTGGTAGCTATTTATTTGAAGATATAGATTTGTTTGATCAGGTTCATTTTTTAACGGGTTTATAGCGCATGACATGACGGGATATTCCGTCTTTTCATAACTTACATCTAAATGCAGACTCAGAAACAACATGAAAATTTTTAATATCAAAAAGAAGCAATTAAATTTGAGGTTTTTTAAATTCAGATTATTTTGGTCCAATCCCGGATGAAATACAATGAAAAATACTCAAGCTACTGTAACGTGTTAAGGTATAGTTATATCAAAATATTAAAGTGATTTTTAATATTTACTTCCGGTTTTTTATTCACACTAGTTTTACCGGAAACCAAATTAACGAAATTTCGAATATCAGCAGATTTCTATCACGTCTAATTTTTGAGATGAGTGGGTAGAACTCGGCTTTTTAACATATTAAAAATTGCAAATAATTTCTCGCAGAGATAAGACCTCGTTCCCCTCGGTTAAATAAATAATTATTTTTAGTTAAACTTTGAGGAGCTGATGTTTCTAAGGAATGAATTTATAAGGGAAATTGTGAAGTCTCTTATATTTAGTTTGGTAATAAAGACATGTTATAAAATCAATGCTTTGAAGGCAAACATATTTGTTGGTGTTGGTAACTGAACCAGTTAATTCCTAGTGACTAGAACCGAACAATAAATGATACAACCATTCGAAAATTTGCCCGTTTTTTAAAATACGTCATATGAGAGACTATACATTTCGAAATATTTGCAGCAGAGACAATGCGTGACTTTCGGGAACGGGATGTGATGTTTCCGCAAAATTTTTAAAAGTTTTGACTGTGCAGTGATAAGTGCTGGAGTATTTTAAAATAAGTAACAAAATTTGAGCATTCAAATTGAAGCAAAATATTGTTTTGGATTATTATTTTTTGTCTTTTGATTCCAAAATTTTTATAGTGAAATGAGGAAAGCACATCAGTTCAGAAAAGCTAGAATGCATTCGCAAATTGCGCCAAATGGGGAAATCTTTTTTGTTTGAGCTGATTTAATATAACTTACTTCATTTGTAATGATATATATATAGCTCATCAAGTCAAAGTTCACTTAATATAAAAAAATACAGTTCAAGTGCTTCGGAGTTGGTACATATTAAACAAAGGACAATTATCTACAAATCTGGCTCCTTATAATAACATCATAACAGACAATATTGGTACTGTTCGTCAAAACAAAACATTTATGCCAAATGAAATGAAAGCAGACTGTTAACGAGCAGAAGAGTCGATGACAGTCTTTGGTTTTTTCGAATGTAAGTTTGCGTACTTTCCAGCACGCTGTTGACAAATGCCGTTGTATCTGAGAAGAAGAGAACGCCACAGTATATCCTTGACTACAACGCAACGTGTCGCGAGGTGTCGATGCTATGGACAAAATGCTTTCTGCATGCTCAACTAAACGTATTACTTTGTGGTGGCCTTTGGAAATGTTTTTCAACCTACAAGATATACATATAGCAGCATTCATTATGTATGTACATACATATATGAAAAACAACAACCACATTAAGATGACCGACAAGCCACTAAACTTTTTGCGAAGTCCAGCAAAACAGGTATTCATGCCGGCAATCTAACAGAGCTCTGAGATACCAAGGATACTAGGCTGTGCACGAAAACGCGTGACAGCAAAATAAATTTTAAGCACGGAGGCGCCTGGACCTGTTTTTCTTACTATGGAGTTGATCCTCTTCATAAAATCGATGGAATAATGGATCGATGTGTATGTAAAGATATTTTACAAACCAAGATGCTTCCACATATAGAGTGGAATATGCCGCTTCAGTGGACGTTTCAACGACTCGAAACACACTTCAAAGATTATATTAGAGACAATGGGAGAAAAGTCGTTGATTGGCCGACACAATCACCAGTCAGAAGAGTGTTTCTGGTCAAAGGTCTTCCTATAAGACTTCATTGTATGAAACCCTAAAACCCTAACAAATACCTATTGTCACTATAGCTAATTTAATGGAGTCAATGCCGCGCAGATGTGTAGCGGCAATCAAGAATAAAGGATCTTATACAAAATTTTGATTTTGTTGCATACATATGTAAATGAATGTAGTCACATTAATTTAAAATTTCTTTGAAAAATATAAAACCGATTTTGAATATAATTTTATTTTTATATAATGAATGAATATGTTGTTTGATTTCTATATTTTTTTTACTCCCAATATTAAGTATTTTGTTGCTATTGTTTTGCACAACGCTGTATACTCAGTTTGTAAAAAAAGTTTAAAAACAAAGATATCATTTAAATTTGAAAAAATTTATTTATTCGTCTTGATTTTTATACGTAATTCATTTATTTTTTTCTGCCGATGTATGCTTGTATAAAAACAAAATGGTTGCCATAAAATGGATACAAAATATTTGTTTCATAAGCTTATGTATACATAAAATATAAATAATTTTATCTCTAATTATTTGTTCTAATGAAATATTTTTTGTATTCTCAACAGTATGTTCCTTTGATGCAGAAGACCTTGAGACACAGTTTGAATGAAAAACATGGATTATCGGTGCATATGGTTAAGGAAAATTTGCTCTGCATGTAATATGACAGAAAACATGGACATACATATGTAAGTTGTATGTACTGATTTTAATTTTTCAACATCTATTCACAACGTTTTTAATAGGCCACGAGTCCATGTCGAGTCATCTCTTGAGCTAAAAAAGTTTTTCATCTTCGTAATTCCCGAGTGAGCTTATTCCAGCTTTGTAGACCATAGAATTTAGTGTGGTTGATCACCTGGTCGCTAAAACGATGGTTCAGCCCGACATTTTTTTGTCTCACGTAACGTTAATTAACTGAAGCCTCTTCAGTTTCTTTTACCATTTACATTTTTCAAAAGTACGTTCTCTGATTTCTGCGCAAAACATATTTTTTCTTACAGGTCTAGTCAACGCCTGAGCTAAAGCTTTCCATCATTCTCGTGCTTAGGCGAATGCCTCCCAGTTTTGTGGACCAATGTATTTGGTGGCGACGACCAACTTGTTTGGTTGGCTTGCCTTTTTTTCCCCCGAGCTTTGCGGCTAGGAAGATTCTTCTATTTTCTTTCACCATCTACAATAAACAATTTTTCACCTTTTTGGCGTGTTTTTCGTTTAATGATGACATATAACGGGTGATTTTTTTGCAATTTTTTTTCAGTGTAAATTTTTTGACAGCTCAACATGCTCAGCACCAAAAATACTCAGCAGGCAGAGGCAGTTCAAGTGCTGCCAATGCATCCAGAAAAATGCAATATTTGGTGCGGTTAAGCCGACGGTATAATTGGACCGTACTGTTTCAAAACTAATGAAAATTGCAACAAAACAGTCAATGAAGCAAAGTACTGTGCGATGATTACCGACTTTTTTTTTGCCCAAAATAGAAGAATTTACTTAGTTGACAAATGGTTTCAACAAGACGGTGCCACATGCCACACAGAACGCGTTATCATGAACCTATTGAGAGGCGAGATTTGTGAACAATTCATCTCACGTTTTGGAGCAGTCCATTGACCGCCAAGATTATGCGATTTGACCGCACTAGACTATTTTTTGTGGGGATACGTGAAATATCTCGTGTACAGGGACATGCCAGCCACAATTGCAGCCCTGGAATACAACATTACAGCTGCCATTGGTGAGATGTCGGCCGAAATTCTGGAAAAAGTATGCCAAAATTAGAGCTTACGGAGGAACCAACATTTACATGAACTAATCTTTATAAAGTAAATGGAAGGAATTGATGTATGGCTCTAAATAAATATTTCATTCACAATTGCAAATTTTCTGTTCTTTTTTTGAATTTTCAAAAATCAAACGCTTAAAAAATCACCCGTTATAAAAGCATTCCTGAATTTGTTATTTCAATGGTGCCAACACATCACATCACAAAATTGTTCAAAGATAATCCAGTCAACTTTTCTTTTAGTTTTGAAATTCTAGTCGTTTACTAAAAAAACGTCATAAAATTAAATAACACGCAAGCGATTCTCTGAACCAAGCGTGAGCTATAGCTGAATGATTCTTCCCGAGAATGGAAACTCTACATAAAACTTAAAAAAAATGTACGAAGTAAAGGCATAGAGATAGGGTCAAACTTTATCAGCTCAAAACGTAGGGTTGTCAGATTTATGAAATGCAAAATCAGTATATTCAAGTATATTCAACAATGCCCTAGAAATAACGAAATGAATTAACCATTTTACTGACTTCTAGGTACGATACTGGTAATAATTAAATATTAAATGTAAAAAGTATTCAGTAATTCAAAAATCTTAAAATCAGTACATACTGATTTCATAATCTTGAAAAATCAGTATTTTTAAAGAAAATTCATAAAAATCAGTATATGTATGCATTGATAGAATCAGTACGTAAGTGAACCCTATCAAAACGGGACACATTTCCCTATATTTTATTTGTTATTAAGGCTTAAAAGTTGGAAATTAGTAAATTATGCTCCCGAAGTCAGAAATAAAAATAAATATTTCTCAAAAATTCCAGTTCCTAGAAATCAGGATACGGAATCGACTTTTACATGACAATTGACTTACATTCATTCCTATTCCCATATGATATTATATTTTATAGTGGTCTTTAACCTTTGTGTCTACAGCCAAAAAATTATACGTAAACATACACCCAACACACCCGGGTATCCCATACGTTTTGTATGTGCGTTTTCAGTTTTTTATGTTGTTAACGGTTTTTTCTAATTATAGCGATTATATATTATGAAAATTGACAAGTGTATCTATACATTATACATTTTTTTACATATTTTGTTCCTTTCTTTTTTTTTCCTTATATTGCAATCGGTTTTTTTTTAAGTATAAGGATTTTTCGATGGTGTGGTTTCGTAGTAAATTCATTTGTTGCACTTAGGGGTATGATAAAACCGCTTGAAAGTCAAATAATTGAAGTAGCCATAAAACTCTATTAGTACTGTTATTCTTCAACCTTGATAACCGATCTATCACATAGCATCTCGAGAAATCCCCTTCACTCTTCCTACTTGTTATTACTTACTATAACACAGGTACAAAAGAAAGAAATATAAGCCATTCAGAGTTAATTTGCAATGTCCTATTCATATGTACCAGGTAAAATCCTAAGCAAATATTGATTGAAAAATAAATATAAAACTACCTGGTGTTACACAAACTCCAACAGTGGAACTGAATGAAGTTATTTTTCTGACTCTATGATTCATATTTTAAAAAATTGGGAAATTTTTCAATAAAGGTTTGTGTAATAAAAACAAAACCCACTAATATCGATTGTTGTAATAAAATTAACCACAAACAGGTCAACGCCTTTCGGAGGAATTAAAATTGTTGAAGATATTTACAGGTAGTCCACATAAACAGAGGTTTACCTCTTTCTGTTAGTAAGTCATAAAGTTTCGTGAGGAAAAAAGACGCAGGTGCACCTAGATGAGAGCATTTTCGAAGAACAGTAAAAAAATCTCGGGAAAATATTTAAAAATAAATTTTAAAACGGTCAAATCCAAGAAATAATAAATTCAAAAATTCTGTGTGATTTCGCGCATAAAAATGGTATATAAATATACATGTTTTGCTAATAGTGTCGTCAGTTACTGTCAAGTTTTTTTCTGTACTGCATTTGAATAAAAAAGACGCTATTATTTTTCATGCAACGCACTTGATAAAAATATAATAATCATACAACAAATTATATAATGGCTGATGGCGAATGGCTAACTCCCCGGCAATTGTAAGGACTTATCTTTGAAGACAGAGAACTGTACATAAGCCAAAGATTGGAGGAGCTTTTGGAAGCAGACAGTGAAGATGATCAAGATACGAATGAAATCTCTAGTGGCAGGTGAAGAGGGCGATGGCAATAATATGGTACAATTTGGTTAGATCAAACAATGTGAAATTTTTCATCACGTAGTCGAATCGAAAGTATGTTGGGCCGCCCAGTTACACCAACCATTGAAAGCCTTCCAGTAAGCGCTCAAGAGCAGCGTGACAATTCTGGCAGAATCAAGCTGAAGGGAAATTGCTTCTTATGTTCCAAAAGAAGAACAACAAGAAAAATCTGCAAAGAATGTCACAAGCCAGTTTGTGTTGAGCATTCAAAAGATATCACTCATTGTAATAGATGCAGGTCATAAATTATCACTTTTTTATAAAATTCATTTTTTTTAACAAAACATATTACTAATAATATATTGTTATTCTTTTTTGTATACATACATAAACACAAAAAAGTAATGTCAAATAAATAAAAATTATTTATAAAAAAACCCAAATGTTTTTCTTCATTTCTAACTTATAATTTACATACATTTTTCTATGCATACCCGGGTGTTTTGGCTGTAGATAGAAGGGGTAAATCGCAAAAACGACCTGTAAATTCGGTCCCCAACGACGAATTTTTTTTTTTTTTTCAAATATGATAGAAAACAATATTTTAGGAGGCTACCCAAAATTTCAAGTTGATACGGCATTCAGAACTCAAAATATGTACTTATATCAATTTGAAAATGAAAAACACACCCGGGTGTGTGGGTGTAGACACAAGGGTTAAATAATTATTTTATTTTTTGCTTATCGATATTTCGATATCTTTTCCCATTCAAGAACATTTTATGACAATAATATTTTGTAAGTCAAGAATTAAAAAAAAAAAACATTTTTTAAAAACTAGACATAAATAAGTTTTTAAAGTAAATTTGAACAAGTGTTTTATGTAGTACAATTGTGAGGGTGTAAATGAAGGAGTGTAAATGTGGGACATTACACATATTTGTTGATTCCATTTCAAGCATCAAGCTTTGGAAATGAATAATTTTAATTTTATTCTAGGTAATTGGAATCTGTAATCGATTTTAATGTGAAAATAAGAGCTCAAATCAAGAAATCAGAATAGAAATTGTATTATCTTAGACCCTGTTTCAAGGAATTACTTAACAAACTAAGTAACGCACCCTGAGGAAGGAGTCAAAAAAACTCCGAATCGTCGGTAAAAAAACAAATCTTACAATAAAATAAAAACATTTTTTTGAAAAACTTATTTTGAAAAAAAAGTTTTATTTCATTTTTGTTTTTATTCGGTCGCTAAAACTAGCCTTTTTCATAATTATTTAATCAAGAAACTTTATTATTTAAGACATTTGAAAAACGAATCCGAAGGACCAGCTTTATAATAGAAATGTGTCCACCATGCTAAAAATGAGACAGGAAGAACAAAGACGCCTTAAATGGTGTTCGAAATAAATTTTTCACCTAACCGTGTCGATAGCAAGTACAATATAACAAACTAATTAATGCACTGGTTAGCCGTAATAGAAAAATGCATTATATCGATAAAAAAAAGAAAACTTGTTGCATTAAACAGCGTTCGTTATTTAGCATAGTGAAGACCAAATCAATATCAAACCATGCCGTCGGAGTGACTTCAAATTGCGGAATTAAGTATGTTGTTTTTCAAAGTAATTAAGGAAATACACCGTCCCCCGATTTGATTGAAAATTATTTTTTTCGAAGTTATGCCCATTTAAAGTTTTAATATCAGAGCTTGAAAAACCGCTGCAAATTGGTTCAAAATAGTCGCATTTTCATCCAAATCAAAATAATTAATTTTTGTCTTTTGATTCTAATAGAACTTCTGATTCTCTGTCAGAATCTTTAAGAAATTTTGAAAGTTGTTGAAAATTGGCGGAATTATAGCGCTTTTTATGGAAAAAAAACAAGGCTGATTTTCTCAAAAACCCCAATGTTTTTTACTCTTAAAATTTTATTGTGGGTTTGTATTAATATGAGAGAGAAATGACATGAGTTTAATGCTTGTTAAAACACATTTGAGGTAATTTGAGGTGTTTTTTTTCCCCAAAATGAAAATATCAATTTCTTTTCCATCATTGCCAAGCCACTCTACGGAACTATTTTCAAAGCAAATAACAACAGCAACATTCCAAATTACTTTCTGCAAATCCTGCTTGCATTCTGCATACTTTTTTTTCACCGTTATTTTCGTAATAACATTTTATTATGGGGAATATATAAAAACATTGTACGAAAATATAGCTATTTCACTGACTGTACTTCTGTGGGTTTTGACAAAGACAAAGACAAAGTATCGAAAAAAAATTGATTTTAAGAAATCTAAATTTTGAATGTAAAAACGAGGTAGAATATGTATGTATCTTTCAAGTACTTAAGGCTTTCGACTATGAGTTATTTCACTCATTTCTTAATATTAAAATAAAGAAATTCATTCTTCAGCAACAACTATTGAACTCTTATTCATGATTCAGTTACAGTGAAAGTCGCATATACACCGAAAAAAAAACTTACTCCGTTTAAGGAAAAATGCCTAAATGTAAGGAAAAAATGTCCTTCAATACGAGCTAAAGCCATGGGTTCCTCAAAATAAGTAAGTTGGATTCCTTAGTACAAGTAAATATTGCTGCTTTGAAATAAGGAAAAATTTACTCAATGTGAGGACAAGGTTATAAAACTGAGGAAAGTTTTACTTTTTCTAAGGATGAAGGTATCATTAAATGAAAGAAATTTTCTTAAAATAAATTCGTTGATTTCATAAAACATTTGTTAAATTTCTTCTATTTTCTTATTTGTTGGTTACTTATTGTCAGTTATTCTTATTTTAATTGTAATACGTTTTTAAAACTTCAAAGAAGAACTTAAATTTTTTTTACCTGTCACCCGATCAGAGAATTGAACCTGTGTTCTGCGCCATGCCACTGTTCAAAGATGCTCATCTTACCCAACTCAGCCACCGACAGCATTTTTAACACATACTAAAATGATGTTGTTAAACTGCGCATATAACAACCATTGTGTGATCAGGGAAGCTTCGGTTCAAATCCCGGCGACGACAAAATTTTTTTTTTTTTTAAATTTTTTTATTTAAAAAACAAGTAGAGAACTATAAATATATAGGCAAAAACAGAATACTTACGAGAAGAATAGATATTAATTTCAGCGAGAAAAGCAGCGAGTGTTGCCACTCATTTATTAAGGAAAATTTTCCTACGTTATAGTAAATTTTTTGAAGAAACTAACTAAAACTGAGTATGATTTTCCTTAAACAAAACATTCCATTACATTGAGGAAGTTTTTACTCAAATGAGGAACAAGTTATCCTCAAAAATTCTTCCCAAAGAAAAATTTACTATTTCAAAGGAAAGTTTTACTAAAACCACAAACTCTATATTTGAGGAAGAGCGTTGACTTGCTTTAATGAAACATGAACTCATTTCAAAGGACTCAATTACTAAATGAGACGATATTTTCATCAATATGAGGAAAAATAACTTAGATTAAGGAAAATTTCTACACTAAATCGGAGGAAGGCAGTTCTTCAAATTTAGTACGGTCTTTTTTTTCGGTGTACCGACTCCGCTTCTAACAACCAACCGCTTATTACAACCGTTTTGCAGTTGTTTGGTTGGTTTCTTCACAAGTCTAATGAGCATTTCGTCGGTTATAACGATCGTCGGTTATAGCAACGAGTTAGTTAAATACTTTTTTTCTTTGTCGACGTCGACGAAGTTTCAAAATATTTAAAAAAACATAGTAGGTCTTGTTCAAAATTTGTTTTTGAATGCAATAAGCACGTGAGTACATAAATTTCGTTTGAATTTTGTGTGGAGGGAATTTCATTTCAGTTTGCGTGTTTTTTTTGTGTTGTGGATGCTTTAGGAACATTAAAAGGTTTGTGCATAAGCGTATTATTCTTTTATTTTTTAATGTTTAATGTTGTTTTAGTTATGTAACATATTCATTAAAAATTGTAACTATTTAACTTCAAATAAAAAATCAATATAAATTGAAAAACCAAGGGCACCACTTTCTTTAAAAACCTAGGGCACCAAAAATTTAAATCCTCATTATTGGTGACCGCAAATATCACCAAAACAAACTCGCATGGCAAGAAATCCTACGAAGTAAAACCGCCACGTTCCCACGCATTTAATGCTGAGTCAAATAAACAACGGGAGAAAAATCAAGATGAAAATAGCTAAGCGCAAAAAAGGAGTAATTATAGCTTAGAAAGCAAAAACAAGCTTAGGCTTAACTCGTAATCAAATTTGATTGGAAAACACCAACTTCGCTTTTGCTCACAAATTTTTGATTTGAGAGCATCTTTACTGTTGGGTATGATACATTCCAACGTTTCTCAACTTTTATCGATATTTTTCGATAAGCCCCACATTTTCTCTATAGTAGTAGCAAAGCAATGTTTTTTTTGAGCGACAATAGAATTGGAGCTAAATTTAAGTGTTTTGTGTTGCTTGAGAGCACACATTTTGTTCTCGTCAATCACCAGATCAATTCGATCATAATATTTAGGGACTCACTAGACATTTCCTAGGCTAGGGAAATCAGGTTCTACACGCAACTTTGTTACAGCGCTGTTATTACTGGACCCGTATGAAAAAATTTCTTATGAGTCCACTTGAATTCAAATTACAACTTTCTTATAGCTTAGAATGTTATTGTATATATTTTATTTAATTTCAATCTTAATATTTTATACCTGCATTAATCCTTTATATCATTTTTATGTGTAAATAAAAAACGTGTCTGAATACATACATATATTAAATAACACTTCGATTGAAATATTTGCCATCCATTGAATTTTTGAAATACACGCGTAATTGCGGGTTAATTGAAACAAGGAATCCTTTAAATAATTAACTACCGCACACCAATGTACAAACAGGACAAGTGCATGAACAAATATAGTGAGTGCCACAAGAAAGCTAGGGTGACTCTTAATTTATTTAACCAGCACCCATGTCAAATGAGTAAGAGAAAATGAATTGTGTTGCGGACTTCTATTTTGGATCTACCAATGTTAAATTTGTCCAAAAAAGTATTTGCATGAATATAAAGTTTTAAGAACATTATTGCAATTGCATGAAAGTCGCCTGTTTTTTTATCGCCACAGTTCCCAAGTAAAGCTGTAATAATGCATAAAACATCTGTTCATACATATCGCTCAGCTTCATAACTTAAAAAATCCAAATTTGTAGAAAAACGTGATATTTTCATACTGTCCAACCGATAAGAGTGATATGTTCCTTTTTAAATAAAACGAAATCAAAATTAAAAAAAAAACCATAATCTTTATATCATTTTGAAATATCAATTGTACATAATGCATCAATTGTTGCTGGCTTATTGAAATAGACCTATGACTTTAAACAATCTCATAAGAAGAAGCCCAAAGCTGTTAAATCACAACTTCTTGAAAATTTCTGCATTGCTTGCGATTATTGACCATCCGAACATTTTGTTGAAACCACATGTCTCCTAAATCAATACATTCTAATTTAGCTCATAAAAGGGCCTTTGTCATCGATCTGTACTGCTCACCAATGACAGTAGCGGCCACTCCTTCTTAATTTTCGAAAAAATAAGGACCGATTATTTCACTGTGCCATACCAAACGGTAACTTTTACGTAATGTAGACGATCCTTGTGAATATCTTGTGGATTGGCTTGAAACCAGTAACGACCATTTTTCTTTTTTAACAATCCAGAGAGATGGCAATGCACCTTACCAGAGAAGATGGTTTTTTTAGCAAAACTAACAAAATTTTCAAAAAGTTCCAGGGCATAATCAGCAAATGCATGGCGTTTCCGATGATCCAAACGATTCAATTCCAGCAGTATAACTATTAGTTATTATCTAATGGGGGCTTCAGGTCAATCGTACTTGTTTCAGTACCTACATTCGCGCATTCCGAAAAGTACAATGAACTGAATTTTAGTAAATGCAGACAATTTTCGAATATACTTTTTTGGTGAAATTAAATAAATCCATTAATATTCAATAAATTGAAGTCATACTACGCAAAATAATGCACTTATCGAAAGAAGACCTACAAATATCAGAGCCATTGCTTCCCTTGTCCTTATGGCTCCGTGTTCGAACCACAGTTGTGGATAGCCTGGCACAGTTGGCGTTAAAAAATTTTCCAAGTCTATCTGACATTGAGCAGTGTCGTAGCAATACTTTTAAAGGCCCAGGTTGGATACACTTTATGGGGCCTTCATATTAATTATAAATATTTTTAAATGATTTTGCTCCCAACTCCTCAAAAAATACACTTGTCGCTAATGAGTTGGTCTTGAATTCTCCGTAGATGAAGCTTAAAAATATCCAGTTCTAGCGGGAAGACAGCTAAAATGGCAGATAACCACGTTACCAGATAACTTAGAGGTAAATCGTTCCCTGCAGATTACCTAACGATAGCTGATGACAAAAGCAAATTGAAGGCTTTCAGAATAGTGTCTACCTTTTGCCCGAAAAAGAATGGTTTTGAAGACATTCCTTTTGGGCGCTGCTATATTGATGGTTGTCTGGAAAAAGTCTTAACTCTGAAGTTGCATCTCTCTAAAAATTCATGATGCTATGTATTCAAGATACCTCACGGATCATTTTCTTTCAAAAAAAAAAAAAAAAAATTAAAATCATCCGTGTGCTTTTTTTTCTAAAAAGTTATCAACATAATTCAAAGTGAGTTTCAAAAGGGAAAGCAGTATTTTCACATGCCATTACAAAATTAATTCGAGGTGCAATATATTCCCGAATATGGGAAGCGTTACATCGAATACATATAACCATGAATTTTTAGAATGATATAACTTCAGGGCTAAGACGTTTCTAATTATGTTTTTTTTATTTAAAGGACCACTGCTTAAATAATAGTTTTATCGTAAAGCTGTAACAGCTATAGCTTTTGTAAGATTCTTAGTTACAACACGCTTTGGATGAACTAGTTTGGTCTAGAAAAACCTAGGGTATCCTAAAAACTAGTTTGGCCGGTAACATGTACCTATATTCTTTCGATTGAGTTATATGAGAATAAAAAGATCTTGTCATCTATATTGCCTAAGGCAGTTGGAGTTATTGAAAACCATAGCCTCAAAAGAAGGAAAAAACCTATAAGAAATCCTAAAGTTGCAATATTTTGGGCAGTAAACCTTAAAAGATTGTGGCTTAGAAATGAATGTAAGAATAGAGTTTTTCTTCTTACTTAAAAAACAGCAAAAATCCCGATTGTGGGTTATTTTTAATTTTTAAAGATATTTGAAAGAGGGACACCTTATTAAACGCACATACCTATGCAATAAAACACATGCATGGTGTTAATTTAAGCTGCTTAAATTGAAAACAATTTATTAAAATGTTTTTATGGTTTTTATCGATATTCATTATTTATAATACAATACATACACCTTGCGTGTATATGCACTATTACGCACATATTTACATATATACAACGGTATCTATGGAGGTCATCTACAATAGAACCATTTCACAGCGTCCAGTGCTTTTGATAATAAAAGTAATCCAGTTGAATATTATGCGTTGGCTGCTTCATAAATTTTGCATTCGCAAACACAAAGCTTAAAGGCTGTCGAAAACAAACTTTAGGCCGCAGCAAAAGCAACGGCGACTGAGCCTGAACTGGCGGATATTAAAAAAAAACGAACTTAATCCTTGCGTAGCAATGGGTTCTGCAGAACATAGCTGACCTCGGCACTGACAAATATCAGATTTTGTTTTTATTGGAAAGCTGAAAGTACGACTGTCTACTACCATTCTTTTGCCCATTTACAGCCAATTGACATGCAATTTAAGTCGCAACGCATTTCGTTTGCCAGCCAAGTTGATGCATGCCCTATTGGAATAACAAGTGTGCAACGCATAATTCTACGCTATGCAACATGCAGCGTTGAAAATTGCAAAACTGAACTTTATCGAACTCAAAGATACATATTTACTGCAAATGATTTTAGAAAACTTGATGTCTCACTTGAACTTTTGAGGCTATAGCGTTCTATAATAACACGGAGAGAAAGATTACTTATTCATGTGAGTATACTTGAAAGATCTCGCCAGGAATTACTTAAGGAAATAGTTACGTTAATTCAGTCTATGACGTAAGTGTTATCGTCTTAATCACAAAGTTTTAGTACCTTCGTGGCCTTCGTGCTATTAAATTAAGATTTGTTTTGGGTGAATAACTTCCAAATTTAATTAAAAGCTTTAATGGACCTAAGTTTTTTTAGTAGGATTGGAATTACTTGTGTGTTTTTTTTTTTAGAAAAAAGAATTTTTGGTAGAAGAAATTATTTTTTTTTAAGGTAGTTACGTCACCGCATAGATCCGAAGATTTAGTACGTTCATCTGTAAGAATAATCTTGAAATTTTTAAGCAATGTAATGGAACCAACTTTATCTGAGTCATAAATGCGGAGGTTTTAGATATCACTTTATCTATGTACAATGTACATTGTTATAATCAGTTGCCTTATATTTCAAACTGGTATCCAAATCTATACTAAGAAATCTCTGATAACCATTATATTGCTACTCAAAGCAAATAAGTTTTAGAGGCAAACTATTTCAGCTAAAAGGCCGATTTAGAAGCTTTGCTGAAAGATGTGAATCTCCGAGTCCTGATAGGGTATATGAAGTCAATCAAAATATGTAAAACTTTGTACAAAATTCAAAAATTTAGAGACTTGTGCAGAACCTTTCAGTTGAATCTGTTCAAATCTGTACATTTCTGAATATGAAATGTTGTTTATAAAAACACATTTAAAAATCCCTTTCATAGTCAACAGCTCGGACACAAACAATCGATAGGTATCTTGCTGGAGCCAACATCTTGATGTCGCGCCTTTTGAAAATGCATTTGTCCCAGTGATGTGATTTTCGGTACATTTGCGTTGTGAAAAATCGTCGTCAGTACATTTGACAAGTTTTTAGTACATTCGGCGAATATTCAGTACATTTTCAGCAAATTTTTTTAATAAATTTACCAAAAAATATGCCTGGAGTACTTTGGTCAGCTTAATTTTTTTGTAAAAAAGATAAAATTTTCCTGATGAGCGGTGACGTATGAGGCGGTATATGAGCCGTTTATTTTGAAAGTGGCATAAGTCACTTTAATTTTAAGTCGAGATATTTAAGTTAGCATCCATATTTTTAAACGTGTTAAAACGCACTTGTTTTTAAGTCGAGATATTTAAGGGTTTGCGTTTTAACACGTTTAAAAATATGGATGCTAACTTAAATATCTCGACTTAAAATTAAAGTGACTTATGCCACTTTCAAAATAAACGGCTCATATGGAGCGTATGGGTCTGACCAGACCCATACATATTAGGTTAGTTTAAAATATTAAAGTTGCTTCAAACTTCGCATCCCCGATGCCAAGAAGAACCACGCAAAATTTGGTCCATTTCAGAAAACATTTGATGGACCCGCCACCTTTTTGAAAACTATGGTGGCTTAATCTACCGAAAATCATTAATATCTCCCCGAAGCTGCCCCCTAGAGGGATCAAATGTATGACAAGGTCCCATTAATTTTTTTCCTCCAACATTTTTCCCGAACCGCCTATCACAACCGCTTGGGGCGCTCCCCTGCAAAAATTACATTCTCATGAAATTATGATAATGATTATGAATTGACTTCCCCTCTGATGCCTCAGGGGTAAAATGCTAGAACAACTCTCATTATTTTTACTCTTCTAAACTATTCCCTTAACACACCTGCCCCCTACCTGCCACTATTTTGGGGTCCACTTACAAAATACACAAAAATTTCGAAAATTTGGAAAAATAATTCATAGCTCCCCCGGAGTGACCCGTAGAGGGTTCATATGTATCACCAGGTCCTATTATATTTTCTTCTCCAATATATTTCGCCACCCATTTAGGGGTTCCCTTACAAAAATCACAAATAATTAGGAAAATTTCGTAAAACAATTCATAGCTTTCCCGGAGTGACCCAGGTCCTCTCTACATTTTCTTCGAACATGCTTACCCCCTATTTCAACCCCTTTGGGGGATCCCTTTGAAAAAATGAAGAAAATTTCGAAAAAGCATTTATATTACTACTTACTAGGTTGTTTTATATTCATTTTTATTGTGTTCATTGTTTATATTGACTTGCTCTTTACACAAAAAGGATACTTTTTCCGATTTGTAGCATTAGTTGTTTATGTTCTCCATCGTTTGACAAAATTTGGTTGTAGTCTTTCATAAACGCATACCTCTTTCAGCGGTGTTATTTAAGACATCTAAACCTTTACAAAAAGAGAGCACATCTTTGAATTCATTATCAGATTTCCATGTAGATGAATGATTGTTGAGAAATTCTGTATTCAATCCAAAGAAAACAAATCTTCTTTGTAAAATTCCCCCAAATCGTCATCATTGTAATAATCCAAAACAACTTCTTACTAATTCTTGTTTTCAATATTTTGATAAAATTTGTTGGGTATACTCAGAGCCATGTGCGCAGGATTCACGGAAAAGTTTGAAATACAATTTCTCACTACAAATATATCGGAAAAGCATTGTTTATTGCGTTCGCCTTAACTTATTTGAAGAAGCCATGGACGGGGATCACTCAGATATACCTAGAAAAAAAGATATATCAATTTGAAAACCGATTGGGTCTGGAGAGACCCGTACACTCATTGGAGGATTAAGTAACTTATAAATGTTACTGTCGAAATGTCCATGTCAATTTAGTAAATTTCCACAAAACCCAAAAGCTATCACTAATTTGTCTCAGTTGCTATTGTTTCTTCAATTGTATGAAATCAATGTAAGTATACATAATCATAATGTGCATTTTGCTTGACTCAGTTTTCCAAATGTTTCTTATGGAAGAAAATACGCATTCGACTGGTTCCCTTGTTTCAGAGATATACATATGTATGTATGTTGGGTGCTGTGAACTAAAATAGTAACATTTAATTCAAATTAAAACGGCTTTTCAGAAAAAATTATGCTATAGACTTTATTAATCGTAGGATGTACTCAGTGAACATCTGGAAGATTATAAGTAGTTTTCGAAAATCTATGCAAAATGCTGGTAAACGTATTTTTTATCTGATCGCCAGGCCAAAAGCTTGTATTGTTCAGACAAAGCATTTGCTTAAGAAGGGAAATCCATAAAGATTTCCTTTTACATGCTAACAAAAGTCATTGAAAAGGCAGTAGAGTCATTACAAATAGCCCTACGTGCCTTTATGGATGGATCTGAAATATGTCTATTACGTTGATAAATCAGCAGCATATAAAGCACTTGCTCAAATATAATTAGGTATGCTTGGTATATATGATCTATGCTTGGTTTCCGGTAGTGCTTCACCGATATGAGAACGATACGATGATTCAAAAATCCAAGCTTAACGACTCGTACTTGTACGAGATATGTTTGATCTGTATCGTTCTCGTCTCGTTCCTACCGAATTTTTTTGGTTATGTATTCTAGTTTACATTTATATATTTATTTCCAGTTGGACTTTACATCAGATAATTGGGTCCATGTACCAAAATTCGCAACTTGGTATAAGTATTAAAAAAAAGCAATAACGTTGACGTTTTGCTAACTTCTTGCTTGGCACTCATTTAAGAGCTAATCCTTTAAAAAATTGCGCCCTCTCCAGGAAAAAAAGCATTAACGTTCGAAAATTCAATACACAAGATGTTTGATCATAATTGCATTGAAATGTAAGACTAAAATTAGTGTTTAGCGATAAAGGCATATAGAGATTGGAAAACATTTCGAAATATGTAATGTATATATGTATCTGATTTTGCTATAAATAAAAAACGAATAATTTTTTCCACTGTGTTTTTTCTTTTTGTTAGAAAGTATAATCTTTCCGGTTAATTATGGACAGTAGCATATTTCGACTGTAAAGAGCTTTCTTTGACCAATGGCTGCACATATATCGTTGTTAAGAGCCTACATCGTTGCTGTATGGTTAGCGAAACAATTATACTGTGTGGCTTCCCACAAATTATAGACCAACGAACTCAAATCGTAGTAGCTTATGCACATCACCAAAACGGCTAATGGAGCAATTTTCAAACTACCCACGTAATATCTTGTTGAAATCAAATATTGTCCAAGTCCATAGCTTTGGAAATAGGCTGCAAATAATCACTTATCACCAGCAATCCATATATAACATTTTCAAAGATTTAATTTGTCACTCTTCGAGAATCTGAAACATAATTTTGTTATAATTTCGGTGGAAGATTTACCATTTTGTAAGTGAATTTTTAATAATTTTGCAACGTTGTTTAAGGGCATATCGATCCATTCCCTTAACCGCTGATATGAATCTAACTCTCTGTTATAATACGATTGACATAAGAGTTGATACACTCAAAAAGTAGTTCGAATCCCAAACGCTATATGGACCCCCCCGTATAAGAAATATACTTATATTGAAGTAAAACCACTAAATCGCCTTTCAATTTTTAACTCAAAATTAGAAAAAAACGAAGGTCTTAGAACTAGTTAGAAGATTTTGTCCAGCGAATGAAAAGCAGCGCTACCGCTAAGATAATCTCTAATCTAATTTAATAAGATAACAAAATCTAATCCTCAATTTCAGTCATTGCTTACGTCATTTCACTTACACCTCCAACGATGTTAAAAAGTTTAAAATTGGCTATGTATGAATAAAAAATAAAATATTTTTCCATGTAACACTATGGATAAGTTGCAATGCTCTGCGAACTTAAATGACATTTTGCTGTTTTATCAACCAACATTGACCAACCGTCCATATTCATAATCTGCTTTGGTCAAGCAATAATTTAGGAAGCGCAATCTAGACACGTTTACACTCATGAATTGCATTTGTTGTGGTGTGGAGTAGTGAATTGAATGCTATTACGACTTTTAGTTTTCAGCTCTGGGTAGGTGGTATAGTGCACTGACTGACGAATCGACCAACCGACTGTCTGTAACCACCATTAGCACCCTGTGGCAATTATACGCGCTTCGCGTCCAATTGATTGCGGTCAGCTTTATGCATTTCGTGAATTCATTCGACAGCAATAAATCAAGAATCCTCGAAGTGGATTAAGTGTTTGTTCAGTGCGTTTATAGTGCTGTCACTAAGGTCACAGTAGCCAGCTAGCCAGCCAGCCAGCTAGTCATTTGAAGTGCCTGCCGGTATCTATGTTGCATTGGGCGAAAACATGTAACCAGAGCATACATTTAGCTGCCGTTAACAGAGGGAGTCATAAATATGTCGGGTTAAGTTATTGACGCACAGTGCTCCGAGCTTAGACAATAGGGATGGGTAGCTTTTTTTTCGATTAATTTTTTTTTTAAACTTTGTCAAGTTTTGAAACTAAAATGCATTTAAGACTTAGATCAGCAATACCATTTTATTTCCGATACCATGTAGTTTTTCTGATACCTTTTATACTTCCTGTGCCACTCGATACCTTTTACCCGTTGTAAACCTTTTAAAAAATCTTCTGAAGACATACAATATTTTTCGATTCCATCTGAAATTTTTCAAAATATGTATGTATATTGATTTCATCTGATGACTTTCAATATCTTTCGATTGTGCCCAATGAATTTCTGTTACCATTTAATTTTTTTTATTTTATTTACAGAAACATTCAGAAATTCGTTGATGGTTTTTAATACATTCCAACTTGGTTTGCCATCATGGGAGGGAACTGTCGATTGAGCCCAATATTTTTTTGTTTCTATTAAGAGTACAAAAATATTATGCTTCCGAAAGCCATCAATACCTTCTTATATTACTAAATTGTTAAAAAGCTAACTATTAAACTATTAAAAGCTAAGCTATTATTTTTAATAATTTTTGAAATTTTGTGAAGTGTCGGATTTGGAAGAAATTTCGGCACGATTATGATATTCGTGGCGCCACGATTTGACGATGTTTAAAAAATAAATAAAACACGTCAAAATAAATTGAAAATGTTAAATTAAAAAAAATTGATAACTTGTTTGGTTTTCGAATATCGATACTTGAAAATGTGATTTTGATTATGCCACTACAATTACGGCTTCCGTGGCACCATGATCTAAATTTTTACATCCTATAGCATGTCCAACACCGGCTTCGCTAGCCACAGTAATTATACATAAAAATTAAGGTAAGTGAACGGCCTTTGGCCCCAAAAATTCAACATCGCGAAGCCGCCGCGGATCAGTCTATAATATATCCAGCACCTGTCGTGTTTTATCGAAAAGCATCGTCTAATCGCGGCACCACGGATATCGTAATCTCCCCGAAATTTCCAACTACATTTTAGCAGATTGAGCTCTTTGTGAAATATGTTTCAAAAATAAAAAGAATACTATTTTAAAACCATGTAAATATGGGCAAATTACACATTTATATGTGTTTTGAAGAAATTATAAGAAGCCATGAAGAGAAAAATACATTGACGTTGTGCCCATATTGCGGACAAATTATAGACAAACCCAATTGGGTTTGTGTCCCTTTTGGCATGGGTCATAATCCCAAACAGAAATTTTGGGACCGCATAAAAGAGGAACTTAATCCCAAAAAAACGAATTGGGATTATTTCCGTTGGGGTTATGTCACGGTACCACATTTACTACCCATGCTCTTTGAAACCTAGGAGATAAAATTAAACACTTTTTGAAGTATCGAAGGATGGATGCTTCATTGACATAGAAAATGCATTTGACTTGACTGATTATAATCAGATTCATAAATATCTGTAGAACAGAGGTGTTGACGAAATCATATTTTCTTGAATGTCGCACATTCTAATATCTATTCTAATACAAACATGTTATCTCAACCTTAGGCGGAGAAAAAGTCAAGGTACTCGCTACAAAAACTGCCAACTCACCATTACATTAGTTCATTTTATAATTTTTAATATGAGCACATGCTCTTATATCGCTTCCAGCAAGTCAATGCATTTGCAGCTGAATGAGCTTATGAATCCGGATGAATTGTAAGTTCCAAAAAGACCAACACCATATTCTTAACAAACAAGAGGGTCACGTAACAAGAATCTTTTCACTATGCCAAGTACCTTTTAGTTATCTCTTATGCTAAATAAATCAGTTTATGGTCTGTCAGAAAAATAGAGCATTGATTCTTTTGACTTAGCTCTGGATACACATATACCTCCATTGTATGACCCAATTTTTCGTATGCTGCAACTGGATGGTGCAGTAAACTTAACCAAAATAAAACCAGCAGCTTAGCTTAGTAAACGTTAGAGACAAGCTGTCATCTTTGTTATGAAGACAAAGCGCAACTTTATCCACAGGTAGCTGTAATTATTTCCTCTATGTACACAGTAACCTTTCCAACTTAACATATTCTTGAAGAGGCGGCTAATGCTAAAACTATTCTCTCCCATTGTCAATTACTCAGATCGTTGTTTACCTCGTTTAGTATTTCACAGAGACTCCGAGGCAATCTCGTTCTCGGAGACACTCAAATGGTGTTCCACCGAGACAACCTCGCTCTCGGCATCGAGAAAGAATCGAGATAATTCTCGGTGAAACTCCAACCCAAATACAACTCTACACGCAACCTTAAAGTTTTATTCCGACGCAGGCAAAATTGCGTAAGGATTTATTCCAAGTTAAGAAGGAATAATCGCATTTGGAATACGGATGGTTCCAAGCTAGACAAAGAGTTGATGTTGGCGTTTTCATGTATAATTATTATTAATGCTACCTTAGTAAAATCAAGTAGACATAATTTTTCCGAATCCCAGTATAATCCCGTAGTCAGGGCCGGATGGACCTTAGAGGCACACTAGGCCAGTGCCTAGGACGGCGCGATTTTAGGGGCGGCAAATATTGGGAACTTTGAAATTTTTTGTTTTGAATTTTTTAAATTTACTTACACAGGGGGAAAAAAATGCAAATACTGGGATTGTATGCACTAAATTACCTAAAAGTGTTAACAAGCAAAAAACAAATTTTTTTTTATATTTATTAGTGCAGGGGGGCGGCAATTTCTGACTGGCCTAAGGGCGGCAGATTTCTAAGTCCGGGCCTGCCCGTAGTAGTGTTTTTTTTACAAAAAATATAAAATTCTTATCGACATTGAAACATTAGAGAATTAAAAGTCTTAAATTTCATTCAGAGTCAGTGCAACTGGCCATGGTCGCTTGAAGTGCGGCTTGTCTTGTCTCAAAATTTGCCGCAACATATCCATTCGTAACTTCAAGAATTCGTAGAAATCAGAGCAAATTCATTTCATGTTGTATTTGATGACTAAAATCGATGGTTTGTGCTTCTAGATTTTTTTCCTTTCTCATAAAGAATACAGAATGAGTTCGAGAATGTGTTGGAAAATCGTACGAGTGTATACGGTGTTGAAAAAGTGTTTTTAACATCGGAACTTCAACTCAAAGTGATACATTGCAAAAAAACACTTAACCCTTTGCTGCATGATTTTCTAGTTTCAAAAATCAAAAATTTTTTTTAATCAAATTCCTCTATCTAACCATTATAAAATTAATTTAAAAAAATTCCGGGCCATAGTTTTCCGGAACAACAGGCGTTTTCCACATGATGCATATCTGCAACGCCATGCATTAAGAAGGAATTTTATTTCTCTAAAAAATAAAATAAATGTTTGTTTAATATAGCCACATGACCAATGACCTTGAAATATGTTATTCGTGGGATTATTTTGAGCAAGTCTATATGCATAGAGCGCGTTCGGACTTCCTTTTTATTTATTTTGAGCTTGGTAATCACATTACATATTTCGAAATTATAAGTATTTCCGGATATTCCACTCATTACAAATACGTAGTTTGTACCTCCACTTATGGGGTTTATCTGGCATATATTGTTTTAGAAACTGAGATCATTCGTAACACATATTTCTTCAACGAGAGTTAGACATTCTATTTACTTATGAAGTGGATCAAAACAGGTTGAATCTTATCTAGCCTGTCATAAGTTGGATGTACTCTTGGTACCACTGCATTATTTTAGTAAAAATGAAGAAATCCTTGAATCTTTTTAAACACATTTACAGCCATTGTACCTATACGATATTGTTGTAATTCCTACAGCAGGACCCCAATAATGCCATACATTGGGCACCTGAATAACTGACATTAACGTTGAGATCATTCCAAGATATTTAGTTATTTTTGAGGATATCATCATCCTTTTTCTGGTAGTAATTCCGTGATTTTTGTAATCGCCTTTATCGGCCATGTCATCATGCTGTCCAATATCAAAATCATCCGTATTGTCGCTCCAAGCTACCAAAACCTTCACCAGATCAGTATCAGACAGAAGTTTAGCCATTCGAAAACGTTATGAATTTTTTTCACGTAAATGCATAATATTGCAGATTTGCATCATGTATGAAATACTCGAATTGAACAGATTTCGTACAAAAAACAGCTCTTATTATAAATAAAATATGCATTTTATGATATTACTTACACACAAAAAAATACTTTGAATTATATTTTCACATTTTCATTACTTTTTTCACTAAAATTTGAGATCAGTTTTTGCCACTTTACAATATTTTGATGTAACTGACTGTGACTGCCGATTCCTTCAAAACGACAACGTCAAACACAATATAATTACTATCTATATAAACGTCGCTTATACATCGTATATCTAATAAAAAATTAATTTTCTAATTACATTTTTATACGTTACAACGCGCTTGCAGATTTTATTGTGAAGATGAAACTCTTAATAAGTTTTGAAAATGCCCTTAGTACTGTTTATTTAAAGATTCTTGAAGCAAACCTTCAACGATAGTCAGTAAAAATTCAATATCATACTGGCAATCTTCTGAGGCAGTTAATCTTCTGAACATTTCAACTCGACGAACGATACTTGGAAGGTCTAAAAAACTTTTAAAACTAAGAGGCATCAATTGGCCATCATTTAACGATCCAGAAGACACATATTCAGTGTTCAAGAGTTGTGTAGATATTTCGAGATATATAACCCCGGGAAACACGCTAAAAAAATCTTCAAACCGTAAAATTTCTTCAAACGTAATTGCATGGATGTAAGCCGCTTTTCTAATTCAATTTAAGACCCATTGCCGACCATTTCTCCTGGTGGCTGTCAGAATGAACAATATTTTATTTTTGTCTGTAAACGAACAATATGCTAACAACTTGAACGTCTTTCATTATTTTGTTTTACTTCCTTAGTTACGTGTCCCATTGAGACCTTATGTTGCAAACTCTATCATGTGTAAAGAAACACCCGTTTGAGCCTGCTTACATGTACTGAATATTTTATTTTCCCCTCTCTATATTAATTATTTAATAAATTTAAACTTCAATAACAAAGGAATATTGAAGTATTCAATAACCCCTGGATATTATATTTTCTTTGATTTTTGTCCACTGTCACTGGAATGTGCCATTTCATCATCCAATACCACAAACAATGGCAGTAGGTACCGTGACTTGACAGTAGTTAGAGGCAGAGATTTTATGCATTTCTAAATTCTTATGTTACTCGCATGTATTGTTGTTGAAATAAATCCCATGATGATGCACAACAAAAATTAAGCCTCCTTAACAGATTAAATGCTATTTAAAATTCAATTTTGAAAGCAATGCGGTGTGAATGTGGATACAACATGGTAAAGGCAACCAGACGCCAGCAACAATGTAACAATTGCAATTTATTTCGGAATGGGCGAAATACTCCCAAATACCTACATATGTAGTGTAGATTATAACTCAACATTTGATTATCGAGATTTTCGACAAAATATACATAATTGAATGTCCTGTCTGCGGGGCAGGTGAATAGTTCGCGTTTAAAATGCCAACAAATAAATTACATTTTAACAACACATTTGGAATATAAGGGCGCTGATTATTTTTGTAATCGGTGGTCTGTGTGGGAGTTCAACTTAGGTAACGATAAAACCAGCACTGGTTAAATTAATAAAGGCTATAAAATGAAATTAAATAAAAAAGTAAAAGGATTTTTGTTCTAAAATATAACAAAATTATAGTTCTGGCTTGGATGCAAAATAATTTCAATGAATCGACTTAAGTTTTATCGTAAAAAACAAATCATAAGATGTAATAAGTTAGATATTGAGGTTGAACAAATTTTGAAGTAGAGAAATATAATTCAATTCTTGTATTACTAGTGGTATTCACACTGGTCGGCTTGTCAGACTTTGAGCACGTAGCTACGTACACAGTAAAGTCGCTGGGTGCAAACAGTCGGGTCACGCTGATACCATGCCAACAGTGACATCTAATGCTAAACAACTTTATTTTGTAAGAATTTTCAAAATAGATGGTCAAATTGATATCCACTCAGCATATAACGTTTCAGAAACGTTTCAAATGAATGCAAAAGACGGACATTGACACATTATAGAAAACTTTCTGAAATGGAAATGAAAGGTTTCCGATAAGTAGTTGAAGCTTTCATATGAAATGTTTACGAAACATTACATGCCGACTGGGTATTTCCAGTTTGACCAAAAAATCACTCACTTACAAATTACATTTTTATGTGAATTATTCCAACTCATTTTTGGTAAAAAGAATCTCTAATGAAAGGCATTTTTTTTAAAACAAAACAAGTGTTTATTTTTCATGTAATTCATTAAGGGTAACTAACTTTGCTTCATCATGATGATCACTTCTCTGATTATATTTAACTAGACTTGTAGACACGTGGATGTTTTGACTTAGCGCAAATGTAATTAACTTTAGCTATCGAATGTTGAATCTCATCTAGCGATACAAATATACGTTTAACTATCAAAAGGATTAAGCAACCCCTTAAGTGTCATAATGCACAAAACATCCCTGCCGCAAAACAAAAGGATAAATAAAATCCTGGCGGCTCATACTTTTCGTATGTGACACACGCCGATAAACACGCGCAGACATTTGTAATGGAATACGTTTTTGTGCGATTTGGAGTGTCGTGTGCTTTTTGCTCTGTTGTCTGGTTTAATGCTGCACATGATAAATTATAATTGTTGCTATCAACAGCAACCACCACAACAACTATCATCGGTAGATCTAACTAATTTGTTTTACATTAACAGAAACTGAAAAACCTGATAAAACACGCACGGGACTAAATCGAACAAAATCGCGAGTATTGGGCAAGTGCGACAAGACAATAAATTTTGCAGCCTATGCTGTGCCTATGCATATCTCAAAAAAACGTGTTTCGAGATAATTGATGTTTTGTTTATGTCAATTTGCTGAAATACATGTAAAATTGAGATAGAGGAAATTCTCTCAGGTGATTTTTTGTAAGTTCGAACTAAGATTCTGGCATTTGGCGTAATTTATTAGATGCATAATTTCTTAAGCTATCCAATGCCATAAGAATCACAAATATCAATTTTTTTTGAAACGTCTATTTCGCTTGTGAGGGCAGTATGGTACATTCAAATAAGTTTTAAAGTTGAATTTTTCACAACATTAAATGGCGGCTGGACGAAATTGAATTTGTGACATCCCCAGGAGGGAGATAGTCAGTAGTGCTCGTTTTCATCACATTTTTAAAAAAATTTGTACATAAGTGATGATGATTTTCGACATCACCAGGGGTATTCTTAGACTCAATAAAACTCGTTAAGGGTCTATTTTATGTAAATTGTTAAGTTAAGAATAAATTTTGGATGTCACCAGTGGCTCAACAACTTCCAAATGACCAATTTTAAATAAACAAAATATTGCATTAGCCAATGGGAAGTGAAAGAATTAGCATTTTGGAAGTCACCGAGGGGCCACCAACCTTCTAAGCCGATAAACGTATGTACTATGTCGAAAATGGATTTCGGAACTAACCGGGTGGATCTCCGAATACCATAATCGCATGTACTTCTCCCACTTTCGATAAAAAATTATTTTACCAACCGATAGAAAAAGTTCAAAAATGGATTATGAGAGTCACCTTGGAGCTCCTTGACCTCCCGAACAGGTTGCATATATATTTAAAAAAAAGTTATTGTACTAATCGATAGAAAAAAGTCGAGAAAGGATTTTAAATACTATCAAAAAGTCACCGAGACCCTTAAGAGGGTGTATATGAATCATTTTGCGAAAAAAGGTAGAAGATGTATTTTGGAAGATACCAAGGAGTCCTGATATCCCTGGCGGATTTGTAGAATTTTTATTTCTAAAAATTGGCCTCAAAAGGGCTTCCCGTGGTTCGTGGCCTCCCCTGCTGTAGTCTGAAACACATTTTCCATTAATTGGTGGAGTAATTTTTTCTTCGAAAAATGGGTTCAAAACATTCCCCTTAAAGGAGGAGTTACTCAAATTTCGACCATTTCGACCATTCCTTTCGATTGGTTCGTTGATTTTTTTTTTGAAAGGGGACCCCTTCAGATAAAAATAGTTTTTCCCTTCGATTAGTGAGACTGGTGGCTTCTAAAGTCCATATTTAACTTTTCCCATTGATTGATATAGTGAATTTAATTTAATTTTTCTTTTTTTCAAAAATTAATCCAGAACACTTCCTAAGGGTGGTTGGGTAATGCCGTAATTTCTAATATCTATTTTCGATCTTTCTTCACCGACTAGTGAAATAAAAAAATGCTCCAATATCCAATATCACTTTTAAAATTTTTGCGAAAATTATTCCAGAATAGTTCTTTAAGGTCGAAATTTTTCCATTGATTGGTGTAATAAAATTTTATGCATTAATTTGATCAATCTACAAACTTAGACGGTCGGTAACCTCTGGTGAATCTAATTCGATTAATGAAAAATATACTGAGTACAAAGTTGTAGCGCAAGTGAAAACATATAGATTTCATTCTCGCAAAATCGGCATATGGCAAGATTTGAACCACCTCTCATCGTGTTAAAATTACAAATATAAGCCGCAATTTTCGAACATAAATGAAACTTAATTTGGTCAAATCTGAAATTCATAGATTTCGTATTAAAACAACTGCATTTGTTCGAAATTGTGGTTGCCATTTGAAACTTTAAAACAATAGAAGCTGGGTCAAGTCAAAGAAACTTTTATTTCAGATCGAAGAAGATCGAGTGGAGAAGAGAGGTCGAAACTTTGTTTTAATCTCTAGAGGATCAGAAATATGAAAAAATATTATGATATTTGTTTTAGAGAAATCAGGTGGCACTCAAAATGTGGAAGTGCAAATGGCAAAAAACAATTCATGTAATTTTTAGGGGCCCTATGAAGGTTGATATAGTGATGATAGGTGACCCAAAAAAAAAAGATATTAAAAAAGAGTTTATATATGATATAAGGATGCAGGGTGGAAGTGTTTCGTTCTTTGCGAAGGTACCATGTTATAATCTCATGGGCATAACCGAAATCATTTTGACACCCATGCGTGCTATTACCGTTTCTTCCCTTAGTCTACGACGAATCATCCAAAACTATCAAAAATATTGTAAAAGAAATATCAGATAATTAGGGGATCTATTTATCGGACAAAAGGCTCAAATTCATTTCAGGTATAAGTATCTTTAAAACTTTGAGTGAGTACTCTTTGCTAATATAGGACGCCGCACAGTGGATTTTTGTGGCCATAAATAGGAAGATTTTGAAAGTGCTAGGGATTGAAAAAATTTTTAAGAGAATCTTCAGAGAATACTTAGGGAATGAAAAAAAAACTACAAAGTATTAAATTTGTTTTGAGTTTAGTGACACAGTGGGCTCAAAGTTGAACTTTGTACACAAAAAATGTTCTATGAAACTTTTTATAAAAGCGCTTGTTGGATAAAGCGCTCTAGTTAAATTGTTTGAAACAAAATGCTATAATATAGCATATTGGCGGAAAGTACATTACTTTCACTTTATAAAAATCAATTCTATTTTTTTATCGTCTTTATATGAATTGTACGGATTTTTCAAAAATTATATTGAAAAATGATAAAAGTGGAAAATTAGCAAACTTTGACAGAAAAAAAAAAATTTCGAAAATTTTTTTATATGTAATGTAAGAAAGTATGGTTAGCTAAAAAACAAATTTTCAGCTGCAAATTTTCACAATTCTTTTTTTTATCAAGTTTTTCCTAATGTAGTTTTAGAAGGAACAAAAAATACTGACTTTTATGAAATGCTCTTATTAATTTATTTTTATTGAAATATACCAAAATTGCATATTAGCATAAAGTTTATAATCATACTTTTCAAAAAATGTTTACTTGAGCTTCTGTATTCTATGTGTGAATTATGGTGATTTTTTTAAAATTAGGGCTGTAAAAGTCATAATTGAGAAAATTGGCAAACTTTGACAAAAAAAAAAAAAAAGTATATCCCCGGATTTCGGAAATTTTTTAATATGTTATGTGAGGAAGTATGGTTAAGCAAAATCCAAGATTTCAGCTGCTTTTTTTCAGAACTTTTTTTTTATGATTATTTTTCTACTGCAACATTTGAAGGAAAAAATATTTTTATTTCTTCACATTTTGCAACGCTTTACAATAATTTTATCGATTGTAAAGGCTTACAGTGTGAAATAAGATGCTTAAGTTTTGAAAGAAGTTCCTTTTAGTAGAAGGGAACTGAAAAGGGATATTTTTTCTCTTTCTATTCCCCTTGGGGTTCACCCTTTTATACCTGAATATAACATAGTGAAGGTATGGCAGATGCAGCATATGGGGCTTAAGTCCGATTATGAACATTTTTATTATTTTACATTTTTATTTTATTTTATTTTTATTATTATTTTTATTATTCTAATTATATATTTTCCAGTTAATATATTGAAAATTTTTATGTTTATATTTATAATTGTTATTTTATATTTTCCAATAAATTCGTTATTTATATTCTGTATCTAGTTTTCAAATGTGGTGTTTAATATATGTAGGTTTTTATTTTTCTCTAATAACTTGTAAACTATAAAAGATATCGGGCAATTTATAAAATTTTTGAAATCAGCATTGCCAATTTATTGGGAATTAATACCCATTTTCAAATAAAACCTCAAAAAGCATCCTACCTTTGTATGGAAGGTAGGCGTGTCCGTGAACCGATTTTTTTCATATTCACAAGTTTTTGTTGTTTTAACCCAAAAACGTCTGTGCCAAATTTCAAGACTCTAACGCTATTACTACTGCCACCTTTTTTGATTTTTCTCTAATAACTTGAAAACAATAGAAGATATCGCAAAATTAGTATTTTTTTTTAAGTCAGCATTGCCAAATTAAAGGGAATTGATACCCATTTTGAAAAAAGGTCTCACCCACATCTCAACTTTGTATGGGAGGTAGGCGTTTCCTTGAACCGTTTTTTTTTATATTCATAAGTTTTTGTTGTTTTAACCCAAAAAACGTCTGTGCCAAATTTGAAGACTCTAGCGCAATTACTACTGTTAATGGCCACCTTTTTTGCTTTTTCTCTAATAACTTGAAAACTATAAAAGATATCGCAAAATTAATAACATTTTTCAAATCAGCATTGCCAAGTCAAAGGGAATTGATACCCATTTTGAAAAAAAGACTAAACCACATCCCAACTTTGTATGGGAGGTAGGCGTGTCCGTGAACCGATTTTACTCATATTCACAAATTTTTCCTATTTATACATTTTAAACATATGTACCAAATTTCAAGAGTGTAGCGCAATTATTACTATTTATGGCCGCCTTTCCATACAAATCCATCCACTGTGCGCCGTCCGCTTACTCAACTGAGCCCGCCCATTGCAGTATATACCCAATATAAGCTTTCAAGATACTCGCTTTTTATTTTTTATTGACATTACATACATATTTTCTAAAACAACTTTCATTTCAGTGTAATTTTCACTAAGGATCGTAAGATCTAATGTAAATAGTCAATAGTTCCATAGTTTTCTTTGCAATACTTAAATAAAAAAGATATTATTTCCGGACTCAGCACACCTTAGAGCATAAAAAATGTATTAATTTTGGTCCAAACCAACTCTAATTCTTGGACATTGCCTTTTGGCATCAGATTTGAATATAATTTTTTTAATTCTATGATATTGACTTGGGAAAATAATGCACACATACATAAACATACATATGTTTATAAGTACGCTAATATAAATTTGAAGAGTGAAATACACACATTTATACAAATGAACATAAATGTTCCCAAACATGTGTACTACGACGAACGCATTGCACTAAACAATATTTTTGGAACTTGTCAAAAACATAAACTACTAAACCATATGAACTTGTTTTATGTCATAAATTTGAAAAATGTATTTGAAATACGACATTGCATCAAATGATGTGGAAAATAAGAAGTAAAACTACCGAAAATCAAAGTGCACAGAATATGACTGGGCGGTACTTGAAAACAGAACATAAAACATAAGGATACAAACTTCAAGTGCGTTTAAGTAGGACACGAAAAATTGTGTGCTGTACAGTAAATTAACCTTAAATTAATCAACAACGAAGGTAAGCAAAACGTTATAAGGTAAAAATCAGATTGAAACAATTGAAAGTTGTTAAAACAGCAATTTCTCATATGTTTTGACGCTTACAATTGTTTTACTTTTAGGTCATATTGCGCCTTTGATGAAACCGAAATGTTAAAAGATTATGGCATATGCTGATGTCATGGTAATACTGACCAGTGGAAAAGTCCTTTCAACGATCACCGAACGGTTTGCACCTGGAACTCATTCCAGTTCTAAATAAAATTTAATACGTTCTTTGGAAAAAATATTTTCCAAAAAAAAAAATCCTTGCAGCAACACATACCATCAAATAAAAACTTCTAAAGGCATTTCTGTGATTTTTACAATTTGTTATTCTTAAGAAAACAAGAACAAAGCAAATAATGGCATCGGTTGTAAATTTAAACTGCGAAAACGATCAGTTGTAAATTTTGTTTGTCTGAATGAAGTCAACATAAATAGTAATGCTATTGGATTTGCTTGTTGCCTAATAGCAATAATGAATATTCTCAAATAAAACTTTAAAGGTCCACAACTTAAATAAATATTTTGACCACTTCGATGGATTTCTTTTTATGGGTCAGTTTACCTTAATGCAGAGCCCAATATCTTTCGATGGGTCTGAGCTCCGGGCAGTTAGGAGGATTTGCATATCTAGGTACAAATTCTACTTTGTTCTTTTCATACCATTCAACTGCAGATTTGCTGTAATGGAATGAAGCCAAATCTGGCCAAAAAAAAGTTGAGACCTCATGCTGTCTAATAAATCTTAAAAGACTTTTTGCAAGCACTCCTGGATGTATATTTTGGTGTTAATCGTCCCAGTTGAAACAAATGAATGTATTGCGGTAAAGTATTTTGGCTCGCTTTTTTGCCTCGACGTTCTTTTTGGAATTTCTGTCCGGAACTTTCTGGATTTTAAATGACTTAAGCCCTTCCTTCTTTTTAACTTTTCTGACAAAAACCTCAAAGCATTGAACTTTCTCAGCTACTTTTCTTCCCGATATATTGAGATTTTTCTTAAAAGAAGCTATCACCTTCTTGGCAGCATTAGGATTATCAAAACCTTTCTTTTTTTCACTTCCTTGCTTTCTACTCACGGTCAGACGTTCCTTATAGGTTTTAATAACACGCGAAACGGTATTCCGCGAAATCTTAACTTTTCTAGCAATTACTTTGAAAATCCAATTTGGATTTTCCTTAAATATTTTGCAAATATGTATGTGGGTGGCCTCGACTACATAGTGCAATGATGACGAAGTGGATGATGTGAAGTGGAAATTTAACACAGCTTTGGGTCTCACTACTATGATAACATAACCTAACCTAAACGTGAATGCGATGAAAGAAAATATGTCATAGAATGATTTAAGCAGAGCAATATGAAATATTCTTTCAGACCAAAATCGAGTCAAAAATTAATTAAAAAAAAAAAAATGACTATGGAAGTAGGCTGCAATGAAATTGACCTTGAAAATTAAGGTCAAAGTCTATAGACATTTTTTTGTAGTTTTTGCATCTTTCATGTAGATATACGATTATCTCACATTTAGCATAGTATTTTGTTTATACCCGTCGAAATAGCAAATTGAATGGATTCTCGAAATATTTATTTAGCGAAGTGACAAATTCAATGAACGTGATTTTTACTTTTAGTTAAATTTCTTAGCCACTAGAATAAATTTTTAAAATATAAATATGTAGTTTGTTTTTTAAAATGTTAAAGTTTAATCTTTAAAAGAAGTTTTAAAAGTCTATAACATCTGTAAAAATAATGATAAATAAATAACTTATGTATTGTTTTATCAAACTTAGTTTTAAAATTATATTACAGTGCCTAAGAAGCTTACATAATAACTTACTGAGTTTTTCATTTTGACCGCATTTTTCTCATGAATCATTTAATCAAAAATATTTCTTGATAGTAGATGAGTAGAGCTGACATTGAATTTCATATCAAAGTTGAAAATTAACTATAGAGCAACACTGCAATATCAGCGCCGGACTACTTTGCGGAGGCCTGGGGCTTAAAAACTGAGAATAGGTCTTCTTATGAAAAACTTTTTGATGACCAAAAATAGAAAAAAAAAATTTATTTAATCCATAGTCCTTGGAATTGCAAATCTCAATCATTGAAATAGCGATAGTGATGTGGGTCGTATTTTCTTACGCCCGTTTCAGATTCGGTTTTATTATTGTCACATAAAATTAAAGATTGAAGAATTCTCAACAAGACTGCATATGCGGGCGATTTATTTAAAAGGTTTTTACGGAGCTATTATCCATTTGAATACTTAGCATATGTATGTTCTTTGTAAATATTGAATGCACATCATATAAATAAATGCAATATACCATACATGTGCACCACTTTTAATAAAAATGAATATCCGATTCATTGTTAAGAGTCCATAAATAAATTTATAAGCAGCGCAAAAGAAGTGCATGAAAAATATCTAGAAAAACGTAGGTGTTGAAAGGTTAAACACTACATGTCACTTTAAATAAAAGATATCATCATAACAGAAAAATTCTCCAATTGTTATCTTCATCATGCATGAGATGTGTGCAACAGTTTTATTGGAAACCGCAAGGATAAACTCAAAGAAATTGCTGTTGTGTTAGAATGGAGATTTTTAAGGCCGGGAACGGAGTGTATTTAAAATAGGAATTTTAACAAACTTTTTTTCAAATCGATACCGCGCTAAAAGTATATAGTATATATAAAATATATCGAACCTATTGATCATATATGAAAAATTATTAATTTTTTAACATAAACTAATGCTGTCCACGGACTTTCACTTTTTGAAACTTATCCACATCGTCCAACAGTTCATAAATATTTGAGCTAAATTTTTTCGCTATATAGCAACCTCCAATACAGAACTTGTTTGAAACATGATTTTCTCTCGAATGGCCGTGGCTTGAAGTCCATTATTTATCTCTCCTTAGCTCTGGTATTTCGAATCCTGAATGTTTTTCCATTATTGGTATTTCCAAATCTTTGTTTTGGTTGATGCGATTTCAGTTCAATTTCTTCGTAAAATATGGTATGAATTTTTATAGCTATTATCTTAATTCCAATGAATTCGTTATTTCACTCACCATGTATCGCATTAATCGATAATATTTCATTTCCTTTACCCTTAAAAGCCTGATTTTTTTTTGTGAGCTGAAAAAAATATATATTGTAGATTCTGCGATTCTGGACAACTTTTATTCCATAATTTTTTTTACTTGTGACAGACTGGACCCTGGTGGGACCAGTTTATTTTTTTTCAAAAATTTTGCTAAAAACAAATATTTTTTTTATTTTGCACACTCACATTAGTAACTGGACTTAATAGCTATTACGAATATTATTTTTTCGGGTTCAGAATCACAAGATATACCAACAAACTCATACTTTCAAAATGCGTATTTTCACAAAAATACCTTTTGGCGAGGTGCCATCACTCAACTGAAAAAAACACGTGACACACGAAGTAAGTAAAATGTGAAAACCGAACTGATCTTCGGCGCTTGGAGCTGAGTGCATACGTGTGTACCGCGAAACTTAAAAATTGTACGTTAAATACGTTAAAAATAGTTTTGAAGTGGCTGGTTCCTTGCGGTACCACGAGGAGTTTAAGGGCTAAGATGACATACAAAATGAAGATCAAAATAAATTGTCGTACAGACTATTTATTTCTTAAGCATACCAGTATACCTTGCAAATGTGTTGAATTTAAAAAGCGCTGCTCAAATTTCTCCAAAGTCTATAGCAATTTCGACGCTATCAATTGACATCTTGTTGGGAACACCACCTCAATCATTGTTTTCGGAGTCAATATATCTAATATAGCGTTGCGTGAAATATGTCCTGGCTGCTTTTACAAGAACTTATGTAATATTTTAATAAATTTTATTTATAGGGGCTTCATTAAATGTTGCCGCCCAGGAGACCCAAAAGTGATGTTACGTCGCTGGTGAAAAATACTAGTAGAATATATTTAATATTTGAGTGGTTTGGAACTAATTAAATATTTTCTGAGAATTAGTGAAATACATATATCCAGAAATATGTACTGCACAGATTAAGTCTGTAGGGTTGGTATGCTAAGCCATGACAAAACTACTGAGACAATTCTGCTGCGTCGTCCTCTGCCAACACCACCTCCAACTCACTTTCTACTATAGCCTTAACTTTGATCGATTTGGCATTTCTGATCGGATAGTAAAATTAGTCGAGCTCGTATTAAGGCGTGGTCTACTCTTATTCACACTAAATTTAATTTTGGTAACTGGGCTGGAATTTCATTCTTTGACAGAAGCGACAAAACAGTGGCTATTCATGGTAACAGCAGAAAAATGTTTAATAAAGTAACAAAACCAAGAACCATGGTCTGAATACGTTGGTCATATTTCAGTAAAAAGTGGTAAAGGTTTTTTTTAAGTAGAGAAAAAAAGGTCATCAAGTTTTTCCCACACAGAAATTTATTTTTACCATTATATTAATTATTTTTTAATATTGCGACAAAAAAAAATCATACATTTTTTTCCAAAAACATTTTATTTTTCCCCGCAATGAATTAATTTTTTTATCATTTTTTAGGAAAAAGTATTTTATTCTGGAAAGGCCGGGAATTCCTTATTTTCAACTTGGTAAGCCTGACTAGAAGTTCAATTTACTTCTTCAAGAAAAAAAATTTAGTTTTTCCACTCTGATTGTACCCTAAACTCAGGTGCAAACACAAAACGATGCTGTGGCATCAGAGATAGGGACAACAAAAACAAAAACACCAGCAAAATACCTACAATACAAATATCAGCTACATAGAAAAAATCCCATAAATCCATGAATGAAAACAGACTAAAAAATTTATAAATTTATTTCTTGACAACACGTCTGCAAAAGTAGTCGATGCACCGTAGGTTGGAAAAAGCGTGATACCAATGCAAAATATAAGGCATTAAAAAAAACAGTTTGTCTCATTCCTAGGTTAAGAAAATCCCGACATGTTTTTATAGCATAAAATACAAGATGGCGCATAAGGCACGTAATGTTTTGAACTTTTTTATTTACATTTGAATTGCCGATTTTTAAAGACAAAATTTTGACATTATGAGGGCACATGATTTTGATTTATCTGAAGGTTGCTAGTAGAGAGAATCCTTGCCAACTCCTCTAACATTGTGAAATGTCTCAACAGATCTCAGAGAACAGCACTGACTCACTGTGCATGTGAGCCATTGATGAGCTCATGAAAATTTCAGCACATTCACAGAGATTAACGCTCACAGACCGCTCCGAACCCTTTTTATATTTTTTTATTTTACTTTCATGTTTTTCATTACAAATTTAGCTTTCTCGTCTATAAATATGAAGGAATATTTTTTTGTAATATAACCGTAGTGTCTTAATGCAAACTGCGCCAGACAGGAACAGTTTGCCGAGGGTTTAATCTATTGATTGTATAAAGTGACCCAAGTCAACAATTGCAAAAGTTGAGAGGTGAAGATGACAAGCTAAGATGTTTTCAATGAACCCTGTTTTTATTAGACATAAAAAATTGTTGAAATGCATTGGTTTTTTTTCGATTTTCGGGAACTAAGATGAAGTGGCTAAGTTATCGTACACGCATGATGTTGCCACATGGTGACTTTTAACAAAATGTACAGATACAGATATGCTGATGAAGGAGCTCAGTATTTAGAGTTCATTGGCGTCAAATTTTGCAATACTTTTTAAGCTTCTTTCTCTACTATGTATGTATGTATATAATTTCCATGTATGTTGGTGATAGTTAAACTGCTGTATTAGGAAATCCTCCTTAATAAACTTAAGAACTGATGTTCGTCTAAGACGCGTTAGTAGCCTTTACTGGTCATCGTATCCTCAATGCGTACAAAAGTTCCTATTTCATTAGTTGAGAAATATCCCGAGAAAATAACAGAGTCACCCCCACGTTTTACAGCGTTGACTTTACAGCGGGACAAAATTTGTGCTCCAGTACGAAGGACATTATCCATTAAAGTTTTAAAATAAGTTTTGCTGAATTTCCTGTCGACTAAAAACTATTTAATAATAAAAACTTTGAAAAAAATAGTCAAATACATAGACAGACTAATTAGGAATTACTTACCACTAAGTTTTCTGAACATCAGGTAGTTAAGCTTAAGAAAATTATTTGTTAACCTTTGTTGCAGCAAACCTTAGAGGCTTCACAAAACAAATAGGAACAGTGATTTTTATTTTCATCATAATTTCAACCCAAAAGGTTAACACCACTGGCTGTTGATTTGAAAATAAGAAATGCAAAAGAATTCCATTTTATTTGAGCTTCAAAAATTATTTTGTAATTGTGCTGAGCGTAAATAAAGTTTTGTTTTAAGAGATGCCATTAAAAAAGAACTAGCAGCTATAACAATAACTACCATAACTAAGAACAGTCAAAAGGAGTAAAACTTTGAGAACCTTTGCCTATGAGTCGTTTAATGAAACGTCAAAAAAAGCCGCCGCTTAACTGAGGAAAGTAGAGAATGGGAGCATACCATAACGCACAGAGCCACATTCCGTCGACCTGCACCGCCGACAACTCATCGTGTCGTCATTAGTAAGTAGTAGGGCTGCCAGTTCCACAACAACAATTGACGGAATTTATTTCATTGAAATTGTTTCCAACTCAGTACAGAACTGAAAGCAATTAAAATGCTGTGATTATAATTGCGCACTCAACAATGTGTTACGCCTCCTATGCACTTACAACGACCCATCCCCACCCACAAAACAATGTTGGTGGTAGAGCACTGGGTGGCTGGGATTGGACTGATGGGTTCCGTTTGTATTATATATTTTCTTTTATTACTTTTTGAAAAAATGCAACGCTCGCTCCGCTCAACGGAAGCCCAATATGCCGTCGGCCGTCAGCTTCATTTTACAATTTTAACCGGAATATTTATTATTTCCAGCTCGACACGTTTGCTCGTAAGCGAAATTCCAAAGCCTGAAATATTAAAAAGAAAAAAAAAAAAACATATTTTTAATTGTATGCTACATTTTTTTTTGTTTTATTTTTAATATTTTTGTGTGTTTTTTTTTTTACTTTTTAAGTAGGTTTCGCCTTGTGATAATTATTTAAGTTTAACTGGGTATTTTTGCTTTTCAAGTAATTTTGTAAAAGCCTATAGACGTTGTGATGCCATAAATTCTAAATCGCTTTAATAATACTGTACAAAGTCTTTATATAACAATGAAAAATAGTTTTTCATGGGTAGAAGAAATTTATACTTTAAAAAACAAGGAGTTTTAAATTCCAAATAATTTTTATTGAACATTAAATTTTCAACAACGAAGCTTGTACATAAATGATATGGATGTAGCTCAAAAAGCAATAGACCCTCGATTGCACTGGCGCATCGGACAAGTATCACGAATAAACGACAATGTTTTTGCCAGGTAGCCCTATATAATAGAGACTCCTTTTTGTAAAATGGGTTTTTAGTTAAAAGAGTTTAGTGAATTTTTACTAAATTCAAATATTTTTTAATAAATTTAATTTTATTTTTTTAACGTATGAAACACAACTAACTCAATATATTTTTTTTTTTTTGTGAAAATAGAATTCAATACAACTACGATTTAAAGAACGCAGTTTCTTATGCTAAAGTGTATTCTCCTACACTACCCCCTTCCTAGCAGAAAGCGACTTTCTTCAAATTTTTCTTAGAAGGTTGAATTATTGGAGGTGAGGAATATGTTGAGTTCTGTAAATTATAGTTAACTGTTATACTTGAGATATCTTCAAAAAAAGCGGGTTTCAAACGATCGATGGAGACAGTATCTTCTCGATTGTTTAATCTAAGCTTGAAATATTTTTCCGATCTTTCCAAAACTTTGAAAGGTCCGAAATACTTGGATAAAAGCGGTTTTTCTTTTGCATCCTTTCGTATCCAGACATATTGAGTTTTCAAAAGATCCTTATTGAGAAATGATTTCTCTTTGCAACGATGATTTGATGATATTTTGCATCACATTTTTAAGTGAATTCAGCAAGTCATCAGAAGAACATCGCAAAATTTCATTTTCTTCAAAGAAATCTCCAGGAAGATGAAGTGTTTCGCCATACAACATTTCAGCGGCAGAGGCGTTTATATCTTCTTTGAAAGCTGCTCTAAGGCCTAAAAGAACAGTTGGTAATGATTTAGTCCACTGCATTTCATTTGTACATATCAAGGATATTTTGAGGGTGCGGTGAAAGCGTTCTACCAAACCGTTTGCTTGTGGGTGGAAAGAAGTTGTATGCTGACATTTAGATGCGAGAAAATTGCAGAGATCTTGAAAATTTTTAGAAGTAAATTGTCTCCCACGATCGCAAATTATTTTATTTGGACAACCAAATCTAGATACCCAGCAATCATAGAAATTTCTACATACCGATTGTGATGTTATATCTTTTAGTGGTATTGCTTCTGGCCATTTTGAAAAGCGATCGATGATGGTAAGAATATACGAAAAACCCTCTGATGGTGGCAATGGTCCCATGATGTCAACATGTACTTCAGAGAATCGTTGTAAAGAAAGTGGAAACTTACCAATGCTGGTTTTTGTGTGTCTTGTGACTTTAGATTTTTGATAAAATTCGCAAATTTTAGTCCAGTTACTACAGTCTTTGTTCATTGAAGGCCAAACGAATCGTTGTGCAATTAACCTCTTGGTTCCTCTGGATCCAGGATGCGATAAATTATGAAGTAAGTTAAATGTTGAACGCCGAAAACTTTTGGAAAGGTATGGTCTTGCTTTACCTTGCGATATATCACAGTACAATTGAATAGTTGTTCCTGGTAGTTGAATTTGCCGGATTTGAAGTCCAGAATCAGTGGATAGAAGCTTTAAAAGTTCTTCATCTGTTTTCTGAGCTTCAGAAAGACTTAAATAATCAATGACATCAATTTCATTAATTCTTGATAAAGCGTCAGCAACTGTGTTATCAATACCTGATATATGCACTATCTTGGTGGTACACTGTCCAATAAAGTCCAAGTGTCGATATTGCCTCGGTGATGCCTTGTTAGGATTTTGACCAAATGCATACGTCAACGGCTTATGATCTGTATACAGAGTAAAATCTCTACCTTCTAGTATATGTCTGAAATTTTTAATCGCGCAATAAGCAGCAAGTAATTCCCGATCATACGCACTGTATTTGCATTCTGCAGAGTTAAGTTTTTTTGAAAAAAAGGCAAGTGGCTGCCATTTCTTTGCGATTCTTTGTTCTACAACAGCGCCAATTGCAAAGTCCGATGCATCTGTTTTAAGGGCTAATTTCGCATCTTCAACAGGATGAGCAAGAAGAGTTGCATTAGCCAGTTGATGTTTGCATTTTTCGAATGCTGTTTCTGCTTCAGTTGTCCATATGATGGGTTTCTTATTCTTCTTAACAGCACCTTTCATGTACTCATTAAGTGGAGCTTGATATCTTGCAGCATTTGGAATAAAGCGCCTGTAGAAATTCAGCATGCATATAAATCTCCGTAGATCCATGACAGTTTGTGGCTTTGAATAGTTAATAATTGCTTCTACTTTGGTTTTCATTGGAGAGCTTCCCAATGAATTGATGTGAAACCCTAAGAAATCGATTTCACTTTCACCAAATTCACATTTCGCAGGATTGATGATAATTCCGTTCTCTCGAAACCTTTCGAAAAGAATTCTTAAGTGCTCCAGGTGTTGCTCTTCGTTGAATGATGCAATTAACACATCATCGATGTATACAAAAACGAAATCCAAACTGCGACAAATTGAATCCATAAGACGTTGAAAACTTTGAGATGCATTACGTAAGCAAAATGGCATTTTTAGAAACTCGAAAAGGCCAAATGGTGTGATGATTGCAGTTTTCGGTATATCATCCGGGTTCATTGAAATCTGATGATATGCACGTACAAGATCGATTTTTGAAAAAAACTTTCGACCATAAAGCGCAGCCGAGTAATTCGTGATGAAAGGAATGGGATATCTTTTTCTTTTTTTCATATCGATCTGGAACTGAGATTTTGTTAAGAAATCGATAGTCTCCACATGGTCGCCATTCTCCATTCTTTTTGGGTACCATGTGTAATGGGTTTGACCACATGCTCTTTGATGGACGAATGATTTCATTGCCAAGCATAAATTTGAATTCTTTTTTTGCTATACTGAGACGTTTAGTATCTAAGGGTCTCACCTTTGCACAAACAGGAGGTCCAAGTGTCTCAATATGATGAAAAACGCAATGTTTTTTACAAGAAAGAGACAGAGAGAGATTGTGAATCTCCGGGAACTCTTCCAACAATTTTTGATATTTACTATGATCCTTGAAAATAGTCGTTACTCCTAGCGATGGTTCCAAAGTAAGCACTGCTGGAGTCGAGATTAAAGTAGTGCCATCAACTAATCGTCTGTTTTTAAGATCTGGAAGCAAGTGAAAATTCTTTAAAAAATCTGAGCCAATAATGCATTTCGTGACATCTGCAATGACAAAAATCCAGGAAAAGGATCTGCGTAAGCCAACCTCAAGCTGTAAAATTTTCGTTCCGTACGTTTTAATAGGCGTACCATTTGCAGCAAACAGATGAGTAGAAGTTGTGAAATTGTTATTAGAAAGATGTCGTTCTTTAGGTATAACAGATATATCTGCACCAGTGTCGACTAAAAATGTTTTTTTTGAAACCATATCAGTGATAAAGAGGCGGCCAGATGTTGATTGAGCGATATCGGTAGCCGCAACGTCCGACTCGCATTCTAATTTTTTGGATAGGAGCATGGTGATGTACATTTCGTAGTTTTATCACCAAAACGTTTGTGATACCAACAATATTCAGGATTATCATTTCTTGACTTTGAACGTCTACGCGAAAAGCTTCTGGTGCGTTTATCATCTCTGTTACGATTTATTTGTAAAAATCGTTTTTCTAAAGACTCAATTTGTTTTCTAAGATTTTCTACGAGTGTATCAGCAGAAGTAGAGCATGATGTATTCACAATGCTAGCAATGTTAGTAGGACGGGCCATATCCACAATTTTATCTGCTTGTTCAGCGAGTTTGCTTATATCTTCTTGGTCACTTATGGCTAATATCGCACGAACATTATCTGGAAGCTGTTCGAGAAATAAAGATTTTATGACGTTATCTCCTACTTGTCCGCGACAGTGCTGCCGTTTGTACTACTATAGTACTTTTGTACTACTCTTCAGCCAAGCGTACTACTGTACTACCCAACCTTCAATTTGTACTACCGAAAATTTTCGCCAACCAATCCGAAATTTGTACTACCCCACCGTTCTTTGATCTCTCATGATTCAATTACATTGGCATTATTTAAACCTTGAAGTGTCAAAATCATCGCTCGTTATTTTGGTTTACTTATTTTGACATTTAAAAATTTTAACATCGCATCAAACATTAAAATTTAACTATGAAAGATTCATACTTTTTAAACGCGGCCAGTTTCGTTTGTAATAACGCCGAAAGACCTGTTGCGTGTGTTGAGAACTCCACACGGGTGAGACTTTCCCATGTTGAATTCAACACGGGAAATTTTAATTCAAACCGCGAATTCTCAAGCGCATTGATTCCAATACAAAAGTAGGAAATCATATATTTCAGAATCCAGAAGGTTTGTATAGAAAAATTTATTATGATGTGTACGACCAAATTCTTTCGTCACTGAGAATCTGGTTTTGGACAGATTTAGCAAAGTTTCCAGATCCTTTGATGCTCTTGTACTTCGCAAAGATTGTGATGTTGATAAAATATTAATTTTTATAAAAACAATTTCAAAAAAGATAATTTACTTAGAGATCGAAACATTTTTGGTGAGCTGAAATGAAACTAAATTGAAAAGTTTAAGAGATATAGTAGATTTTTTACATAAAAATCTATAGTATAAGGACCTCATTCCAGAATTCGTTTGATTCGTGAAATTGTTAATGACTATATCTGCATCATTTTGCTCTAATGAGAGGAGTTTTTCGACTCTTAAGAGGCGTTCAACGATGGGTTAAAAACGTTTATACATATCATGTTCGGATTTTACACATGTTGGCTGATAAAATAGACAAGGAAAGAATGAAGAGTTTCTAACAAAATAAACATTTTTTACTTACGCAATAATTAGTGAGAACTTTATTGTAGACTTCCTACATTACTTCTTCATAATCATGATTCTGTAAGATTATCGTCAGTTTAAAAATATCATCATTTTCGAACCTCCCCCTCACGCGTTTCAACGAATTCCACACCCGCTTTTAAAACGTTATGGCGCCCTTGCGTAGTTATGTATGCAAAACTAGTCATAACATAATAAATGTTTTTCATGTAACAATATTCATACTATAATAAATGAATTTCAACAAATACTATGTATACTTTTATTAATACATAATTTATTTTTATCATATGAGTAAGAGTCAGTAATCATATATTAGTGTAGTACTACCCATTTTCACAAAAAAACACCCAAAAATTTAAAATTGAGCACCTAAATTTTTTTTAAAACGACAGCACTGGTCCGCGACCAAGGCTCTGCATGGTGCGTAAAAAATGTGATGGTTGTTGATCCCCCATGACTTGTCCACTTAACAATCGTTTAAGTTTGCGCTCATCAGATTCAGAAAACAGGGATATGATGCGGGATTTTAAGGTCTCATATCTGTTTTCAGCTGTTGCTGATTCCAGAATATCGCTAACGAGATCTAACGTACCGGCGTCAACGTTGGCAACAAGATGTCGAAACTTAGTTTCATCTGCAGTTATACGTGCTATCGAAAAAATTGATTCGATTTGTAAAAACCATACGCGTGGATTTTTGGGCCAGAATGGTGGAAATTTCTGCAAACTGGTTGCATGAATTGTTGGCTCTGAAAATAGTACGTTACTATTTGTTGTATTTTCAGCATTCAAATTTGTTGGAGAAGAATTATTCTCCATATCCATATCTGTTGTCCTCGTTGGGGTCACCAATTTTAGTGAATTTTTACTAAATTCAAATATTTTTTAATAAATTTAATTTAATTTTTTTAACGTATGAAACACAACTAACTCAATATAATAATTTTTTTTTTTTTTTTGTGAAAATAGAATTCAATACAACTACGATTTAAAGAACACAGTTTCTTATGTTAAAGTGTATTCTCCCACAAGAGTAAAGAATAAAATGTAAATTTTCTTAAAATAATTCTAGTTGGGGGAATAGCATGTTGGAACTACACGGAAAAAACACCAACTCGAAATTATTGTAAATATTAATGAAAATTTAAGAAAAATTAGTAGGTAATTTAGTAATTTAGAAACGGTTCGAGTGTCTATTAAAAATTACTAAGAGTAATATAAAAATTACATCAAGCAGGCATTAATTTTTCGAATGCAAGTTTTTAATTTTTACAAAGTAGATTTTAAAATTTCTGCAATAATTTATTATATTTTAAAAGGACTGTACTATTTTTTAAAAAGTACATTATAAAGTTTTTATGATGAAATAATAATAACTGAAATTTATTTTTAAATTTTTTGGTGTTTTTTCCGTGTATATTTAAACAATTAAATTGTAATTAGTTTTCATTTGTTGATAATAGAAAAAGAGAAATCTAGCAAATAATCGGAAATTCGTACCTGGATATTTTCGGAAAAAATGATTTTTAGCAAAAAGTCTCATAAGTTTATTTAATTACAAAAAAAATAAATTAAATGTATCGAAAACTGTAAGTAACATATACACACCTGCTAAAAATAATAGGTAAACCTTCAAAACCGTTCAAAATTCAACTCAACGGAAAAACTTTTTATTCAAAATTTTTAAGAAAACAAAAATGCAGATATCTTCGTAGCCTTTATATATATAAAAAAAGTAGAAATTCTTTAAGAAATACCATAAGGTACGAAAGTTGAGGTCAATGAATACTATTTGCTCAATATTTGCCTGCTCAAAATAATAGGTACACCGGAAAGATATACAGAAAAACAAAAGAAAATATTTAAGATATGAACTTTTTTGCTTACACTTTCATTATTTAGTGTATTCACTTTTATTTTGGATAACTTTCGCAACTCTTCTTGGGATACTTTTGATTAGAGCCTGGCAGGTTTATTTGGGTATCTCATACCACATTTCTTGGACACACATCCACAATCGCTCCGTATTCTTGAAATTTTTTTTGCTTTTGTTCTTCCTTAAGGTCCTCCACAGGTTTTCTGTCTGCTTTAAATCCTATGACTGACTCGGCCAGCTAAACGCGTTGATTTTATTGTCCTCAAAACATTTTTTCACAAACACAGGAGGTGTGTTTTGGATTGTTATCTTGCTGATGGATCCAAAGCAAGGGCATTTTTTCCTCAGAATAGGACGGCATTGCTTTTTCGAGTATACCTTTGTATTCGGCTGCTGTCATTTTACTTGTTATCCGGAATATAGGACCTATCCCATATTAAGGAAAACACTACCACGCCATAATATTTCCGCCTCCGTGTGTAATTTTTTTTTTGTGAATCTGCCGTGAAACTCCTTGCACATTCTTTTCTGAATAATTTCCAAATAAGTTAATCTTAGTTTCATCTCTCCTTAAGATATTACTCCACTTTTTCTGCCGTTCAGGTCATGACCAGTTTTCATGATCTCTTGCAAAACTTAGCCTCATGCTCAATTTTTCTTTCCGTAGCAAAGGAACTTTTTTAGCTATGCGCCCAGGTAGGTTTACCTTTAGTAAACGTCGTCGAATTGTTTGAGCGGTAACCGCGCCCCCAATTTCTGCTAAAATTGTCTTTGAAGATTTAAATATGCTTTTTTTTCGATACTTTCAATATGAAGATCATCTGTTGGAGCGGTTTTTCATGGTCTACCACGAGTTTCCTTTTGCGGTTTATTTTTAAATACATTTCTCACAAAATTGTGAGATGTATTCAACAACCTGCAAGCTGCGTCAAAGAGACTTTCTTTCTTTTTTCAAGTTTAAAGCCAGTCTGTATTCCTCAGCAGATCAATTTGACTTACGACCCATCTCAACTAAAATTTTTTGCTGTTAATTCACTGCATTTTAAGATTTAATTAAAGAAAACTCACCGTTCTTCTAAGAAAAGCTAAAAAAAATTTAAAAAAACAAATTATCAAACAAAAATTAGAACCAACTTGCAGGTGTACCTATTATTTTGAGCAGGCAAATTTTCAAACTATACACAGTGAGTCGAAACGTTCAAAACTTAGGGGAATTACATGATCTGTTTTACTGAAGATCGTGCTACCACGTTGTGTTATTCACGTTACCACTACGATTTTTCCTCTATATTTCGAAAATCTTTTTGTAATAGAGGTTAAACTAAAAACTGAGAATTGTACCTATTATTTTGAGCAGGTGTGTATGTAGGTGCTTCTTATGGACTCGTGCCACATACGTATGAAGTGTAATGGGTGATTCATTTAGAGATACTCTTTTGAGTAGGGATGTTATAACAGACATCGTGTGAGTCATGTCAAACTGTCATGATATTTATGTTCAGTGTTGTTTGACATTTCATTATGGAAAGATTTAGCCCGGCACAGTGTCTACAAATTATTCAGCTATATAACGAAACCAGCGTTCTACGAGGAATGTATTTCGTGCGCTTAGAGCATCATATGGTTCATATAATTGGTCTGCCGAACGCACAATTCGCTGTACTATCGAAAAATTTGAATCCCAATTTCCACTATTGGATAATACGCAACCATATTATCACATTCAGCATGCTATGACCGTGATAAATCAATTCGGAGCTTGTAGTGTACAACAACTTGACGTAAGGATCTTGGCTTAAAATCATATAAAATTCATATTGTCCAAAGTTTGAAACGTCAACTTTTCAGGCTTTGGTCTCTTGAAAAGTTTGGAGAAGATTCATTGTTTTCCACAAAAATTTTGTTTTGTAATGAAGCCCATTTCTAGCTTAATGGCTGCATCAATAAGCAAAATATTTGTATTTGGGTTGAAGAGCAATCCAAAGTAGTTCAAGAGCTGCCGCTACATTCAGAAAAAACAACGGCTGGGTGAGGCTTATAGGCTAGTGGAATCAACGGTCCAAATTTCTTAAAAAATGACGCAGGCCGGAACTTAACTGTGGATGGCGCTCGTTATCGCGTTATGATAAAGCACTCTCTGCTGCCTGAAATTGAAGCCCGTGATCCCGGCGACATTCGGTTCCCATAAATTGGTGAACAGTTAGTTTCGCGCATCGGACCGATAAATTGGACGCCTAGATCTTGTGAAATCACACCATTAAACTTTTTTCTTTAGGGCCACGTAAAGTCCACTCGAAATACTCGAACGCGTTATCGAAAATTGTAACTTCAGAACGGACCATGTTAGCCGCAGATACGTTCAATATTTTAAAGAAATCATCTATGAAAAATATATGCAAAGAATGGTTCTTTTGTATGATAATAAACATTTTTGATAAATTTTCCTCTAAATGAATCAACCTATAAAATGAAAAGAAATGTTTCTAAAAATCATGTATGCCATTTCTGATTGACATCCAAAACCTTTATTTCTCGGAATATTCTTGGTCATAGTTTCTGAAAGTTTTAGGCCTATTTTAAACAAATGAAAAATCTGATGCATTGTATTTAAAATTGTATGTTTAACGGAACAAAAACAATTTTATTTTTTGTTGGTCAATTTTTAACAAAAGATGTATGACAACTGCAAGCGATTTAAAAAAAAAAATTCGAGTTTACAAACGTTATGACGTTAAGTCTCGGAATGGGACGTGTTAAAAAAATTGGGGGCGAAATCGACTTTTCTGGAACCGGTCGACTTAGACATAGCCATATGTATGGAAAACATCTATCGAATATCGAATAAAAAAACTTATTGCTGTTCAGGCGTGTTAATTAACAATCACGTGGTTTCAATATAAAAAAAATTTAATTTTAAATTGAAATTCGATTATTTTAATTACATTTCTCTGGTGAAATTTAGCACGTATTCAACGAACTGTATGAAGAACACATTTGAAATATCCAATATAATTTTCAAGCCAAAAAAAAACAGCTCTCCTAACTTGCTGACCACATCTTTTCCCTATTTTTAATTTGATTTATACGTTTTTCTACTTTTTTACTACTCACATTATTTTTACTCTTGCATGCAACAGGAAATATATTTGCTGCAGCTTCAATTTTATTTTTTACAATTCGTTTTTTTTTTAGTTTTTTGCTGCGTGTGAGGCGCATCCGGAATGACAGCTGCCACTTGCCAGAACCAGAACACGTTTGTTGGCGTATGGAATCTGCTTTATCCGTCGCGTACAAAATATGTGGCTTTTGACCCAAAGCTTCTTTGACCAAGGGGACGCAACTTTTTGCTTTTCTATGTGATTTTTTTGTACTCAATATAAAATGCATTTAATGGGGACGCTATTGTTTATCACATACCGCAGTAAACACAAATGAAGCGTATTTTTTCTTTTTTTTTCAAGAATTTGCTTTACAGATAATCGTAATTTTGTTATTTTCATTGGTAATAAAAGCCTTGTTATCGTTTGTAATTAGGAAAACCCTTGTTAAAAGTGTTAAGCAGTAGTAGCTTCAGATTATGCCTCTAGATAGTAATACTTTGAGTAGATGTTAGTCATAATTATGAAAAATTTTGCAGTAGAACAGCAGCTAGTTTTAAAAAGCATAGTACCTTTCGTCTTTATTTTTTGCCTTAAGCTTTGTTTGTTCCAATGTTAGGTTAAAAATTACATGACAGCTCGTCATCTGCAAAATGGGCAAAAGTTTGGTGAACTATGAATTTGATGTCTTGAAGAGTCTCGCCACATACTCGTATACATACGTACATTGAGATGACACTGTTGCAAGTAACTTTAAAGTCTACGAAATAAGTATGATAAGAATGATAAGTATCAAACGGGAATTGGACAGATTTATTGAGGGAATGTCTTCTTGTTAGTAAATACTATTTCTATTAAGCCGAAAGCTACGTCGATTGATACGATTCTTTTGAACATAAAGTTCAATTCAAAGAGGCGTGTACAATTTTTCTATTTTAAAGGCTAGACTGTACTTGAAACGTTTTAAGTGGCTGATGGCGAGCAACCTTCATAACTTATTTGAATGATTATTGCTAGGCCATCACAAATATTGGACTTATTTTGGGAAGATCCATAAAATTACTATTTTGAAATACAGTTTTTAAATATCTAAAAACCGAAAAAGCATACTTCTTTTGGTTGTAAGAAAGTTTAATTCCATTTAGAATTAAAAACTCAAGTTCAAAAAAAGATTACTTAACAGCCATCTTAGCAAGAATTGGTGGACTTAAGTTCAACTATAAAACAAATAATAATGAAGGGGATAGGACAGACAGGAAAAGTTCAGCGCTTAAATTATTAATTTTTTGTGAAGTCTACGAAAAAATGGAATGGAATGATGCCTAACTCAATCATATGCCTAATAGATTTATTCGATTTTTTCAATTTTTCGGTAATTTTTTCCATTGCAGTATACTTTATTTTTCCCATTTATCGAAAGTAGACATAACTACGAGTAAGTGAGCCAAAACAGAAATACGTGGGAGGTGTAGTTTTAAGAGGAATCGCAGTTAAAAATTTCGCTTTAAAAAAAAAAAATTTAATTTAAAAACAACCTCTAAATATTTCCGTCTAAAAAAATTACTGCTTTTTTGCAACACTAAGAAGTATCTTTCGTCCAAGTTTCTGCTTCATAGAAGCTTTTCTGTCAAAGAAAAAAATTAAAAAACGAAAAAACCGGTTTTCCGTAATTTTTTCGAAAAGTTTTGAGGTTACGGTGAAAATGGTATATCGATAAGATGCACAGTTTAGCCAGAAATTGTGAAAAACTGCATTCGACCCCTAAAAATGCAGTCAATTCCACCCTGGATAGCTGCTGTCGGTTCGATTTTTTTGTACTCTTTTACAAGAGCTTGTTCGACAATATTCCACTATCAGATTGCTGTAACGAATTTTTTTGTTTTTCAAAGTCTATTTCTCCTGGACTATTAGAAATACTGAACACATAGGTTCAACACCATTATATCTCTGGTAAAATGGACTTTGCGGAAACCAAGGTGAAAATTTATTACGCTCTCTACACCTTTTAAGTTAGTAATTATATACGATCAGGTTTGGTTGGTGTTGTATTGGCTTTTTTCACTGCCATTATTTGAAAATAAATGATTGGCATTATCGGAGATTTACTTCCGACATGGTAATGCTGCTGATTGCTTATGAAAGTAATGAATTTTTTGCAAAGATGCTTGCCAAAAGAAAACTTCACCTGCAAAGTCAATGAAGATTTGCTCGTTCACTAACATCAACCTTGTTCATATGGGTAAGCTAGATGACCACCTAAGGCGCCTCAATTTCGGAGGTGGCATTTTAGAGGGCACAGAACGAGCAGATGTTTATTTTACTAGTTTCCATACCATAAGTCTTTCGGAATCAAATTTTGTGAAACCCGATTCGACATTTGTTCTCAGATCTAGTGCGAGATATCAATCTCAAATAGGTAGCAATCGAAGAAATTTTTCAATAACCTATATATTTTAAAGGAAAGCTCATCAATGGTAAATGTGTATCTCGTTTATTTCGGACATTTAGGATGAAGTGTTCTGGTGCCAGCTATTTTCTGCAAAATTGCAATCAGTGTACTATTAGAGACAATGACTATTCGAATATATGTAAGTATTTATGAAAAAAAAAGTTGTCGTTTAGAAAATTACCATGATAGTTAGAGTTCTAGTTTGTTTTAAAGAGTAATAAAAGAATTTGTGAAGAGATCTCGCGCTTAAGAAGAGGCGAAGTGGTGGAATACAGTGGTGTTCCTACTACAGTTTAACATAGAAATCCACGTCCTTTTTTTTTAACATGCAGTTGTGCTGAATAACGCTGCTAAATGTCCTTCAATACGAGCTAAAGCCATGGGCTCCTCAAAATAAGTAAGTTGGATTCCTTAGTACAAGTAAATGTTGCTGCTTTGAAATAAGGAAAAGTTTACTCAATGTGAGGACAAGGTTATAAAACTGAGGAAAATTTTACTTTTTCTAAGGATGAAGGTATCCTTAAATAAAAGAAATTTACTTAAAATAAATTCGTTGATTTAAAAAAAAATTTGTTAATTTTCTATTTCCTCTATTTTCTTATTTTTTGGTTACTTATTTTATTGTCAGTCATTCTTATTTTAATTGTAATACGTTTTTAAAACTTCAAAGCAGAACTTAATTTTTTTTTTACCTGTCACCCGATCAGAGAATTGAACCTGTGTTCTGCGCCATGCCACTGTTCAAAGATGCTCATCTTGCCCAACTCAGCCACCGACAGATTCTTTTTTTTTTAAGTTTTTTATTTAAAAAACAAGTAGAGAACTATAAATATATAGACAAAAACTGAATACTTACGAGAAGAATAGATAGTAATTTCAGCGAGTAAGGCAGCGAGTGTTGCCACTCATTTATTAAGGAAAATTTTCCTACGTTATAGTAATTTTTTTGAAGAAACTAAATAAAACTGAGTACGATTTTCCTTAAACAAAACATTCCATTAGATTGAGGAATTTTTTACTCAAATGAGGAACAAGTTGTCCTCAAAAATTCTTCCCAAAGAAAAATTTACTATTTCAAAGGAAAGTTTTACTAAAACCACAAACTCTATATTTGAGGAAGAGCGTTGACTCGCTTTAATGAAACATGAACTGATTTCAAAGGACTCAATTACGATAAATGAGACGATAATTTCATCAATATGAGGAAGAATAATTTAGATTAAGGAAAATTTTTACACTAAATCGGAGGAAGGCAGTTCTTCAAATTTAGTACGGTTTTTTTTTTCGGTGTGTAAGGCTTCAGCGCACTAGCACAAGTTTTCCGGACTAACTGCGTCGGTTTTTTGCAGGAGGTTAGAAAACTTTTCCAAGATGTGGTCTTATACCCTTTGCAAATTTAAAATCAATATTATTTAAAATCGAATGTCTCCAATCACATAAATGTTACGCATAATAACAGTAACATTTATTAAATGGAAACAGGATTTTTCTCAGTACATCTTGTAATAAAATGCTAGGAATAAACATTTAGGAAAATACTCGTTGATGACAGTACCTCCTTAAAAACAATTGGAATTTGAAATTGTAAGTCGTTGAACTAGTTTTACTGTTTCGCCATTCTGCCAATAATACAAAATAATAACAAAATAACGAAACAATAAGTGAATTCGACGAATTTTTCGAGAGTAATCTTATTTCATATACACAAAGGACACCCTCACTCCACATTCGACACACTCTAAATTGTCATGAAGTGTACTTTTAAAGCATTAAGTTACATAGACTCCCTACCGATACGACGATTACCCAGCATGCTTCAATGTGGCAGTAGTTGGGCGAAGAGAAGTAGTGGAAGTGGACGCAGCTGTAGCTGAAAATTGTAACGCCGTTTAATTCCCGCATTTATTTGCACTCACCATTGTTTTCGTTTATAATTTTTAACTTATTTCAGCAACGATGCAGCCACCATTTTTACTCCCCGCTTTTCTACTCGTCGTATATGGTACTCGGCGCTCGATTGCAACTGACAGTTCCATTGTTTAATGCAATAGCAAAAACAGTGGATATATGTACGTAGATACTTGTATTGCATTAGTGCAGTAAAGCCGAACTGAACGTTAGATTATGCGCGCGTTGGGTGCTGAATGCCTTTAGCGTTGTGAGATATTAACCCTTGAATAATAACTTAGGGCAATCATGCAAATGTTTTAAGAGCAGAACTGTCAGGTGAGATATATTTTAGAATGGGTCGAAAATGCGCTTTTATTGAATTGAAATATATTGCTAAATGAAATCATAAGTGTCCTTTGCGCCGATTAGTGAGATTTCGAGGCCATTTTTGCCTCGATAACGTCAATAATTTACTTTTGAACAAGAACAAAAAGAACTAGAAAGACCTGCTCATTTGACTCTGAAGACATAACACCCTAAGCCTCTCAAAAATTTTTTACACTTATGGACACTTGCAATAATGTTGAAAAACCAGCCAGTTTTCTTGTGAATTTTATAGAGAATTATTCTGTGATCGACCATACGACTTCCACAGAGTCTGCATATCAGAAAATCAAACAGCGTGCCTCTTTGAGAGGTGGCCCGAATGTTTTTACATTTTTGGTGAAAGTCTGCTTGTTAATTTGGATGTCCCCAAGGCATTTGATGCAGTGCGGCATCATGCCCTCGAAACAAAACTAATGTGGTATATGAATACATATGTATATTTTCAGTTGGGAAAGCTCTTACTTTCGATAAACTTCCAAGGATAATTATTTTTCAAGATTATGGCGGCACAAGAACAGATAATCTGTCTATGTCTAAACATCTAAAAAGATTATTTATAATAAGCAAATAATATTCTCAGAAGATAAGCTCACTTGCAGAACATTTCGAGTTTAAAAGCAATTACTAAAACCCATGTTCAAGACCATGACCCCCCCTTTGAAGTTCTCTTAAATCGGTTCCTATTATGTCTAGAAACATTTTCGACTATCGCAAATACGTGGATACACAGCTATTGAAAGTAAACAAAGAACCATACATTCAAGGGTTAAAAGCAACATTACTCGCTTAATTTTACTTACCATCCCAGCTCACAGTGAAATAATGCAACTGTATCCAAGCGTCTGGTGACTTGGCATCATTTTCAGCGTGCTGCGCGCTGCTGTGCATTTTTTCGCAGCCGTAGCTCTGTGACGCTACGGTATTAGATTCACTCAAGTATGAGGTCCTTCCATCGCACTATGAGCACTCATCAGAGAGGAGGCAATGCGATGGATCGTGTAAAATGCTTTCCACTTCCACGCTTAACTGTGCAAGTGTAGCGATTTCAGACTCAAACCTATGTGGTAATGCTTTTGTCGTCGTCATTGTTGTTGTTTTGTTGTGTTTATATCTCGTGGATAGCGTAATTACTGACAATGAGACATTATGATTGTTCTTTAATTTAAGGATTTACAATATGTGTACATACTCATGTGTGCGGTTAGGGATGTGGTTACTCCACCTTTACTGCCTGTCGCCATATAAACACCAACATTTTTGTTCTGATGGCGTAAGAGTAAAATTTTCTTCATCCATTTCATATAGAGATGTTACTGTAGATAAAATATATAAGAGGACGATACCTTACTGTATAAATTAAATAAGAATTTTTAAGTTGATTATGTGACAAGTGAACTTATCACACCTTTGAATTTACATACACGTATGGTTAAAAAAATTCAAAATAAAATAAACTAATATCATATTTGATAGAGCTCTGTCAATTTTATATTGCAAAAAATAGAAATAGAAAATTTAATTTTTTGCACCGATTGAGACGATAATATAAAGTTCATAATGGGAGATAGCAATAAAAAGTGGAGATTTGCAAAACTGGCTAGAATCTGCAGGTAAGACACCCTCAGTACAGGTCCGTTTATATAGACGAACTTGATTACCAACTGAGGTGGCAAAATTCAGGGCTGCATTTATGTAAGAGGGCACTAGTCAATCTGTACAATTCACTCATGCATATGTACGAAGACAATACTTTGCTGGTTCATGTGGAAATCATTCACGAATTGAGGGTTTGTCAATTGCGAATTTACAGCTTATTGCATCGCCTGTTGCGTGATATACGACGGGATTAACAAAAGTGCGAGTTGAGTAGAAAAAAGTAGACACAAAATGTTTTAAATTTATATCTTTATTCTTCATCTGCTTGTATTTTTTCGACGTAATCGCCATTTATTTGGATACATTTTTAAAGTCGATAAGTCTACTGTAAAAAATAGTCTTCAAAATCGGATTTTTTGCAGTTTTGCAATTTCATCATTATCCCCTCATTGCTGTTGAAGAGACTCCTTTTCAATTTTTTTTTTCTTTTTGGAAACAACCAGAAATCACAAGGCGCTAGATCTGGGGAATAAGGTACTGAAAGAATTTCTTTGATGCCTGACAGTGCAATAAAATTGCTCGTTTTTTCAGCAATGTGCGCTGGCGAATTATCGTGTTGTGAAAGTTGCGGCGTAGTTTCTTTTTTTGGCGTTTTCCCAACAAATTTTGGAAAACTTGTGGTAAAAAAGTTTCTGTATACCACTTAGCAGTAATCATCTGACCATTTTCCAAAGGAGTCGCAGCTACAACTTTCTCTCTGGTGAAGTAAACTGACATCATTACTTTTGTTGTTGACTTTTGTTGCTTTGCTTTAACAGGTGGACTTGCACCTTCTGGATTGTTCTTTGGTTTCAGGGTCGTACTTGTAAAACCATGCTTCATCACCTTTTACAGTTTTCTTGAAAATGTTAGACTCTTCGTTTTTGAATTTTTTTAGAAAATACTTAGCAAAACGCACATGTGCTTCTTTTTGAGCATCGAGTAAAATTTTAGGAACCCAGATTTCTTCGTGTGTCCAAGATAATTTTTTAATATTCGCGATACAGCCATTGCATTCAAGCCCAGTTCCTCAACAATCATTTCCTGGGTATATCTTGGATCTTCGTCAACTTTAGACTTCACCAGCGCTAAAATTGTATCATCAGTCGAAAATTTTGGGCGGCCTTCTCAAGGTTCGTCCTCCACAGAAATATGGCCTGTCTGGAATCTTCGGAACCACTTTGAAATAGTCAGGAGGGATGGCGCATACATTACAAATGCTGTTTAGCACTTACTAAATATTTCCATTGGCTTGAGCTTACGCCAAAATCCGAAAAGAATAGCAAACCGAATCTCTTGCTGCGTTGGCACCGGAATATTTGCTGACACTGTTTCACTAATTTTACGTTTTCTTGTCTCCATTTTGACTGATCTTTATGAAAATTAAAATGACATTTTTGATTTAACAAAAATTTATTAACACCAACTAAGCAAACTTATGTTAGTCCCTCCGTAGCTCTGCACACACTCAACTTTAAGATAAACTTTCAGGCAAACATTCCGGAGAGGGTTCGATGAGACGAGGGCACTATCTGAGTGTAGGTTCGGTGGTCTATTCAAAAGACGGAGAATTTTTTAAATCTTTTCGCTTACCTTACCTTACTCAGCTAGCGTTTTCCAAGCGGAAGTCTTTGCTATTCTCGAAGCCTGCAGGTTAGTATTTGCAATTCTAATATGGAAAGCTAGCAATCTTCTCCGGCAGTCAGGATGCCATCAAAGTTCAGAACTTGGGAGAGGATGTAATCTAAATTAGTAGAGTAATGCAGAAAGGAATTAACTAGGCTGGTGACGCCCCAGCTCAACGTAACTCTTATATGGTTTCCAGGCCACAGGAATATTGAAGGTATTAAAAGCGCGGATAAATTAGCGAGACCCGATTTCTCTCTTGACAAAACTGGAGCTTCCGAGCACTTGCAGATTCCATTCTGTATAGTTAAGAGAAAGGTTTTCTTGCTTTATCTTTTCAAGGCAGCAAAGAACTGGAGGAACCTAAAAACCTGTAAAACATCCAATAGCAATTAAAAAACCACTAACCTACTGCTGAATAGCCGCAGTAATATCGTAAGAAACACCGCAACTTGCACTGGACACTGGACTATCGGCAAGCATCTTGAAAAATTAGATAATCCATTGAACCCTTTTTACCGCAGTTGTCTGAATGTTGTAAATGAGAAATAATCTGTTGAACATTTTCTCAGCAATTGTCCGGGCTTTTGCCAGAATCAGGCTCAGATATCTAGGACAAATTTTTTTCAACAATCTCAGCGAATTGGTCAAAATGAAATCGGATCACTGCTGAACTACCTCAACAGGACTAACTGGATATAACTTTTATCGCTAATAAGGCTTTAAATATTTTTTTGACAACCTTCTGTACCCGTTTCGCGGGTCACATATGTGGTATTAAAGTGGCACAACTAGTGCTGCTTAAGGCTTCTAGCATGCTTGCACGCCGCCACTCTAACATTACCTTACTTATTGTAAAGCATCGATACTTTTTCACATTTGTCACTTATCTTTGAATCACATCAATGACACACTCCCTTATCTTTCATGAAGAATTCAATTGAATTCTTATGACGTTTACTGCAGCGTGGGTGTTACCATTTGCGGTGTAATTTAAAGCCAATATTATGTTTTACTCTAATGGCTTTAATATTAATTAAATTAACTGAAATACGAAGGAGAGTTAATTAATATAAGAAGAAAAAACACTTTATATACGTTGTGTCATGTCAATGGTTTAGCCATTAAAACGCGCATGAAGCCTTTGCCGAAATGATAATAAATATCACGCTTTATTTAATTATCTAATAGAACAAATTATATCATACTAATATACTTATGAGTATAAAGCTAGATTATGAATGGCATTTTAAGGTGAATTTAGTTTTAATTATAAGGCTTAGCAACACTTAACGTTTAAATTGGAGAAGGCATGATTCACAGAGTAATACGCGGAGTTTCATATCTTTGATACTTCGAAACTTTGTTTACATAGTAAATAAAAACTTTGATCTTAATTTATATACTTATAAATTTTTGACCGCACAATGATCGCTCTGCAATTACTGTTATATAATATACCATCACTGGCCTTTCGTTTTTATCAATATGGTGTAGTAATCAGACTTGCTGTTGGGGTCTCATGGATGTAAGTACCTTTGTTCCTACTTTTGCTTGCCGATTAAATATGTTGTTTTTCAAAGTAATTAAGGGAATATATCATCCTCCGATTTGCTTGAAAATAATTTTTCACGAAGTTATACTCATTTAAAGTTTTAGTGTTAGAGCTTGAAAACCGCTGAAAATTTGTTCAAAATAGTCGCATTTTCATCCAAATCAAAATAATTGATTTTTGTCTTTTGATTCTAATCGAACTTCTGCTGCTCTGTCAGAATTTTTAAAAATTTTGAAAGTTGTTGAAAATTGGCGGATTTATAGCGCTTTTTACGAAAAAAAAACAAAGCTGATTTTCTCAAAAACCCCAATTATGTTTACTCTTAAAATTTTACTGTGGACTTGTATTAACATGAGAGAGAAATGATATGAGTTTAATGCTTGTTAAAACAGATTTGCGGTCAGGAGATTTTTTTCCCCAAAATGAAAATGTTCATGCTTCAATCGATAAGGAATGGTCGACAACGGCTACGGACCTTGGAAAGCACCAAAAGGGTCGAAAACGGTACCTTCCAAGGTCCGTAGCCACCCTAAGTGATGTCCAAAATCATTTATTCGAGCTTACCCAATCGATTGAAACAAAAAAAGTTTCCGAAGTTGGGTCCAGAAATCGTCAGACCTTTTCTAAAAGCTGGTCCTCAATTCTTATCGAAACACCAAAAAAGGCAAACGAAGAACCTCTGATAAGAAGAAATGCAGCTTCAAGAAACATTCGCTTTCTCCAAGATTAACATGGGATGGAAGTGAATTTTTAATTTTTATTGAACTGTATTATTGCTGTCTTCAAAAAAAATATACATATGTATTTGAACTCTTTTTTTTTTTTTAAGTTTCTGTTTCAATTATCAAGTTTCTATTGGTGTCCACATTAGCCCCTAGTAAAATCAATGGTTGTCTCCGAGGGACAAATGTAAGCTAGTAGGGTGTATTTGCGGGTTCTGGGACACTCCAGGCCCAAGGCTCCGGGTAGAGCCCCAGGCGCTAGGCAGAGCCCCAGGCTCCAGGCAGAGCTTGTATAAGGTTAGCAGAAACTTTAGAAAGCAATCAAAAGAATAAAACAAAAACAGCAACAAATATATAAACCAATAAAAAAAAAACAAAAAAAAAAAATTTATTTTAACGGATGTAGCAAGCCATAACGAACAACAACAAAGTTGTTTAGCGCGTGCCAAAACATCTGAGTTAAATTCAGTTGCGGGTTTCATTTTTGAATGATCTTGAACTTGAAAATGTTTCTATAATTACGCGAATTCATTTTTTTTTTTCGTTTCCAGGCATGAGCAGAGAAAGAAAGAGCAAAGATCTATGCAGCTACTTAAGATTTGCACCCAAGAAAATCTAGTGATTATTGAAAAATTTATAAAGCAATGTAGTCTATGTCATTTGATATAATTGTTTAATTAAATTCTTTGACACTTAAGCCATGGTAGCTAGCACTCGTTTTTTATATTAGTTTTTAAAATTGTATTTTTTAACTAATTTTAATAAATAAATAAATAAAAGAAAGAGCAAAACAAAAACAGCACAAAACAAAAACAAAAATAAAAAAATATAAACAAAAACAAAAAAATGTTTTTTCTGTTTCCAGGCATGAGCAGAGAAAGGAAGAGCAAAACAAAAACAACACAAAACAAAAACAGCAACAATGCGACCCCCATCGGCTCCAGGTATTCGAGTCAGCACCTCCGGCATCGGGGTGACACCGTATTACTAGCAGACGATAGAGATCGTCTTGGAGGCGGCGGTATGCCCGCCGATAGTAGGGGATCATCGAGATCCCTACTATTTTAAGCGTCTAAGTAGATCATGATGTGTACTTCTTAGTTTTAATTAAATGAGTTGAAATTTCTCTTTATATAGAGAAAACTTGCTAAAATTTCTGCCATTATACAAATAAAAAATAAAAAATAATTTTTTGCACATCACACTAAAACCTAAACTAAAATAAAATTCATCAGCCTTGAATTCTTAAGAGTTCTTTGACTTATATATGATGATCCCTCCATTCTAATTTTAGCCCAAACCCTACCGATAAGAACTACAATTTTGGTTGTGCTAAGCTAAAACGGATGCGTATGCTACTGAATAACAAAAAAAAAAAAAAAATTAGCATGGGAATTTCTTGTTGTCACAGACCTTGAAAATTTCGGTCGGTGTGTGGTTAAGCTAAATTAGAGCAGAATAAAATTCGTCAGCATCAAATTCTTAAGAGTTCTTTGACTTAATTTTGACCCCAACCTTGTCGATAAGGACTACAATATTGGTTGTGCTAAGCGCAGCTAGAACTAGAACGGGAATTTGTTGTTATCACAGAGCTTTAAAAAATTACTGAAATTATAGAAATCCGCAGAGACATCCAGGGCAAAAAAACCACTGTTGACCAGTGTAATTGTATTAAATAATTAATATGGACCGCATACAAATAATAGTAGCTATTTAGCGGAATACGCACAAATTTATTGGAAATTATTCTTTACCCTGAATGGTAACACACGAAATTTTGTTTTTTACACTTTTATTATTTTATTATTTTGAAAGCACTTTATTTTGGAAAGGGTAGATATTTGCATCGTTCATTTTATCCTTCCGAGATCTGAAAATCGTAGTTTTCATCAAGGTTACTACTAGCGCAACATTTAAGCAACATTTACATTTAGTTATTTCTACCCCACCATGTGCAAGACAAAACTGCTCCACTAAGTGAACTACATATATGTACCGACATATGATTACTAAGTGACAATTTACAAATCTACGAAAAAGCAGTGAAATATCGAACAGTCCATATCTGCAGATTCTGCAAAATTTTATTTTATTCGATTTTTATTATTTTTCACATTTATTTTGTGGAATTCGATTCCAGATACGAAATTGCAGTCGAATACATTCGCATTTACTTTTTATGATATGACCGTCTCGCAGTCAGCTCTCCTGCCTATTCATCCTCCTGTATCAATTTTTTTATGATTTTTGCCTGTCTGACTATGCGTCAATGGCAGTGTCGTTGGTTGTCATTGACACTCTTTATATGCTGCTTCTTGTCTATGTGATATATGTGTGTGTGTGTGTGTGTTTTTGCTGCAGAATGAATGACATATCGGAACGAGACACATGTGCTGCTCATGCAGTTAACAAGTTACTGCCCTATTGCCTCACTATAATGAAACATATAAACAAACACGTAGGACTAGAGATGCCAACTTATTTTTATTCGAGAGAGCATGTATGTACCTATGTACCTACATATTATAGTTTTATTTCTTTCTATATAATTATAGTATAAGCTCGAAATCTTTTAAACTTTCAAAAAAGGTTTTCTTACTTTAATTTCTTTCGATTGACATTGCTATCCTCAAATTCTAAAATTCTTTGATATCTCGAGCGAGTTGGCAACTCTACATTTAAATATCCCATATGTCTACAAACGCAGACATCCGGTCACCGGATGTCCATCGAACTTTTTTGCTGAGACAAGCGTAAAAACCATAAATGCCGTGAATATGATTCGTTCCTTCCTAACGTACGTTTATCAGTTAAAATGTTTGTGCATTGTATTTGCGTACATACGAGTATATACATACAATGCATACATATGTAAATTCTTTTATAGAAGTGTGTATGTATACGTTTGGAACTTTAGTTGCGGTATATCTTCTTTGACTGTTAAGAAACTTTGGTGTCGTAGTTGTCGAATGCTGTATTCATTTGTCGAAATATACTGTAGGCAGATGTCACCAAAAATTAGATTTGATAAGCTTCGACCTTGTAACACTCTAAACTTAGCGACTGTTATAGATGCCATAATAGTGGTAGCAATGTCGACGATCAGGGTTCCAATATTGAAGCGGATGTGACTTAGCTTGAATATAACAACCTTTTTCACTAAAAACAAAATTTAGCTCTTCTTATTTTTTCCCTTTTTATATTTGTAAATTGACTTGGAAATTATGACTTATGATAAAATATATAGATAATGTTTTTAAGGCTACTGAGGAGACAAAATATCGATTTTTGGCCAAAAATATCACTGCACTATGGAATCAAATGAAATCACGATTTCTGACCATAATTTATCAACGAGAAAAACTAAAATTTTTCTTGGAATTTCCCCATTTTTTCGAATTTTTATGTTTTTAAAAAATTAACTAGTACTATAAGGTTTCAGATTTCTTTGATTATCTCCTCACATTTCTGTGAATTCCGTTCGTTATTTGTTACTCTTTCCAAGAAAATTTATTTGAACTATAGTGCTCTGATAACACCCATCTTCATCACTATCTTCAAACTTAAGTTCATCTATCTACTCCCTTCTATGAATTCCGCTTGTTAATTATTATTTTTACGACACAGATTATTTTGATCTATAGTGTTCTGATAACATCCACCTTCTTCACTTTCCTTAAACTGGAGTCCATCCGTGTACAACACAGAGCTCAAGTCCGCTACTGCATCTCTTCATTGTATACTAAGCCAAAATGCACTTTTAAATGCGCCTTTGACCACTTACAGTATTGGCCAAAATTAAAGCACCCCCTCAGTAAATTTTTTTCAAATTTTTTTGTGAAAACGAAGTTTTTGAACCGTGTTGTGAATTTATTATATATATTTATACCTTTATTATTGACAGACAAAAACTTTAAAAAATCAGCGTCATAAATAAAAAGTTATTATCAAAGGAACATTTTAAGCCAGAAACCTTAACGGACAAAATTAAAGCACCCCATTTTTTATGGTAAATACAAATTTTTAAAATTAGTGCATAGTTGCGAATCCTGGACGACACACGCATATCTTTTTGGTATAGAGGAACCTACATTATTAATGATATCCTGCGATATTCCTTCCCAGGATATTTTCAAGGATTGAAACAAATCCGCCGTGGTTTGCAATTTTCTCTCTTGATTTTCATGTTAACGATCTCCCACAAGTTCTCAATAGGATTCAGGTCAGGGCAGGCCAACTAAGAAATTCAATTCTATTGCCCTGAAGCAACGCCTTAGAAATCTAAGGTGTGATTTTGGTATATGGCAGAATCACTTCTTTTAGTATGTCAACGTACATGGAGCGATCCATACTTTCATCAATCCTATAAATTGGTCCAATCCCATGACCAAAGAAAAAACCGCAGACCATTACATTTCGCCTCCGTTCTTTACAGCGACTTTGCAATACTTAGGATTCAATCCTTCTCCTTTTTGTATTCGTACACAACACGGTTTAAAAACGTCGTTTTCATAAAAAAATTATGATTTGAAAAAAATGTACTGAGGGGGTGCTTTAGTTTTGGCCAATACTGTACTTACTAACCGAGTTACTATAGAAATTATAGCTGTATGCTGTCGATTTCTAAGAATTTTGAGATGTACCGAAAACTTTTAGAATTGAATATAATTGTGAGTAAGCGATATATTAGTTCCGTTTGACTTCCGACCGAAAAGCTCCAAATCATTCAAGTCTTCATATGTCTGGACATTGAAAAAGTTTTGTTGGTCTTTAGCGAATTAGAAGTATTTAGTAGCTTGAGGCAAACTCTTAATATAAAGGTCATATTATTGAAGTAGCTAAGTAGATTTCTTCACTTCAGCATTACATTCATTTCGCATTCAGGGGGATCGCTTATAGAAAGTATCAGTAGGACTCATGACCACAGTGGGAACAGAAAGCGTCTGAACTAGTGTTGGTGAAATCATGTATAATTTCTGGCTCACAATAACCGGTAATGTAATCAAACCCACAGCAAAAACCTAACTTATATTAATTGGCTCGAAAACTTTACGGAGCCTTAAGTATCAAATTTCAAAGTTTCAAACGACCTGTACCACTCTCCCATAGTGCCCAAATGGACACTGGAATGCTGAATCCGTTGGCGGTCTTCATCAAATCATGTTCAATTCACAGCTTAATATTTTTGGTATTATAAGAAGCACAGCAAATTAACTTCAACTCTATGCAATCTCGAACCGCAGAGCTGATATAATTTTGCTAAAAGGCAATTCTATCAAGGTAAAATCTTCGTTGGAACGAAAATGGAGATGGGGATAATTTTCTCACATTGCTGGTTTATTGATATTTTTATATATTATTTTCGCAGTTTTTGTCCCATTGTACATTGGTCGAATATCTAATGTTGAATGTACAATAAAAATAAAAATCTCTACGTAATCAGAAGGCAACAAAAGCAATTTTATGTATGTGTATGTATTTGATTTTATGCATTTTGCATGTGTGTATGTACCTATGTATATAGTATGTGCATATGTAAATGCATATGCTTGTATTTAGCTCTATTTGCGTGTATTTGTAGAAAAATAACATTTATTAAAGCACAAAAATATGCGGTGAAATGAAAGTGCGGGCGGTGGGGTTTGCCTTGCAGGCGCACATAAACACACAAAACAAAATAAATGTCCATGAAAAATGTCAGCATTGAACTTTATGAAATAGGAAAGCCTTGCATACTTTTAGCAAATTTACTGCACTACTGCAATGGGCTTCGAATTTGCAAGATATTGATTAGTTTGCTCTTATTGCTAATATTGCAAAATTAACTCAGGTATACTTATGGTATCTCCCGGGACGTACATATGTATGTCCCCTATTTGAGTTTTAGTCCCGTATGTGTCCTGTATTTGGATATTAATGTTTTGCTGTCAGGTTGAAATGAGTTTTTTCAATAAGAAACAGGTAAACTATTTTTATACTTATTGTAAGTTCAAAAAAAAGAGGGCCTTCTTCTATTTGTAGCAAAAGAAATTTGGTTGTGACCTTTTTCACAAATTTAACGATTTTTTTTTTGTCTCGGGTTCAGGTCTTAAAAATATGGCCACCGTAGGTATATTACATTTTCTGTCGCATATAAACCCGTGAACTACCCAACGAAATTTTATAATTTTTTTTAAAAGGTTTCTTATGGATTGTAATTGGATATGATAAAATGGGCGATGCCCCGCCTCCATATAGGAAAAAAATAAACTCATCATATCTCATCAACAACTGCAAATGAATGAGGCTCTTGGTACGTATAAAAGACAAAGAATATAACAAATTAAACTCATCGCCCCACTTACCAGTAATGGCATAAGGGGACGTCCATTAATTACGTGAGGTGTTTTTTTGAAAATTCGAGCCCCCCTCCCCTTGGTGAGATTCGGTGAGATCTGGCAGGACCCCGCCCCCCCTCCCTCCTGTGAGATTTAAATTATAATTTTTAATGTAAATTCTATGCATCAAAAAGTTGACGTGAGGTTTTCCTTGACCCCCTCCCTCCCTTGGTTAGATTTGGTAAGACTTTGACGGACCCCCTCCCCCCTATTTTAGCTCACGTAATTAATGGACGTCCCCTAACAACGTCTGCCTGGCCTGCTATATATCAAGTAGACAAAAAACATCATGATTTATGTACTTAACCTGAAATATTTCAGAATTCTGACATGGTGGGTAAATTACTTCGAAAAACGACCCTCTAGTCCAACAACATTAATCACCTATTCATTCAGATACCTTTTCAGTAAAAAAATAATTTTTTCATACAATTTACATATAAAACTAACTGGCTCTGCGCCACCTTATAAAATTGAGTTACAGAGCTGAATTTTCGTGAACTTTCTCTTCATTTCATAAACTTACTTTTTAAGCAACAGCACCTTAAAAAAAAAACAAAATAAAAAAAATTTGAATCACCCTAATGTACATATATTAAATAGTATGGACAAAAGTTCGTTTCACTGAAAAAATGGGCTGTTTCGCTTTTAGATTCCATCGCATGGGTTTTTGAACCACCAGATACAACAGAAAATTCGGGAATTAGGTTTTATTCCTTGACACTACATACAGTGAAACCTGGTAAAGCGGTACCTGGATAAATGGGAAACCTCTACTAGTGAGACTCACGTCAAGGTCCCAGCACTTTCGCATCAAAATACCTCTATTACTGGGATTATTAAAACTCTATATGGGACCGTTTAGAAATAATCTCTATAAGTTGGAAATAATATAATAATGTATTTGTGTATAATTATCTATCTTTGTCCTGTATATATTTGAAAATCTGTTTTTTTTATATATCTCAAAAGTTGGAATTGGTGTGTTATAGCATGATACATTTTTATAGTTCTTCAATGAAGTTACTATAAAATATACCAAATCAATTTCATTGCATATTTTAGCTTTGCGCTTAATACTTTTAACAGAATTTCATGAAAATATAAAATAATGGACTCCATAATACATTTTGTATCAGCTTAATTCCACAGATTTGTCTCTCTTTTTAAACGACTTACATTTAAAATACAAGAGAAAATAAATTCAAGTTTTACCATATCAGACCAAAACAAAAAAGGCCAAATTCGCAAGCGTGATCAAATTAATGCACGTTTATTCACTGCATGGTCAAAAGCAAACAAACAGACCAGTATAAAATGGTAACGCTAGAATAAAAAAAAGAAAACAGCCTGCAACATCTGTCAACAGGATAAAATGTTTTATCCTTGTTAAGTGAGAGAAGGAATAAAAAAGTACACCTTAAAAATCGGTGGCAACAGAAATCGACGTTCAAAACGTTGCGAAGATCAAGTTAAAAGCTTCAGTATAACAGATTCGCGTTTTTATTAACAGACAGTAAAATAGTCCGAACAGTGGTGCAGAGTGCCGATGAACGATAAGCATCGTCCTATGTTGGCAATGGAAAAAAAAAAAAAAAAGTAAAACTGTAAAAACACATCATATTCCGTTTTTAACTTTCGACAGCATACAAGGACATACGACAAATGTTTATGTGGCACACCAGGACATAAAATTCAACACTTTACGGAGTGCATACATATGCACGTGTAATCGAAGCATAGTTTTTTCACTTTATTCTTAAATGAATTCAGTGTAATCCTTTTAAAAAACAGTTTGCTAATAAAAAAATTAAAAAGAATTTAAAAACTGAAAGTGCGCCTTAATTTGCGAGGTTTTTTTTTTTCCTTTAAACCATTTTATGGTGTTAAAGAATATTTCTACATTTTATATTCGAAAAGTTTATATGCTGTTGAATGGATAGACAAATAAGCAAAGTTGATAAGGAAAAAATTATTGTGATGAAAGGAAATTATTTACTGTCACCAAAGGTGGGATTGGCTTAAGTTAAATATTTTATTTTTTTTTTTTTTTTTTTTAGATTTTTGCAGCATATTCAGGTCTATTCAGCAATGTAGTTCGGAAGTGAAATTGAAGTCCTAAGTTGAGTGGCAATAGCTTTTCGAAATATATTTTTGGAATATTTTTGTAACTTCAAACCTGAGCAGTTATTGTTTCGATAATTTGAAAAATTTCTCTTTTTTGCATGATCCTGAAATAAACTTCGAATTTAAATTCCATTTCCAAAGCAAATCTGAAACGGAATCAGAACAGGTCAAATTCTGTTATTAGTCTCCGATCCCTTCCCCATATCTTACAGAGCCAATTAACCTTTTTTCATATGCAAAGTAGTTATTTAAAGATTGTACAAACAAAGTGCTCGTGAAGGATGTTGAATAATTGTCCTGAGTTGGTAAGTGTGGTTGCTTTTGACAGATCTCGTATCTAAATAAGGTGCCTGAGCGAAATCCTACGAGCTAAGGAAATAATGTTTGCTGAGAACGAGATAAATTAAATTATGTTTCATTTCCCCTAATAAAATTTCGGACAATTGCCTTATGAAAACATGTTCTTAGTGTGCTTAAAAGAGCTACTAAGTTAAACTATTACATATGTCATAAAAGACTCTTATTTTGGATATTACTACCAAATCTCCAGTTAATTAAATGGGAAAAGGTGTCATCATGCTATGCTGCCTTTAAAATCAAACGGAGCTTAAACATTGGAAAGATCTGCTCAAATAAAACATCTAAATTTAACTTTATTTTTCTGGATACTGCAGAATTTCTAATATGAAGAGTACTTCTGTATTGAGAGCTTAAGCTGAAGTATCCTTCGCTGATATACATAGTGTGAAGTTAGGTTAAGTTAGGTTAAAAGGGTTGCTTGCATATAACAAGATGCACTCGGAGACAGTTTGCCCATTGTGATACCCTACATATATAAAAATATAGCCCTCTTTCTCCTTAAACTGTCGCATTGAATGGGGGTGAACCACCCAGAAGCTTTGGTGAAGTTGGGGATGCTGGTGAGTTCTAACTCGGCTTGTTACTTAAGACCAACAAAGAACGCAGGCAGATGTTTAACCGTCTCATCCTCTTCTTCATCTCCGCAACTCCTACAAAAATCTCTGAACGGAGCACCATATTTGGCGGCCAGATGTCGAATAACACAGTGCTCCATCAGTACTCCTACAGCAGTCCTTAGCTCTTCTCTTCTGAATCTCAAGAGAGTTTGCGTCCTTCCCAGATTCAGTTTAGGAGATGTTCTTTATCCAGCGATAAGGTTCAACCTTCTGTTCGTTTGTTTCTTGATTATGCCTTCTATCCGAAAGTATAATTCCGTCAGCGGTATCTTAAGGTCTACCACTTGTTGATTCTCTGGTTGTTCTGATCCTATTCTAGCACATTCGTCAGCTTTGCAGAGCTGTATAGTATGCTGTCGAATTGAACGTAGTGATTCCCTGCAGTGTCAGGCCTGGATTTCGAAGTTTGCCGCCCTTAGACCGTTCACAAATTGTCGCCCCTCTCATCAAACCAAATCTCACCAAGGGGGGAGGGGGTCAAGAAAAACCTCACGTAAACTTTTTAATGCATAGAATTTACATTAAAAATTAATATATAAGTCTCACGGGAGGAGGGGAGGGGTCCCGCCAGATCTCACCAAGGGGAGGGGGGGTCAGAATTTTCAAAAAAACACCTCACGTAATTAATGGACGTCCCCTAAGTCTCTTAGGTAAATCCGGGCCAGTGCAGTGTTTTACACACCTTAACTTCACAATTTTGGATTTCAGTGCTTTGATCGCTGCCTGACAGTCCATACATATGGTAATGATGGTGGGAGTAAGCTTCCTGTTCCGTATTATCTGTGCGGCTTATTCTATGGCATAGATTTTAGCTTGAAAAACGCTGCAATAACTGGGTAGTCTGAAAGACATCTCCATACCTATATTATCCGAGTAATCACCCGCTCCTGCGTCGAACTGGTCAGCCCCTTTGCTTCCAGAACGGTGCCAGAGTTTCGTTCTTGCTTTCTACCGATATGATTACAAAATCGTAATTTTAGTAATTTATTTCTCCAATATTGGAATATATGTATAAGCGTTGGACACGGATTCCATGTGTTCCATTTATTTCAAGTCATTAACAGAAATATAATAACAAGAGCAACAAATAAGCTAGCCAGAAGCTGCTGCGAACAATTTCCTCAATTTTGGACTTTTTCATAAAACTTATGAAATGAGTTGAGTCTTTGCGGTAAATTATATACATAAATGAATAAATATAAAATAAAAATATGCGGTCGAGACAATTAATGCGATGGCAATTCATATGTAGTACATCGCTTATGCTGCGAATCGTTGCGAGGCAAAATTAAAATGCATTTAATGCGTCTGTGGTTGCATGCGTAAAAGCATAAAGTTTTCCTGTCGTATTTCTCGACTGTGTATGTGAGGTTTTTTTATATAACATGTTGCAAGGCAAACATTTTTTTTTGTGAAAGAAACTCTTGTGTTTGCCCTTTTATACTACAAACACATATATTTGATGTGATTGCAATTTTAACGGCCACAGTGTGAATGATTTAAACTTCGTCTCATATCATACTCATTCCAAATGAAAAACTCTTTTAATTGCATTAAAAGGATGGCTCTTTAATTGTTAATCACTCATCATCTGCAGGCTTGGAGTAAAATATAAGGGATATTCCGTTTTAAAGGCCAATTACACTGTTAAACGCACCATACCATATAACATATCGCTCATTTACTTCAAGAGTGGCATAACTCAAAAAATGTGATTTTTGAGTTAATAATGCAGAAATATTCGCCACTTCATGATTTATGAGTTTATGTAAACATACTTTTTTGAATTTTCATATAAAAAGTAACTTATTGAAAACTTTAAATGCGTTTTTCTCCCACTTTGTGTTTTTTGAGTTATGCCACTCTTGAAGTAAATGAGCGATATGTATATGAATACAAAATCCGTCCGAATGTGTATGGAATGTTTGTCAGTTCGATTAAGGCTGAGCGAAAATAGAAGCACGCAGAATTGTTCAAAGTCATTTCTTAGTTGCCCCCGATCAGCATTTAAAGCTGGTCCGAATCTTGCAAAATTTGGAGATAATAACAACGTGTCATGTTGGAAATGAATAATTCTAAATTACGATTACGAAAGTTTTTATGTTAATAGAAATAATAATTGCCACCACAGTTGCGCTCATAAAAAATATTCTTCATATTTCCAAAAACTTTTTTACTTAAACAAACTTCGTAGAATTTTCATCAGCCTATGGCCAATCATTATAAAATTTGGTCACACAAAGCTGCGAAAATCCTTTAAGTGCAATTAAAATTAATAACATTAAGTAATCAAATTGCTAAAGGCAAATTTCTTAACATATTAAAATATTTAATCACCAATTGTTTTTTTTTTTTGGAAGTATTGAAATGTTCCATTAAAATTATTTTTGTTGATACTTTATCGTGATTTTACGTATGTATAGTAAGTGTAGGCATAAATTTATATTTTAATTCTTTAAACTTTGGGGCAGAAACAAATTATTGTAATAAATGGAAGTGAAAATTTGTTTTCTAAATAGCCAAAGGGTTGATTTGATTGCGCCATAAAAACTTTTTGTGGAATTTCCTTTGTGGCCGATGAGCTAACAAAGCTTACGCCATAGAATATTGTTATGTATAAAGCAGGAGGTTCTAGTTATGTAAAAATAAACGCTTGGAGACATTTTTTTCGTATAAGTCTAAATTCTCCTTGAAAGCGTATATTTATATACATACATAGGGGAAGGCGGGGCAAAGCGGTACACGAGGCAAGGCGGTACAAAGGGTATATTTATCCTTGCATTACAACGCCATCTAATGTAATTATAAGGAAATTGTTTTGAGTAGTGCTCTTGTAACTGCCAGGTTATAGCGTCATTCCATCCATTTTCGAGATCCACGAGGTTCATCAAAATGAGTGCAGCCGATGTAAGATTCGAGGATTTTCGACTTAAGTAAATTCATTTCATATAAATAATTTAAAAAATATCGTAGTATATATTAATGACATTAATTTTTATTGACAACGATTTGTTTATGTTGATAAATTTTTGTTTCGCGAGTCTGTATGTTTACATAGGTTATGGCGGCAGAGTAGTATTGCACTTCGTATACCGCTTTGCCCCACCGGTGGGGAACGTACTTTCATTTTGCATCGTAATAATAGACATCTTCTGTTGAGAAATTAATGAGCCTAATTACCTTAATAGATTCAATATAGATTGAACTAATAACTTACATGTTTAATTGAAAAAAAATTCTTCTTTATTTGTGATTACTTCGTTTTCCCGTTAGGCATACCGCTTTGTCCCACCTTCCCCTATATACCATATACATGTATTCCAAAAAAAAAAAAGCTATTAAGGTTGCGTTGAAGGTGAAGGTCTTTAAGGCCGTGGCACTTCATACATATGCCGTAGAAGACCTAGCTTGTTCAGGAATATGAATATGTTGGATACAGATATTTCAAAATAAAATATAGCTTTCAAGCTATAAGCATCATCAAATTGAGTTTTCTCGAAAGCGTTTCAATCGTTCTCTACGTTTTAATATTTGTGATGGACAGTGTTGAGCAACTTGCAATTCTAACAATTGAAATTAGTTGAAATTGACTATTTTATTTTGGCACCGCCTCCAGATTTTCGTCGTGCGGCAATTACATCTAATATACAAAATGTATCCCAAATATTTTTTTTAAAAAATAGTGAGAAGAGTACCTCCCACTAAAAAATAAGAAAAACATTTAATGAGGATTAAAAGTTAGTAAAAGAAAATTCTCGAAAAGCCGATAGAGACGATGAAAGTTAAAAACTTTCGAGAAATAAGGAGCAATTATCGATAACTGCTGCAAAATGTCCAAGAATATCGGAAACTCAAAATATGGTAAATAAGTTTAGCGATATATCGAAGAAGTTAATGTTATGATACATATGATTGTATGAAGCAAAATAAAGGCAGTCAGCCTCAGATTTTTTTTTACGTTCTGAGAGAATCCAATGGAGCATTTTTAATTCTCCTGAAGGTCCTTTTTGGCTAAAAATGTGCCTTTTTTTGCTCATAACTTTTATTCCTTTACAGAACGAATTCCCGAATTTGCTCGACCAATAAAGATTGTATATTGAAAAATGTCAAGAATTGTCAAGAAATTTGAATATTATCGAACGATCGATAAATGTCGAAAAAAGTATGTCAACGTCATATATGTACAGTCGAAAAGTGGAAAAATGACGTAAGCATTGGTCATTTGGGAATTTTTTGCTATCCCTTTCTGAAGATATAAGGAGATGTTGCTGAAGAGTTGTGTTTTTGGATTCGTGTAAATTTTATTTCAAAAAAATTTCGATAAATTTCACAGAAAATTCCTGAACCTCGAACTCATTCACTAAAAAAAAGAGATTTGAACAAAAACTGATGAATTAATTAATGTCTAGCCACTTTTCTGAAATAATGGAGCGAGATAAAAATAGCGTGTTCACTATCAATGAATACACCCATATACATAGATCTGGCTATATTACTCCCAGTTCCAATTGCGCTTGCTTTTTAAAGGTTTTAAAATCTTGAAATTTTGACTTAGCAGCCACTGAAAGGTGCAAAAAAATCTTGAGATAGCTTGGAATTTTATATTCAGTAAGAGTGACTGAAAGGATTTCAGACATTTGCAATTTTACCAGCTATAACTGATAAAGTAACCGGTTAATCAAGTTATTTGCTACGTTTTCACGTTATCGTGAATTTCATAGACAGCCAGTTAGACGAACACGACTAGATCGTCGCAGGAGATACTGATCAAGAATGTATACAATGCATATGTTACCGTCCAACAAGTTTTTAGGATACACTAATTTATCCTAGACCAAACTAGATTATCATTTGAACATAGTTTGAAGGTGAAAGCCTTCTAGAGACTCGAAGTTACAGATAGTTGATAAATCGGTCTTAAAAATTGAAAAGCAGTAGCTAGCAATTGAGGAAGATGGGAGGCTTCTTAAGTTAAGTAAAGTAAAATGTTATTACTAGGAATTAGAATTAATAGTTTTAGGTAACACGGACCGTACACTACCAATACGCCATATTACAATGCTTTTCTGAAGCCATTGAAGTATGCCATTTTTAAGTCGCTATTTTTTTTTCCAAAAATAATGTGTTACGCCATGTTTGACTATATCTTTTACAAATCTACTACATATGTAACTAAATTTATTCTCGATTGATTGATTGACTGATTAAATTAAAGGAATCTGAATTTTTGAATAACATTTTTGATTTCTCCACATAGTGCTGATATTAGAAATGAATAAATAAAAGTGACTTGTGAGCTATAATTGGCTTAAAATCTGCTCGCGTGAAAACAGGTGCAATGTTGTTTTTGTTTCTGGTCTGCAACGGATACTGGTTGTTGGTTGCTTTGTCTAAGTGCGAATTTAAATCGCTCTGTCAACAGTTTTCTTTTTTTCAACTATTTTTCTAACAGCGGTCAACTTCGGTCAGTCAGAATTTCACAACAGGTCGTTCCATTTGAATGGTTATCTACATATGAATGGTATGAACTCATGGTTCCATGACTAATGTTGACCTTAGGTATTTCTAAACTAAAATGCAAATTTCACACTTCAGCTGTTGTTACTTTCAACAGCATGTAGCAACAGACTTAACACATTCAATATCCTGCTCTATTCCTGATATGAGAGATGAAACGTTGCATTGATGATATCGAAAATACACAGCTGCTTACGAATGTATTCTATCGATATTTTGCTATCGCCTAATAAATATCCTAAAAGAAGTGCAAGTTAAGATAACTTACACAGCACATCCACGTAGAAATAAAAATGTTTGCTCTATATAAACTAAAGTATGAATGTCATCGGAATAATTTACCTAGTTACTAACTCAATCGAATTTACATAAATGACATGACCTCAAAACTTAATTTTTAGCAACGACTGAGCATAGGCTTGGTAAGGTCCTATCAAAATTCTTTATCACCAGACTCAGTGAGAAAGAAAATTTCGCCCTAACGGATCGTGAAGTGATCATTAAGATGCAGTTAAATAAATGATGGGCCTCGTTGCACTACATAAATTTTCATCACTGTGTTAACAGCAAGTCGCTCTTGTACGGATCATATTGACACTATCAGTATTACACAGGGGCAAATCTACGAATTCCAAACGAAACTTCATGTATGCTTCGTTGACTTCACTACTGTTATCTACATACATACATACTTATATCATATATAAAGAGTCGATTTGGAATTCACAGGAAATATAGCTCTACAAGAGCTGTAAGCGTCCACAGCAATCTCTCATCGATAACACCGGTCAACTCGAATTTTGTGTTTAGGTTCTAGATGTCAAATTTTGATTTCTTTCACATAACTAATAAGAGAAAAAATAGTTTTATTTTTGAAGTTTGCTTTCGGAGGAATCAGAACGACCTATATATAAGTACAAAAATCACAGTTATTCGATATATTTGGGGCAACGTTGCATCGAAAATTTTTTTTTATTGAAACTTTAATGTGGTCTAAAAGGACTACTTCTACTTCTCAAAACACATTTTGGTCTCCATAAAAATCTAAAGTTTCAGTAAGACAGAAAAACTGGAAAATGTGTAGGAAATTTAATTTAAGGATATTTCGGAGAAAAATAAAGATAGAGGGCGAATAGAACGGAACAGGTCCAGTTCCTAAAATTTTTCAGAAATTGCAAAACAATGTTTTTGTCTCTGAACTGATCAGAGTAAAACCTTTATTGTACTATCAAAATAGTATGGCATCTAGTCGTGAAGGGTTATATATGGGCATTTCTACGAAATAGATGTTTTTGTCTTTTGTCGAACGCCTTGGTTTTTGTCAATTATCTTGAAAACGAAAAATTGCCCAAATTCAACCTTAGCACCAATTATAGAGCTAATTAGCAGCTAATTAAACTATAAATGAATGAACACCTTATCTTGATGTGAACTCACACATTTAAAATTAATCTTCATTTAAAATTAAATTTTAACAAATTGGATGCATTACGGGATGTTGGCAACCCATCTTCAGCAACATGAATGAAAATATTTTAAATACAATAAAATAAACAAAGTATAAGAATTGCCATACTTAAATAATGGACACAAACATAATCTTATTAGAATATCCAATTTGTTAAAATTTAATTTTAAATAAAGATTAATTCTAAATCTGTGAACTCAAGATAATGTGTTCATTTATTTGTAGTTTAATTGAATAGTGTTCACGGCAGTGTTCAATTTCATATTGATTTAATTAGGAGCTATAAGTTAAACCTAATGTCAAAATGAAAATCCGCTTTATTTTGACTTTTTTTTTACTTTAAGGGGGCAGGGGCAGTCAGAATTTTAAAGAAATCAATTTTTTTGCATTTTCTCAAAGTATAATATCTTAAAAATATATCTTAAAAATTTGAAGTCAATCCGACAATTACTTTTGGAGTTATTCGGCAATAACCAAAGGGCTCTTGGTAGTAAGAGTACGGAAATTCAAGTGTTTCTCGTCGTTTTCTCAAAACTATGTTTTCGGCACTGGTAAACACTGTAACTGAAAAACCGCTCGATAGATTTCAATGAAATTTACACAGTTTTTGAAAAACATAAAAGGCTAGTCCCTGATCGAAGGATTTTATTTTTTTTTAATATCGATTTTTTGTCAACAATTGAGCCGTTTATTTTGAAAGTGGCATAAGTCACTTTGTTTTTAAGTCGAGATATTTAAGTTAGCATCCATATTTTTAAACGTGTTAAAACGCAAACCCTTAAATATCTCGATTTAAAAACAAAGTGACTTATGCCACTTTCAAAATAAACGGCTCATTTAAGGGTTTGCGTTTTAACACGTTTAAAAATATGGATGCTAACTTAAATATCTCGACTTAAAAACAAAGTGAATTATGCCACTTTCAAAATAAACGGCTCAATTAATTGTTGGTATTTTCCCGAAAATCTGAAGGTAAATTTTTTGAGGCTGCCATTTTGTTGGTTTAAAAAAAAACATCGATCAGGCACTAGATTATTTATTTAAATAACTAATTTTTCTTATCCGCTTGATTTTAGATGATTTTCCACGGATTTGTGATGGTCATTGCAAGGCACTCTGTATGGGACAGGGTCCAACACAGCCAGCTATAACTTCTTTTATTTTTAATTTTTTTTTTCTAAGCTTTCGTCAAGTCAAATTGAAACATAATGTAATGATGCCACATTAACACTTTTATTAAATAAATTAAAGTAATACCAAAAAAAAATTATTGAAAATGCTCTATTTTTCACGCCTCTGACTGCCTCTGGCCTCTTAAATGTGTTCGAACGTCAAAAGAGACCCATGGAAATGCCCAAATGTTATATAATTATAATTTTCATTTTTTGATTGCTAATTAGTCTGTAAGGATTGAGTCCAATAGACCTATGTAAATAATGCTTTTATTAAAAATTACCTTCAAAATAATATAACCCCAATAATTTCGAGATACCATGAATTTCGTAGGGGAAGAGCATGTACCTTGGACCAACAGCGATATTTCATGTTTGCCAGCGTGTAGCTAAAAATTGTAACAGTACAATTTTCTCTATTTATGTAGCCGATTTCAGCAACGCTGCACAAGATCTATTTTAATTTATGTTCTTTCGTCAACTGAGGAAGACGAAATTTTCACGTGATTTGTAAATTTTGTGCAAGTTTTCAAGGTCGACTTACGCGCTGTGTAATTTTGTTGTGTTGGGGATCAATGACGAAATAACGGTACCCAACGTTTCTCTTCAAATTAATTATCTTAAAATCTTAAGTATTATCTCCTAGGGTAAATTGTTTTTGAATATTTTCCGAATTTTGTGCTTGGCGTGTACTTTGGACCAATGCATGGAATGTACCTTGAACCGGTTCAAATTGCAAAGTTTTTCTGTGTCGCGAAATGTATTACGAATATATGGTAATTCAGAAATATTCCTCGGAGCAAAAATTGCGGTAAAGGTAAAGGTAAAGTAGGCAATTTAAAATGGTTTTGGTCTGCTGCCAAAAAGGACAGGATCGGAAAAGCAAATTTAATTCGCCATTTAGCTAAGCTTTGATTATCTGGAAGAACTATATTTATATATCAGTCCGAAATTGATCATCAAAAACTATTTAGTACTGAGGAAAGGAAAATTTTGGAAAATTTAGTCTGGTGGTCCAAGGTACAATGCTTGATTGTACCTTGGACCACTTTGGCATTCTAAAGAAAAACGTCTTTTACGTGGGTTTCGAAAAAAACAGCGGCTTTTTGTATTCATGCCATTTTAGCTAAAATATAAGTATAAAATATAGATGCGTCAGAACAAAAAAAGCAGCCGTAGTTTCGAGCCAGCAAGCGATTTGCTCAAAACTGGTCCAAGGTACACGCACTTTCCCTACTTATAGGCTAGAATATCTCAAAAACCGAAACCATCAGACAAATTCTGAAATCGGATTCAAATTCTGCGTTCGGAAAAATATATTCTGCGCATTGAGCCCTGCGCTTAGTTCGATTCCACAGGTTGCTTGATAACTCCACTGTTACTTAATTTAAGAAAAAATTTTATTCCGTATCCACTGGGGATTGAACCTGGGCATTCCATGCTTCAAAAGATGTGCATCCTCGCAATGACATCCTATGTTAAAAAAAAAATATGCAGTGAAAATGGCATTTGAAGCAACTTCCTGCTTCTCCTAGCGCTTCTGTTTTCCGTTGGGATGGTTCCTTACAAGCATAATGATTCAAACACACACAGCACACGATCTCAAATCACGGCGTACCATTAGAAAAAATACTAGAGAAACTTGTTGATCTGCGTTTTGGTGTTTGCAGTGGAGAGAAATACAAAGGAAAGGAATTTTGTGAAGGCTTAATGTTTCTACAGTAAATAAAGAACAGAGAAGGAAATAAGAACGCCTTGCTCTAAAAGCGAAATTTTGGTCCATCCTTTTTCCCACCAAAAAAATTAAAAATGATACACACTAAAGATGTGACGATATTTTTAATATCAATTATTCGATAAAAGTGCTATCACTCCTAAGCTAACGATGTTGCGCCATTTTTGATTTTTCTATCGCCCTTTTTTTCCACCGGAAGCGGCATTCAAAAGTTCCGTTAACACACAAAAGTGCACATTTACATACATACATATGCATGTAACATATACAGTACGAATTCACGTTCAATAATTGAGTGTGAGTGGTATTGTATGGGGAAAAAAAAGGAAACAAAGTTGGCTGCGGTTCCCTGAGCATTTGAATGCAAAATTCGAATTCATTCAAAAACGATTTGATTCGACTAAATCGAATTTTTTACGGTTTACCATTTTTTTTTGTGTCCTTTTCATTTCACTTTTTGTTCGCGAATACACTGACATATGCACATGGAGATTTACAAACAGACAAACTAATACACATATGGTGACAATTGGCAAGTGATATTCAAAAAGCACATCCGGTTGAAAAATTAAAATTACAATTTGTTTGTGCAATTTTCTGGTTCAGTACATTTTTGCTGATGCCACTGACACTGTTGTTTCTGTTGTTGTTTTAGTTGTTGCATCTGTGTTGGTTAGCCTCGATTTTTACAATATCCTTTTCAATATGCTCTGTTGTGGCTATTTGGAAAAAAAGAGCGCAACCTTTTTTCGTCTTTTTTTTCCCCCCAAAATTTGACTCAATTTTTAACAAAACGAAAAATTATGACAACAAATTGGTTTAATCTGTTTGTACGCGTATTTGTTGTAGAGCTGTTGCCTACATATGCGAGATTTTTTGTTGCCTCCTTTCAATTGTTTTTGTGTTCAACCTAATTGTCCTTTGATGACATGACATATGTGTTTGCATATGTATCTATGTGCGCTTTTGATTTTTTGTTCTTTGGCTTAAATTGTTTTTGTATTTTTAAGAATATTTAATATATATTTATAAGACAAACTCGAGAAAAAATTTGTTCATCCTGCTCCCCGTAAATATTAAGATAGGTATATTAGTGGAGTTTTCAAAACTTCGGTTGCTCATGCTATTTAGTTTTCTCAAAAACGGGTAAAAAAACAATTTTCAGCAGTTTTAAGCCCATTTTCCGGGCAAACAATTCATAGCATTCTCTATGTCACTTTCATTAAGCCCGAGTGAAACTTCCAAATTGACAGTGTTTAATTACCGAAACAGCAGAGACAGCTCCAAAATACCATAACCATCCCAACATTTTCGAGGTTAGCTGAACACAATGACTTTCTTCATTTTGGCCATAGTGATCCACCCAATGTTGAGAAAAACTCTTAGGCTAGTCACAGAGAGATGTCGGCAGGCAATAAAGGAAAAGTAGTCACTTCAGTCAATACTCCAGGGAAAGGGGTTTTAATTTGTTGATTACAGTGTCACCACCATCTCCTTTTCCTCGAAAAAATTTTTATCGGATCCATCGTGTTCAGTGAGCAAATGTTTCGTTTTTTTTTCAATTGAATGATTAGTAAAAAAGAGATTCGTTAATAACTCCTCCTATAGAAGGGTTAGTCAACGGGTTTAGACATACAGTGGCTCACAGCTTATTTCATGCAGTGCATACTTTTAATTTCAAAGCTCTGTAACTTTCAAACTAATTGGAATATTAAAAAAGTTTTGATACCATTTGAAAGAAGAAAAATTTTAGTTTTAAAAAAATGTTTATTTATTGTAAAAAAATATTACCTGGAATTTTTATAATAGAAAATCGAAGAATACTACTGAATTTCATGTCACAGCTTATTTAATGCAGACATGTATAAATTGAAAAACCATTGTTTAAAATAATGATTTCATAATTTTAAGTATATAGTGTGGTAGCCTCTTTGGTCAACTACAGCTTAAAAACGGTTTGGCATCGAAGCTGCAAAGTTTTTATTGGTATCTGGCGAGTTATAGCACCACTCAATTTTAAGTGCCTTTTTTAGGTCGTTTTTGCTTGAAATGTTGTGTATTCGGATATTTTTTTCCAAAATCGTCCATAAATTTACAAGCACCCTTAGATCAGGTGACTATGCTGGCGGTGCCATCAAATTAGGGCACTTGTATATTAACCAGAATTGAACTAAGCCCGCTTTGTATTTCGGGTTTTTATCTTGGTAAAACCGTAAATTTGTCTGCATGGCAAGGTTTTCAGCACTCCGCAACAAATTGACACTTATTAACTGAAGACACATATCCATAGTCATGATATTTCCTATAAAAGCCAAATTTCCGGTAGCAGCAGCTGACATGCAAGCCCAAACCGAAAGTGTTTAACTGGCGAGTAGTTCTCAAAAAGCCGTTCATCAGTTAAAAATGAGATTATCCGTCTGATTTTCGCCAAATAGCATGTTTTGAAGACCACTGAGTACTGGAATTCACTAATATTTGTGGACGAATCGAAATTGAACTTATTTGACTCAGATAGCATTTCGCGAAAGCCAAATAGAAAAAACAACAATGAAAACATACACGCGATATAAAATAGTGCCATGGTTTGGGCTTGCATGTCAGCTGCTGGTACCGGAAATTTGTCTTTTATTGAAAATATCATGAGCATGGACACTTGTCTTCAGATTATGAGTGCCAATTTGTCGCAGAGTGCCGAAAAACTTGCCATGCCTAGTTCAATTCTGGTTAACACCTGACCTAAGGATGCTTGTAAATTTATGGACGATTTTGGAAAAAAATATCCGAATACACAACATTTCAAGCAAAAACGACCTAAAAAAGGCACTTAAAATTGAGTGGCGCTATAATTCGCCAGATACCAATAAAAAATTTGCAGCTTCCGTGCCAAACCGTTTTTAAACTGTAGTTGACCAAAGAGGCTACGACACTACATAAGTATTTAGAATTACAAAATCAATATTTTAAACAATGTTTTTTCAATTTATACATGTCTGCATGAAATAAGCTGTGACATGAAATTCAGTAGTATTTTTCGATTTTCTATTATAAAAATATCAGGTATTATTTTTTTACAATAAATAAACATTTTTTTAAAACTACAATTTTTGTTCTTTCAAATGGTATCAAAACTTTTTTCATATTCCAATTAGTTTGAAAGTTACAGAGCATTGAAATTAAAAGTATGCACTGCATGAAATAAGCTGTGAGCCACTGTATGTATATACTAAGAAAATTTTATAAAAACCTAGCCAATGAAATATTTCTTATAATCTAAGAAAAAGTATTCATAAAGTTACATATCGATAAACATTGTTCATACTATTATTAGTTTCTTATGATACAAGTAGCTGTTCCTAAGGTATAAGAAACAATACATAGTTATTTTCAGAAAAGTTTCTTCGAATATTAGAAACTTTTTAGGTATCTAAGAAACGTTACATAAAATTATTTTATGTAATGCATCTTAGCCTATAAGAAATTCATTACTTACTTTTCTCTTTATCCAATTTAAAAGAAAACACACAGGTTTGCAGAAACAAAACTTTATTAACAAATTTATTATGGTATTTTAAGTTTTTAGAAATGTAGAAATATATTTCTATGAATATTCAAAAATGGCTTGATGCATTTGATGTATTTGAGGTCAAAAATATGGTGCAGAAAAAAGAGCATGGCGAATATAAACGATGTTTCTCCTTTGAAAAAATAAAAACATAAGAAGTGCATTAGTATACATTTAAAAACATATTTATATAAGTACTTATTGGTCCTGAAAATAAATAAATTAAAAACTTTATTCCTGCTCTGTAAGGCATTTTATTTGACAGTATCAAGAAGGATTTTTACCTTTTTCAACTGAGTGTGTGGGTAGTTCCTTAAATCGCACAAAATTTGGTCCTCCTTTAGCAGCACTCCGGTTTTTTCAAAAATTGTAGAGTTTCGATATTTTTGCCTCCCACACTTCCAGAAGATCGTTTGCATTTAAATTTATAAATTTAAAGTCGTGTTTATAAAAATATTATTAGGTGGAATTCAATTTGCTCGTTCATCTTACATACTTACAAGTCTGTATCCAGATGGTTTTTCATATTCGGGCCACACTTTCACATTCTTTCAGTTTATGATATATTTTTAAAATAATTAATGAAGAGCCGACACTTATAAACGTTTTTCAAAGAAAATGGCAAAGATTGTGTTCGCTAAGAAAGTTTGGGAAACGATGAATAAAAAGTTTTAAGTTTTAAAAAGATTAATTGAATTTATTTTTCGTTGTTCTCTAGAATCTCTTTCGTTTCACAATGCTGAAAATTTTATTTTTTAAATGACAACAAAACGACATTTTATTTTTCTTTGAAAACTATTTGAACAAGTTTAAAAAACAATCAGTAACAAGATCCGTACAAAAGTTTTCTTATGATCCAAGAAATGTTTCTTATATGAAAAGAACACTTTGTTTGTCAAAAGAGCAGAGAAATATATATTTCATAGCATATAAGAGAAGTTTCTTAGATCATAAGAAAATGTTTTTAAACGTTTGCTGAAATATAAACAATTCATAAATTTTAAGAAAGAAATCTTAGATCGTAAGCAACTTTTTCTTATGCTTGGGCCTGAAATTTTTTTATAACACGATTTCTTATATTCTAAGAAAACTTTCTTATAACCTAAGGAGAATTATACTCAATGACTTTATGAATCGCATACTTAAAGTTATAAGAAACAATTCTTATGATAAATCTAATTTTATGAAACGTTACTTCGGTTATATGAACTTTTCTTTATTGCGTAAGAAAAATTACATAAATAATTTTAAGAAGCTTTTTCTTAAAAATTTATGCACATTTTTGGTTCAGAGTACAGCAAATATTGCAAGGGAACAAATGGATTACTTTTACTTGATAGCTTATGACATACAAACATACCTACATAACTTTCGGCTATTACCACATATGATGCATTTTATGTCAAATGTCCTATGCCGAAAATCGAACAACACCGACTGACCTCAAACCTGATAAAAGTGTAGTCTTATTGAGTGTACTATACAGTTTTAAGTTCAAGTGATTTCAATAGATTTTTTAATAGCTTTCCGAATGGTTGTAATAATTTTTTTGAAAATTTGACCTTGATTTTTCAAAATCAAAAATTAATATAACTTTTTTTGAAGATAAATACTTTTGATTTTTTTGATATTCTGGAAAGAATGCTGAGGTTTTTTCACCTAACATACGTTAAACTCTCGAGAGCGATTTTTTTTTAATTTTCAGGAAACTACTACTCATTGAACAAATATATCGGCACTTACTTACTTACTTTTGCCGGTGCAAAAAGACATAATCTAGCACTTATAGCTAGATAGTCTAACTAGGGTAACTTTAAGTCCAAAATAAGACCAACAGCATAGGGACGACATATAAGAACATTCCTTTAATAAAAATAATTATTTCCTTAATTCGCGATGCCAAGTCAGTGATGGCATTTTCGGTACATTTGCGTCCTGAAAAATCGTTGTCAGTACATTCGACAAGTCTTCAGTACATTCGGTACATTTGGGGCATTTTCAGTACATTCGCCAAATTTTTAGCACATTTTCAAGTTTATTTTCGGTACATTTGGAAAATTTATAAAATTTACCTTTTTTTTTGTTTTTTAGTAAATGAAAATAACCACAATGAGTCGATTTATAATAATAACCTGTATATAATATAATTACCCTATTATATTAATTACGTTTTTTTCTTGTTTTTTTTAGTTAATGAAAATAATCGCGCAATGTGTAGATTTTGTAATTAATTTAATGTGAAATATACCTAATTTTGCTAGGGTTTTTGAGATGGGAAATGTGAGGACCTTTTTTTTTTTTTTGATTGTAAATTTTAGAACAATTTTGTGCATTTTAGGAAAAAAAAAGATTCGCTCAAATCAAACAATTCCGGGTCTGATTTCAACGAATGTTGGGTATGATTTTCAGTCAGCAAATCAGTTTCGCTGATATAACAAAAGATGATTTGTTGAAACTTAAAATAAATTAGTTGATTTCAAAACAACATTTGTTAATTTTCCTAAAGTTTTTGTTGAAACTTAGAATAATTCGTTGATTTCAAAAAAACATTTGTTAATTTTCCTAAAGTTTTTGTTGAAACTTAGAATATATTCGCAAAAAAAATTTTTCTTTTTTAATTTTTTACTTTCCTCTGAATTTGCAAAATCAAAGGACAAAGGGTTTTGATTTTGCAAATTTTTTCTTTGATTCAAGGAAATGAATTGTTGAATTCCACAAATTTTAGTCAACGAATTGCAATTACCAATCTTGTTTTTCTGTGTAAGAAATTAGGAAGTTATTGGAAGTACTACAAATATTTACAATTTGGCTTTGAAAACAATCATTCCTTCGGGATGAAATTTAATTTTCCGGCATCAATGTTCCTAGAGCATATAAATTGGTTTTAGCATTTAATCTAAGCATTTTTTTATAATTACATACATATATACATATGTACATATGAAGATAAATCAAATTTTTAAATTTCTGGCAGCTACAGTTCTCCTTAATATTTTAATTTAAAATATCCTTTCCTATGTCATTAAAGGAGCATACACTTTTAATTGAATATTTTTTTGCATGTAAGATTAAGTCCGGTAAGTTATTCTATTCAGTCAGCACAAATAATTGTATTTATTGAAAGAACTGCGTCGCATTTTATACTTGCGTGAAGAAAGGACAAAATGTCTAGAGTATAAAAAGAAAAATACTATATACATTTTTTTTTAAATTTCTTTTAAACAACAAACACCTTTAATATATATGTACGAATAATGTTATAAATTAATTTGAAATGTTATTCAGCTAATGGGTTTTTATTTTTGTTTCACTAATGTAAAACAAAAGGAGAACGCTTCATCCTTTTTTGTAATCACGGCAACATCATTTTGCTTCAACGCCAATTTAGATCCTTTTTATCTGACTCAAATTTATATATAAAATGTTCTATTGAATTATTTATTAAAAAATGGTCTGCTATACCACAACAGCATTAAAAATTGTTTCCAATTGCTTGAGCTCCCCTTAAAACATAAAAGTTTGAGTTAAAAGAATTGTGTGGAAGTTGACCAATAACAGTTGGTACAGTTTTCACTAAATAAAAAATGTTTAAACATATGAGCAAGTGCGGCTAAAATAATATATTTAACTGCATACCTACGGTACCCAAAACGGTCCCAAATTGACCAGTAAAATTTGGTGGAACTCTCCCTAAATCAAAAATGTTTAAGCAGATGAGAAAGTGTGGCTGAAAGAATATACATACGTGGAATATAAAAAGTGCTGCTAAGTGGAGCATCTGATCCATAGTCTTGCGGGCGAGCATATGTTATTGCTATTAAAAGCAAGATTGGCAATATGTATTTGATAAGATTCATGTTGAAAAATCTGAAAAATAGATAAATAAAAGGCGCTTGTTTCCTTAAGTCGTAACTGTAGTTCCAATTGGGTTGGCTGTCAAATCAAATTTATAGTTTGTATTAAGTGCTTTGAAATTTTATCATGGAATATTCGATGTTAAAACAACGTATTGAAATATTAAAAATTTTACATACTAAAAATGTCTACTTTAAATTTTTTTAAAAACAATATATCTTGAAATGTTTACATCAAGGCTATGGTCTATGCAGATACACATAAATATCAAATAAGACACCATTAAAAATTAGATATATGGAAATATATTTTTTTTTTTTTCAACACAAAGGTTATCCCGGAAAAAATATATCCTTTTTACAGAACCCTTTTGTAAACCACTGCCTTGAAAAGGCTCAATTGAAAAATTAAACTAACTAAGTAAGCAGGTTTTTTCACTGTCCTTTATACAAGAAACTAGTTTATCTTGAAGTTATTTCCAAAGCCGCTTAGAATTTATCTATTCACAATAATTAAGTCCGACTTGGTAGAGAAACAATAACGAATTAATCAGATTGAAAATGCAGCTCGTGAAGAAAACTTTGACCAAGCGATAGTTTTCAATCAGTGTAGCAAAATGTTTATTACAATTTGTATAAAATTGTAATTTGTATAAAATTGTAATAACAATAATGTGAACATTTTATTAAAATATTAATTGCAGTAATTGATATGTCTACCTTTTTCTTTTTCTTTCGTACCTTACAAAATGACCACGTTCTATATTAGCTAAGAAGGTAAGGTAGTAAATATATGTTCGTTTTAGACCAGGTCCCCAACTGGTACGTTAGAATATTCTATGTTTTTGTGTATAAAGTATATTACTACAATGAAAATTTATAGAAAACTGAGATGCTTTGCAATGCTGACGTTCACTAACAAGTTGTTTGGGAGTTGTGAACTTTTGAATCCATATCACATTAGCAGCGCGATTTGTTTTCAATTTGATACATATCCTGTTTTCAAAAAAAATTAAAATCACCATATAAGTGGCTTTCTGCAGCTCTAACTTTGCTGCTGGACATCTAGGCAGGGTCGATCGGCGAGATACCTCCAAAATAAATGTCGCTGAAAGTATTTAACTTTGTTTCTGTCAGTGTTTATGGATTTTTATAGAACAAAGTTGTAGGCTGATATATCCAATATGAAAAAGCTGACCAAGCGTTAGATTTATTATGATGATAGAATTCAATCAATGGTTTATTTTTCACTTGTATGCATCTGCTAGAGTGATGTCAACCGAAGCGAGTTTCTTTTCCGTAGTTAAATTTTCAACTAATGTGTAGTAAAAAAACTTAAAGGAGGTAATATTTCGGCCTTTCAAGTCTACTTGGCGGCATCCCTGTTTCACTACTCTTTGACGGTTTTGGTCTCTTCTCATAAAAATCTATAGCGACCAAGCATAAGTGCTTTTTGAATCACACAGAGAAAATTTTCATCCCATATTTTTCAGGCTTCGAATATACTGCTTGAATGGGCATCGGCCTCGGTATGCTAATATTTGCTCATCATTAGTAAGGTTCTCACACGGGTATTACATTTTTCTGAGGTTGCATTCTCATTTATCCCAAACATCTCTTATTGGTGCTAATCCGCAGATTTGAGAATATATCAAGAGCTCTACGCTTCGATATGAGGAGTGATAGAAACGACCGACGAACTCGTGATATATTCTCAAATCTGCGATGGCTCATAACAGCCCTGAAGAAGGGTCTACATTTCTTATGATCCCATAAGCTCTCCAAAGCCACTTTACTTCTATGATATGCCCTTGCAAATAGAAACCAATAGGCCAACCAAGTACCATATGTGTGCAGCATGCTCGAAGTGGATACAAATAACAGTTAAAGAAGCATAGATTTCTGAAAAAGGGGAAATTCCCGTTTTGTATGTGGCGATACACAGTGACGATGAACGTAATTTTTTTAATTATGGGCAAACAACGTATTAGAAACTATTTTTTTGCAATTTTTTGTTTATAAAGTCAAACAAATAAAAGTCATAAAGCTAATACATGTACATGATACAGGGCCGGTAGTATTTTATTTGAAATATGTCGTTGGGCAATTTTGACCCATACATGGGGTAAAACATACGAAAACTCCGATGCAAATTTCTTAAGTAGTTTTATTGTTGGGCATTGATACTACAATAATGCAAAATTTCAGCCAAATTGGCACCATAAATTTTGTCCCTTGGAGTTTTCGTATGTTTTACCCCATATACAGTATAAATTAAATAAAATATTTATTTTAATTTTGAATTGATGTTAGTAACATTAATTTCTGATATTTTTATAAGCCATCTGGAGGACATTGCTTACTAAAGCGATTCGCGTAGGTATCATAGGGATGAGTTCCAAATGTTAATTACTGAATGTGAAATAAAAATTAATGGTAAGATATCGGGAGCTCGAAAATTTTTATTTAAATTTATGCGTCGTAAATATTTTCCAATAGTTGTTTGTTGTGACCATTCGATGATAATTGAAAATAATTACACATTACACTTGAATAACATAAGGACAGACAATTATTTTACTGAGCCTACTGTAGAGTGTGTGATAACACCAAAAAAAAAAGAATACATTAAACAAAAACATTACAACAAAGAAACTGCCAAAACCAGTTACATCCATTGCTAAATGGAATCATCAGTGACCATAAAAAAAGAAGATCAAGCCTATCACATTGACATTGTAACAAACGTGTACATTAGACCGTACCACCTTACAGGCAAAAAAAAAAGAAGTTCACCGTACACCAGTAAATCCGAAGCATTTTTGCAAGGTAATTTCGATAAAAAATTTTTTTTTTTTTGACGAAAATAGAGGTCGCGCATTTGAGAAAAACATCATATCTTCGGCATTTACAGTCCGATCTTAAATTAGGATATATCAATGTTTTTGTCTTGAGTAGACCAACTTTTTGATCTAATGGTCTTTGACATCAAGTTCCCCGTTTTTGAACTTACCCACTTACCACTCTAATATCAGAAAATTAAAGCTTGCAAAAAATCATTAAATTTTTCCAACTGAAGAATTTCGATTACTCCATTAGAACTATTTTTAAAAATGTTTTTAAAATTTTTTACCGAACGTGAATGCATGAAGCATGAATTAAAAAAATTAAATAAAGGGTATTGGAGCCGTTGCCCAGCATCTCGAAAAAGCCTACCGTACGGTACAATTTCATTTGCTCTTCTTATCATTTAAACAAAACATGGAGCTTTTGTAGTGAGAAAACTTATTTATGTATATTAAAACTTTAATTTATTTATCAAGTTACTTTTCTCTAAGCTCGTCTGTTGTCTTTCTATCTAGTTTTACAGTGGCATCGAATTCGTTATAAAAAGCATAGAATTTTAATCGACCATATTTCGACGTGATTCAAGTTGGCTGTACATCTGGTGACTCTCGAGCTTAGATAAAATATGGCCCATACAAAACATCATATACATCGGTGACCGCCATTGCAGATTCATGTACTACTTGAACAAAACGCTCTGTATTTTGAGAAAGGAATGGATAAGCTGTGAAAACAATTAAGTTTAGCAAAGAAAGCTATTAAATAAAGTTATTTTCTGGCACTAACCTGGTAAAGGGTCGTTCAATTATTACGTAACGCAATTTTTGAAGATATTTGACCTACCCCCCCTCCCCTCTCCTTAAACGTTCCGTATCACCCAAGTGACCATGTTTACCTAAAAGTCACAATTATGTTGCGCAATGTACCGGAAAGTCATTTTGTCGACTTCTGTTATGTTTTAGTCGCGTTATTAAATATTACAAGAGATTTTTAACTCGCAGCGTAACGCGATGTTCGAACCCCTCCCTAAGTGCGTTACGTAGTACATGAACGGCCCCTAATTTGATTATTTCTTTTGAATATTGTAATGCTTCCAGCTGGTCTTGCGTGAAGAACTGGGCGGCTCAGTCACTTCGAATTGGAGCCAATTGATCATATTGAAATATGAGTCAATCTCAAAATTTATAAAATGATCTATATGTGGAATGCATCCTGTTGCTTCTTTACGGGCGGCTAAAATCTTCTCATAGCCATCTGAATGTACTTGCGGATTTAGGCAGGCCCGGATTTACCATACAGGCGGCAAATATTAGCGGAAACTTTGGTGGGAATTGAATTTCCCGCCTATTTCGTTGCCACGCCTACCCACATTATAAGGGAAAAATGTCATTATAACTGAACATTGGTAATCGATCGGCTAGTGAAAAACTACTTGAGATGAAAACTGGTTGCAGAACGATTGAACGCACTTGCTTTGTTAACAATAGAGTCAGATTTGCTTATGTCTTCAGATTGTGATGACATTATCAATGACTCTGTCATCCGAAAATCAAAACGTAAAAATTTAAACCAATAAGCAATAACAATCGCATGCGTAAGGCTACTGATTGTAATAAAATACAATATTTGCTCTCAGAAAAGTGCATTTTATTGAATGAAAAGCTTTTCGTACCAAACTTATTCCACCATTGAAGAAGTTTTGAAGGGGTAGGGGGGAGGCGTTAGTTTTAGCAACTGCGAGGCAGCTTCGTTTCTACGAGGCGAGAGCGAGGCGAGAACGAGGCGAGGTGGAAAAATAAATTTGCCTCGCTCGACCGAGGCGAGGTGCCTGTGTGTCTCGCCTCGCCTCGGTCGAGCGAGGCAAATTTATTTTTCCATCTCGCCTCGTTCTCGCCTCGTTCTCGCCTCGCTCTCGCCTCGTAGAAACGAAGCTGCCTCGCAGTTGCTAAAATTAACGCCTCCCCCCTCCCCCTCCAAAACTTCTACCCTAAATAAAATTTTTGTAGCCAATGTCATTCTCGGGGCGGAGGCAAATCCAAAAAATTTGAGACCATTAAAATGGGTCCAGCCGTTCTTGAGTTATATAGAGTGTAACTAATCCGACTTTGTTTCATATATTTATAGAAAAATACATCAATATCTTAGAAACTAGAACCAATTCAGTACTTTTATGAATATATTCGTAATCTGAGTACCTGAATTTATAGAAATCCGCAGAGACATCCAGGTCAACAAAGCCATTGTTGACCAGTGTTATCAACTACTTGACACAGGTGAATACAACTTTTTTTTATATCTCAGCAACTATATGACGTAGATGGATAAGATTTGGTACATACAATTGTCATAGTTTGTAAAAGGTTCGTAGTTTAGATTGATTTGGAAAAAATGGGCAATGCCACGCCGTCCCATATAAGAAAAGAATTAAATTGATCGTATCTCACCAATCATCATATATTATTCAATCCACCCAAAAAAAAACACATATGTTATTTCATTTCTTGAGGCGTAGCAACGCTTGTCGGGCTTTGCTAGTTGAATGTACATATGCAGGCCTGATACATGTATAATTTTTTTCATTTTTATAAAAACCTCGCTTTTTACCGAGGCGAGGCGAGGTTTCGACGAGGCGAGGCGAGGCGAGATATGTGACGGCAAGTTCTCGGCCGAGAACGAGGCGAGGCGAGACTCAAATTTATAAAACGAGGCGAGAGCGAGAATCTCTCCTCGTCTCGTTCTCGGTGAAGCACTACCTACGCAGTCCAGTTGTGTTACAAATAGATCATTTTGTGTTATTTGGGAAGTGACTTGTGTGAAAATCAATGCGATCTTTATATTTAGTAGAGGAGCCCACGATGCTAAATGTGGATTCACTCGAGCGTCGCGATGACCTATTGCATTTTGAAGATTAGATGGTAGGAAGAAAAAAAGGCTATATAATGTTAAACCTTTCATCGGTGGGGGAAGCCACTAGAGGCTTTCATAAATGTAAAAAAACATGCTGGGGCATGCCTCTGATGACGGAGATATATTAATCTGCCGATTTGGACGGTGGGGGTGGCCGTACGGATGAGTTAAAAATGAAAAAAAAAAAAATTTACTCGAGCGCGTCAGATATTCATAGGGGATGTTAAGTGATCCCAAACGAAGCTCCCATTCATAAGACTGACGAATCGGATGTGACGCAAGCGCGTGGCCACTTTTCGAAAATGCAAAAAAAACGCTATTTGTAGCAACTCGAGCCCATCAGATTTTTATACAGACGGTTCAGCTTGATGTCCTGGTCGTGCTGATCCATAATCTGACGATTATTTGGAGGAGTTCGCTTAACCTGACGTATTTAAGTTTTAGTCCCGTATTTGGATATTAATGTTTTCTTGTCAGGATGAAATGTTGTCATGCAGTCATGCAAAGTTTTTTCAATAAGGATCACCTAAATTATTTGTATAAGAAGTTCCTAAAAACAAAAAAATCAGCTGCACGCGTTAAACTTAAATGACGATTTTCGTTACTTCGGCTTGTGGAAATCGGCAGATTATATGTTTTCCGTTATCCTTGAATTATTTCCTTCAAAATAAAAAAAAGTTTGACCGCGCTCGAGAAAATCCAGGTGACGTGGTTTGTGACCCTGCCACTCCCTTACGTCACGGTCAAATCGTCAGATTAGTGAAATCCACACTCTTCAGCATGTAATTAACCCACCATGCCTTAATCTAACGCGCTCGAGTAAATACAGCTATCGATTTTTTTTTTATTATTCTGATCGGCTGCCCTACACTCGCGGCACTATATAGAGGGCTCAGATTTGGTAGACGTACTCAACAAAGTGCAAGGTATCCTCCATATCTTAATCTGCCGCGCTCAAGTAAGTCCTGAAATCCGCAATTGGGCTCCCCTACTATTATACCTATGTAAACTTTCAAGATTTGCGCATGTGACTTATGTCATGTTTGGTAGTAATATTTTACAAAACAGCACATCGAAAAAGCATAAAAAATTAAGAAATTTGGAATCGCAAGTTATTGGAAGTACCACAATTCTTTACAATTTGGCTTTGAAAACAATCATTCCTTCGGGTTGAAATTTAATTTTCCGGCATCAATGTTCCTAGCGCAAATAAATTGGTTTTAGCATTTAATCTAAGCATTTTTTTATAACTATATACATATATACATATGTACATATGAAGATAAATAAAATTTTTAAATTTCTGGCAGGTACAGTTCTCCTTAATATTTGAATTTAAAATATCCTTTCCTATGTCATTAAAGGAGCATACACTTTTAATTGAATATTTTTTGCATGTAAGATTAAGTCCGGTAAGTTATTCTATTCAGTCAGCACAAATAATTGTATTTATTGAAAGAACTGCGTCGCATTTTATACTTGCGTGAAGATAGGACAAAATGTCTAGAGTATAAAAAGAAAAATACTATATACATTTTTTTTTAAATTTCTTTTAAACAACAAACACCTTTAATATATATGTACGTATAATTTTATAAATTAATTTGAAATGTTATTCAGCTAATGGGTTTTTATTTTTGTTTCACTAATGTAAAACAAAAGGAGAACGCTTCATCCTTTTTTTTAATCACGGCAACACCATTTTGCTTCAACGCCAATTTAGATCCTTTTTATCTGACTCAAATTTATATATAAAATGTTCTATTGAATTATTTATTAAAATATGGTCTGCTATACCACAACAGCATTCAAAAGTGTTTCCAATTGGTAGAGCTTTCCTTACTCAAACCAGTCGTTACTACTGGGAAACCTAAATGTCCCTAGACCACTTGGTGGAATCCAAGAAAAATTTGGTGGAAGAGTCCCTAAATCAAAAATGTTTAAGCAGATGAGAAAGTGCGGCTGAAAGAATATACTTACATGCTACTAAAAGCAAGATTGGCAATATGTATTTGATAAGATTCATGTTGAAAAATCTGAAAAATAGATAAATAGTTGGCTGTCAAATCAAATTTATAATTTGTATTAAGTGCTTTGAAATTTTATCATGGAATATTCGATGTTAAAACAACGTATTGAAATATTAAAAATTTTACATACTAAAAATGTCTACTTTAAATTTTTTTAAAAACAACATATCTTGAAATGTTAACATCAAGGCTTTGGTTAATGCAAATACACATAGATATCAAATAAAATACCATTAAAAATTAGATATATGGAAATATATTGTTTTTTTTTTTCAACACAAAGATTATCCCTGAAAAAATATATCCTTTTTACAGAACCCTTTTGTAAGCCACTTCCTTGAAAAGGCTCAATTGACAAATTAAACTAACTAAGTAAGCAGGTTTTTCCACTGTCCTTTATACAAGAAACAAATTTATCTTGAAGTTATTTCCAAAGCCGCTTAGAATTTATTTACTCACAATAGTTAAGTCCGACTTGGTAGAGAAACAATAACGAATTAATCAGATTGAAAATGCAGCTCGTGAAGAAAACTTTGAAGAAGCGATAGTTTTCAATCAGTGTAGCAAAATGTTTATTACAATTTGTATAAAATTGTAATAACAATAATGTGAACATTTTATTCAAATACTTAGTTGCAGTAATTAATATGTCTACCATTTTTTTTCTTTCGTACCTTACAAAATGGCCACGTTCTATATTAGCTAAGAAGGTAAGGTATGTATATGTATATGTTCGTTTTAGAACAGGTTCCAAATGGTTCGTTAGAATATTCTATGTATTTCTCGTTGTGTATTATATTGCTACAATGATAATTTATAGAAAACTGAGATGCTTTGTAATGCTGACGTTCACTAACAAGTTGTTTGGGAGTTGTGAACTTTTGAATCCATATCACATCAGCTGCGCGTTTTGTTTTCAATTTGAAACTCGGAATAAATTCGCAAAAAAAAATTTTTTTTTTTTTTACTTTCCTCCTCTATTTCTCTATTTTTTTCCTCTATTTTCTTATTTGTTGGTACTTATTATTATTGTTAGTCATTCTTATTTTAATTGTAATCCTTTTTTTTAAAAACTTCAGAGAAATTAACTTTTTATTACCTGTCACCCCGATCAGAGATTTGAACCTGTGTTCTCAGCGCCATGCCACTGTTCACAGATGCTGATCTTACCCAACTCAGCCACCGACATCATTTTTGAGACATTCTAAAATGATGTCGTTAAACTCGTAACAAGTATTGCCTAATCAGGGAAATTCTCGATTCAAATCCCGGCGACGACATAATTATTTTTATTTTTTTAATTTTTTTATTTTTTAATTTAAAAGTATTTAAAAAACAAAAAAAAAAGTTTTTTAAACACCTTTGAATAAAAAAAGATAAAAAAATAAAAAAAAAATTATGTGGTCGCCGGGATTTGAACCGAAGCTTCCCTGATCAGACAATGGAAGTTAACGCTAACGCTAAAATATTTTGTTGTAAAATCAGATAATTTGAATTTGCAAAATCAAAGAACAAAGGGTTTTGATTTTGCAAATTTTTTCTTTGAAATGAATTGCTGAATTCCACAAATTTTAATCAAAGAATTGCAATTCGTTCATTTTACCAATCTTGTTTTTTCTGTGTACGAGTTATCCTTGATGATAAATTGAATTGAACTAAATTGAACGTGTACAACAAAAAAGTGACAAAAAGAGCCTATATCGCTAACGCTACAATTGACCTTAAAACCGGGCGCTCATAAAAAAAATGGTTGTGCTGTGTTCTTGGTTAAGCTACAAAGCAATACTCTGTTCTGAGCTGCTGGACGATAGTGAAACCGTATATGCTGGCCGTTATTACTCCTAATTTGAGTCTTTACAGATAGAAATGTAATGTAAGCGGTTATCATCCGTAATATAAAATACCGTTTTTAACATGACAAAGCTAGAATACATATGGATGATAAGGCCCATATAAAACTTACGGAAATGAATTGCAAAATTTTACTCCAACGTCTAAATTCATAGGTTACTGTATTTATGTTGTCATTTTTCTAAATTTTAAGATCTTTATATAACTTATAATAGCGATTAGTACGCTAAATTTGAAATTGTCAAAATGACAGTAAAAGAATTTGCTCGAAATAGGGACTTTTTAACCAACCACAAAGAGGTTAAAGAATCTTAACTGACATGGATAGAACTAAACCTTATATCTAATAATAACTTCTATTGAATTCATTAAAAGTCTCTTCGAGCATTCTGACAACTGAAATAACACATTTTATACATACTTATGTAGCAATTTAGGCTTATTTTGTGTTTGTTGATATTAGCGTTTTGAATTAAATTGATTTACCGTCAATCATAGCAAAAATAACTTATTGCTTGTGTTCTCAAAAGGGAATTCTCAAATCCAATCCTATTGTGCATTATGTTAATTCCAATAGCAATATACAAATTTTGAAAGCGGTTGAATATTCATCTCAGCAACTGCAATTGTTATTTAAGACACTCATACTCTCCGCTATATAAAATTATTCCGGCATCAAAATTGAATCAAAATATCTGCATGAATCTACACATCCCAGATCATTGAATGTTATAATTGTGACTTCATGCTTGCATTGTTTTCTACGTACATACATAAATACATATGTACATTCGTACCCAGCAAACATTTTTACCGCTGAGAATTTATATTTCAATCGCCGAGGCGGATATATTGATCGCACTCAAGTTCATAATCAATACAACTTAAATTCTTTATTTATTAATCAATAGTATGTATATTATGTACAACTTTTTCAAAATACACACATCTTAAATATACATTAAATCGATTAATATAACCGCAGTCTGTTGTTGTATTTTAATAAAAAGGCGTGACACTCCCATACAAGCAAAACCTTCTAAAAGCCATACTTAATGAAACAAATATTTTGGCCTAGCACAAGATAAAAAGTGGGTGCATTTCGGCAAAAGAGCGTTTAGTAACTACAGTACGAGTAAAAACGGCACACAGTGGTTACTTGAAATAGGGGCGAAAATTTACACCTATACTAAAGGAACTTTGACAAGAGGGCGTAGATCTTTCAATACATGCAAAACATTGTTGGCGAGACCTTAACCCTTAAATGCATATTGTATCAAAAATGATACGTCGTCTTATTTCGTGTGTACAATACGAACCACATTTCGACGCACAAGGTAATTGTTAATTATCGTTCCTGTACTATTTCTTAACAAAAAAAAAATCAAAGCAACAATAGATCCGTTATTTTTCATTTGAAGTGACAGTTTGTTCGTTACGGTCGATTTTTGGTGAACAAGTGAAAAGTTAACTTTTTAAAAGTGAAATTTGAAGGCATTTTTTTGATAAATCGGGCTGGAAAAATATTTATATTGTAGCTGAGTATATAACTTTTCTATCAATTATTATATTTTGCATGAAATCATACAACTTTTAATTAATTATGAATTTTTTGTTTGTATCAAAAATGTTACAACATGCATTTAGGCTCCGTTTTTACATCAGTTATTTTTATAAGTTTTTATTAGTTTGCATTTGGTTTTGGTGATTTTAACTAATTATTTTTACAGAATGTCAGGAAAAAAGCTAACAGATATAGATATAGAAGATTTTCTAGCTCTCTTAGATGATGGGCAAATTTCTGAAGACGAAGCAGAGTCGGACGGAGAAGATTTGAATTATTATCCAACTCGAGAGGATATTGAAGAACTTGAAATTCAAGAGGGCGAAGGACATGATAATCCAGCTCCTGATTATTTTCCGGATTTGGAAAGTCCAAGTACAAGCACTCATAAAGCTTCATTCCGACCTATTGATACTCGAAGATTGGTATGGAAGAAGCAATCTTTTGTATTCTCCGAAGAAAACATAAAATTCCAAGGCTGCAGTGATTTTCCTTCAGATGTAATGAGACTGGAAACTCCTTGCCAATTCTTCTCGTATTTCTTTGGCTCAGGCTATATGGCGAAAATTGTAGAGGAAACAATCAGGTACTCTATTCAAAAGCAGCCAGACCGTCCAGATTCCATAACTGAATCAGAGCTGCGCAAATACATAGGAATACTGATATTCATGTCGGCTTATCATTACCCTAGCATTCGCTCTTACTGGAGCAGTAAACATGGTTTTCAAGGAATAAAAGATGCGATGACTGTAAATAGGTTCGAGAAGATAAGAAGCATCCTCCATTTCAATGATAACAACCTGCATAAGCCAGTGGATCATCCTCAACATGACAAGCTTCATAAATTGCGACCGATAATAGATCATCTAAACGAAAGATTTTCTAGTATTCCAATGGATCAGCGTTTATCAATTGACGAGCAAATGTGTGCAACGAAAATGGGTCACTTTATGAAGCAATACTTGCCAAACAAGCCTCATAAATGGGGATTTAAGCTCTTTATGATGTGTTCATTATTAGGTTATGCATATAAATTTACCATTTATACAGGAAAAGATACTTTGGATCCTTTTCTAGAGAGCGAGCCGGATTTAGGAGCAGTCGGTAATACTGTAGTGAAACTCTCCAGAGGAGTCCCAAGAAATATGAATCATATAATTTACTTTGATAACTTCTACACCTCATAGGTCTTAAGTTTGCAGAGGCTCTTAAAGGGGCGTGGCACAGCTATAAATTTTAACTTTTATAACGCCATAGCTCGTAAACCGTGAAAGATATTGTGATGAAATTTGGTACACGGATACAGATCATATATATCTTGAATTGTGTTTAAAGTGGGCGGAATTGGAAAATTGGGCATGGCACTTTTTAGCAATTAAAAGTTTTGATTTCGTATAATTCAAATTTGGCACATTCGATTTTCATACAAATTTTAGGGATGATACTACTGAGAGCAGTCATCAATACAAGCTTCATCAGTATACTGGAAAACTTGTTGAAGGGCGTGGCACAGCCCACAATATTTATAAACGTTATAATTAGAGAACTAACAACGTAATCGTAATGAAATTTGATATCGCAGATATACTTGCTAAAAGGTATCTTCTTACGAAAATTTGGCACAATAGAACCGGTGGGCGTGGCACCTCCCATATAAGCAAAACACGTTTAATGCTATAGATAATGTGCAATGAGAGTAATCTTTATAAAATTTAGTGCATAGATGTCAATTATTATAAGCTATAAAATTAAATAAATTTCGACGGGATTTCATCAGTGGGCGTGGCACCTCCCATATTAACAAAAAGTTGGAAGTGATATTTTAAGAGAACTATTGCAGCAATTGGCATGAAATTCGATGTAAGTGGTTTACTTGCTGTAAGGTATGTCAGCATCTAAAGCGGGCGAAATAGCACCACTGGGCGTGGCACCTCCCATACAAGTAAAATACCGTAAGTCACATGTCTATCGAAATATATTAGCAATCATACTGAAATTTGGTAAAAGAGGTTTGTATATGGAAAACTATTTCTGGATCAAAATCAGTCTCAATTGTATCAGTGGGTGTGTAACCGCCCTAAATTTTAAGGTTAATTCAGGACAAACATCGCAAACTATACAATCTATTTTGCTAAAATTCAGTATTTGGATGTTAATGACGAATATAATTTATTGAACCAAAAGTAGGCGGAATTGGAGAAGTAGGCGTGACATATTTGTTTTCTGCATTTCTATTCTATTTTTTTCGACATTTTTCACATTCTTTTGACTTTTCCAACTTTTTAACTTTTCCCAATATAATCCATATGCATATTTTCAACTTTTTCAAGCTTTTTCAACTTGATTCGACATTATCTTTATTTTTTCATGAATTTTGAATTGTTTCAATATTTTTCAACTTCTTGCAATTATTTTTGAGTTTTTTTAACCACTTTCAACATTTTGCACATTCTTTCGACTTTATCAATTTCTTTTCACTGTCTGCAACGGTTTCCATATATTTTAGACTTTTTGAATTTTTTTCAACTGTTTCAACACTTTTCAACCCCTTTGAACCTTATTACATTATTTTCGTCTTCTTCAACCTTTTCAACGTCTTTTTAACATTTATTTGGAAAGTACTTTCAGTGCAGTGTAGGGTATGTGAGTTTCGGCCTGGCCGAAGATAAAACCTTTACTAGTTTTTTTTCAATTTAGTCTTCTGAGAGAGTTATAAATGCCTCGCCTGATAGATTCAAAAATCTTCCAAAGCCTGACTGGGTTGATACAGATAAACAATATCTTTGTCTGATTGTAAGTGTAAACAATGTAGCGTGCACATTTCTTATCTTGCAGATGATATTAGTACAGTAAAGTTCACCGTGAGGCATATGGAAGCATACCGAATTATTTTAAAGTGACTGAAGACGTCTGCGAAAAAATCATAGGATTTTTTAATATTTAAGAAATTTATCTCTGTGTTCTTTATAAGATTCCTAAGCCTTAATTTAATCACATGGCTCCTTGTACATTCAAAGATCTTCAGAGATGACCTGAAAAGCTATGTGAAGTGACTTGAATTAAGTGTTCGGTAGTTAGAGAACAAACACGTGAGCAGCCTCCCGCGAAATAAAACACTTAAGACAGTAAGAAATTTTATGTTTGTATGAAAATTTTTAGTGCTAAGCATCTTGCAAAATATGGGTGAAATCGGATAACTGGGAGTGGCACAAAGTTATACTTAAGAGCGCAATATAATATGTCAGCTTAATTAGTAAAATTCGATACATTTGACGACAACTTCTAGGATTGTAGTCAAAAATTTCTTAAGTAATACTTTGAGAAATGGACCTTGTAAGGTTTTTATAGGTGAGCTTAGACGTCCTTCTGTGTAGTACTTAGGAAGGGATTGGATTTTAACGAAGCGCTAGGACAAGCTATTCAAAGAAAATTATTGATAGTTTGTTTTCCAGTAAGCTTAAGGTAGTTTTTAAGTGATCTTAGCTAATAATCCTCGGACTTTTATGTGATGCGCTCAGTTAAGTTTCTCAACGGTCTAAGCTAAAAACTAAATCAAGCTTTAACCACAGTAAAAGCTAGACGACTTTAGATAGTAAGTGGTAGAATCACTGAAAGCTGTGAGAACTAAATGTAATTACAGAAAGGTTTTATATTTTGCGGTGGGCTTAAATAAGCTTCCTGATAGCTTAATATGTTATAGTATCTGATATTTTTTCACAAATTTCGACACTAATATCGACCCTTTTTGAATTAGGTACATCAAATTAAGCAATGATCAATTATATTAAAAAAGATAAAAATCTTCTATCTTTGAATATTTTAACTTTATTTTTCATCTGAGTTAACTTGACTGTAGATACATAAATACAATCATGTGTATATATTCAAGTACAATATATATATAAGCGTACATACGTCAATTGATTCGAAAGTCAATTTCAATTGTTAGTTTTGTTTTGGTGTTGCATTTGCTAGAGTATGTTGCATGTTACTGCAGTTGACAATTGGCCATAATTAGCTGTGAATGTCATAACAAAGCAACTAATTATTTGTAGTTCCCAAGGTGCTATACCTTGTCTTCATTAGGTTGACCAAAGAGTTGATACTTTTGGTAAACTGAACAACAGGAGTAAAGCGGGTGCACATAGTTAATGCTAATAATGAAAATAATAGATCTACTGTTAGTAATAATAAGTACAAATGAGCAAATATTACAGCGTCAATTTTGAAAATTTTATTACAGAATATATAGAATCTTTAGAAATATGCATATATGTATGTACACTAGGGTGATTCTAATTTTTTTTTTTATTTCAAATAGGTTTAATAGTAGCAGGTGCACGAAAGAAGAATTCTGGTGGAATTTGAGGTCATAATATTAATATTTAGTGGTGGCTCATCGAGCTTTTTTGTTTTCCATACGATTTGTATGGGAAGAAATGGCTTACTAGATAATTGTCTCTATATCTTACAGAAATGAGACCTAGCCCATCCGAAAGAGCATAAAATTTTCTATAAAAAAATGTCCTATTATTTTTTCGTGGAGGTAATATTTTGTTAGTTTATTAGCTTTTAAAATTTAAGGATATTTCGAAGAATGAGAAAAAAAAATTTTTTTTTTTGTTTTTGTTTTTTTTTTTTTGTAAAAAATTTTATGTTCTTTCCGATGGAGTTAGTCTCGTTCGTGTGAGACTTTTTTTTACGAGATTTACTCGAAACTGTCTAAAAAGGCATACTTTCCCATATAAATCGTATGGAAAATTATAAAGCTCGATGAGCCACCAGTAAATATTAATATTATGAACTCTCCTTACAAGTTATTTGTAGAAAGTTTTATGCTCTTTCTGATGGGCTAGGCCTCGTTACTTAAAATTTTTTTTTTCACGAGATATAGAGACAAATATCTATTAAACCATTTCTTCCCATACAAATCGTATGGAAAACAAAAAAGCTCGATGAACCACCAGTAAATATTAATATTATGAGCTCAAATTGCACCAGATTTCTTCTATCGTGTAGCTGCTACTATTAAACCTGTTTGAAATAAAAAAAAAAATTTGAATCACCCTAATGTACACATATGTACATACAGTGCCATACAGTGAAATCCGGACAAACAAAAAAATTTTAAAAAAAAGTTTTTACGATCCCGTCAACCTCTTCGTTTATAGGTATGGCTTTTTTTACAGGTATAGCGTAGGTAGGGCTTCGTTTTAGAGGCAGGACAATATATTAGTATAAATAGAAGCTATACTTTTAGTTTTTAATCATTTTTGTGTTGTTGCATTTGAAAAGATGCCAAGTCATAAAAAAAGAAACGAAGCGGATAAGCGCGAGATTTTGGCGTTTCGAAGCGTTAGATTAACGATACGGGAAATTTCTGCTAGAGTAGGGTTCAGTAAGTCCTTAGAAGCCGACTTTTTGAAAAAGTATTCTAGAACTCGACAACAAGTCGAAAGGAAGGGTCAGGAGCGCAAAAAAAGACTACAGAAGCTGATGATCGACTTTTAAAAAAGATTATTCTTAAAAATTGCTTCAAAACGGCTGTAGAAATTAGAAAATTGTTTGTTGAATGTGGAATAATAAAAATCTCTGCAATGACTGTATGACGAAAGCTCTATGATGCTGGTTTATCTGCACATCGTCTAGCTAAAAAGCCTTTTTTGACCAATCAAATGCGTCGGAAACGCTTGGATTGGGCCAACCAGCAAAAAATGTGGACTATATCCGATTAGCAAAATGTGATCTTCTCAGATGAATCAGAGTTCAACATATCCGGTTCCGATGGAATGCTGAACGTGCGCCGAAGAATTGGAGAGCGTTATAGCGACGAGTGCACCCAAAGAACATTTAGGCAACCGATAAGTAGAATGGTCTGGGGAGGCTTTTCTTATTACTAAGTTTGACAACTAGCCTTAATTGAAGGAACTGTAAACATCATATATAAAACATCATGATAGAAAACTTGGAACCTTCTATTGAAGAGCATTTTTCGCGTGTGGACAACGTGATTTTTCGGGATGATTCTGCGCCTTGTCATTGAGCAAAATTGGTAAGCATTAGTGTTTTGTAAATCCTTATTTTGTACTTAATAATAATGCACATTTTTCATCTTTTTTTCTTCTTCTTCTTTTACAGGTAAAGATTTACTTGAATGAACTTGGCATTTCAACTTTATCGTGGCCAGGCAATAGTCCCGATCTTTACCAAATTAAGTATCTTTGGCACATAATTAAAATGCAGGTAGCAAACCACAAGCCAACTAATTTACACGAGTTAGACAGAATAATGCAAAATGTTTGGTACTAAGGCATTTCGCAAGATCTTTTGAAAAATTTGATCTCTTCCATGACGCAGCGAGTTATGGCTATCATAACAGCGAAGGGAGGAACAACAAAAGATTGATACCTATTTTTTTTCATTCCTAAAGATTAGTTCTTAAAATACCTGTTGTAAATATTTTAGAATTAGTTCCTTAAAAATAAAATTTTAGATTTTACCAACATTTTTTTTATCAATAAAGGACATATTTCTCTTTCTTTGCTAAAAGTAGATGTTTAAGGTGTGGTTTTTCGACCTACAGCAAAACATTTATTTGCTTCTCTGATCCTTGTATCAGTTTTTTGAATCGATCAAAAATTTAGATCCTAAAGGATTTTATTAAATTTTTTTTGTTTGTCCGGATTTCACTGTTCGCCACTGTATATATATGATATATAAATATATATGTATGTATATGTAACTTATTCGAGCGTCGATCAAAAATTTCACGGAATTTTTTAATTTTATGGCTGCTTAAAAAAGCTCAGTATTCGAATTTTTTTTGCTATGTTGGCAAACTTGTTTTTGTTTTTTTTTTTGTTTAGATACCCGACTAGTTCAGTTTCTGACCATGGTGCAGTAATTAAATCCTTACTACAGTCCCGAGTCAGGATCGTATCCCATGTCCTAAACTAAATCGTTATACGAAATTTAGTTTTTTTTCTGATCCATTAAAAGTCTGATCGATCCAAATGAATTCAGGAAACCTAACATGCAGGATCATGTCAACGACGCGCTATTTGTAAAGGCCAATATGAATAATACATCCTGAATTTGGTAATGTGCATTGCATCCCTTTAATATTGCCGGAGCGAAGGGCCTCATATTGAAACCATATATAATACATATACATACATATGTATGTACATTAGACAGGCAAAAAAAAAACCCTCATCGTACACCAGCAAATCCGAAGCATTTTTGCACGGTAATTTCGAAAAAAATGTTTTTTTTTGCCGAAAATAGAGGTCGCGCATTTGAGTTTTTCATCATATCTTCGGCATTTATTGTCCGATCTTAAAGTATGATATATCAATGTTTTTGTCTTGAATATACCATTTTTTTGATTTAATCAAGTACCCCGTTCTTGAACTTATCCACCAGATCTCAGTTCCTACCATCCTAATGTACCACCCTAATGTCAGAAAATTAAAGCTTGCAAAAAATCATTAAATTTTTCCAACTGAAGTATTTCGATTATTCCATTAAAGTTTTCTACCGAACGCAGGAGTCACCTTAATAAATTTTTCGTCATATCTTCGGTATTTATAGTTAGTATGCAGTACTAAAATGATTTCTAATCGAATGGTAGTTGGAATAATACCGTTAGTACTATCTTAATGTATTTTATTATTGCTATTCGTTTTACCTGTGAGATAGCTATAAAGTTATAAAATTTAATTGAATGTTTTCTTATCACTGATAACGGACCCAAATCTAAGCCCAGATTTAGAAATTTGCAACTCCTAGGCAGTTGCTCAAATTACCGCCTACCCTCTGACTTTTTGAATAAAAGTTTCAAGGTCTGCTAGAATTTGTAATCATATTAATTCAATGATGTCAGTGGGTAATAATTAAAATAGTTGCAATATAGAAATATTGCATTTTGTCAGCAATATAGGTTTTGTATTTAATGTCTTATACAACATCTCATTTTTTATTTTTTTTTTTTTGTTTAGTGCTCCACAAATAGCTTACCTGTATTTTAGCTTAGAATAAAAAGTCCAACAAATAGCTTCCAATATTATTTTTTAAATTTTATTTTAATATTTTTTTTTTTTTTTGTATTAATGATCTTAATTTTTAACTCTTAATTATAACAAATAAATTTATTGTCCTGTATTTCTTTGCCAAGTAAAATTTTTTTAATTTTTTTATTTTGTATACATAATTGTTATTTGTTAATTTATGTATAATAATATGTCTTTTTTTATAGATATTGTTATGGTTATATGTATTGTTGTAGTTTTTTTTACTGTCGTTAGATTTACATTGTATTGATTAAATTATAATTATTATTTATTACAAAAATCATATTAAATTCAAAAAATTTAAACATATATTCATAGCTTTACACATACATAAACGTTTTACATTACTATATATCAATTTATTGTTTAACTGACTTCTTTGTATGTATATGTAAATGTATCATAAATACTTACAAAAGATTTTTATGAATTTGTTTATTAATTGTGTTTATTTAGTTGGTTTTTAATTGTTTACAATTGCATTAATGCATACTATTAGATAAGATATGAATTTTGAAATTTTGCAATTGTCATGAAACATAAATATTTTGCGAACAATTAAAAAATCACATGCAAAAACAATTTGCATGTTTCGATATTTTATAGATAAATATTTAAACTTGTGCTACGTGACCTGATTACATTAAATGGGGGGGGGGGGGGGAGGAATGTACTAAACTAAGTACGGGATAATATTGTCTAAATACATAATTCAAATTCGTAGAAATTATGGTGGTCATTATAGAACAGTTAAATCGAACATATGTCCCATTAATATTCATAGATATCTGACTCTTTTGATTGTGAACTTCAAACTTCCCAAAGCGCAAGTTTTTCTAAAATTGTACGAGACAGCAACCAATGGGGTTATTTGATATAAATACCTCTTTCAGATTGCTTTTGCTCGCTGATTTCCAAATGATCTTTATTTTGCTTAGTTAGCACTTGTTGTCAAGGTAGCTTTAATTAGTCGAAAATTCTAATTTTCACTAAACTCACTCATTTACGTAGTTAATCTGATACATTTTTACTGACTTGAAGCCTCATACTTTGCTCTTAACTTCAAAGATGGAATATGTTTTGAGCTTCCCAATTTTAAACAATTTCTGATAGGTACATATGAATACTATACACATTTCCAGCAGCTTAAAACTTGAAGATGTTTCAGCAAAATCTTGTCAAAACTAGTAAACACCAATTTTTCATATATTCCTTAGCTTGTTAAGACTAAATTTTTTACTTATGAATAAAATTAACGATACAGAATCAATCATTCATTAAATTTTATCTAATTTCGTTATAAACTTAATGAAAAAATAAAACACAATTGTAAAAAAATTTGTGAAAACCAAAAAAGTATCAATTTTTAAGCTTAAAAAAAGTAAACACAGCCAACACTTTCCTTTGAATTCTTTTTAAACTTTGGGGAAGTCCCACCAACTGCTTCATAGAATCTTGTAGTTTATTGAGGAGTGATTTTGAGTTTACTTTTTTGTTATTTTTTTTTGGATTTTTGGAATAAAAGTCAATTAAAATAGAAAATTTTACCATGGGCTAAGAAAAACAGTTATTGAAACGTGAAAAATAATACTCGATTTAAAAGAAAAAGGAAAGTCATTGCGTGAAATTGGTAAAAATGTTGAAAGTTATAGATGAATACATAAACCACCACCGAATTGATGATTTCCAGCGAACTGGAAGGCCGAAACGACTAAGACAGATAGAAATAAGAGCAGTAATCAGAAAAGTGAAAGCGAAGCCAGCCTGCAGTGCAGTCAAAATTGCTGAAAATATCATCCAAACATCAGGAAAACCCGTAAGCGCTAGTACTGTCAGGAGGGCTATTCATAAAAATGGTCTACATGGAAGAGTGCCTCGCAAGAAAACATATATATCCAAAAAATATAAAAATTAAGATTTCCAGTTTTGGAGAAATATTTTGTTCAGTGCTGAAAGTAAATTCAAAATTTTTTGGCTCAAAGAAACCTCCAAAAATATTACGAGCGAAGAATGAAGAGTTCAGTGAAAAGTGTGCTACGAATACGATTAAGTATGGTGGAGGCTCGTCTATGGTCTGGGGCTGCATGGCGGTAGCAGCTTTCGGAAATCGTGTTTTCATCAAGTCAACAATGAATAAGACGGATTATCTAAACATTTTGAGAGAAAATCTTAAGCCAATTGTTCAGAACTGGGCTTACCGCAAAACTGGTTCTTCCAACAAGACAATGATTCAAAGCATACCTCGAAGTTAGTTGAAGAATGGTTGCTATAACGGACACCTAAGACCTTGGATCACCATCCATAGTCACCAGACCTTAATTCAATAGAGCAGTTCTGGGCACATCTTGATGGAAGAATAAGACAAAAAGCTATTTCGAACAAAAATGACATAAAAGGGGCGATAACAGAAGAATTAAATAAAATATCGCCGGATGTAACAAAAATCTTTTTTAAAAGTATGCCAAGATGTTTAAATGCAGTCCTAAAAGCTAAAGGAAACTAAACTAAGTAGTAATTGTTACGGTTTTTTTTAATCATTTTAAGTTAAAAGATAAAGGGATATTTTCTGTTTAATTTTTTTTGACGAGTAATAATTGGTACTTTTTTGGTTTTCATGCTTTCTTTTTCTTTATGTTTATAACAAAATAAGATATCATTTAATGAATTTTTGATTCTGTATCATTAATTTTATTCATAAGTAAAAAATGTAGTTTTAGCAAGCTATGGAATACATGAAAAATAGGTGTTTACTTTTTTTGACGCTCACAGTAGGTACTCTACGTTTGTGTCGTACAGCAGAATAATTTTTAAGGGATTCTGAAATCCGAGCAACATTGTTCATAAATGAACTTGGCAATTTTATCAGGAAAGTAAAAAATATAAATTTTTAGAACATAGCCTTCAAGTCGGAACCTCCTCCTCCACATTGCTAAAAAAATTATTAACTTCAGAAACGGAGATGAAAATAGATATAGCACTCATATCATTTGATTTAATTATTTGCATCAAAATTTTGCAAATGGATTGAATATTTTCAGTAGTCCGAATTTTTAGCCAAAAGTTTTCTGTTCAGCTGCTCAAAAAATGTCTCTAAAATTTATGTTTTAAATTTCAAAACAAAGTAAAAGTAAATAACAGCCAAAATATACTTTGAATACCGTTATTCATTTTGTATGTAAAATTGGCTGCTGATTCTGAAAATCACATTATTTTTTTTTCTTTCACGTCGTTTTCGAGATATCGGTCATTTTCGGTTTTAGGACAAAAAAAAAAGTTGGTTTCACTTACTTACAAATATCTTAAGAACCAATATCTATATATAAATTTATTATACGTCAAATTAAAGGCTATTAAATTTCCTATATATAATACCCACATTACTTTTTGATTGGCTTGTTAGTTTCGGTGAAATAAATTGATTTCTAAAAAAATATTTTTTTTTTTCGAAAAAATTAGAAAAAAGTCAAAATCAACTGCAAATTTATAAAAGAAACAAAAATTGGAAAAATCATTTTATTTTTGCATATCATAGTTTATATATCTGTGAAAAAAATAAGATACTATCTAAGAAAATCAATTAAGAAATGGAAAAGTTATATAATATTGAATAAAAATGGCCACGAGCTAATAAAAATCTTATAATTAATAACACTAGTTACAAATAATTAAAAAATTTATGAACTTTAGGTGCGACTATTCATTTCTTATGTAAAATCGGCTGCTGATTCTGAAAATTAAATTATTTTTTTATTCTTTCACGTCATTTTCGAGATATCGGTCACTTTCGGATTTTGGACCAAAGAAAAAAGTTGGAATCGTATATTCCATCAGTAAAACATTTCTCATCCTCCGTTTTCAAAGATGCTGAATACGATAGCAGTATTCAAAATTCTTATGGAGTTGGTCCTACCCCTCAAAATGGACAAAAACCGCCCCAAAAATGACGAATTCGCATATTCCGCGTCTTCTATCGGTAAAATATTTGTCACCCCCCGTTTTCGAGGATGCTGAGCACGATGGCGGTGTTTAAAACTCTTTCGGAACTGGCCCCACGCCCCAAAATTGCCAAAAATGGAAATTTGGGTCCGTTATGGCAGTTTTTGCCCATTTCGGGGGGTGGAGCAAACATTTTAATTTCTAGCATATACATATTTCTATCTACATCATCATCATACATAATTTATATCTACATAACAAAATTTCATTAAAAAATTGCATTTTGGGGTTCGAAAAATTCTTACCCAAATAAAAGAACGGAAAATAGGCAAAAATTAAATTCTGCCATTTTTTATTCAATTTTATATAACTTTTCCATTTCTTAATCGATTTTCATACATAGTATCTTATTTTTTTCATAAATATATAGACTATGATATAAAAAAACAAAATGATTTTTCCAATTTTTATTTCTTTTGAAAACTTGCAGTTGATTTTTACTTTTTTCTCATTTTTTCGAAAAAAAAAATTATTTTATAAATCAATTGTTTTCGCCGAAACTATCATGCCAACGAAAAAGTAATTTGAGGATTATTTCTAGGAAATTTAAATACCTTTAATTTGACACATAATATGTTTATATATAAGTATTTGTTCTTGAGATATTTGTAATTAAGTTGAACCAACTTTTTTTTTTGGTCCAAAAACCGAATGTGACTGATATCTCGTAAACGACGTGAAAGAAAAAAAAAATAATTTGATTTGCAGAATCAGCAGCCTATTTTACATAAGAAATGAATAGTGGCATCTTAAGTTCATAATTTTTTAATTATTTGTTAACTAGTGTAATTAAAGCTTTGTGCTTATTTATATGTACATTAGGGTGATTCATATTTTTTTTAGTTTCGTTTGTTTTAAGGTGCTGTTGCTTAAAAAGTAAGTATGAAATGAAGAAAAATTTCTGTACCTCAATTTTATAAGGTGGCGCCGAAGTCTGTTAGTTTTGCATGTAAATTGTATGGAAAAACTATATACATATATAAAAATAATTGGCTTCGGCGCCACCTTATAAAATTGAGGTACAGAGCTGAGTTTTCGTAAAAGTTTTCTTCAGATCATAAACTTAATTTTTTCGCAATAGCACCTCAAAAAGTCACAAACTAAAATTTTAATCACCCTAATGTACATATCATACGACTGAATCAATAGTTCAGGAAGCGAAATCTTCAAAATCGCTTATATTTTAATAAAACAAAATACATTTCAATGGTTTCATTTTTCATAAATAAATTAAAATTTTTTTGATTTCTTCTTTGATGATCTTTAAGCGACTAAAATTTTTTTTCTTAAATTTTTTGTTTGTATTTTTTTTAAAAGATCAGAGAAAACTAGGCAAAATCTTTATGCTCAAAAGAAAAACTATACAAAAAGTTTTCGGTTAAAAATTTAGCTGTCCTTAAATATCCAGCACAGTTGCGAAATTTTGCTTCATTATGTAACCGGTTTGTTCAACAATTTCTGCTCACTTTTTTCTAATAAATTTAAATTTAATTTTATTACTTTAAATTTATTCTGTTCTTAAGTTATAAAATTTGGTTACAATGTTTTGAATTGATTTTATATTTTTTCTTGCTTTAAATGTGTAAATTCGTTTTATGAAAATTCTGGTAAATAAATATAAAAAATTATACTATTTGTAAGCAATATTGTGTAATTATTTGTATAACTTAAGCCATAAAGTTTACATTTTAGTTGATTAACTTTTTACAAGTTGTTTATTTATTTCTAATTATTAATTTTACTTTGTTTAGGTAATAGTCAACTTTTACTTATTTCTTAACTTAGGGAATATATTCCAGTATTTATTGTTTGTTTGGTTTTTACAATTTAATTACATCTGCATTTGGTATTCAGATGTTCTTATTCTTATTAATTAAATACTTTCTAATATTGTCACATTAATTTATGCGTTTGAATTTATTATTAATTTTTTTTATAGATAAAAGCAAATATATTTTGATACATATACAATTTTAGAATTAAGAAAAACCTGGTATATTTATGACTACAGTAGTATGTAAGTATGCTTCAAAAAGTTTTAATTGAAAAGATTTAAAAAAAAGTATAAAAAACTTAAATTAAATCAATTGAAAACTAGCACAATAGACAAGTAAGTTCAGTTTTCTTCACCAAGACTATTATGCAATTTTTTAAAATTTCGAATTAAACGGAATTTTTGACGAAGAAACTGTAAATACCATAGCTACAGACTACTGCCTGTAACGAATATACTATTTCCAGATTTAAGTGGATCTTCAAATTAAGTTCCAATATAAATATTTTTGTAAGATTTATTTTTCTTTTTTGTAGATATCTGATAAGAATTGTACTCATATCGCTAATGTGGTTGATATCAATATATCGTAGAATTCTATGATAGATCAAATTTTTATACAAAAGTTAAGTAGTTTGTTTTTAGGGAGCTTAACTTTTATGAATTCTTAACTTTTTAGAATGTTGGTAATAGACAAATAAGCTAAAATCAAATTGACTCCAAAAACTCCAAAAGAAAAAATCAGAATATTGAGATAATAGTATTTTAGGTGGCATATGGACTTATCTCGTTTTTGCACAAAAGTTTTCAATTATAAAATAAAACTAAAAATATGTATTACAAAAATAAAAATTTTTTAACGAACTTGCTTTTGAAAGGTTCATAAGATAATCTTTGACAAAGTATATTCATAAAACTCCAAAGATATTTGGCTAAAAATATGACAAAGGATTTACGTTGACTTAAAACTCACAAAAGGTTTCCAAAAATAAACTTTGCGACGTCTTTGATGTGCTCGCAAATTCATTGGAGTGGAGGCTCTTCAGAAAACAATACTCTTCTTTTAGCAGAATTGATAAGATTTTTATGGACAATTTCCTAACCTTTTATATATCCTGTAACACATACATAGAAGGGCATGGCAAGTATAAATAAAAGTGTATGGTAATAGTATAGTATATATATATTATATATATATATGTATATTCTAAATATATTCTTGATCAGCGTCACCACCGAAGTCGATTTAGCGTGGCGTGGCACTTTTCAACATTAGAAAATTTGAATTCTGTAGCTTCAGAAGCAGTCATCAACACGAGCTAAATCAGTTTACTCTTAAAGCTCGCTAAAGGGCTTGGCACTGCACGCAATATTTATAAACGTTATATTAAGAGCACTAACAACGTAATCGATATGAAATTTAATATGGCAGATATACCAGCTAAGAGGTACCTTATTTCTAAGTTTTAGCACAATAGTGCCAGTGGGCGTGACACATCCCTTACAAGCAAAACACCTTTACTCTTATAGATAGTGTGCAATGAGAGAAATCTTCATAAAATTTGGTGTGGAGGTGTCGGTTAATATAGGCTTTGAAATTAAATAGAATTCAATGGGATCGCATCAGTGGGCGTGTTAACTCCAATACTAACATTAAGTTGTAAAAGCTATTTTAATGGAACTATTCCAGCAATTGGTATGAAATTTAAGATACGTGTGGTTAAATAGCTATAGGGTCTATCTGAACCGAAAGCAGACGATATAGCACCAGCGGGTGTGGCACCTCCCATACAATTAAATTATTTTAAGTGGAATGTCTATCGAAATATGTGAGTAATCGTACAAAAATTTGGTGTAAGAATTTTCCTTATGGAAAGCTATTTCTGGATCAAAATCGGACTGGATTGTTTCAGTGATTGTGTGTCACCGCCTGAAATGTGCAATTCCACGTAGTAGATTCATCATTGCAAGACTTAATCAATTTTGAATAGGTAACAACATCATTATGATTTTTGGCCAATTGAAACATTTTTCTCGTTGCCATCACTATCACTTGCAAAACGCTACCATGACTACATATCCAGTAAACGCTTAATTCCCTTAATATTTAAGCGAAAAGATATTGTTATTTCTTGTTTATTTTTTTTTTTTAAATATTTTACAAATATTATGCCGTAAAAGCTTATTTAAGCTCACTTTATTAAAAATTATTGCAACTCACTTACACATATGTACGTACGCAGGATACCCATCTACACTTAAATCGTACGTTTATCCTTTAAGTATTAAATTGAATTTAATTTATTGTTTTTTTGTTGTTGATCACTCGAACGTAAGCGTTTTTGTTGTTGTTTTTAGTGCATTTACTACCATTTGTTAATGTTCTTAAAAGTATTTGTGTGACCATGCGTGTGTGTGTGAGTGCGTATTGTTCTCTACATACATACATGCATATATGCATGTTGATCCTATATTTACCCTATGGCCATTTGTTTTTATGCTGTTTCATCCTTTTTTTTTCACGCGTAATTACTTGTTTGTTGTTGTTGTCATTGTTGTAATTCTGTTTTTATTTTTATTGTGTTTTTGGTTTTTATTTATTGACACTTTTATAAATTTATTTGTCGATTGTGTTTATTATTTATTTACTTCATGCACGCATGTTGTAGGTGTGCCAGTCCGTCCGTGTAAATTAAAAATCAATATTATTTTTTATAGTTTTTTCAATTTTTTATTTAATATTTTTGTACCTACCTAAGTGTTTATTGGCTGGCTATTAACTCGCATCATTTTTATTGCATAAAATTGTGAGCAATTCAACGTTTGTGAAGTAGAAATGGGTTTTATTTGGAAACTTTCAATTATTTCAATTAATACATCAGAAATGAGAGAAAAAACCTTATTTTCCAAATGATTTAGTTTAACGAAAAACTTTAAATTGGGAGTTTTTTTTTGAAGATTTTTAAAATGAAAGCGTTAGCATAGACAAATTGTGAAATTTGCCCTTGGTAGTAATGAACGATATTCTTTAACGAGCTTTGGATTATAAATATCGTAGTACTTAATGGATGTTCAGCAAGCCTTTGTATGGTCTTGCTCATGTAGATACCTCCTTCCTCGCACCAAGCAGTCCGACATGCAAATGAAATTCTCCGACCTATGTTAATCTACCAGGTGTATAACTAAGTAATGTCGGTTCGAACATTTATGGTAGATGTCGCCAAAGCCTGAATATTTATCGAATGTCATGAAACTTTGACAGTGTGAAGCGTCAACCTTAACTATCATACCACCAAAGTTTCGCGCCAATCGAGCGTCATTATCGTGTTATCTCAGCGCAGTCAACATGTCGAGTTTCGTGTCGAATAAAGAGCAATCGCGGACAATGATAATTCTGTGTTTTCATTTGAAGAAAATAGCCGCGGAATCGCACCGAATGCTTGTTGAAGCCTTTGGTGAACAAGTGGCAACTGTTAAAACGTGTGAAAGATGGTTTCAAAGATTCAAAAGTGGTGATTTCGATGTCAAGGACAAAGAACGCTCCGAAAATTTACGAAGACGCCGAAATGCAAGCGTTATTGGACGAAGACGATTCCCAAACGCAAAAAGAACTCGCAGAGCTGTTTAATGTGAGCCAGTCTGCCATTTCCAAACGTTTACAAGACATGGGAAAGATTCAAAAGGTCGGTAGATGGGTGCCACATGACTTGAACGAGAGACAAATGGAAAGGCGCCAAAAGACATGTGAAATTTTGCTCGCACGTTTCAAAAGAAAGTCGTTTTTGCATCGAATTGTCACTGGCGATGACAAATGGATCTTTTTCGAGAATCCCAAGCGCAAGAGATCCTGGGTATACCCTGGACAACCGTCAACATCGACTGTTCGGCCGAATCGCTTCGGCAGGAAGACGATGCTCTGTGTTTGGTGAGACCAAGAGGGCGTTGTGTATTATGAGCTTTTAAAACCCGGTGAAACAATTAATACGGCACGCTACCAACAACAGTTGATTTGAGCTGTGCGGAGCAGAGAGAACGGCCGCAATATCAAAAAAGGCAACACAAAGTCATTTTCCTCCATGACAACGCTCCATCACATACGGCAAGATCGGTTCGCGATGCGTTGGAAGCACTCAATTGGGAAGTGCTCGTGCATGCGGCTTACTCACCAGACCTGGCCCCGCCCAATTACCACTTGTTCGCATTTATGGAATACGCACTCGCTGAGCAGCGCTTCGATTCCTACGAAAATGCGAAAATTTGGCTTGAAAATTGGTTTTTCGAAAAACCCAAGGTATTCTATTTGCGTGGAATTCACAAATTGCCTGAAAGATGGGAAAAATATGTGAAAAGCGAGGGAGCGGAGGGAGGGAACGATTCTTCCTTTAACTCTTGAAATAAACGTGTTTTTTTTTAAGAAAAAAACGACATTACTCAGTTATACACCTGGTATTTCGGAAGAGTTATACCTTAAAGCCAGCCAGAGAAGGATACACAGCGATACCAATAAAATTATCCATGCTAGAGTTCATAAAGAGTGTCTTTTCCGTCTCGAAACTCAAAGTTTTAGAGTCGCATTAGTGTTGTATACATTAATTTGAAACTGAATTTTAGCTGAAATATATTAAAATTGGATTCGGTGACGATGCTATCGCTGATGATATAGTTAAGAAGGCTACAGTACACTGAGAAAAGAGTATGCTTCTTTTAAATAAATGTGGTAATTTTAGTGCAGTTTTCGCCAGGTCGAAAATTCGACACAACATACAAAACATGGTATTAAGCCTTGGTTGCATGCACCAATAAAATATTTATTCACAAACTACAGCAGATCAGTTGCAAAAAAAATTATCCCTGGAACTTTAAAAACGAAGATCTGTAACTGAATTTATAAAAAATTGTTCTGAAAAGCTCTTGTAAGAAGACAATTTAAGGACTGATTTATTTACGCTTCAGTTGCAGGCTCTGATATAAAAGAGTATACTTATTTATATGGAGCTTGTTGCCGTTTTCTATCTTATTCTTACATTTTGAATATTAGTTAACTATCAACAAGTTTTGATAGTTATTACCATGTCCTTAATTGAAATTTAAATGGTTGCTTATTGAGCCAAGCGTTATTAACATGAAAACTTTGCAACGCAATTTGGTATTTAATTTAGGTATTTATGATTGTATAAGTACCAAAGACATCCTATGTAAGGAACATCCTTATATAGTATGGAAAATCGTTTTTGGTCATCGATTTTAAGCGCAAATCGATATTAATGAATGTTTGCGAAAAAAAAATTTTTGTTAGTCAAATACATGATTGTTTGAAACGAATGATTGCTACAAAATAATATTTATTTCAACCAATATATGATTTGGAAATTATTACCAAATATATAATTGATCCAATAATATTATTCAATTCACTGTGACATTTTAACATACATATATCAAATATTTAATTCGCCTATAACAAATATCTACTATAATTAAACGAGCAATAATTGTATGTATTTATATATATATATATATATATATATATTTATATTTATATTTTCAGACTTTATTTCCAAAACGGGTGCAGCGATTTTGATGAAACTTGAGAGTAAGGGACATATGTAAACAAAATTGGGATTGGGCTGGGTTTTAACTTATCAAAGACTCCTGGAGGGGCGTGGCACAGCCCTAAACTTTTATTTTCATAACGTCATATCTCGAAAACCATTCAAGATATTATAATAAAATTTGGTACACAGATGCAGATTATAAATGTCTTAAATTTTGCCAAAAGTGGGCGGAATCGGAAAAGTGGGCGTGGCACTTTTCAATAATTGAAAATTTTTATTCAATATTACTCAAAAACGGCACTGACGATTTTCATAAAAATTTTATAGATAATACCACTAAAAGCAGTCACCATAACATGCTATACTGGCAAAACTCGGTGAAGGGCGTGGCACAGCCCATAATATTTATAAACGTTATAATAGGAAAACTAACAATGCAATCGATATGAAATTTAGCATGGTAGGTATACTTGCTATAAGGTATTTTTAAACCAAAAATGGGCGCAATAGTACATGTGGGCGTGGCACCTGCCATACAAGAAAAAAGCGTTAAATGTTATATTTTGGGTGCTATGAGAGTAATCTTCTTAAAATTTGGTGAGGAGGTGTCGGTTACTACAAGCTTTGAAATTAAATGTATTTCGACGGGATTGTTTCAGTGGGCGTGGCACCTCCCATGCAAGCAAAAACGTTTTGTGCAATATTTGGTGAACTATAAGAGTAATCCTAATGAAATTTGGTATGGAGGTATCGGTTACTATAAACTTTAAAATTAATTGAATTTCGACGGGATTGATTCAGTGGGCGTATCACCCCCATACAAGCATAACACGTTTTGTGTTATATTTAGTGTGCTATGAGAGTTATTTTTTTAAAATTTGGTATAGATACATATGTCGGTTAGTAAAAACTCTGAAATTAAATGGACTTCGACTGGATTGCACCAACTTTTTTTAACCTCTTTCAACATTTTCCATATTTTTCCGACTTTGTCAAACTCATTCAACTTTTTCGACTTTTTCAACATCGTTCAACTTTTTTCGAGATTTTCAACTTTTTGGAAATTTTCAACCTCTTTCAACTTTTTCAACACTTTCACTTTCACGCTTCAACTTCTCTCAACTTTTTTCTGTTCCATTTTTTTCCGACTTTTCCAACATTTTTCGCCTTTTCAACCCATTTCAACATTGCCCATACTACTTTTTTTAACCTTTATTGACGTTTTTCAACCTCTTACAACTTTCCTAATTTTTATTTTTGGCTTTTCAACTCTTTGTAATGTATTTTAAATATTTCAACTTATTCAATATTAGTCAACTTTTTCAACAAATTCCATATTTCTTCGATTTTGTCAACCTCAAAACGAAAAACCGAACAGTGGTCGGTCTCCAGGTACTACAATACTATTTGTTAATTATTACCAAATTTTGGTACATATAATTAAATTGTTTTCTCACTGTAGCTAAACTCTATTATTAGTATTACTATTGTTGACTGATGATTATTGATTTAATCAAATTTTGCGAGTGAATTTAAACTAGTTAAGAAGTTAACTTCGGCCAGGCCGAAACTCACATACCCAACACTGCATTGAAAGTACCTTTTAAATATCTGTTGAAGTAGTTCAGATTTTGAAAAACTCAAAAAAGTTGAAGTAGGTTGCAAAATTTTGAAACAATTAAAGATTGATAAAATAGTCGAAAAATAACAAAGAAATATACAATTGAAATTGAAATGGAAGATTGAAAACCTATATACCTACATATATAGAAAATGTTGAAAGAACTCGAAAAAAAAATGAGAAAGTCAAAATACGCTACGCGGCCTTTTTAATTTCCGCCTACTTCTTGTTCACTAAATTATATTATGTGATCGTATAGTTTCTTACAATTTAGGGCAGTGGCACACCTACCCGCACAATCCAATCCGATTTTGATTCAGAAATAGCTTTTAATAAACAACATTCTAACACCAAATTTAAGTTCGATTTCTCACATATTTCGATACTTAAGGTATTTTGCTTGTATGAAGTGCCACGCCTACTGGTGTTATATCGCCAGCTTTTGATTCAGATACTCCTTATAGCAAGTAAATCACCTACGTTAAATCAATTGCTGCAATAGTTCACTTTAAATAGCGATTACAACTTTATGTTAATATGGGAGGTGGCACACCCACTGATGCAATCTCTTTGAATTACATCGAATTTCAATGCTTATTGTAACCGACACTTCTATACCAAATTTTTTGAAGATCACTTTCATTAAACGTTTTTCGCTTATATGGAAGGTGCTTTAGGGGCCGCCAATATGTCAAGTATGTTGGTTGCATTTGAGCTTTTTTTTTAGCTATGCAATGCTTCACTCCGGCGCTGCTGAAAATAAGAGAGTTTTCCAATTATATTCTGAAAACTATTATTAAAAATAAACGACATAGCTTAAAGTTTATCCAAGACGTAGTGCATTTTAAGATATAATGAAAAGCAATGCACGATCTGCTTAAAAAATACTACGGAAAAAATTCAACAAAACAACTTTAATCTCTTGAGATAAACGCCAACAACTTCTTAACTTAATATGTACGCATTTAACCAATGGGTGAGTGCGAAGATAATGCATTTAATTGCTGTTTTGTAAATGCAACACTAAACCAGAAACCTAAAAAACCACCTGAGTTACAAAACAATAGGAATAGTAGTAGCCAATGCAGAAGCAACAAGGACATACGGGTTGTGCTGATGTTGTAACTACGTTACCACAATTTGGAAAACCAGAATGTAGCCGCAAAAATTAAGTGCCGAATGTCCAGTTTGTTGTTTTGTTTTGAACACAAGGTGTCCGGGTTTGGGTTTTGTGGGTCTCTACATTTGTGCATTTAAGGATGAGAAATGTCTTTTTGTGCATGATTATGTGAGTGCGTATATCGGATATCTTGCACATTTGCTGTTTCGATGTTTTGTCAGTGTTGGTGTTACGCCGTTTGTGTTGGCGTCGTCCACATACCAAATGATTAAGGACATGAAGAGGCAATTAATAGACCAGAAGAATATTTATTATAGCTGCAACTATGCAATTCATGCAACAACTACATAAGTTTACCACAACAACTACAACTACAACAACAACAACAACTACAACAACAGCAGCAGCAGCAACGAGAGAGCAAAATTCAAAACAAAACAACAAATTTAGCCATTATGCACATTAACAGTACGTTGGCATAAAATTATTAGCACTAAAATTAGCAATATTTTCTGAAAAGATTTCAGATTCGAGTGTATTCGGAGACAAATTTTTCTGCTAACTAAATAATACTATATGATATATTTCCAAGGATTATCCCATTTTCTGTTTCAAAAACCGAATGCCCAACGTTCACTTTTAGTTTTTCATCTTGAAAGACTGATTGTGCCAATGTTAGAGAAATATTTGTGTAGCTTTTTCGGGTTTCCCAATAAGAGTGCACTTTTAATATATTGTATAATTAAGTGATCGTGCAAGTGGAAATTTGACAGCTGTTCCGATTGAAAACATTGCCGAAAACAACAATTCGGCATTGTTCGCAACAACTTGGAGCAAAGTGAAATGAATGCCGATTTCTCGAAAAAGTCATCTTCACCGTTGAAGCGTATTTCCATCTAAATGGCTTCGTGAATAAACAAAATTGTCGAATTTGGGGCTCAGAAAATTTTCACGCGATCCATGGGTAAGAAATGCATTCACAACGAGCATTCGATGTTTAAGTATAAAACCAGAAACAATTCCTGAGCTCAAGGCCGAAATCCAACGCGTCATCGGTGAGATAGAGTTACATCTTTGTGAAAAAGTCATCGAAAATTTCTTGAAAAGAGTTGTATCAATAATTGTCCATATGTAGATAAATAAATATAAAGTATTCTTTAATATTAACATTAAGCTCAGTTAAATTAAAAAAATTTTTTGTTTCTATATATCAACACTAGCTTGTAAGTTTCATGTCGGAGGTTTTTTTATAGTAGTCTTTTCCTTCGTAAAAATAAATTTTTCCTCAAAAAAAAATCTCTTTGAACATAATACTTTTTCAAGGACAGGTAGCATTTCGTTAATGTTGGATAGATCGGTGGAGAGTAATTACCACATTGTTTTCAACTGCGCGCTGGTATCCACCTTCTGCAAAAAATTTAAGTGTTCCAGCACTAATGGTCCTTCACCGAAGGCTAATTTTCCTTAAGAAAGTCCTAAAAGGCTAATGCGATCTTAGGAAGCGATCAGTTGACTATGTACATAATACATACGCTGATTCTGGAACTCAAGCAAACAACAGCATATGTTTGAACATACACATGAAATCGATTCTAGAACACCTCAAACTATTTCGATCCAATTTCGATCGATATCTATCACATACCTGATCAGCTGCGTTTTATACGCCAAGTCGTTGAGTTGGAAAATATTTGATGATACAGGCAAGTACTGTAATCAATATGAGCTGGAACCAATGCAACAATTCTAATTTTACTAAACTCGGTATTAGAACGTTTGGTGCTTTGAAATTTGACTACAAATCATAATTTTTTGTATATACACTGTATTCACAATACAAATGCAATTGCACACATATACATACATATGTAAGCATACAGAGAATATTTTTTGTATAAATTGTATTTTCTGTTTAAATGTTATTTTAGTGTTTTTTGGCTGCATAATTTTTGCTGCTGCTGCTATTGCAAGCGACAGAAAAATAATTTATGCTGTACATTAAAATTTAATTGTTAAGCGCGCACACATATACATACATACAAAACTGCAGACGCACACACAACACATGCGAATGCATTTCATTGCCATTTCTATTGTTGTAATTATTGTTATTGCAATTATTCTTGTTGTTGCTGGCAGTAGCAACAAAAGTTGCAGCAATAATTTCGCTGCTTTGAAGTGTCCTTGTACATAAAATGCGCATCCTAGATTTTTCGTTTTTTTTCAACTTGCACACGCAACTACAGCTACTCACCCAACCGTCCATATACATACATTCGAGTACACAATGACACGAACGCATGCCTGGTCTGCTTGTATTTCAGAAAGTTTTTGAGGTGTTCATTTGAAAATTTGTCTCTCTATTGCAACAACTCTGTCGCAACTCTACTGCATTTGGAATATTAATTGTTGCCATAAAATTAGGGAGGAGGTTGTAGCTCATTTAAAATGGTAAGGGCGGATGCTTTTGGATTATTTTGTGTTGTATCCTTTCTGGGCAAGAATTTAATGTACAATTGTTATTTGTCTCTTTTAAACTTAAGTTACAATTCAAATTAATTATCTTATTTTTGGTAGTTAATAAATTTTGCTGCATTGCAAACCACTTAAGTAAATTAAAGCTGCAGGTACATTATTCATGTTGGTCATTTGATTAAGTGGAAGAAGTGACTTTTCTTGTAGTTTCTAAAAATGTTTTTAAGTTTAATTAAATGGCTCTAATACTGAACTTAAGCCAGACTGCACTGAACCGGTGAATGGAAAACAATTCAAAGTATTTATTTATTATTTATTTATGTTAATTAAAAATACATACATACATAATTTTTATCTATATCTTTTACAAGAGAACCAATTTCATCATTGCAATTGGAAAGCAAAAAGTTTGAGCCTTTCGTTAAGAGAGTGAAGAATCAGTCTCCAACGTATATTCCAAATCTCTTAAAGAATGACTAAGTTTTCACTAAACCTGTTGATAAAACTTATCTTTTGGCAAACATCTTCGCTAAGTGTGCAATACTCCCAGATAGCAATCAGTCACTGTCCTGCGTCGAGAGTAAGTCATCAACTCTGGCGACCATATATTTTAGAACTAGGGCAGTGAAAAGAGTACTTGTAAACCTTAACATCAACAAAGCCTCAGGGCCAGATGGTATACCATTCCATGTGTTGAGAAACTGTGCCTCAACACTGGCTCGACCATTGCGCAATCTTTTCAACATTTCCTACACTTGTCGGGAATTTTCATCATGTTGGGAGGATGCTGACGTCAAGCCAAAATAAGGCGATATAACCAACCCTTATAATTACAGCCTTTTGCGATTCGCTCTGCGCTCTCCAAATGGACAGGCCAATAACCTTTCATCTTGTAAACTATCTGGAGCGCAACAAATTATCATACTTAGTAATCGGCTCTATGTGATCCGCAGTGCCTGCTCTATCGGAGGTCTGATAGCGTTGGTCACCGAACCAATATGTTCATCTTTACAGTGATAGTATGGTTCTCGCTCTAGATATCTCTAAGACATTTCATCAAGTTGAACACCTGTCCCTCATTTATTTGCATATAGTGTCGATAGCTTCTGCAGTGGCCACCCTAAACGTGTTGTCTTAGACGGTTTCACTTGAATACCCATTAATACTAGAGTTCTCCATGGTTTCGTCTTATCTCCGTCTCTCTCGCTTGTTTTTATCGATGACCTTCTATCATTGACCACCAACCCAATCCATTCCTTTGCGGATGACAGCAACATTTGTCGTTCATATTGCTTTAAAAAGCGCCCAAGCTCTATGGAGGTTGAGAGACAAAGGCGTTCTATAAATCACTGACTCTGAAATGACCTACAAGCAATCTCCGAGTAGGGTCACGCTAATCGGGTCGATTTTAAAGCTAGAAAGACCCAATAAAAAAAGATCCTATGTTCTTATATTGTCTCACAAGTGAATGGATTATTCTTCTCTCCTCCTCAGAATGGCTGGCGCAGACATTATGAGTTCAAAAACTTTTGACGTTCTGGGTATATCAGTTCTGTCGAATCTGAGGTGAACTTGGGAGTTTCTTCGGGGCCATCCCTTTTGCGTCGCGACGGTGCTTAATAGAACGTCGTACTGTCATGATAATTCGTTTTTTGGCCGTAACATTTATCTGTGGTATAATCTTCCAGCGAATCTTTCTTGATTGCTCTAATATCCATTTTCTAAGTGGCTTCAAATGTAATCAGTATATTGAAACTTCCACAAAAGCTGATGAAAGCAGTTTTTTCTCTAAGAACCATACCTTAACGGATACATATTTGAGTTGCGAACAGAATTAATAGCTTATCTTTTGCTTTTGTATACATTGATTGCACCCAAAAAGAATTTGATTAGTATGATTGTACAAATTGGAAATTGCTAGTGGGCATTGAAACAAGGCTGCAAGTGTAGTTGAATGGTTGAGTAGACGATTGTGCTGTTGTCATGTCAACAATTAAATCAGATTTAAACAAAAAAAAAAAAAAAAACAAAAGGAGCAACGCGTTGATGCAACAAATTTGCCAATTAAACACAAACACCAGGAAACAACAGGAAACACACGCACAACAGCAACAACAACAATAGCAATAGCAACAAGGCAAGGAGAACATCAACAATGGTGCAACAAGCCATGATGTTGTCGATATTGTAGCTCTTGACGTTTGCTGATAACAAGCGGCAAATTACACATACAAAAGCATATGCGCCGCTCCTCATCCCTTCTTAATAGCAATACTTTTACTTGCATCATCTTTAATTGATGCACGCATGGCCACACTGAATATTGCAAGTCCTCGACGTCGATGTTGCTATTGTTCTTAGGTATTGCTAAATACCTGATATGGGCAGAAAAGTGGAGGTAGAGATGAGGCACAAGAACTTTACTGTGTGTTTGTGCATGTCCTTAACATATTCAATATGTGCATTTAAGGCTGCATTTCAACTGCATCCTTATAAAATACAGTGGAACGAATTAGAGTTACATTCAAATAAAAAATAAGAGTATCGTGTGATGTGTAAATATTATGCCTTTTCAGTGTGACAAAAACTTTGTTCACTCATGATAAAGAGTCGGAAAGTATTATCGTATTATCGAAAAGTAACAATAATCTGATTAGAATGGAAACATATCGATAGACCATTTGAAGTCAAAAAGCATCAATAAATTTCAAAAAACCTTGAAAGTCCAAGACTACCAAAATGTCAATACCGAAAAATATGGAAAAGCATTAAAAGTAAAAACCTTTTGGATAGTTTCGAATTCAAATTAATGAAATGCTTCGAAAATTTGAAAAGAGTCGAAGTACCGAAAATTTAAAAGCACCAGGTAGTGTAGAAAATCAACAAAAAGTAACAAAAAGTTTCGAAAATGTCAAAACTTATTTTACAATATTGGAAAAAAAAGAAGAACAGTTTTAGAAAGCTGAAACCAGTGAATAGCATCAAAGTCTATAAAAAAGATAAAAAAACAAAACAAAGTAAAAGAAATCAAAAACTCGATAAGAAGCGATAGTACCTACCAACAAGTAGCAAACAGTATTGAATGATTAAGAAATGTAAAGTATCAAAAAATATTGAAAGTATCGAAAAGCATCAATTAAAAACTATAAGCTATAAGAAACATTGAATAGTATGAAAAAGTTTAGAGTACAAAGAAGAAAAGAGCAAGATAGAAAGACGTCAAATTAAATATCAAATCAAAATAGAAATTAAAATGTCGATTAAAGTCGATAGAACCGGATATTATTGAAAGAGCGAAGACATAAAATAAGTTGAAAACTATCAAAAAGTACCAAAATATCAATCTAAGTCAACTTCTGCTTCATTCGGCTCCTTTATTCCAGGCGGGATATACAATATGTATGCTTCAACTAAGCAAGCGCACAATCTATCCTATATTTGAATTCTAATTTTCTAACTTCTCTATCAAAACTCTTTTACAAGTTTCACAGCAAATCAATCTATTCATCTGGATTGTATACCTTTGGTCTTTGCTGTTAGATAGCAGATTTTATCGCACTGATCTGGCATTATCAGTGCTGACTTGGATGAGTATAAAGTTCTCAAATATGAGAGATCAAGATATGGTATCAAATTGACATACAATGAATCTTCTCCTAATAATCTCATTCAAAGCTTATAGTCGACCATTTGTATCTTTCACTGAATATGTTTTGTCGATCAATACCGAAAATTATTGAAAATTCTACCAGATCGCAAAATACCGGATGTCATTGAATAGTATCAAAAGTTCGGATATCCAGACTACTTGAAGTAAAGATACTGTCAAGGTTTGAGATTGGATATAGCGTCCTTAGTTGGCTAAATTTTGACTTTGCAATGTTTACAAAAAGAATAACAGTTCTCACCACTCACAAAATAGCATTCAATGAAAATGAGTAATTTGGAGATATTGCCGAAAGATGGAAGAATTGAAAGTTTTTAATTTCAGTCGTTTAGTTTTTTTATTGCAATTGCATTTTTTTTTTAAATTAAACGTACAGTTCTTTATCAAACATTACAACAAAGGTTCGATTTAACCTGTTCATTGTGAAATAGATATATTTTGACTATAACTATGAAGACATTATGAGACCAACTTAGTTAGGTTAGGTTAAGTTAGGTAGGAGTGGCAGTAGCACTATGTTACGAAACCGACTCACTTTGACTCAATGTGATCCATTCTGATACCACAGGCTGTCTGACTAAACCCTCTCGTTGAACTAACCAGATTTCGCTATAAAACTAAATATCTGACCTATACTAATATGTCTAAAGTCATCCAGGTCACCAGGTTTACCAATTCTGCTTCGCTACACAATTCAGAAGCGTTCAACAAATACTTAAATTTGGGGGCTCAGATCAATGTTGAATTACTCATTAGATGCTGTCGAAGTTCAAATTATGTCCAAGTTCATCTTCAAAAAGGGTTTGAAAACATTACGCGAAAATCATTATCTGAAGTTTGCTTACAAGCATTGAAGTGAAATTTTAAGGTTAATAGAAAACTCGGCCTTCCTTAATCATCGCTGAAACGATCGCTGAAATAGGAAAAACGTGAATCCGGGAAATATTATGGAGGATTAAAGGCACTTGCTAATAACCTTGCGTGACGCAAGAGTTTTATGGATTCCCTACCCTCCGCGAAAAAATTAAGAACTCTGAAGCGGAACAAATTAATTTTATCCCACAGTGCAACGTTGCCTTCCATTGCATCGGAGAACATGCGTTGCATTTATCGCAATCACTGAACAGTTTGGAATGCATAAGCGAATGTTGCAAGTTGGGTCCGTATTCATTTTATACATATTTATTTACAACAACCACATCTAGCAGAAGTACAACATAAGCAGCAACAGTGGCAGTAACATATGAACGAGTATTTGTAACGCATTGCATTCGAAATGCATGCTACGCCTTTTCACTGTTTTGGCTACTAAAAAATTTATCAAATATGAATGGACAGAAGACGATAAGAATTAAGCCTTCAAGTGCAATGCCAAAAGCAACAATAACAAGCGTAGCAACTTACTGCAGTAAAGTATGAGTGTACATACTTACATACTCGAATGTACTTCACTGCATGCAGCAAATTGGTTGTGCAACGAATGCATTTGGCATCATTTGAATGCAAGTAAAATGCAACCGCAAAACGTTATCAATCCAATCTACCACTACCTCTTTTCTTATTTATAATGCATATCAGTTGCTACTTTATGCTCATTTCATCCCATGCATTCTATCTTGAGTTGGTGCAAATGAATCTGCATCAAAAATTAGTTGCATCGTGAATAGTAAGATGTAAAATGTTCTTCTGGTAGTGATATATTAACAATGCCACTGAGAAAAATTTTATATAATCCAATAATCTACAATATGAAGATCATTGAAATCAAATCCAAAGATCTATGTTGATGTGATGAGGAGAAGGAGACTGCAACACATTACATAGCTTTGGGGATTGAACAACATGATATTTTAAGTCTGGGAAACTTTTAAAGTTAAGCAATATATTCAAAATATCAAGGATGGATCAGGTTTTTCGATTGCTTCCCTGAATTTAATTAAAGATAAAAGATATTAGGTGATCAGCCTTACTAAAATCAACTGCGTTCTCACATGACAACATTTTGTACCAAAATAAATGCATACACGTCATTGAAACAATGCCGCCACATTAAAAGTTGAACAATCAATCGGGTTTGCCTTTTCAACTTTTGAAAATTATAAAACCCTTACAGCTGATGACATATATAGTGCTGCAAAGGCACGTATATATGCTTTTATAGGATCTGAAAAGTCCTTCACAGTATGTCACGTACTTGGAGTTAAGGAAATACGCTAGAAATTTTCCAAGTGAGCTAAGAGACCGTTTATATCATCACGAAAGAGATGCAGAATGATGTCCTCAAGGAGCGTGTATTCTCTAATGCTGTGGTGCTATGTTATCAACACTTTGCTAGATGAAATACAGAATGTTGATCATGTTCCATTATATGGAGAAAATGTGTGCGCACTGGTGTCCGGATGGCCTCAAGGGACTGTGTGTAATAAAATGAACCTATTGCTTAAACATATCGAAAATTACAAAAGATATTCCATAAATTAAAGTAAAGTCAGTTCACAAAGAAACGTAAACGGCAAACCAGCAGCTCCTTACATTGAGAGCTCAAAGTCAGATATGTTGGACTAGATTTTTATGGAAGTCACGAAAGAACGCCGATGGGAGCGAACTTAATCAAAGGTGTAATTTTTTTATTCACATAAATATAACGCTGAAATCGAAGTGGCAAATATATCAAACAGTACTACATGGTTCAAAAAGTCCCGTGAAAAATTATGAAAACACAAACTTTTCGAGGGAAATATACTTCATCCAACGATCCTCCAACATTTCGATACCTTTTTTATAGTAGTCGGCGTCAAGGCGCTCAAAATAGGTATCAGTTTCGAACTCGATCTCCTCATTTGAGTAAAAACTCTTTCCCTGGAGCCATCTTTTCAAGTTTCGAAACAGATAATAGTCGCTAGGGGCCAAGAATACGGAGAATACGGTAGGTGGTGCAGAAATTCATATCGCAATTCGTTCACCGAAACAGCTCTAAATTGGCCTCCGCATCACCGACACGATGTTGCTTTTGATCAATTGCACAGGCCGACAAATTTTTAAACCAGACCTATCATACCCGAAGGACTTTAATGCGCTGTATCCGAAACCGAGCTCAGATTGGGGTGCTCTATACTTGGCAATTAGAGTCGAAGAAAGCTCAAATTTAGATCTATATTTAAGATATATATCTACACAGAAACTATTCTATCAAATAGAATAAAATCTAAGGGTTTTGCAAAAGCTTTTGTCAAGAAGATTACCGTATTGAAGAAAGCTTAGTGAAATCAAATATTCAGGATAAATGAAAAGAAAATTACATAATAATGAGAAATGATCTTATCCTATTGTTTTTAAGAGGGATTTCTCTTCGAAACGACTACGAAGGAAACATTGCAAAATTGAACAATAAGTCTTTCTTATTGATTTTATGAGTTTATTTTTGCTTTGTGTTAATGCAAGAGTACAAGTAGAAAGGGTTGGATTCTGCAGAGAATGAACATATTTTTTATAATTTTTATTATATCAAATATATTGAGAAGAAAACGAAAAGTATAGAATGAAGTAAAATGATGTATCAGTATACGCGCCTGGCCACATATCTCAGCAAAAGAACTGCTAAACAAAAGCAATAAGTTATTTCGGTTAAAGGGGATAAATTCGCTTGTAGCAGCTTTCAATATTCAGTGAAATGCAGTACATATATACAACCAATAACATTTGGAACTTAAACAGAATTTAGCTTTTTAGATGGCTTAAAATAGAAAGATAGCAGGAATGTTTAGTTTATGAAGAAATACAGCAAAATTAAAATCATGTTGATCGTTAAAGCAAGATGTCACCTGACATGGATAACAACACTTTCAAAAGTCTTACGACCAAGTCAGTTTGTACAATATGCCATTTGTGATTAGTCGAAGATCGGAAGAATATGATGAAGAATGGGAAAACATTAATATTGATTTTTGTAATAGAAAAGTTTAAGCGTTAGAATTTACATGTAAAAATTATATTTTTAAGACCCCAACAATTTTCGATTGCCAACTATTTAATAACATAGGTATAAATATACGAGTATAGTGTCAGCATAGAGCTTTACGAGGCCCGGCGCTAAAATACGACATTGACCACTTTTTCATGTAAAATTATTAAAAATAGCAGTACCAAAGGGGCTCTCAGGGGCTCTTTTACTGTTTCCATAAAATATCAGGCCTCTCTTAAGATCGGGGCTATAGTACCCCCTCTCTTATGTGCTTTATATCAACACGAAGCATAGTACCTCCACAAAACTTTTCCAAAGTGCACGATCTGTAGTGAGTAACTTCAATTTTCTTCAGCAATTCCCTGATTCACATATTTTTTGTTTTAGAAATCGTTTCCACAATGATTTAGGACTGCTGCGCTTGATACTTACCTGAGAGTTCCACGCCAATGCATGCCGACAGACTTCACTTGATGATTTTCGCAAAGTCTTAAAAAATTCCATTTCCATTTTTGCTGTTTCATTTGAATGGAAATTGGATCTTGACATCATCTGGTGAGCAACTGGACATTAGAGATGGTTCTAGGCCAACAAACTTGCAAAATTCGGCGAAGACAATTGTTGGTGAACTTCTGCAGCAGAGCGGTTTTGGTAAGTCATGCTTCACAACCATACAAAAGAATTGGTTTCACACTTGACTCAAATTGTTGAGCTTCGGTGTCGTTGACCGAAACGAAGATTGCCAAACATTAGGAAGTTGAGCGATGGTACCTTTCGCTTTGTTTATTCAAGCGCTAGTGATACCCGCGGCTTTGTACGCGCACGTCCCGTTGTTTTTTTCATAATGAAATTACTCTCTTGACATCTCATTTCATATTCTTTCTTTAAAAGTAACAAAAATAAAAAACTAGAGTTTGTTCTCTGAACTTCGAAGCTAATACAAACGGTACAAATGAGAAGAAGAAAATCAACAATAACAACACAGAATTCAAAAAGCAGCATAAGTTACGAAAAGCGAAACCAGCATTTTTATCTGAGGTTTGGCAAAATCTAAATCATAAAAAAAAGGATATTGAACTTTTAAAAATAAAAAATAGGTATGCAATAACCTTCCTTGGTATAAATATGTTGTTTTAAAAAAAGAATTATTAAAATCGGCACAGTATATTTTGCGCCAAAGCGTTACAAACCGCTTTCATAAAAGCAATTTTATATAAATAGTGTGGATTGATGTCCTACTTTGTACCACCATGAGCGAATAGACATGATTTTTGTTTTCTTTATGTTGACGTTCAGACTTAAATCTTCCGAAGAAGATCTGATGGCAGTGAGTTTTTTTACATTTCTGACTGCTTGGTGGCAAGAAGCGCCCCCCTAGCTGTACCATAATTCGACGCTATGCGAATATATAAGTTAAAGCTATAAAATGATTGCTATTATTGGCTGAGTGCTAGAGCTACTTTGGCATATCATCACAAAGTTTTCTATGTTAAATAGTCAACTTAACCACTTTCATATTAATACAATTTATAGCAGGTTCACAAAGTTTAGCATTTCATATTAATGTATGTACAATTTATAGCAAGTTCGCAAAGTAGTAGAAAAAACCTTAATAAAACTTACCTGTAACATTAGTGACAGTTAATGACAACTGGATATGCTGTATTTTTTGATAATTTTAAGTTGTTATTAAAATTAAATTGTAATGTTTCTTACTAATATGAAAAATATAATAATAAATTTAAAAGTAATATACAATTATTATATTTTTTATATTTTTAGTTTTCAATATTATTTAATAGTTTCCTAAATACATACGTACGTTATTTGATTTCAGTTTTTTATGCATATCGGAAGACTTTATTATGTATGTATATTGTATTCTTATGTATACGTGTTGGTGTATTAATATGTATGTATTATAATTACGCAATATTTTAAATATTTGTTTTGTATGTTTAAATGGAATTACATACATATATAATGGTTCATTTAATCTTTACCTTAAAATTTCTCAAATATTTACTTACAATCAAAAAATTTCGAAAACTGTGAGCTTACGCAAAATACTCAACATTAATTTCATACATACAGATTTATATATTTTATATATTGGCATTAATTTTTCTGATTTACATATTTTACGTAATATGTAACAAAATTTTCTAAAAATTTATCTTAAATCTTAAAGCAGCAACTACACATTTTAGCAACAATTTTACTTAATACAAAATTAATGTACATACAATTTATTTTTGCATTTTCAAATTTACATTTTCATTTTACAATTTCGATTTTAATTGGAATTCAAAAAAAAAAAAAATATATTCACTTTTTCAAAGCCTTTTTACCATTGCATGTTTTCGAATTATTCGGAAAATTTTTAATGATTTTGTGGAAAATTTTATATAGAAATATTTGGCTAACTTTGTTGCTATTTGCAAATGCAAAAAAAAATTTTGCTTGGAATGGTTATAAAACAGTAGATACACAGCAGTTCTTAAATCTACTTCAAAACCTGCAGAAACATTTTTTTATTATTGTCATTTTTAGTTGTTGTAATATTGATTGAAAAACAAAAATGTTTTTTTTTTCTTATAGTTTATCGTTGTCAGTGCTGAAAGCTTAGTCCTTCAGAATGTTTATTTTTTGGTATAGAAAAGTTGACAGCTACAGCTTATCTCGAACCTTTAAAAGAACAAAGAATTACAGTAAAGTTGTAATTAATAAATTATATATCATGTTATGATTAAGAAATGTGAGCTTAAAATAATTGAAATAACAAAATAAATAAAAAGAAATGAAGTTATTATTAGGCCTGTTTCTAATCACACTACTAAGTGGATCACTTTTTTCGATCCTAATATTAGTTTAACGTATATGAGACTCGGTTTCATGGGAATAAAAGCAATAGAAATAAAAACATTTAATCGCGTCTGCCTATTGGCTGACATGAAAAAGGAAAAAATTGACAACTCCAGCGCTGCTTTTTTGTAAAAGGCAGTGGCAGTGTTTTTGAGTCTTAAGGCTCTTTGTCTTTTATAAAGTTTGACCATTATTTGATCCCATGTAGGCGTAGATCCTTAACAAACAAATAATTTTATTTCTTTGTTTGTGTTTTTGAACAGATCATAATGTAATATTATTTTTCCTAAGCCTCTTGTTCAGTAAGTACTGTAAGTGCAAAAAACAAAACTTAATTAAGAATAATGAAGCGCACTACGACAGAAGATCTGGCTTATGCCAACAACATTGCTCTCCTGTCGTCAAGATCTACCGATATTCAAACCGAGGCTCATCGACCAGGTAAATTCCGACTTGAGGCGAATATGGATGATTTGATGGACCCGCGCAACCTCGAATCGCGAACATCATTTGGCTACCAACCATATTTCTATTTCAACGGATATTGGCTGGCACTGGATAAGGCGTATCATCTGAATAGCTGAAACTTGTCGATTAGCGCTTTGGTGAAGCCCTACATATATATAGAGAAAGAGACAGAACTTTGTGGCAACAAATGGCAGAAAATGATTTATCAAAAATTAGCACAAACTGGCACAGCATAAGAGAACGAGATAGTGATCGAAATAGTTATAGAGTCTTGAATCAGGATCTATGCTCCTAAAGGAGCTTTAGGATTTACATATATATGTAAGTTGTAATAAGATTTTGTGAACCGGTTCAAACTATCGGTGAAAGTGCGAACTATAAATATGTAAAAGTTCGAGTGTCCGGTAAAAAAGTGGTCCAGTTCAGAAACGATTCAAAGCCATTGAGAATACATGTAACTTTTCAACGTTTTTGTTGTGAAATCTTACTGATTTCTTCCTTTTATATTAAAATTATTGCTTTTTGGAAGCGGAGTATGTAAAATTTGAAAAGTACATTCCTCAGATGTATATCAACAAAGATTTTACAAATAAAGTATAAAAAAAGGAAAAGCGATTTACGAAATAGTTTATGAGTTTATGAGACAACAAAATCTTTTGAAAACCAATAAAATTAAAAGGAGTTCTCGGAAAGATTAAATTTTTTAAGAAACTTGAGTTTAGCGACTGATTTTTTTTATTATAATTAAACATTATTTAATCGAAATTACAGTCATTTAGCAAAGACCAATATTGTAAATTTTTACGTATTGATCAATGCTATTTTTTATTCAACAAACATGACAAAGATAACAAATGGAATAATTTAACCTGGTAATTGGTGACATGTTTCGGCTATCACGATATAGTCTCATCTAGGCTTGCCAGATCCAAATTCTGTTTCACCTGGACATTTACAAAAAAAAAAACAAAAAAAATCTTGATTTTTCTGGACAAATAATAGCCTAAGAGATGGCAGCCACTTTGAGCAACCTACTAGATACAAAGCTAAAATTTTGTCTGTGCTTGATTTAGTACTAGTAAAATTAGAAAATCAAAATCTGGCAGCCTTGGCGCGATCGCGAAGGTACCCCCTAAACGTTACGAAATGCAAAATATTTTCGAAAAACCCATTATAACTGGAGAACGGCTGAAGGGATTTCCAAAATATAGATGTCATATGAAAGATGATTTAATGAGCTATAATATTTTTTCACAAAATTTTGAAAATTTTAGGGTGTACCTTCGAAAATTTTAGGGTGTAACTTCGCGACCGCGCCAAGGCTGCCAGATTTTGATTTTCTTATTTTACTAGTACTAAATCAAGCACAGACAAAATTTTAGCTTTGTATCTAGTAGGTTGCTCAAAGTGGCTGCCAGCTCTTCTGCTATAAGAAAACTAAAGCTTAATTTCAGAAGAACATACATATTTTATTTAAATGAAATAAACATAACAATTCAGTTAAACAAAATTAAGTGCATTTCTTAAATAAGTTAAATTAATTTAATTTACCGTTACCTTAATATAGAAAGGCCCTAACTAACATTTTTGTTTCTTTACAGGAGAACGAAAAAACTTAATTAAAATTTATGTTTTGTAGTATTGAAGTGAGATTGTTTTTTTTTATTTGGTTGTAAATGCTTTGTTTTCAATCGTAGCACACACATTTTTATCAATATTATATTAGTGGGTGGCCTTCCGACATCTACAAAAAAAAACTCGATTTTGAAAAAAAAAGTTAGTTAGGGCCTTTCTATATTAAGGTAACGATAAATACTTATCGATCGAACTGCTTTTATTTAAAATTGGTTGATTATGCTTGATCTATTTGTTCACAATACAAACTCAACTGACCGTCAGTGTTGCACACTTATTTTCATTTGAAGGTACGAAGCTGTTGGTCGCGTTCAGGAGGATGAAGATCTTATGACATCCTTATAAATCCACTTTTCTTGTTTGAAAAATGTCAACTTCTGCCGAGCAGTCCGTACCTTCTGGACGTGACGGATGTTAAAACATTTTTAATGCCTCCGGCAGATGTTTTTGCATCTACATAGTATTTTTTCTTTTCTTTTATTTCATTGTTCGAATTTTATCTGGACATATTTTCGATTGTCTGGACTCTGGACTTGGGACTAATCCAGACGAATCCAGCCCATTTGGCAACCCTAGCCTCATCAGACCAGTTTTTGGTTAATGTTGTACTTAGACTCGAACCCCTGACCGTTCAAGCATTGCAATTGCATATTTTGCGACGGCCGCTCTAACACTTGAGCTACTGAGGAACTGACCTTGAGGTATACAAAGTGCGTATATCACATTTGTTATCCTTTGTCACTTTCTCGCTTGTTGTCATAGCCGTTAAGCCGTCGACCATGTTTGTTGAATAAAAAATAGCATTGATCAATAAATAAAAATTTACAATGTTGGTCTTTGCTGAATGACTGACTGTAAGTTCGATTAAATAATGTTTAATGAAATTTTTAGTTAACTCTGGCAAATGAATTTTCAAAGAGTTTGATCGGTAATATGATAAGCAGTCAATAAAAGGATATACTATTGCAGTGAATTGCAATAATTTATATATAGATATATCCATTAGAGTGGCGCTTATTTTACAAGTTTCGGAATTCAAGGAATGCACAACCCTATATCTTGCATTTAAGTAGGCCACTTATGAAATCAACGAAAATTTCAAGTAGTTTTGAAAAATTGTAAAAAAACTCTAACTATTTTTGCATGAAAAGTATTTGAAGTAAGGCAAAGGAGTGATTTTTAATAAATCATGTCAAGGACTATGCATAGAATGAAATAATTCAACAGTATTTAGTGTGCGTGTATGTGGAAAAGAGACAGCATTATAGTACAAGTATGCTGATAAAAACGAAATTACGAAATGAAAAATTCAGTCGAGGGAACAAGAAATTCGAATGCAGTCGAGTCAGTCAGTCAGTCAGTCAGAGTACTTTTCCCCTGTTTACGAAAAATACAAAATTTTCAGTTGTTTAACATTTTGTATAAAAATTGTGGCTTTTCTTTGTCCACTCACTTCTCACATCACTTTTTCAATCATTACTGTTCATACAGTTGGGCGTATGGCTCTATGCAGCTGCTGGTGCGAAGATTGACGCGTGACCCAAATTTATTGTTACAGTATGGTGGGAAGGTGGAAAAGAAGTGAAGATGTGCCAAATGATCCAGCCACATGATTTTGACATGTTGCGTAAATTTTCACAAATTGCAACACTGGCAACGTATTGCTACGTCTGGGATTTTTCATTTACTAACTGTTTTTATTTGTATCTAGGCATTTCTTAAATTAAGAATGCTGCAATGCATTAAGATTTGATATATGTACACGTTTGTTACAATGTCAATGTGATAGGCTTGATCATCTTTTTTTATGGTCATTGATGATTCCATTTAGCAATGGATGAAACTGGTTTTGGCCGTTTCTTTGTTGTATTGTTTTTGTTTAATGTATTCTTTTTTTTTTTTTGGTGTTATCACACACTCTACAGTAGGCTCAGTAAAATAATTGTCTGTCCTTATGTTATTCAAGTGTAATGTGTAATTATTTTCAATTATCATCGAATGGTCACAACAAACAACTATTGGAAAATATTTACGACGCATAAATTTAAATAAAAATTTTCGAGCTCCCGATATCTTACTATTAATTTTTATTTCACATTCAGTAATTAACATTTGGAACTCATCCCTATGATACCTACGCGAATCGCTTTAGTGAGCAATGTCCTCCAGATGGCTCATAAAAATATCAGAAATTAAAGTTACGAGTACTATACTAACATCAATTCAAAATTAAAATAAATATTTTATTTTATTTTATCCTGTATATGGGGTAAAACATACGAAAACTCCAAGTGAAAAAATTTATGGTACCAACATTTGTTTGCATCTTTATATTAACATGATATTTACTTATTGCAAGACAGCGTCTAAATTTAACTTGAATAAAAAAAAAAAATTATTTTGGATGTATCTCGCCGATCGACCCTACCTAGCGGTCCAGCACAGTGGCGTCAATTCGGTAGGGCTGGGGAGGGCATTGGCCTCCCCAAGGATCTGATACTTGGTATTATTCAATACAACAATTCAATAAAACCATCTAATAGTGGTGGAATTATAATTCTTGCCCCCCCAAGGTTTTGGTGAAGTGACGCTCCTGGTCCAGCAGCAAAGTTATTGCTGCAGAAAGCTCAGAAAAGCGCATTCATGAAAGGCCATATTCCATTGGAAGCTTTAAAAAAGGATGTTGCTTTATGTGCCCAATTCGGTTAAATAGCATCAAATGTTCGCCAAAATGCTCTTCTTGTGCTAATTTAATTTGTAAAATTCAAGCAAATATAAAAATAGCTTGTCAAAATTGCTCTGATTAAATTAGTAGGTGAGTAAATTGTGTTGGGCAAAATTGACCCACTTATACGGTGATGTTAATTTTTTTTGAAAACAGGATATGTGTCAAATTGAAAACAAAACGCGCAGCTGATGTGATATGGATTCAAAAGTTCACAACTCCCAAACAACTTGTTAGTGAACGTCAGCATTACAAAGCATCTCAGTTTTCTATAAATTTTCATTGTAGCAATATACTTAATACACAACGAGAAATACATAGAATATTCTAACGTACCAGTTGGGAACCTGTTCTAAAACGAACATACCTTACCTTCTTAGCTAATATAGAACGTGGCCATTTTGTAAGGTACGAAAGAAAAAAAAATGGTAGACATATCAATTACTGCAACTAAGTATTTTAATAAAATGTTCACATTATTGTTATTACAATTTTATACAAATTGTAATAAGCATTTTGCTACACTGATTGAAAACTATCGCTTCTTCAAAGTTTTCTTCACGAGCTGCATTTTCAATCTGATTAATTCGTTATTGTTTCTCTACCAAGTCGGACTTAACTATTGTGAGTAAATAAATTCTAAGCGGCTTTGGAAATAACTTCAAGATAAATTTGTTTCTTGTATAAAGGACAGTGGAAAAACCTGCTTACTTAGTTAGTTTAATTTTTCAATTGAGCCTTTTCAAGGAAGTGGCTTACAAAAGGGTTCTGTAAAAAGGATATATTTTTTCAGGGATAATCTTTGTGTTGAAAAAAAAAACAATATATTTCCATATATCTAATTTTTAATGGTATTTTATTTGATATCTATGTGTATTTGCATTAACCAAAGCCTTGATGTTAACATTTCAAGATATGTTGTTTTTAAAAAAATTTAAAGTAGACATTTTTAGTATGTAAAATTTTTAATATTTCAATACGTTGTTTTAACATCGAATATTCCATGATAAAATTTCAAAGCACTTAATACAAATTATAAATTTGATTTGACAGCCAACCCAATTGGAACTACAGTTACGACTTGAGGAAACAAGCGCCTTTTATTTATCTATTTTTCAGATTTTTCAACATGAATCTTATCAAATACATATTGCCAATCTTGCTTTTAATAGCAATAACATATGCTCGCCCGCAAGACAAAGGATCAAATACTCCAATTGGAAGCTTTTCTGATATCCCATGTAAGTATATTCTTTCAGCCGCACTTTCGCATCTGCTTAAACATTTTTGATTTAGGGAGAGATCAACCAACTGATACTGGTCTAGTTGGGTAAATATATTCTTTTAGCCGCACTTTCTCATCTGCTTAAAAATTTTTGATTTAGGAAAAACTCTACCACTGGATTGATTTAAGGAAAGCTCTACCAATTGGAGACACTTTTTAATGCTGTTGTAGTATAGCAGACCATTCAATAGAACATTTTATATATAAATTTGAGTCAGATAAAAAGGATCTAAATTGGCGTTGAAGCAAAATGGTGTTGCCGTGATTAAAAAAAAGGATGAAGCGTTCTCCTTTTGTTTTACATTAGTGAAACAAAAATAAAAACCCATTAGCTGAATAACATTTCAAATTAATTTATAACATTATTCGTACATATATATTAAAGGTGTTTGTTGTTTAAAAGAAATTTAAAAAAAAATGTATATAGTATTTTTCTTTTTATACTCTAGACATTTTGTCCTATCTTCACGCAAGTATAAAATGCGACGCAGTTCTTTCAATAAATACAATTATTTGTGCTGACTGAATAGAATAACTTACCGGACTTAATCTTACATGCAAAAAATATTCAATTAAAAGCGTATGCTCCTTTAATGACATAGGAAAGGATATTTTAAATTCAAATATTAAGGAGAACTGTACCTGCCAGAAATTTAAAAATTTTATTTATCTTCATATGTACATATGTATATATGTATATAGTTATAAAAAAATGCTTAGATTAAATGCTAAAACCAATTTATTTGCGCTAGGAACATTGATGCCGGAAAATTAAATTTCAACCCGAAGGAATGATTGTTTTCAAAGCCAAATTGTAAAGAATTGTGGTACTTCCAATAACTTGCGATTCCAAATTTCTTAATTTTTTATGCTTTTTCGATGTGCTGTTTTGTAAAATATTACTACCAAACATGACATAAGTCACATGCGCAAATCTTGAAAGTTTACATAGGTATAATAGTAGGGGAGCCCAATAGCGGATTTCAGGGCTTACTTGAGCGCGGCAGATTAAGATATGGAGGATACCTTGCACTTTGTTGAGTACGTCTACCAAATCTGAGCTCTCTATATAGTGCCGCGAGTGTAGGGCAGCCGATCAGAATAATAAAAAAAAAATCGATAGCTGTATTTACTCGAGCGCGTTAGATTAAGGAATGGTGGGTTAATTACATGCTGAAGAGTGCGCATTTCACTAATCTGACGATTTGACCGTGACGTAAGGGAGTGGCAGGGTCACAAACTTGCAAAAAAAAAACCACGTCACCTGGATTTTCTCGAGCGCGGTCAAACTCTTTTTATTTTGAAGGAAATAATTCAAGGATAACGGAAAACATATAATCTGCCGATTTCCACAAGCCGAAGTAACGAAAATCGTCATTAAAGTTTAACGCGTGCAGCTGATTTTTTTGTTTTTAGGAACTTCTTATACAAATAATTTAGGTGATCCTTATTGAAAAAACTTTGCATGACTGCATGACAACATTTCATCCTGACAAGAAAACATTAATATCCAAATACGGGACTAAAACTTAAATACGTCAGGTTAAGCAAACTCCTCCAAAAAATCGTCAGATTATGGATCAGCACGACCAGGACATCAAGCTGAACCGTCTGTATAAAAATCTGATGGGCTCGAGTTGCTACAAATAGCGTTTTTTTGTATTTTCGAAAAGTGGCCACGCGCTTGCCTCACATCCGATTCGTCAGTCTTATGAATGGGAGCTTCGTTTGGGATCACTTAACATCCCCTATGAATATCTGACGCGCTCGAGTAAATTTTTTTTTTTTCATTTTTAACTCATCCGTACGGCCACCCCCACAGTCCAAATCGGCAGATTAATATATCTCCGTCATCAGAGGCATGGCCCAGCATGTTTTTTTACATTTATGAAAGCCTCTAGTGGCTTCCCCCACCGGTGAAAGGTTTCACATTATATAGCCTTTTTTTCTTCCTACCATCTAATCTTCAAAATGCAATAGGTCATCGCGACGCTCGAGTGAATCCACATTTAGCATCGTGGGCTCCTCTACTATAAAGATCGCATTGATTTTCACACAAGTCACTTCCCAAATAACACAAAATGATCTATTTGTAACACAACTGGACTGCGTAGGTAGTGCTTCACCGAGAACGAGGCGAGGAGAGATTCTCGCTCTCGCCTCGTTTTATAAATTTGAGTCTCGCCTCGCCTCGTTCTCGGCCGAGAACTTGCCGTCACATATCTCGCCTCGCCTCGCCTCGTCGAAACCTCGCCTCGCCTCGGTAAAAAGCGAGGTTTTTATAAAAATGAAAAAAATTATACATGTATCAGGCCTGCATATGTACATTCAACTAGCAAAGCCCGACAAGCGTTGCTACGCCTCAAGAAATGAAATAACATATGTGTTTTTTTTTGGGTGGATTGAATAATATATGATGATTGGTGAGATACGATCAATTTAATTCTTTTCTTATATGGGACGGCGTGGCATTGCCCATTTTTTCCAAATCAATCTAAACTACGAACCTTTTACAAACTATGACAATTGTATGTACCAAATCTTATCCATCTACGTCATATAGTTGCTGAGATATAAAAAAAAGTTGTATTCACCTGTGTCAAGTAGTTGATAACACTGGTCAACAATGGCTTTGTTGACCTGGATGTCTCTGCGGATTTCTATAAATTCAGGTACTCAGATTACGAATATATTCATAAAAGTACTGAATTGGTTCTAGTTTCTAAGATATTGATGTATTTTTCTATAAATATATGAAAAAAAGTCGGATTAGTTACACTCTATATAACTCAAGAACGGCTGGACCGATTTTAATGGTCTCAAATTTTTTGGATTTGTCTCCGCCCCGAGAATGACATTGGCTACAAAAATTTTATTTAGGTAAATATTTAGGGTGGCCTTTATACAAAACTTTTTTAAAATGAATGATCTTTAATTTGTTGGATTTGTCTTCGCCCCATGAGTGTAAATGTGTTTTGTCTTTTCCACGTAAAGAAAACACTACCCAGTAGAAATTCATGCATCACTGATGTAAATAAATAAATAAACTGCGGAAGCATTGCATGGCTACACAAAAAATTTTTAAGCTCAAAATTCATCAATAAAAACAAAAGGTACTCTTCCGAGAATTAAAACTTTTTTCCAGTGAATATGAGTTATTTTTACAAGAATGATGCACACAAGAGCAGTTTTTTTAGTCTCTCATTTTTTTACAAGTCAATAATACATGCGTAAAAAATTGCCTTTTGCAGAAGTAAAAAAAAAAAATCTCTTGTAATATTTATTAACGCGACTAAAACATAACAGAAGTCGACAAAATGACTTTCCGGTACATTGCGCAACATAATTGTGACTTTTAGGTAAACATGGTCACTTGGGTGATACGGAACGTTTAAGGAGAGGGGAGGGGGGGGGAGGTCAAATATCTTCAAAAATTGCGTTACGTAATAATTGAACGACCCTTTACCAGGTTAGTGCAAGAAAATAACTTTATTTAATAGCTTTCTTTGCTAAACTTAATTGTTTTCACAGCTTATCCATTCCTTTCTCAAAATACAGAGCGTTTTGTTCAAGTAGTACATGAATCTGCAATGGCGGTCACCGATGTATATGATGTTTTGTATGGGCCATATTTTATCTAAGCTCGAGAGCCACCAGATGTACAGCCAACTTGAATCACGTCGAAATATGGTCGATTAAAATTCTATGCTTTTTATAACGAATTCGATGCCACTGTAAAACTAGATAGAAAGACAACAGACGAGCTTAGAGAAAAGTAACTTGATAAATAAATTAAAGTTTTAATATACATAAATAAGTTTCCTCACTACAAAAGCTCCATGTTTTGTTTAAATGATAAGAAGAGCGAATGAAATTGTACCGTACGGTAGGCTTTTTCGAGATGCTGGGCAACGGCTCCAATACCCTTTATTTAATTTTTTTAATTCATGCTGTAGATCTGGTGTGTTCTTAAAGTCAATGACGTTTGGAGCCAAAAAAAATTGTTCTCCTGGAGACAAAAACATCATGTTTAAAATCCGATTCTAAATACCGAAGATATGACGAAAAAATTAATAAGGGGACCCCTACGTTCGGTAAAAAACTTTAAAAACATTTCTAAAAATAGTTCTAATGGAGTAATCGAAATTCTTCAGTTGGAAAAATTTAATGATTTTTTGCAAGCTTTAATTTTCTGATATTAGAGTGGTAAGTGGGTAAGTTCAAAAACGGGGAACTTGATGTCAAAGACCATTAGATCAAAAAGTTGGTCTACTCAAGACAAAAACATTGATATAACCTAATTTAAGATCGGACTGTAAATGCCGAAGATATGATGTTTTTCTCAAATGCGCGACCTCTATTTTCGTCAAAAAAAAAAAAATTTTTTATCGAAATTACCTTGCAAAAATGCTTCGGATTTACTGGTGTACGGTGAACTTCTTTTTTTTTTGCCTGTAAGGTGGTACGGTCTAATGTACACGTTTGTTACAATGTCAATGTGATAGGCTTGATCTTCTTTTTTTATGGTCACTGATGATTCCATTTAGCAATGGATGTAACTGGTTTTGGCAGTTTCTTTGTAATGTTTTTGTTTAATGTATTCTTTTTTTTTGGTGTTATCACACACTCTACAGTAGGCTCAGTAAAATAATTGTCTGTCCTTATGTTATTCAAGTGTAATGTGTAATTATTTTCAATTATCATTAAAAGGTCACAACAAACAACTATTGGAAAATATTTACGACGCATAAATTTAAATAAAAATTTTCGAGCTCCCGATATCTTACCATTAATTTTTATTTCACATTCAGTAATTAACATTTGGAACTCATCCCTATGATACCTACGCGAATCGCTTTAGTAAGCAATGTCCTCCAGATGGCTTATAAAAATATCAGAAATTAATGTTACTAACATCAATTCAAAATTAAAATAAATATTTTATTTAATTTATACTGTATATGGGGTAAAACATACGAAAACTCCAAGGGACAAAATTTATGGTGCCAATTTGGCTGAAATTTTGCATTATTGTAGTATCAATGCCCAACAATAAAACTACTTAAGAAATTTGCATCGGAGTTTTCGTATGTTTTACCCCATGTATGGGTCAAAATTGCCCAACGACATATTTCAAATAAAATACTACCGGCCCTGTATCATGTACATGTATTAGCTTTATGACTTTTATTTGTTTGACTTTATAAACAAAAAATTGCAAAAAAATAGTTTCTAATACGTTGTTTGCCCATAATTAAAAAAATTACGTTCATCGTCACTGTGTATCGCCACATACAAAACGGGAATTTCCCCTTTTTCAGAAATCTATGCTACTTTAACTGTTATTTGTATCCACTTCGAGCATGCTGCACACATATGGTACTTGGTTGGCCTATTGGTTTCTATTTGCAAGGGCATATCATAGAAGTAAAGTGGCTTTGGAGAGCTTATGGGATCATAAGAAATGTAGACCCTTCTTCAGGGCTGTTATGAGCCATCGCAGATTTGAGAATATATCACGAGTTCGTCGTTCGTTTCTATCACTCCTCATATCGAAGCGTAGAGCTCTTGATATATTCTCAAATCTGCGGATTAGCACCAATAAGAGATGTTTGGGATAAATGAGAATGCAACCTCAGAAAAATGTAATACCCGTGTGAGAACCTTACTAATGATGAGCAAATATTAGCATACCGAGGCCGATGCCCATTCAAGCAGTATATTCGAAGCCTGAAAAATATGGGATGAAAATTTTCTCTGTGTGATTCAAAAAGCACTTATGCTTGGTCGCTATAGATTTTTATGAGAAGAGACCAAAACCGTCAAAGAGTAGTGAAACAGGGATGCCGCCAAGTAGACTTGAAAGGCCGAAATATTACCTCCTTTAAGTTTTTTTACTACACATTAGTTGAAAATTTAACTACGGAAAAGAAACTCGCTTCGGTTGACATCACTCTAGCAGATGCATACAAGTGAAAAATAAACCATTGATTGAATTCTATCATCATAATAAATCTAACGCTTGGTCAGCTTTTTCATATTGGATATATCAGCCTACAACTTTGTTCTATAAAAATCCATAAACACTGACAGAAACAAAGTTAAATACTTTCAGCGACATTTATTTTGGAGGTATCTCGCCGATCGACCCTACCTAGATGTCCAGCAGCAAAGTTAGAGCTGCAGAAAGCCACTTATATGGTGATTTTAATTTTTTTTGAAAACAGGATATGAAAACAAATCGCGCTGCTAATGTGATATGGATTCAAAAGTTCACAACTCCTAAACAACTTGTTAGTGAACGTCAGCATTGCAAAGCATCTCAGTTTTCTATAAATTTTCATTGTAGTAATATACTTTATACTAAAAGTCTGCAGGAAATGGTTTGAAATGCATTTCAAAACATTCTATTGCAGATCAAACACTCACTTCACTCCATTCACTGTTTGCAAAGCATCTGTATTTGTTCAGAAATCATCCCTTGTTAGTACGAAAACAAACAAAAGAGAGAACAAAAATATTCAATCATTTTACTCATTAGAATAATTTTCACTACAAACAAAGTGTTTGAATATATTGTTCAATGAAGGTGTACAGCAAATGTTGTGGTGTACAGCAAATATACTAGTATACAATGAGCATAGTCAAACAAAATTATGGCTGCTTATCCTGAACATTTTTTTTATTACTTTGATTTGCTACAACTTTGACACATGTACATACTTACATATCTACATTAGGGTGTTTTTATTCTTTCAGCAAACAGATTAAGGAGCTGGTAAGGTACATGGGAAAAAAATTGAATAGAGTAATGTGTAATTAATTCATTTATTCAATGTCAAAAAATACAATATTTCATGTTCAAATAAATTTATTTCAATAAAGCAATTAAAAAATATCATATCATTGCGTAATAAAATAAAACTAACATGTAATTCATATAAGAAACAACAAATCCAATATTTCCAATATTTATAAAGATTTTATTCAGATCAAGCACTTACTTTATTCTATTCATTGTTTTCAAAACATGTAGACTTATATAACATTTTTATGCGCGAAATCATACAGAGTTTTTGAATTTATTAGTTTCTGAATTTGACCTGGATTTGAGTAATTTTTACTGTTCTTCGAAAATGCCCTCTTCTAGGTTCACTTGAATTTTTTTACCTAGCGAAGCTTTATGACTTACTAACTAACAGGAAAAGGTAAGCCCCAATTGATGTGGAATACCTGTAAATATGCTTCAACAATGTCGAACCCTCCGTAAGGCGTTGACCTGTTTGAGGTTAATTTTATTACAACACAACAATAGTCATCAACGGGTTGTGTTTTTATTACACGAACCTTTATATAAAAATTTCCCAATTTTTTAAAATGTGTGTGTCATAAATAAGAAATATGACTTCATTACATTCTATGATTTGAGTTAGCTAATAACAGGTAGTTTTATGTTTACCTATCATTCAATATTTATTAAGACTTTTACCTGTAAATAACTTCATGAATTAACTCTGAATGAAGTACACTTTTTTTGTATTTTTCTGTGTAACGTTATAGTAAATGTGAAAACGAAATTTGTACGCAAATGTTAGACTACCTGCAAAAAAAAACTAAAATTCATCTCGAAATCATATTCATACACAAATTTTTAAGTGTAATTTTTGAGTTCAGCAGCCCATTTGCGTAACAAAAAAATAGTAACAACTGCAAACATTTTTTTTTTCTTTCATTTTGTAAACTAGCGTTGCTACAGTCTGAAATGCTTAGTAACATATCAAACCATTCAAAGCATTCCTTTTATTTACTATATTCGGTAGGTTTTTTGACATTCATATTTTGTTTTTGTTTGCTGAAACTGGCACTGTAGTCATGGTTGCCACTTGACTTTTTTTTTTGTACCAAATTTTGTAAGAAAATGTACCAAATAGGAAAAAAGTGTACCAACATTTTTTTAATTATTACTTTTATTAACACAGTTCACAGGTACAGACTTAAAGGGAAAAAAAATAATGGCACCTAAAAAGCCAAATGGATGTAAGCTTGTGTTATTAATGGCTATGACCGAACTCTAATCAAAACTTTTCAATGAGAAATTTCATTTGGCTTTCATATTTTTGTAATCGGAAAATAAGTCAAACTGCAGTGTTGGGAAAAGTGAGCTCCATGAAGAAAAAATTAAACTTTAACACCTCTCTAATTTTTTTGAAATTTTAGTGTGTTCAGCAAGTACTGAATATACTAAAATGAAGAATGCGATCTTCAAGCTAAAAAAAAATACGAAGGAGGCATTTCTATCCAACATATGTACATATTCCTGGTCAGCTTACTGACTCTGCTACATACTAAACTTTCAAGGAAATTGGAGAGGTGTCACTACTATTTACTATTTCACTCACAGTAAAATTTTTTGTAATAACCGAAAAAATTTTTTGTCATTTGGATATCATACTAAAAAAATTCGTTGGCCGACCATACAAAATGCAAATCATTGCGGTCGTCGTGTAATTCTTTAGAAAGCATAATGTTGTTAAGTGTTTTAAACTTGAGTTTATTTCTTAACTTGATTTTTATGAGGCTTAAGTTGAAAAATTTTCTTTCAGCTGCTGCTGAGCTGTGTGGAAGGCACATTAAGCAATTCACAAAACTCACAAGTTCATTAAAACAAGGTTCCCCGACTCCATTCTTCATGGAACTCACTTTTTCCTAAAACTGAGCCAAGTCTGTGCAACTCTTGAAATATATTTTTGAAAGCTGTAGTTTCCACTGAGTAACGATGGTATCGTGATCACATTCGACTAAGTGATTAAATGGTTTATTAATGGTAATATACAAGTTCAATTTTCCAAAAAAAATTACTGGGTGTTATATTAATTAAATCATTCAAATCTTGCCTACCAAAATCAAATCTGTTTCGAATTTGTCTTAAAAATTCTATATAAAAGTTCCGAATTGTTTGCTTCACAATTATTCTTTGCGCCTCAGAGAAGTTATCTGATTGTAAGAATTTTTCTGCTTTTATGCCAATAAAATGCTCAGTTTTCAAGAACTGTTTTTCATCGCTGAGTTCAAAATTTTCCAAGCAATAAATTTTTTGTACGAAATCGTTATTAATATAATTACATAAAATTAATTTAAAATGGCATTCTAATTCAGAGTATAAATTTGGAAGCCTTACTTTTTCAGATTGGAATTCTTTGTTTAAATTTGTTATGATTTTTAATGTATAACTAAGGAAAAGCATATAAACTTTCAATTCTAAATTTAACATCGAACTTGCCAATTTAGTTGACTTAATTCCAGTTACTTCTAAAGAAGAGGACAGGAAACAAATAAAATAATCCGTGAAATAACATTTTCTAATGAAAGCCATCTTATTAAAGTAATTCCTAAAATTTTATGAGGTGGCACGTCACAGTAATCTTGAAATTCTTTGAAGCCGTTTATCAGTTTGGAGCTGAATGCAAAAAATTTATCAATATCGCGGCAAAGCTGTTCAATTTCATCTGGAAGCTTTTTAGATGCATAGCTGCAGCATAAGTGTAGAGAATGGCACGTGCATTTAATATAAGAAAGATCAATATCTTTTTTAAATTTAGTTTTTAAACCATTAAGGTTTCCAGCCATTGTGTTGGCTCCATCAATAGCAAAGCCGATTAAGTTTTTTAATGGTATATTATTGTTCGAAAAATATTTTTTAAGGTCTTCATATATTCCTTCTGAATCACTCTGTGCCAATTCAATTAAAGATAAAAAACGGTCTTTAACATTACATGACTGCTGGTCAAAGTATCGCACAACTAAAACTAAGGATTTTGTAATTTTACTATGAAGTTGTAGGAAATTTTTGTTTCATACCATTCATTGATAAAATGTACCAAATCAGAAAACAATGTACCAGTGTACCAAATGAAAATAAATGTACCAGTTTGGTACAAATGTACCAACTGTGGCAACCGTGACTGTAGTCGAAGAAGAGAATAGAATGTAACGCGCGAATTTACTTCAATGCAACTAGAACTGTAAATGTTTTGTTCTCTATTATGTTCTCATTTTACTTCATTCTCTATTGCTTGCTTATTTCAGTAATGCAGTGTTTAATGAAATAGTGTGCCCTACTGTAGACGAAGAAGGGAATGCGTTCCTGCTGACCTTTACTTTATACACAACGAGAAATACATAGAATATTCTAACGTACCAGTTGGGGACCTGGTCTAAAACGAACATATATTTACTACCTTACCTTCTTAGCTAATATAGAACGTGGTCATTTTGTAAGGTACGAAAGAAAAAGAAAAAGGTGGACATATCAATTACTGCAACTAAGTATTTTAATAAAATGTTCACATTATTGTTATTACAATTTTATACAAATTACAATTTTATACAAATTGTAATAAACATTTTGCTACACTGATTGAAAACTAACGCTTGGTCAAAGTTTTCTTCACGAGCTGCATTTTCAATCTGATTAATTCGTTATTGTTTCTCTACCAACTCGGACTTAACTATTTTGAGTAAATAAATTCTTAGCGGCTTTGGAAATAACTTCAAGATAAACTAGTTTCTTGTATAAAGGACAGTGAAAAAACCTGCTTACTTAGTTAGTTTAATTTTTCAATTGAGCCTTTTCAAGGCAGTGGTTTACAAAAGGGTTCTGTAAAAAGGATATATTTTTTGCGGGATAACCTTTGTGTTGAAAAAAAATAATAATATATTTCTATATATCTAATTTTTAATGGTGTCTTATTTGATATTTATGTGTATCTGCATAAACCATAGCCTTGATGTAAACATTTCAAGATATGTTGTTTTTAAAAAAATTTAAAGTAGACATTTTAGTATGTAAAATTTTTAATATTTCAATACGTTGTTTTAACATCGAATATTCCATGATAAAATTTCAAAGCACTTAATACAAATTATAAATTTGATTTGACAGCCAACCCAATTGGAACTACAGTTACGACTTGAGGAAACAAGCGCCTTTTATTTATCTATTTTTCAGATTTTTCAACATGAATCTTATCAAATACATATTGCCAATCTTGCTTTTAATAGCAATAACATATGCTCGCCCGCAAGACAAAGGATCAAATACTCCAATTGGAAGCTTTTCTGATATCCCATGTAAGTATATTCTTTCAGCCGCACTTTCGCATCTGCTTAAACATTTTTGATTTAGGGAGAGATCGACCAACTGTTACTGGTCAATTTGGGACCGTTTTGGGTACCGTAGGTATGCAGTTAAATATATTCTTTTAGCCGCACTTGCTCATATGTTTAAACATTTTTGATTTAGTGAAAACTGTACCAACTGTTATTGGTCAACTTCCACACAATTCTTTTAACTTAAACTTTTATGATTTAAGGGGAGCTCAAGCAATTGGAAACAATTTTTAATGCTGTTGTGGTATAGCAGACCATTTTTTAATAAATGATTCAATAGAACATTTTATATATAAATTTGAGTCAGATAAAAAGGATCTAAATTGGCGTTGAAGCAAAATGATGTTGCCGTGATTACAAAAAAGGATGAAGCGTTCTCCTTTTGTTTTACATTAGTGAAACAAAAATAATAACCCATTAGCTGAATAACATTTCAAATTAATTTATAACATTATTCGTACATATATATTAAAGGTGTTTGTTGTTTAAAAGAAATTTTTATAAAAATGTATATAGTATTTTTCTTTTTATACTCTAGACATTTTGTCCTTTCTTGACGCAAGTATAAAATGCGACGCAGTTCTTTCAATAAATACAATTATTTGTGCTGACTGAATAGAATAACTTACCGGACTTAATCTTACATGCAAAAAAATATTCAATTAAAAGTGTATGCTCCTTTAATGACATAGGAAAGGATATTTTAAATTCAAATATTAAGGAGAACTGTAGCTGCCAGAAATTTAAAAATTTGATTTATCTTCATATGTACATATGTATATATGTATGTAATTATAAAAAAATGCTTAGATTAAATGCTAAAACCAATTTATTTGCGCTAGGAACATTGATGCCGGAAAATTAAATTTCAACCCGAAGGAATGATTGTTTTCAAAGCCAAATTGTAAAGAATTGTGGTACTTCCAATAACTTGCGATTCCAAATTTCTTACACAAAAAAAAAAAAGATTGGTAATTGCAATTCGTTGATTAAAATTTGTGGAATTCAACAATTCATTTCTTTGAATCAAAGAAAAAATTTGCAAAATCAAAACCCTTTGTCCTTTGATTTTGCAAATTCAGAGGATGGTAAAAAATCAAAAAAAAAAAATTGTTTTTGCGAAAATATTCTAAGTTTCAACAAAAACTTTAGGAAAATTAACAAATGTTTTTTTGAAATCAACATATTATTCTAAGTTTCAACAAAAACTTTTAGAAAATTAACAAATGTTGTTTTGAAATCAACTAATTTATTTTAAGTTTCAACAAATCATCTTTTGTTATATCAGCGAAACTGATTCGCTGATTGAAAATCATACCCAACATTCGTTGAAATCATACCCGGAATTGTTTGATTTGAGCGAATCTTTGTTTTCTTTGTATATATTTGTTCGTCTTTTTCAACGTCTTTCAACTTTTATGATTATTTTCTTTATTTTTAAGACTATTTCAGCGATTTTGAATTATTTCAACCTTTCTCAACCTATTTAAATGTCATTTTGAATTTTTCAACCGCTCTCAACATTTTCCATATTTCTTCATTTTTATCAACATTTCTACAACTTTTTAAGTATTTTTTGGAATTTTTCAACCTCTTTCATTTGTCTTCATTATATGTATCTGCTTTATCAACTGCTTCAACACTTTTCAACCTCTTTCAACCTTTTTAGAATTTACATTTTTTTGTTCGACTTATTCAACCTCGTCAATGTCTTTTTAACATTTATTTAAAAGTTACTTTCAATGCAGTGTAGGGTATGTGAGCTTCGACCTGGCCGAAGATAGTACTAGTTTCTTTTCGTCTTTGCAACTTAAAAAATTCATAATTAAACAATTTTGCACACCCTGTCAAAATGAAAAAAAGCATCTCGAATATTTTTGTATGTAGAACAAAAAAAAACATTTTGGGAAATATCTACTGGAATGACCCATATGGGACGTTCTTTTACAAACCGCATAGGATTTTAGACTTGGTATTTTAGAATCTCCCGAAATTTTTTTTGCAGCTTATATACATAAAACTACTAGATTCATGTTTTGTTTTTTTGCTGAAAAAAATTTTTTTTTCGAAAATATCCACATATAAATTTTTGATAATTGGCTGGATTTTGTCAAATGTACTCATACTTGAAGTCTATTATCTCCGGTTCTACTGATCCGATCAGGGGTCCGCGAAACAATTTTGACATCAATAATTTTATATCATCAAACTGTTCGCTTTATTCAAATAATTCATTTATAAAAAATTCTACATGGCCATGAGTTTTTAAATGATTGCATATACTATATTTTTAATAAACAAAGTGTGCATTTACTTTTGCTCAAAGCCAAGATGCCCAGCATCTAACTCTAAAAAAACAAAGTACGCGTTGATTTTCAAATTTTGAGATTTTGAATAATACAATTTTTCCGCGTTTCAATTTAAGCAATATATTTTTATTTCATTCCTGTGTGCTGTGTGTTACATACACGTACGTGTGGTGTCTTCAGTTGTGATTAATTTCCGATTACTTCTCCCAGCTACGAGTTCAATTTTCCTGGCTGGAGCTGTTACATACATCAGATTAAATCCTTTTAAAAAGTATTTGACCCAACTCTATTTTGTATTATATATTTTAAAAACGCTATTCGTCATTTATACTTTTGTAGTTATACTTTAATTCAGAATTTGAGTCTTAAAATGGATCGTTGGCTAAAAACAGGATCTATACTCAAACAAGATGTAGGTGAAAGCGATTCAGATGAGGGACCATCAACCTCCATCAAGAAACGTAAAACTAGAAAGTACTGTGATGAGTATTTATCATTTGGATTTACTTCTGTATCAAAGAAGATGTAGAAAGGCCTTTAAGTTTGTTATGTCGCGAAAGTTTATCAAATGAATGCGTGAAACCTGCCAAACTCCGACGTCATTTGGAAACAAAGCATAGCGAGCACAATAGTAAGTCTGTCGATTTCTTTAATATCGAAAAACAAAAACTTGTTTCCAGTCAAAGTCTTATTCAAAATACCGCAACTGTAAGTATCAATAAAAAAGCAGTAAAAGCATCATATGAAGTATCCCTACTACATAGTAGCAAAAGCTGGAAAACCCCACAATATAGCAGAACAACTAATTCTTCCTGCTGCAAAAGCAATATCAAATACAATGTTGGGGGCTAAAGCTGCAAAAGATTTAAATTTGATTTCCTTATCAAACGATACGGTCAAGAATAGAATTGAAGATATGTCTTGCAATATAAAAGAGCAATTAATTTCAAGACTGCTTAAAAGTCAATATTACTCACTACAATTAGATGAGAGTACCGATGTCTCTAATAATGCTAATTTGTTAGCATTTATTAGATATGAATTTGAATTTAAAATACAAGAGGATTTGTTATTTTGTGATTCCCTACCATCGTGTACTACAGCTAAGGCCATATTTAATACTTTGAATCACTTTATAACCAAAAATGGAATCCAGTGGTCAAAATGTGTTGAGATTTGCACTGACGGTGCTCGTGCAATGTCAGGAACAAGAACTGGGTTGATTGCTCTTATTAAAGGTATAGCACCTCAAGTCGTTTGGAACCATTGCTGCATACACAGGGAATCGTTAGCATCTAAAAATATTGGATGAAGTCGTTAAAGTTGTCAATTTCATTAAGGCTCGCCCACTTAATTCCCGTGTTTTCAAAGTTTTGTGCGAGGAGCTGGGGAGTCAACATAAACAACTATTATTACACACAGAAGTACGTTGGTTGTCACGTGGGAAAGTACTCAGTCGCCTTTTTGAACTTCGTGACGAAATAAGATTATTTTTAATGGATACGCAATTTGAACTGAAAGAATGTTTTAATGATTTTCTCTGGTTAGCTAAGGTTGCTTACTTGACTGATATTTTTTGTTATTTGAATGAGCTGAATTTGAGCCTACAAGATGCAGCTGTAAATAAATTTAAAGTTGAAGATAAAATAGAAGCGATTATAGAAAAAATCGAATTATGGTCAAAACGCATTCAAAAGTGTGTATATGAGTCTTTTCCAACACTCAGCGATTTTATAGAAGTTTCTAATAAAGAGCTTGACAATGAAACGCGGCTCCTGTTTGTCGAACATTTAATGACTTTAAAAAGCAGCTTCCGAAAATATTTTCCCTGTCCTGATTCTGGCAATGACTGGATCAGGGATCCATTCAACACAGATGTTAGTAATGCTAAGAAATTATCGACATTACAGCAAGATATGCTCGTGGATATCTCTTGCGATACGGCTTTGAAACTTAAGTTCAATAAAATTGAACTAACTAACTTTTGGTTACTCCTAAAATCCGATTACCCTGCACTTGCAAATAAGGCTCTCCAAAACTTGATTCTGTTTTGCACAACTTATTTGTGTGAACAGACTTTTTCGGTACTATTATATATAAAATCAAAGTATAGAAACAAGCTTAATGTAGAAGCAGACCTGAGGATAAAAATTTCGAATATAGAGCCCGAAATTGTGGATTTGGTTTCGAGAAAACATCATTCATCTCATTAAGTAAAAACTTCTACAGAAGAAAATATAACAAATTTCGCATATAAAATAACAAATAGTCAACAAAAAAATAATTTTCATTTTAATTTTATGTTCAATTAATTTTCATTTTAAGCTTTATTATTATTTATTAAAAAAGCTATGAAAAAAAACATAACTTATTTTCTTAGCTTTATTTTGACAACAAAATATTTGTCTTAATATTTGAGTTTAATGTACATATGTTGACTTGTAAATTTTTTAATTCTTTTACTTTTCACAATTTTTATTCATTTTGTTTTTTAATTACATGAAAATCCTAATAAAAAATGTTTGCCTCTATAAATGCGTAAGATTTGTTAAAATACAGAGATATATGGTATCAGTATCAATATTTATTTTGGACCTTCAAAAACCGGAAATAGTGTTGGAAAGACCTTTAAAAACCGGAAAACTTAAAACAAAGTAAAACTACTTCGTTCCTTAACCTCGTCAGATGATTGGACATTTTATGCCTATCTGGGTGAGTTTGATAATCGGACAAAGCTTTCAAAAACCAGACTGTCCGGGTGAAAACCGAACGGCCTGAGTGTCTTTGTCATTATTGAGCCAGAAATTAAGCTTATGAACGATGTCAAATGTCTAGGGTGGGGAAGGGGTCCGCAACAAAAATTTAGCTCGATAAGGGGTCCGCGGACTACATAAGTTTAAGAACCCCTGCTCTAGACATTTTGTCCTTTCTTCACGCAAGTATAAAATGCGACGCAGTTCTTTCAATAAATACAATTATTTGTGCTGACTGAATAGAATAACTTACCGGACTTAATCTTACATTCAAAAAAATATTCAATTAAAAGTGTATGCTCCTTTAATGACATAGGAAAGGATATTTTAAATTAAAATATTAAGGAGAACTGTAGCTGCCAGAAATTTAAAAATTTGATTTATCTTCATATGTTATGTTATGTTATGTTATGTTATGTTATGTTATGTTATGTTATGTTATGTTATGTTATGTTATGTTATGTTATGTTATGTTATGTTATGTTATGTTATGTTATGTTATGTTATGTTATGTTATGTTATGTTATGTTATGTTATGTTATGTTATGTTATGTTATGTTATGTTATGTTATGTTATGTTATGTTATGTTATGTTATGATATGTTATGTTATGTTTATTCTATCATAAATTCAATATTTACATATATATAAAATTTACAAATTTTGAGTTTTAATCCTATGGATTTTACAACAATTAAATTCTAATTTAACATTAAAAATAATCACTTAAAATAAAATAATACTTTATAGGAAAATGATAGTAAAAAACCTATATTAATATCACAATATGTCTACCTGAATGGGAATTTCGTGGTCGGCTTCTTTCCGCTATAGAAATAGAGAATAAACACTGCCTATAAACTTCTTAAGAGGGCGTAAGTTGAAAATCTGCATCTATTGATGAATGACAAGTTCATATCGTTAATAGCATCTGAAATCATTTTTTCTTGTGCTATCGTATGTAATTCTGACGTTGAAAACCTTTTTGGTAACCCAAAAATTGTTTTCAGATTCTTATTTTGGATAACTTGAAGTCTTTTTAAGTGAGTATTAGCACAATTTTTCCAAACAGGACAGGCATATGTCAGAATTGGCCAAATACACAATTTATATAGCATCATTTTATTTTTCATGTGTAACTTAGATTTTTTATTCATAAGGAAATAAAGACTCCTACTGCACCTAATTGCTTTAATGCAGATGCTTTCTATGTGTTGTCTATATAACAACTTCTCATCAAGAATCACTCCTAAGTACTTAACTGACTTTGAAAGCGGTATTAAAATACCTTGAAATGAAAATGGCCTAGTGGGAACTCTCTTTGGAGATTTGTTAAAAGGAAATTTAATAGCTTGTGTTTTTTCATTATTAACTTTAATTTTCCATTTGTCGATATATTTAGTAGCCTGGGACAGGGTATACTGCATTTTTTTGATGATTGCATTTGAAACTTTACCCGATACCATCAAAGCGCTGTCATCTGCATAAAAAGCTAAATCGACATATGGAGAAGATTTAAAATCAGACGTATGTAGGGAATACAAGAGAGGTGATAAAACAGAACCCTGAGGTACACCAGCAGGAATTTTTCTTTCTGTAGAGCTAAATCCTTCTACTTGTACTAAAAAAACTCTATTAGTGAGGAAGCTTCTTATAATCTTTATGAGATACAAAGGACAGCGTAAAATCTTTAGCTTATACAGTAAACCATTATGCCATATGGAATCAAAAGCTTTCTCGATGTCTAAAAACACTATCACTGTTGATTTTCTTATCCGTTTGTTTTCTTTTATTAAATTAACTACTCTCTCGGAATCCGAATTGAAATTCGTTGATAGCATTGCTTTCTTCAGCAAAAGATTTAAGCCTATCAAAGATAATTTTTTCTAAAATTTTATCAAGACAGCTCAATAAGCTGATAGGCCGATAGCTGTTGGGTAGTTTTGGATCTTTGTTTGGTTTTAAGATTGGTATAACTTTAGCTTTTTTAAATATTTGAGGGAAATAGGAAAAACGAAGACAAAAATTAAAGATTTTAACTAGAAAATTTAAAGCCGATTCTGGAAGTTTTTTGAGTAGAATATTATTAATTCCATCGAACCCGGGAGCTTTCCGATTCTTTTGTTTATTTATTGTAAGCTTAATTTCTATAATGTCGGTGAACGTTCTTAAATCTTCATTAATTAAAAAGTTATCACTATCTAAACTATTGACATAAGTATTGACATTTCTATCAATGGAGTGAGTAAAAGCAACTGTAGTAGCATGGGCCTTAGAGAACTGATCAGCTATGGAGTTTGCTTTATCAACATGGCTAATAACCTCATGATTGCCTACCATTAATGTCGGGATGGTTTTTTTCTTTTTATTTGTAAAATATTTTGAAACCTTCCAAAAATTTTTACTACCAACTTTTAGATTTAACAAAAAATTTGACCATTGTTCATTTCTAAGATTATTAATGTGTATGGAGATTAATTGATTCAATTGCTTAATAATTGCGAGAAAACAGTTTCTTTCACTAACGTTTCCACTCCTTTGGAATTTTCTTCTATACATATTTCTAGTAGCTATAATACCTGATAGAATTAACGAATTAGGCATACGTCTTTTATATGAGATTTTCTGAATTCTAGCATTTTCTATTATATATGAAAATTCTTTTAATTGAGTTTCAATATTAGAAACAGAAGTTTCTTGGTTAAGAGTAATAGAGGCTAAAATTTCGTTGTTAATTTCCCTCTTAAAATTTTCCCAATTTGTGTTTTTGTAATCAGGATAGTACTCTTCCGATTCAAAAATATGTTCATTTATGTAGAAACGAATTGGATAATGGTCGGAGTATAACTCGCAAGAATAAACATTTAAGTCTGAAAAAGTCATAGAAGAGTTTGATAAAAGAAGGTCAACAGTAGAAGAGTGTCTGAAGTTTAAGTTTTGCGGGATTCTAGTAGGACTTGGCGGATAATAAATAAAATAACTAGAATTATTTTGATGATTAAATAAAACTCGTCCAGATTGATTTACGTTGCTGCAATTCCAACTGGTATGATGTGCATTTAAATCGCCAATAAGAAAGAAATCGTTGTTACTTGAAGTCAGAAGGTTTAGATCGCTCAGAAAATCACCATTGTATTTTGGACAGTAGCCAGAACTATTTAACTATGTTTTTGTTGTTAATTTTCATAGAAATACTGATATTTTCTATGAGTTTAGTTGGAAACGATTGAAACAAGCTGTGTTCAATACCATTTCGAACAGCAATGGCAACACCACCTCCATGTGATTCTCTATCTTTTCTGTAAATTTTGTATCCAGGAAGTCGAAATTTATGATGAGGTTTTAAAAATGTTTCGTTAAGAGAGATAATATCAACAGACTTGCTTAATAAAAACTGGTGGAGTTGAGTTGAAGCATTAAATGTTGTAATACCTTGGCAATTCCAATGCATTATATGAAGACTGTTTAACCTTTTGTTATTATATTGCATGTTTAAGCATACCCATAATAACACTGAGTTGTTCCAATTTTGAATGGCATCGACGAAGATCATTTACAGCTTTATTAAAAATTTCGAAGAGTTCATCTATCGAAAAAAGAGATATATTTTCCCCTTGTATGATTGGTTTAGACTTAACTGTATCTGCGTAGCTTTTTCTGGATTGAGTTGGAAAAAAATTGGTTTCAACATCTTCCACATTTAAAGCAGGCGGATGAACTTTATCGAATGATATTTATCTAGTTGTGGGGTAGCTCCGGATAGATGCTTTAGTTAAACGACTTCTCAACTCAAGATATTCCGTACGACAGGGACACTTCGGATCATCAGCCCTGTGGTTAAATGGCTTTTTATTATTTTTAATGCAATTAGTGCATTTATACACCAAAGTTTTACTATTTTGAGCAGTTTATAGCTTACATGTATCAAAATCATGATTTAAACCACAAGCTAAACATGTTTTAGAGCGATGACAGTTTGATGAACCATGACCAAACATTGAACAATTTGTGCATAAAGTTGGACCATATTTTTTTTTTTGAGGGGTTTCTCCACTGCACAGCAACACCACAAAAGAATTTTATTTTTAGAATTTGAGACTTTCGCACAACATTTCTGTCAAATTCAATTATATAGATAGCATCGTTGACATTAGACCGTTTAGTTGCAATTTCTTTTACGGATTTTATATCGATGTTGAATTTTTCTTTAAATTCTTCAGAGATCATGCTGATTGATAATTTCGGTAAACCAAAAAGCACTAATTTAAAAAACGACCCGTCTTTTACTGGATGAGTGAAAAAATGAAAATTTAACTCCTGCAGTTTTTTAATAGCAGCAGCATGATCTTGTAAAGATTTTGGAAAAACCTTTGTCCCAATAGTCAATCTTTTAAAATAGAATTTATCACCTTCAAATAGTTGAATCACATCAACAAATTGATGGGAGTTGTCCACAACAATCGGAGGAGCCTTTGCAGGTTCGGATTTGGGAGCATCATCGTCGTCGTCTGAAGAGGCACAGTCCATTTCAGCTTCGTTCAAATTAGCAAGCGCAGCAAACCGGTTTGTCCGTCTCATTTTTGTTTGCATTTGAGACGCATTTACTTTCGGTGGTTTAAGCTTACCACCTCTCTTTCGCACTACCATTGATTGGTATCAACGGATTTGCAAAACTTTAATTTACCAAATTTGATACAAAAATTTATTTAAATTTTTTATTATATTTTTTATTTTTTAGTATATTTCAGCAAAGTTTACTTCGATCGATCGTTTTGCCAGATCCAAATTGTGTTTCACCTGGACATTTACAAAAAAAAAAACAAAAAAAATCTTGATTTTTCTGGACAAATAATAGCCTAAGAGCTGGCAGCCACTTTGAGCAACCTACTAGATACAAAGCTAACATTTTGTCTGTGCTTGATTTAGTACTAGTAAAATTAGAAAATCAAAATCTGGCAGCCTTGGCGCGATCGCGAAGGTACCCCCTAAACGTTTCGATATGCAAAATATTTTTGAAAAACCCATTATAACTGGAGAACGGCTGAAGGGATTTCAAAAATATAGATGTCATATGAAAGATAATTTAATGAGCTATAATATTTTTTCACAAAATTTTGAAAATTTTAGGATGTACCTTCGCGACCGCGCCAAGGCTGCCAGATTTTGATTTTCTTATTTTACTAGTACTAAATCAAGCACAGACAAAATTTTAGCTTTGTATCTAGTAGGTTGCTCAAAGAGGCTGCCAGCTCTCCTACTATAAGAAAACTAAAGCTTAATTTCAGAAGAAGATACATATCTTATTTAAATGAAATAAACATAACAAAAACATAACAATTCAGTTAAACAAAATTAAGTGCATTTCTTAAATAAGTTAAATTAAGTCCCTTAATTTACCTTTACCTTAATATAGAAAGGCCCTAACTAACATTTTTGTTTCTTCAGGAGGATGGAGATCTTATGACATCCTTATAAATCCACTTTTCTTGTTTGAAAAATGTCAACTTCTGCCGAGCAGTCCGTACCTTCTGGACGTGACGGATGTTAAAACATTTTTAATGCCTCCGGCAGATGTTTTTGCATCTACATAGTATTTTTTCTTTTCTTTTATTTCATTGTTCGAATTTTATCTGGACATATTTTCGATTGTGTTGACTCTGGACTTGGGATTAATCCAGACGAATCCAGCCCATTTGGCAACCCTAGCCTCATCAGACCAGTTTTTGGTTAATGTTGTACTTAGACTCGAACCCCTGACCGTTCAAGCATTGCAATTGCATATTTTGCGACGGCCGCTCTAACACTTGAGCTACTGAGGAACTGACCTTGAGGTATACAAAGTGCGTATATCACATTTGTTATCCTTTGTCACTTTCTCGCTTGTTGTCATAGCCGTTAAGCCGTCGACCATGTTTGTTGAATAAAAAATAGCATTGATCAATAAATAAAAATTTACAATGTTGGTCTTTGCTGAATGACTGTAAGTTCGATTAAATAATGTTTAGTGAAATTTTTAGTTAACTCTGGCAAATGAATTTTCAAAGAGTTTGATCGGTAATATGATAAGCAGTCAATAAAAGGATATACTATTGCAGTGAATTGCAATAATTTACATATAGATATATCCATTAGAGTGGCGCTATATCTTGCATTTAAGTAGACCACTTATGAAATCAACGAAAATTTCAAGTAGTTTTGAAAAATTGTAAAAAAACTCTAACTATTTTTGCATGAAAAGTATTTGAAGTAAGGCAAAGGAGTGATTTTTAATAAATCATGTCAAGGACTATGCATAGAATGAAATAATTCAACAGTATTAAGTGTGCGTGTATGTGGAAAAGAGACAGCATTATAGTACAAGTATGCTGATAAAAACGAAATTACGAAATGAAAAATGCAATTTTCACAAATTGCAACACTGGCAACGTATTGCTACGTCTGGGATTTTTCATTTACTAACAGTTTTTATTTGTATCTAGGCATTTCTTAAATTAAGAATGCTGCAATGCATTAAGATTTGATATATGTACACGTTTGTTACAATGTCAATGTGATAGGCTTGATCATCTTTTTTTATGGTCATTGATGATTCCATTTAGCAATGGATGAAACTGGTTTTGGCCGTTTCTTTGTTGTATTGTTTTTGTTTAATGTATTCTTTTTTTTTTTTTTTGGTGTTATCACACACTCTACAGTAGGCTCAGTAAAATAATTGTCTGTCCTTATGTTATTCAAGTGTAATGTGTAATTATTTTCAATTATCATCGAATGGTCACAACAAACAACTATTGGAAAATATTTACGACGCATAAATTTAAATAAAAATTTTCGAGCTCCCGATATCTTACTATTAATTTTTATTTCACATTCAGTAATTAACATTTGGAACTCATCCCTATGTTACCTACGCGAATCGCTTTAGTAAGCAATGTCCTCCAGATGGCTCATAAAAATATCAGAAATTAAAGTTACGAGTACTATACTAACATCAATTCAAAATTAAAATAAATATTTTATTTTATTTTATCCTGTATATGGGGTAAAACATACGAAAACTCCAAGTGAAAAAATTTATGGTACCAACATTTGTTTGCATCTTTATATTAACATGATATTTACTTATTGCAAGACAGCGTCTAAATTTAACATGAATAAAAAAAAAAAATTATTTTGGATGTATCTCGCCGATCGACCCTACCTAGCGGTCCAGCACAGTGGCGTCAATTCGGTAGGGCTGGGGAGGGCATTGGCCTCCCCAAGGATCTGATACTTGGTATTATTCAATACAACAATTCAATAAAACCATCTAATAGTGGTGGAATTATAATTCTTGCCCCCCCAAGGTTTTGGTGAAGTGACGCTCCTGGTCCAGCAGCAAAGTTATTGCTGCAGAAAGCTCAGAAAAGCGCATTCATGAAAGGCCATATTCCATTGGAAGCTTTAAAAAAGGATGTTGCTTTATGTGCCCAATTCGGTTAAATAGCATCAAATGTTCGCCAAAATGCTCTTCTTGTGCTAATTTAATTTGTAAAATTCAAGCAAATATAAAAATAGCTTGTCAAAATTGCTCTGATTAAATTAGTAGGTGAGTAAATTGTGTTGGGCAAAATTGACCCACTTATACGGTGATGTTAATTTTTTTTGAAAACAGGATATGTGTCAAATTGAAAACAAAACGCGCAGCTGATGTGATATGGATTCAAAAGTTCACAACTCCCAAACAACTTGTTAGTGAACGTCAGCATTACAAAGCATCTCAGTTTTCTATAAATTTTCATTGTAGCAATATACTTAATACACAACGAGAAATACATAGAATATTCTAACGTACCAGTTGGGAACCTGTTCTAAAACGAACATATACATATACATACCTTACCTTCTTAGCTAATATAGAACGTGGCCATTTTGTAAGGTACGAAAGAAAAAAAAATGGTAGACATATCAATTACTGCAACTAAGTATTTTAATAAAATGTTCACATTATTGTTATTACAATTTTATACAAATTGTAATAAGCATTTTGCTACACTGATTGAAAACTATCGCTTCTTCAAAGTTTTCTTCACGAGCTGCATTTTCAATCTGATTAATTCGTTATTGTTTCTCTACCAAGTCGGACTTAACTATTGTGAGTAAATAAATTCTAAGCGGCTTTGGAAATAACTTCAAGATAAATTTGTTTCTTGTATAAAGGACAGTGGAAAAACCTGCTTACTTAGTTAGTTTAATTTTTCAATTGAGCCTTTTCAAGGAAGTGGCTTACAAAAGGGTTCTGTAAAAAGGATATATTTTTTCAGGGATAATCTTTGTGTTGAAAAAAGAAAACAATATATTTCCATATATCTAATTTTTAATGGTATTTTATTTGATATCTATGTGTATTTGCATTAACCAAAGCCTTGATGTTAACATTTCAAGATATGTTGTTTTTAAAAAAATTTAAAGTAGACATTTTTAGTATGTAAAATTTTTAATATTTCAATACGTTGTTTTAACATCGAATATTCCATGATAAAATTTCAAAGCACTTAATACAAATTATAAATTTGATTTGACAGCCAACCCAATTGGAACTACAGTTACGACTTGAGGAAACAAGCGCCTTTTATTTATCTATTTTTCAGATTTTTCAACATGAATCTTATCAAATACATATTGCCAATCTTGCTTTTAATAGCAATAACATATGCTCGCCCGCAAGACAAAGGATCAAATACTCCAATTGGAAGCTTTTCTGATATCCCATGTAAGTATATTCTTTCAGCCGCACTTTCGCATCTGCTTAAACATTTTTGATTTAGGGAGAGATCAACCAACTGATACTGGTCTAGTTGGGTAAATATATTCTTTTAGCCGCACTTTCTCATCTGCTTAAAAATTTTTGATTTAGGAAAAACTCTACCACTGGATTGATTTAAGGAAAGCTCTACCAATTGGAGACACTTTTTAATGCTGTTGTAGTATAGCAGACCATTCAATAGAACATTTTATATATAAATTTGAGTCAGATAAAAAGGATCTAAATTGGCGTTGAAGCAAAATGGTGTTGCCGTGATTAAAAAAAAGGATGAAGCGTTCTCCTTTTGTTTTACATTAGTGAAACAAAAATAAAAACCCATTAGCTGAATAACATTTCAAATTAATTTATAACATTATTCGTACATATATATTAAAGGTGTTTGTTGTTTAAAAGAAATTTAAAAAAAATGTATATAGTATTTTTCTTTTTATACTCTAGACATTTTGTCCTTTCTTCACGCAAGTATAAAATGCGACGCAGTTCTTTCAATAAATACAATTATTTGTGCTGACTGAATAGAATAACTTACCGGACTTAATCTTACATGCAAAAAAATATTCAATTAAAAGTGTATGCTCCTTTAATGACATAGGAAAGGATATTTTAAATTCAAATATTAAGGAGAACTGTACCTGCCAGAAATTTAAAAATTTTATTTATCTTCATATGTACATATGTATATATGTATATAGTTATAAAAAAATGCTTAGATTAAATGCTAAAACCAATTTATTTGCGCTAGGAACATTGATGCCGGAAAATTAAATTTCAACCCGAAGGAATGATTGTTTTCAAAGCCAAATTGTATATAATTGTGGTATATATATAACTTGCGATTCCAAATTTCTTAATTTTTATGCTTTTTCGATGTGCTGTTTTGTAAAATAGTACTGCCATACATGACATAAGTTACATGCGCAAATCTTGAAAGTTTACATAGGGATAATAGTAGGGGAGCCCAATTGCGGATTTCAGGACTTACTTGAGCGCGGCAGATTAAGATATGAAGGATACCTTGCACTTTGTTGAGTACGTCTACCAAATCTGAGCCCTCTATATAGTGCCGCGAGTGTAGGGCAGCCGATCAGAATAATAAAAAAAAAACCGATAGCTGTATTTACTCGAGCGCGTTAGATTAAGGCATGGTGGGTTAATTACATGCTGAAGAGTGTGCATTTCACTAATCTGACGATTTGACCGTGACGTAAGGGAGTGGCAGGGTCACAAACTTGCAAAAAAAAAACCACGTCACCTGGATTTTCTCGAGCGCGGTCAAACTTTTTTTTATTTTGAAGGAAATAATTCAAGGATAACGGAAAACATATAATCTGCCGATTTCCACAAGCCGAAGTAACGAAAATCGTCATTAAAGTTTAACGCCTGCAGCTGATTTTTTTGTTTTTAGGAACTTCTTATACAAATAATTTAGGTGATCCTTATTGAAAAAACTTTGCATGACTGCATGACAACATTTCATCCTGACAAGAAAACATTAATATCCAAATACGGGACTAAAACTTAAATACGTCAGGTTAAGCAAACTCCTCCAAATAATCGTCAGATTATGGATCAGCACGACCAGGACATCAAGCTGAACCGTCTGTATAAAAATCTGATGGGCTCGAGTTGCTACAAATAGCGTTTTTTTTGGTATTTTCGAAAAGTGGCCACGCACTTGCGTCACATCCGATTCGTCAGTCTTATGAATGGGAGCTTCGTTTGGGATCACTTAACATCCCCTATGAATATCTGACGCGCTCGAGTAAATTTTTTTTTTTTCATTTTTAACTCATCCGTACGGCCACCCCCACAGTCCAAATCGGCAGATTAATATATCTCCGTCATCAGAGGCATGCCCCAGCATGTTTTTTTACATTTATGAAAGCCTCTAGTGGCTTCCCCCACCGGTGAAAGGTTTAACATTATATAGCCTTTTTTTCTTCCTACCATCTAATCTTCAAAATGCAATAGGTCATCGCGACGCTCGAGTGAATCCACATTTAGCATCGTGGGCTCCTCTACTATAAAGATCGCATTGATTTTCACACAAGTCACTTCCCAAATAACACAAAATGATCTATTTGTAACACAACTGGACTGCGTAGGTAGTGCTTCACCGAGAACGAGGCGAGGAGAGATTCTCGCTCTCGCCTCGTTCTCGGCCGAGAACTTGCCGTCACATATCTCGCCTCGCCTCGCCTCGTCGAAACCTCGCCTCGCCTCGGTAAAAAGCGAGGTTTTTATAAAAATAAAAAAAATTATACATGTATCAGGCCTGCATATGTACATTCAACTAGCAAAGCCCGACAAGCGTTGCTACGCCTCAAGAAATGAAATAACATATGTGTTTTTTTTTGGGTGGATTGAATAATATATGATGATTGGTGAGATACGATCAATTTAATTCTTTTCTTATATGGGACGGCGTGGCATTGCCCATTTTTTCCAAATCAATCTAAACTACGAACCTTTTACAAACTATGACAATTGTATGTACCAAATCTTATCCATCTACGTCATATAGTTGCTGAGATATAAAAAAAAGTTGTATTCACCTGTGTCAAGTAGTTGATAACACTGGTCAACAATGGCTTTGTTGACCTGGATGTCTCTGCGGATTTCTATAAATTCAGGTACTCAGATTACGAATATATTCATAAAAGTACTGAATTGGTTCTAGTTTCTAAGATATTGATGTATTTTTCTATAAATATATGAAAAAAAGTCGGATTAGTTACACTCTATATAACTCAAGAACGGCTGGACCGATTTTAATGGTCTCAAATTTTTTGGATTTGTCTCCGCCCCGAGAATGACATTGGCTACAAAAATTTTATTTAGGTAAATATTTAGGGTGGCCCTTATACAAAACTTTTTTAAAATGAATGATCTTTAATTTGTTGGATTTGTCTTCGCCCCATGAGTGTAAATGTGTTTTGTCTTTTCCACGTAAAGAAAACACTACCCAGTAGAAATTCATGCATCACTGATGTAAATAAATAAATAAACTGCGGAAGCATTGCATGGCTACACAAAAAAATTATTAAGCTCAAAATTCATCAATAAAAACAAAAGGTACTCTTCCGAGAATTAAAACTTTTTTCCAGTGAATATGAGTTATTTTTACAAGAATGATGCACACAAGAGCAGTTTTTTAGTCTCTCATTTTTTTACAAGTCAATAATACATGCGTAAAAAATTGCCTTTTGCAGAAGTAATGTCTTTGACCTGAAATTTTCACAACTGCCATCGCGCAACTCATTTGCGCACATTTGTTTTGTTTTGCACGTTTAATTCCTGCATATTTCATTTTTCAAACCAACCAGCGCATAGAAATCAGCAACTGCACGGCGGGACGAATGATAGCACGTTTCATAGCTCGTGACCGCTGGTGGGTAAATGACCAACCCTTGCCTAAGCTATGCTTCTTGCTTTAAAAGACGCGTGGTGTAAATTTTATGTTATTCGAATACGTGGTCCTTGTGAAAATGTTATTTTAAAAATATTTTTGTATGAGGACCACCCTAAATATGTACCTTAAGAAAAAGTTTTATAGCTTAAGCTATGCTTTTTGATATAAAAGACACGCGCTGTAAATTCTATGCGAATCGATCACGTGGTCTTTGCGAAAATGCTATTTTAAAATTATTTTTGTATTAAGGCCACCCTAAATATGCACCCTTAATAAAATTTTTATAGCCTTTATTATTTTTGGGGCGAAGACAAATCCAACAAATCAAAGATCTTAATTTTAAAAAAGTTTATTATTTACCCTAAATAAAATTTTTGTAGCCAATGTCATTCTCGGGGCGGAGACAAATCCAAAAAATTTGAGACCATTAAAATCGGTCCAGTCGTTCTTGAGTTACATAGAGTGTAACTAACCCGACTTTGTTTCATATATTTATAGAAAAATACATCAATATCTTAGAAACTAGAACCAATTCAGTACTTTTATGAATATATTCGTAATCTGAGTACCTGAATTTATAGAAATCCGCAGAGACATCCAGGTCAACAAAGCCATTGTTGACCAGTGTTATCAACTACTTGACACAGGTGAATACAACTTTTTTTTATATCTCAGCAACTATATGACGTAGATAGATAAGATTTGATATATATAATTGTCATAGTTTGTAAAAGGTTCGTAGTTTAATTTGATTTGGAAAAAATGGGCAATGCCACGCCGTCCCATATAAGAAAAGAATTAAATTGATCATATCTCACCAATCATCATATATTATTCAATCCACCCAAAAAAAAAACACATATGTTATTTCATTTCTTGAGGCGTAGCAACGCGTGTCGGGCTTTGCTAGTTGAATGTACATATGCAGACCATGTATAATTTTTTTCATTTTTATAAAAACCTCGCTTTTTACCGAGGCGAGGCGAGGTGCCTGTGTGTCTCGCCTCGCCTCGGTCGAGCGAGGCAAATTTATTTTTCCATCTCGTCTCGTTCTCGCCTCGCTCTCGCCTCGTAGAAACTAGGCTGCCTCGCAGTTGCTAAAATTAACGCCTCCCCCCTCCCCCTTCAAAACCTCTTCAATGGTGGAATAAGTTTGGTACGAAAAGCTTTTGCATGCGATTGTTATTGCTTATTGGTTTAAATTTTTACGTTTTGATTTTCGGATGACAGAGTCATTGATAATGTCATCACAATCTGAAGACATAAGCAAATCTGACTCTATTGTTAACAAAGCAAGTGCGTTCAATCGTTCTGCAACCAGTTTTCATCTCAAGTAGTTTTTCACTAGCCGATCGATTACCAATGTTCAGTTATAATGACATTTTTCCCTTATAATGTGGGTAGGCGTGGCAACGAAATTGGCGGGAAATTCAATTCCCACCAAAGTTTCCGCTAATATTTTCCGCCTGTATGGTAAATCCGGGCCTGCCTAAATCCGCAAGTACATTCAGATGGCTATGAGAAGATTTTAGCCGCCCGTAAAGAAGCAACAGGATGCATTCGTCAAATGTTTAGTCCACATATAGATCATTTTATAAATTTTGAGAATGACTCATATTTCAATATGATCAATTGGCTCCAATTCGAAGTGACTGAGCCGCCCTGTTCTTCACGCAAGACCAGCTGGAAGCATTACAATATTCAAAAGAAATAATCAAATTAGGGGCCGTTCATGTATTACGTAACGCACTTAGGGAGGGGTTCGAACATCGCGTTACGCTGCGAGTTAAAAATCTCTTGTAATATTTAATAACGCGACTAAAACATAACAGAAGTCGATAAAATGACTTTCCGGTACATTGCGCAACATAATTGTGACTTTTAGGTAAACATGGTCACTTGGGTGATACGGAACGTTTAAGGAGAGGGGAGGGGGGGGGGTAGGTCAAATATCTTCAAAAATTGCGTTACGTAATAATTGAACGACCCTTTACCAGGTTAGTGCAAGAAAATAACTTTATTTCATAGCTTTCTTTGCTAAACTTAATTGTTTTCACAGCTTATCCATTCCTTTCTCAAAATACAGAGCGTTTTGTTCAAGTAGTACATGAATCTGCAATGGCGGTCACCGATGTATATGATGTTTTGTATGGGCCATATTTTATCTAAGCTCGAGAGCCACCAGATGTACAGCCAACTTGAATCACGTCGAAATATGGTCGATTAAAATTCTATGCTTTTTATAACGAATTCGATGCCACTGTAAAACTAGATAGAAAGACAACAGACGAGCTTAGAGAAAAGTAACTTGATAAATAAATTAAAGTTTTAATATACATAAATAAGTTTTCTCACTACAAAAGCTCCATGTTTTGTTTAAATGATAAGAAGAGCGAATGAAATTGTACCGTACGGTAGGCTTTTTCGAGATGCTGGGCAACGGCTCCAATACCCTTTATTTAATTTTTTTAATTCATGCTGTAGATCTGGTGTGTTCTTAAAGTCAATGACGTTTGGAGCCAAAAAAAATTGTTCTCCTGGAGACAAAAACATCATGTTTAAAATCCGATTCTAAATACCGAAGATATGACGAAAAAATTAATAAGGGGACCCCTACGTTCGGTAAAAAACTTTAAAAACATTTCTAAAAATAGTTCTAATGGAGTAATCGAAATTCTTCAGTTGGAAAAATTTAATGATTTTTTGCAAGCTTTAATTTTCTGATATTAGAGTGGTAAGTGGGTAAGTTCAAAAACGGGGAACTTGATGTCAAAGACCATTAGATCAAAAAGTTGGTCTACTCAAGACAAAAACATTGATATATCCTAATTTAAGATCGGACTGTAAATGCCGAAGATATGATGTTTTTCTCAAATGCGCGACCTCTACTTTCGTCAAAAAAAAAAAAATTTTTTTCGAAATTACCTTGCAAAAATGCTTCGGATTTACTGGTGTACGGTGAACTTCTTTTTTTTTTGCCTGTAAGGTGGTACGGTCTAATGTACACGTTTGTTACAATGTCAATGTGATAGGCTTGATCTTCTTTTTTTATGGTCACTGATGATTCCATTTAGCAATGGATGTAACTGGTTTTGGCAGTTTCTTTGTTGTAATGTTTTTGTTTAATGTATTCTTTTTTTTTGGTGTTATCACACACTCTACAGTTGGCTCAGTAAAATAATTGTCTGTCCTTATGTTATTCAAGTGTAATGTGTAATTATTTTCAATTATCATTAAAAGGTCACAACAAACAACTATTGGAAAATATTTACGACGCATAAATTTAAATAAAAATTTTCGAGCTCCCGATATCTTACCATTAATTTTTATTTCACATTCAGTAATTAACATTTGGAACTCATCCCTTTGATACCTACGCGAATCGCTTTAGTAAGCAATGTCCTCCAGATGGCTTATAAAAATATCAGAAATTAATGTTACTAACATCAATTCAAAATTAAAATAAATATTTTATTTAATTTTATACCCCATAAAACATACGAAAACTCCAAGGGACAACATTTATGGTGCCAATTTGGCTGAAATTTTGCATTATTGTAGTATCAATGCCCAACAATAAAACTACTTAAGAAATTTGCATCGGAGTTTTCGTATGTTTTACCCCATGTATGGGTCAAAATTGCCCAACGACATATTTCAATTAGCTTTATGACTTTTATTTGTTTGACTTTATAAACAAAAAATTGCAAAAAAATAGTTTCTAATACGTTGTTTGCCCATAATTAAAAAAATTACGTTCATCGTCACTGTGTATCGCCACATACAAAACGGGAATTTTCCCTTTTTCAGAAATCTATGATTTAACTGTTATTTGTATCCACTTCGAGCATGCAGCACACATATGGTACTTGGGTGGCCTATTGGTTTCTATTTGCAAGGGCATATCATAGAAGTAAAGTGGCTTTGGAGAGCTTATGGGATCATAAGAAATGTAGACCCATCTTCAGGGCTGTTATGAGCCACCGCAGATTTGAGAATATATCACGAGTTCGTCGTTCGTTTCTATCACTCCTCATATCGAAGCGTAGAGCTCTTGATATATTCTCAAATCTGCGGATTAGCACCAATAAGAGATGTTTGGGATAAATGAGAATGCAACCTCAGAAAAATGTAATACCCGTGTGAGAACCTTACTAATGATGAGCAAATATTAGCATACCGAGGCCGATGCCCATTCAAGCAGTATATTCGAAGCCTGAAAAATATGGGATGAAAATTTTCTCTGTGTGATTCAAAAAGCACTTATGCTTGGTCGCTATAGATTTTTATGAGAAGAGACCAAAACCGTCAAAGAGTAGTGAAACAGGTATGCCGCCTAGTAGACTTGAAAGGCCGAAATATTACCTCCTTTAAGTTTTTTTACTACACATTAGTTGAAAATTTAACTACGGAAAAGAAACTCGCTCCATAAACACTGACAGAAACAAAGTTAAATACTTTCAGCGACATTTATTTTGGAGGTATCTCGCCGGTCGACCCTGCCTAGATGTCCAGCAGCAAAGTTAGAGCTGCAGAAAGCCACTTATATGGTGATTTTAATTTTTTTTGAAAACAAATTGCGCTGCTAATGCGATATGGATTCAAAAGTTCACAACTCCCAAACAACTTGTTAGTGATCGTCAGCATTGCAAAGCATCTCAGTTTTCTATAAATTTTCATTGTGGTAATATACTTTATACACAACGAGATACATAGAATATTCTAACGTACCAGTTGGGAACCTGGTCTAAAACGAACATATATTTACTACCTTACCTTCTTAGCTAATATAGAACGTGGTCATTTTGTAAGGTACGAAAGAAAAAGAAAAAGGTAGACATAGCAATTACTGCAACTAAGTATTTTAATAAAATGTTCACATTATTGTTATTACAATTTTATACAAATTGTAATAAACATTTTGCTACACTGATTGAAAACTATCGCTTGGTCAAAGTTTTCTTCACGAGCTGCATTTTCAATCTGATTAATTCGTTATTGTTTCTCTACCAAGTCGGACTTAACTATTGTGAGTAAATAAATTCTAAGCGGCTTTGGAAATAACTTCAAGATAAATTTGTTTCTTGTATAAAGGACAGTGGAAAAACCTGCTTACTTAGTTAGTTTAATTTTTCAATTGAGCCTTTTCAAGGCAGTGGTTTACAAAAGGGTTCTGTAAAAAGGATATATTTTTTTCGGGATAATCTTTGTGTTGAAAAAAAAAACAATATATTTCCATATATCTAATTTTTAATGGTGTCTTATTTGATATTTATGTGTATCTGCATAAACCATAGCCTTGATGTAAACATTTCAAGATATGTTGTTTTTAAAAAAATTTAAAGTAGACATTTTTTGTATGTAAAATTTTTAATATTTCAATACGTTGTTTTAACATCGAATATTCCATGATAAAATTTCAAAGCACTTAATACAAATTATAAATTTGATTTGACAGCCAACCCAATTGGAACTACAGTTACGACTTGAGGAAACAAGCGCCTTTTATTTATCTATTTTTCAGATTTTTCAACATGAATCTTATCAAATACATATTGCCAATCTTGCTTTTAATAGCAATAACATATGCTCGCCCGCAAGACACAGGATCAAATACTCCAATTGGAAGCTTTTCTGATATCCCATGTAAGTATATTCTTTCAGCCGCACTTTCGCATCTGCTTAAACATTTTTGATTTAGGGAGAGATCAACCAACTGCTACTGGTCAATTTGGGACCGTTTTGGGTACCGTAGGTATGCAGTTAAATATATTCTTTTAGCCGCACTTGCTCATATGTTTAAACATTTTTGATTTAGTGAAAACTGTACCAACTGTTATTGGTCAACTTCCACACAATTCTTTTAACTCAAACTTTTATGATTTAAGGGAAGCTCAAGCAATTGGAAACAATTTTTAATGCTGTTGTGGTATAGCAGACCATTTTTTAATAAATGATTCAATAGAACATTTTATATATAAATTTGAGTCAGATAAAAAGGATCTAAATTGGCGTTGAAGCAAAATGATGTTGCCGTGATTACAAAAAAGGATGAAGCATTCTCCTTTTGTTTTACATTAGTGAAACAAAAATAAAAACCCATTAGCTGAATAACATTTCAAATTAATTTATAACATTATTCGTACATATATATTAAAGGTGTTTGTTGTTTAAAAGAAATTTTTAAAAAAATGTATATAGTATTTTTCTTTTTATACTCTAGACATTTTGTCCTTTCTTCACGCAAGTATAAAATGCGACGCAGTTCTTTCAATAAATACAATTATTTGTGCTGACTGAATAGAATAACTTACCGGACTTAATCTTACATGCAAAAAAATATTCAATTAAAAGTGTATGCTCCTTTAATGACATAGGAAAGGATATTTTAAATTAAAATATTAAGGAGAACTGTACCTGCCAGAAATTTAAAAATTTGATTTATCTTCATATGTTATGTTATGTTATGTTATGTTATGTTATGTTATGTTATGTTATGTTATGTTATGTTATGTTATATTATGTTATGTTATGTTATGTTATGTTATGTTATGTTATGTTATGTTATGTTATGTTATGTTATGTTATGTTATGTTATGTTATGTTATGTTATGTTATGTTATGTTATGTTATGTTATGTTATGTTATGTTATGTTATGTTATGTTATGTTATGTTATGTTATGTTATGTTATGTTATGTTATGTTATGTTATGTTATGTTATGTTATGTTATGTTATGTTATGTTATGTTATGTTATGTTATGTTATGATATGTTATGTTATGTTTATTCTATCATAAATTCAATATTTACATATATATAAAATTTACAAATTTTGAGTTTTAATCCTATGGATTTTACAACAATTAAATTCTAATTTAACATTAAAAATAATCACTTAAAATAAAATAATACTTTATAGGAAAATGATAGTAAAAAACCTATATTAATATCACAATATGTCTACCTGAATGGGAATTTCGTGGTCGGCTTCTTTCCGCTATAGAAATAGAGAATAAACACTGCCTATAAACTTCTTAAGAGGGCGTAAGTTGAAAATCTGCATCTATTGATGTAACCCAAAAATTGTTTTCAGATTCTTATTTTGGATAACTTGAAGTCTTTTTAAGTGAGTATTAGCACAATTTTTCCAAACAGGACAGGCATATGTCAGAATTGGCCAAATACACAATTTATATAGCATCATTTTATTTTTCATGTGTAACTTAGATTTTTTATTCATAAGGAAATAAAGACTCCTACTGCACCTAATTGCTTTAATGCAGATGCTTTCTATGTGTTGTCTATATAACAACTTCTCATCAAGAATCACTCCTAAGTACTTAACTGACTTTGAAAGCGGTATTAAAATACCTTGAAATGAAAATGGCCTAGTGGGAACTCTCTTTGGAGATTTGTTAAAAGGAAATTTAATAGCTTGTGTTTTTTCATTATTAACTTTAATTTTCCATTTGTCGATATATTTAGTAGCCTGGGACAGGGTATACTGCATTTTTTTGATGATTGCATTTGAAACTTTACCCGATACCATCAAAGCGCTGTCATCTGCATAAAAAGCTAAATCGACATATGGAGAAGATTTAAAATCAGACGTATGTAGGGAATACAAGAGAGGTGATAAAACAGAACCCTGAGGTACACCAGCAGGAATTTTTCTTTCTGTAGAGCTAAATCCTTCTACTTGTACTAAAAAAACTCTATTAGTGAGGAAGCTTCTTATAATCTTTATGAGATACAAAGGACAGCGTAAAATCTTTAGCTTATACAGTAAACCATTATGCCATATGGAATCAAAAGCTTTCTCGATGTCTAAAAACACTATCACTGTTGATTTTCTTATCCGTTTGTTTTCTTTTATTAAATTAACTACTCTCTCGGAATCCGAATTGAAATTCGTTGATAGCATTGCTTTCTTCAGCAAAAGATTTAAGCCTATCAAAGATAATTTTTTCTAAAATTTTATCAAGACAGCTCAATAAGCTGATAGGCCGATAGCTGTTGGGTAGTTTTGGATCTTTGTTTGGTTTTAAGATTGGTATAACTTTAGCTTTTTTAAATATTTGAGGGAAATAGGAAAAACGAAGACAAAAATTAAAGATTTTAACTAGAAAATTTAAAGCCGATTCTGGAAGTTTTTTGAGTAGAATATTATTAATTCCATCGAACCCGGGAGCTTTCCGATTCTTTTGTTTATTTATTGTAAGCTTAATTTCTATAATGTCGGTGAACGTTCTTAAATCTTCATTAATTAAAAAGTTATCACTATCTAAACTATTGACATAAGTATTGACATTTCTATCAATGGAGTGAGTAAAAGCAACTGTAGTAGCATGGGCCTTAGAGAACTGATCAGCTATGGAGTTTGCTTTATCAACATGGCTAATAACCTCATGATTGCCTACCATTAATGTCGGGATGGTTTTTTTCTTTTTATTTGTAAAATATTTTGAAACCTTCCAAAAATTTTTACTACCAACTTTTAGATTTAACAAAAAATTTGACCATTGTTCATTTCTAAGATTATTAATGTGTATGGAGATTAATTGATTCAATTGCTTAATAATTGCGAGAAAACAGTTTCTTTCACTAACGTTTCCACTCCTTTGGAATTTTCTTCTATACATATTTCTAGTAGCTATAATACCTGATAGAATTAACGAATTAGGCATACGTCTTTTATATGAGATTTTCTGAATTCTAGCATTTTCTATTATATATGAAAATTCTTTTAATTGAGTTTCAATATTAGAAACAGAAGTTTCTTGGTTAAGAGTAATAGAGGCTAAAATTTCGTTGTTAATTTCCCTCTTAAAATTTTCCCAATTTGTGTTTTTGTAATCAGGATAGTACTCTTCCGATTCAAAAATATGTTCATTTATGTAGAAACGAATTGGATAATGGTCGGAGTATAACTCGCAAGAATAAACATTTAAGTCTGAAAAAGTCATAGAAGAGTTTGATAAAAGAAGGTCAACAGTAGAAGAGTGTCTGAAGTTTAAGTTTTGCGGGATTCTAGTAGGACTTGGCGGATAATAAATAAAATAACTAGAATTATTTTGATGATTAAATAAAACTCGTCCAGATTGATTTACGTTGCTGCAATTCCAACTGGTATGATGTGCATTTAAATCGCCAATAAGAAAGAAATCGTTGTTACTTGAAGTCAGAAGGTTTAGATCGCTCAGAAAATCACCATTGTATTTTGGACAGTAGCCAGTATTTAACTATGTTTTTGTTGTTAATTTTCATAGAAATACTGATATTTTCTATGAGTTTAGTTGGAAACGATTGAAACAAGCTGTGTTCAATACCATTTCGAACAGCAATGGCAACACCACCTCCATGTGATTCTCTATCTTTTCTGTAAAATTTGTATCCAGGAAGTCGAAATTTATGATGAGGTTTTAAAAATGTTTCCTTAAGAGAGATAATATCAACAGACTTGCTTAATAAAAACTGGTGGAGTTGAGTTGAAGCATTAAATGTTGTAATACCTTGGCAATTCCAATGCATTATATGAAGACTGTTTAACCTTTTGTTATTATATTGCATGTTTAAGCATACCCATAATAAAACTGAGTTGTTCCAATTTTGAATGGCATCGACGAAGATCATTTACAGCTTTATTAAAAATTTCGAAGAGTTCATCTATTGAAAAAAGAGATATATTTTCCCCTTGTATGATTGGTTTAGACTTAACTGTATCTGCGTAGCTTTTTCTGGATTGAGTTGGAAAAAAATTGGTTTCAACATCTTCCACATTTAAAGCAGGCGGATGAACTTTATCGAATGATATTGATCTAGTTGTGGGGTAGCTCCGGATAGATGCTTTAGTTAAACGACTTCTCAACTCAAGATATTCCGTACGACAGGGACACTTCGGATCATCAGCCCTGTGGTTAAATGGCTTTTTATTATTTTTAATGCAATTAGTGCATTTATACACCAAAGTTTTACTATTTTGAGCAGTTTATAGCTTACATGTATCAAAATCATGATTTAAACCACAAGCTAAACATGTTTTAGAGCGATGACAGTTTGATGAACCATGACCAAACATTGAACAATTTGAGCATAAAGTTGGACCATATTTTTTTTTTGAGGGGTTTCTCCACTGCACAGCAACACCACAAAAGAATTTTATTTTTAGAATTTGAGACTTTCGCACAACATTTCTGTCAAATTCAATTATATAGATAGCATCGGTGACATTAGACCGTTTAGTTGCAATTTCTTTTACGGATTTTATATCGATGTTGAATTTTTCTTTAAATTCTTCAGAGATCATGCTGATTGATAATTTCGGTAAACCAAAAAGCACTAATTTAAAAAACGACCCGTCTTTTACTGGATGAGTGAAAAAATGAAAATTTAACTCCTGCAGTTTTTTAATAGCAGCAGCATGATCTTGTAAAGATTTTGGAAAAACCTTTGTCCCAATAGTCAATCTTTTAAAATAAAATTTATCACCTTCAAATAGTTGAATCACATCAACAAATTGATGGGAGTTGTCCACAACAATCGGAGGAGCCTTTGCAGGTTCGGATTTGGGAGCATCATCGTCGTCGTCTGAAGAGGCACAGTCCATTTCAGCTTCGTTCAAATTAGCAAGCGCAGCAAACCGGTTTGTCCGTCTCATTTTTGTTTGCATTTGAGACGCATTTACTTTCGGTGGTTTAAGCTTACCACCTCTCTTTCGCACTACCATTGATTGGTATCAACGGATTTGCAAAACTTTAATTTACCAAATTTGATACAAAAATTTATTTCAATTTTTTATTTTATTTTTTAGTATATTTCAGCAAAGTTTACTTCGATCGATCGTTTTGCCAGATCCAAATTGTGTTTCACCTGGACATTTACAAAAAAAAAAACAAAAAAAATCTTGATTTTTCTGGACAAATAATAGCCTAAGAGCTGGCAGCCACTTTGAGCAACCTACTAGATACAAAGCTAACATTTTGTCTGTGCTTGATTTAGTACTAGTAAAATTAGAAAATCAAAATCTGGCAGCCTTGGCGCGATCGCGAAGGTACCCCCTAAACGTTACGAAATGCAAAATATTTTTGAAAAACCCATTATAACTGGAGAACGGCTGAAGGGATTTCCAAAATATAGATGTCATATGAAAGATAATTTAATGAGCTATAATATTTTTTCACAAAATTTTGAAAATTTTAGGGTGTACCTTCGAAAATTTTAGGGTGTAACTTCGCGACCGCGCCAAGGCTGCCAGATTTTGATTTTCTTATTTTACTAGTACTAAATCAAGCACAGACAACATTTTAGCTTTGTATCTAGTAGGCTGCTCAAAGAGGCTGCCAGCTCTCCTACTATAAGAAAACTAAAGCTTAATTTCAGAAGAAGATACATATTTTATTTAAATGAAATAAACATAACAAAAACATAACAATTCAGTTAAACAAAATTAAGTGCATTTCTTAAATAAGTTAAATTAATTTAATTTACCGTTACCTTAATATAGAAAGGCCCTAACTAACATTTTTGTTTCTTTACAGGAGAACGAAAAAACTTAATTAAAATTTATGTTTTGTAGTATTGAAGTGAGATTGTTTTTTTTTATTTGGTTGTAAATGCTTTGTTTTCAATCGTAGCACACACATTTTTATCAATATTATATTAGTGGGTGGCCTTCCGACATCTACAAAAAAAACTCGATTTTGAAAAAAAAGTTAGTTAGGGCCTTTCTATATTAAGGTAACGATAAATACTTATTATTAGATCGAACTGCTTTTATTTAAAATTGGTTGATTATGCTTGATCTATTTGTTCACAATACAAACTCAACTGACCGTCAGTGTTGCACACTTATTTTCATTTGAAGGTACGAAGCTGTTGGTCGCGTTCAGGAGGATGGAGATCTTATGACATCCTTATAAATCCACTTTTCTTGTTTGAAAAATGTCAACTTCTGCCGAGCAGTCCGTACCTTCTGGACGTGACGGATGTTAAAACATTTTTAATGCCTCCGGCAGATGTTTTTGCATCTACATAGTATTTTTTCTTTTCTTTTATTTCATTGTTCGAATTTTATCTGGACATATTTTCGATTGTCTGGACTCTGGACTTGGGATTAATCCAGACGAATCCAGCCCATTTGGCAACCCTAGCCTCATCAGACCAGTTTTTGGTTAATGTTGTACTTAGACTCGAACCCCTGACCGTTCAAGCATTGCAATTGCATATTTTGCGACGGCCGCTCTAACACTTGAGCTACTGAGCCTTGAGGTATACAAAGTGCGTATATCACATTTGTTATCCTTTGTCACTTTCTCGCTTGTTGTCATAGCCGTTAAGCCGTCGACCATGTTTGTTGAATAAAAAATAGCATTGATCAATAAATAAAAATTTACAATGTTGGTCTTTGCTGAATGACTGTAAGTTCGATTAAATAATGTTTAGTGAAATTTTTAGTTAACTCTGGCAAATGAATTTTCAAAGAGTTTGATCGGTAATATGATAAGCAGTCAATAAAAGGATATACTATTGCAGTGAATTGCAATAATTTACATATAGATATATCCATTAGAGTGGCGCTATATCTTGCATTTAAGTAGGCCACTTATGAAATCAACGAAAATTTCAAGTAGTTTTGAAAAATTGTAAAAAAACTCTAACTATTTTTGCATGAAAAGTATTTGAAGTAAGGCAAAGGAGTGATTTTTAATAAATCATGTCAAGGACTATGCATAGAATGAAATAATTCAACAGTATTAAGTGTGCGTGTATGTGGAAAAGAGACAGCATTATAGTACAAGTATGCTGATAAAAACGAAATTACGAAATGAAAAATGCAATTTTCACAAATTGCAACACTGGCAACGTATTGCTACGTCTGGGATTTTTCATTTACTGACAGTTTTTATTTGTATCTAGGCATTTCTTAAATTAAGAATGCTGCAATGCATTAAGATTTGATATATGTACACGTTTGTTACAATGTCAATGTGATAGGCTTGATCATCTTTTTTTATGGTCATTGATGATTCCATTTAGCAATGGATGAAACTGGTTTTGGCCGTTTCTTTGTTGTATTGTTTTTGTTTAATGTATTCTTTTTTTTTTTTTTTGGTGTTATCACACACTCTACAGTAGGCTCAGTAAAATAATTGTCTGTCCTTATGTTATTCAAGTGTAATGTGTAATTATTTTCAATTATCATCGAATGGTCACAACAAACAACTATTGGAAAATATTTACGACGCATAAATTTAAATAAAAATTTTCGAGCTCCCGATATCTTACTATTAATTTTTATTTCACATTCAGTAATTAACATTTGGAACTCATCCCTATGATACCTACGCGAATCGCTTTAGTAAGCAATGTCCTCCAGATGGCTCATAAAAATATCAGAAATTAAAGTTACGAGTACTATACTAACATCAATTCAAAATTAAAATAAATATTTTATTTTATTTTATCCTGTATATGGGGTAAAACATACGAAAACTCCAAGTGAAAAAATTTATGGTACCAACATTTGTTTGCATCTTTATATTAACATGATATTTACTTATTGCAAGACAGCGTCTAAATTTAACATGAATAAAAAAAAAAAAAAAAAAATTATTTTGGATGTATCTCGCCGATCGACCCTACCTAGCGGTCCAGCACAGTGGCGTCAATTCGGTAGGGCTGGGGAGGGCATTGGCCTCCCCAAGGATCTGATACTTGGTATTATTCAATACAACAATTCAATAAAACCATCTAATAGTGGTGGAATTATAATTCTTGCCCCCCCAAGGTTTTGGTGAAGTGACGCTCCTGGTCCAGCAGCAAAGTTATTGCTGCAGAAAGCTCAGAAAAGCGCATTCATGAAAGGCCATATTCCATTGGAAGCTTTAAAAAAGGATGTTGCTTTATGTGCCCAATTCGGTTAAATAGCATCAAATGTTCGCCAAAATGCTCTTCTTGTGCTAATTTAATTTGTAAAATTCAAGCAAATATAAAAATAGCTTGTCAAAATTGCTCTGATTAAATTAGTAGGTGAGTAAATTGTGTTGGGCAAAATTGACCCACTTATACGGTGATGTTAATTTTTTTTGAAAACAGGATATGTGTCAAATTGAAAACAAAACGCGCAGCTGATGTGATATGGATTCAAAAGTTCACAACTCCCAAACAACTTGTTAGTGAACGTCAGCATTACAAAGCATCTCAGTTTTCTATAAATTTTCATTGTAGCAATATACTTAATACACAACGAGAAATACATAGAATATTCTAACGTACCAGTTGGGAACCTGTTCTAAAACGAACATACCTTACCTTCTTAGCTAATATAGAACGTGGCCATTTTGTAAGGTACGAAAGAAAAAAAAATGGTAGACATATCAATTACTGCAACTAAGTATTTTAATAAAATGTTCACATTATTGTTATTACAATTTTATACAAATTGTAATAAGCATTTTGCTACACTGATTGAAAACTATCGCTTCTTCAAAGTTTTCTTCACGAGCTGCATTTTCAATCTGATTAATTCGTTATTGTTTCTCTACCAAGTCGGACTTAACTATTGTGAGTAAATAAATTCTAAGCGGCTTTGGAAATAACTTCAAGATAAATTTGTTTCTTGTATAAAGGACAGTGGAAAAACCTGCTTACTTAGTTAGTTTAATTTTTCAATTGAGCCTTTTCAAGGAAGTGGCTTACAAAAGGGTTCTGTAAAAAGGATATATTTTTTCAGGGATAATCTTTGTGTTGAAAAAAAAAACAATATATTTCCATATATCTAATTTTTAATGGTATTTTATTTGATATCTATGTGTATTTGCATTAACCAAAGCCTTGATGTTAACATTTCAAGATATGTTGTTTTTAAAAAAATTTAAAGTAGACATTTTTAGTATGTAAAATTTTTAATATTTCAATACGTTGTTTTAACATCGAATATTCCATGATAAAATTTCAAAGCACTTAATACAAATTATAAATTTGATTTGACAGCCAACCCAATTGGAACTACAGTTACGACTTGAGGAAACAAGCGCCTTTTATTTATCTATTTTTCAGATTTTTCAACATGAATCTTATCAAATACATATTGCCAATCTTGCTTTTAATAGCAATAACATATGCTCGCCCGCAAGACAAAGGATCAAATACTCCAATTGGAAGCTTTTCTGATATCCCATGTAAGTATATTCTTTCAGCCGCACTTTCGCATCTGCTTAAACATTTTTGATTTAGGGAGAGATCAACCAACTGATACTGGTCTAGTTGGGTAAATATATTCTTTTAGCCGCACTTTCTCATCTGCTTAAAAATTTTTGATTTAGGAAAAACTCTACCACTGGATTGATTTAAGGAAAGCTCTACCAATTGGAGACACTTTTTAATGCTGTTGTGGTATAGCAGACCATTTTTTAATAAATAATTCAATAGAACATTTTATATATAAATTTGAGTCAGATAAAAAGGATCTAAATTGGCGTTGAAGCAAAATGGTGTTGCCGTGATTAAAAAAAAGGATGAAGCGTTCTCCTTTTGTTTTACATTAGTGAAACAAAAATAAAAACCCATTAGCTGAATAACATTTCAAATTAATTTATAACATTATTCGTACATATATATTAAAGGTGTTTGTTGTTTAAAAGAAATTTTTAAAAAAATGTATATAGTATTTTTCTTTTTATACTCTAGACATTTTGTCCTTTCTTCACGCAAGTATAAAATGCGACGCAGTTCTTTCAATAAATACAATTATTTGTGCTGACTGAATAGAATAACTTACCGGACTTAATCTTACATGCAAAAAAATATTCAATTAAAAGTGTATGCTCCTTTAATGACATAGGAAAGGATATTTTACATTCAAATATTAAGGAGAACTGTACCTGCCAGAAATTTAAAAATTTTATTTATCTTCATATGTACATATGTATATATGTATATAGTTATAAAAAAATGCTTAGATTAAATGCTAAAACCAATTTATTTGCGCTAGGAACATTGATGCCGGAAAATTAAATTTCAAACCAAAGAAATGATTGTTTTCAAAGCCAAATTGTAAAGAATTGTGGTACTTCCAATAACTTGCGATTCCAAATTTCTTAATTTTTTATGCTTTTTCGATGTGCTGTTTTGTAAAATATTACTACCACACATGACATAAGTCACATGCGCAAATCTTGAAAGTTTACATAGGTATAATAGTAGGGGAGCCCAATAGCGGATTTCAGGGCTTACTTGAGCGCGGCAGATTAAGATATGGAGGATACCTTGCACTTTGTTGAGTACGTCTACCAAATCTGAGCCCTCTATATAGTGCCGCGAGTGTAGGGCAGCCGATCAGAATAATAAAAAAAAAATCGATAGCTGTATTTACTCGAGCGCGTTAGATTAAGGCATGGTGGGTTAATTACATGCTGAAGAGTGTGCATTTCACTAATCTGACGATTTGACCGTGACGTAAGGGAGTGGCAGGGTCACAAACTTGCAAAAAAAAAAACTAAGTCACCTGGATTTTCTCGAGCGGGGTCAAACTTTTTTTTATTTTGAAGGAAATAATTCAAGGATAACGGAAAACATATAATCTGCCGATTTCCACAAGCCGAAGTAACGAAAATCGTCATTAAAGTTTAACGCGTGCAGCTGATTTTTTTGTTTTTAGGAACTTCTTATACAAATAATTTAGGTGATCCTTATTGAAAAAACTTTGCATGACTGCATGACAACATTTCATCCTGACAAGAAAACATTAATATCCAAATACGGGACTAAAACTTAAATACGTCAGGTTAAGCAAACTCCTCCAAATAATCGTCAGATTATGGATCAGCACGACCAGGACATCGAGCTGAACCGTCTGTATAAAAATCTGATGAGCTCGAGTTACTACAAATAGCGTTTTTTTTGCAGTTTCGAAAAGTGGCCACGCGCTTGCGTCACATCCGATTCGTCAGTCTTATGGATGGGAGCTTCGTTTGGGATCACTTAACATCCCCTATGAATATCTGACGCGCTCGAGTAAATTTTTTTTTTTTTCATTTTTAACTCAGCTGTACGGCCACCCCCACCGTCCAAATCGGCAGATTAATATATCTCCGTCATCAGAGGCATGCCCCAGCATGTTTTTTTACATTTATGAAAGCCTCTAGTGGCTTCCCCCACCGATGAAAGGTTTAACATTATATAGCCTTTTTTTCTTCCTACCATCTAATCTTCAAAATGCAATAGGTCATCGCGACGCTCGAGTGAATCCACATTTAGCATCGTGGGCTCCTCTACTATAAAGATCGCATTGATTTTCACACAAGTCACTTCCCAAATAACACAAAATGATCTATTTGTAACACAACTGGACTGCGTAGGTAGTGCTTCACCGAGAACGAGGCGAGGAGAGATTCGAGTGGTTCTCGCTCTCGCCTCGTTTTATAAATTTGAGTCTCGCCTCGCCTCGTTCTCGGCCGAGAACTTGCCGTCACATATCTCGCCTCGCCTCGTCGAAACCTCGCCTCGCCTCGGTAAAAAGCGAGGTTTTTATAAAAATGAAAAAAATTATACATGTATCAGGCCTGCTTATGTATATTCAACTAGCAAAGCCCGACAAGCGTTGCTACGCCTCAAGAAATGAAATAACATATGTGTTTTTTTTTGGGTGGATTGAATAATATATGATGATTGGTGAGATACGATCAATTTAATTCTTTTCTTATATGGGACGGCGTGGCATTGCCCATTTTTTCCAAATCAATCTAAACTACGAACCTTTTACAAACTATGACAATTGTATGTACCAAAATCTTATCCATCTACGTCATATAGTTGCTGAGATATAAAAAAAAGTTGTATTCACCTGTGTCAAGTAGTTGATAACACTGGTCAACAATGGCTTTGTTGACCTGGATGTCTCTGCGGATTTCTATAAATTCAGGTACTCAGATTACGAATATATTCATAAAAGTACTGAATTGGTTCTAGTTTCTAAGATATTGATGTATTTTTCTATAAATATATGAAACAAAGTCGGATTAGTTACACTCTATATAACTCAAGAACGGCTGGACCGATTTTAATGGTCTCAAATTTTTTGGATTTGTCTCCGCCCCGAGAATGACATTGGCTACAAAAATTTTATTTAGGTAAATATTTAGGGTGGCCCTTATACAAAACTTTTTTTAAAATGAATGATCTTTAATTTGTTGGATTTGTCTTCGCCCCATGAGTGTAAATGTGTTTTGTCTTTTCCACGTAAAGAAAACACTACCCAGTAGAAATTCATGCATCACTGATGTAAATAAATAAATAAACTGCGGAAGCATTGCATGGCTACACAAAAAATTATTAAGCTCAAAATTCATCAATAAAAACAAAAGGTACTCTTCCGAGAATTAAAACTTTTTTCCAGTGAATATGAGTTATTTTTACAAGAATGATGCACACAAGAGCAGTTTTTTAGTCTCTCATTTTTTTACAAGTCAATAATACATGCGTAAAAAATTGCCTTTTGCAGAAGTAATGTCTTTGACCTGAAATTTTCACAACTGACATCGCACAACTCATTTGCGCACATTTGTTTTGTTTTGCACGTTTAATTCCTGCATATTTCATTTTTCAAACCAACCAGCGCATAGAAATCAGCAACTGCACGGCGGGACGAATGATAGCACGTTTCATAGCTCGTGACCGCTGGTGGGTAAATGACCAACCCTTGCCTAAGCTATGCTTCTTGCTTTAAAAGACGCGTGGTGTAAATTTTATGTTATTCGAATACGTGGTCCTTGTGAAAATGTTATTTTAAAAATATTTTTGTATGAGGACCACCTTAAATATGTACCTTAAGAAAAAGTTTTATAGCTTAAGCTATGCTTTTTGATATAAAAGACACGCGCTGTAAATTCTATGCGAATCGATCACGTGGTCTTTGCGAAAATGCTATTTTAAAATTATTTTTGTATTAAGGCCACCCTAAATATGCACCCTTAATAAAATTTTTATAGCCTTTATTATTTTTGGGGCGAAGACAAATCCAACAAATCAAAGATCTTAATTTTAAAAAAGTTTATTATTTACCCTAAATAAAATTTTTGTAGCCAATGTCATTCTCGGGGCGGAGACAAATCCAAAAAATTTGAGACCATTAAAATCGGTCCAGCCGTTCTTGAGTTATATAGAGTGTAACTAATCCGACTTTGTTTCATATATTTATAGAAAAATACATCAATATCTTAGAAACTAGAACCAATTCAGTACTTTTATGAATATATTCGTAATCTGAGTACCTGAATTTATAGAAATCCGCAGAGACATCCAGGTCAACAAAGCCATTGTTGACCAGTGTTATCAACTACTTGACACAGGTGAATACAACTTTTTTTTATATCTCAGCAACTATATGACGTAGATAGATAAGATTTGATATATATAATTGTCATAGTTTGTAAAAGGTTCGTAGTTTAATTTGATTTGGAAAAAATGGGCAATGCCACGCCGTCCCATATAAGAAAAGAATTAAATTGATCATATCTCACCAATCATCATATATTATTCAATCCACCCAAAAAAAAACACATATGTTATTTCATTTCTTGAGGCGTAGCAACGCGTGTCGGGCTTTGCTAGTTGAATGTACATATGCAGACCATGTATAATTTTTTTCATTTTTATAAAAACCTCGCTTTTTACCGAGGCGAGGCGAGGTGCCTGTGTGTCTCGCCTCGCCTCGGTCTAGCGAGGCAAATTTATTTTTCCACCTCGCCTCGCTCTCGCCTCGTAGAAACTAGGCTGCCTCGCAGTTGCTAAAATTAACGCCTCCCCCCTCCCCCTTCAAAACCTCTTCAATGGTGGAATAAGTTTGTTACGAAAAGCTTTTCATTCAATAAAATGCACTTTTCTGAGTGCAAATATTGTATTTTATTACAATCAGTAGCCTTACGCATGCGATTGTTATTGCTTATTGGTTTAAATTTTTACGTTTTGATTTTCGGATGACAGAGTCATTGATAATGTCATCACAATCTGAAGACATAAGCAAATCTGACTCTATTGTTAACAAAGCAAGTGCGTTCAATCGTTCTGCAACCAGTTTTGATCTCAAGTAGTTTTTCACTAGCCGATCAATTACCAATGTTCAGTTATAATGACATTTTTCCCTTATAATGTGGGTAGGCGTGGCAACGAAATAGGCGGGAAATTCAATTCCCACCAAAGTTTCCGCTAATATTTTCCGCCTGTATGGTAAATCCGGGCCTGCCTAAATCCGCAAGTACATTCAGATGGCTATGAGAAGATTTTAGCCGCCCGTAAAGAAGCAACAGGATGCATTCGTCAAATGTTTAGTCCACATATAGATCATTTTATAAATTTTGAGAATGACTCATATTTCAATATGATCAATTGGCTCCAATTCGAAGTGACTGAGCCGCCCAGTTCTTCACGCAAGACCAGCTGGAAGCATTACAATATTCAAAAGAAATAATCAAATTAGGGGCCGTTCATGTATTACGTAACGCACTTAGGGAGGGGTTCGAACATCGCGTTACGCTGCGAGTTAAAAATCTCTTGTAATATTTATTAACGCGACTAAAACATAACAGAAGTCGACAAAATGACTTTCCGGTACATTGCGCAACATAATTGTGACTTTTAGGTAAACATGGTCACTTGGGTGATACGGAACGTTTAAGGAGAGGGGAGGGGGGGGGAGGTCAAATATCTTCAAAAATTGCGTTACGTAATAATTAAACGACCCTTTACCAGGTTAGCGCTAGAAAATAACTTTATTTCATAGCTTTCTTTGCTAAACTTAATTGTTTTCACAGCTTATCCATTCCTTTCTCAAAATACAGAGCGTTTTGTTCAAGTAGTACATGAATCTGCAATGGCGGTCACCGATGTATATGATGTTTTGTATGGGCCATATTTTATCTAAGCTCGAGAGCCACCAGATGTAGAGCCAACTTGAATCACGTCGAAATATGGTCGATTAAAATTCTATGCTTTTTATAACGAATTCGATGCCACTGTAAAACTAGATAGAAAGACAACAGACGAGCTTAGAGAAAAGTAACTTGATAAATAAATTAAAGTTTTAATATACATAAATAAGTTTTCTCACTACAAAAGCTCCATGTTTTGTTTAAATGATAAGAAGAGCGAATGAAATTGTACCGTACGGTAGGCTTTTTCGAGATGCTGGGCAACGGCTCCAATACCCTTTATTTAATTTTTTTAATTCATGCTGTAGATCTGGTGTGTTCTTAAAGTCAATGACGTTTGGAGCCAAAAAAAATTGTTCTCCTGGAGACAAAAACATCATGTTTAAAATCCGATTCTAAATACCGAAGATATGACGAAAAAATTAATAAGGGGACCCCTACGTTCGGTAAAAAACTTTAAAAACATTTCTAAAAATAGTTCTAATGGAGTAATCGAAATTCTTCAGTTGGAAAAATTTAATGATTTTTTGCAAGCTTTAATTTTCTGATATTAGAGTGGTAAGTGGGTAAGTTCAAAAACGGGGAACTTGATGTCAAAGACCATTAGATCAAAAAGTTGGTCTACTCAAGACAAAAACATTGATATATCCTAATTTAAGATCGGACTGTAAATGCCGAAGATATGATGTTTTTCTCAAATGCGCGACCTCTATTTTCGTCAAAAAAAAAAAAATTTTTTATCGAAATTACCTTGCAAAAATGCTTCGGATTTACTGGTGTACGGTGAACTTCTTTTTTTTTTGCCTGTAAGGTGGTACGGTCTAATGTACACGTTTGTTACAATGTCAATGTGATAGGCTTGATCTTCTTTTTTTATGGTCACTGATGATTCCATTTAGCAATGGATGTAACTGGTTTTGGCAGTTTCTTTGTTGTAATGTTTTTGTTTAATGTATTCTTTTTTTTTTGGTGTTATCACACACTCTACAGTAGGCTCAGTAAAATAATTGTCTGTCCTTATGTTATTCAAGTGTAATGTGTAATTATTTTCAATTATCATCGAATGGTCACAACAAACAACTATTGGAAAATATTTACGACGCATAAATTTAAATAAAAATTTTCGAGCTCCCGATATCTTACCATTAATTTTTATTTCACATTCAGTAATTAACATTTGGAACTCATCCCTATGATACCTACGCGAATCGCTTTAGTAAGCAATGTCCTCCAGATGGCTTATAAAAATATCAGAAATTAATGTTACTAACATCAATTCAAAATTAAAATAAATATTTTATTTAATTTATACTGTATATGGGGTAAAACATACGAAAACTCCAAGGGACAAAATTTATGGTGCCAATTTGGCTGAAATTTTGCATTATTGTAGTATCAATGCCCAACAATAAAACTACTTAAGAAATTTGCATCGGAGTTTTCGTATGTTTTACCCCATGTATGGGTCAAAATTGCCCAACGACATATTTCAAATAAAATACTACCGGCCCTGTATCATGTACATGTATTAGCTTTATGACTTTTATTTGTTTGACTTTATAAACAAAAAATTGCAAAAAAATAGTTTCTAATACGTTGTTTGCCCATAATTAAAAAAATTACGTTCATCGTCACTGTGTGTCGCCACATACAAAACGGGAATTTTCCCTTTTTCAGAAATCTATGCTTTAACTGTTATTTGTATCCACTTCGAGCATGCAGCACACATATGGTACTTGGGTGGCCTATTGGTTTCTATTTGCAAGGGCATATCATAGAAGTAAAGTGGCTTTGGAGAGCTTATGGGATCATAAGAAATGTAGACCCTTCTTCAGGGCTGTTATGAGCCACCGCAGATTTGAGAATATATCACGAGTTCGTCGTTCGTTTCTATCACTCCTCATATCGAAGCGTAGAGCTCTTGATATATTCTCAAATCTGCGGATTAGCACCAATAAGAGATGTTTGGGATAAATGAGAATGCAACCTCAGAAAAATGTAATACCCGTGTGAGAACCTTACTAATGATGAGCAAATATTAGCATACCGAGGCCGATGCCCATTCAAGCAGTATATTCGAAGCCTGAAAAATATGGGATGAAAATTTTCTCTGTGTGATTCAAAAAGCACTTATGCTTGGTCGCTATAGATTTTTATGAGAAGAGACCAAAACCGTCAAAGAGTAGTGAAACAGGGATGCCGCCAAGTAGACTTGAAAGGCCGAAATATTACCTCCTTTAAGTTTTTTTACTACACATTAGTTGAAAATTTAACTACGGAAAAGAAACTCGCTTCGGTTGACATCACTCTAGCAGATGCATACAAGTGAAAAATAAACCATTGATTGAATTCTATCATCATAATAAATCTAACGCTTGGTCAGCTTTTTCATATTGGATATATCAGCCTACAACTTTGTTCTATAAAAATCCATAAACACTGACAGAAACAAAGTTAAATACTTTCAGCGACATTTATTTTGGAGGTATCTCGCCGGTCGACCCTGCCTAGATGTCCAGCAGCAAAGTTAGAGCTGCAGAAAGCCACTTATATGGTGATTTTAATTTTTTTTGAAAACAAATTGCGCTGCTAATGCGATATGGATTCAAAAGTTCACAACTCCCAAACAACTTGTTAGTGATCGTCAGCATTGCAAAGCATCTCAGTTTTCTATAAATTTTCATTGTGGTAATATACTTTATACACAACGAGATACATAGAATATTCTAACGTACCAGTTGGGAACCTGGTCTAAAACGAACATATATTTACTACCTTACCTTCTTAGCTAATATAGAACGTGGTCATTTTGTAAGGTACGAAAGAAAAAGAAAAAGGTAGACATAGCAATTACTGCAACTAAGTATTTTAATAAAATGTTCACATTATTGTTATTACAATTTTATACAAATTGTAATAAACATTTTGCTACACTGATTGAAAACTATCGCTTCTTCAAAGTTTTCTTCTCGAGCTGCATTTTCAATCTGATTAATTCGTTATTGTTTCTCCACCAAGTCGGACTTAACTATTGTGAGTAAATAAATTCTTAGCGGCTTTGGAAATAACTTCAAGATAAACTAGTTTCTTGTATAAAGGACAGTGAAAAAACCTGCTTACTTAGTTAGCTTAATTTTTCAATTGAGCCTTTTCAAGGCAGTGGTTTACAAAAGGGTTCTGTAAAAAGGATATATTTTTTTCGGGATAATCTTTGTGTTGAAAAAAAAAACAATATATTTCCATATATCTAATTTGTAATGGTGTCTTATTTGATATTTATGTGTATCTGCATAAACCATAGCCTTGATGTAAACATTTCAAGATATGTTGTTTTTAAAAAAATTTAAAGTAGACATTTTTAGTATGTAAAATTTTTAATATTTCAATACGTTGTTTTAACATCGAATATTCCATGATAAAATTTCAAAGCACTTAATACAAACTATAAATTTGATTTGACAGCCAACCCAATTGGAACTACAGTTACGACTTGAGGAAACAAGCGCCTTTTATTTATCTATTTTTCAGATTTTTCAACATGAATCTTATCAAATACATATTGCCAATCTTGCTTTTAATAGGAATAACATATGCTCGCCCGCAAGACACAGGATCAAATACTCCAATTGGAAGCTTTTCTGATATCCCATGTAAGTATATTCTTTCAGCCGCACTTTCGCATCTGCTTAAACATTTTTGATTTAGGGAGAGATCAACCAACTGCTACTGGTCAATTTGGGACCGTTTTGGGTACCGTAGGTATGCAGTTAAATATATTCTTTTAGCCGCACTTGCTCATATGTTTAAACATTTTTGATTTAGTGAAAACTGTACCAACTGTTATTGGTCAACTTCCACACAATTCTTTTAACTCAAACTTTTATGATTTAAGGGAAGCTCAAGCAATTGGAAACAATTTTTAATGCTGTTGTGGTATAGCAGACCATTTTTTAATAAATGATTCAATAGAACATTTTATATATAAATTTGAGTCAGATAAAAAGGATCTAAATTGGCGTTGAAGCAAAATGATGTTGCCGTGATTACAAAAAAGGATGAAGCGTTCTCCTTTTGTTTTACATTAGTGAAACAAAAATAATAACCCATTAGCTGAATAACATTTCAAATTAATTTATAACATTATTCGTACATATATATTAAAGGTGTTTGTTGTTTAAAAGAAATTTTTAAAAAAATGTATATAGTATTTTTCTTTTTATACTCTAGACATTTTGTCCTTTCTTCACGCAAGTATAAAATGCGACGCAGTTCTTTCAATAAATACAATTATTTGTGCTGACTGAATAGAACCGGACTTAATCTTACATGAAAAAAAATATTCAATTAAAAGTGTATGCTCCTTTAATGACATAGGAAAGGATATTTTAAATTCAAATATTAAGGAGAACTGTAGCTGCCAGAAATTTAAAAATTTGATTTATCTTCATATGTACATATGTATATATGTATGTAATTATAAAAAAATGCTTAGATTAAATGCTAAAACCAATTTATTTGCGCTAGGAACATTGATGCCGGAAAATTAAATTTCAACCCGAAGGAATGATTGTTTTCAAAGCCAAATTGTAAAGAATTGTGGTACTTCCAATAACTTGCGATTCCAAATTTCTTACACAAAAAAAAAAAGATTGGTAATTGCAATTCGTTGATTAAAATTTGTGGAATTCAACAATTCATTTCTTTGAATCAAAGAAAAAATTTGCAAAATCAAAACCCTTTGTCCTTTGATTTTGCAAATTCAGAGGAAAGTAAAAAATCAAAAAAAAAATTTTTTTTTGCGAAAATATTCTAAGTTTCAACAAAAACTTTAGGAAAATTAACAAATGTTTTTTTGAAATCAACATATTATTCTAAGTTTCAACAAAAACTTTTAGAAAATTAACAAATGTTGTTTTGAAATCAACTAATTTATTTTAAGTTTCAACAAATCATCTTTTGTTATATCAGCGAAACTGATTCGCTGATTGAAAATCATACCCAACATTCGTTGAAATCAGACCCGGGATTGTTTGATTTGAGCGAATCTTTTTTTTCTTTGTATATATTTGTTCGTCTTTTTCAACCTCTTTCAGCTTTTATGATTATTTTCTTTATTTTTAAGACTATTTCAGCGATTTTGAATTGTTTCAACCTTTCTCAACCTATTTAAATGTCATTTTGAATTTTTCAACCGCTCTCAACATTTTCCATATTTCTTCAATTTTATCAACATTTCTACAACTTTTTAAGTATTTTTTGGAATTTTTCAACCTCTTTCATTTGTCTTCATTATATGTATCTGCTTTATCAACTGCTTCAACACTTTTCAACCTCTTTCAACCTTTTTAGAATTTACATTTTTTTGTTCGACTTATTCAACCTCGTCAATGTCTTTTTAACATTTATTTAAAAGTTACTTTCAATGCAGTGTAGGGTATGTGAGCTTCGACCTGGCCGAAGATAGTACTAGTTTCTTTTCGTCTTTGCAACTTAAAAAATTCATAATTAAACAATTTTGCACACCCTGTCAAAATGAAAAAAAGCATCTCGAATATTTTTGTATGTAGAACAAAAAAAACATTTTGGGAAATATCTACTGGAATGACCCATATGGGACGTTCTTTTACAAACCGCATAGGATTTTAGACTTGGTATTTTAGAATCGCCCGAAATTTTTTTTGCAGCTTATATACATAAAACTACTAGATCCATGTTTTTTTTTTTTGCTGAAAAAAATTTTTTTTTCGAAAATATCCACATATGAATTTTTGATAATTTTGTCAAATGTACTCATACTTGAAGTCTATTATCTCCGGTTCTACTGATCCGATCAATGTTGGGTTTTTTTATTTAATAGTCTATAACAGCGATTCTTAAACTGTGGTCCGCGGACCCAGGGGTCCGCGAAACAATTTTGACATCAATAATTTTATATCATCAAACTGTTCGCTTTATTCAAATAATTCATTTATAAAAAATTCTACATGGCCATGAGTTTTTAAATGATTGCATATACTATATTTTTAATAAACAAAGTGTGCATTTACTTTTGCTCAAAGCCAAGATGCCCAGCATCTAACTCTAAAAAAACAAAGTACGCGTTGATTTTCAAATTTTGAGATTTTGAATAATACAATTTTTCCGCGTTTCAATTTAAGCAATATATTTTTATTTCATTTCTGTGTGCTGTGTGTTACATACACGTACGTGTGGTGTCTTCAGTTGTGATTAATTTCCGATTACTTCTCCCAGCTACGAGTTCAATTTTCCTGGCTGGAGCTGTTACATACATCAGATTAAATCCTTTTAAAAAGTATTTGACCCAACTCTATTTTGTATTATATATTTTAAAAACGCTATTCGTCATTTATACTTTTGTAGTTATACTTTAATTCAGAATTTGAGTCTTAAAATGGATCGTTGGCTAAAAACAGGATCTATACTCAAACAAGATGTAGGTGAAAGCGATTCAGATGAGGGACCATCAACCTCCATCAAGAAACGTAAAACTAGAAAGTACTGTGATGAGTATTTATCATTTGGATTTACTTCTGTAAGCAAAGAAGATGTAGAAAGGCCTTTAAGTTTGTTATGTCGCGAAAGTTTATCAAATGAATGCGTGAAACCTGCCAAACTCCGACGTCATTTGGAAACAAAGCATAGCGAGCACAATAGTAAGTCTGTCGATTTCTTTAATATCGAAAAACAAAAACTTGTTTCCAGTCAAAGTCTTATTCAAAATACCGCAACTGTAAGTATCAATAAAAAAGCAGTAAAAGCATCATATGAAGTATCCCTACTACATAGTAGCAAAAGCTGGAAAACCCCACAATATAGCAGAACAACTAATTCTTCCTGCTGCAAAAGCAATATCAAATACAATGTTGGGGGCTAAAGCTGCAAAAGATTTAAATTTGATTTCCTTATCAAACGATACGGTCAAGAATAGAATTGAAGATATGTCTTGCAATATAAAAGAGCAATTAATTTCAAGAGTGCTTAAAAGTCAATATTACTCACTACAATTAGATGAGAGTACCGATGTCTCTAATAATGCTAATTTGTTAGCATTTATTAGATATGAATTTGAATTTAAAATAAAAGAGGATTTGTTATTTTGTGATTCTCTACCATCGTGTACTACAGCTAACGCCATATTTAATACTTTGAATCATTTTATAACCGAAAATGGAATCCAGTGGTCAAAATGTGTAGAGATTTGCACTGACGGTGCTCGTGCAATGTCAGGAAGAAGAACTGGGTTGATTGCTCTTATTAAAGGTATAGCACCTCAAGTCGTTTGGAACCATTGCTGCGTACACAGGGAATCGTTAGCATCTAAAAATATGTCAACAGATTTGAAAAAAATATTGGATGAAGTCGTTAAAGTTGTCAATTTCATTAAGGCTCGCCCACTTAATTCCCGTGTTTTCAAAGTTTTGTGCGAGGAGATGGGGAGTCAACATAAACAACTATTATTACACACAGAAGTACGTTGGTTGTCACGTGGGAAAGTACTCAGTCGCCTTTTTGAACTTCGTGACGAAATAAGATTATTTTTAATGGACACGCAATTCGAACTGAAAGAATGTTTTAATGATTTTCTCTGGTTAGCTAAGGTTGCTTACTTGACTGGTATTTTTTGTTATTTGAATGAGCTGAATTTGAGCCTACAAGGTGCAGCTGTAAATAAATTTAAAGTTGAAGATAAAATAGAAGCGATTATAAAAAAAATCGAATTATGGTCAAAACGCATTCAAAAGTGTGTATATGAGTCTTTTCCAACACTCATCGATTTTATAGAAGTTTCTAATAAAGAGCTTGGCAATGAAACGCTGCTCCTGTTTGTCGAACATTTAATGACTTTAAAAAGCAGCTTCCGAAAATATTTTCCCTATCCTGATTCTGGCAATGACTGGATCAGGGATCCATTCAACACAGATGTTAGTAATGCTAAGAAATTATCGACATTACAGCAAGATATGCTCGTGGATATCTCTTGCGATACGGCTTTGAAACTTAAGTTCAATAAAATTGAACTAACTAACTTTTGGTTACTCCTAAAATCCGATTACCCTGCACTTGCAAATAAGGCTCTCCAAAACTTGATTCTGTTTTGCACAACTTATTTGTGTGAACAGACTTTTTCGGTACTATTATATATAAAATCAAAGTATAGAAACAAGCTTAGTGTAGAAGCAGACCTGAGGATAAAAATTTCGAATATAGAGCCCGACATTGTGGATTTGGTTTCGAGAAAACATCATTCATCTCATTAAGTAAAAACTTCTACAGAAGAAAATATAACAAATTTCGCATATAAAATAACAAATAGTCAACAAAAAAATAATTTTCATTTTAATTTTATGTTCAATTAATTTTCATTTTAAGCTTTATTATTATTTATTAAAAAAGCTATGAAAAAAAACATAACTTATTTTCTTAGCTTTATTTTGACAACAAAATATTTGTCTTAATATTTGAGTTTAATGTACATATGTTGACTTGTAAATTTTTTAATTCTTTTACTTTTCACAATTTTTATTCATTTTGTTTTTTAATTACATGAAAATCCTAATAAAAAATGTTTGCCTCTATAAATGCGTAAGATTTGTTAAAATACAGAGATATATGGTATCAGTATCAATATTTATTTTGGACCTTCAAAAACCGGAAATAGTGTTGGAAAGACCTTTAAAAACCGGAAAACTTAAAACAAAGTAAAACTACTTCGTTCCTTAACCTCGTCAGATGATTGGACATTTTATGCCTATCTGGGTGAGTTTGATAATCGGACAAAGCTTTCAAAAACCAGACTGTCCGGGTGAAAACCGAACGGCCTGAGTGTCTTTGTCATTATTGAGCCAGAAATTAAGCTTATGAACGATGTCAAATGTCTAGGGTGGGGAAGGGGTCCGCAACAAAAATTTAGCTCGATAAGGGGTCCGCGGACTACATAAGTTTAAGAACCCCTGCTCTAGACATTTTGTCCTTTCTTCACGCAAGTATAAAATGCGACGCAGTTCTTTCAATAAATACAATTATTTGTGCTGACTGAATAGAATAACTTACCGGACTTAATCTTACATGCAAAAAAATATTCAATTAAAAGTGTATGCTCCTTTAATGACATAGGAAAGGATATTTTAAATTAAAATATTAAGGAGAACTGTACCTGCCAGAAATTTAAAAATTTGATTTATCTTCATATGTTATGTTATGTTATGTTATGTTATGTTATGCTATGCTATGTTATGTTATGTTATGTTATGTTATGTTATGTTATGTTATGTTATGTTATGTTATGTTATGTTATGTTATGTTATGTTATGTTATGTTATGTTATGTTATGTTATGTTATGTTATGTTATGTTATGTTATGTTATGTTATGTTATGTTATGTTATGTTATGTTATGTTATGTTATGTTATGTTATGTTATGTTATGTTATGTTATGTTATGTTATGTTATGTTATGTTATGTTATGTTATGTTATGTTATGTTATGTTATGTTATGTTATGTTATGTTATGTTATGTTATGTTATGTTATGTTATGTTATGTTATGTTATGTTATGTTATGTTATGTTATGTTATGTTATGTTATGTTATGTTATGATATGTTATGTTATGTTTATTCTATCATAAATTCAATACTTACACATATATAAAATTTACAAATTTTGAGTTTTAATCCTATGGATTTTACAACAATTAAATTCTAATTTAACATTAAAAATAATCACTTAAAATAAAATAATACTTTATAGGAAAATGATAGTAAAAAACCTATATTAATATCACAATATGTCTACCTGAATGGGAATTTCGTGGTCGGCTTCTTTCCGCTATAGAAATAGAGAATAAACACTGCCTATAAACTTCTTAAGAGGGCGTAAGTTGAAAATCTGCATCTATTGATGAATGACAAGTTCATATCGTTAATAGCATCTGAAATCATTTTTTCTTGTGCTATCGTATGTAATTCTGACGTTGAAAACCTTTTTGGTAACCCAAAAATTGTTTTCAGATTCTTATTTTGGATAACTTGAAGTCTTTTTAAGTGAGTATTAGCACAATTTTTCCAAACAGGACAGGCATATGTCAGAATTGGCCAAATACACAATTTATATAGCATCATTTTATTTTTCATGTGTAACTTAGATTTTTTATTCATAAGGAAATAAAGACTCCTACTGCACCTAATTGCTTTAATGCAGATGCTTTCTATGTGTTGTCTATATAACAACTTCTCATCAAGAATCACTCCTAAGTACTTAACTGACTTTGAAAGCGGTATTAAAATACCTTGAAATGAAAATGGCCTAGTGGGAACTCTCTTTGGAGATTTGTTAAAAGGAAATATAATAGCTTGTGTTTTTTCATTATTAACTTTAATTTTCCATTTGTCGATATATTTAGTAGCCTGGGACAGGGTATACTGCATTTTTTTGATGATTGCATTTGAAACTTTACCCGATACCATCAAAGCGCTGTCATCTGCATAAAAAGCTAAATCGACATATGGAGAAGATTTAAAATCAGACGTATGTAGGGAATACAAGAGAGGTGATAAAACAGAACCCTGAGGTACACCAGCAGGAATTTTTCTTTCTGTAGAGCTAAATCCTTCTACTTGTACTAAAAAAACTCTATTAGTGAGGAAGCTTCTTATAATCTTTATGAGATACAAAGGACAGCGTAAAATCTTTAGCTTATACAGTAAACCATTATGCCATATGGAATCAAAAGCTTTCTCGATGTCTAAAAACACTATCACTGTTGATTTTCTTATCCGTTTGTTTTCTTTTATTAAATTAACTACTCTCTCGGAATCCGAATTGAAATTCGTTGATAGCATTGCTTTCTTCAGCAAAAGATTTAAGCCTATCAAAGATAATTTTTTCTAAAATTTTATCAAGATAGCTCAATAAGCTGATAGGCCGATAGCTGTTGGGTAGTTTTGGATCTTTGTTTGGTTTTAAGATTGGTATAACTTTAGCTTTTTTAAATATTTGAGGGAAATAGGAAAAACGAAGACAAAAATTAAAGATTTTAACTAGAAAATTTAAAGCCGATTCTGGAAGTTTTTTGAGTAGAATTTTATTAATTCCATCGAACCCGGGAGCTTTCCGATTCTTTTGTTTATTTATTGTAAGCTTAATTTCTATAATGTCGGTGAACGTTCTTAAATCTTCATTAATTAAAAAGTTATCACTATCTAAACTATTGACATAAGTATTGACATTTCTATCAATGGAGTGAGTAAAAGCAACTGTAGTAGCATGGGCCTTAGAGAACTGATCAGCTATGGAGTTTGCTTTATCAACATGGCTAATAACCTCATGATTGCCTACCATTAATGTCGGGATGGTTTTTTTCTTTTTATTTGTAAAATATTTTGAAACCTTCCAAAAATTTTTACTACCAACTTTTAGATTTAACAAAAAATTTGACCATTGTTCATTTCTAAGATTATTAATGTGTATGGAGATTAATTGATTCAATTGCTTAATAATTGCGAGAAAACAGTTTCTTTCACTAACGTTTCCACTCCTTTGGAATTTTCTTCTATACATATTTCTAGTAGCTATAATACCTGATAGAATTAACGAATTAGGCATACGTCTTTTATATGAGATTTTCTGAATTCTAGCATTTTCTATTATATATGAAAATTCTTTTAATTGAGTTTCAATATTAGAAACAGAAGTTTCTTGGTTAAGAGTAATAGAGGCTAAAATTTCGTTGTTAATTTCCCTCTTAAAATTTTCCCAATTTGTGTTTTTGTAATCAGGATAGTACTCTTCCGATTCAAAAATATGTTCATTTATGTAGAAACGAATTGGATAATGGTCGGAGTATAACTCGCAAGAATAAACATTTAAGTCTGAAAAAGTCATAGAAGAGTTTGATAAAAGAAGGTCAACAGTAGAAGAGTGTCTGAAGTTTAAGTTTTGCGGGATTCTAGTAGGACTTGGCGGATAATAAATAAAATAACTAGAATTATTTTGATGATTAAATAAAACTCGTGCATTTAAATCGCCAATAAGAAAGAAATCGTTGTTACTTGAAGTCAGAAGGTTTAGATCGCTCAGAAAATCACCATTGTATTTTGGACAGTAGCCAGAACTATTTAACTATGTTTTTGTTGTTAATTTTCATAGAAATACTGATATTTTCTATCAGTTTAATTGGAAACGATTGAAACAAGCTGTGTTCAATACCATTTCGAACAGCAATGGCAACACCACCTCCATGTGATTCTCTATCTTTTCTGTAAATTTTGTATCCAGGAAGTCGAAATTTATGATGAGGTTTTAAAAATGTTTCGTTAAGAGAGATAATATCAACAGACTTGCTTAATAAAAACTGGTGGAGTTGAGTTGAAGCATTAAATGTTGTAATACCTTGGCAATTCCAATGCATTATATGAAGACTGTTTAACCTTTTGTTATTATATTGCATGTTTAAGCATACCCATAATAAAACTGAGTTGTTCCAATTTTGAATGGCATCGACGAAGATCATTTACAGCTTTATTAAAAATTTCGAAGAGTTCATCTATCGAAAAAAGAGATATATTTTCCCCTTGTATGATTGGTTTAGACTTAACTGTATCTGCGTAGCTTTTTCTGGATTGAGTTGGAAAAAAATTGGTTTCAACATCTTCCACATTTAAAGCAGGCGGATGAACTTTATCGAATGATATTGATCTAGTTGTGGGGTAGCTCCGGATAGATGCTTTAGTTAAACGACTTCTCAACTCAAGATATTCCGTACGACAGGGACACTTCGGATCATCAGCCCTGTGGTTAAATGGCTTTTTATTATTTTTAATGCAATTAGTGCATTTATACACCAAAGTTTTACTATTTTGAGCAGTTTATAGCTTACATGTATCAAAATCATGATTTAAACCACAAGCTAAACATGTTTTAGAGCGATGACAGTTTGATGAACCATGACCAAACATTGAACAATTTGTGCATAAAGTTGGACCATATTTTTTTTTTTGAGGGGTTTCTCCACTGCACAGCAACACCACAAAAGAATTTTATTTTTAGAATTTGAGACTTTCGCACAACATTTCTGTCAAATTCAATTATATAGATAGCATCGGTGACATTAGACCGTTTAGTTGCAATTTCTTTTACGGATTTTATATCGATGTTGAATTTTTCTTTAAATTCTTCAGAGATCATGCTGATTGATAATTTCGGTAAACCAAAAAGCACTAATTTAAAAAACGACCCGTCTTTTACTGGATGAGTGAAAAAATGAAAATTTAACTCCTGCAGTTTTTTAATAGCAGCAGCATGATCTTGTAAAGATTTTGGAAAAACCTTTGTCCCAATAGTCAATCTTTTAAAATAAAATTTATCACCTTCAAATAGTTGAATCACATCAACAAATTGATGGGAGTTGTCCACAACAATCGGAGGAGCCTTTGCAGGTTCGGATTTGGGAGCATCATCGTCGTCGTCTGAAGAGGCACAGTCCATTTCAGCTTCGTTCAAATTAGCAAGCGCAGCAAACCGGTTTGTCCGTCTCATTTTTGTTTGCATTTGAGACGCATTTACTTTCGGTGGTTTAAGCTTACCACCTCTCTTTCGCACTACCATTGATTGGTATCAACGGATTTGCAAAACTTTAATTTACCAAATTTGATACAAAAATTTATTTCAATTTTTTATTTTATTTTTTAGTATATTTCAGCAAAGTTTACTTCGATCGATCGTTTTGCCAGATCCAAATTGTGTTTCACCTGGACATTTACAAAAAAAAAAACAAAAAAAATCTTGATTTTTCTGGACAAATAATAGCCTAAGAGCTGGCAGCCACTTTGAGCAACCTACTAGATACAAAGCTAACATTTTGTCTGTGCTTGATTTAGTACTAGTAAAATTAGAAAATCAAAATCTGGCAGCCTTGGCGCGATCGCGAAGGTACCCCCTAAACGTTTCGATATGCAAAATATTTTTGAAAAACCCATTATAACTGGAGAACGGCTGAAGGGATTTCAAAAATATAGATGTCATATGAAAGATAATTTAATGAGCTATAATATTTTTTCACAAAATTTTGAAAATTTTAGGATGCACCTTCGCGACCGCGCCAAGGCTGCCAGATTTTGATTTTCTTATTTTACTAGTACTAAATCAAGCACAGACAACATTTTAGCTTTGTATCTAGTAGGCTGCTCAAAGAGGCTGCCAGCTCTCCTACTATAAGAAAACTAAAGCTTAATTTCAGAAGAAGATACATATTATATTTAAATGAAATAAACATAACAAAAACATAACAATTCAGTTAAACAAAATTAAGTGCATTTCTTAAATAAGTTAAATTAAGTCCCTTAATTTACCGTTACCTTAATATAGAAAGGCCCTAACTAACATTTTTGTTTCTTTACAGGAGAACGAAAAAACTTAATTAAAATTTATGTTTTGTAGTATTGAAGTGAGATTGTTTTTTTTTATTTGGTTGTAAATGCTTTGTTTTCAATCGTAGCACACACATTTTTATCAATATTATATTAGTGGGTGGCCTTCCGACATATACAAAAAAAACTCGATTTTGAAAAAAAAGTTAGTTAGGGCCTTTCTATATTAAGGTAACGATAAATACTTATTATTAGATCGAACTGCTTTTATTTAAAATTGGTTGATTATGCTTGATCTATTTGTTCACAATACAAACTCAACTGACCGTCAGTGTTGCACACTTATTTTCATTTGAAGGTACGAAGCTGTTGGTCGCGTTCAGGAGGATGGAGATCTTATGACATCCTTATAAATCCACTTTTCTTGTTTGAAAAATGTCAACTTCTGCCGAGCAGTCCGTACCTTCTGGACGTGACGGATGTTAAAACATTTTTAATGCCTCCGGCAGATGTTTTTGCATCTACATAGTATTTTTTCTTTTCTTTTATTTCATTGTTCGAATTTTATCTGGACATATTTTCGATTGTCTGGACTCTGGACTTGGGATTAATCCAGACGAATCCAGCCCATTTGGCAACCCTAGCCTCATCAGACCAGTTTTTGGTTAATGTTGTACTTAGACTCGAACCCCTGACCGTTCAAGCATTGCAATTGCATATTTTGCGACGGCCGCTCTAACACTTGAGCTACTGAGCCTTGAGGTATACAAAGTGCGTATATCACATTTGTTATCCTTTGTCACTTTCTCGCTTGTTGTCATAGCCGTTAAGCCGTCGACCATGTTTGTTGAATAAAAAATAGCATTGATCAATAAATAAAAATTTACAATGTTGGTCTTTGCTGAATGACTGTAAGTTCGATTAAATAATGTTTAGTGAAATTTTTAGTTAACTCTGGCAAATGAATTTTCAAAGAGTTTGATCGGTAATATGATAAGCAGTCAATAAAAGGATATACTATTGCAGTGAATTGCAATAATTTACATATAGATATATCCATTAGAGTGGCGCTATATCTTGCATTTAAGTAGGCCACTTATGAAATCAACGAAAATTTCAAGTAGTTTTGAAAAATTGTAAAAAAACTCTAACTATTTTTGCATGAAAAGTATTTGAAGTAAGGCAAAGGAGTGATTTTTAATAAATCATGTCAAGGACTATGCATAGAATGAAATAATTCAACAGTATTAAGTGTGCGTGTATGTGGAAAAGAGACAGCATTATAGTACAAGTATGCTGATAAAAACGAAATTACGAAATGAAAAATGCAATTTTCACAAATTGCAACACTGGCAACGTATTGCTACGTCTGGGATTTTTCATTTACTGACAGTTTTTATTTGTATCTAGGCATTTCTTAAATTAAGAATGCTGCAATGCATTAAGATTTGATATATGTACACGTTTGTTACAATGTCAATGTGATAGGCTTGATCATCTTTTTTTATGGTCATTGATGATTCCATTTAGCAATGTATGAAACTGGTTTTGGCCGTTTCTTTGTTGTATTGTTTTTGTTTAATGTATTCTTTTTTTTTTTTTTTTGGTGTTATCACACACTCTACAGTAGGCTCAGTAAAATAATTGTCTGTCCTTATGTTATTCAAGTGTAATGTGTAATTATTTTCAATTATCATCGAATGGTCACAACAAACAACTATTGGAAAATATTTACGACGCATAAATTTAAATAAAAATTTTCGAGCTCCCGATATCTTACTATTAATTTTTATTTCACATTCAGTAATTAACATTTGGAACTCATCCCTATGATACCTACGCGAATCGCTTTAGTAAGCAATGTCCTCCAGATGGCTTATAAAAATATCAGAAATTAATGTTACTAACATCAATTCAAAATTAAAATAAATATTTTATTTAATTTTATACCCCATAAAACATACGAAAACTCCAAGGGACAAAATTTATGGTGCCAATTTGGCTGAAATTTTGCATTATTGTAGTATCAATGCCCAACAATAAAACTACTTAAGAAATTTGCATCGGAGTTTTCGTATGTTTTACCCCATGTATGGGTCAAAATTGCCCAACGACATATTTCAAATAAAATACTACCGGCCCTGTATCACGTACATGTATTAGCTTTATGACTTTTATTTGTTTGACTTTATAAACAAAAAATTGCAAAAAAATAGTTTCTAATACGTTGTTTGCCCATAATTAAAAAAATTACGTTCATCGTCACTGTGTATCGCCACATACAAAACGGGAATTTTCCCTTTTTCAGAAATCTATGCTTTAACTGTTATTTGTATCCACTTCGAGCATGCAGCGCACATATGGTACTTGGGTGGCCTATTGGTTTCTATTTGCAAGGGCATATCATAGAAGTAAAGTGGCTTTGGAGAGCTTATGGGATCATAAGAAATGTAGACCCTTCTTCAGGGCTGTTATGAGCCACCGCAGATTTGAGAATATATCACGAGTTCGTCGTTCGTTTCTATCACTCCTCATATCGAAGCGTAGAGCTCTTGATATATTCTCAAATCTGCGGATTAGCACCAATAAGAGATGTTTGGGATAAATGAGAATGCAACCTCAGAAAAATGTAATACCCGTGTGAGAACCTTACAAATGAAGAGCAAATATTAGCATACCGAGGCCGATGCCCATTCAAGCAGTATATTCGAATCATGAAAAATATAGGAATCTGTGTGATTCAAAAAGCACTTATGCTTGGTCGCTATAGATTCTTATGAGAAGAGACCAGCGTGTAAGTTTAACTTGAACTAAAAAAAAAAAAAAAATTATTTTGGATGTATCTCGCCGATCGACCCTACCTAGCGGTCCAGCAGCAAAGTTATTGCTGCAGAAAGCTCAGAAAAGCGCATTCATGAAAGGCCATATTCCATTGGAAGCTTTAAAAAAGGATGTTGCTTTATGTGCCCAATTCGGTTAAATAGCATCAAATGTTCGCCAAAATGCTCTTCTTGTGCTAATTTAATTTGTAAAATTCAAGCAAATATAAAAATAGCTTGTCAAAATTGCTCTGATTAACCCTAGGAGGTTCAACCAGGTCTGTGCAGACCTTTTGCATATAAATGTGTGTATAACTTCTTTTTTTTGCGTGTTAGAGACGAATCCGTCCACGACTTCCTAAAAGCAGCTACGGAGAACCCAATGATCACAAAATCGTACTGCTTATCTGTTGGTGTTCGGTTTTATTCGTGTTTACAAACGAAATGGTTCATACGTACCAACCAGGTCTGTGCAGACCTATGTATATAAATGTATGTATAACTTTTTTGTTCTGCTTGTTAGAGCAGAATCCGTCCATGACTTCCTAGAAGAAGATACGGAGAACCTAAAGAGCACAAAATCAGACCGCTTATGTGCTTATGTTCGGTTTTATTCGTGTTTACAAACGAAGTGGGTCATGTTTAAAAACGAAATGGTTCATACGTACCAACCAGGTCTGTACAGACCTTTAAATATAAAAGTGTGCATAACTTTTTTGTTTTGCGTGTTAGAGACGAATCCGTTCATAACTTCCTATAAGCAGTGACGGAGAACCTATTTTTCTGAGCTTTTAGCACATTTACCCGTACTTTTAATACACCTGCCTATACAAATCCTACATAGGTCTGCGCAGACCTAGTTGTACCTGTTAGCGCCAAAAATTCCCTGAACCTCCTAGGGTTAAATTAGTAGGTGAGTAAATTGCGTTGGACAAAATTGACCCACTTATACGGTGATGTTAATTTTTTTTGAAAACAGGATATGTGTCAAATTGAAAACAAAACGCGCAGCTGATGTGATATGGATTCAAAAGTTCACAACTCCCAAACAACTTGTTAGTGAACGTCAGCATTACAAAGCATCTCAGTTTTCTATAAATTTTCATTGTAGCAATATACTTAATACACAACGAGAAATACATAGAATATTCTAACGTACCAGTTGGGAACCTGTTCTAAAACGAACATATACATATACATACCTTACCTTCTTAGCTAATATAGAACGTGGCCATTTTGTAAGGTACGAAAAAAAAAAATGGTAGACATATCAATTACTGCAACTAAGTATTTTAATAAAATGTTCACATTATTGTTATTACAATTTTATACAAATTGTAATAAACATTTTGCTACACTGATTGAAAACTATCGCTTCTTCAAAGTTTTCTTCTCGAGCTGCATTTTCAATCTGATTAATTCGTTATTGTTTCTCCATCAAGTCGGACTTAACTATTGTGAGTAAATAAATTCTTAGCGGCTTTGGAAATAACTGCTTACTTAGTTAGCTTAATTTTTCAATTGAGCCTTTTCAAGGCAGTGGTTTACAAAAGGGTTCTGTAAAAAGGATATATTTTTTTCGGGATAATCTTTGTGTTGAAAAAAAAAACAATATATTTCCATATATCTAATTTGTAATGGTGTCTTATTTGATATTTATGTGTATCTGCATAAACCATAGCCTTGATGTAAACATTTCAAGATATGTTGTTTTTAAAAAAATTTAAAGTAGACATTTTTAGTATGTAAAATTTTTAATATTTCAATACGTTGTTTTAACATCGAATATTCCATGATAAAATTTCAAAGCACTTAATACAAACTACAGCCAACCCAATTGGAACTACAGTTACGACTTGAGGAAACAAGCGCCTTTTATTTATCTATTTTTCAGATTTTTCAACATGAATCTTATCAAATACATATTGCCAATCTTGCTTTTAATAGCAATAACATATGCTCGCCCGCAAGACACAGGATCAAATACTCCAATTGGAAGCTTTTCTGATATCCCATGTAAGTATATTCTTTCAGCCGCACTTTCGCATCTGCTTAAACATTTTTGATTTAGGGAGAGATCAACCAACTGCTACTGGTCTAGTTGGGTAAATATATTCTTTTAGCCGCACTTTCTCATCTGCTTAAAAATTTTTGATTTAGGAAAAACTCTACCACTGGATTGATTTAAGGAAAGCTCTACCAATTGGAGACACTTTTTAATGCTGTTGTGGTATAGCAGACCATTTTTTAATAAATAATTCAATAGAACATTTTATATATAAATTTGAGTCAGATAAAAAGGATCTAAATTGGCGTTGAAGCAAAATGGTGTTGCCGTGATTAAAAAAAAGGATGAAGCGTTCTCCTTTTGTTTTACATTAGTGAAACAAAAATAAAAACCCATTAGCTGAATAACATTTCAAATTAATTTATAACATTATTCGTACATATATATTAAAGGTGTTTGTTGTTTAAAAGAAATTTTTAAAAAAATGTATATAGTATTTTTCTTTTTATACTCTAGACATTTTGTCCTTTCTTCACGCAAGTATAAAATGCGACGCAGTTCTTTCAATAAATACAATTATTTGTGCTGACTGAATAGAATAACTTACCGGACTTAATTCAATTAAAAGTGTATGCTCCTTTAATGACATAGGAAAGGATATTTTAAATTCAAATATTAAGGAGAACTGTACCTGCCAGAAATTTAAAAATTTTATTTATCTTCATATGTACATATGTATATAGTTATAAAAAAATGCTTAGATTAAATGCTAAAACCAATTTATTTGCGCTAGGAACATTGATGCCGGAAAATTAAATTTCAACCCGAAGGAATGATTGTTTTCAAAGCCAAATTGTAAAGAATTGTGGTACTTCCAATAACTTGCGATTCCAAATTTCTTAATTTTTTATGCTTTTTCGATGTGCTGTTTTGTAAAATATTACTACCAAACATGACATAAGTCACATGCGCAAATCTTGAAAGTTTACATAGGTATAATAGTAGGGGAGCCCAATAGCGGATTTCAGGGCTTACTTGAGCGCGGCAGATTAAGATATGGAGGATACCTTGCACTTTGTTGAGTACGTCTACCAAATCTGAGCTCTCTATATAGTGCCGCGAGTGTAGGGCAGCCGATCAGAATAATAAAAAAAAAATCGATAGCTGTATTTACTCGAGCGCGTTAGATTAAGGCATGGTGGGTTAATTACATGCTGAAGAGTGTGGATTTCACTAATCTGACGATTTGACCGTGACGTAAGGGAGTGGCAGGGTCACAAACCACGTCGCCTGGATTTTCTCGAGCGCGGTCAAACTTTTTTTTATTTTGAAGGAAATAATTCAAGGATAACGGAAAACATATAATCTGCCGATTTCCACAAGCCGAAGTAACGAAAATCGTCATTTAAGTTTAACGCGTGCAGCTGATTTTTTTGTTTTTAGGAACTTCTTATACAAATAATTTAGGTGATCCTTATTGAAAAAACTTTGCATGACTGCATGACAACATTTCATCCTGACAAGAAAACATTAATATCCAAATACGGGACTAAAACTTAAATACGTCAGGTTAAGCAAACTCCTCCAAATAATCGTCAGATTATGGATCAGCACGACCAGGACATCGAGCTGAACCGTCTGTATAAAAATCTGATGAGCTCGAGTTACTACAAATAGCGTTTTTTTTGCAGTTTCGAAAAGTGGCCACGCGCTTGCGTCACATCCGATTCGTCAGTCTTATGGATGGGAGCTTCGTTTGGGATCACTTAACATCCCCTATGAATATCTGACGCGCTCGAGTAAATTTTTTTTTTTTTCATTTTTAACTCAGCTGTACGGCCACCCCCACCGTCCAAATCGGCAGATTAATATATCTCCGTCATCAGAGGCATGCCCCAGCATGTTTTTTTACATTTATGAAAGCCTCTAGTGGCTTCCCCCACCGATGAAAGGTTTAACATTATATAGCCTTTTTTTCTTCCTACCATCTAATCTTCAAAATGCAATAGGTCATCGCGACGCTCGAGTGAATCCACATTTAGCATCGTGGGCTCCTCTACTATAAAGATCGCATTGATTTTCACACAAGTCACTTCCCAAATAACACAAAATGATCTATTTGTAACACAACTGGACTGCGTAGGTAGTGCTTCACCGAGAACGAGGCGAGGAGAGATTCGAGTGGTTCTCGCTCTCGCCTCGTTTTATAAATTTGAGTCTCGCCTCGCCTCGTTCTCGGCCGAGAACTTGCCGTCACATATCTCGCCTCGCCTCGTCGAAACCTCGCCTCGCCTCGGTAAAAAGCGAGATTTTTATAAAAATGAAAAAAATTATACATGTATCAGGCCTGCATATGTACATTCAACTAGCAAAGCCCGACAAGCGTTGCTACGCCTCAAGAAATGAAATAACATATGTGTTTTTTTTTGGGTGGATTGAATAATATATGATGATTGGTGAGATACGATCAATTTAATTCTTTTCTTATATGGGACGGCGTGGCATTGCCCATTTTTTCCAAATCAATCTAAACTACGAACCTTTTACAAACTATGACAATTGTATGTACCAAATCTTATCCATCTACGTCATATAGTTGCTGAGATATAAAAAAAAGTTGTATTCACCTGTGTCAAGTAGTTGATAACACTGGTCAACAATGGCTTTGTTGACCTGGATGTCTCTGCGGATTTCTATAAATTCAGGTACTCAGATTACGAATATATTCATAAAAGTACTGAATTGGTTCTAGTTTCTAAGATATTGATGTATTTTTCTATAAATATATGAAACAAAGTCGGATTAGTTACACTCTATATAACTCAAGAACGGCTGGACCGATTTTAATGGTCTCAAATTTTTTGGATTTGTCTCCGCCCCGAGAATGACATTGGCTACAAAAATTTTATTTAGGTAAATATTTAGGGTGGCCCTTATACAAAACTTTTTTAAAATGAATGATCTTTAATTTGTTGGATTTGTCTTCGCCCCGTGAGTGTAAATGTGTTTTGTCTTTTCCACGTAAAGAAAACACTACCCAGTAGAAATTCATGCATCACTGATGTAAATAAATAAATAAACTGCGGAAGCATTGCATGGCTGCTACACAAAAAATTATTAAGCTCAAAATTCATCAATAAAAACAAAAGGTACTCTTCCGAGAATTAAAACTTTTTTCCAGTGAATATGAGTTATTTTTACAAGAATGATGCACACAAGAGCAGTTTTTTTAGTCTCTCCTTTTTTTACAAGTCAATAATACATGCGTAAAAAATTGCCTTTTGCAGAAGTAAAAAAAAAAAATCTCTTGTAATATTTAATAACGCGTCTAAAACATAACAGAAGTCGACAAATTAAAGCATGAATTAAAAAAACTTTCCGGTACATTGCGCAACATAATTGTGACTTTTAGGTAAACATGGTCACTTGGGTGATACGGAACGTTTAAGGAGAGGGGAGGGGGGGTAGGTCAAATATCTTCAAAAATTGCGTTACGTAATAATTGAACGACCCTTTACTAGGTTAGTGCAAGAAAATAACTTTATTTCATAGCTTTCTTTGCTAAACTTAATTGTTTTCACAGCTTATCCATTCCTTTCTCAAAATACAGAGCGTTTTGTTCAAGTAGTACATGAATCTGCAATGGCGGTCACCGATGTATATGATGTTTTGTATGGGCCATATTTTATCTAAGCTCGAGAGCCACCAGATGTAGAGCCAACTTGAATCACGTCGAAATATGGTCGATTAAAATTCTATGCTTTTTATAACGAATTCGATGCCACTGTAAAACTAGATAGAAAGACAACAGACGAGCTTAGAGAAAAGTAACTTGATAAATAAATTAAAGTTTTAATATACATAAATAAGTTTTCTCACTACAAAAGCTCCATGTTTTGTTTAAATGATAAGAAGAGCGAATGAAATTGTACCGTACGGTAGGCTTTTTCGAGATGCTGGGCAACGGCTCCAATACCCTTTATTTAATTTTTTTAATTCATGCTGTAGATCTGGTGTGTTCTTAAAGTCAATGACGTTTGGAGCCAAAAAAAATTGTTCTCCTGGAGACAAAAACATCATGTTTAAAATCCGATTCTAAATACCGAAGATATGACGAAAAAATTAATAAGGGGACCCCTACGTTCGGTAAAAAACTTTAAAAACATTTCTAAAAATAGTTCTAATGGAGTAATCGAAATTCTTCAGTTGGAAAAATTTAATGATTTTTTGCAAGCTTTAATTTTCTGATATTAGAGTGGTAAGTGGGTAAGTTCAAAAACGGGGAACTTGATGTCAAAGACCATTAGATCAAAAAGTTGGTCTACTCAAGACAAAAACATTGATATATCCTAATTTAAGATCGGACTGTAAATGCCGAAGATATGATGTTTTTCTCAAATGCGCGACCTCTATTTTCGTCAAAAAAAAAAAAATTTTTTATCGAAATTACCTTGCAAAAATGCTTCGGATTTACTGGTGTACGGTGAACTTCTTTTTTTTTTGCCTGTAAGGTGGTACGGTCTAATGTACACGTTTGTTACAATGTCAATGTGATAGGCTTGATCTTCTTTTTTTATGGTCACTGATGATTCCATTTAGCAATGGATGTAACTGGTTTTGGCAGTTTCTTTGTTGTAATGTTTTTGTTTAATGTATTCTTTTTTTTTTGGTGTTATCACACACTCTACAGTAGGCTCAGTAAAATAATTGTCTGTCCTTATGTTATTCAAGTGTAATGTGTAATTATTTTCAATTATCATCGAATGGTCACAACAAACAACTATTGGAAAATATTTACGACGCATAAATTTAAATAAAAATTTTCGAGCTCCCGATATCTTACCATTAATTTTTATTTCACATTCAGTAATTAACATTTGGAACTCATCCCTATGATACCTACGCGAATCGCTTTAGTAAGCAATGTCCTCCAGATGGCTTATAAAAATATCAGAAATTAATGTTACTAACATCAATTCAAAATTAAAATAAATATTTTATTTAATTTATACTGTATATGGGGTAAAACATACGAAAACTCCAAGGGACAAAATTTATGGTGCCAATTTGGCTGAAATTTTGCATTATTGTAGTATCAATGCCCAACAATAAAACTACTTAAGAAATTTGCATCGGAGTTTTCGTATGTTTTACCCCATGTATGGGTCAAAATTGCCCAACGACATATTTCAAATAAAATACTACCGGCCCTGTATCATGTACATGTATTAGCTTTATGACTTTTATTTGTTTGACTTTATAAACAAAAAATTGCAAAAAAATAGTTTCTAATACGTTGTTTGCCCATAATTAAAAAAATTACGTTCATCGTCACTGTGTGTCGCCACATACAAAACGGGAATTTTCCCTTTTTCAGAAATCTATGCTTTAACTGTTATTTGTATCCACTTCGAGCATGCAGCACACATATGGTACTTGGGTGGCCTATTGGTTTCTATTTGCAAGGGCATATCATAGAAGTAAAGTGGCTTTGGAGAGCTTATGGGATCATAAGAAATGTAGACCCTTCTTCAGGGCTGTTATGAGCCACCGCAGATTTGAGAATATATCACGAGTTCGTCGTTCGTTTCTATCACTCCTCATATCGAAGCGTAGAGCTCTTGATATATTCTCAAATCTGCGGATTAGCACCAATAAGAGATGTTTGGGATAAATGAGAATGCAACCTCAGAAAAATGTAATACCCGTGTGAGAACCTTACTAATGATGAGCAAATATTAGCATACCGAGGCCGATGCCCATTCAAGCAGTATATTCGAAGCCTGAAAAATATGGGATGAAAATTTTCTCTGTGTGATTCAAAAAGCACTTATGCTTGGTCGCTATAGATTTTTATGAGAAGAGACCAAAACCGTCAAAGAGTAGTGAAACAGGTATGCCGCCTAGTAGACTTGAAAGGCCGAAATATTACCTCCTTTAAGTTTTTTTACTACACATTAGTTGAAAATTTAACTACGGAAAAGAAACTCGCTTCGGTTGACATCACTCTAGCAGATGCATACAAGTGAAAAATAAACCATTGATTGAATTCTATCATCATAATAAATCTAACGCTTGGTCAGCTTTTTCATATTGGATATATCAGCCTACAACTTTGTTCTATAAAAATCCATAAACACTGACAGAAACAAAGTTAAATACTTTCAGCGACATTTATTTTGGAGGTATCTCGCCGGTCGACCCTGCCTAGATGTCCAGCAGCAAAGTTAGAGCTGCAGAAAGCCACTTATATGGTGATTTTAATTTTTTTTGAAAACAAATTGCGCTGCTAATGCGATATGGATTCAAAAGTTCACAACTCCCAAACAACTTGTTAGTGATCGTCAGCATTGCAAAGCATCTCAGTTTTCTATAAATTTTCATTGTGGTAATATACTTTATACACAACGAGATACATAGAATATTCTAACGTACCAGTTGGGAACCTGGTCTAAAACGAACATATATTTACTACCTTACCTTCTTAGCTAATATAGAACGTGGTCATTTTGTAAGGTACGAAAGAAAAAGAAAAAGGTAGACATAGCAATTACTGCAACTAAGTATTTTAATAAAATGTTCACATTATTGTTATTACAATTTTATACAAATTGTAATAAACATTTTGCTACACTGATTGAAAACTATCGCTTCTTCAAAGTTTTCTTCTCGAGCTGCATTTTCAATCTGATTAATTCGTTATTGTTTCTCCATCAAGTCGGACTTAACTATTGTGAGTAAATAAATTCTTAGCGGCTTTGGAAATAACTGCTTACTTAGTTAGCTTAATTTTTCAATTGAGCCTTTTCAAGGCAGTGGTTTACAAAAGGGTTCTGTAAAAAGGATATATTTTTTTCGGGATAATCTTTGTGTTGAAAAAAAAAACAATATATTTCCATATATCTAATTTGTAATGGTGTCTTATTTGATATTTATGTGTATCTGCATAAACCATAGCCTTGATGTAAACATTTCAAGATATGTTGTTTTTAAAAAAATTTAAAGTAGACATTTTTAGTATGTAAAATTTTTAATATTTCAATACGTTGTTTTAACATCGAATATTCCATGATAAAATTTCAAAGCACTTAATACAAACTATAAATTTGATTTGACAGCCAACCCAATTGGAACTACAGTTACGACTTGAGGAAACAAGCGCCTTTTATTTATCTATTTTTCAGATTTTTCAACATGAATCTTATCAAATACATATTGCCAATCTTGCTTTTAATAGCAATAACATATGCTCGCCCGCAAGACACAGGATCAAATACTCCAATTGGAAGCTTTTCTGATATCCCATGTAAGTATATTCTTTCAGCCGCACTTTCGCATCTGCTTAAACATTTTTGATTTAGGGAGAGATCAACCAACTGCTACTGGTCAATTTGGGACCGTTTTGGGTACCGTAGGTATGCAGTTAAATATATTCTTTTAGCCGCACTTGCTCATATGTTTAAACATTTTTGATTTAGTGAAAACTGTACCAACTGTTATTGGTCAACTTCCACACAATTCTTTTAACTCAAACTTTTATGATTTAAGGGAAGCTCAAGCAATTGGAAACAATTTTTAATGCTGTTGTGGTATAGCAGACCATTTTTTAATAAATGATTCAATAGAACATTTTATATATAAATTTGAGTCAGATAAAAAGGATCTAAATTGGCGTTGAAGCAAAATGATGTTGCCGTGATTACAAAAAAGGATGAAGCGTTCTCCTTTTGTTTTACATTAGTGAAACAAAAATAATAACCCATTAGCTGAATAACATTTCAAATTAATTTATAACATTATTCGTACATATATATTAAAGGTGTTTGTTGTTTAAAAGAAATTTTTATAAAAATGTATATAGTATTTTTCTTTTTATACTCTAGACATTTTGTCCTTTCTTCACGCAAGTATAAAATGCGACGCAGTTCTTTCAATAAATACAATTATTTGTGCTGACTGAATAGAATAACTTACCGGACTTAATCTTACATGCAAAAAATATTCAATTAAAAGTGTATGCTCCTTTAATGACATAGGAAAGGATATTTTAAATTCAAATATTAAGGAGAACTGTAGCTGCCAGAAATTTAAAAATTTGATTTATCTTCATATGTACATATGTATATATGTATGTAATTATAAAAAAATGCTTAGATTAAATGCTAAAACTAATTTATTTGCACTAGGAACATTGATGCCGGAAAATTAAATTTCAACCCGAAGGAATGATTGTTTTCAAAGCCAAATTGTAAAGAATTGTGGTACTTCCAATAACTTGCGATTCCAAATTTCTTACACAAAAAAAAAAAAGATTGGTTGATTAAAATTTGTGGAATTCAACAATTCATTTCTTTGAATCAAAGAAAAAATTTGCAAAATCAAAACCCTTTGTCCTTTGATTTTGCAAATTCAGAGGAAAGTAAAAAATCAAAAAAAAAAAATTTATTTGCGAAAATATTCTAAGTTTCAACAAAAACTTTAGGAAAATTAACAAATGTTTTTTTGAAATCAACATATTATTCTAGGTTTCAACAAAAACTTTTAGAAAATTAACAAATGTTGTTTTGAAATCAACTAATTTATTTTAAGTTTCAACAAATCATCTTTTGTTATATCAGCGAAACTGATTCGCTGATTGAAAATCATACCCAACATTCGTTGAAATCAGACCCGGGATTGTTTGATTTGAGCGAATCTTTTTTTTCTTTGTATATATTTGTTCGTCTTTTTCAACCTCTTTCAGCTTTTATGATTATTTTCTTTATTTTTAAGACTATTTCAGCGATTTTGAATTGTTTCAACCTTTCTCAACCTATTTAAATGTCATTTTGAATTTTTCAACCGCTCTCAACATTTTCCATATTTCTTCAATTTTATCAACATTTCTACAACTTTTTAAGTATTTTTTGGAATTTTTCAACCTCTTTCATTTGTCTTCATTATATGTATCTGCTTTATCAACTGCTTCAACACTTTTCAACCTCTTTCAACCTTTTTAGAATTTACATTTTTTTGTTCGACTTATTCAACCTCGTCAATGTCTTTTTAACATTTATTTAAAAGTTACTTTCAATGCAGTGTAGGGTATGTGAGCTTCGACCTGGCCGAAGATAGTACTAGTTTCTTTTCGTCTTTGCAACTTAAAAAATTCATAATTAAACAATTTTGCACACCCTGTCAAAATGAAAAAAAGCATCTCGAATATTTTTGTATGTAGAACAAAAAAAACATTTTGGGAAATATCTACTGGAATGACCCATATGGGACGTTCTTTTACAAACCGCATAGGATTTTAGACTTGGTATTTTAGAATCGCCCGAAATTTTTTTTGCAGCTTATATACATAAAACTACTAGATCCATGTTTTTTTTTTTTGCTGAAAAAAATTTTTTTTTCGAAAATATCCACATATGAATTTTTGATAATTTTGTCAAATGTACTCATACTTGAAGTCTATTATCTCCGGTTCTACTGATCCGATCAATGTTGGGTTTTTTTATTTAATAGTCTATAACAGCGATTCTTAAACTGTGGTCCGCGGACCCAGGGGTCCGCGAAACAATTTTGACATCAATAATTTTATATCATCAAACTGTTCGCTTTATTCAAATAATTCATTTATAAAAAATTCTACATGGCCATGAGTTTTTAAATGATTGCATATACTATATTTTTAATAAACAAAGTGTGCATTTACTTTTGCTCAAAGCCAAGATGCCCAGCATCTAACTCTAAAAAAACAAAGTACGCGTTGATTTTCAAATTTTGAGATTTTGAATAATACAATTTTTCCGCGTTTCAATTTAAGCAATATATTTTTATTTCATTTCTGTGTGCTGTGTGTTACATACACGTACGTGTGGTGTCTTCAGTTGTGATTAATTTCCGATTACTTCTCCCAGCTACGAGTTCAATTTTCCTGGCTGGAGCTGTTACATACATCAGATTAAATCCTTTTAAAAAGTATTTGACCCAACTCTATTTTGTATTATATATTTTAAAAACGCTATTCGTCATTTATACTTTTGTAGTTATACTTTAATTCAGAATTTGAGTCTTAAAATGGATCGTTGGCTAAAAACAGGATCTATACTCAAACAAGATGTAGGTGAAAGCGATTCAGATGAGGGACCATCAACCTCCATCAAGAAACGTAAAACTAGAAAGTACTGTGATGAGTATTTATCATTTGGATTTACTTCTGTAAGCAAAGAAGATGTAGAAAGGCCTTTAAGTTTGTTATGTCGCGAAAGTTTATCAAATGAATGCGTGAAACCTGCCAAACTCCGACGTCATTTGGAAACAAAGCATAGCGAGCACAATAGTAAGTCTGTCGATTTCTTTAATATCGAAAAACAAAAACTTGTTTCCAGTTAAAGTCTTATTCAAAATACCGCAACTGTAAGTATCAATAAAAAAGCAGTAAAAGCATCATATGAAGTATCCCTACTACATAGTAGCAAAAGCTGGAAAACCCCACAATATAGCAGAACAACTAATTCTTCCTGCTGCAAAAGCAATATCAAATACAATGTTGGGGGCTAAAGCTGCAAAAGATTTAAATTTGATTTCCTTATCAAAAGATACGGTCAAGAATAGAATTGAAGATATGTCTTGCAATATAAAAGAGCAATTAATTTCAAGACTGCTTAAAAGTCAATATTACTCACTACAATTAGATGAGAGTACCGATGTCTCTAATAATGCTAATTTGTTAGCATTTATTAGATATGAATTTGAATTTAAAATACAAGAGGATTTGTTATTTTGTGATTCCCTACCATCGTGTACTACAGCTAAGGCCATATTTAATACTTTGAATCATTTTATAACCAAAAATGGAATCCAGTGGTCAAAATGTGTTGGGATTTGCACTGACGGTGCTCGTGCAATGTCAGGAAGAAGAACTGGGTTGATTGCTCTTATTAAAGGTATATCACCTCAAGTCGTTTGGAACCATTGCTGCATACACAGGGAATCGTTAGCATCTAAAAATATGTCAACAGATTTGAAAAAAATATTGGATGAAGTCGTTAAAGTTGTCAATTTCATTACGGCTCGCCCACTTAATTCCCGTGTTTTCAAAGTTTTGTGCGAGGAGCTGGGGAGTCAACATAAACAACTATTATTACACACAGAAGTACGTTGGTTGTCACGTGGGAAAGTACTCAGTCGCCTTTTTGAACTTCGTGACGAAATAAGATTATTTTTAATGGATACGCAATTTGAACTGAAATAATGTTTTAATGATTTTCTCTGGTTAGCTAAGGTTGCTTACTTGACTGATATTTTTTGTTATTTGAATGAGCTGAATTTGAGCCTACAAGATGCAGCTGTAAATAAATTTAAAGTTGAAGATAAAATAGAAGCGATTATAGAAAAAATCGAATTATGGTCAAAACGCATTCAAAAGTGTGTATATGAGTCTTTTCCAACACTCAGCGATTTTATAGAAGTTTCTAATAAAGAGCTTGACAATGAAACGCGGCTCCTGTTTGTCGAACATTTAATGACTTTAAAAAGCAGCTTCCGAAAATATTTTCCTTGTCCTGATTCTGGCAATGACTGGATCAGGGATCCATTCAACACAGATGTTAGTAATGCTAAGAAATTATCGACATTACAGCAAGATATGCTCGTGGATATCTCTTGCGATACGGCTTTGAAACTTAAGTTCAATAAAATTGAACTAACTAACTTTTGGTTACTCCTAAAATCCGATTACCCTGCACTTGCAAATAAGGCTCTCCAAAACTTGATTCTGTTTTGCACAACTTATTTGTGTGAACAGACTTTTTCGGTACTATTATATATAAAATCAAAGTATAGAAACAAGCTTAGTGTAGAAGCAGACCTGAGGATAAAAATTTCGAATATAGAGCCCGACATTGTGGATTTGGTTTCGAGAAAACATCATTCATCTCATTAAGTAAAAACTTCTACAGAAGAAAATATAACAAAAATTTCGCATATAAAATAACAAATAGTCAACAAAAAAATAATTTTCATTTAATTTTATGTTCAATTAATTTTCATTTTAAGCTTTATTATTATTTATTAAAAAAGCTATGAAAAAAACATAACTTATTTTCTTAGCTTTATTTTGACAACAAAATATTTGTCTTAATATTTGAGTTTAATGTACATATGTTGACTTGTAAATTTTTTAATTCTTTTACTTTTCACAATTTTTATTCATTTTGTTTTTTAATTACATGAAAATCCTAATAAAAAATGTTTGCCTCTATAAATGCGTAAGATTTGTTAAACTACAGAGATATATGGTATCAGTATCAATATTTATTTTGGACCTTCAAAAACCGGAAATAGTGTTGGAAAGACCTTTAAAAACCGGAAAACTTAAAACAACGTAAAACTACTTCGTTCCTTAACCTCGTCAGATGATTGGACATTTTATGCCTATCTGGGTGAGTTTGATAATCGGACAAAGCTTTCAAAAACCAGACTGTCCGGGTGAAAACCGAACGGCCTGAGTGTCTTTGTCATTATTGAGCCAGAAATTAAGCTTATGAACGATGTCAAATGTCTAGGGTGGGGAAGGGGTCCGCAACAAAAATTTAGCTCGATAAGGGGTCCGCGGACTACATAAGTTTAAGAACCCCTGCTCTAGACATTTTGTCCTTTCTTCACGCAAGTATAAAATGCGACGCAGTTCTTTCAATAAATACAATTATTTGTGCTGACTGAATAGAATAACTTACCGGACTTAATCTTACATGCAAAAAAATATTCAATTAAAAGTGTATGCTCCTTTAATGACATAGGAAAGGATATTTTAAATTCAAATATTAAGGAGAACTGTAGCTGCCAGAAATTTAAAAATTTGATTTATCTTCATATGTTATGTTATGTTATGTTATGTTATGTTATGTTATGTTATGTTATGCTATGCTATGTTATGTTATGTTATGTTATGTTATGTTATGTTATGTTATGTTATGTTATGTTATGTTATGTTATGTTATGTTATGTTATGTTATGTTATGTTATGTTATGTTATGTTATGTTATGTTATGTTATGTTATGTTATGTTATGTTATGTTATGTTATGTTATGTTATGTTATGTTATGTTATGTTATGTTATGTTATGTTATGTTATGTTATGTTATGTTATGTTATGTTATGTTATGTTATGTTATGTTATGTTATGTTATGTTATGTTATGTTATGTTATGTTATGTTATGTTATGTTATGTTATGTTATGTTATGTTATGTTATGTTATGTTATGTTATGTTATGTTATGTTATGTTATGTTATGTTATGTTATGTTATATTATGTTATGTTATGTTATGTTATGTTATGTTATGTTATGTTATGTTATGTTATGTTATGTTATGTTATGATATGTTATGTTATGTTTATTCTATCATAAATTCAATATTTACATATATATAAAATTTACAAATTTTGAGTTTTAATCCTATGGATTTTACAACAATTAAATTCTAATTTAACATTAAAAATAATCACTTAAAATAAAATAATACTTTATAGGAAAATGATAGTAAAAAACCTATATTAATATCACAATATGTCTACCTGAATGGGAATTTCGTGGTCGGCTTCTTTCCGCTATAGAAATAGAGAATAAACACTGCCTATAAACTTCTTAAGAGGGCGTAAGTTGAAAATCTGCATCTATTGATGAATGACAAGTTCATATAGTTAATAGCATCTGAAATCATTTTTTCTTGTGCTATCGTATGTAATTCTGACGTTGAAAACCTTTTTGGTAACCCAAAAATTGTTTTCAGATTCTTATTTTGGATAACTTGAAGTCTTTTTAAGTGAGTATTAGCACAATTTTTCCAAACAGGACAGGCATATGTCAGAATTGGCCAAATACACAATTTATATAGCATCATTTTATTTTTCATGTGTAACTTAGATTTTTTATTCATAAGGAAATAAAGACTCCTACTGCACCTAATTGCTTTAATGCAGATGCTTTCTATGTGTTGTCTATATAACAACTTCTCATCAAGAATCACTCCTAAGTACTTAACTGACTTTGAAAGCGGTATTAAAATACCTTGAAATGAAAATGGCCTAGTGGGAACTCTCTTTGGAGATTTGTTAAAAGGAAATTTAATAGCTTGTGTTTTTTCATTATTAACTTTAATTTTCCATTTGTCGATATATTTAGTAGCCTGGGACAGGGTATACTGCATTTTTTTGATGATTGCATTTGAAACTTTACCCGATACCATCAAAGCGCTGTCATCTGCATAAAAAGCTAAATCGACATATGGAGAAGATTTAAAATCAGACGTATGTAGGGAATACAAGAGAGGTGATAAAACAGAACCCTGAGGTACACCAGCAGGAATTTTTCTTTCTGTAGAGCTAAATCCTTCTACTTGTACTAAAAAAACTCTATTAGTGAGGAAGCTTCTTATAATCTTTATGAGATACAAAGGACAGCGTAAAATCTTTAGCTTATACAGTAAACCATTATGCCATATGGAATCAAAAGCTTTCTCGATGTCTAAAAACACTATCACTGTTGATTTTCTTATCCGTTTGTTTTCTTTTATTAAATTAACTACTCTCTCGGAATCCGAATTGAAATTCGTTGATAGCATTGCTTTCTTCAGCAAAAGATTTAAGCCTATCAAAGATAATTTTTTCTAAAATTTTATCAAGATAGCTCAATAAGCTGATAGGCCGATAGCTGTTGGGTAGTTTTGGATCTTTGTTTGGTTTTAAGATTGGTATAACTTTAGCTTTTTTAAATATTTGAGGGAAATAGGAAAAACGAAGACAAAAATTAAAGATTTTAACTAGAAAATTTAAAGCCGATTCTGGAAGTTTTTTGAGTAGAATTTTATTAATTCCATCGAACCCGGGAGCTTTCCGATTCTTTTGTTTATTTATTGTAAGCTTAATTTCTATAATGTCGGTGAACGTTCTTAAATCTTCATTAATTAAAAAGTTATCACTATCTAAACTATTGACATAAGTATTGACATTTCTATCAATGGAGTGAGTAAAAGCAACTGTAGTAGCATGGGCCTTAGAGAACTGATCAGCTATGGAGTTTGCTTTATCAACATGGCTAATAACCTCATGATTGCCTACCATTAATGTCGGGATGGTTTTTTTCTTTTTATTTGTAAAATATTTTGAAACCTTCCAAAAATTTTTACTACCAACTTTTAGATTTAACAAAAAATTTGACCATTGTTCATTTCTAAGATTATTAATGTGTATGGAGATTAATTGATTCAATTGCTTAATAATTGCGAGAAAACAGTTTCTTTCACTAACGTTTCCACTCCTTTGGAATTTTCTTCTATACATATTTCTAGTAGCTATAATACCTGATAGAATTAACGAATTAGGCATACGTCTTTTATATGAGATTTTCTGAATTCTAGCATTTTCTATTATATATGAAAATTCTTTTAATTGAGTTTCAATATTAGAAACAGAAGTTTCTTGGTTAAGAGTAATAGAGGCTAAAATTTCGTTGTTAATTTCCCTCTTAAAATTTTCCCAATTTGTGTTTTTGTAATCAGGATAGTACTCTTCCGATTCAAAAATATGTTCATTTATGTAGAAACGAATTGGATAATGGTCGGAGTATAACTCGCAAGAATAAACATTTAAGTCTGAAAAAGTCATAGAAGAGTTTGATAAAAGAAGGTCAACAGTAGAAGAGTGTCTGAAGTTTAAGTTTTGCGGGATTCTAGTAGGACTTGGCGGATAATAAATAAAATAACTAGAATTATTTTGATGATTAAATAAAACTCGTCCAGATTGATTTACGTTGCTGCAATTCCAACTGGTATGATGTGCATTTAAATCGCCAATAAGAAAGAAATCGTTGTTACTTGAAGTCAGAAGGTTTAGATCGCTCAGAAAATCACCATTGTATTTTGGACAGTAGCCAGTATTTAACTATGTTTTTGTTGTTAATTTTCATAGAAATACTGATATTTTCTATGAGTTTAGTTGGAAACGATTGAAACAAGCTGTGTTCAATACCATTTCGAACAGCAATGGCAACACCACCTCCATGTGATTCTCTATCTTTTCTGTAAAATTTGTATCCAGGAAGTCGAAATTTATGATGAGGTTTTAAAAATGTTTCCTTAAGAGAGATAATATCAACAGACTTGCTTAATAAAAACTGGTGGAGTTGAGTTGAAGCATTAAATGTTGTAATACCTTGGCAATTCCAATGCATTATATGAAGACTGTTTAACCTTTTGTTATTATATTGCATGTTTAAGCATACCCATAATAAAACTGAGTTGTTCCAATTTTGAATGGCATCGACGAAGATCATTTACAGCTTTATTAAAAATTTCGAAGAGTTCATCTATTGAAAAAAGAGATATATTTTCCCCTTGTATGATTGGTTTAGACTTAACTGTATCTGCGTAGCTTTTTCTGGATTGAGTTGGAAAAAAATTGGTTTCAACATCTTCCACATTTAAAGCAGGCGGATGAACTTTATCGAATGATATTGATCTAGTTGTGGGGTAGCTCCGGATAGATGCTTTAGTTAAACGACTTCTCAACTCAAGATATTCCGTACGACAGGGACACTTCGGATCATCAGCCCTGTGGTTAAATGGCTTTTTATTATTTTTAATGCAATTAGTGCATTTATACACCAAAGTTTTACTATTTTGAGCAGTTTATAGCTTACATGTATCAAAATCATGATTTAAACCACAAGCTAAACATGTTTTAGAGCGATGACAGTTTGATGAACCATGACCAAACATTGAACAATTTGAGCATAAAGTTGGACCATATTTTTTTTTTGAGGGGTTTCTCCACTGCACAGCAACACCACAAAAGAATTTTATTTTTAGAATTTGAGACTTTCGCACAACATTTCTGTCAAATTCAATTATATAGATAGCATCGGTGACATTAGACCGTTTAGTTGCAATTTCTTTTACGGATTTTATATCGATGTTGAATTTTTCTTTAAATTCTTCAGAGATCATGCTGATTGATAATTTCGGTAAACCAAAAAGCACTAATTTAAAAAACGACCCGTCTTTTACTGGATGAGTGAAAAAATGAAAATTTAACTCCTGCAGTTTTTTAATAGCAGCAGCATGATCTTGTAAAGATTTTGGAAAAACCTTTGTCCCAATAGTCAATCTTTTAAAATAAAATTTATCACCTTCAAATAGTTGAATCACATCAACAAATTGATGGGAGTTGTCCACAACAATCGGAGGAGCCTTTGCAGGTTCGGATTTGGGAGCATCATCGTCGTCGTCTGAAGAGGCACAGTCCATTTCAGCTTCGTTCAAATTAGCAAGCGCAGCAAACCGGTTTGTCCGTCTCATTTTTGTTTGCATTTGAGACGCATTTACTTTCGGTGGTTTAAGCTTACCACCTCTCTTTCGCACTACCATTGATTGGTATCAACGGATTTGCAAAACTTTAATTTACCAAATTTGATACAAAAATTTATTTCAATTTTTTATTTTATTTTTTAGTATATTTCAGCAAAGTTTACTTCGATCGATCGTTTTGCCAGATCCAAATTGTGTTTCACCTGGACATTTACAAAAAAAAAAACAAAAAAAATCTTGATTTTTCTGGACAAATAATAGCCTAAGAGCTGGCAGCCACTTTGAGCAACCTACTAGATACAAAGCTAACATTTTGTCTGTGCTTGATTTAGTACTAGTAAAATTAGAAAATCAAAATCTGGCAGCCTTGGCGCGATCGCGAAGGTACCCCCTAAACGTTACGAAATGCAAAATATTTTTGAAAAACCCATTATAACTGGAGAACGGCTGAAGGGATTTCCAAAATATAGATGTCATATGAAAGATAATTTAATGAGCTATAATATTTTTTCACAAAATTTTGAAAATTTTAGGGTGTACCTTCGAAAATTTTAGGGTGTAACTTCGCGACCGCGCCAAGGCTGCCAGATTTTGATTTTCTTATTTTACTAGTACTAAATCAAGCACAGACAACATTTTAGCTTTGTATCTAGTAGGCTGCTCAAAGAGGCTGCCAGCTCTCCTACTATAAGAAAACTAAAGCTTAATTTCAGAAGAAGATACATATTTTATTTAAATGAAATAAACATAACAAAAACATAACAATTCAGTTAAACAAAATTAAGTGCATTTCTTAAATAAGTTAAATTAATTTAATTTACCGTTACCTTAATATAGAAAGGCCCTAACTAACATTTTTGTTTCTTTACAGGAGAACGAAAAAACTTAATTAAAATTTATGTTTTGTAGTATTGAAGTGAGATTGTTTTTTTTTATTTGGTTGTAAATGCTTTGTTTTCAATCGTAGCACACACATTTTTATCAATATTATATTAGTGGGTGGCCTTCCGACATCTACAAAAAAAACTCGATTTTGAAAAAAAAGTTAGTTAGGGCCTTTCTATATTAAGGTAACGATAAATACTTATTATTAGATCGAACTGCTTTTATTTAAAATTGGTTGATTATGCTTGATCTATTTGTTCACAATACAAACTCAACTGACCGTCAGTGTTGCACACTTATTTTCATTTGAAGGTACGAAGCTGTTGGTCGCGTTCAGGAGGATGGAGATCTTATGACATCCTTATAAATCCACTTTTCTTGTTTGAAAAATGTCAACTTCTGCCGAGCAGTCCGTACCTTCTGGACGTGACGGATGTTAAAACATTTTTAATGCCTCCGGCAGATGTTTTTGCATCTACATAGTATTTTTTCTTTTCTTTTATTTCATTGTTCGAATTTTATCTGGACATATTTTCGATTGTCTGGACTCTGGACTTGGGACTAATCCAGACGAATCCAGCCCATTTGGCAACCCTAGCCTCATCAGACCAGTTTTTGGTTAATGTTGTACTTAGACTCGAACCCCTGACCGTTCAAGCATTGCAATTGCATATTTTGCGACGGCCGCTCTAACACTTGAGCTACTGAGGAACTGACCTTGAGGTATACAAAGTGCGTATATCACATTTGTTATCCTTTGTCACTTTCTCGCTTGTTGTCATTGCCGTTAAGCCGTCGACCATGTTTGTTGAATAAAAAATAGCATTGATCAATAAATAAAAATTTACAATGTTGGTCTTTGCTGAATGACTGTAAGTTCGATTAAATAATGTTTAGTGAAATTTTTAGTTAGCTCTGGCAAATGAATTTTCAAAGAGTTTGATCGGTAATATGATAAGCAGTCAATAAAAGGATATACTATTGCAGTGAATTGCAATAATTTACATATAGATATATTCATTAGAGTGGCGCTTATTTTACAAGTTTCGGTAGGCCAAGTAGTTTAAGTAGGCCACTTATGAAATCAACGAAAATTTCAAGTAGTTTTGAAAAATTGTAAAAAAACTCTAACTATTTTTGCATGAAAAGTATTTGAAGTAAGGCAAAGGAGTGATTTTTAATAAATCATGTCAAGGACTATGCATAGAATGAAATAATTCAACAGTATTAAGTGTGCGTGTATGTGGAAAAGACAGCATTATAGTACAAGTATGCTGATAAAAACGAAATTACGAAATGAAAAATTCAGTCGAGGGAACAAGAATTTCGAATGCAGTCGAGTCAGTCAGTCAGTCAGTCAGAGTACTTTTCCCCTGTTTACGAAAAATACAAAATTTTCAGTTGTTTAACATTTTGTATAAAAATTGTGACTTTTCTTTGTCCACTCACTTCTCACATCACTTTTTCAATCATTACTGTTCATACAGTTGGGCGTATGGCTCTATGCAGCTGCTGGTGCGAAGATTGACGCGTGACCCAAATTTATTGTTACAGTATGGTGGGAAGGTGGAAAAGAAGTGAAGATGTGCCAAATGATCCAGCCACATGATTTTGACATGTTGCGTAAATTTTCACAAATTGCAACACTGGCAACGTATTGCTACGTCTGGGATTTTTCATTTACTGACAGTTTTTATTTGTATCTAGGCATTTCTTAAATTAAGAATGCTGCAATGCATTAAGATTTGATATATGTACACGTTTGTTACAATGTCAATGTGATAGGCTTGATCATCTTTTTTTATGGTCATTGATGATTCCATTTAGCAATGGATGAAACTGGTTTTGGCCGTTTCTTTGTTGTATTGTTTTTGTTTAATGTATTCTTTTTTTTTTTTTTTGGTGTTATCACACACTCTACAGTAGGCTCAGTAAAATAATTGTCTGTCCTTATGTTATTCAAGTGTAATGTGTAATTATTTTCAATTATCATCGAATGGTCACAACAAACAACTATTGGAAAATATTTACGACGCATAAATTTAAATAAAAATTTTCGAGCTCCCGATATCTTACTATTAATTTTTATTTCACATTCAGTAATTAACATTTGGAACTCATCCCTATGATACCTACGCGAATCGCTTTAGTAAGCAATGTCCTCCAGATGGCTCATAAAAATATCAGAAATTAAAGTTACGAGTACTATACTAACATCAATTCAAAATTAAAATAAATATTTTATTTTATTTTATCCTGTATATGGGGTAAAACATACGAAAACTCCAAGTGAAAAAATTTATGGTACCAACATTTGTTTGCATCTTTATATTAACATGATATTTACTTATTGCAAGACAGCGTCTAAATTTAACATGAATAAAAAAAAAAAAAAAAAAAATTATTTTGGATGTATCTCGCCGATCGACCCTACCTAGCGGTCCAGCACAGTGGTGGAATTATAATTCTTGCCCCCCCAAGGTTTTGGTGAAGTGACGCTCCTGGTCCAGCAGCAAAGTTATTGCTGCAGAAAGCTCAGAAAAGCGCATTCATGAAAGGCCATATTCCATTGGAAGCTTTAAAAAAGGATGTTGCTTTATGTGCCCAATTCGGTTAAATAGCATCAAATGTTCGCCAAAATGCTCTTCTTGTGCTAATTTAATTTGTAAAATTCAAGCAAATATAAAAATAGCTTGTCAAAATTGCTCTGATTAACCCTAGGAGGTTCAACCAGGTCTGTGCAGACCTTTTGCATATAAATGTGTGTATGACTTCTTTTTTTTGCGTGTTAGAGACGAATCTGTCCACGACTTCCTAAAAGCAGCTACGGAGAACCCAATGATCACAAAATCGTACTGCTTATCTGTTGGTGTTCGGTTTTATTCGTGTTTACAAACGAAATGGTTCATACGTACCAACCAGGTCTGTGCAGACCTTTTGCATATAAATGTATGTATAACTTTTTTGTTCTGCTTGTTAGAGCAGAATCCGTCCATGACTTCCTAGAAGAAGATACGGAGAACCTAAAGAGCACAAAATCAGACCGCTTATGTGCTTATGTTCGGTTTTATTCGTGTTTACAAACGAAGTGGGTCATGTTTAAAAACGAAATGGTTCATACGTACCAACCAGGTCTGTACAGACCTTTAAATATAAAAGTGTGCATAACTTTTTTGTTTTGCGTGTTAGAGACGAATCCGTTCATAACTTCCTATAAGCAGTGACGGAGAACCTATTTTTCTGAGCTTTTAGCACATTTACCCGTACTTTTAATACACCTGCCTATACAAATCCTACATAGGTCTGCGCAGACCTAGTTGTACCTGTTAGCGCCAAAAATTCCCTGAACCTCCTAGGGTTAAATTAGTAGGTGAGTAAATTGCGTTGGACAAAATTGACCCACTTATACGGTGATGTTAATTTTTTTTGAAAACAGGATATGTGTCAAATTGAAAACAAAACGCGCAGCTGATGTGATATGGATTCAAAAGTTCACAACTCCCAAACAACTTGTTAGTGAACGTCAGCATTACAAAGCATCTCAGTTTTCTATAAATTTTCATTGTAGCAATATACTTAATACACAACGAGAAATACATAGAATATTCTAACGTACCAGTTGGGAACCTGTTCTAAAACGAACATATACATATACATACCTTACCTTCTTAGCTAATATAGAACGTGGCCATTTTGTAAGGTACGAAAAAAAAAAATGGTAGACATATCAATTACTGCAACTAAGTATTTTAATAAAATGTTCACATTATTGTTATTACAATTTTATACAAATTGTAATAAACATTTTGCTACACTGATTGAAAACTATCGCTTGGTCAAAGTTTTCTTCACGAGCTGCATTTTCAATCTGATTAATTCGTTATTGTTTCTCTACCAAGTCGGACTTAACTATTGTGAGTAAATAAATTCTAAGCGGCTTTGGAAATAACTTCAAGATAAATTTGTTTCTTGTATAAAGGACAGTGGAAAAACCTGCTTACTTGGTTAGTTTAATTTTTCAATTGAGCCTTTTCAAGGAAGTGGCTTACAAAAGGGTTCTGTAAAAAGGATATATTTTTTCAGGGATAATCTTTGTGTTGAAAAAAAAAAACAATATATTTCCATATATCTAATTTTTAATGGTATTTTATTTGATATCTATGTGTATTTGCATTAACCAAAGCCTTGATGTTAACATTTCAAGATATGTTGTTTTTAAAAAAATTTAAAGTAGACATTTTTAGTATGTAATATTTTTAATATTTCAATACGTTGTTTTAACATCGAATATTCCATGATAAAATTTCAAAGCACTTAATACAAATTATAAATTTGATTTGACAGCCAACCCAATTGGAACTACAGTTACGACTTGAGGAAACAAGCGCCTTTTATTTATCTTTTTTTCAGATTTTTCAACATGAATCTTATCAAATACATATTGCCAATCTTGCTTTTAATAGCAATAACATATGCTCGCCCGCGGCGAGCTCTAATTAGCAAAGGTTCTTCTTTACCAAGTATGTATATTCTTTCAGCCACACTTTCTCATCTGCTTAAACATTTTTGATTTAGGGAGAGTTCCACCAACTGGTCAATTTGGGTACCGTAGGTATGCAGTTAAAGTAGAAAAGAAAGTAGTTGAAAAATTTGCTGCAGCCGCTCTTGGATGAAGCGTTCTCCTTTTGTTTTACATTAGTGAAACAAAAATAAAAACCCATTAGCTGAATAACATTTCAAATTAATTTATAACATTATTCGTACATATATATTAAAGGTGTTTGTTGTTTAAAAGAAATTTTTAAAAAAATGTATATAGTATTTTTCTTTTTATACTCTAGACATTTTGTCCTTTCTTCACGCAAGTATAAAATGCGACGCAGTTCTTTCAATAAATACAATTATTTGTGCTGACTGAATAGAATAACTTACTGGACTTAATCTTACATGCAAAAAAATATTCCAAATTTCTTAATTTTTTATGCTTTTTCGATGTGCTGTTTTGTAAAATATTACTACCACACATGACATAAGTCACATACGCAAATCTTGAAAGTTTACATAGGTATAATAGTAGGGGAGCCCAATAGCGGATTTCAGGACTTACTTGAGCGCGGCAGATATGGAGGATACCTTGCACTTTGTTGAGTACGTCTACCAAATCTGAGCCCTCTATATAGTGCCGCGAGTGTAGGGCAGCCGATCAGAATAGTAAAAAAAGATAGCTGGACTTACTTGAGCGCGTCAGATTAAGGCATGGTGGGTTAATTACATACTGAAGAGCGTGCATTTCACTAACCTGAGGATTTGACCGTGACGTAAGGGAGTGGCAGGGTCACAAACTTGCAAAAAAAAAACCACGTCACCCGGATTTTCTCGAGCGCGGTCAAACTTTTTTTTATTTTGAAGGAAATAATTCAAGGATAACGGAAAACATATAATCTGCCAATTTCCACAAGCCGAAGTAACGAAAATCGTCATTAAAGTTTAACGCGTGCTGCTGATTATTTTGTTTTTAGGAACTTCTTATACAAATAATTTAGGTCATCCTTATTGAAAAAACTTTGCATGACTGCATGACAACATTTCATCCTGACAAGAAAACATTAATATCCAAATACGGGACTAAAACTTAAATACGTCAGGTTAAGCAAACTCCTCCAAATAATCGTCAGATTATGGATCAGCACGACCAGGACATCAAGCTGAACCGTCTGTATATAAATCTGATGGGCTCGAGTTACTACAAATAGCGTTTTTTTTGCAGTTTCGAAAAGTGGCCACGCGCTTGCGTCACATCCGATTCGTCAGTCTTATGAATGGGAGCTTCGTTTGGGATCACTTAACATCCCCTATGAATATCTGACGCGCTCGAGTAAATTTTTTTTTTTCATTTTTAACTCAGCCGTACGGCCACCCCCACCGTCCAAGTCGGCAGATTAATATATCTCCGTCATCAGAGGCATGCCCCAGCATGTTTTTTTACATTTATGAAAGCCTCTAGTGGCTTCCCCCACCGGTGAAAGGTTAAACATTATATAGCCTTTTTTTCTTCATATTCACTGGAAAAAAGTTTTAATTCTCGGAAGAGTACCTTTTATTTTTATTGATGAATTTTGAGCTTAATAATTTTTTGTGTAGCCATGCAATGCTTCCGCAGTTTATTTATTTATTTACATCAGTGATGCATGAATTTCTACTGGGTAGTGTTTTCTTTACGTGGAAAAGACAAAACACATTTACACTCATGGGGCGAAGACAAATCCAACAAATTAAAGATCATTCATTTTAAAAAAGTTTTGTATAAGGGCCACCCTAAATATTTACCTAAATAAAATTTTTGTAGCCAATGTCATTCTCGGGGCGGAGACAAATCCAAAAAATTTGAGACCATTAAAATCGGTCCAGTCGTTCTTGAGTTACATAGAGTGTAACTAACCCGACTTTGTTTCATATATTTATAGAAAAATACATCAATATCGTAAAAACTAGAGCCAATTCAGTACTTTCATGAATATATTCGTAATCTGAGTACCTGAAATTATAGAAATCCGCAAAGACATCCAGGCCAACAAAACCACTGTTGACCAGTGTTATCAACTGCTTGACACAGGTGAATAAAACTTTTTTTTATATCTCAGCAACTATATGACGTAGATAGATAAGATTTGATACATATAATTGTCATAGTTTGTAAAAGGTTCGTAGTTTAATTTGATTTGGAAAAAATGGGCAATGCCACGCCGTCCCATATAAGAAAAGAATTAAATTGATCATATCTCACCAATCATCATATATTATTCAATCCACCCAAAAAAAAAAACACATATGTTATTTCATTTCTTGAGGCGTAGCAACGCGTGTCGGGCTTTGCTAGTTGAATGTACATATGCAGACCATGTATAATTTTTTTCATTTTTATAAAAACCTCGCTTTTTACCGAGGCGAGGCGAGGTGCCTGTGTGTCTCGCCTCGCCTCGGTCGAGCGAGGCAAATTTGTTTTTCCACCTCGCCTCGCTCTCGCCTCGTAGAAACTAGGCTGCCTCGCAGTTGCTAAAATTAACGCCTCCCCCCTCCCCACTCCCCCTTCAAAACCTCTTCAATGGTGGAATAAGTTTGGTACGAAAAGCTTTTCATTCAATAAAATGCACTTTTCTGAGAGCAAATATTGTATTTTATTACAATCAGTAGCCTTACGCATGCGATTGTTATTGCTTATTGGTTTAAATTTTTACGTTTTGATTTTCGGATGACAGAGTCATTGATAATGTCATCACAATCTGAAGACATAAGCAAATCTGACTCTATTGTTAACAAAGCAAGTGCGTTCAATCGTTCTGCAACCAGTTTTGATCTCAAGTAGTTTTTCACTAGCCGATCGATTACCAATGTTCAGTTATAATGACATTTTTCCCTTATAATGTGGGTAGGCGTGGCAACGAAATAGGCGGGAAATTCAATTCCCACCAAAGTTTCCGCTAATATTTTCCGCCTGTATGGTAAATCCGGGCCTGCCTAAATCCGCAAGTACATTCAGATGGCTATGAGAAGATTTTAGCCGCCCGTAAAGAAGCAACAGGATGCATTCGTCAAATGTTTAGTCCACATATAGATCATTTTATAAATTTTGAGAATGACTCATATTTCAATATGATCAATTGGCTCCAATTCGAAGTGACTGAGCCGCCCAGTTCTTCACGCAAGACCAGCTGGAAGCATTACAATATTCAAAAGAAATAAATAATAATCAAATTAGGGGCCGTTCATGTATTACGTAACGCACTTAGGGAGGGGTTCGAACATCGCGTTACGCTGCGAGTTAAAAATCTCTTGTAATATTTAATAACGCGACTAAAACATAACAGAAGTCGACAAAATGACTTTCCGGTACATTGCGCAACATAATTGTGACTTTTAGGTAAACATGGTCACTTGGGTGATACGGAACGTTTAAGGAGAGGGGAGGGGGGGGGAGGTCAAATATCTTCAAAAATTGCGTTACGTAATAATTGAACGACCCTTTACCAGGTTAGTGCAAGAAAATAACTTTATTTCATAGCTTTCTTTGCTAAACTTAATTGTTTTCACAGCTTATCCATTCCTTTCTCAAAATACAGAGCGTTTTGTTCAAGTAGTACATGAATCTGCAATGGCGGTCACCGATGTATATGATGTTTTGTATGGGCCATATTTTATCTAAGCTCGAGAGTCACCAGATGTACAGCCAACTTGAATCACGTCGAAATATGGTCGATTAAAATTCTATGCTTTTTATAACGAATTCGATGCCACTGTAAAACTAGATAGAAAGACAACAGACGAGCTTAGAGAAAAGTAACTTGATAAATAAATTAAAGTTTTAATATACATAAATAAGTTTTCTCACTACAAAAGCTCCATGTTTTGTTTAAATGATAAGAAGAGCGAATGAAATTGTACCGTACGGTAGGCTTTTTCGAGATGCTGGGCAACGGCTCCAATACCCTTTATTTAATTTTTTTAATTCATGCTGTAGATCTGGTGTGTTCTTAAAGTCAATGACGTTTGGAGCCAAAAAAAATTGTTCTCCTGGAGACAAAAACATCATGTTTAAAATCCGATTCTAAATACCGAAGATATGACGAAAAAATTAATAAGGGGACCCCTACGTTCGGTAAAAAACTTTAAAAACATTTCTAAAAATAGTTCTAATGGAGTAATCGAAATTCTTCAGTTGGAAAAATTTAATGATTTTTTGCAAGCTTTAATTTTCTGATATTAGAGTGGTAAGTGGGTAAGTTAAAAAACGGGGAACTTGATGTCAAAGACCATTAGATCAAAAAGTTGGTCTACTCAAGACAAAAACATTGATATATCCTAATTTAAGATCGAACTGTAAATGCCGAAGATATGATGTTTTTCTCAAATGCGCGACCTCTATTTTCGTCAAAAAAAAAAAATTTTTTATCGAAATTACCTTGCAAAAATGCTTCGGATTTACTGGTGTACGGTGAACTTCTTTTTTTTTGCCTGTAAGGTGGTACGGTCTAATGTACACGTTTGTTACAATGTCAATGTGATAGGCTTGATCTTCTTTTTTTATGGTCACTGATGATTCCATTTAGCAATGGATGTAACTGGTTTTGGCAGTTTCTTTGTTGTAATGTTTTTGTTTAATGTATTCTTTTTTTTTGGTGTTATCACACACTCTACAGTAGGCTCAGTAAAATAATTGTCTGTCCTTATGTTATTCAAGTGTAATGTGTAATTATTTTCAATTATCATCAAAAGGTCACAACAAACAACTATTGGAAAATATTTACGACGCATAAACTTAAATAAAAATTTTCGAGCTCCCGATATCTTACCATTAATTTTTATTTCACATTCAGTAATTAACATTTGGAACTCATCCCTATGATACCTACGCGAATCGCTTTAGTAAGCAATGTCCTCCAGATGGCTTATAAAAATATCAGAAATTAATGTTACTAACATCAATTCAAAATTAAAATAAATATTTTATTTAATTTTATACCCCATAAAACATACGAAAACTCCAAGGGACAAAATTTATGGTGCCAATTTGGCTGAAATTTTGCATTATTGTAGTATCAATGCCCAACAATAAAACTACTTAAGAAATTTGCATCGGAGTTTTCGTATGTTTTACCCCATGTATGGGTCAAAATTGCCCAACGACATATTTCAAATAAAATACTACCGGCCCTGTATCATGTACATGTATTAGCTTTATGACTTTTATTTGTTTGACTTTATAAACAAAAAATTGCAAAAAAATAGTTTCTAATACGTTGTTTGCCCATAATTAAAAAAATTACGTTCATCGTCACTGTGTATCGCCACATACAAAACGGGAATTTTCCCTTTTTCAGAAATCTATGCTTTAACTGTTATTTGTATCCACTTCGAGCATGCAGCACACATATGGTACTTGGGTGGCCTATTGGTTTCTATTTGCAAGGGCATATCATAGAAGTAAAGTGGCTTTGGAGAGCTTATGGGATCATAAGAAATGTAGACCCTTCTTCAGGGCTGTTATGAGCCACCGCAGATTTGAGAATATATCACGAGTTCGTCGTTCGTTTCTATCACTCCTCATATCGAAGCGTAGAGCTCTTGATATATTCTCAAATCTGCGGATTAGCACCAATAAGAGATGTTTGGGATAAATGAGAATGCAACCTCAGAAAAATGTAATACCCGTGTGAGAACCTTACTAATGATGAGCAAATATTAGCATACCGAGGCCGATGCCCATTCAAGCAGTATATTCGAAGCCTGAAAAATATGGGATGAAAATTTTCTCTGTGTGATTCAAAAAGCACTTATGCTTGGTCGCTATAGATTTTTATGAGAAGAGACCAAAACCGTCAAAGAGTAGTGAAACAGGGATGCCGCCAAGTAGACTTGAAAGGCCGAAATATTACCTCCTTTAAGTTTTTTTACTACACATTAGTTGAAAATTTAACTACGGAAAAGAAACTCGCTTCGGTTGACATCACTCTAGCAGATGCATACAAGTGAAAAATAAACCATTGATTGAATTCTATCATCATAATAAATCTAACGCTTGGTCAGCTTTTTCATATTGGATATATCAGCCTACAACTTTGTTCTATAAAAATCCATAAACACTGACAGAAACAAAGTTAAATACTTTCAGCGACATTTATTTTGGAGGTATCTCGCCGATCGACCCTACCTAGATGTCCAGCAGCAAAGTTAGAGCTGCAGAAAGCCACTTATATGGTGATTTTAATTTTTTTTGAAAACAGGATATGTATCAAATTGAAAACAAATCGCGCTGCTAATGTGATATGGATTCAAAAGTTCACAACTCCCAAACAACTTGTTAGTGAACGTCAGCATTGCAAAGCATCTCAGTTTTCTATAAATTTTCATTGTAGTAACATACCTTATACTAAAAGTCTGCAGGAAATGGTTTGAAATGCATTTCAAAACATTCTATTGCAGATCAAACACTCACTTCACTCCATTCACTGTTTGCAAAGCATCTGTATTTGTTCAGAAATCATTCCTTGTTAGTACGAAAACAAACAAAAGAGAGAACAAAAATATTCAATCATTTTACTCATTAGAATAATTTTCACTACAAACAAAGTGTTTGAATATATTGTTCAATGAAGGTGTACAGCAAATGTTGTGGTGTACAGCAAATATACTAGTATACAATGAGCATAGTCAAACAAAATTATGGCTGCTTATCCTGAACTTTTTTTTTTATTACTTTGATTTGCTACAACTTTGGCACATGTACATACTTACATATCTACATTAGGGTGTTTTTATTCTTTCAGCAAACAGATTAAGGAGCTGGTAAGGTACATGGGAAAAAAATTGAATAGAGTAATGTGTAATTAATTCATTTATTCAATGTCAAAAAATACAATATTTCATGTTCAAATAAATTTATTTCAATGAAGCAATTAAAAAATATCATATCATTGCGTAATAAAATAAAACTAACATGTAATTCATATAAGAAACAACAAATCCAATATTTCCAATATTTATAAAGATTTTATTCAGATCAAGCACTTACTTTATTCTATTCATTGTTTTCAAAACATGTAGACTTATATAACAATATTTATTAAGACTTTTACCTGTAAATAACTTCATGAATTAACTCTGAATGAAGTACACTTTTTTTGTATTTTTCTGTGTAACGTTATAGTAAATGTGAAAACGAAATTTGTACTCAAAAGTTAGACTACCTGCAAAAAAAAACTAAAATTCATCTCGAAATCATATTCATACACAAATTTTTAAGTGTAATTTTTGAGTTCAGCAGCCCATTTGCGTAACAAAAAAATAGTAACAACTGCAAACATTTTTTTTTTCTTTCATTTTGTAAACTAGCGTTGCTACAGTCTGAAATGCTTAGTAACATATCAAACCATTCAAAGCATTCCTTTTATTTACTATATTCGGTAGGTTTTTTGACATTCATATTTTGTTTTTGTTTGCTGAAACTGGCACTGTAGTCATGGTTGCCACTTGACTTTTTTTTTTGTACCAAATTTTGTAAGAAAATGTACCAAATAGGAAAAAAGTGTACCAACATTTTTTTAATTATTACTTTTATTAACACAGTTCACAGGTACAGACTTAAAGGGAAAAAAAATAATGGCACCTAAAAAGCCAAATGGATGTAAGCTTGTGTTATTAATGGCTATGACCGAACTCTAATCAAAACTTTTCAATGAGAAATTTCATTTGGCTTTCATATTTTTGTAATCGGAAAATAAGTCAAACTGCAGTGTTGGGAAAAGTGAGCTCCATGAAGAAAAAATTAAACTTTAACACCTCTCTAATTTTTTTGAAATTTTAGTGTGTTCAGCAAGTACTGAATATACTAAAATGAAGAATGCGATCTTCAAGCTAAAAAAAAATACGAAGGAGGCATTTCTATCCAACATATGTACATATTCCTGGTCAGCTTACTGACTCTGCTACATACTAAACTTTCAAGGAAATTGGAGAGGTGTCACTACTATTTACTATTTCACTCACAGTAAAATTTTTTGTAATAACCGAAAAAATTTTTTGTCATTTGGATATCATACTAAAAAAATTCGTTGGCCGACCATACAAAATGCAAATCATTGCGGTCGTCGTGTAATTCTTTAGAAAGCATAATGTTGTTAAGTGTTTTAAACTTGAGTTTATTTCTTAACTTGATTTTTATGAGGCTTAAGTTGAAAAATTTTCTTTCAGCTGCTGCTGAGCTGTGTGGAAGGCACATTAAGCAATTCACAAAACTCACAAGTTCATTAAAACAAGGTTCCCCGACTCCATTCTTCATGGAACTCACTTTTTCCTAAAACTGAGCCAAGTCTGTGCAACTCTTGAAATATATTTTTGAAAGCTGTAGTTTCCACTGAGTAACGATGGTATCGTGATCACATTCGACTAAGTGATTAAATGGTTTATTAATGGTAATATACAAGTTCAATTTTCCAAAAAAATTTACTGGGTGTTATATTAATTAAATCATTCAAATCTTGCCTACCAAAATCAAATCTGTTTCGAATTTATCTTAAAAATTCTATATAAAAGTTCCGAATTGTTTGCTTCACAATTATTCTTTGCGCCTCAGAGAAGTTATCTGATTGTAAGAATTTTTCTGCTTTTATGCCAATAAAATGCTCAGTTTTCAAGAACTGTTTTTCATCGCTGAGTTCAAAATTTTCCAAGCAATAAATTTTTTGTACGAAATCGTTATTAATATAATTACATAAAATTAATTTAAAATGGCATTCTAATACAGAGTATAAATTTGGAAGCCTTACTTTTTCAGATTGGAATTCTTTGTTTAAATTTGTTATGATTTTTAATGTATAACTAAGGAAAAGCATATAAACTTTCAATTCTAAATTTAACATCGAACTTGCCAATTTAGTTGACTTAATTCCAGTAACTTCTAAAGAAGAGGACAGGAAACAAATAAAATAATCCGTGAAATAACATTTTCTAATGAAAGCCATCTTATTAAAGTAATTCCTAAAATTTTATGAGGTGGCACGTCACAGTAATCTTGAAATTCTTTGAAGCCGTTTATCAGTTTGGAGCTGAATGCAAAAAATTTATCAATATCGCGGCAAAGCTGTTCAATTTCATCTGGAAGCTTTTTAGATGCATAGCTGCAGCATAAGTGTAGAGAATGGCACGTGCATTTAATATAAGAAAGATCAATATCTTTTTTAAATTTAGTTTTTAAACCATTAAGGTTTCCAGCCATTGTGTTGGCTCCATCAATAGCAAAGCCGATTAAGTTTTTTAATGGTATATTATTGTTCGAAAAATATTTTTTAAGGTCTTCATATATTCCTTCTGAATCACTCTGTGCCAATTCAATTAAAGATAAAAAACGGTCTTTAACATTACATGACTGCTGGTCAAAGTATCGCACAACTAAAACTAAGGATTTTGTAATTTTACTATGAAGTTGTAGGAAATTTTTGTTTCATACCATTCATTGATAAAATGTACCAAATCAGAAAACAATGTACCAGTGTACCAAATGAAAATAAATGTACCAGTTTGGTACAAATGTACCAACTGTGGCAACCGTGACTGTAGTCGAAGAAGAGAATAGAATGTAACGCGCGAATTTACTTCAATGCAACTAGAACTGTAAATGTTTTGTTCTCTATTATGTTCTCATTTTACTTCATTCTCTATTGCTTGCTTATTTCAGTAATGCAGTGTTTAATGAAATAGTGTGCCCTACTGTAGACGAAGAAGGGAATGCGTTCCTGCTGACCTTTACTTTATACACAACGAGAAATACATAGAATATTCTAACGTACCAGTTGGGAACCTGGTCTAAAACGAACATATACATATACATACCTTACCTTCTTAGCTAATATAGAACGTGGTCATTTTGTAAGGTACGAAAGAAAAAGAAAAAGGTGGACATATCAATTACTGCAACTAAGTATTTTAATAAAATGTTCACATTATTGTTATTACAATTTTATACAAATTACAATTTTATACAAATTGTAATAAACATTTTGCTACACTGATTGAAAACTATCGCTTGGTCAAAGTTTTCTTCACGAGCTGCATTTTCAATCTGATTAATTCGTTATTGTTTCTCTACCAACTCGGACTTAACTATTTTGAGTAAATAAATTCTTAGCGGCTTTGGAAATAACTTCAAGATAAACTAGTTTCTTGTATAAAGGACAGTGAAAAAACCTGCTTACTTAGTTAGTTTAATTTTTCAATTGAGCCTTTTCAAGGCAGTGGTTTACAAAAGGGTTCTGTAAAAAGGATATATTTTTTGCGGGATAACCTTTGTGTTGAAAAAAAAAAATAATATATTTCTATATATCTAATTTGTAATGGTGTCTTATTTGATATTTATGTGTATCTGCATAAACCATAGCCTTGATGTAAACATTTCAAGATATGTTGTTTTTAAAAAAATTTAAAGTAGACATTTTTAGTATGTAAAATTTTTAATATTTCAATACGTTGTTTTAACATCGAATATTCCATGATAAAATTTCAAAGCACTTAATACAAACTATAAATTTGATTTGACAGCCAACCCAATTGGAACTACAGTTACGACTTGAGGAAACAAGCGCCTTTTATTTATCTATTTTTCAGATTTTTCAACATGAATCTTATCAAATACATATTGCCAATCTTGCTTTTAATAGCAATAACATATGCTCGCCCGCAAGACACAGGATCAAATACTCCAATTGGAAGCTTTTCTGATATCCCATGTAAGTATATTCTTTCAGCCGCACTTTCGCATCTGCTTAAACATTTTTGATTTAGGGAGAGATCGACCAACTGTTACTGGTCAATTTGGGACCGTTTTGGGTACCGTAGGTATGCAGTTAAATATATTCTTTTAGCCGCACTTGCTCATATGTTTAAACATTTTTGATTTAGTGAAAACTGTACCAACTGTTATTGGTCAACTTCCACACAATTCTTTTAACTTAAACTTTTATGATTTAAGGGGAGCTCAAGCAATTGGAAACAATTTTTAATGCTGTTGTGGTATAGCAGACCATTTTTTAATAAATAATTCAATAGAACATTTTATATATAAATTTGAGTCAGATAAAAAGGATCTAAATTGGCGTTGAAGCAAAATGATGTTGCCGTGATTACAAAAAAGGATGAAGCGTTCTCCTTTTGTTTTACATTAGTGAAACAAAAATAAAAACCCATTAGCTGAATAACATTTCAAATTAATTTATAACATTATTCGTACATATATATTAAAGGTGTTTGTTGTTTAAAAGAAATTTAAAAAAAAATGTATATAGTATTTTTCTTTTTATACTCTAGACATTTTGTCCTTTCTTCACGCAAGTATAAAATGCGACGCAGTTCTTTCAATAAATACAATTATTTGTGCTGACTGAATAGAATAACTTACCGGACTTAATCTTACATGCAAAAAAATATTCAATTAAAAGTGTATGCTCCTTTAATGACATAGGAAAGGATATTTTAAATTAAAATATTAAGGAGAACTGTACCTGCCAGAAATTTAAAAATTTGATTTATCTTCATATGTTATGTTATGTTATGTTATGTTATGTTATGTTATGTTATGCTATGCTATGTTATGTTATGTTATGTTATGTTATGTTATGTTATGTTATGTTATGTTATGTTATGTTATGTTATGTTATGTTATGTTATGTTATGTTATGTTATGTTATGTTATGTTATGTTATGTTATGTTATGTTATGTTATGTTATGTTATGTTATGTTATGTTATGTTATGTTATGTTATGTTATGTTATGTTATGTTATGTTATGTTATGTTATGTTATGTTATGTTATGTTATGTTATGTTATGTTATGTTATGTTATGTTATGTTATGTTATGTTATGTTATGTTATGTTATGTTATGTTATATTATGTTATGTTATGTTATGTTATGTTATGTTATGTTATGTTATGTTATGTTATGTTATGTTATGTTATGATATGTTATGTTATGTTTATTCAATCATAAATTCAATATTTACACATATATAAAATTTACAAATTTTGAGTTTTAATCCTATGGATTTTACAACAATTAAATTCTAATTTAACATTAAAAATAATCACTTAAAATAAAATAATACTTTATAGGAAAATGATAGTAAAAAACCTATATTAATATCACAATATGTCTACCTGAATGGGAATTTCGTGGTCGGCTTCTTTCCGCTATAGAAATAGAGAATAAACACTGCCTATAAACTTCTTAAGAGGGCGTAAGTTGAAAATCTGCATCTATTGATGAATGACAAGTTCATATAGTTAATAGCATCTGAAATCATTTTTTCTTGTGCTATCGTATGTAATTCTGACGTTGAAAACCTTTTTGGTAACCCAAAAATTGTTTTCAGATTCTTATTTTGGATAACTTGAAGTCTTTTTAAGTGAGTATTAGCACAATTTTTCCAAACAGGACAGGCATATGTCAGAATTGGCCAAATACACAATTTATATAGCATCATTTTATTTTTCATGTGTAACTTAGATTTTTTATTCATAAGGAAATAAAGACTCCTACTGCACCTAATTGCTTTAATGCAGATGCTTTCTATGTGTTGTCTATATAACAACTTCTCATCAAGAATCACTCCTAAGTACTTAACTGACTTTGAAAGCGGTATTAAAATACCTTGAAATGAAAATGGCCTAGTGGGAACTCTCTTTGGAGATTTGTTAAAAGGAAATTTAATAGCTTGTGTTTTTTCATTATTAACTTTAATTTTCCATTTGTCGATATATTTAGTAGCCTGGGACAGGGTATACTGCATTTTTTTGATGATTGCATTTGAAACTTTACCCGATACCATCAAAGCGCTGTCATCTGCATAAAAAGCTAAATCGACATATGGAGAAGATTTAAAATCAGACGTATGTAGGGAATACAAGAGAGGTGATAAAACAGAACCCTGAGGTACACCAGCAGGAATTTTTCTTTCTGTAGAGCTAAATCCTTCTACTTGTACTAAAAAAACTCTATTAGTGAGGAAGCTTCTTATAATCTTTATGAGATACAAAGGACAGCGTAAAATCTTTAGCTTATACAGTAAACCATTATGCCATATGGAATCAAAAGCTTTCTCGATGTCTAAAAACACTATCACTGTTGATTTTCTTATCCGTTTGTTTTCTTTTATTAAATTAACTACTCTCTCGGAATCCGAATTGAAATTCGTTGATAGCATTGCTTTCTTCAGCAAAAGATTTAAGCCTATCAAAGATAATTTTTTCTAAAATTTTATCAAGATAGCTCAATAAGCTGATAGGCCGATAGCTGTTGGGTAGTTTTGGATCTTTGTTTGGTTTTAAGATTGGTATAACTTTAGCTTTTTTAAATATTTGAGGGAAATAGGAAAAACGAAGACAAAAATTAAAGATTTTAACTAGAAAATTTAAAGCCGATTCTGGAAGTTTTTTGAGTAGAATTTTATTAATTCCATCGAACCCGGGAGCTTTCCGATTCTTTTGTTTATTTATTGTAAGCTTAATTTCTATAATGTCGGTGAACGTTCTTAAATCTTCATTAATTAAAAAGTTATCACTATCTAAACTATTGACATAAGTATTGACATTTCTATCAATGGAGTGAGTAAAAGCAACTGTAGTAGCATGGGCCTTAGAGAACTGATCAGCTATGGAGTTTGCTTTATCAACATGGCTAATAACCTCATGATTGCCTACCATTAATGTCGGGATGGTTTTTTTCTTTTTATTTGTAAAATATTTTGAAACCTTCCAAAAATTTTTACTACCAACTTTTAGATTTAACAAAAAATTTGACCATTGTTCATTTCTAAGATTATTAATGTGTATGGAGATTAATTGATTCAATTGCTTAATAATTGCGAGAAAACAGTTTCTTTCACTAACGTTTCCACTCCTTTGGAATTTTCTTCTATACATATTTCTAGTAGCTATAATACCTGATAGAATTAACGAATTAGGCATACGTCTTTTATATGAGATTTTCTGAATTCTAGCATTTTCTATTATATATGAAAATTCTTTTAATTGTGTTTCAATATTAGAAACAGAAGTTTCTTGGTTAAGAGTAATAGAGGCTAAAATTTCGTTGTTAATTTCCCTCTTAAAATTTTCCCAATTTGTGTTTTTGTAATCAGGATAGTACTCTTCCGATTCAAAAATATGTTCATTTATGTAGAAACGAATTGGATAATGGTCGGAGTATAACTCGCAAGAATAAACATTTAAGTCTGAAAAAGTCATAGAAGAGTTTGATAAAAGAAGGTCAACAGTAGAAGAGTGTCTGAAGTTTAAGTTTTGCGGGATTCTAGTAGGACTTGGCGGATAATAAATAAAATAACTAGAATTATTTTGATGATTAAATAAAACTCGTCCAGATTGATTTACGTTGCTGCAATTCCAACTGGTATGATGTGCATTTAAATCGCCAATAAGAAAGAAATCGTTGTTACTTGAAGTCAGAAGGTTTAGATCGCTCAGAAAATCACCATTGTATTTTGGACAGTAGCCAGAACTATTTAACTATGTTTTTGTTGTTAATATTCATAGAAATACTGATATTTTCTATGAGTTTAGTTGGAAACGATTGAAACAAGCTGTGTTCAATACCATTTCGAACAGCAATGGCAACACCACCTCCATGTGATTCTCTATCTTTTCTGTAAATTTTGTATCCAGGAAGTCGAAATTTATGATGAGGTTTTAAAAATGTTTCCTTAAGAGAGATAATATCAACAGACTTGCTTAATAAAAACTGGTGGAGTTGAGTTGAAGCATTAAATGTTGTAATACCTTGGCAATTCCAATGCATTATATGAAGACTGTTTAACCTTTTGTTATTATATTGCATGTTTAAGCATACCCATAATAAAACTGAGTTGTTCCAATTTTGAATGGCATCGACGAAGATCATTTACAGCTTTATTAAAAATTTCGAAGAGTTCATCTATTGAAAAAAGAGATATATTTTCCCCTTGTATGATTGGTTTAGACTTAACTGTATCTGCGTAGCTTTTTCTGGATTGAGTTGGAAAAAAATTGGTTTCAACATCTTCCACATTTAAAGCAGGCGGATGAACTTTATCGAATGATATTGATCTAGTTGTGGGGTAGCTCCGGATAGATGCTTTAGTTAAACGACTTCTCAACTCAAGATATTCCGTACGACAGGGACACTTCGGATCATCAGCCCTGTGGTTAAATGGCTTTTTATTATTTTTAATGCAATTAGTGCATTTATACACCAAAGTTTTACTATTTTGAGCAGTTTATAGCTTACATGTATCAAAATCATGATTTAAACCACAAGCTAAACATGTTTTAGAGCGATGACAGTTTGATGAACCATGACCAAACATTGAACAATTTGAGCATAAAGTTGGACCATATTTTTTTTTTGAGGGGTTTCTCCACTGCACAGCAACACCACAAAAGAATTTTATTTTTAGAATTTGAGACTTTCGCACAACATTTCTGTCAAATTCAATTATATAGATAGCATCGGTGACATTAGACCGTTTAGTTGCAATTTCTTTTACGGATTTTATATCGATGTTGAATTTTTCTTTAAATTCTTCAGAGATCATGCTGATTGATAATTTCGGTAAACCAAAAAGCACTAATTTAAAAAACGACCCGTCTTTTACTGGATGAGTGAAAAAATGAAAATTTAACTCCTGCAGTTTTTTAATAGCAGCAGCATGATCTTGTAAAGATTTTGGAAAAACCTTTGTCCCAATAGTCAATCTTTTAAAATAAAATTTATCACCTTCAAATAGTTGAATCACATCAACAAATTGATGGGAGTTGTCCACAACAATCGGAGGAGCCTTTGCAGGTTCGGATTTGGGAGCATCATCGTCGTCGTCTGAAGAGGCACAGTCCATTTCAGCTTCGTTCAAATTAGCAAGCGCAGCAAACCGGTTTGTCCGTCTCATTTTTGTTTGCATTTGAGACGCATTTACTTTCGGTGGTTTAAGCTTACCACCTCTCTTTCGCACTACCATTGATTGGTATCAACGGATTTGCAAAACTTTAATTTACCAAATTTGATACAAAAATTTATTTCAATTTTTTATTTTATTTTTTAGTATATTTCAGCAAAGTTTACTTCGATCGATCGTTTTGCCAGATCCAAATTGTGTTTCACCTGGACATTTACAAAAAAAAAAACAAAAAAAATCTTGATTTTTCTGGACAAATAATAGCCTAAGAGCTGGCAGCCACTTTGAGCAACCTACTAGATACAAAGCTAACATTTTGTCTGTGCTTGATTTAGTACTAGTAAAATTAGAAAATCAAAATCTGGCAGCCTTGGCGCGATCGCGAAGGTACCCCCTAAACGTTTCGATATGCAAAATATTTTTGAAAAACCCATTATAACTGGAGAACGGCTGAAGGGATTTCAAAAATATAGATGTCATATGAAAGATAATTTAATGAGCTATAATATTTTTTCACAAAATTTTGAAAATTTTAGGATGTACCTTCGCGACCGCGCCAAGGCTGCCAGATTTTGATTTTCTTATTTTACTAGTACTAAATCAAGCACAGACAAAATTTTAGCTTTGTATCTAGTAGGCTGCTCAAAGAGGCTGCCAGCTCTCCTACTATAAGAAAACTAAAGCTTAATTTCAGAAGAAGATACATATTATATTTAAATGAAATAAACATAACAAAAACATAACAATTCAGTTAAACAAAATTAAGTGCATTTCTTAAATAAGTTAAATTAAGTCCCTTAATTTACCGTTACCTTAATATAGAAAGGCCCTAACTAACATTTTTGTTTCTTTACAGGAGAACGAAAAAACTTAATTAAAATTTATGTTTTGTAGTATTAAAGTGAGATTTTTTTTTTTTTATTTGGTTGTAAATGCTTTGTTTTCAATCGTAGCACACATATTTTTATCAATATTATATTAGTGGGTGGCCTTCCGACATATACAAAAAAAAAACTCGATTTTGAAAAAAAAGTTAGTTAGGGCCTTTCTATATTAAGGTAACGATAAATACTTATCGATCGAACTTCTTTTATTTAAAATTGGTTGATTATGCTTGATCTATTTGTTCACAATACAAACTCAACTGACCGTCAGTGTTGCACACTTATTTTCATTTGAAGGTACGAAGCTGTTGGTCGCGTTCAGGAGGATGGAGATCTTATGACATCCTTATAAATCCACCTCCGGCAGATGTTTTTGCATCTACATAGTATTTTTTCTTTTCTTTTATTTCATTGTTCGAATTTTATCTGGACATATTTTCGATTGTCTGGACTCTGGACTTGGGATTAATCCAGACGAATCCAGCCCATTTGGCAACCCTAGCCTCATCAGACCAGTTTTTGGTTAATGTTGTACTTAGACTCGAACCCCTGACCGTTCAAGCATTGCAATTGCATATTTTGCGACGGCCGCTCTAACACTTGAGCTACTGAGGAACTGACCTTGAGGTATACAAAGTGCGTATATCACATTTGTTATCCTTTGTCACTTTCTCGCTTGTTGTCATAGCCGTTAAGCCGTCGACCATGTTTGTTGAATAAAAAATAGCATTGATCAATAAATAAAAATTTACAATGTTGGTCTTTGCTGAATGACTGTAAGTTCGATTAAATAATGTTTAGTGAAATTTTTAGTTAACTCTGGCAAATGAATTTTCAAAGAGTTTGATCGGTAATATGATAAGCAGTCAATAAAAGGATATACTATTGCAGTGAATTGCAATAATTTACATATAGATATATCCATTAGAGTGGCGCTATATCTTGCATTTAAGTAGACCACTTATGAAATCAACGAAAATTTCAAGTAGTTTTGAAAAATTGTAAAAAAACTCTAACTATTTTTGCATGAAAAGTATTTGAAGTAAGGCAAAGGAGTGATTTTTAATAAATCATGTCAAGGACTATGCATAGAATGAAATAATTCAACAGTATTTAGTGTGCGTGTATGTGGAAAAGAGACAGCATTATAGTACAAGTATGCTGATAAAAACGAAATTACGAAATGAAAAATTCAGTCGAGGGAACAAGAATTTCGAATGCAGTCGAGTCAGTCAGTCAGTCAGTCAGAGTACTTTTCCCCTGTTTACGAAAAATACAAAATTTTCAGTTGTTTAACATTTTGTATAAAAATTGTGACTTTTCTTTGTCCACTCACTTCTCACATCACTTTTTCAATCATTACTGTTCATACAGTTGGGCGTATGGCTCTATGCAGCTGCTGGTGCGAAGATTGACGCGTGACCCAAATTTATTGTTACAGTATGGTGGGAAGGTGGAAAAGAAGTGAAGATGTGCCAAATGATCCAGCCACATGATTTTGACATGTTGCGTAAATTTTCACAAATTGCAACACTGGCAACGTATTGCTACGTCTGGGATTTTTCATTTACTGACAGTTTTTATTTGTATCTAGGCATTTCTTAAATTAAGAATGCTGCAATGCATTAAGATTTGATATATGTACACGTTTGTTACAATGTCAATGTGATAGGCTTGATCATCTTTTTTTATGGTCATTGATGATTCCATTTAGCAATGGATGAAACTGGTTTTGGCCGTTTCTTTGTTGTATTGTTTTTGTTTAATGTATTCTTTTTTTTTTTTTTTGGTGTTATCACACACTCTACAGTAGGCTCAGTAAAATAATTGTCTGTCCTTATGTTATTCAAGTGTAATGTGTAATTATTTTCAATTATCATCGAATGGTCACAACAAACAACTATTGGAAAATATTTACGACGCATAAATTTAAATAAAAATTTTCGAGCTCCCGATATCTTACTATTAATTTTTATTTCACATTCAGTAATTAACATTTGGAACTCATCCCTATGATACCTACGCGAATCGCTTTAGTAAGCAATGTCCTCCAGATGGCTCATAAAAATATCAGAAATTAAAGTTACGAGTACTATACTAACATCAATTCAAAATTAAAATAAATATTTTATTTTATTTTATCCTGTATATGGGGTAAAACATACGAAAACTCCAAGTGAAAAAATTTATGGTACCAACATTTGTTTGCATCTTTATATTAACATGATATTTACTTATTGCAAGACAGCGTCTAAATTTAACATGAATAAAAAAAAAAAAAAAAAAAATTATTTTGGATGTATCTCGCCGATCGACCCTACCTAGCGGTCCAGCACAGTGGCGTCAATTCGGTAGGGCTGGGGAGGGCATTGGCCTCCCCAAGGATCTGATACTTGGTGTTATTCAATACAACAATTCAATAAAACCATCTAATAGTGGTGGAATTATAATTCTTGCCCCCCCAAGGTTTTGGTGAAGTGACGCTCCTGGTCCAGCAGCAAAGTTATTGCTGCAGAAAGCTCAGAAAAGCGCATTCATGAAAGGCCATATTCCATTGGAAGCTTTAAAAAAGGATGTTGCTTTATGTGCCCAATTCGGTTAAATAGCATCAAATGTTCGCCAAAATGCTCTTCTTGTGCTAATTTAATTTGTAAAATTCAAGCAAATATAAAAATAGCTTGTCAAAATTGCTCTGATTAAATTAGTAGGTGAGTAAATTGCGTTGGGCAAAATTGACCCACTTATACGGTGATGTTAATTTTTTTTGAAAACAGGATATGTGTCAAATTGAAAACAAAACGCGCAGCTGAAGTGATATGGATTCAAAAGTTCACAACTCCCAAACAACTTGTTAGTGAACGTCAGCATTACAAAGCATCTCAGTTTTCTATAAATTTTCATTGTAACAATATACTTAATACACAACGAGAAATACATAGAATATTCTAACGTACCAGTTGGGAACCTGTTCTAAAACGAACATATACATATACATACCTTACCTTCTTAGCTAATATAGAACGTGGCCATTTTGTAAGGTACGAAAGAAAAAAAAATGGTAGACATATTAATTACTGCAACTAAGTATTTTAATAAAATGTTCACATTATTGTTATTACAATTTTATACAAATTGTAATAAACATTTTGCTACACTGATTGAAAACTATCGCTTGGTCAAAGTTTTCTTCACGAGCTGCATTTTCAATCTGATTAATTCGTTATTGTTTCTCTACCAAGTCGGACTTAACTATTGTGAGTAAATAAATTCTAAGCGGCTTTGGAAATAACTTCAAGATAAATTTGTTTCTTGTATAAAGGACAGTGGAAAAACCTGCTTACTTAGTTAGTTTAATTTTTCAATTGAGCCTTTTCAAGGAAGTGGTTTACAAAAGGGTTCTGTAAAAAGGATATATTTTTTGCGGGATAACCTTTGTGTTGAAAAAAAAAACAATATATTTCCATATATCTAATTTTTAATGGTATTTTATTTGATATCTATGTGTATTTGCATTAACCAAAGCCTTGATGTTAACATTTCAAGATATGTTGTTTTTAAAAAAATTTAAAGTAGACATTTTTAGTATGTAAAATTTTTAATATTTCAATACGTTGTTTTAACATCGAATATTCCATGATAAAATTTCAAAGCACTTAATACAAATTATAAATTTGATTTGACAGCCAACCCAATTGGAACTACAGTTACGACTTGAGGAAACAAGCGCCATTTATTTATCTATTTTTCAGATTTTTCAACATGAATCTTATCAAATACATATTGCCAATCTTGCTTTTAATAGCAATAACTTGGGGATCAGATGCTCCGATTCGCAGCACTTTTAATATTCCACGTATGTATATTCTTTCAGCCACACTTTCTCATCTGCTTAAACATTTTTGATTTAGGGAGAGTTCCACCAACTGGTCAATTAGGGTACCGTAGGTATGCAGTTAAATATATTCTTTTAGCCGCACTTTCTCATCTGCTTAAAAATTTTTGATTTAGGGGAAACTCTACCAACTGGTGGGAAGGTGCTTACGGACCTTTTTGATTTAAGGAAAGCTCTACCAATTGGAAACACTTTTTAATGCTGTTGTGGTATAGCAGACCATTTTTTAATAAATAATTCAATAGAACATTTTATATATAAATTTGAGTCAGATAAAAAGGATCTAAATTGGCGTTGAAGCAAAATGGTGTTGCCGTGATTAAAAAAAAGGATGAAGCGTTCTCCTTTTGTTTTACATTAGTGAAACAAAAATAAAAACCCATTAGCTGAATAACATTTCAAATTAATTTATAACATTATTCGTACATATATATTAAAGGTGTTTGTTGTTTAAAAGAAATTTTTAAAAAAATGTATATAGTATTTTTCTTTTTATACTCTAGACATTTTGTCCTTTCTTCACGCAAGTATAAAATGCGACGCAGTTCTTTCAATAAATACAATTATTTGTGCTGACTGAATAGAATAACTTACCGGACTTAATCTTACATGCAAAAAATATTCAATTAAAAGCGTATGCTCCTTTAATGACATAGGAAAGGATATTTTAAATTCAAATATTAAGGAGAACTGTACCTGCCAGAAATTTAAAAATTTTATTTATCTTCATATGTACATATGTATATATGTATATAGTTATAAAAAAATGCTTAGATTAAATGCTAAAACCAATTTATTTGCGCTAGGAACATTGATGCCGGAAAATTAAATTTCAACCCGAAGGAATGATTGTTTTCAAAGCCAAATTGTAAAGAATTGTGGTACTTCCAATAACTTGCGATTCCAAATTTCTTAATTTTTTATGCTTTTTCGATGTGCTGTTTTGTAAAATATTACTACCACACATGACATAAGTCACATGCGCAAATCTTGAAAGTTTACATAGGTATAATAGTAGGGGAGCCCAATAGCGGATTTCAGGGCTTACTTGAGCGCGGCAGATTAAGATATGGAGGATACCTTGCACTTTGTTGAGTACGTCTACCAAATCTGAGCCCTCTATATAGTGCCGCGAGTGTAGGGCAGCCGATCAGAATAATAAAAAAAAAATCGATAGCTGTATTTACTCGAGCGCGTTAGATTAAGGCATGGTGGGTTAATTACATGCTGAAGAGTGTGCATTTCACTAATCTGACGATTTGACCGTGACGTAAGGGAGTGGCAGGGTCACAAACTTGCAAAAAAAAAACCACGTCACCTGGATTTTCTCGAGCGCGGTCAAACTTTTTTTTATTTTGAAGGAAATAATTCAAGGATAACGGAAAACATATAATCTGCCGATTTCCACAAGCCGAAGTAACGAAAATCGTCATTAAAGTTTAACGCGTGCAGCTGATTTTTTTGTTTTTAGGAACTTCTTATACAAATAATTTAGGTGATCCTTATTGAAAAAACTTTGCATGACTGCATGACAACATTTCATCCTGACAAGAAAACATTAATATCCAAATACGGGACTAAAACTTAAATACGTCAGGTTAAGCAAACTCCTCCAAATAATCGTCAGATTATGGATCAGCACGACCAGGACATCGAGCTGAACCGTCTGTATAAAAATCTGATGGGCTCGAGTTACTACAAATAGCGTTTTTTTGCATTTTCGAAAAGTGGCCACGCGCTTGCGTCACATCCGATTCGTCAGTCTTATGAATGGGAGCTTCGTTTGGGATCACTTAACATCCCCTATGAATATCTGACGCGCTCGAGTAAATTTTTTTTTTTTTCATTTTTAACTCATCCGTACGGCCACCCCCACCGTCCAAATCGGCAGATTAATATATCTCCGTCATCAGAGGCATGCCCCAGCATGTTTTTTTACATTTATGAAAGCCTCTAGTGGCTTCCCCCACCGATGAAAGGTTTAACATTATATAGCCTTTTTTTCTTCCTACCATCTAATCTTCAAAATGCAATAGGTCATCGCGACGCTCGAGTGAATCCACATTTAGCATCGTGGGCTCCTCTACTAAATATAAAGATCGCATTGATTTTCACACAAGTCACTTCCCAAATAACACAAAATGATCTATTTGTAACACAACTGGACTGCGTAGGTAGTGCTTCACCGAGAACGAGACGAGGAGAGATTCGAGTGGTTCTCGCTGTCGCCTCGTTTTATAAATTAGAGTCTCGCCTCGCCTCGTTCTCGGCCGAGAACTTGCCGTCACATATCTCGCCTCGCCTCGCCTCGTCGAAACCTCGCCTCGCCTCGGTAAAAAGCGAGATTTTTATAAAAATGAAAAAAATTATACATGTATCAGGCCTGCATATGTACATTCAACTAGCAAAGCCCGACAAGCGTTGCTACGCCTCAAGAAATGAAATAACATATGTGTTTTTTTTTGGGTGGATTGAATAATATATGATGATTGGTGAGATACGATCAATTTAATTCTTTTCTTATATGGGACGGCGTGGCATTGCCCTTTTTTTCCAAATCAATCTAAACTACGAACCTTTTACAAACTATGACAATTGTATGTACCAAATCTTATCCATCTACGTCATATAGTTGCTGAGATATAAAAAAAAGTTGTATTCACCTGTGTCAAGTAGTTGATAACACTGGTCAACAATGGCTTTGTTGACCTGGATGTCTCTGCGGATTTCTATAAATTCAGGTACTCAGATTACGAATATATTCATGAAAGTACTGAATTGGCTCTAGTTTTTACGATATTGATGTATTTTTCTATAAATATATGAAACAAAGTCGGGTTAGTTACACTCTATGTAACTCAAGAACGACTGGACCGATTTTAATGGTCTCAAATTTTTTGGATTTGTCTCCGCCCCGAGAATGACATTGGCTACAAAAATTTTATTTAGGTAAATATTTAGGGTGGCCCTTATACAAAACTTTTTTAAAATGAATGATCTTTAATTTGTTGGATTTGTCTTCGCCCCATGAGTGTAAATGTGTTTTGTCTTTTCCACGTAAAGAAAACACTACCCAGTAGAAATTCATGCATCACTGATGTAAATAAATAAATAAACTGCGGAAGCATTGCATGGCTGCTACACAAAAAATTATTAAGCTCAAAATTCATCAATAAAAACAAAAGGTACTCTTCCGAGAATTAAAACTTTTTTCCAGTGAATATGAGTTATTTTTACAAGAATGATGCACACAAGAGCAGTTTTTTTAGTCTCTCATTTTTTTACAAGTCAATAATACATGCGTAAAAAATTGCCTTTTGCAGAAGTAAAAAAAAAAAATCTCTTCTAATATTTAGTACCTGGAGACCGACCACTGTTCGGTATTTCGTTTTGAGGTTGAAAAAATCGAAAAAATATGGAATTTGTTAAAAAAAGTTGACTTTTCACTTTCACGCTTCAACTTCTCTTTACTTTTTTCTGTTCCATTTTTTTCAACAATTTTGCTTCGTTTTTAGTTTCGTCAAATTGTTGTTGTTGTTGTTGAGTGGATTGGGACCAAGAGTGAATAGAAATGAAAAGGATAATGCAAAATGGCTCGATTTCATTTAAATTGGACACTAAATCGACTGAGATATCGCAGCATTTATATAAAAGAGCGCAACCGATTGTACAGTTAGTACGAGGGGTAAAACCTATAAGCCACTTTGGTACAAAAACTTATCGCACCTTATTACGTTTTGCGGTTGGTGTTATTTTTTAAATTTTATTGCTGTAAGGATATTTTCCTTGTTCTTCGGCTTATCCCGGAGGTAATCACTCCATAAGTGACAACTCATCGAGGCGGTTCACCCCTAGTAACGTTGGGTCACTTAAAGTCACTTTGGTTCACGAAATTCGTAAAAATCAAAAAAAAAAAAATTTCCATGCACCGCAAAACGAAATAAGGTGCGCAACGTTTTTGCAACAAGGTGGCCTAAAGGTGTTATAGTGCAATTCTACAAAAATCGCACGCAAACCACAAAATCGAGATTAACACTCACCTCGGTGACTCCAAGTGACCCAAAGTGACTCGGGGTGAACCGCCTCGATGAGTAGTTAGTTATGGAGTAATTACCTCCGGGATAGTCCGAAGAACAAGGAAAATATCCTTCAGCAATAAAATCCAAAAAATCGCACGCACCGTAAAACGTTATTAGGTGCGCAAAGTTTTTACACCAACGTGGCCAATAGGTGTTATAGAGCAATTCTACAAAAATCGCACGCAAACCGCAATATCGCGATTTTCACTCATCTCGGTGACTCCAAGTGACCCAAAGTGACTCGGGCTGAACCACCTCGATGAGTAGTCACTTATGGAGTGATTACCTCCGGGATAAGCCGAAGAACAAGGAAAATATCCTTACAGTAATAAAATCAAAAAATCGCACGCACCGCAAAACATAATTAGATGCGCTAAGAGTTTGTACCAACGTGGCCCATAGGTGTTATAGACCAATTCTACAAAAATCGCACGCAAACATCAAAATCGCGACTTTCACTCACCTCTGTGACTCCAAATGACCCAAAGTGACTCGGAGTGAACCACCTCGATGAGTAGTCACTTATGGAGTGATTACCTCCGGGATAAGCCGAAGAACAAGGAAAATATCCTTACAGTAATAAAATCAAAAAATCGCACGCACCGCAAAACATAATTAGATGCGCTAAGAGTTTGTACCAACGTGGCCCATAGGTGTTATAGACCAATTCTACAAAAATTGCACGCAAACCACAAAATTGCGATTTTCTCTCATCTCGGTGACTCCAAGTGACCCAAAGTGACTCGGAGTGAACCGCCTCGATAAGTAGTCACTTATGGAGTGACTACTTCCGGGATACTCCAAAGAACAAGGAAAATATCCTTACAGTAATAAAATCAAAAAATCGCACGCACCGCAAGACATAATTAGATGCGCTAAGAGTTTGTACCAACGTGGCCCATAGGTGTTATAGACCAATTCTACAAAAATCGCACGCAAACCACAAAATTGCGATTTCCACGCACCTCGGTGACTCCAAGTGACCCAAAGTGACTCGGAGTGAACCGCCTCGATAAGTAGTCACTTATGGAGTGACTACTTCCTGGATACTCCAAAGGACAAGGAAAATATCCTTACAGCAATAATATCCAAAAAATCGCACGCATCGCAAAACATAATTAGGTGCGATAAGAGTTTGCACCAACGTGGCCTATAGGTGTTATAGACCAATTCTACCAAAATCGCACGCAAACCACAAAATTGCGATTTTCACTCACCTCGGTGACTCCAAGTGACCCAAAGTGACTCGGAGTGAACCGCCTCGATAAGTAGTCACTTATGGAGTGACTACTTCCGGGATACTCCAAAGGACAAGGAAAATATCCTTGCAGCAACAAATTCCGCAAATCGCTCAGGACGCACTAAGTGATCAAATATTAAAAATGACCACTACAATATTAACACTACACCACTGTAATTAAAAGTCTATTGGAACAAAAAATTTTTTTTATTTTTCGTGCTTTCTCTATCGATTGGAACAAAAAATTTAAAAAAATTACTCCCATAGTACACTAAATAACATTTAACGTTTTTCGTACGTATGGGAGGTGCCACGCCCACTTACGCAATCCCGTTGAAATCCATATAATTTCAAAGCTTATAGTAATCGACACCTCTACACCAAATTTAAAGAAAATACCTCCCATAGTGCACTAAATACAACATTCAACAATTTTCGTATATATGGGACGTGCCACGCCCACTAACGAAATCTCGTCGAAATCCATTTAACTTAAAAATTTTTGGTAACCGACATCTCTGTACCAAATTTTAATGAGATTACTCCCATAGTGCACTTAATATAACATTTAACGGTTTTTGTTTGTATGGGAGGTGCCACGCCCACTGAAGCAATCCCGTCGAAATGCATTTAATTTCAAAGCTTATAGTAACCGACAACTCCTCACCAAATTTTAAGAAGATTACTCTCATAGTACAATAAATATAACATTTAACCTGTTTTGCTTGTATGGGAGGTGCCACGCCCACTGGTACTATTACACCCATTTTTCGTCTTGAGGTACCTTATAGCAAGTATATCCACCATATGAAATTTCAGAACGATTGTGTTGTTAATTCTCTTATTATAATGTTTATAAATATTGTGGGCTGTGGCACGCCCTTAAACGAATTTTGCCAGTATAGTGACATAGCATGTTATGATGACTGCTCTTAGTGGTATTATCTATAAAATTTTTATGAAAATCCTCAGTGCCGTTTTTGAGTAATATTGAATCAAAATTTTCAATTATTGAAAAGTGCCACGCCCACTTTTCCGATTCCGCCCACTTTTGGCAAAATTTAAGATTTTTATGATCTGCATCTGTGTACCAAATTTCATCACAATATCTTGAATAGTTTTCAAGATATGACGTTATGAAAATAAAAGTTTAGGGCTGTGCCACGCCCCTCCAGGAGCCTTTGATAAGTTAAAACCCAGCCCAATCCTAATTTTGTTCACATATGTACCTAACCCCCAAGTTTCATCAAAATCGCTGCACCCGTTTTGGAAATAAAGTCTGAAAATATATATATATATATATATATATATATATATATACATACAATTTTAGCTCGTTTAATAATAGTAGATTAACGCGACTAAAACATAACAGAAGTCGACAAAATGACTTTCCGGTACATTGCGCAACATAATTGTGACTTTTAGGTAAACATGGTCACTTGGGTGATACGGAACGTTTAAGGAGAGGGGAGGGGGGGGGAGGTCAAATATCTTCAAAAATTGCGTTACGTAATAATTGAACAACCCTTTACCAGGTTAGTGCAAGAAAATAACTTTATTTCATAGCTTTCTTTGCTAAACTTAATTGTTTTCACAGCTTATCCATTCCTTTCTCAAAATACAGAGCGTTTTGTTCAAGTAGTACATGAATCTGCAATGGCGGTCACCGATGTATATGATGTTTTGTATGGGCCATATTTTATCTAAGCTCGAGAGCCACCAGATGTACAGCCAACTTGAATCACGTCGAAATATGGTCGATTAAAATTCTATGCTTTTTATAACGAATTCGATGCCACTGTAAAACTAGATAGAAAGACAACAGACGAGCTTAGAGAAAAGTAACTTGATAAATAAATTAAAGTTTTAATATACATAAATAAGTTTTCTCACTACAAAAGCTCCATGTTTTGTTTAAATGATAAGAAGAGCGAATGAAATTGTACCGTACGGTAGGCTTTTTCGAGATGCTGGGCAACGGCTCCAATACCCTTTATTTAATTTTTTTAATTCATGCTGTAGATCTGGTGTGTTCTTAAAGTCAATGGCGCATATTCATAGTCATATTTGGTATCAGCTTAAGTAAGAACTTTATTTTAGAAATAACTAAGTCATTCATAATCGACTTGGCATCGACTTTTCTGCTTAGTTATAACTAAAAATTTAGTTTCAGCTAAAGTTGTGTTTAAGTCGATACCAAAAAGTCAAAAAAAGAAATAAAAAGCAAATATGGAGCAAATTCAACGCGATTTCGATATTTTTGAAGATTTTGAGATTTTGGACGATATTATGCTAACGAGGAAGACTAAAATTTACAAAGAACGCATTGACCCATTTCGAATGGACGATGGCGATTTCTACGCTCGGTACAGGTTTGATAAGGACACAGCAAAATTCATCATTGATATTTTAGATATCAATGAAGCGAAAAACAATAGGGGACTGCCCGTTTCTAAGGATTTACAAGTGTTATGCACCTTACGTTTTTTGGGGCGTAATGTCCACCAAAGCGATATAGGTAAGTACAAATAATGTATATTTTATGTTTGCCATTAAAACTTTACTTTTGCTATTTGTTAGCTGATCTTCATGGTTTGTCCCAGCCAACCGTTAGTAGAATTATTAAAAATGTAGCCAGAGAAATAGCTTTGAAGATGCCAAATTTTATAAAGTTTCCAAGTGAAGCGGACGAAATAAACGCCGTTAAGTCCAAATTTTTTAATATATCGCGCTTTCCAAGTGTTTTAGGCGCTATTGACTGCACACACATTCGCATAAAATGTCCAGCCGGGAATGTGGGACAAGTAATGGCGGGTCACTTTAGAAATAGGAAGGGATATTATTCTTTAAATGTACAGGTACGTTTTCTAATAACGTTAAAAAAGCGAAAAGCAAATTTTAATAAATACAGCGGTCAAAAAAAGTATTCGACCTTGACTGAATTTTTTAGAAATCCTGCTACAACGGCAAAACGGAACGAAAAAATTTGAAACAAATAATTGAACTTTCAGCAGATAACATATTTTTATTCATTTTTGTTGTTTTTAAACCAAAAAATTTCATACAAAATAACAAAAAAGCAATTCTAGTGCGAAACAACTTAAAATAGGTCAAAAAAAGTATTCGACATTTATGCAACACTTCTGTGCAGCACTTCAATATTGGCAAAAATAAAACGGTGAAATCCCGTTACTTTATTTCCTATGAAAAAGTAAGCGTTTGGTTTCATGTCGTGAAGTGTTTTATTGAGTGAACTTTTAATTGTGTCAAAATGGGTCGTAAGCTAAAATAAGTTTCAGATGAAGTTAAAGTTTTGATCATTAAACATTTTAGAAGTGGATTAACGGAAAAAGAAATTAGCGAAATCGTTAATAGGCCAAGAGGCACAATTCATTATATTATAAAAAAGTGGAAAGAAACAAAAACGGTGGAAAACAAGCCGAGATCTGGTCGACCCAAAGCACTTTCCGTAGCGGATAATCGTTGGCTAGTACGCCAAGTTCAGAAAAATCCAAAAACGAATGCAACGATTCTCTGCAATAACGTTAAGGAATATTTAGGAGTGGAGGTTACTCCACAGTCGATTCGAAATTCCCTTAAAATTCATGGTTATAGAGGAAGAACAGCACGGAAGAAGCCATTTGTGAACAAAATTAATAGAATTAAAAGGCTTAAATTTGCAAGAGCGTATGTAAAAGAACCAGAATCGTTTTGGACGAATGTAATTTTTGCAGACGAGAGCAAATTCAACCTTTTTGGATGCGATGGCAAGGTAATTGTTTATAGAAAACCAAATACGGAGCTTGAAGAACGCAATACAGTTGCTACTGTTAAACATGGAGGTGGCGGTTTAATGGTTTGGGGATGTATGGCGGCATCAGGTGCGGGAAATATTGAAATAATAAATGGAACAATGGATCACAAATACTACATCGACATATTGAAGAGAAACTTGCAGGATAGTGCAGACAAACTGGGCATTGGTAACGATTTTCAATATTATCAGGATAACGATCCAAAGCATTCTGCGTTAAATACTAAGCTTTGGATGTTATATAATTGCCCAAAAGTAATAAAAACACCTCCACAAAGTCCAGACATAAACCCCATCGAACATCTTTGGGAACATTTGGAACTAAAATTGAGAAAACGCAGTTTCTCAAACAAAACACAAATGCAGCAGATTTTATTGGAAGAATGGGCCAATATAGATCCAGCTATTACATCAAAATTAGTTCAATCAATGCAAAGGCGTTTGAAAGAAGTAATTAGACGTGGAGGACGCATAACAAAATATTAAACATATTATTTATAATATTTTTGATATCTTAACTTAAGACTATTACATAAATGTCGAATACTTTTTTTGACCTATTTTAAGTTGTTTCGCACTAGAATTGCTTTTTTGTTATTTTGTATGAAATTTTTTGGTTTAAAAACAACAAAAATGAATAAAAATATGTTATCTGCTGAAAGTTCAATTATTTGTTTCAAATTTTTTCGTTCCGTTTTGCCGTTGTAGCAGGATTTCTAAAAAATTCAGTCAATGTCGAATACTTTTTTTGACCGCTGTACATGTATGAATGTGGTGTGGACTACATTAGATTGTTTGCGATGCGGATTGCAAAATCTTAGATATTGTTGCAAGAAGTCGTGGATCCATACATGACGCCAGAATTTGGAATATGTGCCGATTAAAAACTACCCTAGAAGCAACAAAACACAGTCATAGGGGCGTATTACTTGGCGATGGCGGATACCCGGCTTCTCCAATAATGTTAACACCTCTACGAAATCCTTTAACAGATAAAGAACAAAGGTAAGTTTAACAATACTAAGGAAGGCTTAATTTAAATTTCTCTTTTGTACAGGTATAATAGAAGCCATATAGCAACAAGAGCAAAAATTGAGTGCTTAAATGGTCAAATGAAATCAAAATTTCAAGCAGCTCTTGAGAGAATTCGCGTAGATTTGGATACTGCGAAAAATATAATTGTTGCTATTGGAGTACTTCACAACATTGCAAAGGAGAGGAACCTGCCTTGTACGTTTAAATTGTTTAAAAAATAGTTTAAATCATTTTAATTATTTTCAGTGTCGGAAACGCATTTACATAATCAAACATTGGCTAGAGCTCCTCGAAACACTAATGTGGTCCATATTGAAACAGAGTCTGGAAGAGCTTTCAGAGCATCATTCATTGAAAGACATTTTTGAGTATCAAAAATTATTCCATTTAATTTAAAATATGTATGTACATATATATGCATTATTTAGTTTAGAAAATAAACAAAAAAAAAAAACGAACTTCAAGACATGAACTATATTAAATATTAATCCTATATTAAATGTGCTATTTAATAGAAGTTGCAGGTGTGCCATTTTCTTTTGGCAATTGGTTTATTTGCTTGTGCAGAAGTTCTTTTTGGAGCTCATGAAGTTCTTTTTGGAGCTCATGAAGTTCTTTCATTTGGTAGACTTTTTCTTCATGGATCTCTCTTTCGTATTTGATTTCGCAGCGGAGCTTTTTTGCCTGCAACTTATGAATTTCTTGATTGTTTTGGAATTCTTTTTTTATCTGTTTTTGCCTCTCTTCTAAAACTGAGGACTTGGAACGCTTGGGCAACTTCCTCAGCCGGGTAAGCAAATCACCTTGGATAGACTTTGGCTTTGGTTCTGGCAGAATTTGTTGTTGTTGTGGGTGCACCTGAGGTGTATGATTTGATTGCGGCGAATGAGTTTGATGTGGCGACTGATTATTCCGTGGCGAATTATTCAGCTGTGGCGCATTTATGGTATCGCTGTCAATCAAAATGGAATCATATACCAGCTGTTCCGAAATTATATTAAGAACTTCATCGTCACTGTCTTCCATTTCAGGAATAGTGACACAATTTCCAGTCGCTACTCTGGCTTTACGTACCGATGCAACTTTACTTTTGGCACGAATTTTCATTCGTGCCCATTGCTGCTTCAATTTGCTGACAGTTCTTTTATAACCTGCCGCCTCCATGTTGCCATTAATTTTGCTCCAGGCTTCCTTCTTCTTAGAAATCATTCGCATATCATTTTGCTTACTATCCAGTACCTCCACATGCTTCGAAATTAGCTCCCGGAAAATGCTTTTTTCCTCCTGAGTCCAATTTGCCTCTCGTTCCCTCTAAAAAAGAAAGGCATTGATATTATCTAAATAAAATGACTGCATATGTTTAATTTTACCTTTACGTTTGCTTCCATCGCACAAAAAAACAAAAATCAGTAAGAAATTTTGACAGCAAATTCAAAAAAACATTTAAATAAAAATAGAAATGTGTTTATTTCGATAACAAAGCTTATGCCAGTTAGTCAATACTAAAAAATCAACTATGAATAGAAAACCATTTTTTAGTCATAACTAAATTTGGTTTGAGTTTAGTTGGTTTCAACTTAAAAAAACGACTATGAATATGCGCCAATGACGTTTGGAGCCAAAAAAAATTGTTCTCCTGGAGACAAAAACATCATGTTTAAAATCCGATTCTAAATACCGAAGATATGACGAAAAAATTAATAAGGGGACCCCTACGTTCGGTAAAAAACTTTAAAAACATTTCTAAAAATAGTTCTAATGGAGTAATCGAAATTCTTCAGTTGGAAAAATTTAATGATTTTTTGCAAGCTTTAATTTTCTGATATTAGAGTGGTAAGTGGGTAAGTTCAAAAACGGGGAACTTGATGTCAAAGACCATTAGATCAAAAAGTTGGTCTACTCAAGACAAAAACATTGATATATCCTAATTTAAGATCGGACTGTAAATGCCGAACATATGATGTTTTTCTCAAATGCGCGACCTCTATTTTCGTCAAAAAAAAAAAATTTTTTATCGAAATTACCTTGCAAAAATGCTTCGGATTTACTGGTGTACGGTGAACTTCTTTTTTTTTGCCTGTAAGGTGGTACGGTCTAATGTACACGTTTGTTACAATGTCAATGTGATAGGCTTGATCTTCTTTTTTTATGGTCACTGATGATTCCATTTAGCAATGGATGTAACTGGTTTTGGCAGTTTCTTTGTTGTAATGTTTTTGTTTAATGTATTCTTTTTTTTTGGTGTTATCACACACTCTACAGTAGGCTCAGTAAAATAATTGTCTGTCCTTATGTTATTCAAGTGTAATGTGTAATTATTTTCAATTATCATCAAAAGGTCACAACAAACAACTATTGGAAAATATTTACGACGCATAAACTTAAATAAAAATTTTCGAGCTCCCGATATCTTACCATTAATTTTTATTTCACATTCAGTAATTAACATTTGGAACTCATCCCTATGATACCTACGCGAATCGCTTTAGTAAGCAATGTCCTCCAGATGGCTTATAAAAATATCAGAAATTAATGTTACTAACATCAATTCAAAATTAAAATAAATATTTTATTTAATTTTATACCCCATAAAACATACGAAAACTCCAAGGGACAAAATTTATGGTGCCAATTTGGCTGAAATTTTGCATTATTGTAGTATCAATGCCCAACAATAAAACTACTTAAGAAATTTGCATCGGAGTTTTCGTATGTTTTACCCCATGTATGGGTCAAAATTGCCCAACGACATATTTCAAATAAAATACTACCGGCCCTGTATCATGTACATGTATTAGCTTTATGACTTTTATTTGTTTGACTTTATAAACAAAAAATTGCAAAAAAATAGTTTCTAATACGTTGTTTGCCCATAATTAAAAAAATTACGTTCATCGTCACTGTGTATCGCCACATACAAAACGGGAATTTCCCCTTTTTCAGAAATCTATGCTACTTTAACTGTTATTTGTATCCACTTCGAGCATGCTGCACACATATGGTACTTGGTTGGCCTATTGGTTTCTATTTGCAAGGGCATATCATAGAAGTAAAGTGGCTTTGGAGAGCTTATGGGATCATAAGAAATGTAGACCCTTCTTCAGGGCTGTTATGAGCCACCGCAGATTTGAGAATATATCACGAGTTCGTCGTTCGTTTCTATCACTCCTCATATCGAAGCGTAGAGCTCTTGATATATTCTCAAATCTGCGGATTAGCACCAATAAGAGATGTTTGGGATAAATGAGAATGCAACCTCAGAAAAATGTAATACCCGTGTGAGAACCTTACTAATGATGAGCAAATATTAGCATACCGAGGCCGATGCCCATTCAAGCAGTATATTCGAAGCCTGAAAAATATGGGATGAAAATTTTCTCTGTGTGATTCAAAAAGCACTTATGCTTGGTCGCTATAGATTTTTATGAGAAGAGACCAAAACCGTCAAAGAGTAGTGAAACAGGGATGCCGCCAAGTAGACTTGAAAGGCCGAAATATTACCTCCTTTAAGTTTTTTTACTACACATTAGTTGAAAATTTAACTACGGAAAAGAAACTCGCTTCGGTTGACATCATTCTAGTAGATGCATACAAGTGAAAAATAAACCATTGATTGAATTCTATCATCATAATAAATCTAACGCTTGGTCAGCTTTTTCATATTGGATATATCAGCCTACAACTTTGTTCTATAAAAATCCATAAACACTGACAGAAACAAAGTTAAATACTTTCAGCGACATTTATTTTGGAGGTATCTCGCCGGTCGACCCTACCTAGATGTCCAGCAGCAAAGTTAGAGCTGCAGAAAGCCACTTATATGGTGATTTTAATTTTTTTTGAAAACAGGATATGTATCAAATTGAAAACAAATTGCGCTGCTAATGCGATATGGATTCAAAAGTTCACAACTCCCAAACAACTTGTTAGTGATCGTCAGCATTGCAAAGCATCTCAGTTTTCTATAAATTTTCATTGTGGTAATATACTTTATACACAACGAGATACATAGAATATTCTAACGTACCAGTTGGGAACCTGGTCTAAAACGAACATATATTTACTACCTTACCTTCTTAGCTAATATAGAACGTGGTCATTTTGTAAGGTACGAAAGAAAAAGAAAAAGGTAGACATAGCAATTACTGCAACTAAGTATTTTAATAAAATGTTCACATTATTGATATTACAATTTTATACAAATTGTAATAAACATTTTGCTACACTGATTGAAAACTATCGCTTCTTCAAAGTTTTCTTCTCGAGCTGCATTTTCAATCTGATTAATTCGTTATTGTTTCTCCACCAAGTCGGACTTAACTATTGTGAGTAAATAAATTCTTAGCGGCTTTGGAAATAACTTCAAGATAAACTAGTTTCTTGTATAAAGGACAGTGAAAAAACCTGCTTACTTAGTTAGTTTAATTTTTCAATTGAGCCTTTTTAAGGCAGTGGTTTACAAAAGGGTTCTGTAAAAAGGATATATTTTTTTCGGGATAATCTTTGTGTTGAAAAAAAAAACAATATATTTCCATATATCTAATTTTTAATGGTGTCTTATTTGATATTTATGTGTATCTGCATAAACCATAGCCTTGATGTAAATATTTCAAGATATGTTGTTTTTAAAAAAATTTAAAGTAGACATTTTTTGTATGTAAAATTTTTAATATTTCAATACGTTGTTTTAACATCGAATATTCCATGATAAAATTTCAAAGCACTTAATACAAACTATAAATTTGATTTGACAGCCAACCCAATTGGAACTACACGGAAAAAACACCAGCTCAAATTTTATTAAAAATTAATAGGAGATTATAAAAATTAAAATCTGAAAACAAATTATACTCATTTATAGTATTAAATAAAAATCCATTATTAAAAATTCTATTCTAGTTTGTAATTATTTTCATTTGACATTTTTTAATAAGTGCATATTAAAAATTATTTTCTTCATTTTATTTATTACACAAAAACTTTTAAATTATACAAAGAATTTATTAAATTTTAATAAATTGCGACATTAGAATTTTTACATATTTCATATTGTAATATATGATTCCCGCTTTATAATTTTTAAAAAGTAGTTATAGAAAAATTATTTCAAGATTAGTAATTTTTATTATATTAAATTTTATTTCTCTTTTGTTTTTAATTTGTACTCTGTTTGACTTCGCAACATGTTCATGCAAAAAAATAAATATATAAGGCTTGCCAAACTCTTACTAATTGGGTTAGAAGTAATGTGTTGAACAGAATTGGGACGGGGTCGGGAAAGCGGCAACGGAAACTCGCTGGCCGTCCCAATTTTGTTTAACACACAAAAAATTTTAAAAATCAATTTCAGCTATTATTATTTCATCATAAAATCTTTATAATTTACTTTTTAAAAAATAGTACAGTCCTTTTAAAATATAATAAATTATTGCAGAAATTTTAATATCTACTTTGTAAAAATTAAAAACTTGCATTCGAAAAATTAATGTCTGCTTGATGTAATTTTTATATTACGCTTAGTAATTTTTAATTACTACTTTTTAAATTACTAAATTACCTACTATTTTTTCTTAAATTTTGATTAATATTTACAATAAATTCGAGTTTCGTTTTTTCCGTGTACAGTTACGACTTGACGAAACAAGCGCCTTTTATTTATCTATTTTTCAGATTTTTCAATATGAATCTTATCAAATACATATTGCCAATTTTGCTTTTAATAGCAATAACATATGCTCGCCCGCAAGACAAAGGATCAAATACTCCAATTGGAAGCTTTTCTGATATCCCATGTAAGTATATTCTTTCAGCCGCACTTTCTCATCTGCTTAAACATTTTTGATTTAGGGAGAGATCTACCAACTGTTACTGGTCAATTTGGGACCGTTTTGGGTATCGTAGGTATGCAGTTAAATATATTCTTTTAGCCGCACTTGCTCATATGTTTAAACATTTTAGATTTAGTGATAACTGTACCAACTTTTATTGGTCAACTTCCACACAATTCTTTTAACTTAAACTTTTATGATTTAAGGGGAGCTCAAGCAATTGGAAACAATTTTTAATGCTGTTGTGGTATAGCAGACCATTTTTTAATAAATAATTCAGTAGAACATTTTATATATAAATTTGAGTCAGATAAAAAGGATCTAAATTGGCATTGAAGCAAAATGATGTTGCCGTGATTGCAAAAAAGGATGAAGCGTTCTCCTTTTGTTTTACATTAGTGAAACAAAAATAAAAACCCATTAGCTGAATAACATTTCAAATTAATTTATAACATTATTCGTACATATATGTTTAAGGTGTTTGTTGTTTAAAAGACATTTTTAAAAAAATGTATATAGTATTTTTCTTTTTATACTCTAGACATTTTGTCCTTTCTTCACGCAAGTATAAAATGCGACGCAGTTCTTTCAATAAATACAATTATTTGTGCTGACTGAATAGAACCGGACTTAATCTTACATGAAAAAAAATATTCAATTAAAAGTGTATGCTCCTTTAATGACATAGGAAAGGATATTTTAAATTCAAATATTAAGGAGAACTGTACCTGCCAGAAATTTAAAAATTTTATTTATCTTCATATGTACATATGTATATATGTATATAGTTATAAAAAAATGCTTAGATTAAATGCTAAAACCAATTTATTTGCGCTAGGAACATTGATGCCGGAAAATTAAATTTCAACCCGAAGGAATGATTGTTTTCAGAGCCAAATTGTAAAGAATTGTGGTACTTCCAATAACTTTCGAATCCAAATTTCTTACACAGAAAAAACAAGATTGGTAATTGCAATTCGTTGATTAAAATTTGTGGAATTCAACAATTTATTTCTTTGAATCAAAGAAAAAATTTGCAAAAGCAAAACCCTTTGTTCTTTGATTTTGTAAATTCTGAGGAAAGTAAAAAATCAAAAAAGAAAAATTTTTTTGCGAATATATTCTAAGTTTCAACAAAAACTTTAGGAAAATTAACAAATGTTTTTTTGAAATCAACGAATTATTCTAAGTTTCTACAAAAACTTTAGGAAAATTAACAAATGTTGTTTTGAAATCAACTAATTTATTTTAGTTTCAACAAATCATCTTTTGTTATATCAGCGAAACTGATTCGCTGATTGAAAATCATACCCAACATTCGTTGAAATCAGACCCGGAATTGTTTGATTTGAGCGAATCTTTTTTTCTTTGTATATATTTGTTCGTCTTTTTCAACCTCTTTCAGCTTTTATCATTATTTTCTTTATTTTTAAGACTATTTCAGCGATTTTGAATTGTTTCAACCTTTCTCAACCTATTTAAATGTCATTTTGAATTTTTCAACCGCTCTCAACATTTTCCATTTCAACACTTTTCAACCTCTTTCAACCTTTTTAGAATTTACATTTTTTTGTTCGACTTATTCAACCTCGTCAATGTCTTTTTAACATTTATTTAAAAGTTACTTTCAATGCAGTGTAGGGTATGTGAGCTTCGACCTGGCCGAAGATAGTACTAGTTTCTTTTCGTCTTTGCAACTTAAAAAATTCATAATTAAACAATTTTGCACACCCTGTCAAAATGAAAAAAAGCATCTCGAATATTTTTGTATGTAGAACAAAAAAAAAAACATTTTGTTAAATATCTACTGGAATGACCCATATGGGACGTTCTTTTACAAACCGCATAGGATTTTGGACTTGGTATTTTAGAATCGCCCGAATTTTTTTTTACAGCTTATATACATAAAACTACTAGACCCAGGTTTTTTTTTTTTGCTGAAAAAAATTTTTTTTTCGAATATATCCACATATGAATTTTTGATAATTGGCTGGATTTTGTCAAATGTACTCTTACTTGAAGTCTATTATCTCCAGTTCTACTGATCCGATCAATGTTGGGTTTTTTTATTTAATAGTCTATAACGTAGGCATCTGCAATAAATTTAAAAAATAAATTTATACTGTCAAAAAATGAAAAATAAAAACAATTTAATTTTTTAAATAGTTTTAATATGATGTTTCCCCAACTAGAATATATCGAAGAAAATAACATTTTGTTCCTTGTTCTTTTATCTACAAAACCCATTTTACAAAAAAGTGGAGTCTTTGTTAGATCGAAAGTTATTAAATATTTTCCAGCGCAAGTCATGAATTCCTGAACAAATTTAAGTGTGCAGCGTGCGACGAATCAAAATTTAATAACGAGTGTTAGAGACTATTAAATAAAAAAAAATTTGACATTGATCGGATCAGTAGAACTGGAGATAATAGACTTCAAGTATGAGTACATTTGACAAAATCCAGCCAATTATCAAAAATTTATTTGTGGATATATTCGAAAAAAAATTTTTTTCAGCAAAAACAAAAAACATGGGTCAACTGAATTTGTTGGAAAATGAAAGAAAAAAATTTTCATCGCATTTGGAGAAGGCGAGGTTTTTTTTTTCCTGAATTTTGTGCGGTTTGTAAAAGAACGTCCCATATGTATCTTTGTATATAACTCATTAGTTATTACTCATTGCTTCGTGTGCTTAGTTTGCTTCTCACTCATGTAATATAAATATCATATTATTATTACAATTTGCAAAACAACAAATAATGAAAACAATAAATTAAAATACTTAGTTGCATTAATTGATCTGCTCATCATCTCATCTGTAAGGTATGAAACCTTATAAAATAACCACGTTCTATACATATTTGCTAAGAAGCAGGGCTGGCCTTAACCATCTTGGCGCCCCGGGCGAATCATGCCTTTGTCGGTCTTTTAGGCATATTTATTTCATTACGATTAAAAAAACTTGTTTTGAATTTGTACTATATCTTTTATTGAATTAATAGAAAACTACAAACATCACATGAATTTATTATTATTAATAGTAACATATTTTAGTCATTAATTCTCTAAACAATGCACCTTACCTATAAGTTTATGTCAATTCGTCGTTCGCAAGTTATTGTGTTCTATATCACAAAAATGTGTTTTTGGTAAATTGCTGTTGAAGTTTAGTTGTTAATTACAAAAAACTGAACCGAAAAAATTCTCGTGATCTTCTTACTAATTAAAGTTGTAGAGTTTGTGGTTTTTTCTGCTAAAAAAAAATTTCAGTCTTTGCAAACACTTCTAAGAGTCAGAAGCGTTTTTAAAAAAAGTGCTTTTTTCTGTATGCACTAATTTACGCAACTCTTCTTGTTTTATAGCATATAGAATAAAATGTAATAGCCCAAGAGTGCGCTGTAGAAAACTTGAGTGTATAAGATTACAGGATTTGGTGTATGGTAAGAAAAAGATGCGATTTGATGAAACTAACCAACGAGGATTGTATTGCCAAAGCCCGTCCCGATGACCGAAAATGCCCAAGTTTTGACCAATTTCGTTGTTTTAATTAAAACTGTAGTATATAACAGCTCGAAATATATGCCAAATGATAGTAGGTACTCGAAGAGGCCGAAATATAATATATAAGGTTACATTGTTGAATCCTGTCCCAAACATGGCTTGAAATGTGTGTCAAATGAAAGAGCTCGTAGAGCCTAAACAAAATATATGTATTGGGTTGCATTTCTTTTGAAAAAAAATCTTTTTTAATATTTTTTTGATTTTTCTTAAAAAAAAAACTCTGATTTATTCTGCGCTTAATACTGCAAATTTATGCATGGGTTAGAAATTATTTATATTTTTTTTAATTTTAAAAAAAATATAAAAGCTAAAATTTTGCAAATTAAAATATATTTTTGGACTTTTTTTTTTGAAAAATCATTTCTTAATATTTTTTTAGTGAACTTCAGATTAAAGCTTTCCCAAACTTCAAAATGATATGCCATAGGCATTGGGATAAGTAAGTAGTTAATTAAAATGTATGAACCGTTAAACACGCGCTGTACTTCGTGTTGAGATTGCTTTTCTAGCGCTTAGTTACACTAGTCTACAAATTTTTGCAAAGTATTATTGCAGCAAATAAAAAACACCGTTCCTAAAGTAAAATTTCCCGCTTAATCCGAAATCATAGTTCAATCAATCAAGCTTCATTGAAAATGTTATTTTACATGAAACTCATTCCAAAAAAGCATGCCTATTTTGATAGCCTCGACGTCGACTACTATGAAATAGGTAACGAATGAAGTGTATCTCCCTCGAAGGGAACTATGTTGAAGAATAAAATCGATTTTTTTCAAAAAGTTTATGTTTTCACAATTTTTCCCGGATTTTTTTGAACCATGTATACAGTATAAACTATTGATAAATAAAATACTATCACATTATTTTAATATTTTATTATTTTAGCTTAAGGAAAAACCCAATTAATTAAAATCAACAAAACCATTACTTTTATGAGTTCAATAATAAATCTAACCTTAATTAATGAGATTCACTCATAAATTTTGTTATTTAAATTGCATCTTAGTTACAAACTCTTCATACTATCGCAATTGTTGAAATTATGACTAAAAACTCCGTTTTCATTAAAACTTAATATTATCTTATATATATTGAATACTTCTTTTTGTGCTCTGTATCTCCACACTGAGCATAGGGCCCCACAAAAGTCACCATCATTTTCCCGATTCAGATTTTTCTTGCTGTAAAGATCGTACTCATGATGGTTTAAGACAATCACGTTTTCTGCTACCCTGAGTAATCCACCCCAATGTTTGCGAACAGACTTCAGTTGAAGATTTCCATTTTTGATATTTGATTTGAATGGAAATCAGTTCTTGATGGCACTTGGTGAGCATTTCGACTTTGGAAATGGTACTTGACCACCAAATTTTCAAAATTCGGTGGAGACAGTTGTCGGTGAATACTTGTAAATTATGTAGCAGAGCGCTGTTGGTAAAACCAAATTCACAGCTGTGCACTAGAACAGGTTATACGATTGTTTCTAAAACTTTAGGCTTTAGTTGACAGGATTGAAGACTATCAGACATTATGAAGCTGAGCAGAGGTACCTTGTGCTTTGTTGATTCTACCAACAATGTCTTAAGTGGTGCTACTAACAGGTATTATAATACTGTCGAAATAAGTATTCACTTAAACTATGCTGATTTCTCCTATCTCTCCTCCTATGTCTAAATGCTTGATGGCAAGGAGAAATATAGCATTGGCTTAATCGAGGTCTCCAAATGCTCATTGAAAGTTCATTGAATGTCACGATATGTGGAGTCCAGATCCTTTATACTCTTCTTAGAAATTAGCATTGAATAACAATAAACTTATTGACCAAATAAACGACACAAATTACTTTGACAAATATGTACATATAGCCCTACGCAGTCCAGTTGTGTTGCAGATAGATGATTTTGTGCTATTTGGGAAGTGACTTCTGTGAAAATCAATGCGATCTTTATGGTAGAGGAGCCCACGATGCTAAATGTGGATTCACTCGTGCGTCGCGGGAACCTATGCATTCTGAAGATTAGATGGTAGGAAGAAAAAAGGCTATATAATGTTTAACCTTTCAACGGTGGGGGAAGCCACTACCGGCTTTCAAAAATGTAAAAAAACATGCACATGGATATTGATGGTGTATATGCGTCAGATATTCATAGGGGATGTTAAGTGATCCCAAACGAAGCTCCCATTCATAAGACTGACGATTCGGATGTTACGCAAGCGCACCACTTTTCGAAAATGCAAAAAAAAATGCTATTTGTAGTGACTCGAGCACGCCAGATTTTTATACAGATGGTTCAGCTTGATGTCCTGGTCGTGCTGATCCGTAATCTGACGATTATTTGTAAGAGTTTGCTTAATCTGACGTATTTAACTTTTAGTCCCATATTTGGATATTAATGTTTTCTTGTCAGGATGAAATGTTGTCATGCAGTCATGCAGAGTTTTTTCAATAAGGAACAGCTAAATTATTTGTATATGAAGTTCCTTAAAACAAAAAAATTCAGCTGCACGCGCTAAACTTTAATGACGACTTTCGTTACTTCGGCTTGTGGAAATCTGCAGATTATATGCTTTCCGTTATCCTTGAATTATTTCCTTCAAAATAAAAAAAGATTTGACCGCGCTCGAGAAAATCCAGGTGACGTGGTTTTTTTTTTGCAAGTTTGTGACCCTGCCACTCCCTTACGTCACGGTCAAATCGTCAGATTAGTGAAATCCACACTCTTCAGCATGTAATTAACCCACCATGCCTTAATCTAACGCGCTCGTGTAAATCCAGTTATCGATTTTTTTTTTATTATTCTGATCGGCTGCCCTATATTCGCGGCACTATATAGAGGGCTAAGATTTGTTAAAGGTACTCAACAAAGTGCAAGGTATCCCCCATATCTTAATCTGCCGCGCTCGAGTAAGTCTCGAAATCCGCTGTTGCGCTCCCCTACTATTATACCTATGTAAACTTTCAAGATTTGCGCATGTATGTAACTTATGCCATGTGTGGCAGCAATTTTTTACAAAATAGCACATCGAAAAAGCATAAAAAATACACAGAAAAAAAAGATTCGCTCAAATCAAACACTTCCGGGTCTGATTTCAACGAATGTTGGGTATGATTTTCAGTCAGCGAATCAGTTTCGCTGATATAACAAAAGATGATTTGTTGAAACTTAAAATAAATTAGTTGATTTCAAAACAACATTTGTTAATTTTCCAAAAGTTTTTGTTGAAACTTAGAATAAATTCGCAAAAAAAATTTTTCTTTTTTGATTTTTTACTTTCCTCTGAATTTGCAAAATCAAAGAGCAAAGGGTTTTGATTTTGAAAACTTTTTCTTTGATTCAAAGAAATGAATTGTTGAATTCCACAAATTTTGATCAACGAGTTGCAATTCGTTGATTTTACCAATCTTGTTTTTTCTGTGTATGATCCAGAAATTGTTTTCCATAGTCAACACTCTTACACCAAATCTTAGTATGATTGTTCACATATTTTGACAGATATGCCACCTAAGGTGTTTTATTTGTATGCGAGGTGGCACGCTTTCAATTCAAATATATCTTATTGCAAGTACACCAACTACATCAAATATCAGACCAACTAATTATAGCGCCAACAATTTTATGTTAATATGGGAGATAAATATCTCTTGGAATAACCCATAAGCATCATACATCGCGCTATTTTTTACTACAATCTCTGTTCAAAGGTTACATACATAAGTCGTTGATCGTAAATCTAACGTTATGAGCATTGCGCATGGTCAACTATACAGCTACATATACATAGATAATGAATAGATATTTTGCTACACTGATTGAAAACTATTGCTTGTTCAAAGTTTTCTTCACGAGCTGCATTTTCAATCTGATTAATTCGTTATCGTTTCTCTATCAAGTCGGACTTAATTTTTGTGAGTAAATAAATTCTAAGTGGCATTGGAAATAACTTCAAGATAAACTTGTTTCTTCTACAAAGGACAGTGAAAAAACCTGCTTACTTAGTTAATTTAATTTTTCAATTGAGCCTGGTATTGATTGCACAGGCATTCAAATTTCAACTTTTGATTTTCACCTTTTCAGAAGTTCGCAATTCTTATAATGCAGTGGTTTACAAAAGCGTTCTGTAAAACGGATGTATTTTTTCCGTGATAGATCTTTGAATTGAAAAAAACTAAATACATATTTATTGACATCTAATTTTTGGTGTTATCTTATTTGATGTCTCACATATCATTTATCTTTATTTAATAATGCTTAGTATGTGTATCTGCATAAGCCATAGCCTTGATGTAAACATGACGTTGTTGTTAAAAAAATTTAAAGTTGACATTTTTAGTATTTAAAATTTTTTATATTTCACTACGTTGTTTCAACGTCAAATATTCCATGATAAAATTTCAAAGCATAATTACTTAATGAGGAAACAAGCGCCTTTTATTTATCTATTTTTCAGATTTTTCAACATGAATCTTATGAAATACATATTGCCAATTTTGCTTTTAATAGCAATAACATATGCTTAAAATAAATTATTATAATTGTTTTCTTTTTATACCCTAGACATTTTGCCCTTCCTTTACTCAAGTATAAAATGCGACGCAGTTCTTTCAATAAATATAATTATTTATATAATGTATTTGTGTGAATAACCTACCGGACTTATCTTATTATATGCGATTCGAAGTGTATGATCCTTTAATGATATAAGCATCGCTTAAGAAAGGATATTTTAAATTAAAATTTTAGAAAGAAACTGTACCTGCCAGAAATTTAAAAATTTGATTGACCTACATGTGTGCATTAAAGTGATTAAAATTTTTTTCATTTTGTTTTTTTTAAGGTGCTGTTGCTTAAAAAGAAAGTTTATGAAATGAAGAAAGAGTTCACGAAAATTCAGCTCTGTACCTCAATCGTATAAGGTGGCGCAGTAAATTGTATGAACAAATTATTTTTTTACTAAAAAGGTATTTGAATGAATAGGTGATTAATGTTGTTGAACTAGAGGGTCGTTTTTCGAAGTAATTTTTTGCGCTGATGGGTCAGAATTGACCCATCATGTCAGAATTCTGAAAAGTTTGAGGTTAAGTACCTAAATCATGATGTTTTTTGTCTACTTTCGAGGCAATGTATAGGATTCAAAGAAAGTTTATCAACTTATTTTTAACAAAAGCGTCATTTAGTACGATCTTGTCCTTTAGAATGAGTTTTCAAGTGGTGATCTGTGATGTTTACTTGGAAAGTTATAGCCATTTTAAAGTGATATGAATTTGATCCCCTACAAAGGGTTGCAACCCAATAATATTAACCAACGGGTTTCAAATTTATGTCACCTTGAAAGCTTTCATAAATATGAAGATCGGATTGATTTTTTCAAAGTTCACTACACAAAAATCACAAAGTGATCGATTATATTATGGCCTATATTTGCCAAAGTAATTTGTGTTGTCTATTTGGCCTATAAGTTTGTTGTTATTAAATGTAAATATTTAAAAAATTTGAACTCTACAAATTGTGGCTTCAATGAACTTTCAGTGAGCATTTGGAGACTTCGATTAAGCCAATGGTATATTTCTCCTTGCCACCAAGCATTTGGACTTTAAACATATTTCACAGTCGATACTTATATCGGCAGCGTAATAACAGTCGTTGGTAGTGGCACTAAAAAAGACATTCATCGTAGAATGAACAGAGCAATAAGTGCCATTGGTCATCCTCGTAATGTCTGATAGTCTTCAGTCCTGTCAACGATAACGAAGTATTAAGAGCCAATTCTACTGTACTGCTATGAAACTTAGTTAACCAACAGCGCTCTGCTACTTAATTTACAAGTATTCACCAATAACTGTCCCCACAGAATTCTAAAAATTTGGTGGTCCATTACAATTTCCAAACTCGAATTGCTCACCAGGTGCCATCAAGAAGGGATTTCGATTCAATTTAAATGGCGAAAATGGAAGTAGATAAGAAAAACGTTGCGGAAATTTTCAACTGAAGCCTGTTCGCAAACATTGGGGTAGATCCCTCAGGGTAGCAGAAAACGGCACCGTCTTAAATCATCATGAGTACAATCTTTACAACAGGAATAATCTGAATCGGGAAAATAATGGTGACTTTTGTGGGGCCCTAAGCTGCGTGTGGAGATAAAGAACATAACAAGAAGTATTCAATATATAAACGATAATATTAAACAACTTTAATGAACAAACTTAAAATGTTTTCATTGGTATTATCACCATTGGATTAGGGGAGAGAGGGGTTAGTATGGACAGATTCAAATTCTCGCGCCGTTTTGAGTCGATGTTTTCCGTTGAATTTTTTTTAAGTAGGCCTTTGCACTCCCCATAACCAAAAAAAACTCGTTTGAATACAGTTCACCGTTTCATGATAACGAGACCAGACGTATTTTGCGCAGCAATATTTTTTGTTTTTTCTCAATTTCAGTGATACTCAGAAATTAATCATTCTTTTGCTAAAGTGTAAATATATAATACAAGTTAAGCAAGTGTTTATTCAAATAATTGAAATTATTTTTAATAAAGCTTACCATAAGTTTAAAAAAAAAATGTTTTTGTATAAAAAAACACAAAGGGTCTAGTGTGGACAGTTGAAATGGGGCTTGTGTTGTGCATGTCCACACTAGCCCCATTTGCATTTACTTTGATGAGAAGGAAATGTCTATCGAAATTAAAATTATTTATGCTGCGTACATACAAACGGAAAACGGATCGTGCTGATATGTATATCGGAGAGTTTGGTGGCATTATTAGGGTGGTTCAAAATAATTTTTTTTTGCATCAGTTGATAGATTAAGCTCTTAAATAGATATTTTCGACCTTTCCCTAACGATTGGTGCAAAAAAAAATATTTATTTTAAACCACCCTAAAAAATTGTTCATGCTTCAATCGATAAGGAATGGTCGACAATGGCTTCAGGACATACCTTCGGGCGGCTACGGACCTTGAAAAGCACCAAAAGGGTCGAAACAGTAATTTCCAATGTTCGTAGCCACCCTAAGTGGTGTCCAAAATTATTTTTTCGAACTTACCCAATCGATTGAGACAAAAAAAAAATTTTCCGAAAATGGATGAAAAACGGTTCTTTCCAGGGTCCGGAGGTACTCCAGTGATGTTTAAAATACATTTTTGACCTTTCCCCATCGATTGGAGCAAAAAAAAATTTCCGAAAATGGGTCCAGAAATGTCAGACCTTTTCTAAAAGCTGGTCCTCAATTCTTATCGAAACACCAGACAAGACAAACGAAGAACCTCTGAAAAGAAAAAATGCAGCTCCAAGAAACATTCGCTTTCTCCAAGATTAACATGGGATAGAAGTGAATTTTTAATTTTTATTGAACACTATTATTGCTGTCTTCAAAAAAAAAATATATATATATATATTTGAACTCTTTTTTTAAGTTTCTGTTTCAATTATCAAGTTTCTATTGGTGTCCACATTAGCCCCTAGTAAAATCAATGGTTGTCCACACTAGCCCCTTACACGGGGCTCTTTTTAAAATAATTTGAAAATGCGTTTATGAAAAAAAAAAAAATTGTAACTGTTGGTGTAATTATGAAGGTAAGAGGTATAAGTAATCACTAAAAATTACTTTATTACAAAAAATAAATATCTACATATACAATTTTATATGTAGCCCCCCTCTCCCCTAATAGTTATTCATATACACATGATAAGCATTGAATGATATAAGTACATCGATGGACGGACCAGATGCCATCAAGTTCCGATTTCCATTCAAATCAAACGGCGAAATTGGAAGTGGATTAGATTCACGTTATGGAAATCACCAACGCAAGCCTGCTCGCAAGTATTGGAGTGGATCCCTCACGATAGCAGAAAACATGATGTTGTGAATGGTGTAGAGAATTGAAGGCACTCGCTATTGCTTATGCACATTGGAAGAATTAAGTTGCACCGATCAGTGCCACTTTTTGAGTTGAGCATTAAAAAGTAACAAGAATTGGAATATATCATGGCTTGAACCAAGATCTGTTATTTCTAGTCTTAGTTCTTAAATATATAAATAATTTACTAATTGTAAAAAAATAAATTTAAAAAATAAAAATTTTATCCAAAAAATTAATATTTTTTTTAATTTTGAATTGTGCAGCCTCTGAAACTTGAGAGTATCAAGAAACAAAATTTTTGACTCCAATATAATAGTATGTATTTATGACACTTTTTAAACAATGAAAGATCGCTACTGTCATTAAACGGTCAATCTTTCATTGCTTAAAAAATTCGTAGATTGGTACCTTGGGTATTCATTGGAATAAGTATATACGGTATTTTTGGGAAAAAAATGCTATTTAAAAAAAAGTTGAAACAAATATAAATTTTTTGATATTAAAGAGCGATAATTGTGAACTTGAAACATGGCTAGCGATACTTCATTGCTCTCGCCTTATTACTTAAAAAGTTATAATATATTATTTGTTTGTAATTACTGCTTTGAAGGAACATTGTTAAACATCCTGTTACTCAGTTGGTGTTCAAGATAGAACCACCTTTCTTTAGAATTGTTTGCCCACAATAAACAAGGGAATTGAATTATAGAATATGACTGATATGGCATCAATATATTGTTTCGATTGTTTTGTATGTGGCTTCAGGCTAAAATGTTTTCTATTCAATTATAAGAAAGAAAACACTTGAATTGATATTTAAGAAAAACTGTTTCATATTGTGTTTTTTTTTTTCCAAAAACCGCTGTGCAGTCGATATGATAACAATGATGTAAAACTGTTTAGACTTTGTCTTCTTAACCTCTTATATGGAAACAGTCTAATTGACAGTAATTTAAAAATGGAATTTTAATAATTAGAATAGAAACTATTTAAAAATGTATATGGGGACACCTGGTACGTCCAAGAGACATAATGTGAATATTCAAAAAAATATTAACCTTTTTTCCAATGGTCTTAAAATTTGTAGTACCTGTTTTCTATTTTTTTCCCCAAAATTTTTAAAATTGATGAGAAATTTCAATATCTACAGCGTGGAGATTTACAGATAAATAAATTCTAATCGATGACATTTACAGGTTTCCGAGGACTCAAGAGTATTCGTAGGCACTTCCTCAAGGGTGTATTGTAAGCCTATTGCAATTAATAACTTTTGAGAATCAAAACTAAAACTAGAAATGATTAATTTTTTCGTTAATTAAATTATTCATTAATGCTACCATAATTTTGGTTTTAAATAACCATCTTCACCTCTTTTGAGTTTTGGCATTTGGATTTAGATTAAAACTGCTAAACTTTTGATTAATTCAAGCCTTTACGAATATAATGCACATTACTTTAAACTTAAACTTTACACATCAAAATATTAGCTGACGTTGGTTTTGAGACGTCAAACAACATGCCTTCTAATGTACAACTGCACAATTAACCCTTTCATGCCCGAATTAAAGTGCGAGGACTTAAAAAGTATTTGAGCTCATATTTTTATTTATACGACTATAAAGACTAACTGACATCAATTTCAAAGTCCTACGTATCCTTGTTCGTCTTTACGGCCTGTAGACAGCATTTCCTTCGGAAAGTTCCTGAGACACAACTCAACAATTTTTGCTTACAAATTATATTTTTATCCATTAATTAACCTATTTTGAACCCATTGAAGTACTCTTTTGTAAGTCAGAGTAATTTATTTCACATAATTTAATTAAAAGCACAATGACCTTTTTTTTAACTTTTTCCGCACACGACGTTGCGACGTTAGTGACGCCAATACTAAAAACCCATAGCAGCTAACTAAATTGTGTATACACCTGAATGCACAAAACAGAACAGCTGATAAGATAAGAGCAAAACAAATTGTTAAAAAAAATAACATAACGGTGATATGCCTATAGGCAACATTGGACGTGAAAGGGTTAAGGAATAAATAGAGATAAGTACATACATATATCACAAAATAAAGTTTCTTCTTCTAATCTCTCTTGATCTAAAAGTCCCCTGAATTTAATACTTAAAATCATTTTCCTAATTTATGAAGAAACCACAACGTATGTACAGGCATTCACTTGTAGAATCTGTGATAACCTCAGGTGTTGTGAATCCCCTCAATAATCAAATGATGCGATGCCCCAGAGTCGCTTATCGCAAACGCAAATACTTAAAAGCGATAGCTACTTGAAACAAGTGATTCACAAACAAATTAGCGCTCAACGCATCATCTCGTGTCTGCGAGAAGACAATTTTTTTTTTATAATAAAAAGAAAACTGATAATGACTTCCTATAGATATTTGCAAGTCTTTGCAGCTTTAGCAATTGGTAATTAAATTAACTAAAATTTTTAATATTTTATTGTAAAAAGTGTACGTTTTTTTTTGCAGTTCTTCAATGCACACTGGGGATTACAATAAAACCACGCAGTGCTTGGGGTGCGGATGCAGCACGCTCACCTTCACGCATAAGTGGCAAGGTCGATTATGTTATCATACATCATTCGGATAACCCAAGTGGCTGCACCACGCCCACAACATGTCAGCGACTCATTAAAAACATTCAGACTGACCACAAGCAACGTCGCAGTTTTAGTGATATTGGCTATAATTTCATTATAGGCGGCGATGGCAATGTCTATGAGGGACGTGGTTTTGGATTGCAAGGCTCACATGCACCTGGCTACAATCGCAACAGCATTGGCATTGTGTTTTTAGGAAATTTCGAAAGTAAGTTTGACTTGTAGCATAGAAATTTGGGTTAGAGTTTTGTGTGACTTTTCCGATTTTTGGGTTGATTAGTTTTGGCGATGAGGTCAGTAAGGGCCTCGCATCTGTTGGATATATGGGGCCTCGCGTGAGCTGAAGTCGGCTCTAAATGTATCTAGACTCAGTGTACATTATTGCGCTGTGAATAAATTGTTCAAACACTTCGGAGTATGTGGATATTTCTTATTTGTTCTTCTCAATGTTAAAACATTGAGGTCACATAAACAAAATAGCTTCAAAATATAGTTAAAAACAACAACCATTCAAATTAACTCCTGCACTTATACGGCATGGCTCTAACTCTATATAAAAAGAGTGTTCCAGGAAATATTGTGAAGCAAAGACAAAATACTTATTTGAAACACCTACAACTTTTCAACAAAATCGGTATTATTTTAAAAATAATTTTATAAGCTATTACCTATAAAGGAATTGGTTGGAAAATTTTTCAGATAGGATTAGTTGTTTTTAAGAAAAAATATATATCCGAAAGTTGAAAATCTTTTTTTTTTCAACTAAATATATTTTTTTCTAGCCTGTACAAACTTTAAATATAACTCAAAAGTAACTGGGCCGTTTCGCTAACCTGGGACCTTATTAACCATCTCCTTAATTATATACATATATACTTTTATAACTGATTTGGGGGTTCCCAACTTACAGTAGCTTTCAGAAGAGGTATATTCGACTTTTCAGTTGGCTAGAGGGATCACATATGATTCAATTAGGCCTTTTTGTATTTTCCTGTCTGCTATAGCTTGATGCTATTCCACGAGACACTCTACATATCGCTTGGAAGACACATTTTATATACTACCAACTATATAAATTGTCTGTGATAGGCTTTTTGCTGATTTTAAATCCATTTCACTAGCTAGTTTTCAGACAGCGTGAGGTATAAGTCGCATATCTATATTTCTTATAATTCGCACAAGTGCTTCTAAATATTACCCAAGAAAATTGAGCCAAAATATATATGAAAAACTTTCCAAAAATAAAACAAACTTTTATCAAAATTGCATACGTTTTCATATCTCATAGAATTAAAAATAAACTATTTTGATTTTCTCAATTTTAGATACCGCACCGTCATCCGCAATGCTGCAAAATGCCAAAGATTTAATTGCTGAAGCTGTGCAGAAAGGTTACTTGAAAGATAATTACAAATTATTGGGCCATCGTCAGACAAAAGCCACTGCCTGTCCAGGTACTGCGCTATACAATGAAATCAAAACCTGGCCACAATGGACAAGTATTTAATTAAGGCGTTGATGGGACGGCGCATGTTTGGGGTCAATTTACGAGCTCACAAATATAAGATAAGACTTTAAATGGAATGAAACTTTCAATTAATAATTAAACATATCATGTACAGATTTAATTAACATTTATTTATAGCAAAGATAACTTAGTTTGATTTTTTTAGAATGAGAAATCTTCGATAGCTTCAGTTTTATGCCCGAGGTGCCCCGGGCATGACGTGCTCCTTGTTTGCCTATGTTCAATTAGCATATAATTAGGACGTATCTTTCCGGTACGCACTCCAAAATCAATTAAAGTACGTGCTCTTTGCATCATTAAGCAGCAAAGCTAAATGATAAATTATAAATTTAATATTCATTTATAATCCATTATAATTTCCCATAAAAGTATACAAATGCTTCGGAGGTTATAGTGTAGCGCATGTTGACTTTGTAGTGTAAATTCTAAGCCTTCATAAATGGCGCCATCACCAGCAACCACAAAATTGTAGCCAAGTCTCGAATGAACATCTTTTTTAAGTTTGTTGGATTGTGGTTTGACCTTTAACAGTTAGTATGCAAATTGTGTATTTAGTAGGTACACGCACCATTTCGCATGATCACTTGCAGGAGCGTCACTTCACCAAAACCTTGGGGGGGGTGGCAAGAATTATAATTCCACCACTACTAGATGGTTTTATTAAATTATTGTATTGAATAATACCTAGTATCAGATCCTTGGGGAGGGGGGGGGGGGCAATGCCCTCTCCAGCTCTACCGAGTTGACGCCACTGATCACTTGACACTACTGTCATGATTAAACATAATTACATGCATTTCTTCAGAAAAGAAAAGTTTGACAATTGTGACGAAAAAGTTTTGATTTCTTTTTTCTTGGAGCCATCAAACAACGAACATCGTATTACCTCTTGCTGTATGGTAATATAAATATTTTTGCATCCTTCTGCTGATTTTCTTGAAAAATTGGTCTTGCAAACGCTTCACGCGATATTAAACTTTTTTAAAAAAATAATTATCTTTGGATTTTAACCAAGAATCTTGTCAAGAAAAAGAAAGAGTGCAGATTTTATTCAGCATCGAATTTAATTCTAATTAAACAAAAATTACATGCCTGTTTTCGGATGTTGTCAAGAGTAAATTTTTCAGCATATGCAAATTGCTCGAGAATTTTGTCTTCCTAAGTTCCCTTAAATCCAGAGGCTGCATTCACTTTTTCGAATTAATAGATAAATTAAAAACATTTTGCATAATATTTTGGGTCAGATCATATTTTTCGAATAGTTTCAGAAAATTGTCCATCTTAATGCTGAGAAATTTAAGTACGGCTTGAAGTGATATGAGTCTTGACGAGTTCATAATGTTAAAACTGAGTACTAATAGATTGTACGTACGGCTAGATTGAGAAAAATGTAGTGCTTCACTGAGACGAGGACGATACGATTAATTTTTGAATTATCGTATCGTTCTCGTAGTGGAGCTTATCGTCTCGTACTCGTTCTCGTTCTATAGCTTTTTGACCTGTATCGTTATCGTATCGTTCTCGTCTCGTTATCGCCGATACTTCTCGGTTAATATCGTTTACATTTATACACTTAATACTAGCTGGACCAGTGGCTTTACCTGTGCCCTACCCGTTTTTCCACCCCTCTTACACTTTACGCAGTCCTTACTGCAGACAATTGGGTACATGGATCGAATTTCTAAAATTGGTATAAGTACCAAGAATAAAGGGTTTGCTTGTATTGGAGGAGGATGGACCCATTATCCAACGCCGTAAAAGTGGCTCTATCGCTGTCAAGAGTAAACAAAACAAAACAAAACAAGAATAAAACATACTTGTTTTTACATTTAGGTAACTCTAAAATGAAGTCGAAGAAGTATTATTTGCTACCACGGTCAAATGTGATGTGAATCCTCAAATTTTGTTTTGATTTTGTTTTTATATTTTTACGAACTTTTTTGTTCGTTTTCAGAAAAAAAATATTAACGTCGGTGTATGCGCGTAGTATGTCCATACATGTGCTTTTTGAAAATATAGTGCAAATGCCGCAAACGTGTATGGTATATGCACGTTCAACGTTCTATATGGTTATCGGACGATAATCAAGTATTTATCGTACGATAAACACTATATTATCGCCGAGAACGAGAAATAATTTTTTTAATATCGTCTCGTTATCGTTCTCGGTCACGATAACGATAACGAGACCGATATTTATCGGTTCTCGGTGAAGCACTAGAAAAATGTAACTTTCTGTATAAAGGGACGTCCATTAATTACGTGAGGTGCTTTTTTTGAAAAATTCGGTTCCCCCTTCCCCTTGGCGAGATTTTGTGAGATCTGGTGGGACCCCTCCCCTCCCTCCCGTGAGATTTAAATTATAATTTTTAATTTAAATTCTATGCATTAAGAAATTGTCGTGAGGTTTTCCTTGAACCCCTCCACCTCTTTGGTGAGATTTGGTGAGATTTTGCCGGACCCCCTCCCCCCCTATTTTGACTCACGTAATTAATGGACGTCCCCTAAGTACTCAGGAAAACGTGTATTGACAAGCTTGTGAATAAAAACGAGATTACAAACATTTAAATGGGTATCAATATTACAGTCGAAAATTTTAATTGCATAATTCGAGATATGATCATATTTTCGTTTATTAAAAACATATTCTTTTCAATTAAATTTGAAAAAGTAGAAATTTATATAAAGTGCATAAATTTCAGAAAGTTAAAACTTGTTGACCAATATGAATTTGGCCAGTCTATTGAGCCAGGATGCATTTTTTAATACCAATGAGAATGCTATTCTGCACAATTTTATTATTATGGTCATTAAGAACATCTCAATGCTTGCTCAACGTCATCATTGAAGGCCTTTATCGATGGAGTGCAGCATACTAACGTAAAAAGTGAGTAATTTAACACTATAAATAAACTTTTAAAAGTTAACATAAAAATATAAAATATTGACTTTTTTATTCTAAAGTAAATGTTCATAAATGCAGCAACAATAAATGCATAGTATTGGTGGCAATTGCTAGCTCACGCTCTCTTTTTTTTCCAAGAGCGTAGGTTTTTGTAAACAAGTTTTTTCTTCTTTTCTTGTGATCTCGCTCTCAGTGCTTGCAATTCTTATTGATGGTCAGGGCTGTCGGTTTGTTAAAATATATTTTTTTACAGTACTAACTTAAAATAACTAGTACATACTTATTTTGAATTTATGATTTATCAATACTTACGAATTAAATATTAATTAAGAAATTCCTTAAAAATGAGAAATTTAAGATTAAAATGAACTTACCTAGTTACATTTCAGAGATAATTTAATTTACACTATTATATTATGTATACACATGTATATTAAAATAATTTTATTTACTACTATTTTTTACTATTTTTTTCTACTACTTAAACATAAAGCTTTTTGGCTTTGGTCCACAAATGATGGCAAACGTTTTCGAGTAAAACTCTCTAATTAATATAATAACATACATATTTATATAAAATGTATATTATCTATATCGGTCATTCTTTTAATAAACGCACACTTTGTTTTTCTTTGACGTTTTTGAAAATTTTTTGAAACGAAATATCTCAAAAACTATAAGAGATAGGATGAAAAACCATTTAATCATTTTTGTTAAGAAATACTATAACTTTATAAAAAAAATTAAAAAAATTTAAATAAATTTGTTTAAACATTAATTTTTTTAATTAAAAAAATTTTTCTCAAAATATTTAATTTATTTTTTATGTTATTCCTCAATCAATCCTAAGAATGCATGTGCTTTCATATCGAAATTCCCGCCATAACTTTAGAAACTATGAATTTTTACTGATGACGCGCAAAAATTATTAAATGGTTTTTCATTCTATCTCCTATAGTTTTTGAGATTATTTGGATTCAAAAAATGTTCAAAAACGTCAAAAAATACAAAGTGTGCGTTTAATAAAAGAATGACCGATATATTATTACGTGAACATCGAAACTTGTACCATAATATTTAATATTTATTATAAAGAGAGGTGAATGAAACTTATATCATTTGAAAGGTACTGTTTCGTAGATGTGCACAAAAGAAAAAAATATTTATAATGTGTGCCGCTAAGGCAGAAAAAATAAAGAAAACATACGCGCATGATTCCCCCATACAAAACGCTTTAACCAACGCATTGTGATCGCGTTCATGGCTGCATGAGTTAGAGGCAAGGTGAGGTGAGGTGAAATGAGGTCCATGGACAAAGACGTTTTGTTCGTCATAGGTCGGCAAAACTCTTCCAAAGTTAAAACTTGGTGGGTACGGTCGAGTTTCGACCACAATACAATACTAGTATGTAAATTAATTCTGTAAATAAGAAACTATCTCTTTCAGTTGCATAATTTTTTTTGTGAGTACATATTTGGTAATGAAGTTTCTCATTGTTAAAAATCTTCCGATAGTGAAAATTATTGAATATGCTATTTTTTTAAGTGAATAAAATTTAGTATTAAAATGTGGGAATAAACGCTTATTTGTTTTCTTGATATGATATTGCAGGACATGGATAAGTAGGCCTTTTGTGCAGTCATATAAATATTTGTGCAATATGTATATGACCAATGGTAAGGTGGGTTTAGAGCACGTATCTTCGCAGACATCTAGATTCTAAAAGATACATTTTGAAGTGATATAGAAGTCGATATCTTCAGTTTCTTTGATTAAACTTTTTCATATACAGTGAATACTTCTGTCGCGGACAGCTCCCGCAGGCGCAGCCGGACGAACTTCTTGGTCGCAAATTTTTAGTTATATATGTTTTTAGAACAAAACAATTTCCGGTGGGCGGACGCTCCCTTGGCCGGACGATTTCACTGCGACCGTGGGTGTCCGCCCAACCCCAAAAAACCTTTGGGTGGGAGGGGGGGGCCAATGCCCTACCCAGTCCTACCGAATTGACGCCACTGATTGGGGCTCGGTTTTGCATATGGTCATGTAGGCCCATTTAGTGTAGTTTTATAGAGATTCTACAATAATAATTTGTATGCATGGTGTTAACTTTAGTTGAACTGATCACGTACCCCCCAACGATTGAAGCTAGTGGCTTTAATGGCTCCCGCCCCCGACTCTTTCACTTCTACAACTTGCGACAATCAGAGTGTGTACCGAAGTTAATTGGTAAGAAATATCTTAACTTGATATTAAGATTATATTGCGAAAAATGAGACATAGCCTGATTGTATAAGACTTTAAATTCGAATTAGCAATACGTACATTACACGTCGACCCATATGCCCTGCCTGTATGTTGCGCATCTCCTGTGGGCATTGCCGTGCCTGACTAACGAGTGACGTCACGGCATGATGTATAATCATATATTGTGCTGGGCCCGGCATTTGCGGTATGCCGAGTGTCGATTTCTCGGTCCATACGCTGCGTGATTGAGCATTGGCAGCATGTGTATGCAGTCGTTTTAGCATAACATCTTTTTTTTTTTATTTCTATGTATGTTATTTTTCAATTACTTATGAAATTTCCAACATATCTTTGAAAAATTTGAATTTTTGAATGATAGCGCGTGACATTTTCTGAACTTGTGTCGGGAATTTCGATTTGAAAGCAGATTCACTCTTAGGATTAATTGAAAAAATCAAGATGTTATGTCAAAAATATTTTGACAATTACTTTTATAAATAAAAAAATTAATATTTAAACAAATTAATTTAAAGTTTTTTATTTTTATAAAATTAAAAAATTTTTAAACAAAACTGGTAAAAGATTTTTTTGTTCTATGTATACCTCATAGTTTTTCAGATATTGCGTTTGAAAAAATTTTCAATAAACGTTTCAAAAACGCCAAGAAAGAATGGCCGATATATGTATGTATATATATATTTGGTCGAAAAACAGGTCTCGGTTCACTGACAATCGATGCTTACTATTCAATTAAAAGCTGAATTGAAATTTTATTGGATGTATGTATCACACTAGTATTTCTTCACGCAAATAACAGACAATGCTTCGGAGGCTAATTTTAATTTACCAACTGTATTCCACAACGTATGTAACATTATAACCAAAAGTTGAAATTTTGTTTTGATCGAAGATTTTATATCTTAGTTCCCTTTTGCTTTTCAAACAACTCGGTCTTAAATACTTGTGAGAAGTAGTAGTTCTGTTAAGTGAACAGTGGCATTAAACAACATATGTACATAAAATAAAACAATAAATGTGGAAATACTCATAAAGTCGGTATATTCATGTCATTGTAAAAATATAATCAAGAAAACTTGTTTCTGATATAAAGTACACGTGAACAGAATGCAAAAGCATTACACAGCTAAAACGAAGTTTTTTTTTTGATATCAACTATTGAGAAATCACGATATTCTATACATAGTATGTAAATTGGTGCATTTTTTCCAGTTTGTCCCTGCCATGTTGTCAGAATTTTTAGATAACCATAAGTGACATGCCTTTATATCCTACACAGAGAATATATTCACTTTTTCATTCCGTTTGCTACGCATAGAGCGGGGCGTAAGAGGTATAGAAAAGTTTATGTATTCTTGATTAGGTTCACCACCACGTCGATTTAGTCATATCCGTCTGTCTGTCTATAGAAATCACGATTAATTGAAAACCAAGCAAGATAATTGAATGTAATTCGGCTACATCTATTCAATTTCGATCAGAGGGCGTGATACGTCCCATACAAGCATTTGCTTTGAAATGCCACACAGGGAGCTATTTTCATAAAAAATTCAATGTGTATACGTTTAGTCAAACCTGTCAACATGTGCCGTACTTAAGCGCGCTTTTACTCTTAATGCAGTGTAGGGTATTGCATTTTTGGCGTGATTGAAGATTGTTATCTTACTTGCTTTAACTTTTGCTTGTTACTCGTAATCAAGAAAGGCTTACACGTAGATGTAAGTTTTTTTTTTTCCTTAAACTATTTTATCCAGTGTAGGTAAATAACATTCTTAAGTTTAATTTTATATCAAATATTGCTCATTACTTATAAATAAAATGCAAAAACTTTGTGCCATGATGACAGATATTGTTCAATTAGTGCATTTATTCTAGCAAATCTGTAATCATGTAATACATTTGAGTTGCTTATTTTCAAAACGCGATCTTAACGTTTATGGTCATATGTCAGAAATCGCAAAAAACGAACAACAAAAAACGAGTGTACTTTTCAAAACACTTTTAGTGCTAACTTTTGAACAAAATAACCTGCATTATTGAATTCCTGGGGTAACGTATATCTACATAATGTGTTTGTTCAGCGTAAAATATCAAAAAAGTTACTTGAAATAAGTAATAGATATACCATATCTACAAATCAATATAAATTAAAAAGGGTTTGTGATAAAATTATTAAAATTTTTTAAAAGAATTTAATGGTTCAAGTGGTGCATTTCACTAATTACCAGGTGTATAACTAAGTAATGTCATAAAACTTTGACAGTGTGAAGCGTCAACCTTAACTATCATACCACCAAAGTTTCGCGCCAATCAAGCATCATTGTCGTGTTACTCTCACCGTAGTCAACATGTTGAGTTTCGTGCCGAATAAAGAGCAATCGCGGACAATGTTAATTCTGTGTTTTCATTTGACGAAAACAGCCGCGGAATCGCACCGCCTGCTTGTTGAAGACTTCGGTGAGCAAGTGGTAACTGTAAAACGTGTGACAGATTGTTTCAAAGATTCGAAATTGGTGATTTCGATGTCAAGCACAAAAAACGCTATGGAGCTCCGAAAAGGTACGAAGACGCCGAAATGCAAGCGTTATTGGAAGAAGACGATTCCCAAACGCAAAAAGAACTCGCAGAGCAGTTGTATGTGAGCCAGTCTGCCGTCACCAAACGTTTACGAGACTTGGGAAAGATTCAAAAGATCGGTAGATGGGTGCCACATAACTTGAACGAGAGGCAGATGGAAAGGCGCCAAAAACATGTGAAATTTTGCTCGCACGGTTCAAAAGAAAGTCGTTTTTGCATCGAATTGTCACTGGCGATGACAAATGGATCATTTTCGAGAATCCCAAGCGCAAGAGATCCTGGGTAGACCCTGGACAACGGTCAACATCGGCTACTCGGCCGAATCGCTTCGTCTGGAAGACGATGCTCTGTGTTTGATGGGACCAAAAGGGCGTTGTGTATTATGAGCTTTTAAAATCCGGCCAAACGGTTAATACGGCACGCTACCAACAGCAATTGACTGATTTGAACTGTGCGCTGCAGAAAGAACGGCCGCAATATCAAAAAAGGCAACACAAAGTCATTTTCCTCATCACATACGGCAAGACCGGTTCGCGATACGTTGGAAGCACTCAAATAGGAAGTGCTCGAGCATGCGGCCTACTCACCAGATCTGCCCCCGTCTGATTACCACTTGTTCGCATCGATGGGACACGCACTCGCTGAGCAGCGCTTCTATTCCTACGAAAATGTGAAAATTTGGCTTGATAATTGGTTTTCGGAAAAACCCAAGGAATTCTATTGGCGTGGAATTCACAAATTGTCTGAAGGATGGGAAAAATATGTGAAAAGCGAAGGAGCATATTTTGAATAAACGATTCTTTCTTTAACTCTTGAAATAAAAGCGTTTTTTTTTTTTAAGATACAAACGACATTATTTAGTTATACAACGGTATAAGTAACTTACAAAAATTATATATATGTTTCTTTTAGTTTATTTAACATGGATCTATCGAAATGTATTTTATCAACATTACTCTTAATTGGAATATCATATGCTCTCCCGCAAAAAACAAATTTAGATGACCTTATTGGAGACATTTTTAAAAATGATGGTAATTACGAGTAATTATTAGTTCTACATACTTACATATGTAAATATATATTCATTCAAATTATCAACGATGTCATTAAGATTATTATTCGAGTTAAGAAATTAGAGGTCTGCATTAGTGCACTCGAAACGATCATCATATAAACATCCGAATGCAATAAACTTCGAGTGCTTAAACTTGTAGAACATTTCATTTTTGATTTATTTGCAAGTGCAGCACTCACCTCTTCTGCTTCGTATTTCAATTTGTTTTAATTTGATTTGTGGATTTTGTGCACCAAAACTCGATGGGCTCGCAACGTGGCGAGTAGCTTGATGGTCGTTTCGAGTGCACTCATACAGACCTCTATAAAAAATGAGTTCAGATCGAAGAAAGTCAGTGAGCCACATTTAAAGCACGTAATTGCACGTAATTATAGTTATAACATTGTCTGATTAAGAAAATAAAAAGCTAGTGAATGTATTGTGTGAGTTAATTCGTGATTCGTAATGTCAGTATCGGAAAATTCAATTGAAAAGTTGATAAGTAACTAATATTATCGAACAATTTGATCGTAATGCATTGAAAAAATCAATAAGAGTCGAAGGAGTAGAAAAAGGCCGAATAAAGTAAAAGTATCAATAACGATTGAAAACTATTGATCTACGATAAGTATCGATAAACGTAAAATAAGTTTAATTTCATCGAAAAGATCGAAAAGTTAAGTCAACAAAGTCGATAAAGTTCGAAAAAGTCCGAATATCACTGAAAAAGCCGACTAATGTTCAAAAGTATCAAAAGACATGGAAAAATACTATAAATTTCGATATGTATCGAAGAAGTCATTAAACTTGTAGAAACTTCAATGGTATCGATAAATTCAAAATGAATCGAAAAAGTCGATAGAAATCAAAATAAATCGAAAATCTCTATAAAAATCGGAAGGTAGTGAATAACGTCAGAAAAAGATGATTTAAGTCAAAAATTTTCGAATCATTATCAAAAATTGAAGAGTATAGATAATTATCGAAAAGTCGATATACATACATTGAAAAGTATCGAGAAAGGCTGTAAATGGTAAAGATGAAAAAGTTAATGAAAATGAAAAAGTATCGAACGATAAAAAGAGTATGTAAAAGTCTAAAAGTAACGCAAAACATCGAGTCAGTCCGCAAAGTAACAAAAAGACGAAAAGTTGCGCAAACTTTAGAGAATGTTGATAACTGATAAGTATTGAAAAATTTCATAGAATATCAAAACCCATTAAAAAGTTACAAATGTAGACTAAGTCGATAAATTTAGAGTAGTATCAAAAAAATCGACAAATACTCAATAATTCATTTAGAAAAATTTGCAAAAACATCGAAAACTCGGTATAAGTCGAACCGATGTCAATGAAATTCGAATATGGAATAAAATAGAGAAGAATACTTTCATATGAAATTTCATCAAAATATTCATTTATTCCTCCAGAGGCGTTTGAGAAGAGGGGTAGTCAATTTCATTATTTCACAAGAGTGTCATTTGGTGGTGTTAGGGGGAAAGTATGTTCGGGAAAAATATTAGAGGAGAAAAAATAATGGGACCTTGTCTTACATTTGATCCCTCTACGAGGTAGTGTAAGGGATTTGTAATGATTTTCGATAGATTAAGGACCATTTTTCAAAACGGTCGCGGGTCCATCAAATATTTTCTGAAATGGACCAAATTTTACGTGGCTCTTATTGGCACCAATGCGAGACTTTTGGGAGCGAAGATCGGAGCAACTTAAATATTATAATATATACCACCCTAGTGGAGAATGAACAGAACTTTTGTTACAATAACTTTGTTAATCATTTGTAAATGTCAGTTTTTCGGTCATAGGCAAGGTAGGAGTATGTATAAAGATCTTCATGAAATAGTCAGGTGCTAGTTTTTGTAACCTATTATACCTAGCACAATAAATTTATTAGATCTAACAGTTTTCACGAAAACTTTTACTAAACTTACAGATCACAACCAGCAATCAGAAAAGTATAAGTTATGTGGAAAGGACAGAGTATGCGTACCCAAATTTCTTTGTAAAAATGATGAAATTATTACTGATGGAACAGGTATTATCGACAAACGTGCAGGTGGTCCTACATATGTTACTAATGGAAAAAATAACTTCGACATATCTCGAGAGGATAACCAAATATCATCTGAAAATTCACGTTCCTCACAATATATTGAAGATACTGAATGTGGAAACTTGGAAATATGTTGTAATATACCAAAACAGGTAAATGAATGTTTTCTACCGTTGTGATTTTAAAATCAATCCTCAATTTTGCATAATTTCAAGTCAAATCTTACAACACTACCTTCGGTGCATTTCGGCTGCGACTATCTCAAACCTAATGTATTAGGATATAGAACAACTGTAGATGATACCGCACGATTTGGTGAGTTTGCTTGGATGGTTGCAATTTTGCGTAAAATACCAGATCCAGCTGCAGAGACTGTTACTATTTATGAGTGTGGTGGAGCACTAATAGCTCCCATGGTTATATTAACTGCGGCACATTGCGTTGAAAATCACATAGCACAAACTCTAATTGTACGCGCTGGTAAACGGGATGTTCAAATTAATAACGAAATACTTCAGCATCAAAATCGTCAAGTTCGTAAAATAATTTTGCATGAAAAGTTCAACAAAAGTACTCAATTCAATGATATTGCACTAATGATTTTGGAAAGTCCATATGAAAATGTACGCCCAATCTGTTTAACACCAGAAAACACACACTTCGATTTCTATCGCTGTCATGTCACTGGATGGGACAAAGTTAGTTGCAGAATAGCAGGCAAACAGCAAATAGTTTTGAAAAAATTTAACTTGCCGGTAATGCTAAGAAATCAATGCCAAACATCAATGCGTATAACTCGAATGGAAAAATATTTCAGTCTACATGAGAGCTTTATTTGTGCGGGTGGTGAACTTGGCAAAGTGCCCTGCAATACAGATATGGTGGCTCCCTGCTAGTTTGTCCAATTGCAGATAAAGATGGTAATTTCAATCATGCTGGTATTGTGGCATGGAGCATTGGATGTGGTAAGGAAAGTATTCCCGGTGAATATGTAAATGTGGCCTACTTACATACATGGATAAATGAAAAATTGTCAAAGTCAAAAATTGATTTTAGTTAATTTACGGCATAAAGATCTTTTGATGCAATTTTTTGCCTAATTGTCTCAATTATAATTATGAGAAAAGATGTATTTAAAAAAAAAAAAATAAGATAAATTTTCAAAAACCTCGAAATATTATTTATTTATTTTTAGTGTAAGAAACTTTAATTGCTTAAAATGAATTTAACTCAATCATATGTACTATTAAATTTTTTTTTAATTAAAACTAAGCTTACGTTCAAAATAATCTAGTAGTGGCATGGAGAATCAAATATGCGACAAAATCATTTTCTTCTGAGAGAGGTTCTAAAAATGTATTACCAATATATGTATATGTATGAGATATAATTATACTGTAATGAGAACGGAGTTTATAGCCATAAGTATATGTAGTCATGTTTCTACTCTTGCGATTTTATTATTGTATATAACTACAAATTATTCAAATCATTAAAACAAACAACTATATAAGAAAACTTAAAACTATAAATCAATATATACAATAAATAATATGAATATTTTGCAATATATTTAATATGCAATTTAAGTAACCAGTATATGTATGTATGTAAGCATAATAAATCTTAAAAATGTGTGTGTTTGATAAGCGGAATTTAAAAAATTAATAGTTTTGTTGCTTTTCAATTGATTGGGGCTTTCCTTATTATTCACGTAGTATTCCCCAGGGCCAGATGGTATCATAAGTATTAGTTTTTTTATACTAAAACCATAACTGCATTATATAAACAATTGAATCTGATTAAAATAATATGATGTTATTTAATTTTTATTTTTAATATATGATCGTATTAATATAACACTATAAAATAAACCATGCGATAACCTTATTAGGTATAATCATATTGTCTGATTTGAAAGAAACTTAACTTACTTTTTTTTTGTATTTATAAACCTCCAAAAATGTTTGGGGTTATATTTGGGTTAATTCTGTCTAATTTTATTCAAATATTCAGAATAAACTAAAGCTGACATATCTTTAAATTCATGAAAAAGTTGCTGGTAAGCAACTAAGTCATATCGGTCCCGATATTGTTAATGTATGTCTCTTCTAAAAACATTGAAACTATTGAGAAAACTATTATTTAACCAAGTTTCGGTAAAAACGATAATATCCTCAGAGAAATTCTGAGTTAATAAAAAAATGTTGTGAGTCTTGGAACGCTAATCCCTTACATTTTGATAGCAATGAATAGCCATCTCAGTTTTTTGAATTGGAACGGACAACATCTCGGACATTCTTATTAATTTTATTTGACTTAATTTCAGAAATATACATATTTTCTACCCATGCTTTAGAATTAAGTATGGTAGAAACATGAGAAGAAGCCACCGTTATTTTAAAAGGAACATGAGTTGGTTCGTTACCAATTTATCTGCAAGAAATGAAGGCGTTGCACTGTGGGGTATTTTATAGCAAAACGTGAGATCAATTCAGCCAGAGCATTAATTAAGGTAAAAACTTTTTTTTTTGTTACTTATATATAAAAAATGAGAAAACTAACGTAATTGAATATTCCTTAATGCAATTTTTTTTTAAATATCCATAAAAGAGAAATGAAGGTGCTGATCAAATTTTCCAAACTGTCAAAAAAGCTATTTTTCAGAATTTATTATCTCACCCCCAGCAGTGGATATGATTATAATTATTTTCAGGATCAATAAATACACTCTTGAAATACACGAAAAAATTTTTTTTAATTAATTTTTAATAATATATATATACAAAATAGCACCATCTGCGCAGCCATACACGAAAGAATTCGTGTCAACGGTACCGGTGATTTTGCAGCAAGGAATCGTCTGAAATACAAAACCCAAAAAAAATTAGGTTCAATATGACAGTGGCTAACGTTTGAACCAGGATCATTAAATTTTATCTAAAAATGACAAAATGGCGGCTGTTTAAGCAAAAGTGTTCGAAAAATTACGATGTTTTAGGTGATTTCTCGGTTTAAGAAAATAGAAAAACTCAAAATTTTTTTCTTGATTTTGATTCATGCGACTTCCATATATGTGACAAATATGTGGTTAAATTTTCATAAGGATCGGCTGAGTAGTTTCAGAGAAAAGACTGCTATCGTATGAAAAAAATGATTTCGAGAGAAACGTGTTAAAAGTTTTTATATTGAGACGGAGAGCGCGCTCAAATAAGGTTGAAAACAATATACTTAGAGAGCTGAAATCTTTATGAAATTTCAACACGATGTTTTTGAAAAAGTCTTTTTTCGAAATCCGTAAAAAAAATTGAAACATCAGATAAGGTTGGACTCTTAAAAATTTAAATTTATAAGCTCTTCATGTACTTTGTTCGCCATCAAAAAATGGAAATATCTCAAAAGGGCGCAGTTTACCCACAACTTTTTTTTTTATATAGTGTTACTTATATGTCCAGGCTTTATGAAAATTGAAACATTTTTATCCCACCTCACCTACCTCACAACTTTATGCCTATGTATACATACATATAGTCAAAATTCACTTAGTTTTGGTCTTATGAACAAAAAACGAATTAAAATATTTCTAAACACTTTTTCACAAAACAAAAATCAATTTGTATTACTTAAATACCTTAAAAAGAAGGCTCCATCAAAATTTTGTTCAAGTTTTTATTGTTAAATAAAAAAAACAGCTTCAAATTGTTAAAAAAATTACGTTTAACACAGTCAAAGAGCAAAGAAATGACAAATTTCAGAGTGCATTGCGGAATAACGGTACATTTTTTTTTAATAATTTTTTGAGTTAGTGATGCTGAATTTTATCTATTTTCACCAGATACAAAAAAGTCATATGTATTTTAATTTTTACATTTTAAATTAATCGCAGGTTTTCATACCCAATACCCCACTGTGCGTCGGCAGGAATAATTTGATTTTGTGTAATAAAGTTTTTAACGTTATATTAGATAGTAATCGTAACCTAGGCAATGCTTTCAAGGAAACTGGAGCTGTAGAGCCACCAATCGCAACCTGAGGATTGGGAATAACAGAAATGGATAGAGAATTATTTAAATTGGAGTAAGGTGGATGAAGGGTTGCTTGCAGAAATGACAGCAAGAAAGTTGGAAATAGAAGGAGAGCTGTTTTGAGCGGGATCCACGGAATAATGGCCGTGCCAATCGCTTCTTGCACACTACCCAGATTCTTCTTTAATTTCCGACTTTCTTTTCTTTTTCAAGGAAATCGCTTGCTTAGGTAAAGTAGAGATCGAAGGATTGGAATCGAAAATCATAGAAGCCTCGGTAATAGTTTGATTTGGAAGCAAACTAATATTTGGTGAAATAGCTTCATTGAGGATTTTTTCAATTTGGGTGGTTATGACAAGATAATTATTAAGAATATCTCTGAAATTCGTATTCAGATTTCTAAGGTTTTCCCAAAATTTCTTGATTCTATCAAAAATGACCAACAGATACAGGGCCCTGCAAGATGAACAGTACCAATTTAGGTCGGAACGTTTAGGAAATAATATATCAGTAATGGTGTTAGTTTAATTTGCACAAGAGGCATGAAACATTTGTTCCCAAGGACCTGAACAGGAAAACATAGCATTCAATATATTTTGGCTTTTGCACTGATCCCTTAGAGCAGGGGTTCTTAAACTTATGTAGTCCGAGGACCCCTTATCGAGTTAAATTTTTTTTGCGTACCCCATCCCAACTCTAGACATTTGACGTCATTCTAAGCTTAATTTCTGACTCAATAATGTCCAAGACACTCAGGCTTGCCAATCGATGTCAAACTCAACCAGACATAAAATGTCCGGTTATCTGACAAGGTTAAGGAACGAAGAATTTTATTTTGCTTTAATTTTTCCGATTTTTAAAGGTCTTTTCAACACTATGTATGTTATGTATGTCCAGTTTTTGAAGATCCAAAAGTTTAAAAGCATGCAGACACTACTTACTAATAAATATCTACTATTATTAAATGAGTGGATCTTCAAAAACTGGACATACATAACATACATAGTGTTTATATTTTCAGACTTTATTTCCAAAACGGGTTCAGCGATTTTGATGAAACTTGGGGGTTAGGTACATATGTAAACAAAATTAGGATTGGGCTGGGTTTTAACTTATCAAAGACTCCTGGAGGGGCGTGGCACAGCCCTAAACTTTTATTTTCATAACGTCATATCTCGAAAACCATTCAAGATATTATAATAAAATTTGGTACACAGATGCAGATCTAAATGTCTTAAATTATGCCAAAAGTTGGCGGAATCGGAAAAGTGGGCGTGGCACCTTTCAATAATTGAAAATTTTGATTCAATATTACTCAAAAACGGCACTGACGATTTTCATAAAAATTTTAAAGATAATACCACTAAAAGCAGTCATCATAACATGCTATGTCACTATACTGGCAAAATACGTTGAAGGGCGTGGCACAGCCCATAATATTTATAAACGTTATAATGGGAAAACTAACAATGCAGTCGATATGAAATTTAGCATGGTAGGTATACTTGCTATAAGGTATTTTTTAACCAAAAATGGGCGCAATAGTACATGTGGGCGTGGCACCTCCCATACAAGAAAAAAGCGTTAAATGTTATATTTAGGGTGCTATGAGAGTAATCTTTTTAAAATTTGGTGAGTAGGTGTCGGTTACTATAAGCTTTGAAATTAAATGTATTTCGACGGGATTGCTTCAATGGGCGTGGCACCTCCCATATAAGCAAAAAACATTTTTTGTAATATTTGGTGAACTATAAGAGTAATCCTTATAAAATTTTGTATAGAGATGTCGGTTACTATAAGCTTTGAAATTAATTGAATTTCGACGGGATTTCATCACCTCCCATAGATGCAAAAAAGGTTTTGTTCAATATTTGGTGAATTGTACGAGTAATCCTATTGAAATTTGGTATAGAGATGTCGGTTACTATAAGCTTTAAAATTAATTGGATTTCGACGGGATTGATTCAGTGGGCGTGGCACCTCCCATACAAGCATAACACGTTTTGTTCAATATTTGGTGAATTGTACGAGTAATCCTATTGAAATTTGGTATAGAGATGTCGGTTACTATAAGCTTTAAAATTAATTGGATTTCGACGGGATTGATTCAGTGGGCGTGGCACCTCCCATACAAGCATAACACGTTTTGTGTTATATATAGTGTGCTATGAGAGTTATCTTTTTAAAATTTGATATAGATACATATGTCGGTTAGTAAAAACTCTGAAATTAAATGGACTTCGACTGGATTGCATCAACTTTTTTTAACCTCTTTCAACATTTTCCATATTTTTCCGACTTTGTCAAACTCATTCAACTTTTTTCGACTTTTTCAACATCGTTCAACTTTTTTCGAGATTTTCAACTTTTTGGAAATTTTCAACCTCTTTCAACTTTTTCAATACTTTTCACTTTCACGCTTCAACTTCTCTCAACTTTTTTCTGTTCCATTTTTTTCCGACTTTTCCAACATTTTTCGCCTTTTCAACCCATTTTAACATTGCCCATACTACTTTTTTTAACCTTTATTGACGTTTTTCAACATCTTACAACTTTCCTAATTTTTATTTTTGGCTTTTCAACTCTTTGTAATGTATTTTAAATATTTCAACTTATTCAATATTAGTCAACTTTTTTCAACAAATTCTATATTTTTTCGATTTTGTCAACCTCAAAACGAAAAACCGAACAGTGGTCGGTCTCCAGGTACTTGATACTTATACCATATATCTCTCTGCATTTTAACAAATCTTGCGCATTTATAGAGGCAAACATTTTTTATTAGGATTTTCATGTAATTAAAATACAAAATGAATAAAAATTGGGGAAATATAAAGAATTAAAAAAGTTTCAGGTCAAAATATGTACATTAAACTCAGACAAATATATCTTGGTCAAAATAAAGCCTAGAAAATAATTTGGTTTTTTTTTCATATCTTTTTTAATAAATAATATAATAATAATAAAGCTTAAAATGAAAATTATTTTTTGGTGACTATTGGTTATTTTATAAGCGAAAATTGTTATATTTTCTTCTGTAAAAGTTTTTACTTAATGAAATGGATGATGTTGTTTTCTTGAAACCAAATCCACAATATCGGGCTCTATATTCGGAAGTTTTATTCTCAGGTCTGCTTCTACATTAAGCTGGTTTCTGTACGTTGATTTTATATATAATAGTATACTATTATACCGAAAAGCCTGTATACACAAATACGTTGTACAAAACGGAATCAAGTTTTGGATGCCCTTATTTGCAGAGACTTCGGATTTTAGGAGTAACTAAAAGTTAGTTAAATTTCATTGAACTTTAGTTTCAAAGAAGTATCGCAAGAGATAGCCAGGAGTATATCATGCTCTAATGTCGATAATTGCTTAGCAATACCAATACTAACGTCTGTGTTGAATGGATCCCTGATCCAGTTGTTGCCAGAAACAGGACAGGGAAAATACTTCCCGAAGCTGCTTTTTAGAGGCATTAAATGTTCGATAAAAAGTAGGTGCGTTTTATTATCGAGCACTTAATTAGAAAATTCTATAAAATAGCTGAGTGTTGAAAAAGACTCATACCCATACTTTTGAATGCGCTTTGACCATAATTCGCTTCTATTTTAAATAGCTCAACACAGTTGGGACTTGTGATTTAGCTTCTGTGTCAAATCGCACCAAAAAATAGAATTTGTTCTATTTCTCTGCGATAAATTTTCTAGTGTCAATTTTGTACGCACTATTAACGTATAGAAAAAATATGGACGATATCGAACGTCCCAACTGTGTTTAGCTCTTCACTTCAACGTTAAATTTATTTGAAGCTGCACCTTGTAGGCTCAAATTAAAATTTACAAAAATTGATGATGTTATCAAACAGTGGGAAGAGTGGAAACAGTTAGGTGCTGGGCATCCCGGGTTTACACAAAAGTAAATGTACACTTTGTTTTTTAAAAATATGTGCAATCATTCAAAAAACCTACATGGACATGGCTTATTAATTAGTTATTTAAATAAAGCGAAAAGTTTTATGATGTAAAATTATTGGTGTCAAAATTGTTTCACGGACCCCCAGAATGGCTTCGCGGACCCCCAGGGGTCCGCGGACCACAGTTTAAGAATCGCTGCCTTAGTAAGCTAATAAATTTTCAGAGGAAAAATAATACATCATGAATAAAGTAGTAAAAAAAGCAAAAGGCTTAAAAAGAGTAAGAAAAATAAATATAAAAATGTTTTTTATTGATATTGGCTTAAAAATTTTAGAAACAGAATAAAACGGGCTAATATTTTCAATATCACAAAGAGAATTTAACTCAAGCTATGTAAGCTTTTGTTTTTGTTATCTTTATTTGCTTGTAATAAATAACTAATTATAACAAAATTAAAACTAATCATTAGTAGAAGCACACACTAACGACACTACATAAAAGATAAAATTAACAATTTGTTAATTTAAAAATGCACTCAACAGACAGATCGTGACACATGGTTTAAATTCCATGTGAATCGATTAAGTGAAAATGTTTTGTGAAAATGCTATTTTTAAAATATTTTTGTATGAGGGCCACCCTAAATATGCATTTAATCGAACTATCCTATGTCCTAAGTTAGACCAAATTACAATTTCATAAAAATTGGTTGATAGTTCCAGAGTTTACCTCGGACAAACACTGTGACATAAGATTTTTATATATTAAGATATAAAGAAATATCTATGTATATACATTAGGGTGGTTCTTATTTGTTTGTTTTGCGAAAATCAAATGCGACACCCCCCAAATCGGTTCGAAACAGAATAAAAACATTTAAAAAATATATTTAAAATTTTTATCTTTAACCCTTACACGGCCTATTTCAAAATGAAATTTGACTTAAGCGAAAATCAATTAAGAGCCATCCCAATCGCTTCGATACAAATTAAAAAATTTAAAAAGTTAATTTAAAATTTTTATATTTAACCCTTATTGACCCTATTCCAATGTGAAATTTGAATTAAGCGAAAATAAAATGCGACGCCCTTTCAATCGGTTCGAAACAGAATAAACAAATTTAAAAAATTTATTTAAAATTTTTATCCGTAACCCTTACTCGGCCTATTTCAAAATGAAATTTGACTTTAGCGAAAATCAAATACGAGCCTTCCCAATCGTTTCGATACAAGATAAAAAAATTAAAAAATTTTAAAGTTTTCATCTTTAACCCTTACTGATTCTATTTCAATGTGAAATTTGACTTATGCCACCATTTTTTTAAACTAACTTTTCTTAAGTGACTTTTAATTTTAAGAAAGAATATATTTTGAATACTCGTTTAAGTCAAATTTCACATTGAAATAGGGTCAGTTATTATTATTAAGTTATTTTGAATGTATTCTTTCTTTAAATTAAAAGCCACTTAAGAAAAGTTAGTTTAAAAAAATGGTGGCTTAAGTAAGGGTTAAAGATGAAATTTGAAATAAATTTTTTAAATTTTTTTATCCTGTTTCCAACCGATTGGGGGGCTTCCCCAATTTTTTTTTCTTAAGAACCACCCCAATGTACATACATATATAAAAATCTCTTGTCACGGTGTTTGTTCGGAATAAACTCTCGAGCTATTCAACAATTTTTATAGAATTTGGCTTAACTTAATGTAATTTGGTCTAACTTAAAAGATGGGATAGTTTTTATTTCGATTAAGTGCGTATTTAGAGTAGCCCTCATACAAACATATTTTTTAAATATCATTTTCTCGAAGACCGCTTAATCGATTCTCATGGAATATACACCACGTGGGTTTTATATTAAAAGACCTTAAAAAAATATTAAGTGTACATACTTAGGGTGGCCCTCATGCAAAAATATTATATGTAGAATTTTCACGAATTGTTTCTTAAATGCTTCTTATGATCTATGGAAGATTTTTGCAATGTTTCGTTTAGAAAAATGGGCGATGACATACCCTCCAAATTCGTCATAGCTCATCAACTACTGAACGCAGATGAATGGGACTTGATATAAAAGATACGGTATGTTTCACTAGAATGGGCAGGACAACGTCTGTTGGAACAGCTTGTATTTATATATACAAAACAATTTTTAATTTTAATAATAGTAGATAAGAGGTCTTCTTAATATTCAGCCTTAAGAGTTAACTAAATTTTTTCTATGATATTTATACGATAAGCTTCTATCGTAGCTAAATCTGCAAACTCCTCCATAATCACAAAGGTCTACCGTTAAGAATAAGATCTTAATTTAAATTTTTGTTTTTATACAAATTTTTACAAGCCTCAGTTTTAAACATCAAAAAATTAAGTAGTTGAACTTTTTTCTTTTGAACATTAAACATACAGAGTTATTAAACATTTTAACACATATGTAAATATAATAAAGCTGTTTTTCCCAGCGGGTAAGGAAACATTTAAAAATAAATTCTAATTAATGTTAAAATATTTATATTCTCTTAATCATATTGAAAGGTAACATCTTTCTCAAGTACAACCGCTAGCAAATGAGAAAAAACTATGAAAACTTGATTGAGCGTTTACTATGAGCGTTGTAAAAATATTATTAATTTCCTTAGTATATTCGCACCTGATTGTAGCTTATCAAGTATGCACATTTATTTATTACTTTATGCGGCATTTAATTGCGATCAGCTCTGTTGCAAAGTACAGGAATTCGATTTTCATTAGTTCTGTTTTGCTTTACAACCAAGTCGGATCAAAAATTGTGAGGAGTAAATATAATATTCATTATTGAGGACATTCTGCCGTTGGTAATAATTTTTTGTTGCTTAAAATCATTAATAAGGAGCTTTAGAGTAAGCATAAAAATCCTGCTGTAGGCAGGCCTGGATTTAGAAATCTTTCACTAGTAAATATACATAGAAAAAAAATTTGTAATATCAAAATTGAGGACTTTTTTTTTTTTTTTTGTTTATAAACATTTTTAGGTAGTTTAGTGCATACAATCCCAGTATTTGCACTTTTTTCCCCCAGTGTAAATAAATTTAAAAAATTCAAAAAAAATTTCAAAGTTCCCAATATTGCCGCCCCTAAAATCGTGCCGCCCTAGGCACTGGCCTAGTGTGCCTCTAAGGTAAATCCGGCCCTGGCTCTAGGTATATAGGCACTTCTACAAAAAACGCTCAAGTCTAGTAAGTCTAGCCTACTATATATATATCGAATATCTCGAATATTAAACTTATTGTCAAATTGTCTTACAATCTCCACCAAACAGACAGACCAAACTGTTCAATTTCAGTACACAAAAATTTATATTTCTTTAACCTCGTAGGCATCCAGTAAAAATAGATTTTTGAGAATACTAATCTTTAGGGGAGTTGCCTCCTCTTAAAAATAACAAATTTTACTTTTTCCATACAAAAAACGATTTTTTTTTGTCTTATTACATAAAGTTGCAAAAACATAAACTTCGAGCACAGTATCCTTGCATAAATGGGTGTGGCACTTCCCATAGTAGCAATAACTTTCAGTTATTATAACTATGGTATTTTCGTACAGTTACAAAATTTAATGTAGAAAATGGCGGTATTGTAGAAGTAGAAGTGGTGCGCAAAATTTTTTTTGTGGGCCTCTCACAACCAAGCCACTATTCTGGCGGCTGACGCTTATTTCCATTATTAGCTATACTTAAACTATCATTTGAAAAAAAACTAAGTGGGAGTAAATTGCCTCCAAAAATGCAACGCTGCCTCCCGTACTATAACTTCTTCTTAAGTTAGTCCATTTTTGCGCGAATAGGTTGGTTTAATGAAAATATTCCTGATGCATAGTAAAAGCAAACATTTTGTTCAAATATTGTAGATAATTAACCAAAATCTTTAAGCATGGTAAAATAGTTTTTGTTAATTTTTAGACCTCATATTTTTATCATATTTTTTCAGGGTTTTAAACGTTACGCTTATTACCATGTTAATTTTTTCCATTGTATTGATATTTGGAATATCATATGCCCTTCCGCAGAGCACAAACGTAGAGGAAATCGCAGAACATCAATCAGAAGACTATAAATCATGTGGAAAGGCAAAACTTTGCGTGCCTATGTTTCTATGTAAAAACGATGTAATTGTAACTGATGGAACAAATCTTATCGACACTCGTACTCCTAAAAGCACAAATAGTTCCAGCCGTGAGAGAAGGCAAGCATCTTCTTTAGAAGAAAATGACTGTGGCTATTTGGAAGTATGTTGCAACCGGCCAGATAAAGTGAGTGAATCTTTTTCATATATATTTATATATATATGGGACGATCCATGTCAACCGGATCAGTGCTGTGTCCAAAATTTGGATTGACCAAAATAATCGCCCGAGAGCTCATTTTGAAGCTTAGAACATCTACTTACAGATTTCGTGCGCGCCTTTGAAAATTCAAAGTGGCGGATTCAATATGGCGGCCGGAAGCCGGCGCAAAATAAAATATCCAGCAATAAAAGCTTGTAAAAATAAAAATTCCGATCGGATCGTTTTTTGGCTTAAATGGCAGCTCTTAAAAAGTTAGCGTGGAAGGTTGACAGATTCATCATGGCGGATCCAACATGGCGGTCAAAAATCCAATATGGTGGCCGAATTTTTGAAAGTCATCCGATTTGCACCAATTTCGGTAAACAAGGGTTTCAGGGGTAACTGATCACGAATCCAAAATCAGATTTTAAAAAATCAAGATGGCGGATCCAAGATCGAAGATGTATTTTTTAAAAATCAACCGACCGGCGGAAACTCAATACTCAAATCCACCATATTGGGTGCTCCATCTTGAATTTTAAATTTTTGACCTTGAAATCATATTCAGCGACCCCAGAAACCTCCGTGTACCAAATTTGGTAAAATAGAGCCTCAGATTCGTAATCGGCGAACCTAAAATCTCCTGTATAACAAATTTGGTACAAATCGGTTAGTTTTTAAAAAATACGTCCGCTACCTTGGATCCGCCATCTTGACTTTGTAAAATCTGACTTCGGATTCGTGATCAGCGACCCTCAACACTCTCGAATACTAAATTTTGTGCAAATCGGTAGACTTTCCAAGATTTTTCCACCATATTGAGTATTTGACCGCCATGTTGGATCCGCCATCTTGGATTCTGTCAACCTACCACGAAAGCTTTTTAGGAGCTACAATTTGAGCCAAGAAACGACCCGATCGGTTGTGAATTTTAATTTTTACAAGCTTTTATTGCTGGACACTCGAATTTTCTCCACCTTCCGGCCGCCATGTTGGATCCGCCATTTTAAATTTGCAAAGTCGCGCATCATATCTGAAAGAAGATGTCCTAAGCTTCAAAATTAGCTCTCGTTTAGTATCTTTGGTCTCTTCAAATTTTGGGCACAGCACTGATCCGGTTGACATGGATCGTTCCATATGCACATTAGATATTTTTTAAAAAATCTCATGTTTTAGAATTCTTTGCGAACACAAGAAATTCGAAAATTTATTCACATTCGAGTTTATGCTCATTTAAAAAAAAATAAATAACCTAGGGTCACCAGAGCTGCAATTTTTTTTTATTTTTTTTAAATAAGGATATTCATGCTCGAATATGAATAAATTTTCGATTTTCGAGTGTTCCCGAAGACTTCTAGAACATGAGATTTTTTTGAACATGTCTAATCTACATGTATGTTATATAGAAGCAAATTATCATTTTTTTTTAAATTTCAGTCGAATATGCCAATTGTTAAAGCAGTTCCAAATACTTTAACTGAGGCAATTATGAAACCTGTGGATTCAGAAAATTATGTCGGCTGTGGCCATCGCAATCCTGATGGAGTAGGATTCATAAGGTTTACTCATGCTACAGCCTTTGAAACACAATTCGGTGAATTCCCTTGGACGGTTGCTGTTCTAAGTAAAAATAAAAGTCCAGAAGGAGAAACTTTTAATGTGTATGAGTGCGGTGGATCACTGATAGCTCCGACTGTTATTGTAACTAGTGCAGATTGCGTGAAAGATCGATCAGCGAATTCGTTGGCTGTGCGCGCTGGTGAATGGGATACTCAGACAAAGGACGAACTATTTTCAGATCAAGATCGTAACGTTAAACAAATAATTTTACATGAAAAATTTAACAAATCTACACTATTTAATAATATTGCACTATTAATTGTGGACAGTCCATTTGAATATCAGGAAAATGTACAACCCATATGCTTACCACCACAAAACACAAACTTTGATCTCTCCCGTTGTTATGCCACTGGTTGGGGAAAAGATAAATTCGGAAAAGAAGGCAAGTACCAAGTATTTCTCAAAAAAATCGAATTGCCAGTTATGCCAAGGGACCGGTGCCAAGTAAACTTACGCACGACACGTTTAGGAAAATTGTTCGATTTGCATGAGAGCTTCATATGCGCAGGTGGTGAGGTTGATAAAGACACTTGCCAAGGCGATAGTGGATCCCCATTGGTTTGCCCCATAGCTGGCAAAGATGGCCAATTCTATCAGGCTGGTATAGTAGCCTGGGGCATTGGATGTGGCGGAAAAAATATTCCTGGTGTATATGCAAATGTGGTTCACTTACGACCATGGATTAATGAGAAATTGTCTAAGATGGGAATTAACTTTCGTCATTTTACAGCCTAATTAGTTAGTTATGTCATTATTTCAATAGAAAGTTATGTATATCCTTCGAATATTATTATAATAAAAGTGTATGAATAAATACTGCTAGATTTCATAAATTGTTCAAATTTCACAATGACATATATATAAAGAATAATAATCGGTGGTTATGACATGGTTTTGGAATGGTTGCACTGTCGCAACAAAAATTTTAACTGGTACTGAAAATTTTCTAAAAGTTATGTAATTGTAATCAGGTGTTCGACGTAACTATATAGCTAGATATGTACCTATATTATTTACTCTACACAATATTATACACGTGTAAATCTCTTCCTTTGAGATCCTTAATATTGTTGCCTAGCGAGCGTTCTATCATTTTACTGATTTCAAGCACTTGGATAAAATCTTCAAAACATGTGAACGTCTTCTTTAAATTATTTCTCTTCTCTTCTTCTTTCGTTTTATTAACGTATCAAACCACAACAGACTAAGGGTGGAGAATGAGGGTATAATTTCAGTTGGAATTATGTAAATTTTTAGCAGCACGTAACTTTTAGATTATATTAAGGTGGAGGTCCCTTGCTTGAAGGTATTGTAACCTAAAAATCTTTTGTAACGGACTAAAGCTAAAGCAATACAAAAGAAAAGTGCTGATTTTATTTGCTAACGATTGACTGATTTTGATTGAATCAAGGAATTAAGTACTCTTCTATGCTCTGTAGTTTAATCACCTTCCTGGCAAAGGCTACACTCAGTTTCATAGGAAGCACATTACCTGATGAGATGATTTTTGCCTCTAACAATTATATTTGAACATTATTTTATCGAACTTCAGCCGATAGCAAACACCGATATTCATGTGAAATATCACATATCAAAGGCAGCAGTTGAAAAAATTTAATATGGTAATTGGTGACATATCTCAGCCAGTAATTGAGCAAGGCGTGCCTTGGAGAAGGCCTGCTAGCACTGCTGCAGATTATAAGAAGTCTTCTCAAAACTAAACTTTCATGCAAATAAAAATATAGTCATAGAAGGTTATTATGCCTTCCCACAGCAGACGTGCTATCAGGCCTGATAGTAGAAGGCAAAGAATAAGGACTCCATGTGTTTTTTTATTTCATATATTGCTTTTTTTTATGATTCTACATTACGTTTTTGTCATCTACATTGTATATATATGGAAAGGAGTAAAAAACGGTGTGCATGTTGCTAGACAGGTCTTCTGTTTCATAAATTAAGATAACGTCAACAAAAATAATCATAGAAAAAAACAACGAACTCAAAGTCTCACGACGTATTAATAAAATTAAATTTTTTCCAAGTACTTCTAACAGGCCTGTTATGGCAAACAAAGGCCTGCTTCGGAAGGCCATTTTTATCGTCTCATTTCATGTAAAAAAGAAAAAATGTTTGAAAAGAGGTGGGAAGGCCTGATACTTTCCAAGGTCGACCATTTAGAAGCACTGCAAGCTCCTGGCTTTGCCCACTGGGATTTTTCGACTATTACCACATACAAATTCATATACATATGTATGTACACTAGGGTGGTTCTTAAGGAAAAAAAATTGGGGACGCCCCCCAATCGGTTCAAAACAGGATAAAAATATTTAAAAAATTTATTTAAAATTTTTATCTTTAACCCTTACTGACCCTATTTCAATGTGAAATTTGATTTAAACAAAAATCAATTGCGACGCCCTCCCAATCGGTTCGAAACAGGATAAACAAATTTAAAAAATTTATTTAAAATTTTTATCTTTAACCCTTAGCCTATTTCAATGTGAAATTTGACTTAAGCAGCCATATTTTTAAACTAAATTTTCTCAAGTGGTTTTAATTTTAAGAAAGAATATATTCAAAAAAAGTATCGTACGGATCTAGTTTTCGAGATATAGTCATGTGATGTTGCGGATATTGCTTTTCTCAAAATCATTATAAGTTGGGAACTCTTAAATAGATCTTATTGTATATTAATGTCATATGAAAGTAATTCTCCTCGCTATGGCAAGGCTTTGGTAGTTGATCAGTGCTCGCAGCTGATATTTCAGTACCCTCTGCTCGATGACTACTTTAATTTGATATATAATTTATTGCTGTAGCTATTTTAGGGTTCGTATTTGATTTTCACTTAAGTCAAATTTCATTTTGAAATAGGCTGAGTAAGGGTTAAAGATAAAAATTTTAAATAAATTTTTTAAATGTTTTTATCCTGTTTTGAACCGATTCGGGGGTCGTCGCTTTTGATTTTCGCAAAAAACACAAATAAGAACCACCCTAATGTACACACCTACTCATATATATACTCATCAGACCAGCTTTGGATAATATCGTGTTTGGATTCATTGGATCCATGAATTATATTTGGATTCTGATCATGAGGTGTACAAAGTACATTTATGTATTTTTATTATATTTTGCATACAATGCGCCATCTGTCATCTTTTTCTGTCATTTCTTGTTTGTACAAAGCTTTGTTTAACCATCGTTTTAAAGATATGCTATGATCTATTTATCTAGTTTCTGGCGTTGCGCTACCCATGTGAAATTTGGCGTTTCTTCCGGTTGTTAATATATTTATTTGTTCTTTGTCGACTGATAACCAGGGCCGAATTAAGGCGAAAGCGAAGCCTACGAACGTAGGGCGCCAAGAGCACCAAAAAAGGGCGCCGAAAGCGCCAAACGAGGAATCCAAACTGAGCCAAACTAACGCACCAAGCCTTAACTTGTATCTGAAGTGAAGACTGTTCAACGTTCTCGCGGTTAAGAATGGCGCCTTTAATGGATACTTCTGTCCATGAGTTTCACAAGCTATAGTTTGTATTGTTGTGTACGCCACATTTGGATAGCCTACACAATTGTATACTTTTGGCATTGAATTTTTTTCAAGTCAACCTTGTGAGTAAGCACCTTCAGAAAATAACAGCTATGAAACTAATAGAGAGGGTGAGATGCTTCCTGAAAAATTTAAGATCAGAATAGGATTTGAATAGCGTTATCACTGATGAACTTGCTGAACAGATTGATGCGAATTCTGATTTTGAGATAGTAACGAATATGCATCCAAGGAGAATCAAATGCAATTTGATTAGGAACAGTCAGATCAACCAAGCATTTCAGGGAAGAAATTTTTTTGAAATCAACTTCTTCTATTCAGTCCTGGATGTAGCTATCGTATCACTTGACGGCAGATTTCAGTAAATGAAAAGTCATAGTGATAATTTTTCCTTTTTATATGACATCCAAGCATTATCCCTTTGTTGTCAATTTCAACTTTAAAAAAACTGTCGAAATCTACGGAAGACTCTCACACATGGAGAAGAATGTGATATCAATGGACAAGAAATGCAAAAAGAACTAATTATCCTAACGCCGATGTGCCATCTGGAACTTCTACAATAAATCCACTAAACTACAAGAATGATGAAATTGGACATTTCTAGCTTAAGATATGGGTTTTAAAGTGAAAAGAGGTCGAAAAAATTAAAAGATCACAATATCTTGAAAACTGTACCATTTAAAAAATTTTTATTTTCACACAGCAAAAAAAAGTACATAAGGAAAGTAGACTTTCATCAAAGGAACATTAAAAAATCATTTTGTAAACTAGTGTTATTCAAGTAAAATTTTTCTAAATTGTTTGAAACACATAATTTGTCTTTAAATCTATCAACACGGGCACTCATTTTCTAGATACTTGCCAATATCCTTAATTAACTTACAATATAGGGGGGGGGCGCCAAATTAGCTTTTGCCTGCAGCTTAAATTGACCTTCGTCCGCCCCTGAAACCCGGAATACATACAAGCAATGCCTGCTGCCTGGTCGAATTCTGTCCCAAACATGGACAAGGAAAAGTTTTTTGAAAAAAGCTTATGGTTTAAGATTCCGAATTGAAATATATCGCAAACGATAGACCTTGATGAGCCCTTCCCATACTGTAATCTTATGCACTCGACTTTTCTATAGCCGGCTTTTGGGCGTTATCATTGGCTTACAATAACATTTAGTTCAGAGCCCATCAAATGGGGAACAATTTTTTTAATGAAACTATACTTATTAATTTTCAGATAAGGTTAGGTTAGGTTAAAAGGGTTGCTTGCATAGCAAGATGCACTCGGAGGCAGTTTGCCCATTGTGATACCCTACATATATATATAAAATGTTCTCCTCCTTCTCCTTTAAAAGTCCTATTGAATGGGGGCGAACCACTCAAAAGCCTTGGTGAAATTGAGGATGCTGGTGAGTTCCAACTCAGCTAGTTCCTCAAGACCAACAAAGACCGCAGAACCAAAATATTTGATTCGTCTCCTAATTTTCCCGCGGCACTCACAGAGCAGGTGTTTAACCGTCTCATCCTCTTCTTCATCTCCGCAACTCCTGCAGAAATCTCTGAAAGCAGCACCATATTTGGCGGCCATAGGGCCAATAACACAGTGCCCCGTCAGTACTCCTAAAACAGGCCTTAGCTCTCCTCTTCTGAATCTTAAGAGAGATTGCGTACTTCCCGGATTCAGTTTAGGCCACGTGATTCGAGACGTTCTGTATCCGGCGGTAAGGTTCCACCTTCTGTATGTTTGTTTCATGATTATGCCCTCTATCCGATAGTGTAGTACTGCCAATGGTATCTTAAGGTCTACCACTTGTTGATTCTCCAGTTGTTTTGATCCTACTCTTCACACATTCTTCAGCTTTCTCATTTCTGGAAATACCCTTATGACCGGGCACCTAGCATGCTGTCGGATCGAATGTAGTGATTCCCTGCAGTGTTCTACACACCTAGACTTCACTATTTTGGCGTTCAGTGCTTTGATCGCTGCCTGACTGTCCACACATATGGTAATGATGGAGGGAGTAAGCTCCCTGTTCTGTATCATCTGTGTGGCTTGATCTATGGCATAGATTTCAGCTTGAAAAACGCTGCAATGGTTTGGTAATCTAAAAGACATCTCCACACCCATATTATCCGAGTACACACCCGCTCCTGTGCCGAACTCCATCTTGGATCCATCTTCGAAGATGGTTAGCCCTTTTCCTTGCAGAACGGTGCCTGAGTTACAATCTGCTCTTGTTGGAAAGTTGATGTTGTAGGCAGTGTCAAAGTCAAGTATTGGTACTCGGTAGTCACTTGCCGTGAGGCAGAGTTCCCGCTGCATATCTTGCAAAACAGACATGTGACCCTCAGAGTTTTGAAGCTTGTTGCATTCTTTTTACCTAAGAATCCCTTTTACCGCCATATTCCTGATGTATAGGTCAATAGGCAGAAGATGTATTATAATTACCAGGCCCGCCTGTGGTGTCGATCTCACTGCTCCTGTTATACAAAGGCAGGCCAGTCTCCGCACCCTACGAAGCTTGTCAAGTAGTGACTTGGTGTTGGCAGCATTCCACCATACCAGTGCTCCGTGAGTTAAAATAGGTCTGATGACCGCCGCATACATCCAGTGTACTATGTACGGTTTAGCACCCAATTTTTTCTCAAATGTTCTGTTACATGTGTAAAAAGCGCTCAGTGCCTTTCTAGTTCTTTCATCTACGTTCCTCTTCCATGATAGCTTAGAATTCAGAATGACTCCGAGATATTTCGCTTCTTTGGCGAGAGCGAGTGTCGTACTATTTAACGTTTGCAGTTTAAACACTGGCATTTTATATTTCCATGTGCACAAAATGAGTTCGATTGATACCAAGTCCGTTCCTATTTGCCCAAACTAGCAGTTTTCTTAAAGCTGACTCCATCAGTTCACTAATCGTAGAAATAAACTTTCCCTTTATCAGTATGACGACAGCATCTGCGTAGGTAACCACCTTAATCTTCGATCTTTCCAGTGAGCATAAAATTTCATTTATGACAAAATTCCACAGGAATGGTGATATAACGCCGCATTGTGGGGTACCTCTCTTAACTGCTTTCCTGCTCCTTGATGTCCCCAGGGTGGAGCTCATAACCCTGTGGCTCAGCATGTTGTTGATCTACAGAGTTATTTTGCTATTTACCCCTATAAGTTCCAATGCGGTACTAATTGACATTAATTCAACGTTGTTAAAAGCATCCTCTATATCCAGAAAAGCACCTAGAACATATTCTTTTACATGTAAATCAGTTTCAACGAAGCTAACGATCTCATGCAAAGCAGAGTCCACAGACCTACCTTTCAGGTATGCGTGTTGCAACTTACTGAAGTTGTGCTCATTTAGAATGCTTTCCACGTGCAGACCTACCAGTCTCTCTAGTGTTTTTTTATATAAACGACGATAGACTAATTGGCCTGTAGTCCTTGGCAGAATCATGATTCGCCTTTCCCGCCTTCGGCATAAAGATGACCCTAACATCTCTCCATCCCCTAGGAATATACCCTAAGGCTATACACCCCCTGAAGATCCTAGTCAGATAAAATTTTTCGTGATATTATTTCTAAATTTTATATGTCCTCGTTACCTAAATCAAATCTTTTTTGAATTACACTTCACAGTAACAAGAATGCATCAATTATTGCTTTGCAAAATGTACGAAATTTCAAAAGTGTGTACGAAAGTACCAAAACGCAAAAAGTAATTTAAAAATTTATCAGTTTTGGTACAAATGTGCCAGCTAATGCAGCGTTTTTTCACATTTTTACTGTGTGAATGTTGTATTAACTATTAGGCTGTCTTTTGAAGCGATTTTAAGCTTGATATTTTCCTTATTTTTATAGTTTGTAATATCTATTAAATGTTATAAATAAATTTCAATAAATTGCATCCACAAAAATTTTAGTGTGAAATCATTGAAATTTTAATTTAATTTCAGTTCTTTCAAATTTTTTGTTCCTTAGAAAGTATTTGTTCCATTGAAAGCGAGAAAATTGCACATTTTATGATAAAAGAACAATTAAAAATGCAATTGTATGTATCAGCCACCAAACTTAAATATTTCGATTTGAAAATATGTAAATGGATTTGGGCCAATTTCAAAAAAAATTGGCTCGTATAAAAATGACCTTTGATAATCGTGGGAAGAATACGTCATTACTTCACCGACAACACAATAAATCAATAGATATTAATTTTTCTAAACAAGAATTACATGTTTTACAGTCAGTAAAAAAAACATGCACGTGAAATACTATACAAAGATTTGCTATCGTACGAGCACATGATCAAGAGTTGTTTAACAACTTTACCTGATTATAGCTGAGCGCGCAACTGAAATTATTTTTCATTTCGATCGTAGATTTCGTTATCAAGCTTCCATTGCAACCCTATTAGTTACCTTTTGCTACTCAAGCAACTCGGACATAAACATCTTTGGAAGAAGTTCTGTCAGTGGAGAGCGGCTTGTGATATTATCTCATCGATATCGCGGATATATTCAAAGATCCGGTATGAGTAATTTTGTTTTTATTGAAATAAATAGATATTATTTATGAGAAACTCAGCTACATAAATAATGTGTAAATGAACCTGTTCTCGTTGTTTATTTACATTTATTCTGGAACATGCATGAGTAATAAGAATCTTAACGATGTAACTACAAGAGTAAAGACAGCTATGGCTGTAAATTCGTTGAAGCCCTATAAATTGACGGGACCTAACGCAATATACCTACCCAGTAGACAATAACAACATGTTCTAGGAAGACTATATAGTAAATCCAATAATTTACTCATTTTCGAGTATATTCTCAATCAAAAAAAAAAAAAAAAAAACTTCAAGTGTTGCTACCAGAGCTACAAAAATTTAATTTTTTGAAATTTGAGCAAAATTGAAGAAAACTGCATTTATTTCTTAATTAAAATTATATTCTTTAAGTTTTTTCACAAGTTCAAAAATACATTTTTTTACGGCACATCTGTACGTCCTGTATTTCTTCAAAACAAAACTGGGATAGCATACTGAAATACAGGACTGCCCCGGGAAATACGTGACGGATCGTTACCGTATATATGATGCATATGTTCTCTCATTTGTTTTAAACCGATTAATAATAATTTTTCACCACTCAAATTTCCAAAAAAACTTGTATTTTAACGACGGTTAGGATTCATTGCTCTGCTAATTTTTTCGCCACTAAAATATAAATAAAATGTCGGTCTCACTAATTTAATTGCCGCGTAAGTCTACATAAATTAAACGTCGCTCAAAATTTATTAAACAACAGCTCGTTTAAATCCAGCCCATTTTAAATACTTTAGATATTTAATATAGATAAATAATTCTGATGGCATATGTATCTACTAAATAAATATTTTACTCATGCGAATAATTTTTTCAATTGTTTAAATTTAAGTATTTTTTTTTTCAGGATTTCAAACATGGTATTAACAATATGTTATCTGCCAATTTTATTTCTAATTGGAATATCATATGGTCTCCAAAAAAGTTCCAAATTAGATGATACCGTTCATAGTATTTTAATTGAAGATTGTAATAAGGAAGGTAATCAACCTTGTCCAGAAACGGAATCTAAGTCAGTGACAGAAACTCTAACACCAAAATATCAATCATGTGGAAAACAAGGATTATGCGTCCCGAGATTTCTTTGTAATAACAATGAAATTGTTACCAGTGGAGCAGGTGTCTTCGATCCACGTATAGATGTAACTGAATGTACAAAAGCCTTACATTTATGCTGTAATAAGCCAAAAGAGGTACGTGAATCTTGTTCTTAAAACTGTTTCTTAAAACAAATTGTCAATTTAGCTTCATTTTGTATTAAAAAAAAGGACGCAGTCATTACAACAACACCAATTATTACACCTGGAGTAATTCTCCCACCAGTGCGCCAGGAACAACAGGCTGACTGTGGCTATCGCAATCCTGATGGAATAGGGCTTGCTAGGATTGATAGTAGTGGTAGTACAGACCACGAAACAGAATTTGGTGAATTTCCATGGATGGTTACTACTTTTTACGAAATACCCGATACAGACGGAAATCCTACCTATCGTTATGCGTGTGGTGGATCACTGATAGCTCCCACAGTTGTAGTAAGTGCGGCACATTGCGTGAGAAAATTTGTAGCCAGTAATTTGACAGCGCGCGCTGGTGATTGGGATATACATTCAAAAACCGAAATACTTCCGGATCAAAATCGTCAAGTTGTCGAAATAATTTTACATGAAAATTTCAACAAAGCTTCTTTACATAATGATATTGCATTATTGATTGTAGATAATCCATTTAAATACGAGCAGAATGTGAGACCCATATGCTTGCCACCACCAAATACAAACTTTGACACCTCCCGTTGTTACGCCACTGGATGGGGCAAAGATAAAGATGGGAAAGAAGGCGTTTATCAAATGATCTTGAAAAAAATCGATTTGCCAATAGTTCCAAGAAATAAGTGCCAAGCGAACTTGCGTGAAACACGTTTGGGTGAATTTTACAATTTGCATGAGAGTTTCATTTGTGCGGGAGGTGAGTTAGGAAAAGATACTTGCACGGGAGACGGTGGATCTCCATTAGTTTGTCCAATTGAAGGTAAAGACAATCAGTTTTATCAGGCTGGTATTGTGGCATATGGTGTTGGATGTGGTGAAGAAAATGTTCCTGGTGTTTATGCAAGTGTGGCCCACTTACGCCCTTGGATAAATGAAAAGTTATCTCAGATGAGAGTTGAGTTTAGTCATTTTACAGCATAAACAAATGTTATATTATATAAATCCAATTAAAAATTTTGTTTTTATAAAGAAATTATGTTAATACTCGTATAATTTGACAAATAGCTTTTGATTAATTTGACAAATATCTTTTTAATAGCATTTTGTCTTACACTTCGTAGGCATTTGTTCTTAGATACTTAACAAGTGGCGTCAATTCGGTAGGGCTGGGAAGGGCATTGCCCCCCCCCAAGGATCTGATACTAGGTATTATTCAATACAACAATTAAATAAAACCAATAGTGGTGGAATTATAATTCTTGCCCCCCCCAAGGTTTTGGTGAAGTGACGCTCCTGTATTTAACCAAAAAATTTGATGAAACATGTAATAATTATTTTTGTTTATTTATAAGTATAATTATAATTAACAATATAACTATAATATACGATACAAGAGACTTAGGTCAAATAGTATAGGTCTGCATTTTCAATTATTTTAATTCTAAAATGTCCTGAAATTCTCATTTGATTGAGAAAGATTACATTTCTTTAATATTGGCAATGAACGCTGTTGTTCATATTTTGCAATATGTTCCCTTTTTCATTATATTTTCATTACCCGAAATAACAAAAAGTGTATAATAATAATATGTACGAATAATGAGAATAATGAGTACGAATCTGAGTTGCGCTCACTAAGACTGTGTTTGACCCATTTTCGGAAAATCTTTTGTTTGCAAACGATAGATAAAGCTCGAAAAAGGATTTTGGACTTTTTTCACTTTGGGTGGCTCCGGACCCTGGAAAAAGCTGTTTTTCTCTTGGAATGTCCACAGACCATAGATAAATGCGATAACTCGGCGAAAAAAAAAGATATTTTAGAAAACTCAATGGAGTTTGAAAGAGGAAGACTTTTATTTTAAGATTCTACACATAGTTTTTTGAAAAAAAAGTTCACGATGCTACTATACTTAACCTCAAATACATGTATAAAAACAGTGTTTTTTCAACTTTTGGGTTAGAATATCTCAAAAACCTTACGCGATAGAGCAATTCTGAACCCAGATTCCGGTTCAAGATATCTCGAAATCTAATAAATCAGCATTGAAATCAAAATAGGGTGAAAAAATTCGAATTTGTAGGACTATGTTATCAGCTTAAGCTATCAATTGCAAAAAAAATTAAGCGGAAGGAAATGTCTTCGAAAATGCAACGCTATTACCCGGACTATAATATGATTCAAGCAATCAGATTTATTTTCCAATCTTATGTCGGGAATTTCGATTTGAAAGCAGATACATTCTTAGGATTGATAAGGGATAAGGGGTAAAATTGTTTTTGAATATTTTCTGAATTTTCTGCTTTTCGTGTACCTTGGAATGTTCCTTGAACCGGTCCTAATTGCAAAGTTTTTCTGTGTCGTGAAATGTTTTACGAATATAATTCAGAAATTTTCCTCGGAGCAAAAGTTACGGTAAAGGTATAGGTAAAGTAGGCAATTTAAAATGGTTTAAGTGGTAGATCTGCTACTAAAAAGGACAGGATCGTAAAAGCAAATTTAATTCACCATTTAGCTAAAATTTGATTATCTGGAAGCACTATATTGATATATCTTTATTTTTTTTTATATTTATTATTTATTTATTAATTCATTTCTTCATCAAATACAATATTTAGTACTTTCGATTCAATATAACATAAGATACATCAGGTAGGCTAATAAAATATGTATTAAATGAAAAAATAACTGTAATCTACAGCACACAAGGGGCTAGAGACGAGAACAGTTGCTTAATTATATAGAAAATATTACAATAGGTATAAGTGTGGGGTCGAAAAGTAAATGGTACAATTATTCAAAAAAAAAATTAAATTAAAATAAACTTAATTTAATTAAATAAAATCAAATAAAACTAAAATTAAATTAAACAAACAAATTAAATATGGTAAATTAAAAATTTAATAAAGAGCAAAAAATAAAAAATTAATTAAAAAAAAAAAATTACTATGACTGCAAAGCATATAAACAAAATTAAAATAAAGTAAAAACAGAAGCAAAAAATCTTAGAATTTTTTAAATTGCATCACATATAAGAACATCAATATCATTATAAGAAAGGTTTGAAAGCCATAACTTAACGTTTTTTAGAAATGCTGGTTTATTTCGGACTATCCGTAAATGAAGGGGTAAAGCGTTAAAAAGTCTGGGTGCAACGGATGTGTAAAAGTTCAAGAATAATTGGGAGTTGTGTTGAGGTACTGAGACATAACTCAAATTATTTAATCCAAAATTAATCATAAAAAACTATTTAGTACAGAGGAAAGATAAGGTACAATGCCTGATTGTATCTTAGACCACTTTGGCATTCTAAAGCAAAAGGTATTTTTCGTGGGTTTGGAAAAAAGACTGTGGCTTTTTGTATTCATGCCATTATAACGAAAATATCAGTTTAAAATATAGAGACGTCAGAGAATTGAGATTTGCTCAAAATTGGTCCAAGGTATACGCACATCCCCTAACATTCAACAAAATAAATATAGTATGTTATGTCGCAGATATTTTGAGAAACATTTATAAAAATAATAATATAATCTAATACATATATTTTTTTGCTGAGGTTCCTGTTCAGTACTATACATACATACATATACAGTTCGAATATGTATTAAAGACAAAAATGGTCAACTAGCTGCTAATATGTACTAGGTTCAAACGATGTCGATGCATGTTCCCATAATCACATTTAAACATTCCGATCTAGGGTTATCCGAGATGTCAACAACAAAAACATTAACGTCGACAGTATCAACAGTAAAAATACAGCAACGTCGCATATTACAGGAACAACACCAATTTCCGCAAATGAGATTATTTTTCAAAACTGTTTTACATCTCAATCAAAGATTTCGCTATTAAGCTTTCTTTCCACTTTATTACTCAGTTACCTTTTGTTGCTCAACCGAATCAAACATAAAGAATTTTAGAAGTTGTGCTGTAAGTGGACAGTTGTTTGTGATATTATCTCATCAATAACGCGGAAATATTCTGTGAGATCCGGTACGAGTAATTGATGTGAGTAGAAATTATTTAAAAATTAACATGGCTTTGTTTCTTGTATTTGGTTTAAAGTTGAAAAAAATTAAGTTTCGTACATAACGCGTTGCTAAAAAATGCACGGCTTATAAGAATCTTAACGATGATATAGTTTAAGTTCTATAAGTCGCTTGCACCTTACGGAATATGCCCAGCTATTCTGGCGAGGGTCGTAGCACATTCATTATAAGTAGGGTTAATAAGTTCAACGTTTGCAAATTGTGGAAAGTTACTTAATTCACTTACATTCTAATTTTAAATTCACTCAAAACTTACATGGTTTTTTAGCAATCATGACGTCAATTGGCCGCCATAATCACGTTATTTCACATCACTGACTTATTACTTTGTTGCAATGTGTGTAGTTTCTGGTTCGTGCTAATAAACTACATAGCTTTGAAAAATCACACAAATGAGCGATTGCTCTGGAATTGCTTTCTGGAAAAAGTGATCGAAAGCTTAACTTTTAGACTACGCTAAGGTACAGCAGAGGAGTGTTAAGAACTATTGTATGAGTGCTTACACTGAGAAAAAAATTTACTAGAAACTGGTTAATTCAACTAGAAGACGTAATATTTTGGCGTCAAGTTAAAATATTGTTATTTCAACTAGAAATCTGATTGCAAATAGCTAAAATGAATCTACTTAAGGAGCATTCCATGGTTGGTACGGAACAAATCGTACGCATTTCACAAGTTAAGATGTTTAATTCAAAGCAAACTAAAATGTTATCATACAAAGCATCTAGTACATTAATTTTGTATGATTGAGATCAAAATCAATTAATTGTATTAGTAAATAGGGAGTAAAGTAATTCGTTCGTACGGGACAGCCCTAGTCCACTATACTTTTCATTTTTTGACTTTTTTACGAAATTTCAGCAAAACTAATAACCTTTAAAAATAAAAAAAAATATTGTTGGTAGACTTAAGTTCAGAGTTAATAAATAAAAACGAAATTGTTTGCACGGGGCACTTTTGTTTGTACGGGACTCTTACGAAAATCAGATATTGAGAATTCGTTTTGAACCATTTTTGAAATGAAAACTTAACACTATGACTGTCTAAAACGTGTTTCATGCATGTTACTTCAAGGTCATCAATTGATATTTGATGAAATTTTGGCTTTGCAGCTTTCCATGGATCGAAATTTTGAATTTTCCCATATATTTTTGACTCAGAAATGAAGGAAATCCTTTTAGAAGGTACTCTATTTTCAGACCAAATTTTTGGGCTGCCACTTATAAAAGATAAATTGGCCTTAAAAACGGACATGATTCGACAAGGCAACCTTATACATATATTCTATTAAGCTCTTCGATCTCTATCGTTTGGCACACATTTCAAGTTATTGTCTTCATTAATGAAAATTGACCCCAGAAACCGGTGAAAACCTGTAACAAAATTACAAAATTGGCGAAAATTCGGGCGTTTTCGGGCATCAGAACAGGCTTTGGCAAGGCAAATGCATTGCTATCATTCCCGAAAATCTTATCTTGTAATCTTATACACTTGACTTTTCTACATCGGGATCTTGGACTACTTGTCTTTAAATTCTGGATCATTCTCTTCTTTCTTTTTTTTCCATTCCATATAACGCTATAGTACTGTGCTTGCACCAGGAGTATCTAGATTAGGAAAAAGCACTTTAAACAAAACAAACTCGAAACAACACTGCACTATATACGACATCAAATGTAGATACATTTCCATACAAAAACTCAATGTCTACCAGCGTTGTAGTTATTGCCTGTTAAATTTATAAACTTCATTGTTAAAAATATTGAAACACAAAAAAAATCAACTAAAATAAATTAACCAGCCGTCTGTTTAAAAAAATCAAATTTCTTTTACTTCAGGTTACGTGTCACTGTGTTATTGGCCCTATGGTCGCCAGATAAGGTGCCCCTTTCAGAGATTTCAGCAGGAGTTGTGAAGACGAGGAAGAGTAAAAAGATGGTTAAACATCTACTCTGTGAATGGACAAGGTCGTAAAATAGATTTTGGAAGTGACAAGGGAGGTTCCCGACCCACCTAAAAGAGAGTTTTGGACCCAATTTTCGAAAAAAGTTTTATTGCACAAATCAATGGGAAAAGTTCGAAAGTGGATTTTAAAAGTGATAGGGGAGGTCCCTCAACCTCCTAAAAGGGTGTGTTGGACGTATTTTTCGAAAAAGAATTTAGTGCGTGAATCGATGGCAAAAGTCCGAAAATGGATTTTGGGCGTGACAGGGGAGGTCGCTGACCCTATCAAGTAGAAATTTATAACTTTTTAGGTCACAACGTGGCTATTTTGACTAAATTTAGTATAAATAAAATCAGTTTTTCTATATTGTGACACTTTAACCGATAATTAACTGCAAAATACTGGAAAGCGCAGTTTGACTTTATAATAACATTCTAGTAATTTTTGTGTAGCAAATTGGTCCTATTTGGGACAAAAATTTGTTACAATAACTAAACAGTTCCTCTTTACAGTAACCTGCTCGTAACCACGATATTTTATGCACAATATCGGTAAAAGTGACTACAAATTAAGTCCATTTTGGCTCATTTGCCATAAGTGCTCAAATTTAGTAATAAAAACTGGATGGGATTGATCTTTGTGTAGCAGCAGACATAATTTTTTGTAATATATACAGTAGAGCGGTTCAAAAAAAAAATAGATTGTTTTTTTAACTCTGCGTGTTTAAAGTAGTCAACTTTTGAAATAATAGATTGTTTTTAAAATTGCGAAAAATATTTACGAACTAAAAATTTTAGTTATTCGTATAATTTTTTTCGAATGTTAATATATAAATAATAAGGTTATTTTTATTATTTTAGGATTTCAAACATGGTATTAACAAAATGTTTTCTGCCAATTTTACTTCTAATTGGAGTATCATATGGTCGCCCACAAAGTTCAAAATTAGATGATGTCTTCTTAAGTATTTTATTTGAAGATTGTAATAAAGAAGGTAATCAACCTTGTCCAGACACAGATCCAGAGCCAGTAACAGAATCTCAACCACCAAAATATCAATCATGTGGAAACCAAGGATTATGCGTTCCGAGATTTCTTTGTAATAACAATGAAATTAATACCAGTGGAGCAGGTGTCTTCGATCCACGTATGGATAGTCCTGAATGTACAAAACCCTTACACTTATGTTGCAATAAGCCAAAAGAGGTACGTGAATCTCATTTTTAAAACTGTTTCTTAAAGTAAATAGTCAATTTAGCTTCATTTTATATTAAAAAAAGGACGCAGTCATTACAACAACATCAATTATTACATCAGGAACAATCCTGCCAACAGTGCGCCCAGAACAACAGAATGACTGTGGCCATCGCAGTCCTGATGGGATAGGGCTTCCCAGAATTGTTAGTACTGGTAGTGCAAACCACGAAAGTGAATTCGGTGAATTTCCATGGATGGTTGCTATTTTTTATGAAATGCCAGATGCAGACGGAATTACTAACTATCGATATGCATGTGGTGGAGCACTGATAGCTCCAACAGTAGTGGTAAGTGCGGCACATTGCGTAAGAAAATTTGTAGCCAATAATTTGACAGCGCGCGCTGGTGATTGGGACTTACTGTCAAAAACCGAACTACTTCCGGATCAAAATCGTCGAGTTCACGAAATAATTTTGCATGAAAATTTTAACAAAGGTTCTTTACATAATGATATTGCATTATTGATTGTAGATAATCCATTTATATACGAGCAGAATGTACGACCCATATGCTTGCCACCACTGAACACTAACTTTGATCTCTCCCGTTGTTACGCGACTGGATGGGGCAAAAATAAAGATGGGAAAGAAGGCGAATATCAAATGATCTTGAAAAAAATTGATTTGCCAGTAGTTCCAAGAAATCAATGCCAGGCGAACTTGCGCAAAACACGTTTGGGTGAATTTTACAATTTGCATGAGAGTTTCATTTGTGCGGGAGGTGAGTTAGGAAAAGATACTTGCACGGGAGACGGTGGATCTCCATTAGTTTGTCCAATTGAAGGCAAAGACAATCAGTTTTATCAGGCTGGTATTGTGGCATATGGTGTTGGATGTGGTGAAGAAAATGTTCCTGGTGTTTATGCAAATGTGGATCACTTACGCCCATGGATAAATGAAAAGTTATCTCAGATGAGAGTTGATTTTAGTCATTTTACAGCATAAGCAAATGTAATATTACTTATATGAATGCAATTATCAATTTTGTTTTCAATATTATTCTAAACGAATTATTTTAATACTCGAGCATGAGTAAAAATTGATTATGTAATACGAAAAATGGCCATCAGGCTATTTGTACACAATTGTGTTAAGAAACTACTCCAAAAAATCTGGTAACTCATGTTATAATAATTTTTTTATTTCTTTGTTAAAAATATAATTATTAATAGTTCTACTAAAAGTCTACAAGAAACTTTTGCCTTCAGCGTAACATATTTTTATGAAATCATAAAATATCTTGAGAACATAAGAGTGTAATGTTAAAATTCATAAATAGCAAATTACAAATAATAATCTAAGAATCATATTAACATTTTTATATATAACATAAAAAACCGCCTACTACCTCAAAAACAGATGAAAAGAAAACTGGTGGGTAATTTGGGCTACCCATGTCAAATTGTCTGAAATAGAACCGCAAGGTACAAATTTTATAAATTAGAAGTTTACTTGTTATATAAATAGTTGTTATGTTATTTGTTCTCAATAAATAAAAATTTCCTGCAAATAAAAATTAACATTGAATTAATATAAGCAAAAGAAAAAACAAATAGGTGTGTAATGTGGACTATGTCACATTGCAATCCTTCGGCTAGCTCACATTAGCCGCTTACATCACTTGTTGATTATAATATTGAAATTTTTAAATAAAACATTAAAACAAACTTACTTATGACTTTTATAGCTGAGGAGTAGTTATACGATTAAAGTAGAGTTTTCACAAATAATTTTTGAAAGAAATATTTTAAACTCTTTCCTGCACCAAAAAAAAGTCAACTACGCCTCACAGCGTATCTTGAGGAACTGCATACAGACAAAGAGCATAATAGATATGGCGAAAAGCGTAAAACATTGGTCATTTGTATTTTCACGTTTGCAAACAATCGGAGTTGCCCCAAGATCGTTAATAAGAGCTAGAAATGAAAGGCCCACATTGTTAGAAAAGCCCAAAATACTCGATCTTAATCTTAAATTCTATGAAGTAAACACCTATAAAAAATGAGTTTGTAGTAACCACGTTCTACTTTCATTGGTTTGATATCGCATATCTATTGTGTTGTGACAAGCGGAGACTGCAAGATCCTTTGTATATTCGAGTATGAGTCGATTTAGCTATATCCGTTTGTCTGTCTGTGGAAATCTCGTTCACGGGAAAACCAAGCAAGCTAATTGAAATGAATTTGGCACAAAGGTTACACCTTCCAACAAGCTTCTTAAGCTTGGAAATGCGCGAAATCATATATATTTGTTAAAACCTATATCGAAAATAGTTGCAGCGATTTTGGTGCATATGTGAACCTAATCATCAAGTTTCATCAAGCTTTCAGTGGCTCTAATATGGTCATGGCACATCCCTAAATTTTAATTTTTATAACGCCATATCTCGCAAATCATGCGATAAAATTTGTTAGACAGATGCAGATCATATATTCAAATGTAAATCTTGAATTGTACTAAAATAGCGTGGAAGTAGAAAAGTAGGCGTGTCACTTCTCAACCATTAAAAAGTTTCGTTTTGTATTGCTCGAAATTGGCACCTACGATTTTCATAAAAATTTTAGAGATGTTAACAATGCAAGCAGCCATCAATACAAGTTAACTGGAAAAATTCGTTTATAGGAGTGGCACAGCCCACAGTATTTATAAATGTTATAGCAAGAGAACTAACAATTCAATTGTTATGGAATTTAATATGGCAGACATACTTGCCATATGTCATCTTATAACAAAAACTTGGCGTATCAGTACTGATGGGCGTGGCACCTGCCATACGAGCTAAAAACGTTTATTGTTATGGTCAATGTGCTATGAGACTAATCTTCATAAAATTTGATGTAGAGGTGTCGGTTACTAGAAGCTTTGGAATTAAATCGAATTCTAAGGGATTTCATCAGTGGGCACTTCCCATATCAAAAAAATTGTAGGCGCTATCTGAATCAAATGCGAGAAAAATAACACCAGTAGGCGTGGCATCTCACATGCAAGTAAAGTACCTTATGTGACATTTTTATCGAAATATGTGAGCATTCAAACTAAAATTTCGTGTAAAAGTGTTGTTTATGGAAAGCTATTTCAGGATCAAAATTGTACGGATCTGTTCCAGTGGGTGCTAGCTATTGTGCTAAAATACGGTATGATCACGAATATAATTTATTGCACCAAAAGCAGGCGAAATTGGAGAAGTGGGAGTGGGATACTACATTTTTTCATTTCTATTCGATTTTTTCAACATTTTCCATATTCATTTGATTTTTTCAACCTTTTAACTTTTTTCAATATACCCCATATGTATTTGTTCGACTTTTTCAACCTCTTTCAATTTCATTGGTTTTCTTTAATTTTTGACTTTGAATCGATTTTGAGTTGTTGCAACATTTTTAACCTCTTTCAAATTTTTTCAACATTTTCCATATTTTTTCGACTTTTTCAGTCTTTTTCAACTGCCATAACCTTTCTTTAAAAGGGTAATTTCAATGCAGTGTAGTGTATGTTTTAATGAAAAATATGACCTTATTTCTTAGGGAATACAACAAAAAAGAATTTGATCGAAATCTGTGGATTAGTCTTTGCGTGATGCGATAACATCGAAAACGTAGTTATCATTTTATTTATATAGATTTCACTAAATGATACACAGAAAAAACAAGATTGGTAAAATCAAAGAATTGCAATTCTATGATTAAAATTTGTGGAATTCAACTATTCATTTCTTTGAATCAAAGAAAAAATTTGCAAATCAAAACCCTTTGTTCTTTGGATTTGCAAATTCAAATTATCTGATTTTACAACAAAATATTTTAGCGTAATCAGCAAAATGTTTCACTGATATTGCAAATAAAAAACTTCCATTGTCTGATCAGGGAAGCTCCTGGTTCAAACCCCGGCAACGAAATAATTTTTTTTTTATTTTTTTAATTTAAAGGTATTTAAAAAAAAATCAAACAGAAGTATTGTATTTGTATTAATTGAAAATATCTTTAAAGCTGCCTTTTATGTTAATAAACGAGTCCGTTATTTTTTAATATAAAAGGCAGTTTTCAAGATAATTTTCAATATATTTATAGTTCTCTACTTGTATTTTTGTTTTTTAAATTAAAAAATAAAAAAATTAAAAAAAAAAGTTATGTCGTCGCCGGGGTTTGAACCAGGAGCTTCCCTGATTAGACAATGGTTGTTACATGCGCAGTTTAACAACATGATTTTAGTATATCTGAAAAATGATGTCGGTTGCTGAGTTGGGTAAGATGAGCATCTTTGAACAGTGGCGGCATGGCGCAGAATACAGGCTCAATTCTCTGATCGGGTGACATGTAAATAAAAATTTTGTTTCTCCTTTGAAGTTTTAAAACGTATTACAATTAAAATAAGAATGACTGACAATACGTACCAACAGATAAGAAAATAGAGGAAATAGAGGAAAAAACAGAGAAATAGAGGAAAGTAAAAAATCAAAAAACAAAAATTTTTTTTTGCGAATTTATTCTAAGTTTCAACAAAAACTTTAGGAAAATTAACAAATTTTTTTTTGAAATCAACTAAGTTATTTTAAGTTTCATCTTTTGTTAGTTATATCAGAGAAACTGTTTCTCTGACTGAAAATTATACACAACATTCGTTGAAACCGGACCCGAAATTGTTTGATATCAGCGAATCTTTTTTTCTGTGTACCCACTTTAGACTATAGTACATACTTTTTGAATGTTTTTGGAATTCACTGCGTACTTCTACAAAAGTCTTAATTTCTGGCTGTAGGGCATTAGCTGCAGGCGTAGCAAATAAAAAATATATATGAAATCCATAAATTTAATTTAACTTCCCTAGAAGAGTAACATTGCCTGGTAAATGGAAGATTAAACAATTTTCCAAATGTTGGCTGGGTGTGTTATAGTTTCTCTATTTTTCCATTTACTGAAATCTGCAAGCTCACAAATATTAAAATACTACTTTGATGAAAATTGTGCAAAATTTTATGTAAAAATTAAATTTTACGTTCCTTTTACTGCATAAATATTTTAACATATAAAAAATTTCCTGGAACTCTTCTGCAGATCTGAACTCGTATATCCAATTTCATATATTTTTTTAAACGCTTCATATACAACACACAAAATATTGTGAAAAGTCTAGCACGACAATGGTGAATTTATAGGAATTTTCGAATTCTGATATTGCTGAAATACGCTCTCTCAGACTTTTTAAATACTCTCAGTTTCCAAAAAGTTAAGCCCTACCTTACCTATTTTCTTTGGTTTACCATGAAATATCTACAAATTCAATAATAAGGTTAAAATGAAATATATCATTCTGATCCTGAACTGGAAAAATTATATGAGCAGATTTGGATTAAGCGTCACAGAATCTATAAAATAATAGTTTTCAATTGCATTGTACAATTGCTAGAGACTTATGTACAGGTCACTAATTTATATATTTCTATTACAATGGAATAGTGCTGCCACCATATTTATGCTCAATGTACTTAAAGTCATAAGAAAAGTGCTGACACTTTTATAAATCTACCACTCACTATCCGTTTTTTTATTGAGTGCTAGAAAAATTTACTGCGGTTTCTAATATTATGATGTGCTATAAATTGATTGTAATAAAAAACATTGTATTCTCCAACTAATATTTTGAATAAACTTTGATTACGTCAGTAAAAAAATTGTCATTTTGAACAATTTTCTTATGATTGTTGCTAAGGGCACGCAAAGTATTTGTTCCCTTTGCGGGATGGATTTAATTTTTTTTTTGCTGATGTTTCACACCTTTGGAGAACACACGCAAGGATGAGAATATCGATGTTGTTGATCGTTGAGTATAACCCGAAAGTCGATACGATATCGAGCTTGATCACTATTCCTACACGGTCGAGTTAGTGCAAGATTTGAAGCTGAGTGCCTGTACTGAAATTTTTTTTTTTAACGACTGAGCTCATTTTTGGTTGAATGGCTACAAACAAAATTACCAGGTTTGTAGTGAAAAGAATCTTCAGAAGACTCTTTAAACTCCATTATTACGAGAGTAAATTCACTGTTTGGGGCGCTCTATGGGCTAGAGGAGTTAGAAATGAGGCCGATCAGCGCAAACGCTATACACCGAAAAAAAAGACCGTAGTAAATTTGAAGAACTGCCTTCCTCCGATTTAGTGTAAAAATTTTCCTTAATCTAAGATATTTTTCCTCATATTGATGAAAATCTCGTCTCATTTAGTAATTGAGTCCCTTGAAATGAGATCATGTTTCATTAAAGCAAGTCAACGCTCTTCCTCAAATATAGAGTTTATGGTTTCAGTAAAACTTTCCTTTGAAATAGTAAATTTTTCTTTGGGAAGAATTTTTGAGGACAACTTTTTCCTCATTTGAGTAAAAACTTCCTCAATCTAATAGAATGTTTTGTTTAAGGAAAATCGTACTCAGTTTTAGTTAGTTTCTTCAAAAAATTTACTATAACGTAGGAAAATTTTCCTTAATAAATGAGTGGCAACACTCGCTGCTTTACTCGCTGAAATTAATATCTATTCATCTCGTAAGTATTCTGTTTTTGCCTATATATTTATAGTTCTCTACTTGTTTTTTAAATAAAAAATAAAAAAATTAAAAAAAAAAAAAATTATGTCGTCGCCGGGATTTGAACCGAAGCTATCCTGATCAGACAATGGTTGTTACATGCGCAGTTTAACAACATTATTTTAGTATGTCTTAAAAATGCTGTCGGTGGCTGAGTTGGGTAAGATGAGCATCTTTGAACATAGGCAATGGCGCAGAACACAGGTTCAGTTCTCTGATCGGGTGACAGGTAAAAAAAATTTAAGTTCTTCTTTGAAGTTTTAAAAACGTATTACAATTAAAATAAGAATGACTGACAATAAGTAATCAACAAATAAGAAAATAGAAAATTAACAAATTTTTTTTTAAATCAACGAATTTATTTTAAGTAAATTTCTTTCATTTAAGGATACCTTCATCCTTAGAAAAAGTAAAATTTTCATCAGTTTTATGACCTTGTCCTCACATTGAGTAAAGTTTTCCTTATTTCAAACCAGCAACATTTACTTGTACTAAGGAATCCAACTTACTTATTTTGAGGAACCCATGGCTTTAGCTCGTATTGAAGGACATTTTTTCCTTACATTTAGGCATTTTTTTCTTAAATGGAGTAAGTTTTTTTTTCGGTGCATGGGCTCAACCCCGAACCAATGCTAACGCAGTTCCCAGGCCTGAAAAGAGGTTGTGGGTTTTAGTGAATTGATATACTCTGAAGAATATGACGGTTGCTTAAGTTTAGTGCATTGTACGGTTAATGCAACGCAGTTCCAACAATTCTCACTACGAAAAAAAGACTGGTCACATAGATAGTGTGATTTGATACCTTTAAATTATTTTCATTGGGAATGTATCATACACTTATGCTATGCGGATAAGTCAGCAACGTTAGACCATTAGAAAGCTAATATTCACCAAAAATTTTGCCGAGATACGGCACCAGAAATTCAGTTTCCAGACAGTGCCTTTTTTTTTAAAATTTATCAGATAGCCTCAAAAAAAAAAAATAATAATTTATAATAAGTTTTATAAATAGTAATATAAATATGTAGTATAAAAATGGTATAAGACTTGAAGAATCTTGCAAGTAGCACTGATCTCAAAGCACAAATGAATAGTGTTTCCTTTAAGCTACCAAGGCAAGCTCCAAAAAGTACTGAACCATTTAAAGAAATGCAATAATTCTTACCTTTTCTCACTGGGAACATTTGTTGACCTTTGTAAGGAATAAAGACACTCACAACTTTGATACACGATGGAACTAACCGACCAAATCTACGACACGTAATAACAAGAACAACAACTGTATACATCAACTTTTGGGGTTAAGGTTGTGAGGGGACGACCGAGTCCTTATGCTGGAACAAGAGACGCATAGAATTCGTCTGATAAAAATTTGTACAGGAAAAACAACAACAACAGCAGCAAAAGTAGAAAAGTTGAATTTGTGGACGCTGCACAGCATAGCCGCCAGTGCCAATTCCAACAGCTGGCAAACGGTAAATGCAATTGTCCCGCTCCATTGACAGTATAGATCCATGGTGCTTGCGGTGAGGGTACAACGGCGAGCGAATTGCGATTCTTTTCGTAACCATTACGTGTTGGTAGTTGAGTATGAACTGGATTTGAAAAGAAAAAGAAAGAGAGAGAGAGAGAAAGAAAAAAAATGGTGAATGTTTGTGAATTAATAGAGATAGATGCGCCACTGGGAAGTAACGACGCCAATATGCTGCTGCTGCAAGGGTTTCTGCAGTTAGTGCAATTCAAGGGAGAAAATAAAAGATTTGACAACGAAAATTGAAGTTTTTGTGCAAAATTGCAGAAAGGAGTCTCATATGAGACTTCTATCATGAGTGGCGAGTATGTGTAAAAAAGATGGCACCGATAGCTTGAGTGCTAAAGTAGAAGTGGTTGCTATTTGGTGCAGGGTTTATCAAATAAATCACGCATGTTATAAATAATAGTGACAATTTGCCATCGGAAGTGATTTTGACCTCAATGTGAATGTAGCAGGTGAATGAAATCAGAGAAAAATGCATTAAAATAAAAGTCTTATATGTATGAAATATATTCGAGACATTTATTATTTTGAATTGATATTTAGTAAAGATTTTATTTAACAGTTAAGTCGAGGAATAGACGAGCATTTAATTTTATTTTGATCGTAGATTCCTTAAAATTTAAGATTATGATTGTTATCGTCCATTACTAGTCGTTCCCCCTAGAACCCAATTTTAGATATCTTGCGGTGTGATTTATATTATGTGTCAAGTAATATTAGAACCAAAGACTGTTATATATGTAGCGTCTAGGTAATCAAGTACCTCGACATAAGAGTTAACCCAAAACTGATAAGATCGCTGGCATGCTTAGCAAGCTCATGGCGAACATCGGTAGACCAAGGCAAAGTTAACGGAAACTTCTCGATACTGCTCTACGGCAGCGAGATATGGGCAGGAACGCTAGAGGCAAAATGTCGACAAAAGACGCTACTGTCAGTGCAACGAACTGCTGCGCTCAGAGTTGCATGTGCGTACCGCTGCCGCTGTTATAAGCAGGGTTATCCCCATTCACCTGCTAGCCAGCGAACGTAAAATGGTCTGGGAGGCAAAAAAGGAAGGAAACCTGACCATAAGTTCTGCACACGCAAGGTAGGGAACCCTCTCTAAATGGCAGGACCGACATAGTTCAGAAGCCAGCAGCAGGTGGACGAAACGACTGATCTCTGGCATATTACCTCACTCAGTTTTTATCGGGCCAGGGACACTTCCAGAAGTATGGGCAAAACAGAGCACACTTTCTGTATATATGGAGATGCCGATGAAGATAACGCAGAGCACACGCCTTCATCAACTGCAGTCGATGGAAAAACGAACGCGTATCCTTACAGGAATCAGTAGGTCAGCTGACAACATGATAGAAAGGATGCTGCAGAGCGAAGAAAACTGGAATGCCGTCACAGGTTTTACTGAGGACGTTTTCAGAAAAAGAAGTGGGACTTGGACGCAGGTATATGATTTGAGGACAAATTATGGGCCCTACCCGTAACACAGTCCCAGGGTAGATGGAGGCCTGAAAAAAGGTTGTTCGTTTTAGTGAATTGACACGCTATAAAGATTATGACGGACGCTTTAGGTAAGTGCAGGGTTAATGCAAAACACTTCCCACAAACTCCACCACAAAAAAAATTAATATGAGTAAAATGAACAATGTTGGATACCATTGCATGAGCGTCTGAACTTTATGGATTTGTTTACTTTTATGCATGCGCATATTTGCGCAAATGTGTAGATGCGTAGCATTTGCGCAAACTATTTGAACCTTTAGATATTTTGCATACATTATCGTAGTTCATGCAAACCAAAAAACTTCGCTTGTGTAAAATTTAGCATCTTGGATATTTTGCATGCTGCATGAGCGTGTAAGAGATGTGCATTTCTATAATGGTTTGCATTTGGTAATTTGTGCAAATATTATGCAAAAATTAACTGATCGTTTAAGCTCAAGGAAAGTTAAGGAAAGTTATTTCGTATTTATATACATATCTACTTTTCTGTGCATTGCTGGTGATAGATAGACGGTCGAACCTAAATTAAGACAAGTAGGTTAGGCTAGGTTTGCGGGAATTGTTGCCCGAAATAATTTCCGGACAGACACCCACCAGTACCAAACTCACATGGTTTAGCTATAGCCTAGCCATTTTTTAGGAGTTACCATCCCTTAGTCTAGCTATACTAGCCAGCCTTATATTCAAGACTTAACTTCCTGGACAGTTATTACCAACGGCCACCAACTAAAAGGTCATAGCTACACTTTCACCTGTCACTGATTGCAACGCGACCCATATGTGCTATCTATAAATCATGTGTTTAACGTCCAGTAATCAGTATATTTGGCTGACCGTCGAAATTTAGTTTAAGGGTTAAATTTTACACCCTTGAGGAAAATTTCGTAAAAACAAAAAAAAATGTTATAAAACAGCAAAACAATCCATTCTTGCTTGACTCTTTCAAAACGTTTTCCTTAAAGAAATATTTTAATAATAGCAGTATCACAACGTTCCATTAAAACTCCAATTTTGACGAATTTGCTCTACAGACACAGTAAATTCGACTGTAATTTATTTGGTTTGGTTTTTTTTTTCGCCCCCTTCTAGAATTGTGCACGTTCGTTGCTCCAGAGCGAAGGAATGTGTCACCGACATTTGTTCGCATGCCTTAAACTCTACCAACCACCTCCCTTCCTCCCAACCGAAGACATGATGGTATCGTTATAAAGAGTATGTCTTACCGCGTTTACCAAACCGCATGCTAAAAATTGAAACTGACTGCTGGAAAATTAACTCCAAAGGGGATTTCAAGGCTTACAAGTGAACAACTAAAATTCTTTCCACTCTACTCCACTCCGCTTGACTCGGCTCTCGATGTTGTTCCCAATGCTTTGTACGCTATGTGTGTGACATGTCACGCGGCATGTGGCGTGTCACAATGATGCCGAATGGACCGAATCAGTGGAAAACAGAATAAAAGTGAAGCAAAACAAAATAAAAAGAAAAGGATTGCAGCTCAAATGTAAAGTTTTTTTTTTGCTTTACTTCCTGCTGACTGCTATGAGCACCAGGTTGCAGCCACATGGGAATGTCAGAATGTATGTTTGTCTGACTTCTTTACTTTGGATTTAGTCAGTTTTTGATCGTAACTTACCTTCCGCTCCGTTGGTCATGCCATTGGCGTTGCCCTGTCCCAAGAAACCACCACCACCAGCAGCACCGTTGTTGCCGGCACCTCCTTGAGTGTTGCCATGTAATTCGTTCTCTTGCATTTGATTTGGATAGAGCGGATCCTTGGCGCGTACGACTTCGTTGATTCCTTTGTTGTGGTTCGAGGGCTGTTTCCGGCGGGGCTTTGGTGTGGTATAGACATAAGGTGTTGGCGTTGTTGTCGGCGGCTTTGGAGGTAATCGTAGCTCTGCAACAAATTGTACCAATTATGAAATGTTGTATTTGTATATTTGTATGTACATTCGTTAAAAGGTAGCAGGCAATACTTAGTTAGAAAAGATGCCAAATCAACCAACCGTATGGAGCAATGGTATTTTGTGCTTTCGTTTTGGTTGCAGTTTATTAAGGTTCGCAAACTTCACGTTTCCTGCCCGTATACCTGTAATCGGTTCGTTCATTTATGTTCTTTACTGATGGAATTGCCAGGAAATTACTTTTGGCTGCAATTTGATGGCAAATTATTTTTCCACCTTTCCTCATGTGTATGAATGTGTGTGTGTGACATGCTGGTGTTTTAGAAATTTTTGGTTTTGAAAAATGCTTGACAAATGGCCGTGTAATATGTATGTATTAGGAGAAACTTAAATGGAGCAAACATTATTAATACAACATACATCGTAAATAGCTAGGTAATAAACTGCAGTCAGCAGAGATTATTTGTTTCAAATTGTGTAATAGCTTTGAAGTGGCTAGCAGACTTCTTGAAATAACAGTGTAAAATCAAATTTGGAATAATTAAATTTAAACTTTAATTTACCTAAGACGATAAGACAAAAAAAAAAAGCGAATATACAGCAGTACGTTTGCATCTCAGCAAATCGATAAAACTTTATTTTTACTTCATTCAATTCAGTACATTCAGATTATAACAGATTTTATCTGTTCTGGCTGTTCGTTTATACCATGGGATTGGAAATGAAAATCCGTTTGCCACATTAGGAGCATATTTAAACATATTACGACGATTACATTGTTTTATGCAATGCGGAAGAGCTAGACGTTGTGGCAAAGCATGTAAGACAATGGCAAAGACAAAGGCAAAAGGATGTTGGGACTTTTGGGAAAACTTTGTTAAATTGTGCAATAATTCATTCCGCTGGATTGTTTTCGTTTTATTGGTTCGCGTCTTGGGTTAAATCTCTTGCAGATGTGCGATAAAATAAAGGACATATCTATGATATCCTACAATATATGACAAAGTTTGTTTGTGCGCATTAGGGTGGTTCTATAAAATATTTAAGAAAAATTATTTTGCATAGAAAAATAACGTTCTGTTTCGTAAACTATTAGTTCAATGAAAGTTTAGCTAAAAATGTACATAGTTATCTCTGAGGTCTCTACTCAGTTACGTGCAATTTCCTACCTGCCATTATAGTATTTGGTATTGTCATTTAATGGAATCTGATAATCTAAAAGTTTGGCTCAATTTCAAATAACTATGATATCGTGTTTAGTTACGGCCCCACAGGATATTGCAGATGTAACAGAAGAATAAGCAACATCACTTCCAGTTCAGCAGGCAGTCTCGCCACTTAATTTAGAAGAGGCAATTATACAATCAAAGGTAGATGATATTGTTTGGGTAGGACGCATGATGTAAATCATTGCTAAAATTTGCTTATTCGACAACTGAAGTACCTGCTAAATTTTCTTCAATGGCTGCAGTTTCATACTACGGAACTATTGATCTTATCGTACAAAGTACGCGAAAGACCGGGAGATCATTACAAAAATCTTCTGGAACTAGTTTTTTCAAAGATTAAAGATATTTTTGGACCACTAGAGTGGATTTATCAACACGATAATGCACCTATGCACACGGCACGTGTAGTGAAAACATGGACTTCTAGCCAAAATTTTGAAACCTTAAATTTTCCGCCCTTCTCATCCGACCTTAACATTACTGAAAATGTTTGAGGTTGGCTAACCCGTAAGTTCTACGAAGGAAGAATACAGTACGAAACTAAGGATGAGCTTATGATGGAATATTAACAGCACGGACCGATGTTTCTCTTGATTACTTAAAATCTATATACGAGTCAATGAAATACAGAATTTACGAAGTTATTGCGAATAACGGTAAAAGTACACATTTTTAAATAAATATTCAGATAAAACAATTACAATAAGAAGAAGAATTTCACACATCATTATAAACAATCAAAGAAAAGTATCGTTATAATGCATTGGGACTTGATTTTTTATCTCTAAGTAGTACATTACAAGTGATATTATATTTCTGAAAAGTTGGAATATTTATTGCTTCTGCATTCACAAAGTCGGCCGAGTACATTGACTGGAAAACATTGAGTGAATAAAAGGTAATGGCTCAATTCAAAGAATTTTCAATTCACAGCTGGACGGTTTGAGAAGAAAAGTCAGACCTAACCTTTATTTCAGAGACAATGTGATCGCCGGCATTATACCATTTAGGCTAAAAAAATTAAAAGAACTTTCCCGGGATTGTTGGTAATGTAAGTCTTATTTTTTTTGAGGTAATTACCCGTCATGGGTAGGCAGCCGTATTAAATGAATAATTTGAGCAACGATGACTTTTCTAATTCTCTCTCACAATATTCTCTTTCTGACACAATAGGCCCAGCAGCCTATATGAATAGGTCTTAGGTCTAACCTATTTATAACCATCTTCCTGTTTTCAGTAAGTTGCAAAAGCGGAAGCCCATAGGTTATAGGAAATGGTTAAACATGGTAAAATAAACTATTTCAGTATTGTTCAAATTCACGCCTAAGCTAAAGAGATTTTTTTCCAAATTAGTGCCACATTATCCGCATATGGTATGGCTTTATCCGCTCACACCGCATTTATTATTATTGGCAAATCCTTAAGTATGAGTGAGAGCTTACATTTCCCACACTGGGGTACAGTCTGTTGCAATAGGGCTCTGCAAACATTGTTCTTTGCCTTAGAGTCACTAAGGATCTGAACTACTGTAGTCGTCTGGAGTAACGCTGTTGACAGCCCTATCTAAAGGGTGATCCAAAACGAGGTCCCTTTTTCAACTGGGTTGTTTTGACAGCTGTCATATGTCAAATGGCTTGTCCATATGACGTTTGTATTCAGTATTCAATACGACTCAATCATGAATAGACTTACTACTGAACAACGTTTATTAATTGGTACTATCAAAATCAGTTATCTGTTAGAGAGTGTTATAGAGTTCTTCAACATCATTTTGGTCGTTATGAGCGTTCAACTGAGCGCACTATTCGTAACACCATCACCAAATTTCGAACCAATTTCACACTATTCATCCTATTCATCATTCAACCAGAGTACATACAGCCCGTAATTTTGAGAATATTTCTGCAGTAGCAGAGAGTGTTCGTGAAAACCCTGAACAATCGATTCGTCACCGATCTCAGGGTTTGGGCATCTCTTATGGAACATTGTGGCATATCTTGAGGCATGATGTTGGTCTGAAGGCCTATAAAATACAGATCGTACAAGAATTGAAGCCGGCTGATATTGGTGTACGTTTTAATTTCCGTTTATGGGTCTTACAAGTAAGTAGGAAGCTCTTATTGGATCACTCTTTATATCATGGGTATAAATATTATTGCAATACTTTTTACTAGAGAATATTGAACAGTTTCAACAGATCTGCTGTTTGATACTATATAATAATATAAATTTCTTTGAGACTTTTTAAGGTTTTTTAGGAGAAAACTATTTATGTATGAGCTCATTTCAGCTTTCGTAATTACTATGACATTGATCTTGTCTTAAGACTACGGAATATAGAAAAGCTAGCAATATTGTTGAATGTAGTGCATTAGACTCCATCTGGTCTCTCCCCAACAGTAACTTGTGATTTGAGGAAATGTTCCTAAGGCTTTTAGAGAAAGTATGAGTTGTATATTATATTGATTATTTGAGTTTTTTCCAAGGCAATGACTAAAAGGTCTGAGATTTTCTACGAGACAATAAAATAAAATTTGCCACAAACGGCAATAACAGCAAACAGAACAGTACCAGTTTTTTTACCTTTTCACATATTTCCTAAAAACGATCCACCCTAGTGCCTGTGCATAGTTTCCAATCTGTACATATGTCACAAACACAGGCTTATAATAGAAAAATACTCGCATTATTGACTTGTAGTAAAATCCCAATTGATTTATGACCCGCCGAAAATTCATCCCAATAAAAAACGACGATGAGCGAAAGCACAAAATTCAATTCATTGAAACTTAAAGTAAATGAGATTTATTCTTACCCTGCAAGCGTATCCTTGCCTCACTTTTGCCAAGCGCATTTACGCTAGAACAGCTGTAGGCACCAAAATCTGTCTTGGTAAGATGTCGTACCGTCAAGTTGAGATGCCACGTGTACAAATTAATCATGGCTTCTGATATGTTGTACTTGTTGCCGTTGTGCACCTTCAAGTTGCCTGCAACATAAGGAAATTTATGTTGATTAACAGTCGATGTTAAGAATAGAATCTGTGCAAATGATTTTATTTTATGAATTGATTAAAGAACCTATAATTTTAAATTTCAAAGATTTGATGAATTTAAGCTCAATAATAGGATATATGTATGCCTTTATTCTAATCATAAAAATTTAACTTTTTGCAGCATTATTTTCTCATATATGTACACGCCAAACTTACCCTCATTGCGATACCATCCATTCAAGGGTCTTGGGTACACTTCTACTATGCACTCCAGCGTTACTTCACGTTCGACTGGTGCACCTAGCAGTTGATTTACTGCTTTTATAGCGGGAGGAACTGTGGAGAAATCGAAAATTGATGGATTAACTAAATGTTGTATGAAAGTATTATTAAAGTCTTTTCATTTGGGAAATCGCTGTTGGAAATTTTGCTGCACAAAAAGTGTAACAGGTATGAAATATTCTGAAATAAAATATTATATATATTAATTTAAATTAGTGAAAAAATTAATATAATTAATGTTCAAGCTTCAGAAATAAATAAAAATTTAAATATATTCTAAGTTTATTCATAAGTTGCATAGCTGTATAGTCATAGCAGAGCTAGAACCAGAAAATTTAATGCGGATCGAATTTTTTGAAGGCCTTAAAGAAAGCTTTTTCACCAGTGTGTGCTGACGCATTGTCGCGTAATATAAAGTGCAACATAATTCCTCTTTTTTTTTTTTGGGTTATCCAACAAATTTCCAATAGCTGAAGGTAAGCAATTCCCTGAACACTACTGAGCAGTTAACGTTCTGAGATGTTTTCAGAGAAATTGCAGCTACAATAATGAACCTTGTGAAGTAAATCGACATAGTCACTTTCGACACTGACTTTTCAGATCTCGCTTTAACAGGTGCCATGCATTTTTTGAGCTTCATACCATATCGGTTTGCGGGTCGGTCTTTTAAAAAGAAGTTTCATCATCTCCAATAGTTTTACCCATCGATGCTGATTTCTTTGTATACGTCAGATGATTTTGTAATATTCGTCATATAGTTATAGCATTCTAGCCCAGTTTATCAGCAATCATTTCTTTGGTAAGTACTTAGTCTTTGTCAATTTGAGGTTTTACTAGCGCTGTCGATCAAAGATGTCGGGCAGTCTTCGCGAGATTCGTGCTACATAGTGAAATGTTCGACTTGAAAGTATTTGTTAATAGACAAAATGGACGCCGAATTTGATCCATTTGAATTTTAGAAGCATATTAGTTTTCCTGAAAATGGCTGACTTGAATTATTGAGAATGGCAAATAAAATTTCTCGCATTGTTAGCGGTAGTATTACTGCTGTTTTGCTATATGTTCGTAATTATACATTTTCTCGTAACCTCTCCGACCGATCTTTTAAAATATTAATTAGAATATTGCCACAAATCGTCTCGAAATATTAGACTTTCCAAAAACTAATAAGATACCACCAACTAAATGAACTATTGCTAAGCCTGGCGTATTTCTTGTTGAGGAGAAATAGCGTTCTGATTCAACCTGTGAAGACTTTACTCTCAAAAAAGGCTTTCTCCAAATTTTTGATCACAGTTCCATTGCTTGCAAAAAGCTACAATCAATTTTGCAAGATTTTATCCAATAGCAAAAATGTTTGATGATTCCAAATGATGATATTTTTTGCACTTCATCGAAGTTTTTTGCAGTGTTTTTTCAAATTTATATCTAATTCTTACAAGCAACTTCCATCAAGTTTTTAGGTGAACATTTGGTGATACAGAAAAACACTCGACAAAGGCTGGTGCCGCACTGCTAAGGCGTAATGAATTACTTATGATTTGAAGTCCAGCGAATTTTGACTCTATATTTAGAGCAAATACATACAAGGTTCCCGAGACTGCTATTCTTTACTTTCTAAAGTGGAAAAAAACTCGATACTCAAACAAATGAGTAGCTTGAACTTCATGAGCTGCAATTGTATGATGCGGGTGACGAACGAATTGAACTTGATTTGAGTCGAAGAAATCGAGTTTGACTCGTTGCATATGGCAAAATATCAAAGATATTCGACCAGCTCGTTGCACAGTCTTAATTTTAATGCAGATCTATATATATAAAGCTCAATATGATAGGTATGCATTAGAGGTCTGCATGAATGCACTCGAAACGAGTACTTGAACTTGTAGAACATTTTATTTGCAAGTGCAACACTCACCTCTCCTGCTTGGTTTTTCGATTTGTTTTGATTTGATTTGGGGTTTTTGTGCTCGATGGACTCGCAACGTGTCTAGTGGCTTGATGGTCGTTTCGAGTGCACTTAAGCATACCTCTAGTATGTACAGTATGTGTGTTGCTTACTCCTGTTGATGGATAATCTTTTGTACATATCGTTACCTTAATATAGAAAGGCCCTAACTAACATTTTTGTTTCTTTACAGGAGAACGAAAAAACTTAATTAAAATTTATGTTTTGTAGTATTGAAATGAATTTGGTTTTTTTTTTTTTATTTGGTTGTAAATGCTTTATTTTCAATCGTAGCACACACTTTTTTTTCAATACTGTATTACTGGGTGGCCTACTGAAATCTACAAAAAAAAAATCGATTTTGAAAAAAATGTTAGTTAGGGCCTTTCTATATTAAGGTAACGATATGTATGTTTCCAATAGCTTGTTAAAGGCTCTCAGCTTAGCTTAGTTTGGAGAAAAAAGGCAATACCATACCTTCCTACATAAGAGAGGAATTGAATTCATCATATCTCATAAACTATTTGACACAATTAAATGAAACTTGGGGGCCACTCCTTAAAAATGAGAAAAGACCAATATTTTTTATATCTCTGCAACTATTTGATGCAGATGAATGAGACATATATAGAAGGCAAGGACTGTAACCAAATGAAAATCATTCAAAGGTGCTGATTCCATGCATTCCAATAATTTCGACCAAATCAATTGTTCATTTATGCACCAAATGCAAATACAGGGCTTTACTAGTTGTTAATAAAAAGTAGATTAATTCATAATCTATTCTTTTCCTTCACCCCATCTCCAAAAATCTTGATCGTATATAGTCCAGTGTCAGTTCTGTGAATTTATAATTCATAAATTGCGTGAAAAGGTTACACTGATTTGTGATGGCTTGTGCTTAGTAAAAAAGCAAATAAATTCAAATAAAAAAAATAGAAAAAAATAAGAAAATCTGGAGATTTTTTAAACGTTTCACAGAGGGGTATTTGAATTCTAAATGCGGCCAAATTTAGGGTTTTGATTTTTTTCAGTGAAAAAGACCTGATAAGTGATTCTAAATTAATTCTGAATAATATAATTGGATATTCATAGTTTTAAAGTAAAGTTTGACAGAAAATTCACTGGTTTTTAATACAACGTAGTGATAAAAATAAAAACATCAATCCAAGTACATTAACATAATAAATTGAGAATAGATATAACTTCGAAAAATATGTAAGTTAAAAATGAAACAAAATTTTAAAGTTCTTCACCAGAATCGGAATTGACCTCCGCGGAGATAGCACTCTCTTTATCGGATATGTTTTCCGTTTGCGACGAAGACGATGGCAATGCTTTTGTTGGCAAGAGAGACTCTGTGGCTTCTTTAGAAAATCCTGTTTTTTTCTTTCTGAAGGTCGCTCACATGATAGCAGCGGTTCAGAAATTAACAGCAGTCTATTTATTACTTCAAAATTGCAAGATATTCTTGAAAATTTTCTTGCAAAATCTTGCCTGTACTGTTGAAAATATTAGTTGCGGGCTTCAGCCGTTTCTTTAGATAACTGGCTAATTGGTACTAACGTATGATTGATTATTATGGGTGCATGAATTCAATTCCAATTTTCTTGTGCCAATTTCATGCCCACTTGCAATGATTTTAAGAATTATTTTTAATCTTTTAATTAAGTCAATATCTATCCCAGTAATTTTGGGTGCAGTCTCAGGATCAGCCAAAAATCTACATCTATTTACAATCAATTTGTCAGCTTCTGTTCTACATTGCCAATTTTGTACATGTAATTTATAAGATAGGTGAAATATTGATTCAAAAAGTTTGATTCTTGCGTGAAGCACAGATAATCTAAATTTAAATGTCTACGGACACTTTTTTTCCTATTTCTAAATTATTAAATACCTGAAGTTTTCTACTGAGCAACTTGTTATTTTTGACAAACAATTTTCCAAATAATATATCTTTTCTTCGATCGAACGCTCCGCCCTCTCCTTCATGTAGTTAAAAAGTTGACTTTTAGTCATTACCTTGAAGTATTTATTTTGTGTGAAGAAAATACGCCGTTAAGACAAAAGAAAAAGGTCATAATAACAAAAGGCACAAATTGGCGTAATTTTTTTTTTTATGATATATGTTGTAGACATCTGGGACTTGATGTCAAACCAAAACTTTTTTTTTGACAAAGACTGACAACATAAGAAAAATATCTCTTTATTCAAAATTAAGGTTTTTTAACACAATCAGTTTGAGGTAATCTGATGCATACATATTTGAATGCATAGCAAATATTTATCCTATAGATGCAATACATACCCTGGATGCCCATATTCATTAGGCAAAAAACAAAACACAAAAACAAAAGCTCTTAACGCGAAATAATAGCCAAATAAAAGCGTTTCGAAAATCACTATATACTTTAATTTTTCGCGAACAAGTTTTGACTCGAATGGGCGTAACGTGTCACAGGATGACACGACGCACACAGGATTACTGCCATATGATGGCGAAGCTATTCAGCTACAGAATATATGCTTAAATTTATGACATTTCAATAATTTAAATATCTAATTTTGACCGCCTTTTGAGCTTTTGCCAAATGGAAAAATAGAAGGTGGGGACTGAATTATTTAAAAATATCGACATTTCTTGCACTTCAATTTAGAGACGACGCTAACAGGTTGCAATTTTTCTTTACCGTATTTGACTTTACTAATATCCTAACTACTCCACTGTGTCACTGTGATGGTTTTATTGTATCCTGACTAGCTCACTTAGGTGTAACTAGTCCACAAGGTATTACGAACAGTTCACTCAAAGGTATTGACTTATTGTTGTCGAACCTGAAGCTCAGGAACGAATTATTATAAATTCCGATGAGGCTATAAGAATACTTGTTCCCGTCTCTTCAACAATCTAATTTGAGAATTTAATTCTTGTACATCTGTTGAAAAGTCCTAATGAACATGAAATAGATTAAGCTTAGAATTATTTGGTCTACAAAGCTGTAACTTAAAAGTTTGTAATAAATTCTCATTAGTAACTTTATTTTCTGAATACTTTCGAAAGGTGACCTTCTGCTTCCATGATGTTTCATCTTTCGCCACATCAAGAGTAAAGCAACAAATTGTTGCATTCGCATGTCAACGTACGCAAAATAAAGAAAAATAACGTCAACATATTGCAGTCAACAAATGCAGCCTCTCGTGTTAACACAAATCACAACCGCTGCCACTACCATTACCACTTTACAAAGGAGGTGGGGTAGGGCGGGTAATCCAACTTTGTTATTTTCAGCATTTTAATGTAACGGCAAAGAGACTAGATGTCATTTTGAAAAAAACTTTTTGTTTTTCGTTAGAGTTTTATTTTGAATTTTCGTTTTTATGGTTGGGATGTTTTTTTTTCTGCCATTGTACTCGCAATGTATTTTGCGCTCAGTCACACTATTTTAACTGGGTTTAAAACAGATTCTGTTGTTGCTTTGAATTCAGTTAAAACTTTCAAATTCAGTTACAGTTAGCGAAATGCAGACGAGCATGTGATGTGTGTGTGTGTGCTTGTGCATGTATGCGCGATTATACGCTTGCTCTACTTGTAGTTGCTGTTGTGTTAAAGAAAGGATAATTTAAACACATAAATTTAATGGATTAAAGCACAATGATCCCCATTTGAATGGATGAGAATCTGTGATACTGCATATAAATATAAACATACATACATACATACATACATACATACATACATACATACATACATACATACATACATACATACAAGCGCGCACAATTTTGTGTTTCTATGCTCCGCACTGAAGCGTTTTACTTGCTTAATACCAGCAGATTAATCTTGCGACGTGCTCCTTTTTACGCTCTATCTTTCGGTAATACTAAGGATAACAAAAGTGAAAACGATGCACAAGGGAGCAGCACAAAATTAAATACTACACATAAAATCTTCATGAAATTGAAATTTTCCAAAATTTGGATAAAGTTTATCGAACGGCAGCCAACGTCAAACTACCATCAAGTTCCGAGCAGAGTTCCTTACGTTCAATAGGACTTTTTTTTTGAGGATGTTAAGAAACCACTGCTAGGCCGAGTGATGTCTTTTTCAATTCGTTAACCAAATCGGTATTATTTATAGAGAAACCTTCATGTCATCGAGTGCCAGGCTTATATATTTTGTTAAATATATCTTTTGAAGGTTGTTCATAAGCCACTCGATCAAAATTATCCGTAGTCGTAAATTTAGTTTTTTGGAAATGTCTCGCTATATATAGGCGAGCAAGAGACAAATATTGTCTACGAGGACACACGTATGAACATCTCTTAACCCTAGGAGGTTCAACCAGGTCTGTGCAGATCTTTTACACATACATAAATGTGTGTATAACTTTTTTGTGTTGAGTGTTAGAGACGAATCCGTCCATGACTTCCTAGAAGCGGCAACGGAGAACCTTTATTTCCTAGCACTTAACACATTTACACACACTTTTAGGACGCCTGCCTATATAAATTCCATATAGATCTGCGAATACTTAGTTGTACCAGTTAGCGCCAAATAATCCCTGAATCTCATAGGGTTAAGCACGGAAGAGACAGCGTAATGGTTTCGGGTTGCTTCTGTAGTCTAGGGATTGAGCCAATTTATAGGAGTGAATTAATATAGATCGCTTCATATACGTTGACTTACTAAAATACTGTGAATACTGAAATAGGATAAAAGTTCTTGGTTGTTCTGCCACGATCTGAATCCTATTGAGAAGTTATGGGAGATCGTTAACATTAAAATAAACAGATAAATTTGCAAAATCCAAGAAGTCATAGAAATAGCCTAGTTAACTGACACACGACACTCACTAAAAGCGAGTACTATTTTTAACACAGTATTTGTTCATTATTTTTTCAGTGTAATTATATATTTTTCTTGAAGACGAACACCGAAGGAGTTCGAAGTACAGTGCAGTCGCGGTAACGTGAACTAATTAAAACCAAGGTCGTTCACAGTAGCGAAATTGTTCACGTCAGCGCATATGAAAATTTAAACCAAAATTTATGCACCGCAGTCGCTGTAAAGTATTTTGCATCTAATTTTTATTCTTCGTATCATTTGTAACAACAAAAACTTTAAAAGAAACAAAAAAATTCTTCATAAACTAAAAAAATTAAATTAAAAATACAAAAACAGCCTTTTGCGTATTGCATCGATGAGTTATGTCTTGGTACAAGATAGTCAATGCAAAATTTATTTCGTTCACGTTACCGCGTTGTTCACGTTAGACGGTGGTCACGTTACCGCGACTACACTGTATTTTAAAAATGTCAAAATTTTATTGCATTAAAACCAAAAAGTGATTTATTTGGAGTAAAAAAAAAAGAAAAACTGACCTGATTAAAATGAATAAAAGACTTTTAACATAAATGTTTTAAATTTATTTTTCATCCATAGATTTCAAAACCGGGTAAGTCGATGAACACACTTTCAAAACCGGCCAGAACATTGATATCAAAACCGGTCAATTTCACTTTTTTTAAACAAAATTCGCTGATTACTATGTCAAAACTGGTCAAGTCCATGTTCAATGGATCATAGCCAGCCAAGTCCACAACTGTTTTCTCAAAAAACATAGGGAGATGAAACTCAAAAAGCCTGATCTGACGTGTTTTGAGTAAGAAATTTTATGAGCTATTATTTGGGAAATATATAACTTTTCAAGGAATATGAATGAAGATAAACGCTTTTTGTTGTTTTTCCAAAAGTATGAAAACGGACGCATCATACGATTTCAAAATTGAAATCCAAATTCCATTGTAAATTTTTGAGCATTGTACCCGTAGAAGGTTTAATAGCAATATATCACTCGAATGTGCCAGTTGGTAAAATCATAGAGGCTGCTCTCACTTACGAAAGTGATTTAAATTGGAATAAGGTTGAGCTTAAATCCTAAATTCATTTGTTGCATCAGTTTTGGTTTAAAACCGATCTCAAAAATACTTTGAATGCAATGGAAAGATTGACCATTATCAAAAGCAAGAAAATTGAATCGTTCTTCCCAAGCATCACAATTTTACTGCAAATATTTTCCATGATTCCAGTGACTTCGGCAACACCAGAACGAAGTATTTATGTGATCTACAATGACAGAAGATCGCTTGAATGGATTGGCATTGTGAAATATTCATAAAGAAATCGATATCAGCTCAGCTGAAGAAACCAGAAAAAACCACGCCGTCTTGAAACTCTCGACTGGAATACTGAATTTATAGAAAAAAAACTAGATGCTTTATAAAGATGTTAAAATTAACCTTTTTTTTTTGTTATATGCCAAATATATAAATATTGCTCGTTGAAAAATTCAATTAATCTGTGTTATCATTCAAAACAGCCCCCCCCTCAAGAAAATACTAGGTCCGCCACGAATTGCAATAAAGCAAATAAACCGTGACCCCAGGAGATCTAACGAACGTAACCAATATTAATCGAAAGAATATTATCTAGAAATTTAGAAAAATATTACTCGAAATTACACTGCCATTTTGCCAGTCCCAAAATTGGCCAATGGAGACTTTGTTCGTATTATTTCATGAAGAAGAGAAAATTTTTATTTTGATATCATTTGTTTCAGTAGTTCAATATTTTTTATTAATAAGTTTTTTGCATTAATATATTGGAGGACCAAATTATGCCTTCAAGTAGTGCGTCAGAACTAGGATCATTAGATCTGTATCAATGGGAACAGGGTTGTGTTTTATCACCATTACTTTGGATTCTTGTTGTAGACGATTTGCTGCGAATCATTAGTCGACAAGGTGTCAAAGTGGTAGCGTACGCTGATGATCTTCTGGTAAAGCTTTTAAAAACATAAAATTATGGCCCACAAAATGTGGACTTAGCATTAACGCCCAGAAAACGGATTGTGTCGCCTTTACAAATAAGCACAATGTACCAAGTTTTAAGCATCCAGTTCTTAACGACATTTGTTTGTTACCTCGAGAGAGTGCCAAATATTTGGGAGTATTACTTGACAGAAAATTGTCTTGGAAGCTAAACATAGAAGAAAGAGCACGAAAAGCATGTGTTGCTGTTTATACATGTAAGAGAATGTTTAACAAATCTTGGGGCCTTAAGCCAAAAATAGTTCTGTGAATGTATAAAGCCATCATCAGACCAATTCTGACATATGGAATTGTTGTATGGTGGAAGGCTTTAGACAAGCAAACTTTTTTGGCAATCTTATCAAAAATTCAAAGAATGGCAGCTATTGGAGTAAGGGGAGCAGTAAAAACTAGTCCGTCTGCTGCTCTCGACACTTTGCTCTATTTAGAGCCTCTTGACATTTTCAATAAAGGGATTGCAGCAAAAATTGCTATTAGACTGAGGGAATCTGGTTTTTGGAAATCGAAACCCTACGGCCATGGTAGTATTCTCGCTCAATTTCCTGGCTGTGACATTCAAAGTGGGACGGATTATATCACCCCCACTCTTATGTTCTCAACCAACTTTCAAGTGAAAATAACTGAAAGGAAGGGTTGGACTCCTATTTCGTATTCCAAGGAAATATATACTGACGGTTCGAAAATGGATTCTGGTACGGGGGCTGGAATTTTTTCTTGTGACTTAAGCATCAGTGAATCTTTTGCTTTACACTGTTACTGTAGTGTATTTAAAGCGGAAATATTTGCTGTCTGTAAGGCATGCCAAATTATTGAAAATAAAATTTTTGAGCGTAGTGAAAGTTTTGTTATATACATCGATAGCCAAGCAGCCATTAAGGCCGTTGGCTCTAATATTATCAAATCTCGCTTGGTCCTAGATTGCAAGAAATAACTATGTGAAATAGGCGGAAAATGCAACTTAACCGTCTGTTGGGTACCTGGACATAGCGACTTCATTGGCAACGAAACTGCAGATCAGCTTGCTAGGAAAGGCTCTAAAATTGACATTATTTCTGAACCTAACATTATGAAACCACTAGCCTTTGTTAGGGCCAAAATTGATTCAAAATATATAAATTGGGCAAACACGAGATGGTCTAACCTGACAACATGTTGAACGTCGAGGCAATCTGGCCTTTTTATGATGCTAATAGAACGCGAAAAGTGATCTTATTAGGCAAACAAACCCTGAGAATCTTTGTAGGTGTTATTACAGGACACTATTTTATAGGCAAGCATGCCTCAAAACTACACGGAAAAAACGAAACTCGAAATTATTGTAAATATTAATCAAAATTTAAGAAAAATTAGTAGGTAATTTAGTAATTTAGAAACGGTTCGAGTGTCTATTAAAAATTACTAAGCGTAATATAAAAATTGCATCTAAGCAGGCATTAATTTTTCTAATGCAAGTTTTTAATTTTTACAAAGAAGATTTTAAGATTTCTGCAATAATTTATTATATTTTAAAAGGACTGTAGTATTTTTTAAAAAGTACATTATAAAGTTTTTATGATGAAATAATAATAACTGAAATTTATTTTTAAAATTTTTTGTGTATTGAACAAAATTTGGACGGCCAGCGAGTTTCCGTTGCCGCTTTCCCGACCCCGTCTCATTTCTGTTCAACACATTACTTCAAAGCCAATTAGTAAGAGTTTGGCAAGCCTTATATATTTATTTGTTTGCATGAACATGTTGAGAACTCAAACAGAGTACAAATTAAACACAAAAGAGAAATAAAATTCAATATAATAAAAATTAATAATCTTGAAATAATTTTTCTATAACTACTTTTTAAAAATTATAAAGCGGGAATCATATATTACAATATGAAATATATAAAAATTCTAATGTGGCAATTTATTAAAATTTAATAAATTCTTTGTAAAATTTCAAAGTTTTTAGGTGATAGTTAAAATGAAGAAAATAATTTTTAATATGCACTTATTAAAAAATGTAAAATGAAAATATTTACAAACTAGAATAGAATTTTTAATAAGGATTTTCTATTTATTACTATAAAAAAGTAATATTTGTTTTCAGATTTTAATTTTTATAATCTCCTATTAATTTTTAATAAAATTTGAGTTGGTGTTTTTTCCGTGTAGGGCTTTCTGACATAGGGGATCTTTGTAGAAGCTGTAAAGATCCTGACGTCGAAGAGTCTGTCTTTCATTATCTTTGTGAATGAACAGCGCTGACAAATCGGCGCTATAAGGTATTCGGATTCCACTTCTTCGACTCTCTTGAAGACATTGCTCAATAGTGTCCAAAATCTATTTTGAAGTTTATAAAAATTTCGAAATGGTTTGAATAGGTTGAAAACGAAGTTATCAACAGGGTAAACAATGGGCCCAACTGCGGCCTAAGTTATGATGACAATTGTCATCTCCCGTACTAACCTAACCTAACCTAGTGCGTTCCCAATGATTGACTAGTATAGGACAGCTTCAATCTTAAAAATTGTACAATACTGACCACATTATATCTAATCGTTTCTTATACCACCTGAAGAAGTCCATTCACTAAATTTTATAGCAATTGGTCGAATATTTGGCATATTATTATCGACATAATCTTGACTTAGTCTAAGTTACGAAATACAGAAGCAAGGATTTAATAAAAATTATGTCTCCACGATTATAGTTCTTGTGCAACTTTTCAGAGTAAGTCATGGTACTTTTTCGTTTAGTCTTAAAACCATACGGTTTTTAGGATCTCGCCATATTTTTATTGTTGCCACTTATTAGCGAGAGTCACGTTATGACCATCAATGTAATATGAAACACCCGCATATTCAATAATAAGTTTTACAAGTTTTGCTCAGGATCTTAAATATATCATAACTACATATTGTCAGATAATAATTTACTCGAAGATCGGATATCGTATCCCGAAAATATTGCATGCATCTTCGAAATGTTAAAACAACTGCATTGTTCTCTCTTTTTGTTCTATTTTCTCAAACCCAACCAAATCACAATGCCAAAATTAACATTTTTTTAAAAAAAGAAAAAAAAATTCAAACTAAAATTTAGAAATATCGCACACAGTAAATTCAATTACTCATGTGTTACGAGTACAATAGAATCTATATGATGATTGCGAAAGTGAATGAGCTAAAATCAACTCCACTTTCGTTACATTCATCACTTTCCCTCCCTACGTTGACGCCTGCCCGAGAATCATTTTGCCTATCCTATGCAGTACGCTTTACTTAATTTTATTGCTTAAAGTTTGTTTAATGACCATTCAAAAGTGTACGTCCGACCGATGTATCTCGTCTCTGGCATGACTTGCAATACAATTACAAAACAGTGGATCTGCATTCCATTTCATTCACACTCATACACACACACACATACATATGTACATATGAATACATGTACATTAAGAAAAAATGCCGAGAACAAAAAGCAAAACCCAAAAAACATGATTATCCAAATGCTACAGTGCTGCATATGAATCCTCTTTCCAATTTGCCACTTTTTAATGTGCCGCCGCCCTTGGCGTTGTCTCATCCTCTACCAATGCCAAAGCAAGAAGCAACAAATTTTCAAACTCTGACTGCTACTTGACAAACTCTCGGCAATGATTTGTATTGCTGAAATTCTTGTCCGGCTTTAGTTTTCCTTTTCAGACCCTATTTCTACTTTATTAGAGCGCCACCCGCCGCCACCTACATATTCAAACTCTTCCAAAATGATGCGAGACGAAACAAGCGTCCGTTAGGATGTCACAAGTAGAATGCATCTGATGTTTCCGGCCGACAAAAGTGCAAACAACATTATTAGACCGAACGAAGGGAAAACGTCCATTCAGTCAGAGTTGAGTAAAATGGTCCACTTTCAGTCGTTGCCAATCGTCGAAGGGGATGACACTCACAGTTCCTCGAAATGTTGCATGGTGTCTGTGTGTTTCGAGTTTGTGTGTGTGTGAGGAGCATATGAAGAATTCATGGCAACCAAATGGAAAACAAAGCACTTCCAAACGATGCCTTAAATTTAGATAAACTATTTTTGAGCATTTTTAGATTTATTTTGCTTCGGTCACTTTAGCTGTCAGTTGGTGATTGTATCCCCGAAATGAGGAAGGGTTCAAATATGTTCTATTGTGGGTGGCTGACCACAATAGTTGTTGTTTGTTCATTTTTTAAGCTGCTTGCTTTTGTGGCGTTTGGAAGGTTAGATTAAACTTTAATTAGAAACAAAAAATACAACTAACTACAAAATTACAGAGGTCAAGGTTTCTGACATACTCGTATAATCTGTTTGAAAAAAAAAGACATATTGTAAATTGCTAGGTGTATGTTTTGGTCTTTAAACATGATATCGATTTATTTTAGCATAAAAATAATTAAGGTAAGTGATTGAGACAATAAAGTATATTCAATGTATGTAAATTTTTTTTTCAAAAAAACTGAATATAAAAAAAATTGCTTGCAATGCCCCATATACACAGCCAGAAAAATGGAAAACCTTTTTATAAATAACCGAAAATATAGAATGGTAAGTTTTAGATAACAAAAATTACACGGTTTTAGTTTTATATAGATATATTTTTAAGGCTCAAAAACGTCTGCCTTCGAAAAAGCAACGATGTCAATGTCTGCCTTCTCTTTTTTTTATGTTTTTTATAAGTAAAGAAGACAGTCAATGAAGAGGCAGACGCGATAAAATGATTTGGTGCTCAATTTTTCATCACATGTTTGAAATATTGCATTTTCCAAATGTTGCAGTTGTTGTTAATCTTGTTTCTTTTGATATATTCTTTATAATTATCGCAATCAGCTCGACTTAAATTTGCAGGCATCATAAGTTTTAGAAAAAACGCAGCGCAGCAACAATAACGCCTGCCTTTTGCATTTATATGTTTTTGTGCATACATATTTTTTAATAAAAAAGGCATTCGCGATAAAATTTTTTATGATACCTTTTCTTACAGTTATAGTACACTGGATGTACACGGCGGTCATCAGACCAATTTTAACTCACGGAGCGCTGGTGTGGTGGAAGGCTGTAAACACCAAGTCACTACTTGACAAGGTACAGAGACTGGCCTGCCTTGGAATAAGAGGAGCAGTGAGATCGACACTACAGGCGGGCTTGGAAATTATAATGCATCTTCTGCCTATTGACCTATACATCAGGAATATGGCGGCAAAAGGGATTTTTAGGTAAAAAGAATGCAACAAGCTTCAAAACTCTGAGGGTCACATGTCTATTTTGCAAGATATGCAGCGGGAACTCTGCCTCACGGCAACTGACTACCGAGTACCAATACTTGACTTTGACACTGCCTACAACATCAACTTGCCAACAAGAGAATATTGGAACGCAGGCACCGTTCTGGAAGGAAAGGGGCTAACCATCTTCACAGATGGATCCAAGACGGAGTTCGGCGCAGGAGCGGGTTTGTACTCGGATAATATGGATATGGAGATGTCTTTTAGACTACCGAACTATTGCAGCGTTTTTCAAGCTGAAATCTATGCCATAGACCAAGTCGCACAGGTAATACGGAACAGGGGCAGTCAGGCAGCGATCAGAGCACTGAATGCCAAAATCGTGAAGTTTAGTGTAGTGTAGAACACTGCAGGGAGTCGCTACGTTCAATCCGACAGCATGCTATAGAGTCTGCTGGGTGCCCGATCATAAGGCTATTTCCGGAAATGAGAAAGCTGACAAATGTGCCAGAATAGGATCTGAACAACCACAGAGTCAACAGGTGGTAGACCTTAAGATACCATTGGCGGACCTACATTATCGGATAGAGAACATAATCAAGAAATTAACGAACAGATCACCGGAAGCAGAACGTCTCGAATCATGTGGCCTAAATTGGCTCTGAGAGGGACGCAATCTCTCTTAAGATTCAGAAGAGGAGAGCTTAGGATTGTTGTAGGAGTGCTGACGGGGCACTGTGTTATTCGCCCTATGGCCATCAAATATGGTGCTCTTTTCAGAGATTTCTGCAGGAGCTGCGGAGATGAAGAAGAGAATGGTAAAACACCTGCTCTGCGAATGCCCCGGGCCAATGAGGCGACGAATCAAATATTTTGGTTCTGCGTTTTTGTTGGTATTGAAGAACTAGCTGAGCTTTCCAGTATAATGTAATGAAATTTTGTACAAAGATACAAGTACAACCATCTAGATGTCAAGTGTACGGAATTGAATAAATGGCCGCGTTAGTTTAGTTTCAAAGGGTCACTTGCATAAATTTCTTTCATGAGCAATTGTGATTCCCTACATATATAGTCCCCTCCTTTCTCCTTGAACTATCTCATTGAATGGGCGCAAGCCACCCAGAAGCCTTGGTGAAATTGAGAATGCTAATGGTAAGCTCCAACTCGGCTAGTTACTCAAGACCAAAATATTTGATTCGTTTCCTCAGTAGCCCCGGGCATTCACACAGTTGATGTTAAACCATATCATCCCGTTCTTTATCTCCACCACTTCTGCAGAAATCTCTAAAAGAGGAACCATGTCTGGCCATGAGGCCAATAGCACAGTGTCCCCTCAGCACTCCCACAACAGTTAGCTCTTCTCTGTTGAACCTTAAGAGTGTGTGTGTTTATTGCTTGGTTATGTCCTAAGGTCTACCACTTCATGATTCTCCGATTGTTCTTATCGTATTTTGGCACATTCGTCAGCTTTCTCATATCCGGAAATACCCTCATGACCGGGCACCCAACAGAGCTCTATAGTATGCTATCGGATTGAACGAAGTAACTCCCTGAAGTGTGCTTTACACCTTGTCTTCACGATTTTGGCGATCAGTGTTTTGATCGCTACCTGATTGTCTACTCATATAGTTATAATGGAGGGAGTATGCTCCGTGTTCTGTATCACCTGTGCGGCTTGGTCTGAAGGATAGATTTCAGCTTGATGAACGCAACAATAGTTGGGTAGTCTGAAAGACATCTTTATTCACATATTACCCGAATGAACACTTGCTTCTGTGCCAAATTCCATCTTGAATCCACCCGTGAAGATGGTTATGTCCCTTCCTTCCAGGATGGTGCCGGAGTTCCACTCTTCTCTTGTTCGAAGGTTGAAGTTGTAAGCTGTGTCCAATTCAATTATTGGTATTCGGTAATCGTTTACCGTAAGCCAAAGTTCCACTGCATATCCTGCAAAACCGTGACCCTCAGAGCTTAGGAGCTTGTTACATTGTTTTAACCTAAGAATTCTTGTCGATCTCACTGCTTAATGGGTGTGTTCACTGCTATAAAAGCAACAAATTTTATTCAAATCTTTCTAATGGAATAAAATGAAGGATTGCATCGCACCTCCACAAAAATTTTAAAACGCTGTATTCAGAAAGTTATTTAAAGTAAGGAAACAATTTTACACAAACACAAGAAATGCTACGGTTTAGCATCAGACTCTGGAAAAAAAGTTGGCGAATTAAAAAAGTGGGCATGGCACCTCCCATACAAGCATAAGCTTCAAAACGCTGCACAGAGCGCTTTTCAAAGTAAATGAATGTGCAAGCATTCGTTCAGTTATTATCGTCTCGTTACGTCTGTCTTCGCTTAGGCTTTTCGCTCAATTTCACTGTAAATGCAGTGAAGGGTATCTACTTTTTGGCGACGGCAAAGATAACACCCTTACTAGTTAGGGATAATTTTTTGTAGTGAACATATGTATGTCTGACATGTTATACATGGTAAAAAAATTATGTTTATCACAAGACTCTAGCGACCTATAGATCACATAGGACATCTTAATTTACGTACAAAATTCAAATGTTTGGCGTCAAATAAAACCTTTATATAAAAATTTTTTGTTTATAAATATTAAAAAAAAGTTTTTAAACGCTATTTACTTACAATTGACATGAACATCGAAACGTTTGCTCACAGATGGCGGCACTCCGTTCGAGGCGATGCACAAATAACCGCCCATGTCTGTTCTATGGACGTTGGTCAGCACAAGTTTTTCTCCCTCAACAGATTTGATAACTGAAAAGTAGCAAAAATACAAAATAAGAATATACATATGTATGTATGTGTGTATGTATGTAGCAACAAAATTGTTTTAAGTTTTATTTTTCAAAACAATTTTTACAAAAACTTGAGCAAGAGTATCACTTTGAAGCTGGTCAAGTCCAAGGATAATTAATTAACTTGTCGACTCATTTTGATGTGCTTCCATTTGCCGACAGTAAGTAAGCAGCAGGACAAAATGGCCTGCCGTATAAACATTTATACCGTTTTGCGGTCTACCAACACTCGACGATGACAAACACTCGAATTGTAGGACCACAGAATACGACAATTTAGCATGGTACTTGGCCGTACAGAGGCAAGCAAAACCATAAGGGCACTTAAACAGAAGAAGGGATGAATAGACAACGAACTGACTGCTCATAGCATGGTCCTACAAATGGAACAATGTTGGTTCATTGCAGCTTAAATTCTTTATTTACGCTAACATTAACACCGAACACAGAATGCGTGGTCAAAGGATGTCTTTTGTGCTTGTTGGGTTCTCAATGAGTTTTGAGGTTGCCAGATTGTTATGAAATAGTCTAACATTTAGTAAAAGTATGTAAAAGTTTCGAAAATCATCTGGCAACCCTAAAGCTTTAAAACGAGTTGTTGTGTCATTCAGTCAGCCGGTCACGTGCTATTAAGAAAATACTATTTACAAACCTTGTTTCTCTCTAGTTTCTGTACGTAAAATGATGTCCTTGCCACCTTCACGACGCCATTGTACTGTTGGCTCCGGTACACCGGTTGCACTACAAGTCAGCGTTATGGTACCACCTTCATTGCAGATGCCTTCCTCAAGATTTTGTTCCGGATGATTCAATATATCAGGTGGCACAACGACATCCAAATAGCCAGACTAGATAAAGGAGAAAGAGAGCGGAGAAGGAAAAAAAATTGAAAACAATAACAAAGTTTTTGAAATGAGAAAATAAAAAATAAAAAACTATAAACTGCCACACAGGATACAGCTACCAAATACAAACTCAATTAATGGGGCACTGGGTAGAGTTTAGTGGAGCTTAAAAAGGTGTAATGAAGTTATTTATTAGTTTAATGTCACACATACACACTTGCTCATATTAGCGATGTCAGTGTTGTATAAATAGGTGGAAAAATGGTATGTAATGCGAAATGATAAGCCTCGCTAGTTTTGAAATGGAGTTTGGTATAATAAAGGCTTAAAATGTTACCTTAATTCGTCTGTTTAAATTTAATTTTTTATTTAAATTGTTCAGAGAACAATAAAAACTTTACTATTCAAATTTAATTAATTGAAGTAACCAAATTACACTAATGAGAGATGTCATCAAACTGGACGGGAATGTCCTTTAATTCGTAAGACTGTTCCAGAAAATACAAACTGGACCTTTTCATTGACAACTAAGAGACTTTTGACAATGCAACTCATGCCATCAGCTAAGGGACAAGCAGTTAAAAAAATCCCAACATAGTCGGTACTCTCCATATTGGTGAAGAAGTGCTTTAGATCAGATGGAATGAAAGTGAGAACGACTGATGTGTTTCTTTCTTTTCGAGGCTTCACTAAATATATGTATGAAGCGCAGTATCTCGATCATGACGTGCACGTGGGAGCAGGCCCGGACTTACTTTGGAGGCACACTAGGCCAGTGCCTAGGGCGGCACGATTTTAGGGGCGGCAAATATTGGGCACTTTGTAAATTTTTTTTTAAGTGAGTGCGAATACTTGGGGCGCAACCTAAATTACCTACAAAATGTTGACAAGCAAAAAAAAAAATAAAAAGGTACTCACTTTTGATAGTAAATTCATATATTCGGCAGTGAAGAAGGGCGGCAATTTCTGAATGGCCTAAGGGTGGCAAATTTCTAAATCCGGGCCTGCGTGGGAGGCGTATACAGGTAATCTCAAGAAATCTAACAAGATTAGAAGGCTTAATATCGTTTGGTGAAATCTCCTCAGATACCGTGAGGTTCTCGAAAACATGTTAATATCCTCGATTTGAAACTTATTTCCCTTTAAATGGTTCGACTTAGATATTGTAAAGTAAAGATCTTTTTTACTCATCAATTTTGAAAACAGTAGGGAAAAAATATCAGGTAACAAGTTCGAGAAATTTTTAATTAATCGAATCAAAAAATTTCTCTGAACTTCATCGATTTGTCTCTGGTCATGTGGTAACTCTACTTAAAAGCACATTATAATGCCCAAGTAAATGGTAAGTCCACTTGCTGCGTTTTTTCTGGGACTATAGAAATTCAGAGGAATAATTTGCAGTAATGTGCATCGGCTTGGAAGTAATGGGCTAAAAATATAAAGAACATGGCAATTCTGACACCAAAATGTGAATTTGAGTCATTAAATTGAACTGCAAGTGGTCTTTTTAAGTTGATGTTTTTAGAAAGTTATTGCATCTGTGTTTGATTTTCATAAAAGCAATGCGGAATAAAAAATTAATATCTCGCTGTGATCGAAAAAAACTGAAGAATTGAGCTCAAGAATACTGCATAGAAATGATTTTTTTTGGTATTGTGTGTTCCTTGAATTTGTGTATTTAACTCTTAGCTACACTTTTGCTTAAGACATTGTCATCAAAAGTGCTCTTGAATATCATTTTTAAAAAACCCACTGAATTAAAAAAACTTCCGATAAAATTAGTTGGGTTGCCAGCTTTGCAAGAAAAAATATCCAGAATCTGGAACTGTCCCGAAAATTCTAAGACGAATAATCACACTTGCTTAGAAGGCCGCAAAGTCCAAAGCTTAATGTTATTGTGAAGAAATGCTTAACCAACTAGTGCACCACTAGCTTCCCTATAACTACTTAAGTTTCTCGCCAACCCTAAATCCGCCAATTATGATCACGAGGGATTCGAGAAATGTCTACAAATTTTTTAAATTTTAATAAAGTTCTTTTGATGATTGCTAAATCATGCTTGCAAGCAGTGAAATTAATTTTGTTTAATTAAATGCCCAACAAGGAATTTATTGACTTAATTTAAGCACACAATTTTTAACAATAGTGTGCATGTACCGTCTTAATGATAGTGGGCGTGGTCACAAATTATCTTCTAAATTTTTCTCTTTTTCAGAGTTTTGAGAACTTTTAACTCTAGGTAGCTAATCTTGTTTAATACTCCTTAAAAGCAAAAGCATTATGACGAATACGTAAATTTTTGTTGTTTTAAAAATGAAGTGGGCGTGGTCACAAATTATCTTCTAAATTTTTCTCTTTTTCAGAGTTTTGAGAACTTTTAACTCTAGGTAGCTAATCTTGTTTAATACTCCTTAAAAGCAAAAGCATTATGACGAATACGTAAATTTTTGTTGTTTTAAAAATGAAGTGGTATACTATTTTAAGTTTACTGGTTTTATTACTAGTTACTAATATTTTATTTAATATAACTTAATAAATAATAGCTTTAGATTCTAAAGTTTAGAAGATAAAAGGAACTAAGAAATAATTTTTTTAGGCACAAACGAAACTTTTTTTATTCTTGGTTTTGACATGTCTTTAAAATCAGATTATTAACACTAAAAATAAAATTAAAATAACCTTTAAACTTATAAACACGTTTTAAACGTATAAAGAATACGTATTACAAAAAACTTACTCAAAAGCTAAACATTCGTCAAAATGACGAACATGTAGTTTAATTTTGCAAATTCAAAATACTCATCAACTGCGAGCTACCACCACAAGCAAGCATTCAGCGATGACTAAGTTGATGTGACAATAGATGTATCTAGGCGCGATAGTAAGAGTGCGAGAGGTGAATATCTGACTGATAATCGTCAAAATAACGAAGGTAAGCTATCTAGGTTTTATCTTACAATAAATTGTATAAGCATTCAATGAGGTGCCTCACTTTATTTTAAGTACTTAGGAGCGTATGGATAGTGAACATCTTTTAACTATTACCACATGTACATATTATGAATACATATATGCCAAATATGTTGAAAAATGTTGCTTTGATCTTTGAAATTTTATTAGAGATTTATTTAAATCTAAAAACAAAGCATTTTTAAATATATCTGAGGATTATATAAATACTTCAATTAAAATAACTTCACAGCTCTAAGTGATCAATGAGCGCATAATAAGCTAATTTCAAAATTGATGCTTTTATTTGACATACATACATACATACATACTATATGTACTTGTACGTCCCTTGACTTATGCTCAATTTCATATTGACAATATTAAGGATTACGAACTTAAAACTTTAAACATCATAAGTTACTTTCAATGTCTATTGACACTGAGCACATTGTGTATTATGGGGTATGTATTCAAATCAGTGCTCTTTTACCTAGGGTCAGTATTTCAATAAACAGCTTTCTTCGTTGCTACGTTACATCAATTTTCCTTTATAGAAAATTGTATTTGTTATTATCCTTTGGATTATTATAAACATATCACAATAATGTATTTTCAAAGATTATAAACATTTACCGGATATGAAGTACAAGCATGATTGTGGGACACTACCAAGTCTTTCTACCCACCGCACTGTTATGCCTGCACATACCATGCGCCCGTCTCTCGTTTCCATCCACAAATACTAGAAACTTACTACTGCAACTATGCTGTAATCCTGCAGGAAAAATCTTTGTAACAAAAATATTTTTATTTGTTTTCCACTCGACTTTACACACGTAAACAAACTCATAAACAAGGATACGAAGAGCTAGTCGAATGTATGTGTGCTAGGGTGTATCTTTTTTTGGATAAGAACTCTCAAATAAAAACATTTATATAAAGCAGAAAATTTATTTGATTTTATATTGTAGTTTTAAATATTTCAATAAAGTCAGGATTGGGATGTAAGATCAACATTGAACCACTACATTAACTACCGAAGAACTGATGTAACTTTGAGTTTTGTCTCGGACTCGATAGGATGACATAAGTCAAGCAAGAAGTTAGCTTTTATAACCTCCCAGTTAGTTACAGCTTGAGCACAAACCGCTATTAGAAGGCCTTGTCAACTCCTCTTAAGCAAATATAATTTTTTAAGTCAAAGCGTTTGAAAATTTCAAAATGTATTTTATTTCTAAAGATCCACCCTCTTGTTCATATACCGGAAAAGGACATTGCTATTTTAAAATGTAGCTGTGTGTGTGTCTATACATGTTCAAGCCAATCTAGACATACAAACGTACACTCGTAATAGACGAGACAGTTTGTTATTGTTGTGTATCCACATATCCTCAGCTCGTACTTACCCGAAAATTCATTGGATCAGTGTTCACTTGGCACATGTAGCTACCCGAATCGTTGAGCTGGACGTGTGATATGTGAAGCTTCCAGGTGTTGTGACCATTGTGTGTCACTGATAATCTCGGATTTACAGTTACCATATGGGTGTGAATGCCGAGTATTGCTTTTGAATCGGATTTAATCCATGCAACCTGAAATAGACAAACAAACAAATAAGGAAACCAAAAAACCAAAATATTATTGTCTGCGTACGTATACTACAATACATACATATGTATGTATGTATGTATGTATGTATTATTGTACGTGTATTTGTATGTACTAATGTTTGTGTTAGTATGTACTATTACCAACAAAGAAATACACTTAATGCTATGTTAAGAAATCTTCATGGCTTAATATTACATTAGTAGTTGTAATGCAGCATACAAATAAATTAAAAGACAACAAACCATGCCGCCTCTTTCGGTACGAAATTATGACAAGGCATTACTCAAATTACTATGAGATAGAAAAGTATCAGCAATTTTGTTTGAAAGTTATTAAATCCTTAATCAAACTATACAATCTTGACATTAATTTGATACTTAACTTTATCTAAATAGTCTTCGTAAATTGATCTAAGTGACGAATTAATTAATTAACATTCACACGTTGAACTATTAAGGGTACTATATGTCTAAATATGAGAAAATACACAGAACATTTGATTTTAGCCAAAGAAAAAATAAATTTTCAACTAAATGAAAGCACTTCATTGCAAAAAATATTTTAATGCCAGAGAACTTATAATGACTATCAGTTAGCGTACGTAATTAAATGTTTTTTTATGACTCAATAAATTTATGATTGTGAAATTCAGAAATAAAGTAAAATTGTGATAACAATTTAGTTCGGGACAAGGCAAATATTGTTCCCGTTAGAAACATAAATTTTATTAGATTTTTGCATCAATTTACAGTCTGATTCCATAAAAAGTGGAATTAGTCATACAAAATTTTATTCCAAGAACAAAAATAAATGGATAACTGTAAAGTTAATTTCATATTAATTAAGATAAATTTATAACAGATGATTCATTTAGAAGTAGGTTTTTCAGTAGGGGTTCTATGGCAGATCGCACATGAGTTGTGTAAAGCTCCCAAGGTATTTTTGTTCAATATCGTCTGGCAAATGATCATGGAACGTTTAGCACCAGAGCTATGCTTGCTTGTGATAATTAATTAAATTTTCCACCATATTGGATTGTTGACCGCCATATTGAGTCCGCCGTGTTGGATTCTGTCAACCTTTCACGCAAGCTTTTTAAGAGCTACAATTTGAGCTAAGAAACGACCCGATCGGTTGCGAATTCTTATTTTTAAGAGATTTTTGTGCTGGACAGTTGATTTTTCTTAGGCTTCAGGCCGCCATATTGGATCCGCCATTTTGAATTTCTCAACAGGCCACTTTGTACTTAGCAGCCCTTAACTAGACGAACATTTTAAGTCCCAGAACGTTTAGATCGGTCAAGCCAATTTTTGGCCAGGTAGATGATCCGCTTGACGTGAAACGTCCCATATATGTTTACATAATCTATAGCTATTTCGATCTATGGCTTGTTGTTTAATGCTGTGCTAGTTCGCTTTTTCAAATTTCACTTTTATTATTCGGCATCACGATGTTCTGTGTCCTCCTCTATATCTATCTTTCTGCGGATTCTATCACTGCGCTTTCCTAAATATCTTTAGCCACCGCTCCTAATTGCAAGTAGCTGTCAAAATATCCAGCACATCTTGCACCACGAGTTTGAAGAAGACTCTAGACCAGAATCTAGCTCATCTCTGATGAAACAGTGAACTTTTATGCCTCTTTTGCGTGCAAGACTGGGACCTAGCTTTTTTCTGCAGCACGCCGGTGATGCCGGTTTTTTTCCTAGTGTCTGAACGGGAAATATATCGTCTCGACAGTTTTTAAAGCTTTGTTTTGTAAGTTTGATCGGAAATCAAACAGAAGACCTTAGAATGATGCCTAAAATTTGCAGTCCCGCACGTCAAAGCAAGATTACAGAAGTGATGATCTCGGTTTATCTCACCAAATTTAAACTCGTCAAACAAAAAATTGCTTATAAAAAACACGAAAAATTGAGAATTTTCATCACTATTTTTTACACCATAATAATGCATCGGCTCAATGTATTGAAAATACAAACTCCTTTATTAGGCTTTCAGATGTAAAAGTTCGCCAAGCACTATATTCTTCAAATTTAGTACTAAGTGGGAAGTGGGAGACAATTACTAACGTTAATGCTGAAATTGAGAAGCTCTAAAAAGACAATTTTAAGGATTGTATTGAAACGTTAATCTACTGACTTAAGAAATGCATCGAAATTAATGAAAATTATTTAGAGATAAAAAATTACTAAAATTGAAGAAATGAAGGACAAATTACTTTTATCTGCTCTTCTCCAACCAACTTAGTGAACTTTCGTAGACCACCTACACGATGTTGTTTTTTCTGTAATATCACTTATATGGTAAGGCATTATCAATTACAGCTAAATGCTTCTATTTAGTATTTTTTTATAAAAAATATTCTAATAAAATGTTACCTATCATAATGAAACCAAACCCTGTAATTAAGACAAACGCATGGATTATGCTATCTTAACCGCTCGTTATTAATTATACAAATGTCAAATGATACTTAAAACTCACTCTGTATTGTCCTAAATTGTTAACCACACATGTAAAGGAGATATCGCGTCCTTGCGGCACTGTTAGGTTTGTTAATGGTGCCAGGAACTCTGGCTCTGGCTCATCTGGTTGATTATGACCTGCAAAACAAAAGGTGTTAAATGGCCGCAAAACACAGATGGACGCGCAAATAAATTAACTCTGTACTCCACTCAGAATAAGTGCGCACATACATACATACTCATACAATCAAAAATACACAAGCAAACACATGCACCAAATGCAACACTTTATAAAAGAATAATAAGAATATGTGTGAAAGATAAACAAAAAATTATAAAAAAAAAAATGTGAAAAATTGAAAAAAAAAAATGTTACGAAAAAATATCGTAGTGAAAAAATGCTAAACAATGCACTTTCAAATATTTGCACACACATTTTCAAATTAAAATTCAGTGAGAAGTAAAAAAAAAAATCATTTTGCACGAGCTCACACTACACCACATACGCCTTCTTAGTCATATGCGTGTGCATCCAAGTAGGAAATATTTACAAAATGCCATTGGTAATAATAAAGAAATAAATGTTTGCATGTATGAAACTAACAGAGGCAATTTCGGACAATAAATCAATAAATTATTTTGAATAAGGCTGTAAGGTGTTTCTTCACAGTGGTCTAGAAAAATATTACAAAGTAGTCATGGGGTATCCCATAATTTTTTGCTCAATTGTTTTTTATGAAGAAATACATAAAAAATACTCTATTGTAAACCGACACTTTACAAAGAAGTCTCTCTCTGTAAAAATTTTTCCGTTAACGCCAATTTGTCACTTTTGAGTTTGAATTGACTCCAAATCTGTTCTTTCAAACAAGCGAATTCAGTTCAATCTCTGAGTGCTTCTAAGATATGCAGTGTCGCGTTCACCGTAGATGCCACTTTCCCGAGGTATGGTATATGGTATATTGGTAAAAATGGTATATTTTATTTAGAGAGTTCATGTGGCGTATTTTCATTAATAACAAGGATAACGTAAGCGAGTTCCCTACGAAAAAATTTTATATAAAAAAGGTTCCAAAAACAATTTATAGTATTACAGTGAAGAAAGATCCAATAGGGGTAGACCAAAATTGATTTAAAAGCTAAGTAACTTTTGTTTAAGTTAACATTTGAGCTAAACAAATTATGCTCAAGATGTTGATGAAGGTCAAAAATATAGCATATTTTCAGTTAAAATATGTTAAAAACGACGTGTTCGGGTGACTTCGAAACCAAAAAGAAAAAAAGAAACCAATCAGGTTCCTGATTCTTGCTGATAAAATATTTTCTTTTCAGAGAAAATAAGAGGACACGTGTTCCCTCGATTTGAGTGAAAAAAATTTGTTACGAAGCTATGCACATTTAAATTTTAGCTGTCAAAACTCGAAAAATTGGCGACATTTTTTTCAAAAAAGTGACATTTTCATCCAAATCAAAATATGTAATTAATTTCTCTATTATGGTTCTAATAGAAATTGTCATTCTCTATTAGAATCTTTAAAAATGTTTGAAAATGATTAAAAGTTGGCCAATTTTTTCATATTTTTTTTCGGTAAAAGTTTTGGGATATAATTGTATTAATATCGGAAAAAAATGACATGAATTTGATGCGAGCCAAACGAAATTTGCGGACAGGAGAACTTTTTTTCTCACGATCAAAATTTAAATTTATTTATTCAACATTGTCTAGCGTTCTACGGTACTATTTTTGAAGTTTCAATAGCCTACAATTTTCCTCAACTTAAACTTGGTTTTTTTTAACTTTTTGAGCATTTTTCGAAACGAAATATCTCAAAAACTATAGAAGATAAGATAAAAAATCATCTAGTAATTTTTGTGTAGAAATAGTATAACTTTGTAAAAAACAAAAACATTTAAATAATTTCATTGAAACATTAATTTTTAAATATAAAAAATTTTTCTCAAAAAATTTTCAATATAACATCTTCTTTTTTTATAATTTTTTTGTATGTTATTCCTCAACCAATCCCAAGAATTCATGTGCGTTCAAACGAAATTCCCGCCATAACTTTGGATACTACGTATTTTTTGCTGATGACGTGCACCATGTTTTTTAAAAAAAGAACCAAATAAAAATTGTTTTTTATTTTTTTTTTATTGTATTGTTATTTTCAATCAATCTGAAGAATTTATCTCAAATATATTCAAATCGAAATTCTCCACATAACTTTGGAAAATATCATGCAATTAGACTGGTGCGCGCTTTAAAAAAAAAATTTATATTTTCCAAAGTTATGGCGGGAATTTCGATATGAAAGCAGATACATTAGGGTTGATTGCGGAATATCTTTTAAAAAAGTAAAAAAAAAACAGAAGATGTTATATCAAAAGTATTTTGAGAAATATTTTTATGTATTAAAAAAATAATGTTTAAACAAATTTATTTATGATTTCTTATTTTTTCCATAAAACTAAAGCATAACGGTCCTAGGTTTTTTATATATTCCCCATAGTTTTTAAGATATTTCAATTCAAAAAAATTTTCCAAAACAAAGAGTGCACTTATTACTTAAAAGAATAATTTTTGCTTTAAGTTTAAAAATGCTCATAGAAAATAGTCGAATTCGAACCAAATAAATATTTATGTACATATATTTATTTTTGATTCTCACGGCTCAAAATTTACGCCTGCGGCGCAGTTAACGTACATTTTCCATAATAACTAAGTATTACAATTAATTTTGAAAAAAAATACATAAAAGATTCTAAGACTTAAAGTTTCTTTGACCACTTAGATATCTAATTTTCCCGAAAAAATTATGTGTTACTTATTTGTAAACGGAAAAAACGAAACTCGAAATTATTGTAAATATTAATCAAAATTTAAGAAAAATTAGAAGGTAATTTAGTAATTTAGAAACGGTTCGAGTGTCTATTAAAAATTACTAAGCGTAATATAAAAATTGCATCAAGCAGGCATTAATTTTTCGAATGCAAGTTTTTAATTTTTACAAAGTAGATTTTAAAATTTCTGCAATAATTTATTATATTTTAAAAGGACTGTACTATTTTTAAAAAGTACATTATAAAGTTTTTATGATGAAATAACAATAACTGAAATTTATTCTTAAAATTATTTGTGTGTTGAACAAAATTGGGACGGCCAGCGAGTTTCCGTTGCCGCTTTCCCGACCCCGTCCCAATTCTGTTCAACACATTACTTCAAAGCCAATTAGTAAGAGTTTGGCAAGCCTTATATATTTATTTTTTTGCATGAACATGTTGAGAACTCAAACAGGAATTTGGATTTATTAACCGGGGAATCAATAAAGAGGGGCCCGCTTATTTGATCCAACGGATCATTTAAAAGAATCCCGGATAATTGATCGACTAAGTCAATTAAGCGAAGAAAAAAAAATTTATTTTACTGACCTTACCTCAAGATAGGATTGTCAGATTTTTGAAACGCAAAATAAGTACATTCAAGTATATTCAACGCAAAAAATTAGTACAAAATTTTTTACCTCATTAAATGTTTTTATTTACTAAAAAAAAAGTCAGAACTTTTCGGATGGCACAATGCCCTAGCAAAATAACAAAATTAATTAAATACATATGCTTAAAAACAAGGACCATTTTAAAGACTCCGCTTAAAAGAATTATATTCTTATGTACTGAAAAATGAAATAAAATGAATTGAATTGAATTGAATTGAATTGAAAAAATATTAAGAAAAAAAAAAGTTTTTTTTCAAATTTTGAATTGTGCATCCTCTGAAACTTGAGAGTATCAAGAAACAACATTTTTGACACCAATATAATATGTATTTATGACACCTATTAAACAATGAAAGATCGCTACTGTCATCAAACGATTTTAAACTGTCAATCTTTCATTGTTGTACTTTTTTTCAATGTTGCTTCTAACATGGTTGATCTCTTAAAAGGGGACTTTTTCATGTATTTTTAACTTGGAAAATATTTTTTCTGGTTATTTAAAAGGGGAAATCAAATAAGCGGGAATCATCTAACAGGGGATTGATATACATAGTTCAAATGAGGAAAATTTCATTGCGTTTTTTTAGACCAGTAATCCGGGGAATTCAGCTAACCGGGGATCTATTAAGCGGGGTCCACTGTATTACAATATGAAATATATAAAAATTCTAATGTGGCAATTTATTAAAATTTAATAAATTCTTTGTAAAATTTCAAAGTTTTTAGGTGATAATTAAAATGAAGAAAATAATTTTTAATATGCACTTATTAAAAAATTAAAAATGAAAATATTTACAAACTAGAATCGAATTTTTAATAAGGATTTTCTATTTATTACTATAAAAAAGTAATATTTGTTTTCAGATTTGAAGTTTTATAATCTCCTATTAATTTTTAATAAAATTTGAGTTGGTGTTTTTTCCGTGTATAGTGTGTTTCATTGAAAAAGCAATTTTTATCAGATTCAATGTTAAGTTTATTTTTCTTGGAAGCATTCAACATGCTATTTCTAAAATGGCATTTTGTGGCAAAGAAAAACCTGCGGATGCGATTTGCATTGAGGTTAAATTATGAATGAATTTTCAATTTTGTGGTCGAAAGTATTTTAAGAAATGTATGTCCTTTAATTAAATACGTCATCTTAACCATGATATCTGTCGTTTTTGATTCTAAATATTTAAGAAACAAACTAAATTTCGAATTTAGCAGGTCTTAAGCACTCTTAAATAGTTTGTTGTTATTTGAATTCTTTAGATAACTAAGTAAGCTTTAAATCTTTTCAATCTTTTTGTATAACACAAAAAAGTGTGGCTACGGTTTTTTGAATTTTCGGTGACGATATGTAAGTGTCCTTCAATATGAGCTGCGCAATTTGTTCCTGGAGGGTTAAAGCATGTGAAGATACTTCAGTATAATCAGAGAATAAATTTACTATATTTCAGGAATAAATAACGAAAGTTCAATATACGGTCGAAATTTACTAAAATTTATTTTTATTTCAGTTTATTCATAAACTAAGCACACAATTAAAGGAACACATCTCTAAATCGTTTTAAATTTTTCTAAGCTTGTGAAATCAACTAACAACAATCAATGATATTAATTACATGCTCATCACTAAATTTATTATTTCCTATTGGGATGTTACAATTACTCACTTCACTCACTCTCACTTACCTTGTGCAAACACATAGCTGCTGCCGATGCCGTTTCCGTTGTCGTGCAGCAGAAGCAAAAAAGCTGCAACCAACATTGCGCTTACACAGCATTTAACTTGGTCCATTTTTACAATCTTAATATATAAAATTTCACCTGAGCGCCCAGAATTAGTTGGATGTGAATTTGATTCCCCTGCGGAACGTACCGCGTTCTCAGAACATGACGATGATGATGCGATGTGGGCAGCAGCTGGCAGGTGTTGTACTGTTGTTGTTGTTGGTGTCAGATAATGGTAGGTAGGTAGTGCAGTGTAGTGTGGCTCACTTTATACAGTTGTTACTGCTGTTGTTGTTGTTGTTGTTGCTTCTGGATTTGTTGTAGCTGCTGTGGTTAATGTTGCACTCAGAACTTCAGCCATAAAAACCAAAATTAGTTCTGCAAAGAATTTTAAAAGCAAACGAAATATTTTTCTTTATTACTTTGTGATTATTTTTTTCGCATTTCGTTTTTATTTTTTTTATTATGCATTCATTTTTATTTTCGCGCTCTCTACATCTCTCTTGCAATCTTTCTTTCTATGTTTGTATTTTTCAAATATATTCATTCAGTTGCAGCAAAACAGGAAAACGCTTTTCCCGCCAGTCGCCATGTTTTTTTATTTGACAATAATTTAGTTAACAAAAAGTTCTTAGCTTCCGCTCGCTGGGTTGAAGCGGGAAATTGTTTTTTTATTTTCTTTATTCAGAGTTGTCAGTAGAATGAGAGGAAGAGAGGAAGAGCTTTTGAGTATGAAACGCCAGTTAAGCTAAAAGGAAGTCAGTTTCGCATTTTCAAATTTAAAAGGACTCTAAAAGGACTTTGTTCAAATTGTGCAATTGTTGGGCATTAAAAGAATTGAAATTCATTTATTATTATTCTTATTGGGCTCGTTTGATAAAAGTTTCAAAGTTTTTTTTTTACTATGGGCAAGATAAACAAAAACAAATTATTTGATTCAATTAGAGCAGGTGTTTTAATGAAGCTTTTACTCTGATTGGTTTTCTTGGGTTTTGAGAAATTCCTGAAAAAAAAAACACTAAAATGTACATTTATTTAGAAGTTACAGTCGAAGGTCAATTGTGTTTGGCATTTGAAACAAACAAAGTAAAGCTGCCAAATGTAATTCTGGTATCAGGTGTGTACAGAATCTAAAGTATGACACTGCATCGCCATTCTTCTGAGGAATACAACAAATTGTAAGTCCACTTATTAAAAAAAAACAGATTTTAAGCTCTTAAAAAAATATGAAAAAATCTTAAAATATGGTTGAAATATCCAAATAAAATTTTATTTTTAAATATGTATACTTTTATGTCTTTTTCAAAGTCTTCAATTATTTCTATTCAATCAAATACAAAATGCATTTTCAGGCATTGAAACTTCACTGGTCTTCTGTCGAAAAAAACCAAAAACATCGTTCTGCGTCACAAGAAGTTACAGGGCCATATTTGAATCGAGTAAACTTGATGTTACGCGTTAAAACAGCATCTTATTTCCTTACATATGGGACGTTCTTTTACAAACCGAACATTTTTCTAACGACGTATTTTTGATTGGGCTGAAATTTTTTTTATGAGTTCTGCCAAAAATCACGAAATTCTCAAAAGATAAATTCGCTCTATATAAAAAAAAAAAAAATTTTTTTCAAAAACAATCCTCAAACTCGTGTCTCTTCTTTTTCGATATTCGATACAGAACTCATAAAAAAATTTCAGCCAAATCAAAAATGTATCGACCAATTTTTGTCCAAATTCGTTCGGTTTGTAAAAGAACGTCCCATATACTGAATTCGTTAGATATTTAGTTTTGCCGGAACTGATTTCTTTATAGCAATGCTGTCATTCAACGAAAATCATCGAGTCCTTACTTGTATTATACCCATTTCCGAAAGAAAAAAAAATAAGGAAATATGCCCAAAAAACCAAGGCAAAAATTCATCTCAAGTCAGTTCCCATCAATTGAACCAAAAATAATTTCTTCGTATATGGGCTCAAAACGGTACTTTTCTAGGACCAGGACCACACCCATTTATGTTCAAAATCCATTTTCAACCTTTCTGCATCGTTTGGAACACAACATTTTGTTCATAGAAATGGGCCCAAAACGGTTTTTTAATGGGTCCAGAGCCTCACCAAGTCATGTTAAAAATCCCTCCTTCAACCTTTGCCCATCCATTGGAGCGGTGCAATGCAGAAGGGCCACAGACGTGGACGGTTATTGAACGTTACACTTGGCAGAGATAGTCCCAATTGCTCATGCATGACAAGTGTGTGGCCACAAGGAATAACAGCTAAACTTGATATTTGATGACAAGGCGAAACAGTATATGTATGTCATACGAATATACACAAAACTTATATTGTTTCGCCTTGTCATCAAATATCGAGTTCAGCTGCTAGTCCTTGTGGCCGCAGAAGTGATCGATTTTTTTGTAAATGAATCGCCTTTTTAGATGGAATAGAGGTGATATTCCAGTCGACAAGAAGCCTGACTCATCTTTCCAGTTTGAGTGATGATTTGATGCATGCACTCTACCAAAACATCATCTACTGTTTTAAAAAATGCCGGGAGCATTCCATCACATACAGTTGCTATTTTGTTCTTAATTTTTTTTTATCGCTAGACTTATTTCTTTCAATAATATATTAATTCTAAGGAGCTTGCAAAGGAATAGAAATCATTAAAAATGAAAAAGTAAAAAGTACATACCTTTTTGGCTCATTTAATTAGCTTGGCCAAAAAGCAATATATTAATCTAAAATTTTTAAAGCAACAAATATATCTTAAATGCATTCAATAGAATCAATATGAATTTTCAATTTTACCTATGAGGTTTATGAATGACTTAAAATCTACATACAACTCCATATTGCACAGAGGGTTAGCCGACTTTACTTATGTAAATGTGATATAAATTGAAAATGGTGCATAGCTCAAAGCGTTTCAAATCGAGCATTCAAACAACTTTTAGCGCTCGATAAATGCAACACAGTTCTTGACAATGGTGGAATCGCCTTTGAGTATTTTTTTTTTACGATAGTAACAAAATGAAATCTTTTGGCAAAATAAATAATATACGCCAGACATAAGCGAAGCGAATACTATCTCATCGAATGATGCAAGTCACTTACAATCAGTAGACTTGTCAGTCAGTTAGTCCGTTCGTCAGGCAGTCATCCAATCCATTGTGCAGTGTCACAAAGCAGCTGCAAGATAAGAATGTACGAGTGCTGGCTGGCTGCTGAAAACCAAAAGATAACAAAGATAGAGATGACAGCATTTTGTGGTTTCAACGCAAAATCATCTGATTTATAGAGAGGATAAAGTGGAAATAATACTTTCGATACTTGTGTTTCAAAAAACTATTTTTGTCTTTTGCCCATTCGAACAATATAAACGCCTATTGACATATCACGTTTCATCTCCTTTAGTCTCTAATTTTTTAAGCCTGAAAATATGCTATTATTTTTTAAATGGAAACAAAAATATGAAACCTGTGCTTAATGAATAATTTTTTATAAATATAAGAATTTTACTAGCATATTTTTGGGCTTGCAAATTAGAGACGAAATGAGACGAATCGAATACTCCTTGGCTGTGACTTGATCAATCGTTTTTTTTATTACCAAGTGTGCAGCCAAGTAGTCGTTTAACTGCAAGAAAACTCAAGCGAAATTTCCATAAATTTTTTTTTTTGAAAATTGATTTAAAACTATTAAAAAGAAAAAAATTAAGGAAACAATTTTTTGGTACGTTTCCTATCAATTACATTAAATTCAATCGGTCTGAGATTTGGAAAATTTTCAGGTTATTCCAAAACCTCGACATTCACACGGAAAGGTTGTCGGCATCTCTAAGCACAACTGACAAAATCTTCGATTTTATGGTAACGGAAATTCCTTTGACTAAAAACTCACAGATGATGTTTTTGTTGCTTTAGTTTTGGATGGATTGGGTTTTCTCTTTGTTATTTGGTGCAAAAATCTTGATTGACGTGCATTTCCAAAATATTTTCCTAAGTGATTCTCAATGCACAAGTGCGCAAGGCGCCTCCAAAATTTATTTTGTGACTTACTGCAACACCAGTGGATTTCAGTGGGTAGATGAATGGCTTTGTTCTCCTTTAGCTGTAGAGCTTTTTTAAATTATTTTTCTTTTTTTATATTTCTTTTAACGTTTTTCTTGCATATCCTTTCTCAAAAATTCAATTCTAAAATCAACACTGCATAACAATATTAAAGAATATGTGAGGAAAAGTTCATCAAGTGATACCACAAAAAAATGTTTTATTCTCAGATTATAAATTTTTCTGAGTTTTATTGCATTAAAATCTTTACTATTTTATCAAATAAGATTGACTTTTAAAGATTTGTTCGATTTTATTGTGAGTTTTCAATTCGAATGTAATCAATGAAGGCAGTTCACCGCACTGAAAATAGATAGATAATTTTTGTATTAAGGAACTGGAAGAATTGCATCTTTAACGTGCGAGTTACTTTATAATGTGCTCTTAAATTCTTCTCAATACAATATCAACTACACATTGGCATTCCAATGTTGCTTATGACTATATATATTGACCTTTAAAATTTATATTTCTACAAAAAAATAAATATTCCAAACCGTATATTCCACCTATATAAAACACAAGCACAAGCACAAGCAACAACATGCGATAAAACTAATAATGAACTCGTCTCATCCGGTAAGTTTCTTTAGCACCGTCGTACCATTGGGTGCAATACTCAATTTTGTAGATATTATTTAGGATGTTGACTAGAGAAATTCAGAAGTTAGTTACATCAGATTGTGTATTCTTCAAAGCACTCAAGTGTCCAGACCCGTTCCTTTTGCATTACAAAAGTGCTCGGTAAATCATCGCTTTATCGCGACAATTTGTACTATTAAATTAACGAGCTACTTTCCTGATCACTACAACAACATTATATTGATGAAATAGACTCACCGACCACTACTCTTCTCATCCCCTTTTTCTTTAGTTTACCATTTTTCCTTGAAATTCACAACGGTTTATTGTAGATATATATTGGAGTTATTCCCGGGACATTGCTTCACAAAATAAAAAGTATTCCTACCACGGAGTAATCGGTAGTAATAAAATTTCAGTATTTATCGATGGATCGGAAATGCATGGGTTCAGAGATCAACTAAAATACGTTTATAATGAGTGGGTCGTTTAAGCTACCTAGCCAGTAGGGACCTATACTATCGAGCAGGAGCTGTATATGATTGCTGTAAGAAATTCCTCATCTTCCAATCTCATTGTATGAAATCGAAATGCATAATGAACTGACAGAAATGTTTGCACTGCAAAATCAGGCAAAGCATATCACTATATCGATGAAACGAAAAAGTCGCCAAACTTTCTTTGAATAGGTCCAGAGACGTACCTAGAACACAAACTCATATATATACATAAGTGCGCATGGAGGTGCACAGTGGAGGGATTACATAACTGCAAAATTATTGTAGATAACCAAAACAGTGGCCTTATCAATAGGAGGTGGGTCATCACGATCTTCAACTTATAACTTTGATAAAAAACGAATAATGATCTTTGGTATACGTAGCTGGACTGCTGTTGAAGCTCTAAATACGGTAAAGAATTAGAATCGGTGCAGAACCAATAACGTAGCAAAGGGGGTGGAGGGGGGGCGGCGAGGGAGCGGCAAAATGGTCGTGAAATATATCTCATTTTGCCAGAGTTTTTGAATTTGAAAAGTGAGGACCGGTAAGGGCGGTAAATAAGTTTTTGCCCCGGACGCACGATATGCACGGTACACCTCTGTACAGCACCTCATCCGTGACAAAACGTTCGAAGAGTTGGCTATGGTAGCAAACGAATTATAAGAGAAGCTTTTTAGAATCATTCAAAGCTCGGAGATAGTTTGGATTATTCCAGGAGGAAGCATTATAGTCGAACTTTTCAAAGCATCACAATGATCATATAATGACAAACTGATTGCTTAATCTAAACCAATTTATGAGGATGGAACCGTAACCAGTTCAAGTCATTGTTACTTAAATTTTTATAAAGTTATGTGGAATTGAAATGAAAATATAAGGCTTCTAAAAAATGCAACTTCCTCTTTGGTTTTTGTATGCAAAGGTCTTAATCACTTTGTAAAAGTACATAAACTTCATTATTTATTATTATTCACAGACACCATTGCCATGTTAAGCATCCTGCACCTTGCTTTTTCAAAAAACAAAATGCAATAAAATACAATTATTTCTCCATTAAAAGTCAATATGTCTGCTTGTCTGGCGTAGAAATGATTTTGCTTCCGGTTTTAAGGAATCGAATGAGAATCCGGTTTTCAAAATTTCAAATGTTACAATTGTTATTTTTATCACACATTAACCCGCACATGCACCAACAAATAGACTATTGAAATTGTGATGGGGTGTGTTCGTTGTTTGAAAATTGGATAGGGAATTAAGTTTACCACACCGATGAGGTTGCACACTTCAATTCTATTATTTGTTACTTTAAAACTTTAGTTGCATGCATTGTGTGAGGAGTTTCTGTGATTTCAGCTGATATTCCTTCTCTTACCATATATTTTCATAAATGATTGTATGTATGTATGCATGTTAGTTCATCATGTGTGTCTTTACCAATGCTATCTCCAAGTGAACATTCTCTCAATGAATTTCATTTGGATAGTTTTTCTCATTCATTTTTTTTGTATCAGCGCACTTCCGGTTCCCTTCCGTTTGTACCAACTTTTTCCCAATGTGGTGCAGCTGTTCGAGCGTATTGTCCATTCAACTGCAGCTGAGGGTACAGTAGTTGGTGTCGATTGGTTTGGAAAGTTTCCAATAAATTGATTTGTCGCCTGAGAAGTTTCCTCGGAAGCCACAGAACTCTGAAATCGCTCACGGTGTGTTGAAATTGCTTTGTTTTCGTTTCGCACAACTTACACGGTGAATTCAAATGCTGGTGAGTTTAAAAGTGAACGTTTCACAATTTAAAGTGAAATGACGCTTGGACTTTCGTAAATAATAAATGTTGCAAGGAGAATGCCAATGAAGTGGCAACAGTTATTGATGAAATCGTATTAAAGATATTAACCCAGTTTTTAAAGTGTGTCATGGATTAAAACTAAAATGTTTTTGTTAGTTTATTCGGTTTTATTGACTATATTGATCATTAGTTCTTCAACGACTTTTGATACGCTACGTAGCTATACTATACGTTGTAGCTGCTTTGGCAGTCACGGTTTCAGCGGTTTCGAGTGAATAAAACAGGCCAACAGCATCTCAGACCCAGAAAGTTTTTGATGCACTGAATCCAAATCTGGCCACGGAAATGCTCTATCAGTTTTGGTTTTCGAGATATCCGTAAACTTAACGATGCCTGCCATTAGGAAAACTTCATCGACGAAGTAAAGAGTCTCAATGAAACTAAGCCAAGAAGCGAGCTCAATCGAATTCAAATGGCGAAGCACCCAGTAGTCAGTTATAACAGCTAGTGTTTCCATACTTTACCCCACAGATCACAAAACCCCATATGAGCGAAGCTACCCAGAAAACCTTAGAACTTTACCTTAGAAAAAAGTAGAGCTACAAAATGCGCGAAAGATGAAGTACGAACAATGGACCAGAGACAAGACCGCATAAATAAACAATGCCCTAAATAGGGAAGTAAAAGCCTACTGTAAAAGGACAAACGAGAAGCTTATAACGACTTCGCACCCAAAGTACAACAAGCCGCAGAGTTCGGAGAGCATCGTACATCTTACAAAATACCACGCAAGATGACAGCCAAAAAAATCTGATAAAATCAGTCAGTAAATTGTAAAAACAGGATTCTATTGATGAAGGGCCGAATCCAACGGTATAAAAAATTTTCAATTTTCATAAAAATGTAGATCGTGCTTTCTTCATCTGAACGGCAGTATAGGGCTACCATCACTAGAGCTGTACAAAAATTTATTAGAAAAATGCTTTTTAGATATTTATCCAAACGTAGGAATTGAGCTTCGAATGCTATTCTGTACACCAGCGTCAAACTGCTCAGCAAAACGGTCGTTTTCATCGCTAAATAGAGTAAGGAATTACTTAAGATCTACCGTAGAAGAGAACAGGCTATATTCACTCGAGTCAGAAATAAGGCTGTCAATTGACTATGATGACGTCATTTATTCTTTTACTCAGAAGAAAGCTCGCCGTATGATTCAATAAAATAGATTAACATAATTATAGTAACATCGACTGCGTAATTCTGATGTTTATTAAAGTAAATAGAGTCGATTGATAATTATTTGTTCTCTACTAGTGCCTTTAATTTGCTAAACCAAAATGACATGATTTCCAGAAGGAAGAGGAGGTCCAAAATGCCAAGTGCCTAGGGGCCCTGCACCTCTAAGTCCGGGCCTGAGAATATGACATTCTATGAAATTCTGCGCAATTTAAATTTTGACAATTTTGTTACATCTTTTGCAAAAACTTCGTAGTTTTTCTAGGTTGCACTGAGCGCTTACAAACGTTTAGCAGTAAACAGTTCGCCGCTGGCATCAGTTTTTTTTTTTTTATTATTGCAAGCTCATGATAGGTCACGTGTTCCTCATTATTTAAGTGAAGATTACCTATGCGCAAGCTAGCTATCAAATTTAGTTTTCTAAATTTAAGCTAATTTGATCCCACTGAAGAGCAGATAAGAGTAAAGTGATAGCACTATGAAAAATGGTCCCTGTTTTCGTACATTCTACATAATAAAATTTCATTAGCTATACAATGGATTATATAATTGTGAAAACAGAAAAGCTCAATCGAAATCTACCATATAAGATTCAGTATTTGTCTGTCTGGCTTTTATGGACGCATAAACTATTCGGCCGATTTTAACAAAATTTTTACAGTATCAATCAGGATGTAAAACTATAATTTAGGGTGGTGCTAGTACAAAAATATTTTTTATGTATCATTTTCTCGATGACCGCTTAATCGATTTCCATTGAATTTACACCCCGTGGCTCTTATATATTGAAAGGCATAGTTTCAGCTACAGAACTTTTATAAAGAGTGCATATTTAGGGTAGCCTTCATATAAAAATATTTTTAAAATATAATTTTCACGAAGGCTGGTTAATTGATTCTCATGGAATTTACACCACATGGCTTTTATATTAAGAGGTACAGCTAGGCTAGGTTAGGTAGGAGTGGCAGTCAGTTATGAAACCGACTCACTTAGACCATGAGGCACAGCTAAGGCCGCAACAATTTTATTTAGAGAGCATACTTAGGGTGGCCCTCATACAAAACGAATATTTAAATAGAGTTTTCACGAAGATTTCTAAATAGTTTTTAAATGTTTTTTAGGTTTATGGAAGAGCAAAGTTTGATTTAGAAAAATGAGCGATGACACGCCCTCCAAAATGAAGTTCGTCATATCTCATGAACTACTGGACGTAAATGAATGGGACTTTATGTAAAAGGTACGGGCAAAAGTATGTTTCAAAGGAAAAAGTGGGCGGTACCACACCTCCCATATGCAAATAAAACAACTTTTTTATATATCAGCAACTATTTGATGCAGATGAATGAGACTTGGTACGTATAAAAGACAAAGATTATAACAAATTAAACTCATCGTCCCACCAACCAAGTATTTTCCATTTTCTATTAATTTCTTCTTAATTTTGTGTGCTTATAGCATAAGAATAAAAATTTCTTAAATTTCTGAAATATAAAATTTAACAAATATGTATGTGTGTTGAAGAGTATTCAAATTTTTTATTTTCTGATCATTTTTATTGACCTGCAGACTCTAATAAAACTGAAATCAAATCAACTTTTTTCTCAGGATCTGTCTCATTTTTCATTAGCAAAATTGTATCATGAAACTTTTGTTTTACTTGTCGTTTTGCAGGACCCATTTCTTCCCAATAGTCTTCAGCATCTGCAACAATATGGGTTGCAATTGTCTCGGCCTCTTTGTAAACCTCTGTCTTAAAATTATCTACAGCCTTAAGTACAGATCTTTCCAAAGCTGAAAAGTTCGATGTTATCTTCTCAGTTTTTTTAATATTGTCTAAAATCTTGTCCAGCCCTCGAAGGAAAACGCCTTTATTTTTATGTTCATCATCAGCAACCAAATCGTGTGATTTTTGGAGGTGCTCCTTAAGTTCTTCAAAGTATTTTTGCATTGGCGTTTTAATTACATCTTTGGTAACAGTAACACTTGCGACAGCAGATCCTAACATTGTCAAACTAAGTTCGTAAGTTTTGTCAAGCAAATGAAACGCTCTAAACATAGAATTTCCAAAGAAATCTAAAGCGGCTGCATCCAGTGAAGTATCTTCTTCAGATTCAGATTTTTTACCGATGACATTAGTCAACGCACACTATTCGAAAAAGTTAAGGAAAAAATTTAGAATAAATCGAAGTTAAAATGTAATTGCTTTACTTACTTGCACTAGCAGAAGAGTGCCAAGAACAAATAAAAGAACTTTCGTAGACATGATGCTGGCTTAGCTTGAAGACTGCAGAAGTATGAAACTAAGACTGAACTTCAGTTTTTGCCGTGACCGTTTAAATAGGAATCGGTTTGCATTTTTCGCAAATGTTATCACTTGACTCTTATCTTTTCATAAGCATATAGTTTTTGTGTGTCAAAATAGCTAAAAATTTGAACCCGGAATTTGATAGTAGGTATGTTTTTAATAAGTTAGGGCTCATTTTGATAATATACATATAATATGCAGAGGCGTAGCGAGCATTTTGATGCGAATACTTAAAATGCCGCCCCCCCCCCCCCCCCCTCTCTACCGAATAAATATTTTTGGCAAGCAATATATACATATAATAATACATTCTGTGAAAATTTCCAAGCACACATTCAAATTAACTATATCGATTTAATTTCATTCACTAAAAAATAAAAGGTTCTAGCTACTCATAATATGTTGCTCACCAACGGTTTTCCTATCCCCCTGTCATTTTTAATGTCTTTCTTGCCTCCCGAGATTCGATACTTCAAATCGCGTCCTAGAAATATAGTATAAAATCACAAATAGAATGCTGTGTATTGCACTTTTCAGCCTCTACACTCTGACATAGATTTGGTCTGTAGTCTAGGGGCCCGCCCCAAAAATAAAAAATTTGTTCTAAAATTTTAAATTTTGAGTTGAATAAAAAAAAAGCTGCATTGATTTGTCACAAACGGCTTCAATATCGCAGGCGTGTACAAGCACATTAATTGTATATCGTTTCATAATTGCATACGCTGTTAACCATGGCACCTTTATCGAAGAATAAGTATTTAATAAAAAAGTGTCGCTCAGATCTGGTTTCGGTGATATAGCCATCGGAAGTTGAGGATATAGCTTTTGTGAAAATCGTTATAAGTTGGGAACCCATTAATGGAAATCAAAAATATGGATGTCATAAGAAATATAATTTAATGTGCTACAATAATAAATCTTTAAAATTAATCATATAGTTTTGGAGATATGACGATTTTTCTGAAATTTTGACAGATTTTTTTTCGTAAAAACTTTGGTTTTTTCAAAACTTGTGTAGATAACCTATAACTTTTTTAAAATGTTTAGAAAACCTAATTATTTCCCTTTAAAATTATGTATTATTTGTTTTAAAATTTTGCATAGTAACCAAAAAAATTATGTATTCAACAAGTTGTAATGAATGTATGTGCCGGATTAAGAGATTCTGAGGCCCGGAACTATACCATTAATGAGGCCCCCAAATCATTGAGTCAAAAAATAACCCGAGTAACCACGAGTAACTCAAATAAAACCAAGTAACCCTAAGTAACCCAAGGAACCCTCAGCCCTCTAGAGGTGAATTCTAATGCTACAGGTTACTTTAGTAAGTAACCGAATCGACCCAGCTTGAGCAGTTTTTTCATAAATAAATATGCAAACCAAAGTAACCGAATCGACCCAGCTCGTGCAGTTTTTTTATCTTGTATGTTCAATCGTATAAAGTAACTGAAGCAACTCAGCTGAAGAAATTCAATTGATTTTTGAATATGCAACCGTAAGTAACCGAATCGACCAAACTCTTCTCAATTTTTTGGCTACAGATAAACCAAAGTAAGTAACCGGTGTAGCATTTGTGAACTTGTAAAAAAACATGTGTGCAGTTCACACGTGGTAGAAGTGAAACCTTCAGAAAACTAAACAGCGAAAGATTGAGACGAAAATCTTTTATTAAAATGATAATAGTTGACGGGATCAGCCAGGCTTTGGTTAATCAGTGAATTTAAAAAAATATCAATTCTTTCCAGGCCTATATCTCATTTTTTGGTTGGCCGATCTCAAAGCTGATAGTTTTAGTATACTTGAGTACTTTAATTTGATATATCATTTACTGCTCTAACTATTCTTGATGCAGCAGAATCAAACTTTTTTTTTTTAAATGTTGTAAATTTAATTCAGTTCAATGTTTTTTGGTATACAATGTTTTTAGATTTATTATTTGGAGTGTAAATATGTAAATTATTTGGAATTTTAACTAATGAAAGTCCCACATATAACTGACCATGTGCAAAGCAAGGCTTTTCCAAATTTAGTCCAATTACATTCAAAGATTGTTCTTGTGATTTATTTATTGTGATATCGAAAGGACCCTTAATAAAAGTTTTATAGCTAAGCTATGTCTCTTAATATAAAAAAACACATGGTTTAAATTCCATTTGAATCGATTTTGTGAAAATGCTATTTTAAAAATATTTTTGTGTGAGGAGCATCCTAAATAAAAATGTTGTAGCCTAAGCTATGTCTCATGATATAAAAGCTACGTGGTGTGAATTCGGTGTGAATCGGTTAATCGGTCTTCGTGAAAATGATTTTTTAAAAATATATTTGTATGAGAGCCACCCTGAATATGAACCCTAAATAAAAAGCTATGCTTCCATGCCGATGCCTCTTAATATAGACGATACGTCGTCTAAATTTCATGTGAATCAATTCAGTGGACTTTCTCAAAATGCTATTTTAAAAATATGTTTGTGTGAAGGTCACTTTATAGCCTATGACACCCGCCTAATCGATATTAACATACTATAAATATTTCAGCAAAATCCATAAAAGACAGACAAAAAATGAATTTTATATACATAGTAGATTAAAGTCTTACTCAATCGTAGTTTAGTTGTCGAAAGGATTTTTATTTTGGTCTATAGTATTTCGTTTATTTGTTTTTGTTCTTTCATTGCATTTACGTCTACGCAATATTATTCTCAGTATTCCCTGTCCCAATTAAAATGAAAAGTGTTTTTTTTTATTTTATTTTTTATTATTTTTATTTTAATTAAATTTATTTATCTTATTGATCTTATCGGTCCGAGGCCCCCTGGAAGTCGAGGGCCGGGGCTGCAGCCCCCTAAACCTCCCCCCACCCTAGATCCGGGCCTGCATACATATGTATTTATGAACAAAAACAATAAAACAACAAACGTAACGAAATACTACAGCTACAACAACAACTTTGGCATGCGGTGCTGTTATTTCATAAAAAAAATCTGAATTTATATTACAGTCACTCCAAGCCAAAGTCGGACAAAGTTAAAGTTAAGCTAAGAGCTACTTAGAAAAACAAAGTCAAATACTTTTTTGAAAGAAAATTTAATCCACTTTGAAAAACAGGAACACAAATTTTTAAATATTACACTGAACTTTTTTTTTCAAACAAAAACTAAAGAATAAGAAAAAACTTCGCACAAGCCAAACTCGAACAGCTCTAACATATGTCCATATAATTTAAATATTTTTACCAAATCAATATTTTCTGTGAAGGCTCTTTTTTTTATAACCATTTTGAGCCGGTTAGGTATATACTGGACCAGTTTTTGGCAAAAACTAGGCTGAATTTTGTCTCTATTATCCCATTCTTGCTGCAATAGCGTTTTCAATCCGGTTTTGTTGCTGATTGTATGTTGTTGAAATATTCGATCAAGAAGCTTCCATAAATTCACAATAGGATTGATGTCTGGACTTTGGAGCGGTTTTTCTATAACGTATGGATAGTTATAGAGCAGCCAGGATCGCACCTTGTAGGCCCTGTGCTTAAGATCATTGACTTGATAAAACTTCCAGTCGTTGCGGTTAATTCACCGTTTGTGACAAATTTGTTCTTAATGTATTGAGATATACATTTTGGTTCATTATTATATGGAAAAATTGTGGATATAATGGACCATCGGCTGAAAATACAATTTTTTTTGGTCATATAGAACCGTGTTTTCAATATTATGATAAAAATCGTGATAATCGTAATATCGCCTTATGGTGGAAAGACCAGACCGAGGAATCCTTATCCCACATCCACCAGTGATCGGTCCCGTAAGTAAGTAGTGCAATTAATTTTGCAGCTTTCCTGTATGGGACAAATGCCGCCCCCTAAGCATCAGAGGTGTTTCTCTAAGATGCGCGGAGTCGTTAATTTTCTAATATTTCTTCAAATATAGGACCTTGCGGGAACGTTATAGTACAACATGAAAATAGTTATTGTTTTAAAGTAAGCTAATTATCTTGCCGAAAAAAAATTATTGCTTACTTTTCATCAAAACAAACCCAAAAAAACTGGTAAATTGAGTAAGTTACATCAAAGTGCTGCTTAAATCGGCGCAATACCAGTGACTTATTAAAAAATAGATTAAAAAAAGAGCAAATTGACTGCAAATTAATACACTCATTTCAATAAACAATAAAAATTAATGAAAAATAAAAACGTAACTGATTCTTAAGCCCTTAATATGATCCCAAATTTATGTTTTGATTTTTAAATGAGCCACATAATATTTACCATTACTGGTAATAACATTCATTAAATTTTATGTCGCACTGCGATTTATTATAATAAATTTTATTGCAACCTACATATATGTCTGTTGTTTATATAAATCCCTGCACTATGAGTATTAGCTACCCATCCTTTCGTTCGAAGCTCCATATCCTTACTGACAATGGGCATGCACAGATTATTGTAATATGAAAACAAATATTTGCGGTTCGCTTTTATGATGTCTAGCAAATATTTTGTAATTGGATTTGCTACGTTTACAGTATTAAGTGCGCAATTATTTATTATAACCAAATAAAATTAATGATATCCTAATGCTGCTGATCCTGTTTATTTACGACACACTGCACAATATTTAGTATGTAATGCTATGGCTATGGCAATTTGCGACAACTTAAATGTTTATTGATTAATTTTTTATTTCTGCTTTACGATTTGGTTGCAAAATGTTAAATTGCCCCAACTGCAACATTAAATATTGACCAAGTTATTCATGTGACAATTCATTATTCATTTTTTATTTTGGTGGTGTGGCAATTTCATAGTATTAGTGTTAAAATATTTTCAAAGTCAAGCAGAAATTTCATCTCATACTTCAACTTTTTAATAACGTTAAGAATAAGTTTTTCCGTAGTCAAAAGTTTTTGTTGTTGTTGGCATGACACAACAATAGACCAACTTCTCCAGAGAGAGTTTTCCCATTAATCTCTTATCAAGGGTAGTTGGATAGGGGAGGGGAGGAGAGGCTTCATGATGCTTAACAAGTGTAAATGTCCATAACATTATAAGTCAACATTTCCAGTCTATTAAAGCCATGTTAACGCATGTGCATCTGGGGAGCTCATCATAACAAATGATTAGCGAAAAAGTTTTGTTAAACTGTTGAAGAAGGCCATCAAATAATAAAATTATTTGGTTGCTTTTGAAGCAAAATCCTTGATAGAAGGATATGCAAAATAAAAATTTATGGAAACAGCACTCACTTCTGTTTTGAAACTTTTAAGTTAAATTCACTAATGTTCATTTTTATTTTCCGAATTAGTAGCCACCAACAATCCGCTTCATTTAAAGCCCGATATTTTGGAATATTTTTTATCTTCAAATGAGAATAAGAAATTCAGCACACAAATTTTTGGCAAATTATTTTGTCGACAACGAATCAGGAAATTAGCGGTGAAAATTTTAAGATCTCTTGTCGATCTTCTTCGATCTGTGATCCTTCAACAAATATCAATTAAAAGTCGTTGAATTCCTGGTAGAAATCAAAACATTAAAACTGTTTGCTCGCCCAATTATTGGCCAGTTATTGGGCATTTTAAATGCTTAAAAAAAATGTCCAAACAATGCCAATTTCTTGGTTTCATTGTAAAGTTAAAGTATACCTTCGAACAGTTTATGCCCAAAAAATGGCCATTTTATCGCCAGTAAAATGCTTAGTTATTCATGAACAGTTTTTGACCAATTATAATTCATCAATAATTATTGAACATTTAAAATGCTTCAAGGAAAAGCCGAAAAAATGCCCCAAAACTGTTGAAAAAATGTCAAGAAACCGTTTTAAAAATGTCCAAAAAGTGTCCAAAAAATGTCCAAAAAATGTCCGAAAAATGTCCAAAAAATGTCCGAAAAATGTCCAAAAAATGTCCGAAGGCTTATCTGATTTTGGTAATTGCTAAAAGTTAACAAATGTAGTAATTTCATAGCAAACCTAACTAGAGTCGAAGAATCAAGAGTTGCAAATCAACATAAAAAAATTCTGTTGTTTGATAGTAAAGTTACTTGAACTTACGTTATAAAACAAAGGCCATGAAAGAGTAAGAGGTGAGTTAAAATGATGTAATCATGTGATCAAAATCAAAACAACACAAAAGTACAAAAAAGGAATTTTCTCCCAACGATTTTTGACCAAGCTCACTTTTTTTTTGTTTAGTTTTTCCTTGCGCACACAATGATACACAACTGCACCGCGAAGAATTTTTTTTTTATACTTGTTGCACTTAAAATAGGAGCAGCACTTTAAGATGCCAAGTACTTGGCCTTACCACACAACTATAGGAGTTGGAGTCGGTTTAGCGGAAGCACAATGCGAGGTCACATTGCTTTGTAAAATTTCTTCCTCTTAAGAATAGTTTAGATGTTTTCATTGTATTTTGTCCCTTGTTAACTACTTTCTGTCGATGATCTTTTTATTTACTACGGAATGCTTTGTGTTTAAAAGGAAAACAGGGCCAATAAATAGATGAACAAATTAATAGGAAAACTTAGAGGGAATCTTTAAATGTACATATCTGTGTAAAGTACTTGAATTTAATTTAATTTAGGCAACACAGGCAATTTTTAAATCCGCTAAAGAATATTTAAAATTTAATTTGTTTTTCAGATGTAAACATCATTACTGACGGTTATGAATCAAAATTCATACTGGAAAGAACTGGCGAAAATTTATTGTTAAAACTAACTATACTCGGCATGTAACTTTTTAGAAATCTTCCACAGCAAATCTTGCAAATTTTTAGTTACATTTCAGAAATCTTTCATTTCCATTTCAGAAAGCTTTCTGCAAGTTTCGCCTTTTGTCATTTGAAATGTTACCGAAGTCTAGTCAGATAATAAGGCAAGAAAGCCAAAATTTTTTATTGCGTCAGCGTAGCGTGAAATGTTTTTGGTTTATTTTTAATCCGCGTCACTTGCACAGTTATTTTATTACTTCATCGAAACTCTGAATTATTGTTTCATTTTACCCTTGTCGTCACTTGCATTGATACTTAATATGTAGTTATTTTTTGTGACATTTCTTAATTTATAATTGACAATGATTAAACTTTTTAAATTATTTAATTTTTGCTTCACAGTGTAGTTTAAGTTTCTTAACAATTATGTGATTGTCAGTTTATTTCGTATAAAGCTGCAGCTGCATTCCATACTAAATGAGCAAAATTTGACGCCAACAACAACCACAAATTGTTATTTGCATATCTGCAACTAAACCTAAAATTACTTGTATTCCTTCACAAGTTCAAAATTAAAAAAATAAATTCAGCAACAAATGCGAAATATCAGCAGAACACGACTTCACGTCGGTCACATTTGCAACGTTTGCAGTCTAAAGCAAAGTGTGGGCGTGGGAAAGCACTTTCGCAATAATCACACGATAGTAAGGAGGAGCAAACTGCCGTAACGCTTTTTCTTAGCATTTAAATTGCACTAAAAACAGATGTTGGAATTTGTTAAATTTCACTATGACTATGAAATTGGATATGTTGAGTGAAAATGATTTGATATAATTGAATTTAATATGTATAAAAAATTCCTAATTTCAAATAAAAAATTCCTAATAGGTTAGGTAAGGTTAAGAATCAGTATAATAGTACTTTGGTCAAACCATATTTGAAATTATTCATATGACCGAAATACTGGAACATTTTTTGTAATAACTCTATTCTATGATATTCTATTTGAAAATTCAGAAATATTGATGGAAATGGAGACAAAAACGTACGGTTAAGGTAGAAATTCCTTCGTCAACTGTAAAAGTTGTTTTTGTCATTATCTTACAAAGTTAGCATAAAAATTATAACTTATTAATAATAAATAAAAAAAAAAAAATACATAAAATTTATAAAAATGCTGGCCCAAATGGAACGAAAGCTTGTATATTACACCGCCATTATTTGTAACCACAATATATTCGTGATGTTCCGTAAATTATAATCCTGAAAACAGTAAAAAACGTGAAGTTATTTTGCATATTTGTAATACTTAGAATATCTCAAAAAACTGACGTGATGGACTACAACTTTTGTTCGGCAAAATTGATCAAGACATCGCCCTCTTCCACGATTATATCGTGTTTACTCGGGTACTAAAACACAGTCCCTTAGTGTAATCTAAATAATACAGGAAAAATCGCACACATAATTTTTATCCCCCCATGGGATATAATTTCTTAAAAATCAAAGCCCGAAAGTCAGAATCATGTTAGAGCCGCAGAAAAGAAAATTTTTTCAAAAAACCTCAAAAATATTCTCATACTTAAGGCTCTTTTTAATTGCGTAAATTGGCCAGTATTTTTTTGTTAAACTAATATAACATTAAGGGCATTTTTGCATTAGAAGAAAATATTTCAAAATTTGGTAGATAAGAAAAATGATTTGTAGGCTTCTTTTCTTGTCATTCATGTGAGTAATTTAACCTTTAGAAATAGTCATTCCTTATTATGGGCGAATTGACTAAAGCAAGGCCACAAAGAAATAAAATATTTCATTTACATTTGAAAAATTTAACCCGTCGTATTCAATGTAATGAGCATAAAAAAATCGTATTTGCCAAAATATCAAAATAATATAGTTCTTTCAGAACAGGATCATTCTTGTAACCTCTTCTTTCTTTTACGTACAGTTTAAGTTAAAAGAGTCTCTTGCATATAGCAAGTTTCACTCGGAGGCAGTTTTCCAATTACGTTACCCTACATATAGATATATTCCCCTCTCTTTCCTTAAAATTATCTCATTGAATGGGGGCGAACCACTCAAAAGACTTGTTGAAGTTAAGTATGCTGATGAGCTCCAACCAACAAACAATACAAAACCAAAATAACCGGCCATATGGTCAATAACACAGTGCCCCGTCAGTACTTCTATAACAGTTCTTAGTTCTCCTCTACTGAGAGAGTTTGTGTCCTTCCTAGATTCAGTATAGACCACATGTATCGAGACGTTCTGCATCCGGTAGTTAGGTTCTACTTTCTGTTCGTTTGTTTTTTGGTTATTTCCTCTATCAGATAGTGATGTTTCGCCTAAGATTTACCACTTATTGATTCCCCGGTTGTTCTGATAATATTTTAGCAGATTCGTCAGCTTTCTCATTTCCGAAAATACCCTTATGACCGGCAGTGGCGGATTAATAGATTAGAGGGCCCTAAGCACAGCGGCTGCGTAGGCCCTTTGTAGCTTGGATTTTGAAGGATGTAAATAAAATAAACCAAAATAAATTTTTCATAATAAATAAAGTTTATTTAAGTTAGATTCTATTTAATTTACAGTAGGTAATTTCAGATTTAAAACATTCTTTTTCTTGCTTTATTCAGACCAAACTCCGAGATTACATCGTCAAAATTTTTCTGACGAAGTATGTCAGCCTCAATACACATTATTGCTAAAGAATTAAGCTTGTCTTGGCAAATTTTTGTTCTTTGTGGATTCTCTAATCTTTTTAATTGCGAGAAGGATCGTTCAACCGAGCAGTTTGTGATCATTAAACTGTGAAATATTCTAAATGACACTTCTATGTTTGGGAAAACGCACTTCAATTTATCATCTGTGATTATTTTATACAAATTAGAATGAGTAATATTTATTTCTGACGGCTCGTATGTCACCCGAACATATTTATGGAAATGATTCAATTCGCCAAGGAAATTATTATCAAAGTCTTCCGGGTAGGCCGTTAAAAGCGATTCAATATCTTTTTGATATTCTGTACGTGCCTTATCAAGATCAACAAGGAATGAAAATTTTTTTGAGACGTCATTGTATACGTTACCTCTTATTTGCATTTGAGAAATAAGTGTGTCAATTATTACATTGAATGTCTCGATGCGGAATTTATCTCTCGGACTCAAATCAACTTGAGCTGCATTTCCATCATTTACTTGTTTCTTCTTCTACGTACTAGACGTACCCGAGCTTGCTTATATAAAACACGTTTTCTAAAAAACGCTAGTACAGAAAACAAGGCGGGGGCCCCAAGCACGTGCTTGTTGTGCTTATACGCTTAATCCGCCACTGCTTACCGGGCACTCAGCACAGCTCTTTAAGTAGTATGCTGTTGGATTGAATGTAGTGACTCTGCAGACTTAAGGATTTTGGCGTTCATTGCTTTGATCGTTGCCTGACTGTGCACACATATGGTTATGAAAGAGGGAGTAAGCTCCCTGTTCCGTATCACCTGTGGTCTGAAAGACATTTCCATGCCTATATTATCAGAGTAAACGTATGGTTCTGCACCGAATTCCATCTTGGATCCGTCCGTGAAGATAGGTAGCTCTCTTTCTTCCAGAACAGTGCCAGAGCTCCACTCTTCTCTTGATGGAAAGTTGATTTTGTAGGCAGTGCCTAAGTCAAGTATTGCTACTTGATGATGACAAAGTTTCCGCTGTATCATCTACAAAATAGATCCGTAAACCTTAGGATTTAGAAGCTTGTTGCATTCTCTTAATATAAGAATCCCTTAGCCGTCGTATTACTCATGTGTAGGTCAATGGAAAAAGATGCAATATAACTTTCAGGTCCGCCTTTTTATGTTTATTTACAAGTTATGTTCCTTTTTGGGAACCCCCTATGTTCGGTACTTACAGTCATGGGCTATGCCAATGAGCCCGAAAAAAATCTAAAAACAGCCCAAATAGATTACGGTTTCACGGTAGTTCTATATAAAAGATTCCCCAAAGCTTGGAATCCAGTGTTTTAAAAATAATTTCACGCTTAAGTTTGAAAAATTAGACTTAGAAACTAAAGATCACTTCAGATGTTCTATACTATGACTTCGGTTTCATCAATATGAAACAGTATGAATTTTTTTGAGACTTTTATATCCTTACATACATTACCGGTATTATCTGGCACTGCCACTAATATCAAAAATATTAATAAGAAATTTAAAGTATCTACAGAAAAGTATCGAATGAACTCTGAAACTTCCCAGCAAAATAGAGTTTATTTGAATTACATAGCATGGAGCTAGATTTTGTGGCTTTCACTATTGGGGATGGAGGTGGCTGAATGTAACTTTTTATCCGCACTTTCTTGTTGCCATGTTGAATTTGTTTTTTTTTTATTCTCATACTTCATTTCAAGATTTCGGAAGTTCTGTGCGCATTCCAAAGCATAAAATTTAATTGTATTTTGTTGTAATGTATTATTACTTTTTGCTGTTTTTGTAATTTTAATTGTTGTATTTTTTGCCGTTGACTTTTGCCATATTGCCACTTGCACTTTTTAACGTTACAAGTGCTCGTAAGTGATTTTAATTCTGGAATTCCTTTCCATATTCCGTCCCCAATTCAGATTGAAAGTTTTTTTTTTTTTTGTTTTGTTTTTTAACCCTTTCTGCATTTCGCAGGTTTTTGTTTTCCGTCTCGGGGGGAAAAAAAAATGGAAAATATTTGTAAGAATTCTCTTTCCAAAACAGAGACAACAGACTGCTTTCCACATGTTTTTGTGCGCTTTTGTTTTGCTCTTTCAGTTGTAAAACAAAGAAAAGAATTTTGTTTTGTTTGCAACTTAAAAAAAAAGAAAAAAAGTGGGCTTGGCATTAAAACCGCGCGCGTCTCTGTTTTTAAAAGCCTTTTACGCACGTCGTTCGCGACACTCGGCCAAGCAGAAAACACAACAGAACACAAGTGCAATAATGGTATAACAATTGTGCGGAATGTTTGTGAAAATTAAAGAACTTACTGCTGAGGGTTTGTTTGGCTTGTGAATGTTCAAAAGTGCGGCGGTAGTTAACAGCTTATTTCTTCTAAATTAAAGGGTTAAGTTTCTAACCATTCGTTACGGAATACGGTGATAAAAAGATTTTAAATAAAAAGTTAAAGTATCAACTTTTTTATTTTTCTTTTTGAGTGATAGCTCTTTGTATTCTGAATATAAATCAATGTTTTAAAAAAAAAAATTATATAGCACTTTTTAAATAAGACCCAAAGTGTCGAAATCGGCTGTATACGAAGACCTTGTGATTTAGCAAATACAGACAATTTTTTTAATCCCTCTTATATATACATTATTTTATAATAATATTTAAGCTCTGCAACTTAAAGTGGAACGGTTAGGTCTTATGAAGATTTTGAGATGGGTGGCAACACCTCAAAAAAGGTTCGGAATACCATTCGGTGATCGTTATTAGAAGCAAACTAAAATCTAGTTTTCAATTGAAAGGTAATTGTTTTCTAAACAAACAATGGCATCGGGTTTCTAAATCTTAACTTTCTTATTAAATAATTTATCACAGACTCACACGACGTAATGCATTATCCATACAAAAAATATCTCACTATAATGGCCCTAATACTTTAATTTTCACATGGAAACTTTAGTAGTGGCTGAGGCATGAGAGGTGCCATAATGTACTTTTGGAAATTTTAATCAATTTGTTAAACAAAAATCTTTTTTTTTTTTTTACTTTTTATACTTTCATAAAGTACTCACGTGAAAGTCCTGTTTCTGTATAAAAGGATTTATCGTGACTGATTGCCTTAATTGAAAATAACATTTGAGCGCAATAATTTCCGTGAAATATAGGAAAAACAGCTAAAGTTCTATGTTAATTTGCAGAACTTAAGCTGTATTTATTTTTGCCAATTATAATTTTAAAACAAATACATAATAAAAAATCAATTAAATAAGTTCTTTGACCTTAACTTTCATTTCATCATAATGTTTCTTTTTAAGGGTGGAGATTTATTTAGATTTCTGAAAGAAAATAATTTGTATTTTTTTTGGCACTGAGTCATCATGATTTTAAAGGGTATTCAATTATATTTTATTTCACCGCTCTGTATAAATATCATGTTTTTCACAGACAAGTTTCGAATACCAAATTAAGAATTTATACTTGCAAGAATAATATCATTAGTAAAAAAGCAATAATACTCTAAGTTTCATATGAATTATTTTATTAAGTTTTTGTTATCAAATCAAAGTCTGATCTTGACTTGTTTTAGAACCCCAGCTCTACTTTAATTGAACCAAAGTTTTGTTCATTACTCTGCAATATATTGCTGGGTTTTTCATTCAATTTAGTGTTTTTCAAAATTCGATCAATAAAAAATCCTTTTTCCCTTAGTTAACGCAGTTATTTGCATTTAAGGCTTATATTTTAGCATTGAATTCAAATGGAAAGTTGTTCTATGAAGGACTAAAAGTTCAAATAGAGGTGCTAATTAGTTAGGCATAGTTTACGCCAGCAAACATTTAAAGCTGTTGTAGGGCACGGTGCGCCTGCAGGGAATCTAATGAAAAATCGTGCTACCTCCAATTTTTTTCTTTTCATGTGTTGGCAGCATCGTACAGAAATGTTTTCTATAAATTAGAAAATAATCTATGTGGCGCTTTTGTTCACGTTAAATCAATATTTTAATTTTTCTAATTATTTTCCGAATTTCAAAAAGATTTTTTAGAAGTATACTATTTAAGACTTAAATTAAAAAACTGCATCATTAGTTTTTAGATCCTGCTCATAGTATCCTTGAAATGTCCTGTTGTCATATGGCAACGCTAGGCAGGTTTACGGTGTAGCTGTTTTGATACGTTTTTATTAATTTTCAAATATGTAAAGACCACTATCCTTGAAAGAGGCGCAGGATTTTTTAGAAGAAATGTGTGTCGATGACGAAAATGACACTCCAACCAATGTCTTTATATTGAGCCACCCCATATCGAAGGAGACTTAAGTGGCGAAGATGATGGTGATAATGCTGGGGGACTACCAGACAATGTTTGTCCAGAGTAACTCAAGTCTGGTTTGGAAATTAGTATTGATTGATTGACAGCTTAGAACGAGAGTAACCTAGTTCTGATACTGGATTCATTGATGAAATTCTTTGTTTGCCAAGCTCATCAAAAGGAATATGCCGTGTTCAGCAATCCAAACCTAATCTGCCAATTCCACCAGCTAATAAGTTCAGCAAATTTACGTGGCGCAAATTTGATTCCTTGCCATTGCTCTCACTTTTCCAGAAAACAATTACGAAGATTGTCGTGAAATGAAGCCTCATGAATTATTTGAAAAGTATTCTTAATAATATTCTATTGCCTAGCGATTTTTTAGTTTCTCGTGCTGTTTATGGTGAAGCTTGGCATATAAATTTGAGCATTTGCATATGTGATCAAGAATATTATCGCCAAAAAACTTTTCAAATAATTTATGAGGCTTCATTTCACGACAATCTCATCATTTTTTTTCTAAAGTGTACTGAAAATTTTCAATATAAAATCTAATAAAATTTTATAGTTATAGTATAGAATGAAAATTGGAGTTTAAAAAGTTCAACTTAAAGAAGTTTTCAAAAATTGATTAATTTGCATTTTCAAACGATTTGCATGCGCTGAATTCAAATCAAACTTCGGATCGGCTTTGTTGTATCTAGTTTTTGAGATATACAAATCGAAAAGTACGTAAGATCTCATACTTTTTTAAACTACATACATACAAAGAAAAAAAAGATTCGATGATATCAAACAATTTCGGGTCCGATTTCAACGAATGTTTTGTATGATTTTCAGTCATAGAAACAGTTTCTCTGATATAACAAGAGATGATTTGTTGAAATTTAAAATAAATTAGTTGATTTCAAAAAAGCATTTGTTAATTTTCTTAAAGTTTTTGTTGAAACTTAAAATAGATTCGTTGGTTTCAAAAAAACATTTTTCTTTTTTGATTTTTTACTTTCCATTTATTTCTCTAATAATGCTGTTGTTAATTTATTAATGTGTATTACATTAATAAATAAAATAAAACTTCAAAGGAGAAATTCAATTTTTTTTTACCTGTCACCTGATCAGAGAATTGATCCTGAGTTTTGCGCCATGCCTCTGTTCAAAGATGCTCATCTTACCCAACTCAGCTACCGACATCATTTTTAAGACTAAAATGATGTATTAAACTGCGCATATTACAACCATTGTCTAATCAGGAAAGCTCCTGGTTCAAACCCCGGCGACGACATAATTTTTTTATTTTTTAATTTAAAAGTATTTAAAAAACAAAAAATAAAGTAGAGAACTATATAGGTATATATTGAAAATATCTTGAAAACTGCCTTTTAAAAAATAACGGACTCGTTTTTTATTATTAACATAAAAGGCAGTTTTCAAGTTATTTTCAATTTATACAAAGTTCTCTACTTCTTTTTGTTTTTTAAATACCTTTAAATTAAAAAAATAAAAAAAAAAATATGTCGTCGCCGGGACTTGAGCCAGGAGCTTCCCTGATTAGACAATGGAAGTTTTTTATTCGCAATATCAGTGAAATATTTTGCTGTTTACGCAAAAATATTTTGTTGTAAAATCAGATAATTTGAATTTGCAAATCCAAAGAACAAATGGTTTTGCTTTTGCATATTTTTTCTTTGATTCAAAGAAATGAATAGTTGAATTCCACAAATTTTAATCATAGAATTGCAATTCTTTGATTTTACCAATCTTGCTTTTTCTGTGTATAACATATCATCGCAACATATTTCGAATTTTTTAACCTAGTAAAGTTTTTGAGGAGATACTGCATGAAAAATGAAAATCGAATTCTTTGGACATTAAAGTTAAAAGTTAGAGTGGATAGGCCAGAATTATCAAAAAATTAAAGGCAGAAAACATCGTACAAATAAACTCCATGTGAGTCAAGAAAGAAAGTTGGAAAGAAAAAGTTGAAAGTGGTTTTCAGATATCATATTAAATGGTTAACTGACGTAGTTGACACAATTTATTCTAATACATAGAATCTTAACCCATCGTCAATGAGGTGGAGTGTGACAAACACCACGTGATTACAAACAGAGACAACTGTCTCCATTCAAGAATATTTGCCACCGAGCTCTCAGTAGCTAGACATAAAACATTCTACAACTGGCACAGCAAGCACGCTTAGTCGAATATAATACATTGAAGGAAAAGCACACAGACAAACGCAATTGGGGTTCGTCAATCCCCATCTCATTGACCGCGTTACTAGGAAACTTCGCTAAAAAATAGGTAGAAGCTCCGAAGAAATAATAATATAAATTTTTACTTATAAATATCCTTATTAAAAAATTATTTTGTAAGTCTTTTATATGTAAGAACTAATACTTTATTGAAAATTTTTCATTGTATTTAGTAATCTAAATTGTTCCGAACTGTTAGTTTTACTTATTAATAATAATTGTGCTACAAACTTTTTGACTAAAATTATTCCCTTTATTATTTTTTTTGATGGATGTTTATTTAATTTAGTTAAATACTTCATAAAAAAGACAAAATAATTATAAAAAAAAATTAATAGCCATATTTGACAAAATATTATTAAAAGCTATTGGGGCAATTCACACCCATTGGTCGTATTAAATTTTCGAACCCCATTGACGACGGCATAAGGAAAAGAGAAACATAAAATGCAGATACGTGCGATCTTAGGTAGCTTTTAGAGATCAAAATACTGCTTGATATCCCAAGTTAACTGAATAACAGCTTACAGAAAGATGAAGTAAAACTTTAGCTAACAGATGACATTTTTCAGGTGAACTCCACGCAACTCAGGGAATAAATTTACAAGGCCACAGCAGTTAAATATGTTTATCAGTAATCATAAAAGATGGTGATCTGATAAAGTTGAGGTTGCAGTAGAAGGTCCTTGCTCGAAGGCTACCCACTGAATTCTACGACTGATGTTAAATGAAAGTCCTTGCTTAACTAAGATTTTGATGGCAGTTATTAGGAATGATTTCAGGAATTGCTTTCAATAGAAATGAAAATCAGTTATTTGGTATTTTATCTGGTTATGTGAGAAAATTTTAATCGATCTTTACTTATGACGTGTAAGTTCAATTAAAAAGTGTATAGTACTAATAACAAATGAACTACAATAAAACAAAATCTTTAATATAAATTGGAAACATTAAAAACCATCTTTTTTTTTTTTGTTAAAAGACTTAAATTAATTTTAATATCAGTACAGAAACTTTGCAAAAAAAGCCTATCAACTGGACTGAACAGTCTGAGATACGTAGCAACAGACTGTGCAATTGTGTATGTAAATCCACACACAAAGGCATATGCAATATGAGCGAATTCACAACTCTTTAATAATTAAAAACAACATGGCAGAAATAAATAAATGAATAATACGAGCACGTACATGAATACATACATATGTGCGAGTACATAGACGAGTATGCCATGGTTTTTGCAAACTAAAAGGACCCCTATTTAGTACTGCTGCATGCATGCAACGCTGCTGACAGCCGTTGTTAAGCTGCCAGCAACATTAATTCCAACAAAGAAATTGCTACAGCAACACATCAATAACAACAAGCTGTAACAGCGAAAACAACGCGGCACAGTTTCACAAAATCGAAAAAAAAATTTCAAGAATTTTTGCACTGACCAAAAAAATAAGTGAGGAAACAAGACCATTTAATTAAATAACAAAATACTCGATTATAGAGAACTTTAAATATTGCCCCAAATGTGTTAAGCTTTGTACACTTAAAATCAATACAACAAAACTACTGTGCGAAATCACGACAACGAGTGCAACTTTTAACGCCCGCACAAAGTGAATTAAAAAGCCTCGAAGAGCCCCCTAGGAAACAATTCGTTTGTAGCCGCAGATATAAACAAATAAAATCGGTTAGCAAAAGGACGAGTGAGTGTCGGCTGGAATGCTGGTACTTCCCAGTTGATCCTGTGCGATTGTGAATGCGATTTAAATGCGCTGCATGGATCGTAAATTTGGGTCACATTTAATGAGATTTCCTTTTGGTTAAAAAAATTTCTGGATTTGTTGGATTTACTTTAAATAACGCACAGATAAAAATACTCAAATGTACATAGTTTTGTGCGCCGCCACTAAATGGTAGACTAAGAATGTGGACGGGATACGAATTGGCCCTGCTGAATCACGATTGCAATGCATGGTCGAGCGTAAGTGCTGATTACAACTGTTGCAATATAGCAGCAATTTCAATTGCACAATTTATTTGAAAATGCCAGCCAATATTGCATGCTGGATGTGCAACAGTTTTGATTACTTACTATAATTTAATCAAAGGAATGTAAATGAATACAATATTCCAATCATCATTAAATAAAAATGGAGCTGAGATAAAATTTCACTTAAAAATTGCACATAACACTTTCTATCATGTATGTATACATATTTATTTATTATGTCATTAGATAATGACAAATGAAGATGAAGACTCAATTATGAAACCTTGCGATTAAAACAGAATAAAGAACATAAACTTCAGATTGTACATCCTGCGGCATTACAAATCTTACAGTTCATATCAATGACATAGAGTAAAAAGGTCTAGTAATAGAGCAGTAGTGAACGTATTTTCTGCAGTACAGAGAACAGTAACTTAAGTTATGTACATACAGTGGCTCACAGCTTATTTGATATAGTACCTTTTTTAAAGTTCAAATCACTATATCTTCCAAACTGGAAACTGGCCATCGCCACCATACTTTACATTCAAAACTTGCTGAAGTTCGCTACTGATCACATTTCAAAGGATGTAGACTTCTGGAGGACAGTCATTTTTTCTAACGAATCTAAATTTACTATATTTGGCTCAGATGGAAGGACTTTCGTATGGCGAAGACCAAATACGGAACTAAAAAAAGAAAATCTGCGTCCGACTGTAAAGCATAGTGGCGATGGCTTTGTGATTTGGGCCTGTATGTCGGCTACTGACCCATGGAATTACTTAAGGTTTCGACTGAACTGTATCAAATAGGCTGTGACCTGAAATTTACCTGTGTTTTTTAGTTTTTCTTTTTTAATTGTTAAACATTAAATTTATGAAATTCATAAAATACATATTTTAAGTAAAATATTTAAATTAATAAAATTGCGTTTGAAATTTTTCAAAAAAACTTTCCAGTTTGGAAGATATAGTGATTTGAATTTTAAAAAAGGTACTGTATCAAATAGGCTGTGAGCCACTGTATGTAATGTAAGTCCTTTCGCTTTAATTGGCAGTCACCCGGATTTGAGATACGGGTGAGGTCAAAATCTTTTTTTAAATATTAACCCTCAGATGAGCATACTGGCCTGACCAAATTGGTTTCCAAATTAGTAAATCTTATTTTTTATTTATTTCAGAGTGGTCGCCGTCCATGACTTCCTCAAATATGCTGAGGCGAAGGAAATAGAATAATAAACGATGCGTTTCCAATATATTTGTACAATAAACTTTTTTGTGAATCATGGGTCTGAGTAGACCCAATAAATTTTTTCATACGATATTGAACAAAAGATTGAGTTCGAGGTCGTTTTGAAATATTACGATGACGATGTGGAGGAATTTGACATAAAAACCTCACTCGCCGTTGCTAATCAAGCACCAACCGCAATTCCATCAGTCAGTGCTGTTGCACCAGACCATGTGATGAATCAAGTTTAGGAACAGGCTTATCATTCGAGAGACTGCAAGGTATGGAATGTGAATCCACCACCTTCGGTATGGCCACGTTCGCACAAGGAACATTGCCGCAAGCCATTTTCAAATCATTATTGTCCCCCAAAATCATGATAATTATTGTGCGAAAAATCAATCGAGAATCTCACGAAACCTTTCGTCTATGGAAATAAGCCCACAATTTGCCAATCTAGAAAGCCACCAAGTCCTTGATACGGTTAAGGCACTTAACCACTTACATCCGCATCGATAACGGTAATGCTCATGCAAAGAGTGGCAGACACCTCGGACTGCCAAACTGACCGTCGATGAGCAGTTTTATCCGTAACGCGGACGAACTCAGTTTAATCAATACGTTCAGAGTAAGCCCGCTAAGCACGGAACTAAAATTTGGTGACTTATGATTCCGTTTCAAATTATTTCTTGATTGGGATAATATCTACGGAAAATCCATCAGATGTTGATGGAGCAAAATTCGACCTTTTTTGGACCAGAAGTTGACTGGATATTCTTCTAAGCGTTCGACGAATCGGTGGCCATTGACATTATTTGACAACATGCTCGATGTAGCTGGCTTGGCCTCATTCATCATCATTGACGAGTTAAATAATATTGATTTGCCATTGAATTGGCGCGATAGCAAGTAATTCCACAGATGACGTAACGGGCGAACACATTGATACGGAGGTTAAGATCAAGGAAGAATACATACTTAAAGATAAAATTATATGTTCCTATTTTTCAAGAATTTTTAAGCGCTTAAAATCGGTATTTTAAAGCTTAATTTTGTTCGCTCTAGTGTTTATATACGAAACATTTTAGTTATTGTAAAAAAAATTTTATTTCATTACAATAAATTTAAAGAAATTTAAAAATTGAAACTCTCCCAATCTCATTTTTTCAGATCACAGCGGCAAATAGGCAGAGTTCTCCGAATATTCATTGATGTGAGAGATGTAGGCAAACTGCCTATAAAGCGACCAGCGCTTGACTAGAGCTGTATCTAGAGTTGTAAGTAATATCGCCTGCAAAACGTGTCACTGTCCATCGGTGGTGCTTATAACATATTTCCCGCTGGGATAACAAAAATAATTCCTTGCTGATATTAGACTTTAAGTAACAATAGCGAAAGCAACAATAATACTTCATGTCTAAAAAATTCAGCACAATGTTTGCATTTAATTGAAGTTTTCTTAAATTTCTTGACCAATAGCAACGACATGTCTCCATTGCATACTATAGCAGTCAACAACACAACGCAGCAACAATTCTTTCCCTATATTTATAATCCAACAATATTCCCAAGGATTTGTCTATAAAGTGTTTTTGCTTTAAAGCACAAAATTCGCTTTTATGCGAAGGACGAATATTCATTTAGCTGTATTTTGGTTTCATTTTTGTCTCTGTCTGCAAAACTCCCAAATGATCAATTAATTTATTGCTTCCCACTCATTTCGCCTGTTCGATTCACACTCCACTTATTCACCGAATTCACTCCCTCGCGCAGTGCCTATAATCGTTCATTTATTTCGAACTAACAATATTTTGGATGGAAATAATTCGCGCGAATTGCGGTTTTTCTGTTGTTTCAGCAAATTTTTGCCTGTCCAGCTTTGCTTCAGTTCAGTTTGCTTTGGCCTTTGTTGTGTATGTGTGCAAATTCTCTTAAAATTAAATTGAAAACTTTTCATCTGCATTTGCGCCAAATTTCAATCATTTCATCAGCGGCTTACGCATAACACCAATAAATGGCCTTGCAGCTAATTGAAATTGTAAGCCTCCACCAAATAATCGTTGTTTGCCAAAAATCATTCGTCGTTCAGTCCATTGTTGGCATAACGATTAGCTAGTTGTTGGTTATATTGCAAATGCAACAGAACAATAAATTCAATAATTTTTATTATTTTCGTATGGAAGGATTTGGTTTTTTTTAGGATAAAGCTTAAACATAATTTAAGTAAGACAATAGAGAGATTAAATTTAATTTTTGACAATTTAAGCGCCCCAACAAGCACGAGAAAGTTTTTTCTCCAACGCATGAATAATATGGTTCAATCTCAACGTGATCTCCAACCTTTTTAGCCAAGTCAACTCCAACACCTTGAAGTTGTACTGAAAATCAGTTTGAAAAATATATAATTTTTCAATATTGTAGCTTTACAATATTCTAATATTATTAAACGAGCTAAAATTGTATATATATTTATATATTTTCAGACTTTATTTCTGGGTTTTAACTTATCAAAGGCTCCTGGAGGGGCGTGGCACAGCCCTAAACTTTTATTTTCATAACGTCATATCTTGAAAACTATTCAAGATATTGTGATGAAATTTGGTACACAGATGCAAATCATAAATGTCTTAAATTTTGCCAAAAGTGGGCGGAATCGGAAAAGTGGGCGTGAAACTTTTCAATAATTGAAAATTTTGATTCAATTTTACTCAAAAACGGCACTGAGGATTTTCATAAAAATTTTATAGATAATACCACTAAGAGCAGTCATCATAACATGCTATGTCACTATACTGGCAAAATTCGTTTAAGGGCGTGGCACAGCCCACAATATTTATAAACATTATAATAAGAGAATTAACAACACAATCGTTCTGAAATTTCATATGGTGGATATACTTGCTATAAGGTACCTCAAGACGAAAAATGGGTGCAATAGTACCAGTGGGCGTGGCACCTCCCATACAAGCAAAAAGAGTTAAATGTTATATTTATTGTACTATGAGAGTAATCTTCTTAAAATTTGGTGAGGAGTTGTCGGTTACTATAAGCTTTGAAATTAAATGCATTTCGACGGGATTGCTTCAGTGGGCGTGGAACCTCCCATACAAACAAAAACCGTTAAATGTTATATTAAGTGCACTATGGGAGTAATCTCATTAAAATTTGGTACAGAGATGTCGGTTACCAAAAATTTTTAAGTTAAATGGATTTCGACGAGATTTCGTTAGTGGGCGTGGCACGTCCCATATATACGAAAATCATTGAATGTTGTATTTAGTGCACTATGGGAGGTATTTTCTTTAAATTTGGTGTAGAGGTGTCGATTACTATAAGCTTTGAAATTATATGGATTTCAACGGGATTGCGTAAGTGGGCGTGGCACCTCCCATATGTACGAAAAACGTTAAATATTATTTAGTGTACTATGGGAGTAATATTTTTAAATTTTTTGTTCCAATCGATAGAGAAAGCACGAAAAATAAAAAAAATTGTTTGTTCCAATAGACTTTTAATTACAGTGGTGTAGTGTTAATATTGTAGTGGTTATTTTTAATATTTGACCACTTAGTGCGTCCTGAGCGATTTCCGGAATATGTTGCTGTAAGGAAATTTTCCTTGTCCTTTGGAGTATCCCGGAAGTAGTCACTCCATAAGTGACTACTTATCGAGGCGGTTCACTCCGAGTCACTTTGGGTCACTTGGAGCCACCGAGGTGCGTGGAAATCGCAATTTTGTGGATTTTTTTGGATTTTGGTAGAATTGGTCTATAACACCTATAGGCCACGTTGGTGCAAACTCTTATCGCACCTAATTATGTTTTGCGATGCGTGCGATTTTTTGGATATTTTTGCTGTAAGGATATTTTCCTTGTCCTTTGGAGTATCCCGGAAGTAGTCACTCCATAAGTGACTACTTATCGAGGCGGTTCACTCCGAGTCACTTTGGGTCACTTGGAGTCACCGAGATGAGAGAAAATCGCGATTTTGTAGTTTGCGTGCGACTTTTGTAGAATTGGTCTATAACACCTTTAGGCCACGTTGGTGCAAACTCTTATCGCACCTAATTATGTTTTGCGATGCGTGCGATTTTTTGGATATTATTGCTGTAAGGATATTTTCCTTGTCCTTTAGAGTATCCTGGAAGTAGTCACTCAATAAGTGACTACTTATCGAGGCGGTTCACTCCGAGTCACTTTGGGTCACTTGGAGTCACCGAGGTGAGTGAAAATCGCAATTTTGTGGTTTGCATGCAATTTTGGTAGAATTGGTCTATAACACCTATAGTCCACGTTGTTGCAAACTCTTATCGCAACTAATTATGTTTTGCGATGCGTGCGATTTTTTGATAATTATTGCTGCAAGTATATTTTCCTTGTTCTTTGGAGTATCCCGGAGATAGTCACTTCATAAGTGACTACTTATCGAGGCGGTTCACTCCGAGTCACTTTGGGTCACTTGGAGTCACCGAGGTGAGTGAATGTCACGATTTTGTGGTTTGCGTGCGATTTTTGTAGAATTGGTCTATAACACCTATGGACCACGTTGGTACAAACTCTTAGCGCATCTAATTATGTTTTGCGGTGCGTGCGATTTTTTGATTTTATTACTGTAAGGATATTTTCCTTGTTCTTCGGATTATCCCGGAGGTAATCACTCCATAAGTGACTATTCATCGAGGTGGTTCACCCCGAGTCACTTTGGGTCACTTGGAGTCACCGAGATGAGTGAAAATCGCGATATTGCGGTTTGCGTGCGATTTTTGTAGAATTGCTCTATAACACCTATTGGCCACGTTGGTGTAAAAACTTTGCGCACCTAATAACGTTTTGCGGTGCGTGCGATTTTTTGGATTTTATTGCTGAAGGATATTTTCCTCATTCTTCGGACTATCCCGGAAGTAATTACTCCATAACTAACTATTCATCGAGGTGGTTCACCCCGAGTCACTTTGGGTCACTTGGAGTCACCGAGATGACTGAAAATTGCGATATTGCGGTTTGCGTGCGATTTTTGTAGAATTGCTCTATAACACCTATTGGCCACGTTGGTGTAAAAACTTTGCGCACCTAATAACGTTTTGCGGTGCGTGCGATTTTTTGGATTTTATTGCTGTAGGATATTTTCCTTGTTCTTCGGACTATCCCGGAGGTAATTACTCCATAACTAACTACTCATCGAGGCGGTTCACCCTGAGTCACTTTGAGTGACTTGGAGTCACCGAGGTGAGTGAAAATCGCGATCTGTGGTTTGCGTGCGATTTTGTAGAATTGCTCTGTAACACCTATAGGCCACGTTGGTGTAAAAACTTTGCGCACCTAATAACGTTTTACGGTGCGAGCGATTTTTTGGATTTTATTGCTGTAAGGATATTTTCCATGTTCTTCGGATTATCCCTGAGGTCATTACTCCATAACTAACTACTCATCGAGGCGGTTCACCCCGAGTCACTTTGGGTCACTTGGAGTCACCGAGATGAGTGTTAATCGCGATTTTGTGGTTTGCGTGCGATTTTTGTAGAATTGCACTATAACACCTATTGGCCACGTTGGTGTAAAAACTTTGCGCACCTAATAACGTTTTGCGGTGCGTGGAATTTTTTTTTTTTGGATTTTTACGAATTTCGTGAACCAAAGTGACTTTAAGTGACCCAACGTTACTCGGGGTGAACTGCCTCGATGAGTTGTCACTTATGGAGTGATTACCTCCGGGATAAGCCGAAGAACAAGGAAAATATCCTTACAGCAATAAAATTTAAAAAATAGCACCAACCGCTAAACGTAATAAGGTGCGATAAGTTTTTGTACCACAGTGGCTTATAGGTTTTACCCCTCGTACTAACTGTACAATCGGTTGCGCTCTTTTATATAAATGCTGCGATATCTCAGTCGATTTAGTGTCCAATTTAAATGAAATCGAGCCATTTTGCATTATCCTTTTCATTTCTATTCACTCTTGGTCCCAATCCACTCTTTTTATAAACACTTTTGCATCAGACAACAATTTGACGAAACTAAAAACGAAGCAAAATTGTTGAAAAAAATGGAACAGAAAAAAGTAAAGAGAAGTTGAAGCGTGAAAGTGAAAAGTCAACTTTTTTCAACAAATTCCATATTTTTTCGATTTTTTCAACCTTAAAACGAAAAACCGAACAGTGGTCGGTCTCCAGGTACTACTATACTATGTTGGAAATTGCTTGGAGAATTGCCTCAAAAGTCACGTGGAAAACCAGCTTTATCTTCGCTGGAGAACGAACGTCCATTTTATAAGAGAATGACCTAGATTTCAATTTGATGTGAAGTGGAGATCGGAGAAAAGGAGTCTTTCATCACGGCAAATGTTTGTTGGGCAGTGTCAGACAGGAAAAATTAGGGAAGAACGTCTGAGCTCTGTAGAAGTTGCCCGTGGGCGGCAGAATGCCTAGTACCCTAAACAGAATTCCGGCGTAAATTCCGCGACCGGTAGAATTAGATTTGGTTTTAATTTTACCGTCGCCGTTGAGAGAGTAGAGAGTGGCGCTCTCTCCTCCCATGCGATATAGACATCAAAAATTTTATACTGGCGGTATTTACGTTGTACGCCGGAATTTTGTTTAGGCTATTACACTGATTTGAACCAATGTATTTTGTTACAAAATGTTTCATTTGGGTATTTTGTATTATATGGCCCAAGAGCTCGCTGTAGAAAAGTCGAGCGTATAAGATTACACGATGAGATGTACAGGAAGGATAGTGATGCTTTTTGCGGAAACTAACCAAACAGGGTTGCCTTGCCAAAGTCAATGGTGAAACTTTTTTTTATTTCAAATCGTATAAGGTTATAGCTTGAAATGTATGCCAAATGTTTTGTTGAATCCTTTCCCAAACAAGGGTTGCCACCGACTTTTTAAGCTAATTTTTTTTAAATTAAGATTACAACTTGAAATGTATGCCAAATGATAAAGCTCGAAGATCCTAAGTGTGGAATATATAGGGTTGCCTTTTCGAAACTTGTTTCAAACCCGTTTTTTGGGCTAATTTTTCTATAAATAAATAAATTTTCGATACAAACATCAACTTAAGGGTGGTTTTATATGAATATAGATATAAATTTTAATAATTTCGACACACAGAAACCATTCATACGGACAGTAAGCTAGTCAAACTAGTTTCATTCATTGCTAAATGGAATCATCAGTGGCCTTTGAGCCGATTGATGAGGATTTCTGGTAATGATATTGTGTAGATTGCTTAGTTTGGACCAAGAGATATATGTTAGATAGTCATTGATGCGAACAGAGTGTTAAGTCGTTAGATTGTATATAAAAGTTTCATGAGTATATAAAATAGAGTATATAAGATTTAAGCTTAAGACTAGAAAATGTCTGAATTTTTGGGTAAAATAAATACCCCTTAATTTAAGACAGCAACCAATAACTCAGCAAACATTTACCATTACTTTGCTGGCAAATCTCAATAAATAGTTTAGAGTGTAGCTTCCTTCAACAATATATTTATGTGGGCTTATCTTGCTTGTTTTTCAGACCATTATGGTTCAAAAGAACGATAGTGTTGATGAAATCGTAACAAAAAGATAGCCCACTTACATTCTGAATTTCAAATGAAGTCAACAGATAAGTTTTAGATTTTATGTCAACTTCCTTTACTAAATGTACGTAAAATCTTCATTCATTAAGCAAAAGTAGTCGCAGGTCTTATACCTACGCAGTATACGACTTAAAACATTTATTAGCGATTGCATTGAACTTGATGATACATAAGTAAAGAGTGAGTTTTTAGCAACTTTCTTTTTGGCAACACTGTTTTTGGCAGCTCAGCTGTTTTCCTGTAACATGTCAACTGTCAAACTTGTTCAGTTTAGTCTACAATTTAACCATGAATCGACTTACAAACGAACAACGTTTGCAGATTATTGAATTTTATTACCAAAATTCATGCTCGGTTAAGAGTGTGCACTTATTCCACTTTATGGTCAGTTTGGGCGACCTTCTGAGTCGGCTATTCGGAATCTTGTGACTAAATTTCGCACCAAATTTACATTGGGGCCGGTCTATTGGCCGCCTAGATCGTGCGACTTAACGCCTTTGGACTATTTTTTGTGAGGCTATGTTAAGGCTCATGTCTATAGGAACAAACTGTTGACGCACTCGAAGCCAATATTGAAGAATTTATTCGTGAGATACCGGCCGATATGTTGGAGAGAGTATGCCAAGATTGGACATCAATCAATCATTTGAGGCGTAGCCGCGGTCAACATTTACATGAAACTATCTTTAAACATTAAGGATATTCCTGAAAACTCGAAAAGCCTCGAAAACTGGAAAACATTTTCGAACCTCGAAAATAATTTGTATGAAAAAAAGTTTACGCAACTCTAGAAAACTTTCAAGGCAAATTTGATGCGAAAGTAGCCTCGAAAGTTGGAAAATGAATAATATGAGCGAGAAGAGCGCAATTGTTCTCAAAAAGATAAAAAAGTGTCAAAAACGAAAATTAAATTATGACAATTTTTCGATTTTCAAAACAAATTTTAAGTCGCTACAAACTTTTTATTTTGATTCAGTTAAGCAATTTTATGTTTCTATTTAAACAATATAGGTATCAGTTGATAAGTAATTTATTAAGCTATAATATTAGTGTGAAAAAGTTTCAAATCGGTCCATGTATAATCAAGAAGAATGGTTTCAAATTAATCCCAAAAAATAATTTTTTTGACAAGTTAAAGTTTTTTTATTTAATTTTTTTGATTGACAACCAGTGCTGCCGTTTGTACTACTATAGTACTTTTGTACTACTCTTCAGCCAAGCGTACTACTGTACTACCCAACCTTCAATTTGTACTACCGAAAATTTTCGCCAACCAATCCGCAATTTGTACTACCCCACCGTTCTTTGATCTCTCATGATTCAATTACATTGGCATTATTTAAATCTTGAAGTGTCAAAATCATCGCTCGTTATTTTGGTTTACTTATTTTGACATTTAAAAATTTTAACATCGCATCAACCATTAAAATTTAACTATGAAAGATTCATACTTTTTAAACGCGGCCAATTTCGTTTGTAATAACGCCGAAAGACCTGTTGCGTGTGTTGAGAACTCCACATGTTGAATTCAACACGGGAAATTTTAATTCAAACCGCGAATTCTCAAGCTCATTGATTCCAATACAAAAGTAGGAAGTCATATATTTCAGAATCCAGAAGGTTTGTATAGAAAAATTTATTATGATGTGTACGACCAAATTCTTTCGTCACTGAGAATCTGGTTTTGGACAGATTTAGCAAAGTTTCCAGATCCTTTGATGCTCTTGTACTTCGCAAAGATTGTGATGTTGATAAAATATTAATTTTTATAAAAACAATTTCAAAAAAGATAATTTACTTAGAGATCGAAACATTTTTGGTGAGCTGAAATGAAACTAAATTGAAAAGTTTAAGAGATATAGTAGATTTTTTACATAAAAATCTATAGTATAAGGACCTCATTCCAGAATTCGTTTGATTCGTGAAATTGTTAATGACTATATCTGCATCATTTTGCTCTAATGAGAGGAGTTTTTCGACTCTTAAGAGGCGTTCAACGATGGGTTAAAAACGTTTATACATATCATGTTCGGATTTTACACATGTTGGCTGATAAAATAGACAAGGAAAGAATGAAGAGTTTCTGACAAAATAAACATTTTTTACTTACGCAATAATTAGTGAGAACTTTATTGTAGACATCCTACATTACTTCTTCATAATCATGATTCTGTAAGATTATCGTCAGTTTAAAAATATCATCATTTTCGAACCTCCCCCTCACGCGTTTCAACGAATTCCACACCCGCTTTTAAAACGTTATGGCGCCCTTGCGTAGTTATGTATGCAAAACTAGTCATAACATAATAAATGTTTTTCATGTAACAATATTCATACTATAATAAATGAATTTTAACAAATACTATGTATACTTTTATTAATACATAATTTATTTTTATCATATGAGTAAGAGTCAGTAATCATATATTAGTGTAGTACTACCCATTTTCACAAAAAAACACCCAAAAATTTAAAATTGAGCACTTAAATTTTTTTTAAAACGACAGCACTGTTGACAACTAAGACACATGTTGATTTCTCTCATTTTCACGCTCATATTTAACTACGTTTGGAAGTAAAAAGACACGAGTTAGGTATTTTTAGGCAACAAAAGGCGTTTCTCATTCGTTTGCATGTTTGCATAGATTGGGGTGTTCCCTTAAACAAGCTTGAAAACTTGCGAGGTTTCCATGCTTTCGAGTTTTCGCGTTTAGAGGAACACCCTTATATTGAATTATTATATAGATTGTTCTATCGGCTCAAATAAAGATTTCATACGTTTCTCTAAATTTTATGTGTTTTTTTTTTAAATCAAATCCGAAAGCTCTTAGAAAATCACCCTTTATATGTAACTACATATACTATGTTATCTTGAGAAACTATACCTATTCACTCAAAGACATTTCTTTGTTCTTTTCGAACATAAAGCACGTGAATGTCATTAGAATTTAACGAAATTCATCACATTAGGTCCATCTATAAGGTGACTTGTGCTTAGATTTTCACTCAGATCATTAACAAATTTTGTTACTTTACATATATTCTCAATAAAGTCCATGTTATCATCAGTGACAGATATAGAAGGGAAAAGTTTAAAGCCTGGAAATAAATGGAAATAAAAGACAATACTTGATCGAAATAAAGTTTTATTTACAGCTGATTGAATAGCAACAGAAAACATATCTTTCGTTCTTATAACTCTGAATAGCGACTGAATAAAATATATTGTAAGTAAATTTATTCTTTATTATTTTAATGTCGTAATTAAATTCATATATGGTACATTTTTGTAAAAACAAATCAAGTTCGAACTCTAAGTCTCCGCTTTTGCTCATTTTATTATGTTGGGTAGTATTAACTACTTAGTTCAGAATTATCCCATATATACACATAGACGTATCTGCAATAAAAATTCTTTCAGTAAATTTAAATTCTCATTTATCAAAATTTAAAAGACAGAAGTGTAAATTATAATAACGTTAATTTAATATTTCGAAAATTCGCACAATTTTCCCATGTGGAGAATGTTGTAGGAAAATGCTGCTGAAAAGTGAAGCGAAAATTGTTAAGCACAAGAATTTCAGTAGTGCTTGCTGCCCCCTAAGTTTAGACTGGAAGAGAGCAATTGTGCAGCGGAGTGTTGTTGTGGGGTAGATAAAAAGTAGTAGTCTAATACGAAAGTTTTTCTTGCATAGTTTCTCGTACTGTTTCGTTAGTTTTGTTACAATTCTGTTGCTGCTATTCTTGTTGTTTTTAGACTAAAAGGAACGAGTTCCAGCATAGTTTTTGTGAGATGTGAAGTTAAAATAAAACGAAGTATTTAATGTACGCAAGCAAAAGGGGAATAAAGTTGAAGTCTCTTACGGTTGAGCATTGTGTTCGCCATTGCACAGTTTAAATAGAAGTTAAAAAATTCTGACTAAATATAGAATGTAATAGCTATCCATCCCGGCTGCGCTGTTCAAGCTATTCAAGTGTCAGATTTCGGCATTTGTAGTAATTACTTTAATAGTTTCTCTAACTTTGCATTTCATACGTTTTGGAGTTATCACATCTTTTCGTTCGCTCAAATACACTTTTTGTTTACGCTAAACGTGTGATCATAGGTTCGCATAACGAGCAAAGTAGAGCTTTATAAAATAGTTTACCCAGCATGACGCACACTTGTCCAATGCTACCTATTTTCGCTTAATCCACTTATGTGTCACCAAGGGTTTCAGTTGCTACTTTGGTAAGATTTCCGTGAATAGTTTACTCATCATTGATTTTTCAAGATTTTTAGGAAAGGTACGCTTGCTTGTCCAATTGCACTCAAACTTTCTTTAAATACTATATGGTTCAAAAACTCTGTTTACAGATGGTTTGCTGAATTTAAAATGTGTCGTACGAGCACCAGTGATGCACAACGTTCGGCTCGGCTAAATGATGCTACCACTTCAAAAAACATCAAGAAAACCCATCTGAAAGACCACAAAGTGAAAGTGAGAGAGTTAGCAGACATAATAAAGTTTTCGATCGGTAGTATTTTCAAAGTTCTACATGAGCATTTCGAAATGAAAAAGATGTGCGCGCGTTGAGTGCCACGTTAGCTGACAATTGGTCAAAAGCAACATCGTGTCGGTGATTCAGATTAATGGCAAAATGGAACGAATTGCGATACGATTTGCTGCCCCACCCACCGTATTCTTCAGACTTGGCCCCCAGCGACTATTATCTGTTTCCAAAATTGAAAAGATGGCTCCACGGAAAGAGATTTTACTCAAATGAGGAGGTCGAGTTCGAAACTGATGCCTATTTTGATAGCCTCGACGTCGACTACTATAAAAAAGGTATCGAAATGTTGGAGGATTGTTGGATGAAGTGTATCTCTCTCGAAGGGAAAAATAGATTTTTAGCAAAAAGTTTGTGTTTTCATGATTTTTCCTGGGATTTTTTGAACCACTTGTATCCTCAAAAGTTTCGGAACCGAGTTTGCCAATAAAAATTTTATTGAATGTTATCTGCCCCTACTAAAGTGTGGTAGTGCCACGCCTCAAATGTATACATATACTTTAACTATGGCATAGAATTCGTATATAGAATTCAAATCTGAGCTCAGAATTCCTCCATCTCATCAAGTTTCTGATATCCTTACCTAAAACTACGAAAAACGCGGTCGTTTGCTAAATTAGGAACTCACCGGGAGTAAGATTTCTTCACAAAGCCACTCCCTTTAACTAGCGATCTAAAGCAGTTCTCATACCGCCGCGTTGCTACGATGGGATAACAATAAATTTCACTTTTGACTACCGTCGAAAGTGAAGTTTTGGAAACTTAAGCAAAACACAATATAAACTGAAACCAAAAATCTAAAAAATATGTCCTTTATTCATTCATTTGGATAGTCCGTAATCAAATAAAGGGCCGGTGCTAAAACAATGAATTCATTGAAAATACAAACCTAGTTCGAAATGCACACAACTTCGACTTTGCATCGTTCATACATGCAATTTAAAAGACCGCGTCATTGTCCTTTTTTGTCAACTGTAATGTGGGGTCCGAGTGTTTGGTTGCCTCGGTGTTGGACAACATAAAAATTTCTGAAAGCGAAAACTATTCAAAAATAATTCCTTGAAGTGGTTTTTACTACTGCAACAGCAACAGCAGTATAAGCAGCAACAGCAAGAAACGCCATCAGTCGCAATGGAATAGGAGTTGCAAGAAGTCTGTCAGAATTTTTAAACGATATTATCATCATATTTTGAAGGAAAGAGGAGATCTCAATCATTGTCGAAGAGATAGCATGAAAATACATGGGTAGGGAGTAGGAGAAATAAAATATTGTCAACGCGTCCATCGAGCAGCATCGCAAAACAGTCAAAGTTACATCTGCAACTAACTTAATTTAATGGAGAATGTTATGGCTTTGTTGTAAATTTAATGAAGACACAAAGCTGTACAGCATGAACTCATTGCATACACTCACACTTGCACTATGAAACAGTGAAAACGACACATACATACATATGTACGTATGTACGAGTTGAAGTTGTGTTTTAATCATAACTAAACTAAATGTTGTTGTGTGGCGTGTTTTGTGGTGTTCTGTGGTGTTTGTTGTGGGTGACATCCTGTGATTGCGTTTGTACATACAAGGACGTTGTATTAGTGCATTTGTATGTACGCGTGTGTAGATGTTTTAGTAGTCTGAGGTTTTGTAGTTTTTTCCCTGATATACTATAATTTGTTATCATAAAAATTTGTTCGCATTAACTTTTGCTGCTGCATTTACTTTATTTTAAACTCAATTAAAAGTGTCCGACTTGATTTTTTAGATTTTATAAAGTAAAATATCAGGAGACCAACAGTTATTAGGTTTCGTTCGTTAAGGTTGCATAAATAAAATTGAAACTTTATTTATTTAATTCAACTTACTTATACCCAGAAACTATGGATCCTGTGCAATTTATTTTATATATTGTTGTATTTATCTTACAAATGTTCAAGTTGAGACCCAGGTAATGAATGCCCTAGCAACTGGCGGAAATAGGGTTAGTTTTGATCTAGAGAAATATTATAGTACAAAAGCCTTGTATAGTATTACTATGGTTCATATGTACATATATCATTGATTATACAGTGGATCCCGCTTAATTGATCTTTTAACTGCGCAAAAAATTTGGATTTATTAACCGGGGAATCAATAAAGAGGGGCCTGCTTATTTGATCCAACGGATCATTTAGAAGAATCCCGGATAATTGATCGACTTAGTCAATTAAGCGAAGAAAAAAAAATTTATTTTACTGACGTTACCTCAAGATAGGATTGTCAGATTTTTGAAACGCAAAATCAGTACATTCAAGTATATTCAACGCAAAAAATCATACCAAAATTTTTTACCTCATTAAATGTTTTTATTTACTAAAAAAAAAGTCAGAACTTTTCGGATGGCGCAATGCCCTAGCAAAATAACAAAATGAATTAAATACATATGCTAAAAAACAAGGACCATTTTACAGACACCTAGACACGCTACTAGTAATAATTAAATATTAAATATAAATATTATTTAATAATTCAAATAAAATCATTAAATCAGTACAAACCAGTACCAATTGCTAAAAATCACTACATTTGCGTGCTGATTTCAGAATCTTGAAAAATCAGTATTTTTAAAAAAAATTAGTAAAAATCAGTACATGTACTGATAGAATCAGCACGTATGACAACCCTACCTCAAGAGCACAAAATAATAATCAGAAAAAATTAAATAAATATCGCTCAGTTTTAATTAAAAGGTTTTTTTTTTTTAATTATACGAACATAAAAATGTAAATAACTTTTTAAGTAAAAGGAACTTCAATCAATTTTTAAATAAAATTAACACTAAATTCAGGTATGTGTAGCATTTCACAAAAAAGTACATACATATGTATTAGGGTGTTTCAAAATACCATCATACCTTAGAATTTAATGACGCACCCCTCGCAATGAAAGACCATTTAAAAACATGAATTTTGGAAAAAAGAAAAATTGTTTTCATACAAAACTAGAGGTCGCTACCTGAGATTGAAAAAATGTTGTTTTGTGAAATTCAATGAAAAATAGCAAGTTTTTTATATGTATTTGTTACACTATGATAGATACGTGCTTGTTTATTTTTGGGTTACAAAGGTGGACCATTTTTGTGTTATTTAAAATAAATTTTAGAGTTTTAGCTACATAATAACTTTTTTACAAGCAAAACTTTATTAGAAAAATAAGAAAAAAAAAAAATTTTTAAATTAGTATAAGAAAAAATTTGTTTTTTCAAATTTTGAATTGTGCTTCCTCTGAAACTTGAGAAGAAACAACATTTTTGACTCCAATATAATATGTATTTATGACACCTATTAGACAATGAAAGATCGCTACTGTCATCAAACGATTTTAAACAGTCAATCATTCAATGTTGTACTTTTTTCAATGTTGCTTTTAACATTGTTGATCTCTTAAAAGGGGACTTTTTCATGTATTTTTTACTTGGAAAATATTTTTTCTGGTTATTTAAAAGGGGAAATCAAATAAGCGCGAATCATTTAACAGGGGATTTATATACATAGTTCAAATGAGGAAAATTTCATTGGGTTTTTTTTAGACCAGTAATCTGGGGAATTCAGCTAACCGGGGAACTATTAAGCGGGGTCCACTGTATTATTTAATCTCTTTTGTTTCTTTGGGAGGTACCACGCCAATAAATGTAACTCCGCCCAACTTAAGTCCTGTGAAAGGATAAGGCAACAGAAACACTTGAGCCAAATTCATTAATGATTACTACTAGTACATGAAAAGAAACATTTAAAATTATAGGTGTTTATGTATTATAAGTTCTGTGATGAGCGTTAAGAAACGTTCTATTGCATACATAAATTAGATTATTATAAATTGTGTCAAATTTCAAAGAAACGTCCCGAACTTCAAACTCATTTTTCACCACCATATAAGGGTTTTAGCAAAAACTGGTGACACCATCACAAACATCAGATCAAAATTTATCTATTATGTTCTTCATTATTCATGTAGCTCCTTCCCTGCGATTATTGTAAAAAAATCTCCGCTGTTTGTGTGCGAATTCATTATTCTTAACCCCTAAATAACCATTAACGAGCGAGATGAACATAGCACATCCGTTTTGCCACCGCCTCTAGGTGCACTACTGTGCCTCTATTTCATATTATTTTTTTCCAGAATCTTAAGTATATCTCTCCAGTTAGACCTTGTGATTACGTTTATTGGTAATAACGGATAGAAAGCCGCCCATTACGTTTCTACAGATATTTGTTTTTTACATGCTTAATACACCTTAAAATTGTGCACAAAGCTGAATCTGGGTAAACAGTGATCTGATTAAGTGGCGATTTTCTCCAAGTGGGGAGTATATAATCAATGTCCAGAGGTGTCTTTTAAAACAGTGTTTAGTAATATTACATACTACCAACAGTTTTTTACTGTTAATGAATATTTTTAAAAATCTATCAGCCTAGTATCTTCATGTGAAGAAACTTTTCGTTTTATCACTGTTTAAAAGAATTTTTTTTTTTTTTCAATTTAAATTCCTTAAAAACTAAATTACTTCATACTACTAACTATCACAAGCCTTTAATGATGATAGTTGAAGGAGTTGACAGACATTTAAAGTAATGATTATTTCTGTTTGCACTCCACAGCACAAGTGTGTTGCGACAATTGCTACAAATGTGCTTTCTACTGCAAAAATAGGTCGAAGTTCAAGTTGACAGTTGATTTTGGTTTTCCTCCATTTTATTTGTTGCACTTTTATGAGCCAGATTTTTATTTCCTTTTTATGTATTTCACAGTAAGACTCAGCACCAAATGCAAATATCACAACTGTGGCAATATAAAGTGTTAAAGTTTATGCTGCCAAGTTGAAAAAATATTTCCGTCAAAAATGTTTTCTTTTCCTCTTCATAAATGTCAAATGTATTTTTCTTCAAACATTCTACTCGAAAGATATTTTATTTTTCTTTCTTGTAAGTTTCAATTTTTAAAGTGCATTTCAAAATAAAAAAAAAATGTCAATTCTTTCAAATTTGACATATACCGCACATACCTACGAGTACGTACATGCTTGCTTATGCCAAATGCCAAAATAATAAAAAACATTAGCGAATATTTGTTTTCGTTTGCATTAAGCACGTGAACGCACTTGACACGAGTTAATGGAGCAATTTAAATCAAGCGCTCATCAGCAGCGGCTCCGATTAACCCAAATATTTGCTGTTTCCACCCATACGCTTTTTGTGAGGAAAAGCACTGTGCAGACTTGAGGAGCAATTTGCGAAGCTTGAATTTATTTCACGTTTTTTGGCTGAGCCGAGATTATGCGTTAAACTTTTTTTGAATGCTTCCACGAAATGAGAAATTTTTCCAATTAGAGATGGGGGCTGTGTGGGCTAATGTAAAGTGATATTAGAAAGAAATATAAACCTGTTGAAGTTCTTCGAATGAGGCATCTAAGGAAAGGAAGAAAAGACTTTACAATGGCAGACTGTGCGAGCGAGAATGAACTAAACATTTAGCGGAAGAAATAGGCTGGGACGTCCAGAAAGTATTCTTTCCTCCCTTTCACAATGTAACTGTAAAATGCAGGGTAAAAAGCACATGTTAATGCTAAGTTAATGTTATGTTAATGTTATGCTAATGTTATGTTAATGTTATGTTAATGTTATGTTAATGTTATGTTAATGTTATGTTAATGTTCTGTTAATGTTATGTTAAAGCTATGTTAATGTTATGTTAATGTTATGTTAATGTTATGTTAATGTTATGTTAATGTTATGTTAATGTTATGTTAATGTTATGTTAATGTTATGTTAATGTTATGTTAATGTTCTGTTAATGTTATGTTAATGTTATGTTAAAGTTATGTTAATGTTATGTTAATGCTAAGTTAATGTTATGTTAATGTTATGTTAATGTTATGTTAATGTTATGTTAATGTTATGTTAATGTTATGTTAATGTTATGTTAATGTTATGTTAATGTTATGTTAATGTTATGTTAATGCTAAGTTAATGTTATGTTAATGTTATGTTAATGTTATGTGAATGTTATGTTAATGTTATGTTAATGTTATGTTAATGTTATGTTAATGTTATGTTAATGTTGTGTTAAGTTGTGTTAATGTTATGTTAATTTATTTAGTTAATATTTTAGTTTACTATCAATACAAAAGTAGAATGAGTGGAATATAAATTAATTAACCAAATAAAGATACAACCAGTAGCGACCCTAGGTTGCGGCCGCCTCGGGCGCAAGACTTGAGGGAGCGGATAAATGGCCGTGAAATATATCGCATTTTGCTTGAGTTTTTGAATGTGAAAAGTGAGTTCATTTTTATGCTTGTGAAAAAAAATGTTTTTTGTACGTAGGGGGTGGCATTCGAAGGCCTCTGACTACAACGTCTGCCGTCCAACTTGTGTTACTTATTAAAATATTTAATTAAATAACATCCTCATTTTCCGTTTAATTAAATCACATTATCAATGAAAGATTAAATGTCAGAAAAAATTACATGCGCAAAATAACATGGAGTCTGACCGACAATTCTGGTAATGGAACTAAGTCCTGCGTGCAGCCGTCAACTCTTCCTGGAAGTGAATGTGTTGTAGTAATCAAAGTATTCTGGGAATGTCAATAAGTGAATTGAATTCCTGCAAGAACTTATTGCATCTTACGAAGTGAACTTAATCAGAAAGAGATACAAAAAGACAGACGGACACACAACTTTTGTTTAAATGAAAACATTGCAGAAAAAAACGACATGACATGAGAGAAGGCGTTTCTTTAAACAACAAGGAAGCACTCAGGAAAGGACGAAGTTAAAACCGACTTCACAGTTGTAACTTTCGCTTCGGAAATACTTGGAAGTTTATTTGCGAAGCGCATTTTAAAAGAACCCATAGAAAACAAAAGAAAAGTTAAACTTTATCAATGTGACAAGTAGGGGAACTTCCATACATATGGATATGTACTACAAAACTACTTACAAATGATTAAGCTAAACGCGAAGTTGGATGTAATAAGAGCAATTAAGGGAGAACATATGCCCGTTATTTTTAAAAAATAGTTTTTTTTCTTCAAATAAATAACACAATAATTAACGAGTTAGTGTTAGAGTTAGATAACGATTTTTGGGTCAGTGGATGGAAAATTTGAATTTTAAGGTCTGACAGCTATTTTCTGACTTAAATGATTATAACTGATCGAAGTTTCTACTTTATATTTCACATGCATGAGCTATCAAAAAGATCATTTCAATAATAACACAGGCCGACAAAAATTATACCCAGAAACCAGATTATATATTTCCGTAGGTTTTCGATGCGCTGATTCCGAATCTGGTCGCAGAATTGCTCCATCACGTCAGGTTTTTGAGATATCCTAACCTAAAAGTGCAAAAAACACGGTTTTTGGCTATATTTGCGCTTATTTTACATCGCGAATAATTTTTTTTTCTTCCAAAATTGGTTACGGCATCTGAAAGTACTACCCTTACCCTTCAAATCTTTTTTTAGATTATATCAATAATTTTTTTTGTCTCCGAAATATCGTAACTTGAAATTTATTACATTGGCAGGCCTACATACAGATCTACATTAGCTCTAGTATGGCAGGATACATAGAAAATTTAAATTTATGATATTTCGGTGATTAAAAGAGATATCGACATAATTTAAAATGGGTTTTGAAGGGTAAGAGCAATATATAATAAATTCAGATACCGCAACCAGTTTTGGAAAAAACGATTTTATTCGCGATGTAACTTAACCTCAAATATAGCCAAAAACCGTGTTTTTTGCACTTTTAGGTTAGAATATCTCGAAAACCTGACGTAAAGGAGAAATTCTGAGCTCGGATTCGGACTCAGCGCATCAAATGCCTTCGGGTATGATAGGTCTGGTCTCTGGGTTTGGACTTTTTTTTATTTTTGTCGGCCTGTGTAATCAATGAAAACGTAATCTATTATTTTATTCAATTGAAAGAGACTTGTTTTAGCACTTTTTCTAATTTTATTATGGGAACTGCTACTTAATTCATAGAAATCAAAAATATTTTTATAGAAGTCAGAAATTTCAGATCTTGCAATACGAATTTGTATTTACATATATGTATTTGCATTTTACGGAAATATGCTGCATAGTTTGTTACAGTGACCTTAAAGAAAATTATCCACAATCATTAAATTATAATTTGAAGAAATATGCAACATTGCCCAAAAATATTGACTTCCAGTTTTATTTGTTGCAAATGTGCAGCAAACTTGCAGCGCTTATTGGAAATTAAATTAAGGAAACAGTTAAATAATAAGCAAAGAAGGCAGAATGATAAAGCTGTACGTGAGAGTATTGTGCAATGATTTTCCATAACCAAAATCAACTTTAGAGCAATTTCGTATTGGTTATCCTTATAGTCTAAAACAGAGATGCGCACAAACATTTTTTCGAGAGCTGGTTACAACAATATCAATTCCGGTAAAAAAAAACTCCAGAATATTTTGGAAAAAAATTTCTAGTATTGATGAAAATTTTTAAATAGCTGCGGCAAAAAACAAAAACAAAAATCAACAACAACAAATGAGTTGAAAACAAAATCATACAAACAATAAAGTGCGTTGAAGACAAAACTACAAAAACAAAAACCATGCAACGATAGCGAACCGAAATTATTTCCCTTGAGCATGAGCTGAACGAGTCGATGCGTTGAAGAAAAAATTACAGGAACAAAATACATGCGATGATTGCGGTCCAAAATGATTTAGCTCAAATAACGGAAAGAGCTCGAAGTGAGCTTAATATTTTTTGTTAATATTGTAAGAGCTGGAAGAGCCAAACGAGCTATGGAACGACCTTCACCCGTCAGTTTAATGAATGAAATGTATTTTATATCAAATGTAATATGTTAAGTAATATATCGCGAATGGGTTGACTGAAAAATTTCAGTCCAGTATATGATTACATATTTAAAAAATTTAAAAATGTTTGTTTTTTTTAAATTGCACTGGACAAATTACATTACAATCGAAAGCATGAAGCCTATAGAATATGAAAATGCTAGGTTGACTATTTTCTTCCAGTCATAACTATTGGGTAGGCAGGTATAAACAAGTAAGTCGATATTACTAATTTGCAACCGTCTGTTTAATAAGTAAAACTTATGTCAAAATTAAGGTAATTACATTGCGAACACCGTGATATAGGGTTGTCTGCAAAAATTCTGTCATGAATACCGGTTGTCGAGTTTTAAAAAGTGAAATACGAGGAATTATTAGCGGAAAAAAGCAATGTAAGTATTTATATTAATTTGATTAAATAAAAACGGTTTTAAAAAATTTTAAAAGGGTCTAACTACACAAATAAGAAGCAGCTAGAGATATTGGTGCAGTACATGGAGTCCAATTTGGATATCGCCAAAGGCTTCACAAAAAGAGCCACTTTACTTCACTTTGTTTACAATTTTTTTTAATTCAGCTGACAGCTGAGCTGATGTCAAATTGCAAAATCACGGTTGCATTATTCATTGAATGGAAGTAATTGGAAATATTTTGGCAGCACTAACGGGAAACGAAGTTTTCCAATCCGAAATTATTCATGATTGCAAAAATTTGCTCTCAGAAAAAAAAAAATTCAAAAGAACAGAGTTCTTTCGGACATTCATGATAGGGGTGTATGTGTCTTTTATTCCTTAAATTTAAAAGCTCTCGCTTGACTTAAATTTTGTTTGTTTTCTTTAAAGTAATAAAGAGCTTAATTATAATTTTAAAGCTGCATAAGTATTTAATGTAAAGGAAAACACGGCACCTGCTGAGCCTAAGCAAGCTATTAACTGGGTCCTTACAATAGAAGTACTCCATGTGCAACTTACAGCACTTCTTCTAACTCCACGTTTGCAGAGAATGATGTGAGTATAGTAATATGTCCATCCCTAGCCACTACTGTATTATCTCTATAAAGCTCTTGCAGAACTTTCTAGTAAACAAGCCACGAGTACTCAGGTTCTTAGATAGAGCATATATAATAGGATTAGTACAACTGGAGATAATAGACTTCAAGTATGAGTAGATTTGAGAATATCCAGCCATTTATCGAAAGTTCATATGTGGATATTTTCCAAGAAAAAATTTGTTTTAGCAAAATACTGGTATACGCGTCAACTGAATCCAAGAAAAAAATTTCATCGCATTTGGAGAATTCGATTTTTTTTTCCTGAAATCCGTGCGGTTTGTAAAAGAATGACCGATATCGATCAATTTTATTAAATGCGGTCTTGAAATCTACAAGTAATGTTCGTCTCTTTTGAACGCAAGTTTTCGCTGTTGTGTAGCTTTACCCGTGTAGAAAACCCGAAAAACTTACAGCAACTTTGCAATTAAATTGATGCATTTTTATAGAACTGTCATCTATTTATCATCATGTTTATAGAACTTTCTTAAAATTATCTTGATATTATTTTTTCGTGTTTCTCAAATTTATTGATTTGCCCAAGGAACACTACCACAACTGTTTTGTAGGAAAATCGTCAAGGTAAAAAAACGACGTAGAAAAATTTTCAATACAATGGCGATAAAACGATTTTAGATGACTTGTATTTAACTTTTAGGGTTGACTTCAACATTCTTCGGCACGGGTATTTCAAAGGACTAATAGTAAGGTACAGTAAAATATGAATCTCTTCTCCGAAAAGCTGCTATTTGTCAGCTGGAAAATGTTCAATCTCAGATATTGCAAAAATTGTATAAAGTTAAAGAGCATTTTTCAATGACAGTCCTGCTACTTTATATTAGATTATCTGCTTAAAAATTGATTACTTGAAACAAAATTATGCTTTCAATTTGTTCAAAATATGCAGACTTATCATTAAAGTTTTGAAACTACATGAATACATATGAAAGTTTGATTAGTCTCTCCAGAGTATTTAACTTCAAAAGATGAACAGCATTAAATAGACTGCGTATGAGTTTTGTTCAATATACAATTTTTATGCTCCCTTTGTTGCCAAAAAGAAAATGTGTAGTTTTAAAATTATTCTAAAATGAAACAATTTGGAAATGCCATTATATTATATCAGGTTTTAATTAAGTCATTCCTATCACACACAAAACTCTAACTCTGAACGACTAAGCTAAATTTCAAATTTCTCCAACGAACTCATTAACAAAATTAAACACCAACCATTAGTTTAGCATAATTTCGCTCATACTTGTACACTTTTGCTCATGAGCTTCATTCATACTGGCCCTTGTTTCAATTAGGGAGATAAAAAAAAGGATTAAAGACAAAAAACCTAAACCCTCAAGAGCGCGACATTGCATTTAATTTGTTTTCAAGCGCTAAACTCGAGTCGGACTATTCAAATTCTCAAGCGGAAGCCTGTTGACAGAAAACTCAATTATGCAAAACTGTTGAAATAATGTTTTCATAAAAAGTAGGTATTACTTGAACGTACAACAAGTGGCATAGGAGTGGAATATTGCCGCTGCAGCGCGCTTAATGTAACTGAGTAAGACAAATGAAAAAAAAAACGGACCAAGGATATTCCATGCATACGCCTTATATTTATGAGGGAGTTAGGAGAGACAAACAACTTCTTTTGGTTAGTTGGCAGAGCTAAAAGAGATACGCGATTTAAACAGAGGCATTAGACATTCATGATATGGCTCAACAACATGGTTACCAGATCTATAATCTACAAAAAAAAAAATGTAGAGCTGACAATCAATTAAATTGACAAATCATTTGAATGAAATATAAACCTTGGAAGTACTTTCTGTGTAGCTCAATAATTTTCCAATGTGGTATCAGTATGAGTATCATTTATCGCTTTTTTTTTTAAGTCTAGGCGCTTTTACAAGCGTGTCAGTGAGTTCCTTAATTCCCCTTATCTTCGATGTTAGAACAAGCTTCACTTGTATGGCAACCCTAATCACAACATTTAACCATACGCACGTACGAGCGATGATTGTGGGTGAACTTCATCCTTTTTCTTTTTCAAGCTGCCCGCCAGCCTCCATTGCTTTATTCGCTCGGTTCGCATCAAAAGTGTGCCATTTTGCATGAAAAATAGCGCGGTGAAACAAAATGAAGAAAAAACTCTCCTCAGTAGATGAAAGATTTTTGCTGGCACGTTCTACGAAAGCTGCTTTTGCTGGTGGTGTTGCTCCTTCTTATCAACAAGTCGCCACTTAATTGAATTACATTATGAAGTGAATCAGCATCCTCAAACAGAGTAAAGTCGAGTGGAATGAAGTGAAGTGTTCTTTGCTGGCGTTCACTGTCTGGCTGTACGACTAGTATTGAATTTGTTGGCAGGATGGTAAAATTATTTAAATAAGTGGCCCCTGAACTGATTTTGCATTGGCCATTGGCTAAAGGAGCAGAAATAGAATGTGAAGCTAACCTACTTTGTCTTACAAACTGACTCCCTTTCCAAGTATCCAGACTCTTGCGAGACAATTTCATTTGCATATTTTATGGTTGAACATTAAGTCGGTACGGTAAGACCGCTTGTCAAAACGGGATTAAAAATGTTTGGCATTGAATGCAAGGATACAACACCGACGACAACAACTCACGGCTAGACATAGGATGTTAAAGAGAGAGCAAAAGTGAGTGGGTGTTTGATTAGGTGACCATGCAAAAAAAAAAAAAGGTTATAAATATGTATCGTTCGGACTTTTAAATGTGTGCTTACAAAAATGGCTAATAATAAAATAACATATCGATAAAATAAAATGAGGGAGGAATAAAATATTCCTTTAATTTATAAGGTATTCATTCCGTGTACCAGTAGAGTCATGGCTTGAAATTAAGAAGCCTTCAATCTTATTGTATCTATATAGTTCATTTTGTTGCCCGAGTGATCTAATTTTGGCGTTCCACAGTTCTGAAAAGAAGGTTCAGCCAGATTCATATTCACGAACCTGGCATATGTGTCAAAGGTAATGTAGACATTGGACGAACATCTTTTTAACTACGCTCATGGATTAATCGGCAGAGCCGATATGCAACTTTAACTTTTCCCTCAAACACGTGTTCCGCAACTTTGCTCATTGCCCAGCAGTTTACTTCATACAGAATAATAAAGTTTATTATTTATTCAGATGAAGCATTGTCGACAGCCTTTAATATTCCATATTCGAATTTCCCCAAGAGTCCTTTGAATTGACGTTTATCAATAGTAGGTAAACTCGTTGATTGGAATCGAAACAGTCGATGGTAGCATTTTGTGCCAGATGGTAAACAGATGCAGTTTTTTTTAAATAAACAAGAATTTATTGGTTTTCTACTCTTTGTTTAAAAGTTGAACTTGGTTTTCCATATCTTCAATTTTGGCAAGGGTTTTGCATTTAGATCTGAGTTATCACTTACATACTCTAGCAGCAGTCTTGTCAGATGATACTGTCGTACGCAGTTTTAAATCAGTAAAAGGATGGTGGGTCTCAATTTGGAATTCATTGGATTTTATAAGGATTTGTCATAGTGCAAATATTCCTTTATTTATTAAATAATTGGAATTCATTGGTCTGAGTAAGGATTTGTCATAGTGAAAATATTCAGCTCATAGTCGATCTATTTACTGTCCGATTGGTGCTTTGGTAAGAGGCTTCATACGCGCTTATAAGCATTAATACGCAGCAGTAGAATTGGGATATATTTTTTTTTTGTTATGGTCTGGCGATGTTAAAAAACTTACTCAAAATCTAATAAATGTATTCCTTAGTAGCAAAAAAAAGTTTTATAGCTTCTTTAACAGGCCTTAAAGACAAAAAAAGACAACATATTATATTTATAAATTCCTTATAGGGGCTTATAAGAGCCATTTGGCGTATGAAATATAAAGACAGATTCCCCTCTTTGTTATCTTACATTAGACTCGGTAAAGTATCTTTCTGAGGTGCTTAAAAGTCACCTAAAGAACACTTAAAAAAGATTTCCATGTCTTGTTTAGAGACTTTGATTTTATATGAAAATTATAGAAGTTTATTACGATTTTTGTATGTCAGTCTTGAACCCATGTCCCAGCGATTCATAGTTCTGCGCGCTACCTACTAAGCTACCCCTCATATATTATATGTTAAAAGCGAATCATATCTTTCTCTAAGCGCCTTAAAATGACAAAAAAAAAGGGACAATAATATAAAAAGTTTTGCTTTTATCGGTAAATATTTTTAGCACCATTTTCTCAGTGTACCTTACACATAAGTATTTTTCATACTTAAAAAAAAATGAGATAAAAAAGTACCCTTTTGTTTTGAGTTTAAAGTTTGTTGAACATTTTTTGCAATATTCACTTAGTCCTCTTATCGATGCGTCGATTTTCCCATTTTCTCTTCATTATCATTCCTCATAAAAAACTGTTATTGTTTTTACACACATTTTTTCTGTCCTTAAATACTTCACCGCACTTGCCTCATTTGGCATTTCCGCTGCCAATATTAAGCCTACCGTTTGTGTAACCAACCCCTTTCTATTGGCGGTGGCACAACAGACACAGAGGCTGGTGGCTGCCACTGCTGCATACCACTCCCAGTAAGGCTGTAATGCTTGCTGTCTGATGTGATGCTGTGAAGCAATTAAGATGTTAATTGGAAATGTGTTACAGGATTATGTCGAATAAGATTTTAATTTTGGTTTGGGAATCTTTTGAGAGCATTTAATGTGCTTGTAGAACATGAGCACTTAATTACATATATAATTTCTGAAATATAGAGCGTTGAGTTTAGAAGCGTACAAGTAGTTTTGTAGAGTAACATTTAAAAGTAAAGGAGTTGTATGAATTGCGAAATTGGTGCGAAAGTGCAAAGTGTTCTGAAGTGACAATTTGTTGGCAACAAACCTGCCGTAAGCATTGGATTTGTTCCAAAGAACTTTTTTTTTTCTTGCACATTTTTGCCGATGACGGAACAACTTTGCAACAAAAATTTGAAAATTTTTGTTGAAACTTTTCTGAAAGTAACAGCTAAAATAGCAACAAGTTGGCGAGTTACTTGAAATGAAATACGTTCTGAAAAAAGTAATTGTCTGATAGTTTCGTTTTAAGCAAAGTGTTAGATAACTTCTTCACTCTTTGCTAATGGTATACAAAAATTCATTTTCAAATGAATTAAATTATTTTAAGATTATCAAGTGCAAAAAGAATTCTGCAAAAGGAAAGGAAGGAAATAATTGAATACAGCTCAAAACATAATTGTTATTTCACATTAGAAAATTGTCTTAAATACACACACACCTCTTTTGATGGTATTTTTTAATACTAGAATTTTAAATCGGAACTTTGTTCCAAAAAAATTGCTCGATTCGAACACTTTCTTAACTCACTTGGAGCCAATTTTATACCTGCTGGTAATTCTAAAGGAATTCCTGATATGTGAATCCTAAAAACCAAACCCTTTGGGTATCATTAACTAATCACCGCAATGGGCTGAATTATATACCCGGTTGACAATTAACTTATTGGCCATTAGGCCTTCAAAAGATAATATAGTTTGTGGAGTTTCCAGTCAAAACAGGCCTTAAAAAGAACCAAATTTCACCAGAATGATGCAATGATTTCAACTCTGACAATTCTCCTGTTCCAATTCACTTAAGTATTAGATGAGGGGTTCTTAAACTTATGTAGTCCGAGGACCCCTTATTGAACTAAATTTTTTTTGCGGACCCCAGAGCCCTAGACATTTGACGTCGTTCTTAAGGTTAGGTTAGGTAGGAGTGGCAGTTAGTTACAAAACCGAATCACTTAGACCAAATGTAATCCATTGTGATACAACAGGATTTCTGACTATACCCTCTCGCTGAACCTACATATAATAACATGTCTAACGTCATCCAGGTCATCAAATAAAAACGAACCAAGTGTTTTGTGGCGTTTTCTAGCAAGTGCGGGGCAGAAGCAGAGAAGATATTTAGTGTTTTCTTCTTCTTCCACATCTCCAGAACTTCTACAGAAGTTAAAGGACCTAACACCTAATCTCTCCGCATGTCTGCCAAGTTATGGCTGCAACAACTGACGAGACACTATGTATAGTGCGGGAAATCAGCTGTGACGAAGGCTTGGCGTCAAATTTCGGCCAGATCTACCTTGTTATATTGCAAGTTAACCCTTGAGTCCATCTTTTGTTAGAATTTTTTACCATTTCTTCTTTAAGCAGTAACTTGAAGGTAGCAAGTGGCATGCCAACACCTTCCTTGTCCTGAGGAATTTGGGTAGGAGTCCCCTGTCTAGCAAGTTTATCAGCTTTACAATTGCCGTCAATTCTCCAATGCCCTGACACCCAGATGAAGTGAAAATTAAAATGCTGGGCCATCTCATTTAAAGACGAGCGGCATTGTTGGGCTACTAGTGAGTTTAGAAAGACTGATTTTAGAGATTTGATAGCACAGATGCAGCAAATAAAATAAATTCGTTGATTTCAAAAAAAATTTGTTAATTTTCTATTTCCTCTATTTTCTAATTTGTTGGTTACTTATTGTCAGTCATTATTATTTTAATTGTAATTCGTTTTTAAAACTTCAAAGGAGAACTTAAATTTTTATTTACCTGTCTCACCCGATCAGAGAATTGAACCTGTGTTCTGCGCCATTCCACTGTTCAAAGATGCTCATCTTACCCAACTCGGCCACCGACAGCACTTTTAAGACATACTAAAATGATGTTGTTAAACTGCGCATGTAACAACCATTGTCTGATCAGGGAAGCTTCGGTTCAAATCGACGAGAAATTTTTTTTTTTAAATTTTTTTATTTTTTTATTAAAAAAACAAGTAGAGAACTATAAATATATAGGCAAAAACAGAATACTTACAAGAAGAATAGACATTAATTTCAGCGAGTGTTGCCACTCATTTATTAAGGAAAATTTTCCTACGTTATAGTAAATTGTTTTAAAGAAACTAACTAAAACTGAGTACGATTTTCCTTAAACAAAACATTCATTTAGATTTCAAAGGAAAATTTTACTAAAACCACAAACACTATATTTGAGGAAGAGCTTTGACTTGCTTTAATGAAACATGAACTCATTTCAAAGGACTCAATTACTAGATGAGACGATATTTTCATCAATATGAGGAAAAATTACTTAGATTAAGGAAAATTTTTACACTAAATCGGAGGAAGGCATTTCTTCAAATTTAGTACGATCTTTTTTTCGGTCTATAGACATCTTTGTCGTTATACATCATATTAAACGTTATTTATATAGAACAAATGTTGTCTTTTTAGCTCTATAAGATTATCAGCTAGAGTCTAACCATTAAACATAAAAAACGCAAGTTTTTTCTGGGACAGTCCTTATGTTATCCGCATAACAGCTTAATAATACCACAAAGAAATTAATATATGAGCTTAGGATTGCTACCCTTGAAACGAAAATAAATTCGGTTTATCAACTTACACAATTGAATAAGAAGAAAGCAACAAGTTATGACCTAAGCACGTTTAATATGCTCATTGATATCAATAAAACTGTTTATTTTCTGAAGTAATCGCATATCATACTCGAATAAGTAACATTTAATGAGTACATTATGTTCAGCAAATAATTAACATCATAGATTGTTGCGACAACTATAATTCCCTTTGATCAGGGTCAATTCCAATTAATTGTACTTCAAAAACACCCGTTAAAATGCTCTTTGCAGTTCTATAATTTCAGTGCCATGTGCAATATGAGATATTTAATTGCAGTGACAAAAACTAAATCGTTGGAATAAAAAAAGACAGAGTAAAACCAAAATTTTCAACATCAACAGGATGAGCACTAGAAGGAAAAAACCGATAGCAAGCAACAACATCAAAAGTAACAACCGAAATCGGACAAAAAAAAAATCGCTCTATTAAATGCGTTCGGCATTTTGTGCTTGCAATAGTGAAGCTATCGCCAAAACAAGCCATTAATTTAAATCAGTTTCCACACCACAAAACTGAAAAATAACGAAACTCAGAAAACCAAAGAGTTGTGGCATTGCAATAAACATTGCGCGTGTCGTTATAGTATCAGAGCACCGAAAAAAATAAATCCGAGAAAAAAGGAATTTTAAGACTTTTACTACCAAAGCAAAAAAAAAATCTTTTAATTTACAAAGTCATCATGTAGGGTGACGTTTTTACCAATCACACTTTGTTTTTATGGAACGTAATGTTGATTTTTCGTTTTCGTAGTAAGTATCATAATATCATTTCTTCTTCTATTAAACAAGTCACTGCTGCTATAGTTATGTAATGGTTTCAACATAAATTCTCAAATTTTAAACCACGTATTAAATATAGGATATTTCTCTAGGAATTTTTAAATATTTTGGTGAGAAGAGTGAGGGAAATGGGGGGAATTGACTCAACAAAATTTTTTTTATATTTTTAGAATTCCGCGAATAATTTTACAAAGGAAAGTTATATTAAGAAATTATTGAATTGAATTTTTTCAAATATTTTGGTGAGAGGAGTTGGGGAATTTTTTTATATTTTTAGAATCCAACGAAGAACTTTAGGATAGGTATATTATAAAAATAAAATGGATTTATTAAATATTTTGTTGAGAAGAGTGGTGAAATGGGAGAACTGAGGGGAATTGGTTAGACAACATTTTTTTTTCGAACTCAGCGAAGAATTTTACTCAAGAATCAGTGGATTTGACTTTCGGACCAAACCTTTTTTTTTGTTAGCCTATGTTACCAGTTACTTTTCTTCTAGATATTTTTATGCTATTCCTAAGACTGTTCCAAAAAAATTTATCAAATAATGAAATAAAGTTTAAATATATTAGAAAGTTAGTCAAAACAGGATTAAAACGAAGTAAATGTCCTCAAAATATTTCCAGCAAGTTGTCGCTTCAATTGTTCATGATGTTAATAAATTTTTACGAAGGTATATTAATTTTTAAAAATGTTTCTACATTATTCCTATTCAGTTTTAGTTTTGGTATTGCTCACTTACTTTAAATCTTCGTCTTGGACTCATAACAGTAACCTTGCGCATCTTGGAATATCAAGATTTTTTTCAACACTACTTACAACCAAGAAGCACCTAGCAATTATCATAAATTAAAACTAGACTCAAACTGCTCGTTAGTCATAAGACTAGTTGTAGTCATAGGAAATGTTTGTTAATTTTAAGAAAAAATTTCAACACAAAAAAAAAAAAAAAAAAAAAAAAAAACCTACCTAACTTACAACCAGAAGTCGGCTCAAGCCACACAAAGGGTAGCTCTATAAATGTTATGTATGGATTACCAGCAAAACATTTTCAACTCTAGATTATAAAACTGTTAAAAGTAGAGCGACGTTTGATGGACATATTTCGCTGTTTGAGAAATTAATTACTAGTTAGGAAAAAGTATGTTTTCTCTAGCGACACTACCTAAAGACTATGCCTATTGAAGATGAAGCAACCATCTTTATAGAATGAAGAGTCCTTTGACGTAGACAGAAAAATATTTTTGTGATGACGAATTTCTCTGAAGTTTTGCTCAAAACGCACGTCCAGAGTAATAGTTTTTCCCCAGAATAGTAAGTTTTGACACTTTAGGACTCCAATGAGAACACTGACTGGTAATCTTTCCAGTTTCTGATAAGAAACCACCATCTGTCACACAATGTTATCATAAACAAGATTGACTAACGAATAATCGAAAAAGCAAGAATCGAATATATCCTTAAAACATTTTAAATTAAAATATAGAAGCAATATAAACCTAGCGATAAGACGTCTGGAAAAGTAATATTTGGCTTGTGCCTTATGTTCCATGAAAACATAAGCAAAAAAAGCACACTAAGTGATGATCATCACATAAAGATAATGCCCACAAAGGACCCATTAAAATCTTCGTGGACAATAACTGCCGAAATGGGCAACATATATCATCCCGAAATGTTTAATGAAGGTTTGTGTATGTAAAGCTTCCTGGTAGATTAAAGAGTTAGGTTCTACTTCTTCGTTAGAAAAACTAACAAATGAGGAAAGCATTTGCCAAAAATCATGTTTCATGGTTTGTAGAAGAAGGGACCAAAAAGTGAAGAAATATACTATTGAGTGACGAAACTAGAATTAATTTGTTCCCCAGTAATACTGCAAGGAATCTTCGTCGTGCTAAAGGGAATGATTTCGACCAGCGCTACACAAAGAAAACCGTAAATCATGTTGGTGGAAACATAATGGTTTGGAGATGCTTTTACTACTACGGAATATGTCCCATTTTCCGCATTCAGGATATTATAGCCCAATTTGAATACGTTGATATTTTGCAAACTATTATGTTACCTTACGAAAGTGATAAAATGCCCTTAATTTTGCAGTTCCAGTAGGATAATGAGTCCAAACACTCTTCTCAAAACTTGGTTTAGGTGCTACAATATTGGATGCTTGTCATGACCATGTCAATTTTCTGATCTCAACCCGATTGAGAATCTTTGGTCTGAGTTGAAGAAAAGAAATTTAAATCAAAAATTCAAAAATAAGGACAATTTGTGGTAAAAAGTGCAACAATCATGATACGATATCCATTTGGAGGCATGCCTAAATTTTGTTGCTTGTATGCCTAGAAAACACAGGACATTTTGAACAATATTGGCGATTATACAGGGTACTGCTTTGTAACAAACTGAGACATTCTCAAAACTGTTAATATGTTACAATTATTAATTTTTTTAGAAACTTCAAAAGTCTACCTATTTTTATGACCAGATGAAAGTTCAACGATGGATCCAATAATTTTATATAAGATATTTTCTTTGTTTTTTCAAAATAAAATGCAAATAATAAGATATTTCTAAAAAATTCACTGAAACTCTGGTGTACCTATTTTATTGTCCAGCTGTGTAGAAAAGGTCTCTATTAAATCTTTATGTGCTTTAGGATCTTAACTACTCTAAAAACAACTTCACTAAAATCGTTAACTTAAATTGCCTATTCAGCCTATCACGAAGGGAGAAATAATTCACGCTCCGACTTAAAGATTTAAAAAAATATTTTATCCTTAAAAAAAATTCCCTGACATTTTTCAATCAAGGGGATTTTCGATAAAATATGAATAAGCTCCTTCCAACCCGATTAACATTTATGCTGATGTCTCCAAAGAGGATGAGTGGTTAAAGTTTACAATCCGATCACTAAGACGGAATCGTAATGCAAACAACTATAAACTGCACCATCTTTCAGGCGATGTTTGAGGTTATAATTATGGTGACAGACTTGGTATCAATTCCATAAGCACTGTCACGAAAAATGTAAAAACTTTATAAGCACTTGCTTAGGGCGAATAATGAGGCTTTTTTTTTTGCTTATGTTTTGACTATTGAACTACTTTTTCTTTTTTGCACAGTGTACGTAGCAATTGTATTCAATTTTCGTTTTGTTCGCACAAAGTGTTGATAATAAACGATGTTATTGTTTTACAACACCGCAACTCAGTTATAATTTTTGGGAAGGTGGATTGAGCAAACGCTCCCAACCAATATGGAATACACAAGTACATTGAGTAAGCCTTTAGCTCATACTTTCAGAAGAAATGCAACCCTTTTTGGGTGGCATTGAAAATATTAAGAGTTAACAAAAAAGGAATGAAGCAGTTCCTAGGTAAAAATAGCAGCCCACTGTTTTTCGTTTTCAGCCTGGGGATAGGAAGCTCTTTAAAGAAGAATACCAATCGTACAAAAAACTAAGTGGAAAAATTATTTACACAAAACATTAGGAAGTTTTTCTTTACTATTTTATAACTCTTACATACATACACATACCGCTGCATACATCCTGCACAACTTTCACAAGAAAAGCACTAAATACAAATATTACACTGCGCTACAAAGAAAAAAAGAAAAAAATAATTTGCAAAGACCTAAGCTCATTTTCTTTTTCACCCAAAATTTTCAGATTCGGTTTTGGGATACATATACCTTAGAGCTGGTTTTCAGAAGCCGAATAATTTTAATAGAAGCCTTACTGACATGGCCGTCGAGAGGAAATCGGTACCCAGTTGCATATTATGTATGTTTTTAAAAAAAAAGGTCAAGCTACTTCTAAAAAGGTACGGTCTCCTTCGAAGCACAATGGGCGCAGGAGTAGTCCTACTTCTACCGACGGCCCTGTAGCTGTACCCAAAGTACCCAGTACTGTAATCTTATATAAAAATTTATGATGGATTGAATTGAAATTGTCTATGTTGTATAGACTGACCGCTCAAAAACAACGTTTTTGATTTTGACGAAGCTATTAGAACAATAGTTATGTATAAGGTTGTCATCTGGAGAAATTTTGTTAGCAATTCACACTGGTGATCGTTTGAGGAGATCGGACGAAAGTTATCGGTCATTTACCTGAAAAGTGTGCTTTATATCGTTACATTGACAAAGTAACTATACTGTACTGTACTGTTTTGTAATGTACTGTTCTGTAATTTACTGTACTGTACAGAACTAAAATTTTGAAACCGATTTATTTAAATATTTCAAAAATCAGATTTCGTTTAATAAAAAAATGGCAATCATTTTCGAAATAAATTGGCAAAAAACATGCAGGAGGTGATTACTTAAGACCTTTGAATTTTTTTTTTGTAGCGCAGTGTTATTTATTAAACCGTAACTGTAATTTTGAATTTCATGTGTGTGCACAATACGTATGTGAGAAGGATGTGTGTGTGTGCCTTGGATTGTAAATGGCTGTTTATATGGATCGTTGGCCATAAACAATTTATGTTTTAAGGGTTCGCTTTGCAAGAATATGAAATATAAAAACCTCTAATTTCAAATGTAACAAATAAAGAACCAGTTGACCTCTATTTGTGGTGCAAATAACTTTTTATAAGTTGATTTTGGAGTAGTTTAAAATGAAAAATAATATGATAATAAAAAAATTAATATCTCAGTATTCATATTTTTGAACATTTGCTGTAGTTCCGCAGGGATCACAGCTCTCATAAAATTTTCATAATAATTTTTGCAACAACTTCGGCCTGAAAGCGAACTTTTTTAAATGTCTATGCGTATCTTTTTAAGTTGCAAAAGCAGCGACTTCTGCAATCAAAATTTGGAACACGAAAAGGTATTTTCGCTCGAAATTAAAAGCGAATGAAAATCGTTACACTTGAAAAATCATGACTTATAAAGATCTAGGTCAAGGAGCATTGAATGAAGTGAAAAAAGTCAATTATTGAATAGCATCAGCTTAAGACAACCAATCAATCTGATTTTTGAAGCATTAGGTCGTCGGGTTGCAACCCTTTTTACAGCTGCAGTAGCTGTTAGTTTTATGTAAGCAGAATTGGATGCACAAGCAGCACTATTAGCCGGTAGAATTGGGCCCAAAATTAAATTAAATGCTCATCGCATACTTGAGCGACTCATCTTAACCTCTTCGCTTTTAAGCTTAGCTCAGTTTTATGCAGCGCATGTACTTTCTAGATGCTGACGTCAATGACAGCGAAAATGTACAGGAGCAAAGTTATGAAAGCTCGGGAAGGGAAAATATAATCTCTCACGAAAAGTTAAATTGTCTTGAAACAATAACCATGAAATACTTCCAAAGAGCGACTAATCGAGATATTTTTGAATCCAAGGATCGTCCACATGAAGTATATTTACAACCTTATATACTTTTTAATTACTTCAACTTTTAGCAATTATTTAAGACCATTAAAAATTGTGATTCGCTATTGTCTTGTTTTTAAAAATTTAGTATTTATTAAGGTGCTGAATTTACTTTTATGAGTTTCAGTCTTTCCTACATTGTTATAAGTGCGCCGGAGAAGACCGCTTCAATACTATCAGGTGTAGTTTGTTTTTTGGCTGACAATGACAGTTTTCAGTTGCTAAATGCTGGTGAAGTATTTTGAGTATTCTCAGTTTGTCTATATTATGGTAAACCTTCAAACCCGATGCGATAAATTTTGATCAACTACATATGCATATGTTGTTTTAAAATTTACAGTAAAAACATAATATTTTGAATATATAAAATCGTTTAGTTACTTAAATTTTATCTTCGAAAAATGAGGATTTTGTTGGATATTTTAAAATAATGTTATTTGGGTCAAATTTTATCGTAACTTCATTACATTGATGTACATATTTTTATTTATCAAAGGCTGGCAATTTGAGTAAGAAGCCTTTTATGATCTCTTGAAATGATTGACTCCTTGTCGAGTATAATGGTTCTATTGATATTTTCCAAGTCATCAATAGACTCGCAATCAAGCCGAACAGAATATTTTTAACATCGCACAACGTATTTGTTCATGTCAGAACTGGAGCTGGTGCAATATCTATACTATTACTAAATTACAAACGCTAAATGCATAAAAAGAAACAAAAAATGGGCAACAAGCTGCTTATACTAGTTTCCATGACGCTACGTCACTTCATCAGTAAGCTTTGTTTGCCGACGTTTAATATTCTGCAAAGGTAAAGTTTGTTTTTTGTATGTAGAGGGTAATTTTTGGAACTACTGCTCCAATTCTAAAAATTCTTCTACCAATAGAAAGCTACACTATCCTTGAGTAACATAGGCTATATTTTATTTTGATAAAAAATAAGGGACGTGGCAACTTCCATGCAATAAAAATACTTAAAACGCTATATCTTCGTACCTACATATGATAGCTAGAGTCTTAAAATTTGGTAATAGGATGTAGGTGGTCTATGCCAAGCGTATCGCAAAATATGGACGGAATTAGATAAGGTGCGTAGCACCTTCATGCACCAAAACACTTAAAGCGCTACGATAGCAAAAGTTTTGAAATTTAGTGTTAGGATGTTCATTAAAGCGGTTCAGAAAAAAAACTTTTTGATCTTTTCACGATGTGTCAGTGGATTATAATAGCCCTATATGTCTAGACAAAACAACCAAAAAAGGTTTTCATCAATTTTGAAAACTGGATTGCCGCCGCCTGTTTAAAGTTACCTGCCCATTTTCGAAAATATTGATTTAAAAAATGGTACAAGCTAAAGAGGTTACCAAATTTTGCAACAAAGTGGGTATGCTTTTCGAACTATTATCGATCGAGGAATTCGAATCCGTGATCACTTTTTTATTCTTCTTCTTTTTTCTTACAAAAAAATTTAAAATTGCCCGGACAAAAATTAATAAATGACGATTTATTCTAATTTCAAGTTGCAAAATCTTGATATATTTTACCGCTGATCTAGTAGTACATTATCTTTAATGAACCTTTATTTGCTTAAGAGAATGCCTTAAACCGTATATCAATATCTTATTTCAAAACCAAGATATCTACATTTTTCTAAATTAATAGACCTGAAATTTTTCAATTCGGCGTTGACATACATTTATATGTACATATTAAGTTGATTCAAAATTTTTGTTTGTTTTAAACAGTTATTATCGATCGAGGAACTTGAATAAGCGATTAGTTTTTCTTCTTCTTCTTTTTTTCTTATAAAAAAATTTAAAATTGACCGAAAAAAAACAATAAAATACCGATTTTCTGCTTTCAATTTGCAAAATCGGCCCATATTATTTTACCACCGATCCCGTTGTACAATATTTTTAATGTATTTTTATTTGCTTAAAAGAATGCCGTAAACCGAATATCATTTTCTTATTTCAAAACCAAGATATCTACATTTTTCTAAATTAACAGACCTGGCATAATTCAACTATTCTATAGATTTTTCTAGAACTTTCAAAAATTTCAAATTATGCCAGATATCATATGTTTAATGACATTTGAGGTCAGGAGATTTTTTTTCCAAAATCGAAATGTCATTTTTTTTACATCATTGCCAAGCCACTCTACGGTACTATTTTCAAAGTAAATAACAAAAGCAAAATTCCAAATTATTTTCTGCAAATCGTGCTTGCATTCTGCATACTTTCGTTTTACCATTATTTTCGTAATATTTTTTTATCATGGGAAATATATAAAAACATGTACAAATATAATTCTTTTCAAATATAATAAAAAACATTTTTGTTCTATTTTTGTTCGTTTTTGCTCTATAACTTTTTGGCCATTTGTTCAAATCGAAGTAACAATGTAAAATCTTGATTGTTATGCTTATCTGAAGGTGAACCAATATTTAGAAACAGTGTACCATAAGTAGGAAAAAAATGTTTCTATACCTATATAAACATTTTTTTCGTTTTTGCTCTATAACTTTTTGACCATTTGTTCAAAAAGAAGTAACAATGTAAAATCTTGATTATTATGCTTGTCTGAAGGTGAATCAATATTTAGAAACAGTGTACCATAAGTAGGAATGTTTATATAAAAACATTTTTTTCGTTTTTGCTCTATAACTTTTTGACTATTTGTTCAAAATGAGGTAACAATGCAAAATCTTGATTGCTATGCTTATCTGAAAATGAACCAATATTAAGAAACGGTGTGCCATAAGTTTGAAAAAAAAAGTTACAACTTTACGGATTTGCCCATATGCTAAGCACCTCTTGAAATATGGACAGGATTAGGCAATAGGGCGCTAGCTAGGGCCCTAAAATTTTTCAATTCAAATGATCTATGCCAAACACCTAGCAAAATATGGACGGGACGTGGCACCTTCCATGCAACAAAATATTGTCTATTTTAAGGACCTCATGAAATGTGGACGCGATTAGACAACGGAGCGTGCATTCTTCCTTACAATAAAAACACTTTCAACGCTATATCTTGGCAGCTATGAGATCTACAGTTGTGAAACTTGATACATGGATGTACATTAATTGTGCCAAGCTACTCGCAAAATGTGAACGGCATTACGTATTGGGGCGTAGCTCCTTCCACACAACAAAAGACGCAATTGTCTGTAGTAAGGACGGCGTAAGACTTAAGTGAGATTGTGCAATGGAAAGTGAGCGGGAAAAGCCGCGGGAATTGCTAGTCTATAAATATAGCAAAAAAAGGACTTTGAATTCTGTGTTACGCAAATTTTAAATTAAGAAAAACAGCAAGTCACTCGGTGCCGAATGCAATAAACAACGAATGCTTGAATTCGTAGAACATTTTATGTGAGAGTGCAACACTCTCTTGCTTGGTGTTTCGATTTATTTTGATTTCATTTGTGGTTTTCGTGCACAATGACTCGATGGACTCGCAATCGGGACTAGGCACTCGTGCAGACCTCTTATATGTACATATGTGAGCTCTTTTCAATCACACTATCATGTTCATACACAGGATGACGCAGGTATATTAATGGTAGCTTTCCTATTTCAAACTATTTTTTTTAAACTATTTTTTACTTTGCGAAAATATGTGGACAAATTATCTTTTCATATGATACAGAGCACCAAGCAGCACACTTAACCCTTTACGGCGCTGTGTTGCAGTTCTGCAACATACCTATTAAACCGCCATAAATTTTAAACTGAAATTAAATATTAAAATTTTCGCGCTGTTATACCTTTGCAATGAACTATTATACACATTAGTTAAGAGTCACCTAACTAGATGGCGACGCTGTTGATGTTTTCTATAGTTAAAGTCGCGAACGTGAACACAACGGTACTGACTGTTTACATAAACAATTTTGTTTTTCCGAGTTTTAGTAATAATACTGATTTTTAAAGGCTGAAAATACATGTGAAGTATAGGTAAGACGTACATATTTATTGAAAAAAAAAAAGCTTATTGACTAGCTGTAGCAGCCCTTTTTGTTTTGATTGCAACAAGCATGTTTTCATGAAAAATAAATATTTTTAAATAACTCAATAAAACAAATTAAAATTTCGATCTTGCGCCGCAAAGGGTTAAGTGCATATAATTGTTACGGCCAAATTAACTGCATCCAATAAGAGGCATTTTATTGAAATTTAGCTTCATCACTCATAGCATAGAATGAAACCGAGAATTTTCTTTTTTAGTGGGTTTCAACTTTTGCACAAACACAAAGCTCTATATGGGAATATGATAAGTAGCCAAAATACCTCGGCATTAGGTAGTTCAAGTTAAGCCAAACGCCTTCCTTTCGATGTTTCTGAACTATCGCTTTAGCCTTCTAGTACAAGAAGATATCTTCCGGTAGCAGGTAGGTTTCTGTCATCAGATTATTTATTGTTGTGATTGGATGCAATCTGCACATTCATGTTGTTCTTTGCAGAATTCTGGGAAAATTACATAAAAAACATATTACAATAAAATAAATAAATCGAACTCAAACCATAAAGGTCATTTAACACTACCCTCTGTTGTCCAATATTGGCCTACGGCACAATAACACTTTGTGTAAGCAATAAACGAACTTCAACGGAAGCGAAATAAATATAATTTTTTCTGTGTATCTTAAAGACTCTGTATTGATCGAATATTGACAAAAGTACTCATAAAATAACTAACTTCAATTTCTTTTGATAGTCAACAAGGAAAATCTTTTGAATAAAACGAAGCAAGAGTTAACAAAACAAATCAACAACATCGTAAACAAGAAAAGTAGAAGCCAAAAAAAAAGGCGAAAAAATTAACACAGCAAGCTCAAAACATCGACCATCTTCTGCAGTATCAGTATCTTACTACCCCAATAGACTATGCACCGTTTCCCTGTTCTGGTGTTTTTTTTTATTCACTCAAGGATGGTCATAAATTCACAACAGTTTTCACTTTCCGCTCTGCCCTTTTTACCATCAGCATCATCAAATTTCAATGAATTTAACAAAATTACACAATTTTATTACTTATGGCTATGATGAGTACCGTTATTATTTGAACATAAAATTCCATAAACTGATTTTCGTATTTTTTACCATTGAAAATAAATGCAAAGTAAAAGGAAGCTGAGACGGAAGGAAGATTGGTTGGAACAACAAAAAAAAAAAACAACAGAATCCTTTACATTTTTATTTTTTTTTTTCTCAAAAAATATTTGTAAATTCCAGCAATTCAACTCAATGCACAACAATTTTAGAAGTATGAGAACAACAACAACAACAAAAGTCCAATAAAAACAACATCAATAAATTAAGAATCTTAGTAGTATGGATCGGAAAACCAAATTTTGTTTAGTAAACCAATCGGTTGAAAATGGTATTTTAAATAGAACTCTTTTATATTGAATTTAAAGAAATCATACAACGCGAGCATAAACTTAAATTTTAATCCATAAGATGCATGCAAAATATAAGTACACCTAATTCTGTTTTTACACGGTAATTGGTTCCAGGAAAATCCGTGCAAAAAAAAAACCGTGTAAAAAAACTTTGATCGTATGCAAAATAGGTGATTGGTTCCTTATCTCTAAAACCTATTGAAATTAGTGAAAAACAAGGATTTTTTAAGAACTATTCAGGTTTGTTTTATTAAATCACATATATATAGTGTGTTGTTACACAAGCATAGTTATTAAAGAAAAAAAAGATATGCACTCTAAGCTTTAAAGTAGATAATGTAAAAAAAAATGTATGACAAGTTCAGGAATTAAAAACAGTTATGTAAAACAGCTATGTTGTTAACAAAAAGAATAGGTTATGGTAATCATAAATACGTTTGTAACGAAATAAAGGACTCTTTTTAGAAATCCAATACGTGCATCAAGCATGCCACCCGTTTTAAAATTGTGGTTATTTTACCAAAATTTCAATATTTCGTTCATATTCCCTTTTGGTGCAGATTTTTGTACTGAAAGAACATTTTGAAATACATTTTTTATATGTGCACTTTTTCATTTTGGCGATAGCAAAATAGCTGTCTCCAAATTTTGACATTTCTGGATACAACTATAAGAGAGTGTGGAAGACATTGCCGCGGAGATACTTCGCCAATGTCGCCAACCGTGAAGCCAATTTTATCTCGGCGAATAAAAAGGTGAGATTGTAGCCAACCATGAAGGGGCTGTATCAGGCCCGGATTAAGAAATCTGCCGCCCTTAGGCCAGTCAGAAAATGCCGCCCCTCTTCACTAGTAAATATAGGAAAAAAATTTTGTAATATCGAAAGTGAGGACCTTTTTTTTTGCATGTTAACATTTTTAGGTAGGTGCACACAATCCCAGTGTTTGCACTTTTTTTCCCCCCTGTGTAAATAAAATTAAAAAATTACAAAAAAAAATTTCAAAGTTCCCAATATTTGCCGCCCTGAGCACTAGCCTAGTGTGCCTCTAAGATTAATCCGGGCCTGGGCTGTATATTTAACCAAAAAAAATTTAAGCCCAAAAGATTTTGAATCGTGCTAAATGGAATAAAATCGTGTAAAAAAATTTAAAATTTATTTATTTTCAAACCGTGTTAAGCAAAATCGTGTAAAAAAAGACCGTGTAAAAACAGAATTGGGTGTAATTTAGAAAAACATTGGATAATATCAAGTATTATACAGGGTGGTTCATCTAGTGTTTGGTACCCTCAACGTGTAACAGTTCGTTATGGTTTCTGGATCGGCGGTATAGTTTTTGAAGACTTGGAAGAGCTACCGCGCTGTTATAACTGATTACACTAGTTTACACTCAAAATGTTCCATTGATAAGAGGCTACATTTCTTATGTACTTTCTCCTGCTGAATTCAGAAATGAAAATAAAAATTTTTTGAATGGCACAGTTTTCGACATACTGTGGTTTTTTATTTTTTCGACCTTCTATCACTTTAAAATTCATATCTTGAGTTAAAAACGCCCAATTTCATAGTGCTTAGCAATATATTAAAGGTATTAAAATGACAAATAAACATGTATAATTACATATTTTATTGAGTAAGCGGTTCAAAAGATATGGATGAAAACATGCCAGATTTAAAAAAAAATCAAATTTTACATTTGATACTGTGATAAACAAAAATAATTTTACTTCATGCTCGCAGAGTTAATACCTTTACGCAAAAACTAAGACATATCGGAAGAAAATCGATCAGAAAATGACTACGTTAGTAGCGATTGAGTGAGTGAATCCAATGCCACATTTTCTAAATCCACCTATCCCTCGTTTTACACGGCTGACAAAACCGTGTAATTCGAAAAAAATTATTTTTATATGGAAAAACCGTGTAAAACGAAAACGACTATAAATAAGCTTTTTTTTTAGACATTTATTGAACACAAAATATGACTTATGTATACACTAAATAAAATCTAAAAATAGCATTTAAATCATAGAAAACAAAAATAGTTAAATTTATTTATAAAATGAAAAAAAAAATAAAAAATCTAATTCATAGAACAAAAAAAAATATTGTACTTCATATAAATAAAAAAATTTTGCAAAAAATAATTAATAAATAAACTATAAATAAGACTTATAGGCTATTGACTATGTACCTTAATAAGGAACTAATTCGTTAAAGGTATTTTATTGTCTTATACATATGTTCATTTGAACCCTAAACATGATATAGCCAAAAGTGCTACTAAATTTTGGCTTGGACTTTTCAGAACCGGTCGAATTCGTCCATTTTTTTTATTTTCTTAATTATAACTCAAAAACTATACATTTTGTATAGAAACACATAATAAGATTTATTCTAGGGAATTAAATTTCCTAGCGAAATGACTTTTATATTGGGGAAAAAAATATTTTATCAACAAAATAAGTTAAAAAAAACTACATATTGGCAGGTATAGCAGGCTGCATAGAAAACTTTTTCTTTTTAAACCCGGGAATCCCGGGAATATCTTCGAAATATTCTCGTTTCCCGGGATTCATTATTTGCCGGGAAATGAGTAACCCTTTGCTAAATCTTTAGTATGTACTCGCCATAAGCGTTTCATATTTACCGTAAACCTCAAGTAAATATTTTTTTGAGTGTAATTAAGTACAAGTGCTGACGTAAATTGATTAATCTTAAAATAGAAGTATTTTCACCTTAATAGATTTAAAGTTTTCCTATTGTCAAAAAAAAATTAAAACTATCAGCTGATAACACAACATTGACCCTAACAGATTTTTTCTTATAGAGCACCGATAACAAAGCAACGTGTCGTTATAACCTGTGCAGCTAAAAAAACTTTTAAAAAATTATCCTATAAATACGCTGACAATATGGTGTAATAATCAGTTTCAGTTTCAATTACCTGCAGACTACAACACCGTACTGCAAGATGTCCACGAAATTTTTCTTCCTACTTTTCAGCACATTGATGCTAGCACAAGTAAGAAAAAACTCATAGTTCCAGGATACTTCAGCTTTAATTTCTATAACCACTCCAATTAGTGCGTCCTTGTCAATTCTTCTGAAGAGAATAAAAGCGGTTCCTCTGAAGAGTTATTGGACGAAGAGCATTTAACACGTCATGTGACCAAGCTGTACAATAAATTGGTTGACAAAACAATTACCGCAACTCGAAAAAATTTTGAAACCGTAATCAATGATGTACGATCCAATAAAATCGAAACGACTCCAAAAGTTCACGAAAAATGAAACGAATTGATAACATTATTGGATAGAACCACTACAAATACGAATGAAGATAGACATAACAAGAGACGTAATTTCAATGATGTGAGCAAAATTTGCAATGAACTAAGGCAAGCTGAGCAGGAATTAACCAATCCCACAGAAGGAGATAAGGCTGTGCGTAAAGCTCATGATGATGCAGGAAATGAATTCAAAGAAAATCTTAAGACCTTTATCGATCGTGCTGTACGTGATGTTGAAAGAGGTCTGAATACCCTAACTGCTACAGAACAAAAGAAAAGGCATACTATTCGTGATAATCTTACCAAAGTTAAAAATGCTACCACCATAGAAAATAAGCTGGAACTCCTGAATGAAATCTTTATTTTCTCTGGAAATACAGACCAATAGAGTAACAAAAATTATAAACTTCTTATAATTACCACCGCAATTACTCCTCTGAAATTTATTGGGAGAGTGAATTATTCGACTATTTTGCAAACTGTATCAATAATGTAATATTTCAAATTTGTTTTTATGAGTAAAATGTAATGCTCAGTCAATAAAAAAAGAAAGTAGAGTAGATAACTTTCAATAAAAAATTTAATTTTAGCAATTTGTTTTAAAATTGGTTAGAAAAAGCAGGTCTAAGGGATATACCATAAGTTCGCTTTTAAAACAAAAGTATTTACCCTCATACTCAGGCCCGGATTTACCTTAGAGACACACTAGGCCAGTGCCTAGGGCGGCAAGAATTTAGGGGCGGCAAATATTGGGAACTTTGAAATTTTTTTTTAAAATTTTTTTAAGTGGTAATGCATTGGTGATGGTAAGAGTTACACAGGGGAAAAAATTAGTTGCTTTTACCCCTGTTTTTTTTTCGACATAGTCAATAGCCTAAAAAAAAACCGTGTAAGATCGAAAACGTGCAAAACGAGTAGCGTGTAAAACGAGGGATAGGTGTATTTAACTTTGATTAAGCTTTTTAAATCTTTAACATTACCAGTGTTTATATGTACATATCAAAGCTATTAACTTTAGAAATTACATAAGTCTACCAAATTTCAGTTGATGCCTTGAAGAGTACCAGCTGTCTTTATATTTCACACTTAACGTATTCGTATCTTTATTCTTATTTTATTTCCTTTTATGACATAAGTTTACTGTGCTGAAGGATTAGTAACGAACGAACATAAGCGGATAAAAGATTTCAAACAAATTATGACAGATACAAGATAAAGACATAAGATTTTCTGTCTCTTCATGTCTGTCTCGTCTGTCTTTAAGTTTGTCCCTTTCTCTCTCTCTCTCTCTATTGCATTTCCTCAAGTGCATAACGCTATAATCTCAACACTCTTTGTGCAGCCAATTCCACTGTGTTAAAGTTTTGTGCAACAAACTTCATAAATGTGGACAGACAATCTTACGGACGGACACAAATAAATTAAAAACAAATCCATTACAAGCAAAAAATAAACTTCAAGAGCCAGTCAAAGTATGAGAAAGTGTAACAAAAAGTTGCCAAACAGTTTGCAAGGAGAAACTTTTCAGCAGAAAGTGTGCAATACACGTGAAAAATTATCGGTTTTGAATTATATATAAAAGTAGGGAAAACCCGTGTAAGTAGGTGATGGGACTTATGATATCCTAAGCAGAGTTGCCAATTAATGGGGAATTCCAAATTCATTGTACAATTCGTAACGAAAGCTTTTACTGTGTAATTGTGTTGGGATTTTAATAAAGCTATTTATAAAAATTATTAACTAAACGAGTTTTCTCACTAGCCCACCTTTCCAGTTTAGGAAATTTTACTATATTTCGTTAATTAAAAAAAAAGATCAAATTTTTCCCAAGAAAAAAAGTTGGTACCTCTTTCAAGAAAAGCTATTTTATTTTGAAAGGCCGCTATTTCCTTTTTTTGAATTTGGTTATTCTGGAAACACGCTAATGTTAGTATGGCAATACGTTCGGCATTATATATTCTTTATAATAAAGGTGAAAATGTGTGAAAAAAGGATTACAATTAAAGTTATCGATGACTCGAGTTCACGGTGCTAGTGAACAACATTGACAAATTAAAACTTTCGAGACTCAACCTCGGTCTAATTTTTCCTGAATGGTAGCCAAATTAGTCCATTCAGGAAAAATTAGTATATGTAAAAAATTTGAAGCGATTTAAAAATGTGTCGGTTAGAAAGTGTTCGGTTTGTAAAAGAACGTCTCAAGGAGAAAAATGAAAAATCATACATTTGGAATTGCATTTGCCCCCCAAGCAAAGTCGGTTTGGTACTGGCCTGGATGACACACTCATTAGAACAATCTGGGGAACAGAAAAATAAACAGCACCGGAAATGCGCTCTGAAATCTAATGTGCTGTTAAATTGGAATGGACTAAAAGGTACTTACTTAAAAATTTAAATTCGAGCTGTTTGTTCCAAAAGGCGAATTTGGTCTGGGGATGTTTTTCCACAACTGAATATTGAAATTTGGAGCGCATAGAGAGTACAATGAAGAACAGAGATGACTACAAACGAATTTAAGAACAACATGCCCTTTGGTCTTTGCTTAATTGGAAAAAAATGTATAACGCAGCAGAACAACGATTCCAGACACATTTCAGGACTGTGTGGGAGTTCCTAGAAAAAAAAGAGAAGGTGAAAGGGTATTGCTAAACATTAGCTGACCGAAGAAACCACGCGATCTTGATCCCATTGAACTTTCATACGAACAGCTATGAAATGAATGAGTCATTCATGGTTGAAGATAGTTTTTTTAGAAGTTTAAATTTTAAAGAGCTTTATTAACAAAAAGCCATTTTAATATAGCTTTTAGTATTAAATTGAAATGCATTGCATCGAAACTGTTTTCCAAAAAAATTTGCAAAATCCATAAATTTTCATTTAAATTAAATAGAAAAAATTCTCAAAAAATCAAAAAATCTCCTAAAAATATATTTTTTTTTTATGAATTTTGCTTTCCGAATAGGAAAATTTTTAAAAAAGTTGGAAATATTCTTTAAAAATTTTGATCCATTTTAAATGTGAATTATTTTTGTCCTGTTTTTAACTTTTTCTGTGAATTTGATTATTTCCTATTAAGGTATGAAAATTTGGTTATTATCAATGTGGAAAAAGTCAAGTGATTAAGCAAAAAAAAATATGGGAGTGTTTGCAAAGGTTGCAGTTACATCTCGAACTTGCAAAAGATTATCCGCAAAGTTCCGATCGGGTGGGCCATTTGATCTAAAATTTGAAGTATCATCTTTCATGATTCAATAAAGCCGAACGTCAGTTTCCTTACACTCGGAGGAAAATATTACGAAATCAATTAGAGTTAGTATAGAATTAATATTATTTTACTATTCTATTTAATCAATGTGAGTTATCTTATTTCAATATGGTTGGCCTATTGTTTATTTATTTTATTTTATTTTATGACAATATCATCACATTGAAATAAACTGTAGCAACAATTTTATTTATATTGTATATAATTTTGACGATAATGAAAAAAATGCGGTTGTTAGAGCATATGCCTGGGACGCACCACGCAAAGACTCAAGTCCTAGAACAGATACTTCTTGGCAACTTAATTTTATTTACAATTATTATTTATAATATCATTTGAATAACACAGCTTGATCGACTGAAATTCCAACCTGCTGTGTTTCTAGAATAGTTTGAATATGACTAATCCAGCTCGGCTACAGAATGTTGATGTTTTGTAAGAAAAATTTGAACATTCGGGAAATTAAAAAAAAAAAAAACTATGCGTTAAGTGTGAAATTAATAGTACAATACCATATATGAGACGTTCTTTTACATTCCGAACACTTTCTGACCGACACATCTTGGAATCGCTCCAAACTTTTTTTTACATATTCTAGGCGTTATACTAGTGGACACGAAAATCATGAATAGATTTATTATCGAATATATCGAAAGATATCGAGTTGCGAAGGTCAAAGGTTTTACGTTTTTTGGTGTTTTACGCTCATATTCAAATAGTTATATTTCCGGTAAATTTTAAAAGAAAAATTATTTTTTTATATCGTTTTACAGCTAATGAGATCAGCTTTCTTGTAAATTTTTTTTCTTGGGTATTAAATGAAAAATTAATATTTTTTATAACAATTCAATTATTTAAACTTATTTTTTAGAATGATTACCATTCTAAAAAAACTAAAAAAAATACCACTGAAATCAAATTCCTTTAAAAAATAATTTTTTCAAAGTGGTCAAATACGGACTTTCCCAAATAAATTAATTCTTCCACGCACCTCTGAAAATACTGCGCGCCGCGGCAATGTTGTCCCGAATCGAGTTTTGGTTCAAATATTGCTGGAGACCGCGAATCTTGTCGGAAATGAACAATTCTTTTTTGAAATTAAAGCTAACCAAAATGCCAATAAATCGTAGGAGCCCGAATTTCGAAAAAAAATAATTTTTTTTATTATTTTAAGTTAAATGTTGAAAAAATTTTTTTTCTTAATATTTTTTTTTGTTCAAAAAAAGAAAGAAAGCTGATCTCTTTAGCTTTAAAACGATATTAAAAAATTATTTTACCGGAGATATAACTATTTGAATATGAGCGTAAAACACCAAAAAACGTAAGACCTTTGACCTTCGCAACTCGATATCTTTCGATAATAAATCTATTCCTGATTTTGGAGTCCACTAATATAACGCCTAGAATATGTAAAAAAAAATTGGAGCGATTCCAAGATGTGTCAGAAAGTGTTCGGAATGTAAAAGAACGTCTCATATACCATAAAGAAATCTTTAATTTATGTGATTCACTGTATAGTAGACGTAGTATTGGCTCAATAATAGCATAAAACCTGTTAATTGTGTATGGAAACAGAAGCGGAGACTTACAAAAAATATTGGGGGGGCACAACTTTTAAAATTTTCTTTGTGACATTTTGTGGGCAAGGGGGATGAAGAGTCATAATCATAAAAAAATTAAAATTCCCAATTCACAATGGGAATCATAATTTACTGTTCAAAACTTTACAAAATTTTGGTTATGACAATGCAAATATTTTACGTCTAATTTCGTACCGTTCAATGAATTCATTCGCGATCTCGTTTTAATCTACATTCAATGCATCGTCGGAATGTACGTGCAAAATGCTTAAAAAGTTAAGACGAGTTTGGGTCAAATTACTCTTTAAATAAGTTAACTCGGAATTTTTTTCAAAGATTTGCTATTGGAGTTCGTTTGTTGCAGTAAATTTTTAGCACGCCAAATTTCTAAGAGCCTGTTCATATGTAAAATTAGGTGATTCGTGGCAAAATCTGAACCAAAAAACATGTTTACTTTTTTTTGAAATTTGTCATTTCCAAAAAGGAAACTCTCCGCGGGGCTAAGAAAAGTGAAAACTTTCGTGTCAAACCTGACTTTCAAACAATTAATAGTACTATCAATAATTTCATAGCACTAACTTCTGAAATTTTCTTCTCCGTTTTGGAAACAAATCATTCAACTTTTTGAAACTTTTCTTTTGCGTTTTCCTTGTGGTAGTTCAATGCCTACGGAAACTCTTTCTTACCGTGTGAACAATAAGATTACGATAATTTGAACGTCGTGTGCTGCTAAGAGACGAACGCAAAACTAATCATACATACAAATAATCATTCTTTGATAGCTCCCGGGCAAGTGTTTTTTACATTCACAGATCTTTGCTTTCTAAAATATTGGAGGGGGGGGGGGGGTATGCCTCTCAAAATATTTTTTGGAGGGTCAAAAAGTGCCTTGCCATTTAGTATTATTTTCTTAACTATGAAATCAATAGGACCTTTATTAATAGTTTGAAAGCCTTTTTTTTCTAAGTCTAGATATAAGTATGTAATTAGCTTCAAGCTTCGAATTTATTAGACAACTATGTAGAACCCATTTAAAAGCTTGATTTTGTGACGAAGCTCCGCTTTGGTTGCAACACGAATAAAGCAAAGAGTGGGAGTTATTTTCGAGTTTCCAAAATCGTAGTGGGAAAGGCATATGTTCAAAGAAGGCTATGTAATTTTGTTAGAGGAACTTCAAAGGAATGTTCTGATAATGAAAATGTAAATGCCGACTATTGCTGTTTTCAGCTCGATCTTTTGATGACAAAAATTTAACGTGACCGATATCTTTGGATTTCGCCTCAAACCTTGCTTGTCTTACAACTTAGAGATGACTTGAAAAACTTTATCTCAACACCTGTACTTACCGGATATTGTACGTTTTCAGATATCCTCAATACTATTTTTTATGAAAATCATTACGTAAACCTTGAAGTTTCCAAAATGGCATGGCTTTTCGCCTGAGAGATTCTAATTGGCCAAATTTGAAGAAATTCCAATTGTTAACTCTTGAAGCAGTCATACAATTGCTGGAAACTATTGCCAGTTACCCGCCCCATGGATGCTAAGTAAACATTGGTATACTTGCCTTCGTACTATATTTAATCTTTACAAAGAAAAAATATTAAAATTGCGACTTATTAACTTGAAAGATATTCTTTAACACATAAAACTTCGGCATGGGGTATTGATTCTGAGTGAAAGTCCTTTCATTCCATCGCAAAAATCGCAATAGGCAAATAGCTCAAAACCGTCACACAGTCCAGATCTTATTAGGGTTGTTTTTAAATCAACGTTGATTTAATTGAATTTTTAGCAGTGTTATCTTCAGTGATGATTTGTGACTGTACTTGACAATTCAATTCACTGAGCACTTTATCTTATGCTCAATTTGGTACAAAAGCATTCTCACAGTGTACTTTCGCGCCTGAAAAGTTGTTGACCCACTTGAGAGTGAAAACTTAAAATCTTTAAAAACTATTTGAACGAAAATCTGTAGCGCTCTCTTAATCTTAATTACCTACCTTGGATGCGTTGCGTGCGTTTTTGCGTTGCTCTGCTTTGAATTGCCTGAGAAGGGTTGCTGCTGTCGCTTGCGATGTGGTAAAAAGCAATATGGGTTGGTTTGAGAAATCGGTTTTAACTATTTTTTTATTGATATATATGTAGAAAGCTTGTCTGATTTTTGGTCGATTTTTATTGCTTTTGTTGTTGTGCTTCTCACATAACATTCACAGAAAATATGAGAAAAAAATTGGCAATTTCGAACACTTGTTACGGTTGCACAGATACTGAAACACTTTTATGATATAGCTGCATACATAGACAAACGTGTATAGGTACGATAGCACGGGCAATGATAGCAATAGCCGAAGTGATAGTTTTAGCGGTAGAAGTTGTCGTTGTTATCTCAAAGGTATGCACCAAATTTCAAACATTTAAAATAAAACTTTTTTTAAATTGTTTTTTTTTTATTTTTATGTAGCAAAAAACTTCCGAACTTATCGTACACCGCGCACATTCACTCACACACGAACGACGTTAATACGATGCGCTCTTGTGCAATTGCAATGCTGCTTGTTTCCGTTTCCGGTTTTTATGGTAGCGCGCTTTAATTTTACGGAAATTCTTTTCGATTTCAAGCTTTGAACTTTTTCCAAATTTAATTTTTTTTCAGTTGATTTTTTTATAATTTTCTTCAGTTTTTTTATTCTGTTGCTGTTGTTTGGTTTTTCCGCACGTTCGTATCTTGCAAATTTATCTTTTTGTTTTAACGCTAAGCAAATGGCAAAATAATTGAAAGAATGCAAAACGCAAGAGAAACCGCAGCTACAATGGACGTTAACATTGGGGTTGCCTTTGCGTACTCAGGAAAGGAAAAAAGCGAGGCATAGAGCACTCATGAGTACCACCACAAACAAAATTCAGAATTCAATTTATGTACAAATGTTAGAAGTTTTTTGACAGAAAATGGAAAGGAAAGGGCGTATATTACTTAACCCGTACACTACCCACACACTAAGAAAAAACCAACTATTAAATCTTAACTGTCATGAAAAAAGTTCTTGAATGAATAATTCTTTTCAGAATTTATTATTTAAACTTTGAAAATATTTTGAATGATAAATTCAATATTTGTCAAAACCTGACTTTTGGCTGACAAATTTTTTTTTTTAGAAAACCGCAGAATCATTTCAAACGTCCGTCTGATTTGAACTACATATGCATACCGCAATTTATCGACTTTTCTCGGTGAATCTGCTATAAAAATTATAGTTTTTATTTCAAAAACTCATATGACTTTGGAGCCATCTCCAAAATGGTAAGGTTTTTTCATTATTAAAGTCTTGCTTGAAACCTAAAATTTTTTTTACGCAAAATTGCTATATTGTTGGAACTCTTTTTGGAAGAGTATTGAAAATTTTGAATGGTATTTTGAAAATACCCACTAAAGATATTTATTGTCTCTTGCACAAAATTTTTCACTCATTGTAATAGTTTTGAAATTTTTAAAAGTTTACTAAGCCGCTAAAATTTCTATGGGCGGTTTAATATGAAGGTACATAGGCATTACTGGAGGCCTGAAAACAACATCTACAGCGTCACTAAATACCATACTAAGCTTGCTTCCTATAGACCTTTTTACTAGAAGTGTAGTTTATAAAACAGCGCTTAGACTAAAAGAGTCTAACTATTTCAAAATTAAGCACTATGGGCATGGTAATATAGACAATATAATAAATATTTCTACGGATTACCTTAAGCCCAGAACTCTTTTGATCAAAAACTTTTATCAAATTTCCATCAACAAGCTAATGGTTCAGTGGGGAAGGTGATCCTCCATATTGTATTCAAATATATATACAGATGGTTCTAAACAAAAAGAATGGATAGGTGCTGGTATTTTCAATGCTAATACCAACTTTAAAGAACAATATAGGATTCCAAGCTCTTGTAGTATTTTTCCAGCAGAGATAATCGCAATTTAAAAAGCAGTAGAGAGGGGACAAGTTCAACTGTCGCATAAACATATATGTGGATAGTCAAGCCGCTTTTAAAGCTCAACAAAGTTACACAATCAAGTCAAAATCAGTTTTCAAATGTTACAATCTCTACAAGATCTTAGCATAAATAACAAAGTTTATTTATACTGGGTACCTAGACATCAAGGCATCAGCGGTAACAAGATGGCGGATGAACAAGCGAAAGAATACTGAGAAAGAATACTGAAAAACACTTGGTTCTTAAAGTGGGCATGGCACCGCCTTCAACAGGCGAAATGTTTTGTATTGTCAAATTGAGTTTCAACCACTGGGCGAACTCTAGACCGTATAATTTCCCAACCATTGCATGTTTTTTTAGTTAACAAAGGAAGAAACATTGTGGAGTTCAATTACGTACTATAAGATGTCGATTTACTCAAGCACTTATGTGTCATCGTTTCTGTAAACATATTAAATGGAACGATTCAATGGAATGAAAACTTTACTAAATAATTTCGATGTCCATAATTCAAACTTGTCAAAACATTAACCTTAACTTATAATGAAAACTAATTGAAGATTAATTAAGCCTTTCGTATATGTCAAGTTTTATTTTTTTTGCACCGTTCGAACTCTATAGCGTGATTAATAAATGAATTTCAACACTTAATCCTACCTTTTTTTCGTTGTTTTTTTAAACAATGTTTTAGCAGTGGACCTTATGTGAAGTGCTAACGAAATTTCAGCTTCCTAGATCAAACTTGTGAACGACGCAAACCCAACTGAATGATTTTTCACATCTAATGACCATAGCAAAAACGATGTTTTACTCAAACGTAGATAGCTGGAAGAACAACTTTTTTTCTTAATCTTTGATAGCAGTATTTTGTAGAGAAATAAATTTTCCTAAAAAAATGGTGCTCACTAACAAATCCGTGAACTCATCATTTTCAAAGATATGCTCGTTTAAAATTATCATAAATACGAGAAAACTCTGTTTTGTGCCGTTCACAAGTTTGATATAGGAAGCTGAAATTTTGAGAAAACTTTCGTTAGGTCCAATGCTAAGACATTGGGTTATGGAACCGAAAAAAAATTAAATAAGTAATAGAAACATCCAAATAAAATAATGGTTCAAAAGCCCAAAAGGTTTTTCGATATTACTTTGGCTGCATTATTTTTTTTCCTGAAACCAATCCCGATGACAGATTGCTGCAATGCTATAACCATTTTTTCTATGAATTATATTTCATCATATCTATAAGTTTAAGCAGTAAAGATCTTAGACAAAAAGTTTACTTGAGGAAATATGTCTCTTTGTCAAACATTTGTTTTATTGAATCAAATTAGTTTCTCATTGTAGAATAAGTGAAAGCCCCATTCTTTTTGAACGCAAAGCTCTATGAAAAATTATTTCAGATAGTGAACATTTTTATAGCAAAAAAAACAAAAACACTTTGCTCTGTGTATAATTACGTACACTCCATCATGGATTGAAATTAATCATGAAATTTTTTGGAAATAAGTTTTGTGACTATTTATAATCTTCCACACTGAAACAAATATGTGTTAATTGCTCTACCGATCAGGACAAAAAATTTCACTGTTGATCTGGAGTCTTGCTTGATATTCAAGATGTTCTTCAAGTTGAACACAACAAAATTTTTAATTTGCTTATATTTGATATGAAATAATCATTGGAGTATCTATTTAAATTCAATATTCTTGTTTCATAGGAGTTATGTATCCTGCTGTTCACAAATTTATATAACAATGAAGAGCTAACATACATATGTACACGCTACTGACCAAGTAACATCAGAAATTATGTTTGACAGTTTGTAAGCCACACAATTTTTCAATGTAACTTTTGAATACAAAAAATTTAAAGTCCCCAAAAAACATCCACTTGCACCATTAGCATAAATGGTTAAAATCTAAAATAAAGTATGGTATTTTGCAGTTCGCAAAAATACCAATAATGTCAGTAACAACCATCGAATAGTCAAGTTTAAGCGTCAAACTCAAGAAAACTTCCGTAATGAAGCATCATACAAAAAACAAGATGCAAAATCCCTAAAATACCAACCGCATCACATTCACGTCCAAGCTGACTTTGCATCCTTGTGTTGCTGGCTGAAGTTGTTGTTGGAATTGCAAATGATGCAATTAAGCCAACTCACCGACAGCAGCAATTGCAACAGCAGATCCTGACAATTCGCTCACAAATTAGTTACAACAAGCGTTTTTCAACTACTTCCGTCCAAGCAAACAAACAAACGAACAAACGAACGAACGAAGGAACGTAATACAATCAACCGTTCGACCAAGCAACTAACCCGTACTGGACCGGACCAAAACCGAACGGAATGAGGATGACGCGTCGCGCCGCGCTGTGCGCTTCTTCAACACGAAATTGACGTTGAAAAATACTCGCTCTGAAGCGTTACGCTGCTTAGCTAGAAAATTAATTATTTTTCATTACTCATGCAACCGGTCATTATTCAAACGGTTAAACGCACATTAGTTCGTAAAGTGACGCCAGTCTGCAAGGAGCTGACTCGAAGGACCGTCGTTAATTTTTTGCACCATCAATTATTATTACATTTAGCTTTAAATTATTTTCTATTTTAAAATTTATTAAAAATTTTTATGCACTGTTTTTTAATGAAGAAAATTTATTGCATTAAAATTTTATTTCTATTTAATTACGTCTCTCGTCGCACCGTTGCCAAACCGTAGCGCGTGAAATTCTTTTTGTAACTGAAACTAATTCGAACATCATCAACAATAATAAGAAAACACAGCAACAGCAGTGTCCTCGTAAAGAACAACAACAACAACAGCAATACAACAGAACTGCAACAACAGCAATAATAACACGTACAAGAACTCATAGTCGAATTTCAATTGTCGCTCGTTATGTCGACGAGGCGATGATTACACTTCGGCTATTTAGCCGAAGTTAAAGAGTGAATTGTGGTGCACCCAATTGGTGGATGGGTGTTCGGGTGGTATTGCTAGCGCGTCTAATGAAATCCGAATTGGAAACGAAAACAGACAAGCGAAAGTTGGAGCGATTTTACAATCCACCACGTGGTTTGTAAGTTCATGAATGCAAAGAGCATGTGCATTATTCTACGTTATCAGCGTTGCATATTTCAGCATTGTGGAATATATTTGCGAAAAAGGAGAGCGGTGAGAACTGTTCCGCTTCCTCTTATTACATTCAATCCACAAATGATTCTTGCTCATGCGTCACGTTTTCGATATTCGAACTTAATCCTTTCTGCTTTTGTATAGGAAGGAGTTGTTCTGTGCTGATAAGAAAACTATAAACGTTTGTTTTTGTTTTGATTGTCCTCAGTCGTTGGAGTGATGCTGCTGTTGCTATGACGAACACATGAAATTAATTAAATTCAAATAATTATGTTGGGTTTTGTGGGACTTAAAATAGTAATTTTTGCGTGGAATAGTCCTTTTAAATAATGATCAATCATTTTTATACAAGTTAGGAGTAAGTTCATTTGACACGCGGCATATTAGCTTCAAAAGGGAAGGAATGATGATTACAGAGTGGGGCGGGGTTTTGAAGTATTATGACACACCTGTGAAATTAATAATAGTTGTCTGATATTTGATATATCATGCAACGATTTTCGAGCTCTGCATACTTGTGATAGACTAGCTTTTCACTACTAACCCTAGGATGTGCAGCTGAGCTTTTCGAGGCCCATTTTGACTTTGAGTCGTTGGTAAAATTCTTTCATAGCTCAAAGCAGCAAACGATCCCTTGACAACTACCGCTCATGGATTCTGAATGCTATGAAACCCGAAACGGGTCGCTTGCGCTGACTTCGCGGAACAACATCATAAGTGTATCTGCTGGGCCTCGCGAGGCCCATTTGTTAAATGTATGGCACATCTCGACTAGAACTTTTCTAAGCATGCCTTAATATACTTTGGGCCCCAACTACGAAATAATGAGACTTAACACCACGAAAAGGGCATGAATAAGTACTTCTCATAGCCATCACATGTTTTTAATCTAAAACTCATACCTGAAAATGTCGTTAAGCTTAAACTAGGTCCCCATTTATTTTGCCTAACCAGAACGTTAGGGCCTTGTGCAAAACCCAAGGAGAGCCTAATGAGGTGGGCGTTGGAAAATCCTATTTAAGAAAATTTCGGGCACACCGTTACAATCCAAATTAGGTTGTCGTTGGGGCTCCACACTTGGCCCTAACGTTCTGGCTAGGCAAAACCAATGGGGACCTAATTTACGCCTAACGACATTTTCTAGTCGGGATATATGAAAACTGATAAACAAAACATCTTACAACGTTCGAATTAGGGTTTCTGAACTGAATCATTGCGATTCGATGCGTTTTTCGGTTGAAAATAATCGAATGTTCGCAGTTCTATTTATAAAAATTTTATGTTCTGAAAATAAATGAGGTAAAAATTTGCCTATGCCATACAAAGAATAACTGTATTATTTCTTGACTATGTCTATTCTCTAACACACGCAAACATATGTATATATAGGTATACACATACATAGCTGTAGCCATACACACAGGCCCAGATTTAGAAATTTGCCGCCCTTAGACCGTTTACAAATTGCCGCTTTTCTTCACTGGTGAATATGGACAAAAAAATTTTTTAATTTGAAAAGTGAGTACCTTTTTTTTTTGCTTGTCAACATTTCTTAGGTAGTTTAGGGGGCGATATTACAAGTATTCGCATTTTTTCTCCCCTGTGTAACTCTCACCGTCACCAATGCACTATAATGCATCACCACAGAAAAAAAATTTCAAAAAATTTTTTCAAAGTTCCCAATACTTGCCGCCCCTAAATTCTTGCCGCCCTAGGCACTGGCCTAGTGGGCCTGTAAGGTTAATCCGGATCTGCATACACAACACATAAAACCAAACGCAGGCACCAGCGACACTCCTGGCTCGACAAAATATAGTAAGCCGAGGCCCAGCAGTGTCACACGCCGTAGGGCTGGCTGACTAATGAAAATTTTCATTATAGTAAATTATTAGTGAAAAAAATAATGCAATACAAATTGAGTAAATTACCTCTATGCCTGGTTTGTTATATCAATTGAAGTCAAAGGCCGTTGGTAATATGTAATTAATCAAGCCTAAATATAGCCTATTTTCTTAAGAACGTCTGGTGGTAGATCGTTTCAATAGAAAGTTTTGTTCACTCTTTCCAAGGAGTAGGTGTGTACCTATTGATTAGAATAGAATTCAATGTGCTGAAACTTATGATTTAACTGTGATCATTGTAACTACTGAATAATATTTAAATTCCAGCGTTTGCATAATTCTCTATATGTATTTTTGTTAGAAGTAGTTTTGAGTTGATTTACTTCAATCCAAAACGTTGTTTCGAATATTTTGCTATTTAACTCAATTTATAATTTCTGATTACGAAGAAATTAAATTGGAGAAAAAAATTTCGAGAAGGATTTGGTGTTTCCGTGTGGTCAATATTATTTATCAAGATTGAAGTCTCGTTGATTGGAACTCATCAACATGCCGTCTAGTTCAAGAAATTTTTGGTGAATTTCGAAAATAATACCTCCCATATAAGCATAAGCTTGAAAACGCTTCATAAGCTCTTCGGGTCAAATTTAACCCATTTTGTAAGAAAAAATTTTTTTTTTCTAAAAATGAGAGATTTCCATTTGTGATATTTTATGACTTTAATTTAAATTTAAGATTAAATAGATATTCAAAATTTCTGAATATGCTTAAAATTATTTCAATTAAACATTATTTAATCGAACTTACAGTCATTCACCAAAGACCAATATTGTAAACGAGCGAGAAAGTGACAAAAGATAACAAATGTAGTATCAGTCGATAAAATCAACTTTCTTAAAATTATTTCAGTTACACATTTTTTTTACATAATAGGTCTTCGGGTCAAATTTGTCCTGGAGTAAAAAAGTTAGTTTTTTTTGTGATACTTCGTGGAATAATTTGCGCGATAACTTTGACACCGGTCAATTTAAAATAAACGATCATAGATAGCTGTCTCTTTTCATTTCATCACACTAACCTTTTATTATTCTCTGATAACAGTACAATAGTATGTTTGAAAATGTGGATTGGTGCTATTGGTTTGTATGTAATAAGAAAATGCTATTGAAGTACTTCCTATGTGTTAACTGGAATATTGTTACAGTCGCAGAGTGAATAAATATTGGGTCTATAACTTAATTAGTGCGTTTTTTTTTTAAATTTGAACGTTTATTTAAGTAAACATGTACAATGCACATGTAATAATTCAAAGTATTGCCCAACTGAAGCTATGACTTTTTCCCATCTTTCTCGCAATTTGTGGATCCCATCCCAAAAGAACTGCGCCGGCTTGGCAGCCAAGAATGAATCAAGCCAATTTTTGATATCCTGCTCTGATTTGAACCGTATTCCAGTGAGGGCGTTCTGCATCGACCGGAACAAATGGTAGTCAGAAGGGGCAAGGTCTGGGCTAAAAGGCGGGTGTGTTAAAACTTCCCATCCACTGTTTTCCAAATAGTTCTTAACTGGAATAGCAACGTGGGGCCGAGCGTTGTCATGATGGAAAATTATTGCCTGGTGTCTGGTCGCATATTCCGGGGGTTTTTCGGCTACTGCTCTCTTCAAACGGATTAATTGTGTTCGATAGCGTTCTTCATTGATGGTTTCACCCGGTTTTATACAGAGCATTACCTTCGCGCCATGGATATTCGGCTTTGCCGTTGATTTGGCTGGTTGACCGGATTTCACATAAGATTTTTTGCGCTTGGGATTGTCGTAATGGATCCATTTTTCATCACCAGTAAAAATCCGATGCAAAGACGACTTCCTTCTTCATATTAAAGTAATGAAGAAGAACTACCCGCAAAAGCACTTTTTCAGGCACAAAGTACGACATATTTGAGTGAAAAAAAATTATTGTTGTTTATGCTTCAAATGAATGACATAGACTGAAAAGACGTACAATGACAGTAGCTTTCGAACGCATATGTTCGGAATATTGGAACGATGGAATAATACAAGTTATGCCATCTCTTAACAAACCGCACGAATTAAGTTATAGACCCAATAACAAAATAGAAATAGAGATTATGTTGAATGAAGTAGTAGACGAGGAAGAACCTTGTTCAGAAAATGAAGATCATGTGGAATGTGCTGAGTCATCTGATAGTTTTATTGAGAGTGATAGTGAAGTTGTGTCTGCTCAGACAATGACAACAAAAAATGGCCAAATAAGATACTCCTTGGTAGCTTATACTACTTACTACACATGGAAGAGTCTCGATGGAAAATATTATCAGGATAATGCAAGTTTAATATGTTATTCTTATTCAAGAACTACAGCGGAAGAAATCTCTAGCTTTCGATTATTTTTAACCTTATACAGGCAAAGCTATGGGAAGCATGCCTGAAAGAATCCAAAGTATGCGTATAGTTCTATATTTGACAGCTGTTCAAAAAGGTCATAATGTTACCAAAGATAATTTTTTCACATCGTATCAACTTGGGCTGAAACTAATAGAGAAACAAATCACTTTAGTAGGAACTTTACGTAAAAACAAGCTTAAATTACCACCACTGATATTGGTAACAAAAAGCAGACCAATCTATTCTTCATTTTTCTGTTTTACTGAAAACATCACCATCCTCATGACCTCAAGTGCTATTTAGTAATATGTTGGATATATCAGCATTTAATGCTTTTATTTTATTTACATCAGCAAATCATGGCTGGAAGGCTGCTCAGTTAAACGACAATGCTTAATAGAGAATTTAAGTACATATACAGCTTACTACGCCGTCATGAATGAACATTTTCGCAAAAAAATTCTCAAACTCCCTGATTTGCAATCGTAGAAGATTTTGGGAATGAGAAGAAATTCCCTGGAGAGTTATGGGCAATAACTTGCGGAGGAAATATTTTGACATTTGCTGCGAGAATTTATTCTCCAATTTGTTAACAAGAAATTTGAAGCGAGAATAAATATTGTAATATTAAATTGTAATTTTATTTAAGAAATATGTATTTTTAAAAACATCATTATCCTTTCCCACCGCTTTTGCACCTTCTGCTAAAAGTTTGTAATAAGCACTTAGCTGGAGAATAGGAGGCACTGCAAATGACTTTTTGTGCTAAGTAAATGAAGCAGTAAGTTCATTAAGCAAATACTTGTCAGTGAAAACTAAAAATACATTTTTTCACCAATCGATGAGAAAAGTTTGAAAATGGATTCTGAACATAATTTGAGACAGCCCAGCCAGGAAGAGACCATTTTAAACCAATTTCCGAAAGAAAATGTTGCCCCAATCGATGCAGAAAGGTCAAATTTTCTGTCACATACCGATATTCAAGCTCAACGGCAGTATTATTTGCAATAAACTAAAAGAAATTTAAGTTTTTTATTAAACTACGAAATAAAACTTATTCTAAAATATTCATAGTTCGTTAACAATCACCTTAAGACTTACTTACTTATATTCCTAATACAATTGAATTGAAGTCTACAACACACAGGTGATTACGTAAGAATAGCTTTGAATGTGCTATCTTGAAAAAAGTTTTTTTTTTTTTAAATATAAACCATAAAATATGCTGTTGCTCTTATGAAAACCTTGAATATCATTGAATATATGTACATATCAGTCGGTAGCAAATAGTATATTCACATTCATGTACTATAACTTATATCCCTATACGTGAATGCATAACTTATATTATAATATTTACTAGAATAGTTGGACATACTCCTGAATGCAGTAGAAGAGCTTGGGTGCCCCTGCACATTTATTTTATTCTATGTACATACAAATGAATATTTTTTTATTATGTGTAGTTTGTAGCACCCTTAATTTGTGATGAGAAGCGGTACCGAGTTATATCGATATTTTGTTCAAACCGCTAAACAAGGGGCGTCATAGCCTTTTATACGCTATAATGTGAGGAATTTTTTCACTTTCTTTGGAATAAACTACGATATTAAAGTTGTAAAAATAAATCTTTTACTTTATTTATCTAAAAATAGTAGATATTCTAAAGATAATTAATTCAATAAATATTTATTAGAAGAGTATAAAATATAAATTAAGTTTTCTATTTTATACTCTTCTAATAAATAATATTAATAATAATAATTAAATCAATATTTTGTTGTTCATTATAACTTTTTTTGGAATATCGGGATTGAAGTCATTTTTGTTTTGGGCGGAATATCTTGCTTAGCCTATAGATTATTATTGTACCTCATGGAGTCTCAGTAGCGAATCCAAAAACGTGGGACATATGTAATAAGTGCTAAGGCCCTTAAATTAATAATAATTTTTCGCAATTTTATTCACTCTCAATCTGGATATGGTAAGAACTTCAACATACTAAAAAGAACTTTTTTTTCAATTCAAAGAATATTTTGCGTTTATAAATGGAGTAATATAGCAGATGAAATTCAAAAAGAAAAGTATCTCAGCATTATAGATACCTTGAACCAACTACATATTGACTTTGCTAGAATTCAAGTGCGCTACAAATAAGTTATTCCAGCTATTTTGCTCATAGCAGTAGATGGAGAAATAAACGGAATACGAAATGGAGTGAGTGAAAAATTTAACTATAAGATTCTTCAGCTGCAATTTTATTCAGCAAATTCTTGACTGCTTGAGGTTGAACTGGCTGTTACGTTACGTTGTTGCTCCTGCTGGAACTCAACTGGATGGATGCTTGTGTTATTATTAACTATGTGTTAGTGTTGAGCTTAAGCGAATATACAAGTAGTATGAAGATAGAAAAATATTCCACGAAAAGGTAAACTGAGATTTAACTAAAGAAGGCACTTTGTTTGGTATGAGAATGAGTTAGAGTTGCCAGGTAGATTAACATTCTTAAGCATCATAAATAAAGATACACTGTAAGATCGATAACAAACATGTTCACGTGATTGGATTATATACTTCACGAAAAGTTTACATAATTGGAAAATATATAAAATTTGATGCACACATTATGCTTATAGCTGGTTTTGTGTTGGTGTGTGGCCAAACTCTTAAATTTAGATAAATTTTCAGTTCAGTTTTTAACGGTGAGTTCCTATTCAATTTCATGACTTATAAATGCTTTCGAGTTACTCAATTTCACATGAACTTCACACAAATTGTCTGATCAATAAAAATTGTTTATTTAATATTATGAGAACAATCTTTCCGACCCCAAGCTTTTGTGCCCGGGGTACACGGACCCCTTCGCCCCATCCTTGCTATTCTACTGGTCTCTATATAAAAATTTCAAGTTTACAAGAAAACTCAGTTCTGAAATCAGGGAAATCATATGTAAAACTCTTTTAAAAGATAAATTAAATCAAAAGTGAGCGCGACACAGCTATAGTGACAAACACTTTGACAAGCGATTAGTAAAATGCTTGGATTCACTTTTCATACTAAAATATTTGACAGTCGGTAGTAATCCTTGTAAGTGGTACTGTTAAGTGTCCTCAACATCATTCTGAAAGAATCCTTACTTCCTAGATCAATACAGAATTTTTGCCAAGTTGATGTCACCACATTTCAAATAGCCCATATAGATCCTGGCGTTAACTTTTTTTCACCACCATGTAGATCTGCAAATTTGATTTTATGGATTGGCGGAGCACAACAATTTTACGGCAATAGTTGAGAAATCTTTTCGTAAAAAATTATACAACTGTAACAATGCCAAACAGAAGGATTAAGCTGAGGACTTTATTAGCTTTAAAATTGGTTACCATAGAGTCCAAAAGGTTAATGCATTAACCGAATCAAAAACATCGCTCCTGCTAGATGAGTTTAAGTTCAGAGTCCTTGTATTAAAAAGAAGAAAACATTTTAAATTTGCCGCATTTTCATTCTCGAAATTTTTGTTTCGATAAAAGGGTTGCCAAAAGGCCGGTTTTTACCTGACCAAGCTCTTAATTGCAGGTCTAAGCCGGAGGCTTGGATAATTTTGTGTTTTTGATAACCAAAAAAATAAAACATATGTGCAGTGGAGAAATTATCATAATATATATGATGAAGCCCATCTTGTTACTCCACAAATGCCTCTCAATCCACAACAACAAGAATCATTGTCTGATCAGCTTCTAAAGTGGAAGAAATATGTGCTTGTGAAATGGTCCATGATAATTCAGTTATAATCGTGACAATTTACATTTCTCCCAACCAATCAATAAATACGATTATTGAATTATATATGTATGTACATATGTATATGCGTGTCTCTTTTGAATATCGTCATTTTCATTTCAACGAGTTTTGAATCACAACGGTGCTATGAAGTTTCACTTCAAGGGGTCAGAGCGACAAAATAGATAATCTCAAGAGACTGAAATTTTTCTTTGTCCACTTCAGTTTTAAGTGACGGAAGAGGAATGAAATGATAACAAGAAAGAATTAATTATGTTCTAACTAAAGTTTATAGAAAACAAAAAATGTACAATGTACAAAATTTATGTCCAGTAATGCTTCTGTAAACTGCAATTGAAATGTAAAAAACGAAAAAAACTTTTCGCTTATATATAATATTCATCTGGCAACTCTAACCGGGGTAAGTAACACTCTTAACGCAAATGTGATACACGTGAGAGTGCAAATTTTTTCTCCGATGTTTTAATGCATGACATTCAACAATAACTGTAAAAATTCTTTTGGCTACCAAACGAAAAAAAAAATTAAAAGAAAATAAAGTCACAATTTGTACTAAATAAAGACGAAGAACAAGAGAAAACTTAAAATTGCCCTGTGCTGAAATTTTGAAAAAGTGCAAAAAGCTATGGAATTCCACCATTCTTCTAAAGCGGCAGCACTTCGACGTTGTCATTAATAAAACGACGATGATAAAGCAGTAGCATAGCATGAGGTGCGGCGCGGACTATCGCGGGCGTCCGCGTATAATGGAAAGCCTCAGGATATATGTATATATATATTTTTTAATTTAAATAATTTACTGTTATTTTTTAAGATAATAAAAAAATGTATTCAAAATTTAAATTCCTAATTTTCAAGATTTTGACGCCCCGTCACGTAAAGTGGGCAAAAGGTGGGCCAGCTTCGAATAATGTGCGAAGCATTTTCTAAACAGAGTTAAAACAACAGAAAAAATAATTTAAATTTGTGATAAAGAGAGTTTTTGTACAAGCAATATAAGAAAAATTTTTAGAGTTACTCGTACTGTCAATACCATGTAGGGTACTTACTTTTTGGCAGTGCCTACGATATCACACTTTCTTCTTATAAATTTTTCATTGGTTATTGACTCCATATATATGGTAAATGAAGAAAGATTCATGAGGTAAAGCAAGGAAGATTGGCGCCCCACGCCCATCGAAATGTTGCTACGCCACTGATAAAGTAGCTTCAAAAAACAGATGAACCATAAAATATTTTCTTTTTTACAAAACTATGAAAATGTCAGTGGTGCGCTGGTGATGGTAATGGTGTACAATGTACATGATGATAATGATGGTAGTTATGATGATGTTAATGGTGTTGATGATGATAAGGATGATGTCGCTGTTAATGAAGAAGAGGAAGTTGTGCCTCCAGAAAATATTCACATCACGCAGGTATTCGGCAAGAGTTTAGAAATTGTTAACTTTTTCATTGGCTTAAGTCATTTCGTTGGTATTTTGTCATAGAAATATTTCGGTAGTACGAGTATATGAAAAGCATATTTTTCAACCCTAAGTTATAAAGTGCTGCGTTGGTCCATGGTATTCAATTTTTGCATTAGAAGGAAATAACTTGTTCACCAAAGCGTTGTAATAATTTGGGCTGTTTGATGACATAGCAGGTAATCGCTTCTTTTTCATTGCCATATAAGGTACTAACGGAATTTGAAAAAGCAAATCCCCTACTCGGTTAGAAAATTTATATAAATATTTATAGTGAAAATTTAACAAAGTTTACTGTATCATTAGCTGCCTTCATTCTTCAGGAATAATCTATATATTAATAATAGAACATAGTAAATAAATTATAAAAAGAGGTGAGTTAAACTTACATCATCCAAAAGGTAATGTTCCATAAATGTGCACAAAAAAGAAATCATGTGTGTGTGCCGCCGTTAAGACAGGTAAACAAAATTGAACATACGCTCATGATTTCCACACACAATAGGACCTAACCAATTTAGTAAATTAAACCATTTTGATAACCGAGAACGATCACGATAACGAGACGATATAAAAAAAATTATATCTCGTATAACCGAGGACGAGAACGAGAAGCGTCTGGCCGATAATGTACCTAATGTTTATTATACAATAGGCACTAAATTATCGTCGAGAACTAGGTGCAGCCAGACTTTCCATATTACATATGTGAATTATCCCGAATTTGTAAACTAAAGTAAGAAAAGTATAAAAATAATCCAAAATTAACATCTTAGATTAATGACAACCGAATCCATTTCAAATCATGCAGTCTGACTGACTTCAAATTACGGAATTGGTTGCCTGGAAATGCCGTTTTTTTGAAAAAATTTGAAGCAATTTTTGATTTTTGACACCTAAAATTTAAATGCGCATAGCTTCGCAAAAAAATTTTCCAATCAAATCGGAAGAATACGAGCCCTCTTATTTCTTTGAAAACATATTCTATGTTCTCAAAAGTTCATGACAAGTTTCATTTCAGTACATTTACACAAAACCCAAAGGCTGAATAAAATTTAGACGAAAAGCCCGCTGTAGAAAAGACAAGTGTATAAGATTTAACACATTTTTGGAACAGGTTTTGACAATGCAACCCCATATATTATATTTAGGCCTCTTCGAGATCTATCATTTGGCATAGATTTCGAGCTGTAATATTAATGCATTACTATCATTCCCATACATTTTATCCTTTTCTACAGTGAGCTCTTAGGCTTATTCTTTTTGGACATTTTTTGCAAACATTTTTAATATGAGTCATCTCTGATTTATAATTCAAAATGTTTAAAAGTGTTTTTTAAAAGTTACATTTTTAAGAGTCGTGTTTAAATACTTTTTTTTGAAAATAATAATCCCATTTCGTATGGAATTCCTCATATGTTAGATTGAAATATGTGTCTAAAAATTGTTCCAAAGTTTAAAGAAGGTAGGCCTAATGAATTTGAATTACTATGGCAAATTACATGAGAAAAATCTATTATTTGAAGATCGTCATTGAATTAGGACTCAGTAAATTTGTAGAAGCAAAAGGAAGAGAGCAGTCCCCCTTAATTAATAAGAGAAACTGAGTAATTTTTTCTCGATGGATAACTGAATATGTGAGGGTTATTTTAGTCCCCTATAATAATAAGGGAAACTGAGTATTTTGTGCTCGACAGGTATCCACGAATAAGTGTCTAATGTTTTGAGTGGATAATGTTAGTCATTAGCTCTGAAAGACTTTGAAGTTCTGTAAGTCATCAATAACTATTTCTGCTATATTATGCGGAAATTTGTAGAACATTATTTTTCCCGAAGTATTTCTCAATGTTGTGAGAGTAAAAAGTAAATAAAATTTTTCTTTATCTTAGAAACATTTTAGCGTAAAAACAAAGTTTCTCATGTTTTGCACACAATCAAACCACATAAAAATAGCAAGCAAACACTTGCACAATAATATGCATACACAAATAAAGTCGTTTGCACTGTACAAACACATAAACTTTTACTTTGGTTTTCCTTGGTCCCGGCCTTTTGTAATGTGACTTAAAGGACTTTTTGATTTCTTTGATGAAAACTTTTTATTTGACTAAAATTTTGCAAGTCGCACATTCGCAAGGAAAGAAAGTCACCTCATGTGTAACATGACTGCAAGCGTGCGGGAACAGTGCATAAGAGAGAGATTCTCTGTTGGCATAGAAAACTATTATTTTCCTACTTTCAATGTGTGTACAGAGTAAATTTTGTTAGTTAGCTTGAAGCAAATGTTTATTATGTTCTTTCAGGAATGGGGAACTTTTGTTTGGTATATTTTTCAATTGTATTACAGAAGATGAAATCTTTCTTAATCGCCCACATTATCAATTTAATTTTCTTCAATTTTTCTCGCTATAATTCGTAATTGTTCAGCTCTTCCTTAAGCCATTTGATACCATGGAAAATATTGCTGTTGTCGATAAATTATGCTTTTCGACATATAACAATATGGCCCGCGGCTTCGCATGCACACGCCCCATAGTTTTTTCATAATGAAATTACTCTTTTAACATCATATATTATAAAAAAAAAAACATTGAAAAAGTGTTTGTTATTCGAAAATCGAAGTCAATTGCAAACGGCACAAATGAGAAGAAAAAAACCAATAATAAAACAAACAATTTAATTCTAAAAAAATTATATTTAATATTAGCAAATAAAAAAGTATGCTATAGCCTTCCTTAGCACGAAGTTGTTGCTTTAAAATATAAATTATTAAAATTGGTTCAGTGTATTTTCCTCCAAAGCGTTACAAACCATTTCCATGCAAGCGGTTTTATATAAATGGTATAGGTGTACCATCTAAAATTTTCTTACATCCACTAATTTCGTTTACACACAGATGCGCACGTTATCACGTATTCAACCATTCTCACCTTGTTGTAAATTTATTTATTCCGCTTATTAACTGTGAGAGTAATTACAATCAATCGTACTAAATAGATGGAAGAGAACTATGGTTCTGATGATGACAGGATTAAGGACCCCGCGAAGCATAGTGAGCTCTGCAAGGGTCTATTTTGAATGACCAAAGAGGGTGGTTGAGAATTAAATTTCACAACAGTTAGCGTAGTTAAAAGGTCGACATAAAGGTTCATCAGGTCACCAAATTTTGAGCCCCCTTTGAAATTCATCCCAAGGAGCGAAATTTATTACTTGGTTTTAAAGCTTGAAAACAACAATCCTTTAATGAAATAACACAATCGCCATGGTACTTGGAATGTTAAGTCACACTTGAAACGTTTTTGGCTTTGGTTTGGTGGAATTCTGCTTGTCTTTCATCAGTAATTAATTGTTTCCCCGTCTCGATTCATAATTTCTTTCTTTCTTTCTGTCTTAAGCAGAACATTATGTATAAGATTATTAAAAATCGTCTATCAGCATTGAATTTTTCAAAAATTAACATAATACTTGTCCCACAAATATTGTAAATTTTTGTTAGATCATTCGTTATATAGTTGGCCCTCACTCACCGCTTAAATTGGACAGCTCTGACTTCCGAACGCATCATCAAAAAGCTTTTCAAAAGACACACAATTGAATTCAAATATAGAAGAAACTGCAACCAAGAAGCAACAAATATTTTTAATACTACCAACTTAACGACCACAGAAAGGAAGGATGCTCATTGTCAATATTGAGATGTTGCAATTGAGAATTTGGTATATGAATGCATATATGGTATGCGTTTTGCGGTAGGTAGTTTAGCGTTGCTTTACAAAACTGGGCTGAGCACATTTAAATAAAACTTTTTGGTGCTTTAATTAAAATCTATAGTCTCATTTATTAATAAATATTTTAATAAAACAAAGCAATTAAAATTTTTCTAAATTTAATTTTTAGTCATTGGCAGAGATCGTATTCCTACGAATCTACAAATTACTCAATGCTTCTAACAAATATGACTACGGAAGACCAATTTAATGAACGTGATAGCGTTCTGATAATGCATTGTTACTCTTTGGTTTGTGTAACTCTTGCATTGTCAGCGTAAGTTCAAATCGCCACGGCACATATTAACCAATTCAGGGGCGGATCCAGCGGGGGGCGATCGGGGCAATCGCCCCCTCTAAGGACGGCAAGGAAAGAAATGATTTTGAACATTTTTTAAAATATATAACTTTTATTATATATAAATTATAAAACAAAAACATTTGTCAATTATTTATTATTTAATATTTATTATATAAATTAAACTGAGGCAGCATAAAATTATAGAACAAAATCGATCCTATGATTTCTATTTTTCGCAAATCGATCGATGACTTTTTCTACATTTATTTTTACATTCCAGTGAATATTCATGAGAGCTAAACCATCCAATCGATCTTCGCTCATGGTTGATCGCAACCAATCTTTTATTCTTTTAAGAAAATGACAAGAGAAAAAATTAGATTATAGTGATTTTATTTGATATAGGAGTAGGGTCACCTCTTCGATCTGTTTGGGTTTGAATTGGGCTTCAAGATTAAACTGCAGTCTGGTCCAACAATTTCTCGGGCAGGTTCTATTGGGGTTACTTGGGGTGACTTGGTTTAATTGAGTTTGTATATTTTATTATTTAAAAATTGCACGAGCTAGATCTATGGGTTTACTTCGGGTTATTTGGATCACTCTGGGGAGGGGGTTACTTGGGGTTACTTGGGTTACTTGAGGTTGCTCAAGTTACGTGGGTCTTTAATTAATACAAATTTCTTAACTTTTTTTATTCTTATGTTCGCCCCCCCCTAAAATTTTTTTCTGAATCCGCCCCTGAACCAATTTTATCTGATACCCGATTCGTATGTCACCCATTGCTAGACTAAATTTATACTTTGTTTTCATGTTGTTCATCTAATTTCAGGCTAATTTTCATAAATTGGGTAAGGACAAGGACAAATTAAGATAGGCGACACTTTTAAGACCGATGACAAACCTAGTAATGAGGTCAAATTCAACAAAACAAACGGACGTGAAGCATTTAAAATTCAATTGAGCTCTGACCATTAGAAGTGCCAGCTATGTATACACACGCGCTGACGTTTACAACAAAAATTTCGCGCTAGTATGTGTATAAATGTGTGTAGGAATTCCAACGAAAAAAAACATGAGTATAAATGTGTTTTATCTTTTCCACGTAAAGGAAACATCACCCAGTAGAAATTCGTGCATCACTGATGTAAATAAATAAATAAACTGCGGAAGCATCGCACGGGCTACACAAACAATTAATAAACTCAAAATTCATCAACAAAAACAAAAAGTACTTTTCCGATAATTAAAACTATTTTTCCATGAATATGAGTTTTTTTTTACAACAATGATGCACACAAGAGCAGTGTTTTTAGTCTCTCATTTTTTTTATAAGTCAATAATACATGTGTAAAAAACTGCTTTTCGTAGAAATAATGTCTTTGATCTGAAATTTTCACAACTGGCATTGCGCAACTCATTTGCGTACATTTGTTTTGTTTTTGAACGTTTGATTCCGACTGGGTCTCTTGCATATTCATTTTTCAAACGAACCAGCTCATAGAAACCAGCAACTGCATGGCGGGACGAATGATGTCACGTTTCATAGATTGTGACCGCGGGAGGGTAAATGGCCACCCCTAGTCTAGAGAAAGAAATCGAATGCTGATAGATATCATAAAGTCAGAACTTATTATAAGAATAAACTAGCAAAAACTGTCAATCAAATGGAAGCAAATTAATAGAAGCAGTTCGATCTAGTAATAAGTATTTATAGGATTACTTTAACTTATTTAAAAAATATAGTGAATTTTTGTTAATTTATTTAAATTATTCTGATGCTAAGTTTTAGTTCTATTTTTTGTCCAGACAAATCAAGCTTTTTTATTTCAAGTGTCCAGAAAAATCCAGATTTTTAATGTTTATATTTTTAAATGTCCAGGTGAAGCACAATTTGAATCTGGCAAGCCTATATGTGACCATTTATCCTTTATTAACCCAGCATTACAGTCGCCTTTTTCGTAACGCCATTATTAACGTGGGTGTAATCCACCTATACTTTAAAATGATCATATATCTAAAATTCGTTCCTGAATCCTAAAAATTTTATTTTTATAAGTAAAAACACTTATTTTACTATGTTATTCAAAAGTTTATTTTTTTAATTTAGATAATTTCAGTTGAAAAAAAAAAAAATATTTCATTGCATTTTTCACATAAAAAAAAAATAAAAAAGTAAGGGTTTCATATAAAACTATGGCAAAATTCCATTTAATACTCCAACGTCTTAAAAGCAGTCAATTATTAAAGCTGAACTGACGAGTAAAAATAAATTATTTAATATTTTTTTCACTTTCGGTGCAAATTTTTCAAGTAAAATCGGTTCAAAGTCCTCGCACTATTAAACATGAAAAATTCAATAATTTAAGTTAATTATTATTTTTTAACTAAAATGATCTTAATTAAAAAATAAACTTTTGAGTGACATAGTAAATAAGTGTTTTTACTTATAAAAATAAGATTTTATGATTTAAGGACCTAATTTCATAAATTTGCTTATTTTAAAGTATGGGTGGATTACACCCACGTCAGTAATGGCGTTACAAATGGCGTCAACAATCCAGGGTTGAATCATGAAACAATAACACCAACTTGGCTTGCTCTTTTTTGTAGTTGGACATTCTTTTGTAACCAAAAACTTTTTATACTGCGTAAATATTTTTTACTAAAAACACAATTTCATCTAGAAACCGTATACTGACGTGGGTGTAGTACACCCAAAATAAGTGTCACGCGATTACACTTGTGGTTGTAAAATACCCAGACACTTTTTTAAATGAGGAGTGTTTACACTTTAATCAGCTAAATACTTCTGAAACTTATTTTAAAATATATGGAAATATGTAAATTTAGAATAAATTTGGGATACAGGTTAATTGCACTTGGGTATCACAAAAATTTTGCCTAATTTTTGAACTTTTGGGTAGATTCCACCCTGCGATTGTAATCCAGGGTTAAAAACTAGTGGTACCCGCGGCTTAACACGCGCCCGTCCCGTTGTTATTCTTCATAATGTAACAAAAATAATTCAAAAAGTGTTTGTTCTTAGAACATCGAAGTCAAATATAAATAATACAAATGAGAAGGAAAAAAACAACAATAAGAATATAGAACACAAGAAGCAGCATAAACATCAGCATCGAAAAATCAAACGACAATTTTTCGGTGAGGTTTTGCGAAAACTTAATCCTAAAAAAAAGGCATTCTTTAGCACAAATATATTGATTTAAAAACGATATTATTAAAATCGATTCAGAATATTTTGCACCAAAACGTTACAAACCATTTTCATATAAGTAGCATATAAAACAATGTAAGAGTTGCATTTTATTAAAATTTATTTGAAAAAAAATTATTATGTATTATATGAACAAAAATTAATGAAATCGATTTTTACATTGTTTTAGTTTTTTTAACATGACTTATATAAAATGAAGTCCAAATATAAATATATTATACTTCTGTATTTAAATTTACTACAAGATAAAATAGCTAACTTTTTGAGTTCAATAGATATTTTTCGAGTTATAAGGTGCCAAAGTTGAAACTTATTGAAAAATTGCAAAAATGTGTATTTTTGTTGAACTGTTTTTAGCCGTTGCGACCAAACAAGTGGTGCTATTGTGACATATATTACTTTGAAATTTCTGTCGTGATCTCTACTTTTAGGAAAAAAAAATTTGGAATGAGTATCATGTCAAATAACATTTTCTATAGAGCCTATATGGCGTTACCTCTAGAAACAGTACAAGTTTTTGGGAGACCTGATTCAGCAAAACCACTATGATTTTCGGATTCAGCGGGAAATTTTACTATAGGAACGGTTTTATTTGCCACAATATTACTTTGCAAAAATTTGTAGACTAGTCTAGAAAAGCAATCTCAACACGCAGTACAACGCGCGTTTAACGGTTCAAAAACTTTAATTAACTACTTACCCCAATATCTGTGGCATATCATTCTGAAACTCGGGGATCGAGCTTGAATCTGAAGTTCACTAAAAAAATATTAAGAAATGGGTTTTCCAAAAAAAATCAAAAATATATTTCAATTTGGAAAATTTTAGCTATTTAATAATTTTTAAAATTAAAAAAATATATAAATAATTTTTTCCCCATGAATAAATTTGCAGTTTTAAGGGCAGAATAAATGACATTTTTTTTTTTAATAAAACTAAAATTAAAAAAAAGGTTTTTTAAAAAAAATGCAAAAATATTTTTCAATTCGCAAAATTTTTTATTTCAATAGTATTTTTTTTTTTCAAAAAATACACATAAAAGCCTATAAGTGTTGGTATAACAATTGTTAATTGAAATGAATTTTCGAAAAAAAAACACTTTTTTTCTGTAAAAGTAAATAAATCGTGAACTTATACCCACATATTTCAACAACAAATAACACTAGGACGAAATCCTTATGCAGTTTTATTGCTGGACATTGATAATACAATAATGCGAAATTTCAGCCAAATCGGTTTTACCTCCTATATAAATAGTTTTTTTTTTTGTTATAATGTCACATATTTTCTGTACTTATTTCTAGTTCGGCTTGTACTTCTTTTGGCTCCAAATTAGTTGGTCACATTAAATATACTCTAAATGTAGTGCATACAAATTGGAAGACTTTTCAACATTAAATTTACATAGTTTGCAATTTCTCTTTAGTGTAAAAGCAGTTGAAAATAGATGAAAAATGTTAGAGCCAAATACATCGCACATAATTGGCTGATTTCAATACGTCGCAAAAGACGAATGTGCCAGAATTTTGAAGCAAGTGCGAGAATGTTAAGATGCATTGTATGCAATTTAGTGTAAAAATGTCTTAAAATTCAAATTATCTTCATTTCTTTTTTTCAGATTTGTGAAGAAATTATATAAATTTTGAGATTGAAATCAAATTATATTATTCTTGTAAATACACAAAGTGTTTTTTTTGATAACATTACAATCCAGAAGTCGAACTCTTAAAAAGAGATTTGTGTATTTTGTCCGAGAGGTAGCGTCACAAAGCATATACTATTTTTTAATATGCCTATTAATTTATTTCATGATCGTTTGAACACCTCATCGTCATCTGAAGCTCCGTCATGATGCACAGTGGAACATAATGAAGTATACTTCGACAAAATTGATTTTCCAGCTTTTTCCAACTGAGCAGCAAACAGGCGACGTTCTGTTCAGACGATATTGAACCGACTGTCTTTAAATGCACATTGGAAAAATACACAGAATAATCAACTTTTTGCGGCGCTACCTCCTAACTAATACGGCACGAATGCAAACATTTGCAAATAGATGTTTTCTTAATTGATTTCAGCAACCTACATAGGATGAAAAAAAAAAAAAAAATGAAAAAACTTTGTATACAGCGAGAAAATACTGCACAGAAAATTTAGTTATCGCCCAGTTTTAAGAAATGCAGAGTTTTCTGGAAAATCTTCTGAAAGTGGAACATATATAAATTGGAATTTCGATTTGGCAGGTTTTGCACTAAAAGAATTATTAGGCTTAGTACGGACGCACAACTTTCTGTTGCACAAAATTTAGGTACATACTATATATAATTTCTTGCAAACGATTGCGTAAATTTGGGTGAAATGTTGCGAAGCACAAATTGAGTTAAACTTTAAAAGTTTTTTAATAACGATATTTCGATTAAAAAAAAAATTGACCTTGGGACTGCAGAAAGCATTTACAGCATTTAAGTTAAGCAAAATATTTTTGTTTTTTATAAGACAATTATTTGGAATAATAACTACACATTTAAGAAAACTATTTTGTTCAGTGAGTTACGAACAAGTGTACGTATACTGTGTAAGCCAATAATGTTTACTGTTCAAATAATTTAATTGTTCGCTGTTTTAGTTGTGGTTTCTTTCTTCTGGCATTGGCTTATTTAGTTATTGCTGTATTGTATCTTGGGTGCATGGATAGCAGCTGAAGGTTAAACCGATTTATTAGAAGATTGAACTTAATTACCAAAGATTTATCAATGCTCTTACTAACTGCTACTGCCATACACATATTATTGATAAGTGTGGCTTTTGTTAAGCACGGCAAGTTCATGTTTACTGCTCGCGAATTGAATGGAGCACATTTGCAACCAATGCTATCCATCAAAAAGGATTTTGTCGTACAAGAAAATTGAAATACAGAAAAACTTAAGTAGGCAGTCGCAACTGAATGTTTAAGAAAATTATTTGTTACTTTAATGATGAGTGTATATAATAAGAAATATAAAAAAACAAAAAGTTCCAATAGTATGTATTGGTATCTTTGATAGAAGTGTTTGAATTATTGAAACAATTATACGAATTCTAACCTTCCGCAAATGTCTCGATTTCACTTAGCCGCAAGTCATATAAGGAAATAGTTGCATATATACATACATATGTACTATATATCTCCGGAAATATAGGACGAAAAAGTTCTATATCACCTTCTATGTAAGGTACTGCGATGGTATCGAATAAAGCTTGATGCATTGGCTTTCAAAATATGTAGCACTCCCCACAATTGGCTCGTATGCACTTGGTACACACCCGGCTTTAAATGAACACATTTTTTGGAACTTTTTTTAATTAAATTATATTTAATATTAAAATTAAAAAATTAAATTTCGAATGATGAGAAATTCATGCCATAGGTTTGAACTTTACAAAACATTCATATATAGATATCATATGTCAAATTTCAATTGTCATTACACATTGAGTATTTTACGACATTCCGTATGATCTGCTGCCATTTGTTTCCTGGCATCAACAAAGAAAGTCGCGTGGTAACAAATAAAGAAATTGAAATTGAATTCGAGTCTCAAACGGATGATATTGCTCCGCTAGTTGATACACTATGAAAATTGAACAAACGGAAGCGAATCATCAAGCCGCAAGCGAATCATCAACAACGGCCCATGCAACTGCAATGAATTTTGGCAATGCGAGCCTGTGTAGCGAGTCATATACACCATTGTGTGATTTTGATGCGCCGAAAAAAAAATCATATACACACGATATGCGGATGAAGTACCATTTGAAAAGACCGTAAATCCTATGATGGAAGAGGTAGATAAAAAATTCCAACCTACTTTAGCTATTCGAATTGTTTCTCGACGACGAAATCAATTAACAATCTCTACGCAAGATACTCGTAAAACAAAGTGCAGATTGTTGTGGTCACTTCGTTCGAAATAAAACTATTTGTTTCGGCATTTTACTCTTGTAAGGGTATCACCAGTTGGCAGACGTTGATTCGTATTGGACATTGATCAGTTGAAGGAATCTTGGCATCCCGAGTGTGAGACAAGCTATGAGCGCAAATTCAAAACGATCAAAAAATTCCTTCATTTATGCGACAACGATGAGCTTGATACCTCCGATCGCTTCGCCAAAGTCATTATGTATTTACTAAGCACCTTGAATAAACAATTCATGCAGTATGGAATATGCACAACTCGTCTTTCCATCAATGAGCAAATGATGCCGTACTTTGGCAGACATTGCTGTAAAATGTTTACTTATTCGAGTCAAACCAATTCGTTTTAAATTCAAGGGATTTTATCGTAGGTCGTTCGATATAAAAATTTTTTTTCTATAGAAATTAGCCTTCATCTGCTCCTTAGAAAAACTTACGTTGTTTCCAATTGTGTAGTTTTCTACACATATGGGATTTCAGTACATTTTCAATGAACTATTTAAATAAATTTTATTATTATATATTTTGAGAACAGAGAAATGAATTTAAATTTACTTTTCTTAAATGCATTTTACACAAACATTTCGGTTGTGTAGTTTCTTGCATGCAGATTTTCCACAAAAACTACAAATAGTTTCGTATACATTATCTTTCGAGGTAGACATATTTTTGTAGCATAGATAGCACCTAGCTCTGCCTTTTATTTGTGGTGGAACAGTTTTTGATCTTTTTGATATTGAAGGACTATCATAAAAATTATGTGAAACACTTGCAAGCAAACATGCTGAAGATTCTGATCTTGGTTTACCAGTTCTAGATACCATGTATGGTTTTGCAAGTGAAAGTCCAAGTTCTTGCAGAAAATTTCTCCTTACAGTTGTTTTTTGTGTTGCTGCCAATCGGAATTAATATCTTTAAAAATTATAAGTGCGTTCAAAGCAGAAATATCTATAATATTTGAAAATACAATTGATATATGATGATGATATATTTGATTTTCTTTTGCAACTGTAGCAAGAAAGCATTTTATCAACTGTATCAACACCGCCTAAATTGAATAATGAAAAAAGTAGTTGAAAGTGTGGCAAGATTTGTAAAAACAATTTATTCGAACAAACCTTTAGTTTTGTTATAATAATTGATGGCATATTTTTTTCTCCAGGTCCAATATCGATGGAGTTATGCATTGTGCTTTGTAGTATAGTACAATTGTTTTTTCTAATGATGTACGAAACAAGTGCTGTGGTTTCAGTAAAAGCAAACGTTGTTTGGTACAATGGAATTTTCTTACATTCAAGAAGCTTTGGATGGAATACTTCTTTTGTTTTTTCTCATTGTTCCAACCATTATGATGTGTTTTGAAAGCAATTCTTGACCAAATTCATACGAAAAAAAAAATTGTCCTTGGTCACATTATGACCTTTCAAACTCCCAACAAGTTCTAAAGCAATACGTTGACCTTCTCTTTTTTCCTGTGTACTAGCTTCAATAGGCTTTCCCAAGTATGGCTGAAATTTAAGACATATCAAGTGTCAGAACAACCGCACAACCAAAATTTTAACCCATATTTTACTGGTTTCGATGGCATATATTGACGGAACTTACATCTTCCTCGAAAACCAAGTAGCTGCTCGTCAATTGTAACACATTCATTTGGGTTATAGCAATCTTCAAATAAAGTAGACCACTTATCAAATATTTCGCGAAATGGAGCAAACTTGTCTGACGATCTTTGCTGTCTTCTACTAATAGCATCATCAAATCGAATGACTTGGTTTACATATTGAAAAGTTTTTAGCACGTGCAAAAGCATTAGAATGTTTCAAAATTATATTTTCAATATGTGGTGGAAAGAAAAGTAGAAATGCACTTCTGATATCAGCGACACGAACTTTTGCATATCTTGTTGTACCGGGATTAAGAGAAATAACATTCTCACTGTGAAATCGTCCCCTTTGAGGAAATGTATCTGGTTGCAACACAATGCCATCTTTTGAAATAAACAGTGGATCAATATTTTCAATTATACCTGGTTTGTTACATTGATTTGATGTAGTATCTTCCTCTTCAATATCAGAATCACTATCAGGTGAATACAAATCATCATCTTGATCAGCACATATTTCTTCTGGTTCATCTCTTCGCCGCTGGTATCACTGAAATCCCGACTCTGATCATCACTTTCGTTCAGTAAAGCTTCAATTTCTTCATTTGTAATATATTTTGGTTGATACATATTTTTATTCTTTTATTTATTTGATAAAAAATAAGCTCACAAAATTTTTGTTTCCCTTTAGTTCACAACGAAGATATTCAAATGTCATTTTTCCCGCCAAAAATTCAAAAACATGTAACATGCATGTGTGTAGAAATCAACACACAAGGGTTGCCGACGTAATTTTTTGAATAAAGTTGCTAAAAAGCTGTATTTAGTAGCGGACGAACTATTTTTTTTGGTAAAATAATGTTATTAATAAAGTCATAAATTTTAGTAAGTTTTTAACTGATGGTTTTTGAAAAAATAGAAAATCGATTCTATCATGTGTAGGGACCAGATGAAGGTTAGTGATGGCACCAGTGCTGTCGTTTGTACTACTATAGTATTTTTGTACTACCCTTCAGCCACGCGTACTACTGTACTACCCAACCGTCAATTTGTACTACCGAAAATTTGCACCAACCAATCCGCAATTTGTATTAGCCCACCGTTCTTTGATCTCTCATGCTTCAATTATATTGGCATTATTTAAATCTTGAAGTGTCAAAATCATCGTTCGTTATTTTGGTTTTCTTATTTTGACATTACAAAATTTTAACATCGCATCAACCATTAGAATTTAACTATGAAAGATTCATACTTTTTAAACGCGGCCAATTTCGTTTGTATAATTTTTAATGCGTAGTTATAGGGGCGCCGAAAGACCTGTTGCGAGTGTTGAGAACTCCACATGGGTGAGACTTCCCCATGTTGAGTTCAACACGGGAAATTTTAATTCAAACCGCGAATTCTCAAGCGTATTGATTCCAATACAAAAGTAGAAAATCATATATTTCAGAATCCAGAAGGTTTGTATAGAAAAATTTATTATGATGTGTACGACCAAATTCTTTCGTCACTGAGAATCTGGTTTTGGACAGATTTAGCAAAGTTTCCAGATCCCTTGAAGCTCTTGTACTTTGCAAAGATTGTGATGTTGATAAAATATTAGTTTTTATAAAGATAATTTCAAAAAAGATAATTTACTTAGTGATCGAAACATTTTTGGTGAGCTGAAATGAAACTAAATTGAAAAGTTTAGGAGATGTAGTAGATTTTTTATATAAACATCTATATTATAAGGACCTCATTGCAGAATTCGTTTGATTCGTGAAATTGTTAATGACTATATCTGCATCATTTTGCTCTAATGAGAGGAGTTTTTCGACTCTTAAGAGGCTGAAATTGGGTATGCGTTCAACGATGGGTTAAAAACGTTTATACATTTCATGTTCGGATTTTCACATGTACCACAAGTTGGCTGATAAAATAGACAAGGAAAGAATGAAGAGTTTCTGACAAAATAAACATTTTTTTACTAACGCAATAGTTAGTGAGAACTTTATTGTAGACATCCTACATTACTTCTTCATAATCATGATTCTGTAAGACTATCGTCAATTTAAAAATATCATAATTTTCGAACCTCCCCCCACGCGTTTCAACGAATTCCACACCCGCTTTTAAAACGTTATGGTGCCCTTGCGTAGTTATGTATGCAAAACTAGTCATAACATAATAAATGTTTTTCATGTAACAATATTCATAGTATAATAAATAAATTTCAACAAATACTATGTAAACTTTTATTAATAATTTATTTTTATCATATGAGTAAGTGTCAGTAATCATATATTAGTGTAGTACTACCCATTATCACAAAAAAACACCCAACTATATAAAATTGAGCACTTAAATTTTTTTTAAAACGACAGCACTGGATGGCACCCTTCATTTTTTTTACATATATTTAATCTTCAATATTCAAGGCTTATTTCAAAAATACAAATTTGAATTTTTTGTACTGAAAAGGCAAAATTATCATCGATTGTTTATTTAAAAGTTATAAACAATTGGGAAAATATAATTATTAAATTTTTTTTTATCATGAATAGAAAGTGCAATCAATTGTTAACATTTTTAACAAATTTTATAATTTTATGTTAAGAACTAACTTTAAGAGGAATTAGTTTTTCAATTAAATTTGTCGAAAATGTTTTTATTTATTTTTTGATTAATCCTTTGAGACAAAATAATCTATTGGTAAGTACTTTAGATTGATATAAAAAACTTTTAATTCAGAAACACAGTGGAATTTAGTGTGCCCCCTCAGGGCCGTTTTTAAGCATAGGCTACATAGGCTGCAGCCTAGGGGCTCGCACCACAAGGGGGCCCGCGCCATAAGAAAAACTGTTCTAACATTTTAAATTTTGAGTTGCATAAAAAAGGCTGCATCGTTTTGTTGCAATCTGCTTCAATATCTCAGGCGTGTACAAGCAATTTTAATGAATATATTTTCATATTTGCATACACTGTTAACCCTGGCATCGTTCTCTCTTTTGACTTGCTCCCATTTGCCACTTCTTATTAAACCAAACTTTTTGTATGTGGTTTTCAATTTAAAGAATAAATATTTAATTCAAAAATGTTACTCGGATCTGGTTTCGGTAATATAGCCATCATAAGAAAGATAATTTAGTTTGTCAAAACTCAGAAAAATCGTCATATCTCCAAAACTATTGGTTAAATTTTAAAGTTCTTTACACCATTATTGTAGGAAAATATGTTATCTTTCTTATGACAACCATATTTTTACATCCATGCAGGGATCCAATGTACATTGTACATATATGCGTAATGTGAGTGGGCGGCCTTCAGTCAAGGATTACATCCTCGAATATGTCGAACATAAAAGTTAGGGCAAGTGGGCGGCTTTCGGCCGCGCCTCAGGATTAAAAACTCCCAAAAATCCGACAACTGCTTCGCGATGGCCTTCGGTCGCGAATCAGTCCACAATATATCCAACACCTGGTTCGCTAGTCACAGTAATTTTACATAAGAGTAAGGGTAAGTGGGCGGCCCACGGCCGCAGCTGAGGACTTAAAACTCCCAAAAATCCGACACCGGTTTCGCGGCGGCTATAGACTGATTCAACTCCGGCATCGCTACCCACAGTAATTCTAAATAGAAGCTAGTATATTATGCGAAATTATTTTTTGAAAATTTATTTATTTTGTTATAAGCACCCAAAATTATTTGGCCTTATGTCCTCATGTTTTTGGGTATTATGTCCGTTCTTACAAGTAGTCATAACCCCCAAAAATATGGGGATTATGACCGGAAAAAAACGGACATAATGCCCAAAATCATTTTGGGGAATATGACCATTGGGGTTATGACCGGATACCCGTTAAAATAGAGTTGGTGGCCTTTTTCTTTTTGTGGGTGGTTTTGTTAAGAATGTAGCTATGGACGTGTCTGCCTTTTATATTTTCCTCCTTAACACACAGGTAATAGTAAAAGTAGAAGCTACGAATTCGAATTAAACCTTTTTTTATTTGCTAGGTATTTAATAAATTTCCCCAATGGGGGGCCCGCACCATATGTTCAGCCTAGGGGCCCGCACACACCTAGAGACGGCGCTGTGCCCACTTGATGTAATCTCAGTCAGTACTGGTGTTAAATTAAGATTCATTATGTTACAAAATTTTTTCGTATGGTACTTTAAATCTTTTGCTTATGAGAGGTGCTACGCTCTCTTTTTTGGTATTTCCCACATTTTTGTCGGAACTTAATCAGAGCATTTGTGGAACTTACGTGAAGTAAATGTAGATGAAATTGCACTACGTACAGTTTTTTAAAGTTTTTGCTTGGCAGGAAGGTGGAGCCTCATATCGATTGGGTACATCCCTCTGGTGCCCTTTATCTCCTCACGCAACATTGGGTCTCCACAAAACTCAACCAGTTAGCATGATCAGAAGCAAGCTCCTTTAATTCTCACCGACTTTTCACCGATACACGTTTTTGCAGTTCTAGCGATCGTTTCAAAGATGATTAAGTATTGGTCATATGGTCATTTGCTTTGTATGTTTTTTTAAATTTTGGATTAGTAGTTTTAGAGACATTTCTGATGACAAACCGATTTAGCCCATGTTTAATCCAATGTAAGTAGTTGTCTATTTATTAAACTACGCCGCTTCACTTTCCGTAAAAGATGAACCAAATAGTCTATTTTTACATTAGTAGTGAAGCAGATCAAGAATACTTTAATTTACTTGAACCTGGCGCGCTCCCTTACTTGCGTTTCAAAATGGAAGGATAAAATGAAGCTACGGTGTGTGTGGGGTATAAAAACAGAATCATAGAATTTTCGTGTGTACAATATATGTACGTATGTGTTGACATTCTGATGCCACTCACATAAATGTTCAATCATCAAATTGAGACTGCCTCCAGCGACTTTCATCACGAAACGCATAAATTGGAAGAGTTATCGACATTCAATTCGTATGAAAAATCATTTGCTTGAATGGGCTTTCATTAGGTAGCTCACTTAAGTTTTGTTATGCCCGCCAGTGTATTTAGGACACAAATGCGCATTCTTTCACTTCAGTTACTTGAGGGACTTTTTGGCAGCTTACACCTTCGCTTTTTTTTGAAGCAGCTGAGCTCATAACATTGTTAGCTGCCATTCATAACTGAAGTAAATCAATTTGCTTTTCTCATTTTTTTTTGTGGCGCAATCATTTCGCTACTACTTTTTGAATCGACCACAGGCGGATTGGGAGGGGGGGCGAAGTTAAGTGTTTTTAACTTTTTCCATCGCACAATTGCATGGCGGAAATTCAATTTTCCACCAATGAAAAGAACATTTTTACAACCAACACAAAATCCACAAAGTATCAATTTAATCCATTCGTATAATAATCCAATCCACAATTCTGTTTTGAAGTTTGTTTATGATGCTTTGGCGCTTAACAATAATAGAAACTTTGCTTCTTGCGAACTCACTTCAATACATTTATGGAATTTATGCTTCAACTTGGGTTTATGCTGTGTTCCAGGATGTATACGAAAGCAAAAGGATGTATGGTGAAAAATGTTTCTTTCTTATGGACAAAGAAATTAATTTCTTTTGTTGTACCATATCTGGATAAGGTATATTGAAAAAAGTTTATTAGACAATATTATAGTGTGTTCAAACTAGACTTAAAGGTTTCGATAAGTATATATGTAGTATCATTTCGAATACTTGAACATGTACTCGCAATTCTCGTAAAATCACAAGAATATTAATTTAATCAATTGTAAGAAGATTATTTCAAATAAATGTTAACGCCTTTCCAAAAACAGATCTTAAATAATCGCCTTCTTTAAAAGAATTATAGATACATACTTTTTTTTTACTCGCTCATACTTCTCACTCATATATGATATTTTTTCAACAACAACAATGCTGCTTAGAGCGCTTGTGATAAGAAATTTGAAAAACTCTTCTTTTTGCTCGCTCAATTTTTTTAAATTTTTTTTTTATTTCTATCTTCTCCAAAGGTAAATTATATTTTATTTAGACTTATAAGTCAAAACGTTACATTTATTTTCAGTTAACTTCAAATATTCTGAATGAAATACAAAAATCTTCAAATGAATTTATCATTTGAATACTCACGAGCGATAAGAATTATGCTCCTCACTTTTCACATCATCTCAAAACGAGCTTATCATTTGATAAACTCGAAAGGGATGAAAATAAAACGAGACGCATCAACACGATGTTCACTCGTTTTTTATTTATCAGGGAAGAAATAAACGAGTGATGAAAACAAACGAGGAGTTCTAATAGAGTGAATGCTGATTTGATTGCACTCTTGAGTTTTTAAAATGAAATGATAAATAAAGAAAGATAAGTAAAATGTGCAAAAGCGTACTTTGAGTGCTCTACGAACTCTGCTTCTTTTGCCAATCAAACTGGACATAACCCCTTAAAGTTTCAAATACGGACCGGAGAGCTCTGACACGCTTCTATAAAAATGTCAAACTTTTGATGAAATTTTTTTTTTTCGACTTAAACTTATTTTTTTCCTGCTTCTAAATGGGTTAAAATGATATTCAGCCAAAAAAAAAATCGATTTCTAAAAAAATGTACAGTGGCTCCCCTTAACGCGCATATCTTTTCACAAATTTTCAGCCAAGTCCAAAAAAAACCCAAATTCAATGATCCCTCCAATTCAATTTCGATGAATTTTGTTACCCAATTAACATATGGGGCATCTCAGGCGAAGCGAACAATGAAAATAAAGTGGGGTCTTCAAATTTGCTTAAAAAGTAAGTTTATGATAGAAGAAAAATTTCACGAAAATCAGTTCTGTAACTCAATTTTATAAGGTGGCGCCGAAGTATTTTAGTTTTACATGTAAAATGTATGGGAAAATTCTTTTTTTACTAAAAAGCTATCTGAATGAATAGGTGATTAATGTTGTTGGGCCAAAGGGGATCATACTATTTATTTTTTAATATTTATTTAATATTTTTATTCTTGAGCTGAAAAGGTCTATAACTTTTTTAAGGCAAATAAAATAATGAAATGACACCAAAGTTATTTTATTTGCATTAAAAAAGTTATAGAACTTTTCAGCTCAAGAATAATAATATTAAAAAAAAATAATTGTTTACAGTGTAAGCCATACACCTTCTAGAAGTACAATTAAGCCGAATACGAACAAATTTCAAAATTTCATTTTTTTTGCTCTCAAAGTCTTACAGAAATTTGGTTCAGGTGGATTTGACTGAAACTTTGGGAGATGTTACGTGCATTAGCATATTTAATCTTCCTTTTGGAGACTTTTCACAAAGTTGTATGTAAACTCTGAATTTCATAGAAAGATATGATTATGAATGAAATAAGAGTGAAATCATTCACTTCTATTTGGAAATTGAGCTTAGATGGATATGAAATTATGAAAATGTAGTTTGGAGATGGATGTTGTTTTGCTCTCCTTGTCCATGTTCTAATCTTTAGCCCCATACGCATCGCTATCCCCATCTCTATTTTCACCCATATCCACATTGTTACCCCAATCCTAACGTAATACTCAACGGTAGTTTCAGGAGGAGCAATCCGTCTAGACGGGAGGAGGTTTTTGCGAGTTTAAGTCTCGCACGCAGGCTTTAGACGCTTTTACTCCTCGTTAAAAAAAAAACCCCAATCCTAACCATACCCCATTCATATCCCTATCCTTATACCTATCCCCATCCTCATGCCTATACCCATCTCTATCTCCATCCCTACCCCAATCCCTATCCCTATTCCCGTCCTGGATAGGCAGACATAGTTCTGCTTGAAATTAATTTACAATGCCGTTGGTGTAAAACCTCCATACAAAACATTATTTTGGTTTTTTTTCGAAATTTTCTTTCAAACTTTTTTTTTGCTATAAGCCTTGCCAACAATTACAAACCCAACAAAAACTAGTAAAGGTGTTATCTTCGGCCAGGCCGAAACTCACATACCCTACACTGCACTAAAAGTACTTTCCAAATAAATTTTAAAAAGACGTTGAAAAGGTTGAAGAAGTCGAAAATAATGTAATAAGGTTCAAAGAGGTTGAAAAGTGTTGAAACAGTTGAAAAAAACTCAAAAAATCTAACATGTATGGAGATCATTGCAGAAAGTTAAAAGAAATTGACAATGTCGAAAAAAAGTGGAAAATTTTGAAAGTGGTTAAAAAACTCAAAAATAGTTGCAAGAAGTTGGAAAAGGTTGAAATAATTCAAAATTCATGAAAAAGTCGAAAAAATAAAGAAAATGTCGAATCCAGTTGAAAGAGGTTGAAAAAGTGGAAAATGTACATATGGAATATATTGGGAAAAGTTAAAAAGTTTAAAAAGTCAAAAGAATTTAAAAATGTTCGAAAAAAAAGAATAGAAATGCAGAAAATAAAATATGCCACGCCCAAATCTCAAATTCCGCTTCTTTTGGTTCAATAAATTATATTTTTTATTGACATCCACATACTAAATTTTAACGAAATAGCTTGTACAGTTTGCGGTATATGCCTTAATTAACCTTAAAATTTAGGGCGGTGATACACCCACTGATACAATCGACACAGATTTTGATCCAGAAATAGCTTTCCATAAACAAACCTCTTATACCAAATTTCTATATGATTGCTCATATATTTCGATAAATATGCCACTTAAGGTATTTTACTTGTAAGGGAGGTGCCACGCCCACTGGTGCTATTTTGCCCGCTTCAGATGCTGACATACCTACATCAAATTTCATGCCAATTGCTGCAATAGTTCTCTCAAAATATCACTTCCAACTTTATGTTAATATGGGAGGTGCCACGCCCACTGATAAAATCCCGTCAAAATTTATTTCATTTTATAGTTTATAATGATTGACATCTATGCACCAAATTTTATGAAGATTACTCTCATTGCATACTATCTATAGCATTAAACGTGTTTTGCTTATATGGGAGGTGCCTCGCCCACCGGTTCTATTGTGCTATATTTACGTAAGAAGATACCTTTTAGCAAGTTTATCTGCCATACTAAATTTCATTACGAATGTGTTGTTAGTTCTCTAATTATAACGTTTATAAATATTGTGGGCTGTGCCACTCCCTTCAACGTGTTTTTCCAGTGTACTGACGAAGCTTGTATTGATGACTGCTCTCAGTAGTATCATCCTCAAAATTTTTATGAAAATCGAGTGTGCAAATTTTGAATTATACGAAATCAAAATTTTCAATTGTTAAAAAGTGCCACTCCCACTTTTCCAGTTCCGCCCACTTTAAACATTATTCAAGATATATATAATCTGCATTCGTGTACCAAATTTCATCACAATATCTTGCACGGTTTACGAGTTATATCGTTATAAAAGTTAAAATTTAGGGATGTGCCACGCCCCTTTAAAAGCCTTTGAGAATTTAAAACCTAGCTCAATCTTAATTTTGTTCTTATGTTCACCAAATCACCAAGTTTCATCGAAAGCAACTTTTTTCAAAATAGGCGTGGTCGTGACCCGATTTCGCCCATTTTTATATGCTAGCAGCTTGCAAGAAGGTGTGACCTGTGTGCCAAATTTCATTGAATTAGCTTGCTTAGTTTTTCCGTAAACGTGATTTCAACAGACAGACAGACAGACAGACAGACAGACGGACATAGCTATATCGACTCAGGTGGTGACGCTGATCAATAATATATATACTTTTCTATACCTGCCACACCCCATTCTATGCGTTACAAACGGAATGACAAAGTGAATATACCCTCTGTGTAGGGTATAAAAACTTATTGAAATCGGTCGAGCCATTCTTGAGCCACTGCGAGACTAATGCACACCAATTCATTTTTATATGTATATAAGAGTGAGGGCATCAGACTGATCCCTTCAGATCCTGATCCTTCCTGATACATACGCATCTCTCTACGCGCTATAATAGAACTAAATACAAAGAGAATTGGTGGTGTTCAGAGTTTTGCTCTGGTAATTTATTTAAATTCCCAAGTCTGATAAGATCGAAATGAAAGCTTTAAGTTCAAATTCAGACTCAGTTAGTAGATTTCTAATATTTGTTACATTACGGAGTTGTGGTATCACTATAGACCAAAGTGTCTATGTGGGGCTTTTAATCCACCACTATAACCTAACCTAACCTACATTGCGGAACCCAAACTAACTAGAAATTAACTCCATAATTAACATTAAACTGACATGCAAGTTCGACAAATAGAGTACACTCATTCTATACAGTTCGGTGTACATGTAAATATAGAATATATATGTATATGAACTGCACCAAAATGTCCAAATTTATTAAAAATTGTTTTTATATTTGTTGTTGGTGCAAACATTAATTTTATTGCCACAACAACAGAATGATGGTGGCGGCACTTCATACTCATTTTCTCTACCATTGTGCTATGACACAAATATCAGACTATGTTTCCCCCTTACGGGATACATTTGCCTTTGCTTGATTATCTTCATCCGAAAAAAAAAACCAAAATTGTTTTCTGTTGTTAAATGTTTTGCAGAGGAAATAAAATAAACCGAGTAAATTAGATATTATGGATACATGTACGTGCGATACCAAGTCAGGAGCTTTAGTCCTTACATCGCACAAGCACAAAGTTATGATTATTTGTAAGGATTTATTTGGTTATGTGGAGAAAAATAAAATAATATTCTTATTTAACATGAAGTGAAACAACAACAACAACAACAACAAGATATCTGTAACTGTAAATATTGCTTCGCATACCAGCTGCGCTGTGGTTTTTTACTTGGCGTTGTAACGAAAATTCACTTTGGTTGAGTGAAACTTTTAATTCGTTTAAAAGAATTGCCATGGGCGTGAAAGACGCCATAATGAAGCCAATTCTTTTGGTGGCGTGAAGTTTTTCGCAAGCATGTGAAACCGTGGACAGCATGTGTGAAAATATGCGAAAAGTTATTTTCTACAAACAAAAATAGTGAGAAAGTTCTGGAGGAAGTTGTATGAAAGTTTCAAAACTTTTGTGTTGATTAAAATGTATTTACTCGAAATTATTTTGGTAGAAAAAAAAGAGCATAGCGTAATATAGCCCACTTCTGGCCAGCTCACGTCTTTCAAGTGTAGGGTTACCAGATCATATAATGAAAAGGCCGATTATGAATGATCAAAGGTTCGTATTTTTAGAAAAAAGTTAGGTAGTGTCTTATTAAATAGTTCAAAAAGTTCCGGGAATTTTGGAAGTGGCAACTTTTTAAAGAGAAAGTTTTGAAGTTATCACTGTATGAGTGACGCTAATTTTGGTATTGGAAAAAAGTGAATTTCGCATTTTGATAAAACATTGCTTTGTGATCGGAAAAAACGAGAAGCCAGCATTGGAATGGCTCCAAAAACATTACAGCACATCTGCTCCGTCGAAAAAAACCGTTTACAGATGGTTTGCTGAATTTAAATTGGGTCGTACGAGTACCACGTTCGGGCCGGCCAAATGAGGTTACCACTTCAGAAAACATCAAGAAAATCCATCTGATCGTTTTGAAAGACCACAAAGTGAAAGTGAGAGAGCTAGCAGACATAATGAAGTTGTCGATCGGTAGTACTTAATTTCAATATTTTGCATGAGCATTTCGAAATGAAGATGAAGATGTGCGCGCGACGGGAGCCGCGTTTGCTGACAATTGATCAAAAGCAACATCGTGTCGGTTATTCAAAGCAATGGCAAAATTTAACGAATTGAGATACGGATTGCTGCCTCACCCAGCGTATTCTCCAGTTTTGGCCCCCAGCGACTATTATCTGTTTCCAAACTTGAAAAGATGGTTCCAGGGAAAGAGATTTTACTCAAATGAGGAGGTCAAGCTCAAAACTGATGCCTATTTTGAGAGCCTCGACGTCGACTACTATAAAAAAGGTATCGAAATATTGAAGGATATTGTTGGATGAAAAGTATCTCCCTCGAAGGGAACTATGTTGAAGACTAAAATCGATTTTTATCAAAAAGTTTGTGTTTTCATCATTTCTCCCGAGACTTTTTGAACCATATAGTACAATACAGACAACACAAAATAAATATTAATTCTTAAGCTTTTTTTCACATTAAACATTTTACTAAACAAAACCGTATTTTCGTTAATTATTATATACAATGTTACCGGCTAAAAGTATACAATTTAATCTTAATGCAAAAGCACTGTGGATAACGAAGCCGGTTATGCACATATTATTGACTGAACAACGGCCGAAGACCACCCCAAAGCCGATATTGGACATTTTGAAGGACTTAGATTCTGAGTCGCGGCCGAAGGCCTCCCACTTATTTACAAATTGCCAAGCATTCAATGATATTTATAAGTTTTATTGCCTTACTTTCCTACATATTGCCAATTTTAACTTTTCATCTCTTATAATTTTTTAAAGATGTTGTTACACCAATCCCAAATCAGGATGGAATTGATGGCATAATTTCAAATTTCAACCATAACCTATAAGAACGTCTACAGAATAGTGGCTTTTGGTCAAAAAAGCAGCATCTAGATAATGGTAAAAATGTAATAGAAAGAGAGTTAATAAACTACTTGGACCACAAAGTAATCTCAGATATAACCGTCAACTACTGAAGGTGACTATATTCAAATTATGCCTTCTAGCGTTGTTGGAAGTTTGAGTCTTTGTATGGCATTTTTTCATAATTGTTTTCAATACCTCAAGCAGTGTGCAATCTATTTCTTTTGAAATGTTTTCATTAAGGACTGATAGGGTTTGTGATATAATTATTTTTATATATGATATAATCAGATCAGCGTATTGTGGGTCAATGAAAATTACCAGCATAGGAGACAACACATCCTGGTAAAGTATTTCCCACAAATACAAAGCCAGCCAGCGCACCATTTCAGCAAAGTTGCTTCATACTATAAATTTTAATTTATTTTCTGAATGATGATCAAAGTCGATGTCAAACTTTGTCGTAGATATCAGAGATCTGCATGAGTGCACTCGAAACGATCATCATATAAACTTTCGAATGTAATAAACTTCGAGTGCTTGAACTTGTAGACCACTCGATTTGCACTGATGCAGCTGTAGCTGATGTAATTTGAAATATTTGGTCCTTCTATGATATATTCACCGTTTAATAAGGAATTTTTGAAATTGCAGTCTTAAGAAAATGCGACTTCAACACAACCATCAAATGTCAAAGTTCGCATTATCCAGTTAAAAAGAAAATATATTTACCCTCACTGGCTGAATATGATTAACTTCATTCATAATATAAGCACAATCTGGAAAAATTAGAGAATTTTGAGAAATAGATGTGGCAACTTCTGTCCTTAAGCAACCACATATTGTTTTCTATGGCAATATAAAAAAACAAAGATGTTGGAAAGTACCATCAAAATGAAAAATCAAATTGGCAAGTTGGGTCTTTTATATAAAAACTAAATAATAGTTATAAATCATTAAAAAAGGGACCCATATGCTAAAACCATTAAATGTATGATAATCAGTCATCGTATCGATTTATCTTATGCCATTGAATGACGACTCTTAAGATTTTTGTTGCTATTGATTATACTCGATTTGCAATACTTAAATCATCCTCAATTGTAGTGAATTCTTTTTCTATTCACAGTTAAAACACTTAAATAAATAGATATACATACAATGTTTTCATATAAGTATGTAGATATTGATCGCTCCACTTCTTCTCTAATCCTACAGTTTCATAACTTACGATGAATTGTCTTGCCTTTTTAAGTAGCGCAACTCCATTGTTTTTTTAACGTGTAAATGAAGATTTACTATGTCAAGCTGACTGCATTGGACCTTTCCTATTACCTACACATTCACACACACACACACAAACATGTGCGTCATTACATCAGCGTTACCAGCCATTGTCTACGCCACATATAAATAAGTCTGAAAAAGTATCCACCTTCAGACGTCTGCGTTTGGCTAAGTCTCAGGCTCTGCTGGCTCACATTGAATTAAATTGTGTTAGTGGTAAATCAAGTCAAGGCAAAGTGAAGAACATGGATGGTGGCGTGACGCTATTATGGGAAATTATTTATGAGGTCCTTGGGAGAGATTTCCGGCCTGGCTTTTCAGCTCCTTGAGCAACTACTCAAGCAGACTTAAGGGCAGCAGCATTTCTTTGGGCGTTTATTTTAAAACAAGTGCGGCAGAAATTTCAAATGCACAGGGTGAATCGTTTTAATGTACGGGTACGAGAGTATGACACAGAAAGCACGCACACCATGTGCAGCATACAGCATGCAGCAGTATATACAACTTACAGCAGTCATCTTCTTGGTTATTGCAGTCGATTTAGTTCCTTTAACGCTGCTATTTTTTTTTGTTATTGCTGGCGTTCTTGCTGTTACTGCTGGCGATGCTAAGCTGGCAGGCTGCAAAGTGCACTTGACAACAACAGCAACAATGGCAAGAACATTGAAAACGACGTGGATGGATGTGTTTTGTAAAACAGACTTCCTTTAGCTGTAGCTCACATATGTGTAAATGTATATTTAAGAATTTGAGAACTTAAAGGATATATCAGATTGCAGAATACAGAAAATTTTCAACATTCGATACACTTGAAAACTTTGAATCGAATTCATAAGTAATATTTCCTCACGGAGAATCGGACCTCCACAAAACTCTTCCAACGTGCACGGTCATTAGTGAATGCCTTTAATTCTCTACAATATTTCCCCGATTTACTTATTTATTGCTATAGAGAACGTTTTCACGATGATCTAGGACGGCCGCATTTTGTGCAACCCTGAGGATTCCACTCCAATGCTTGCCGCAAGACTTCCATTTCCACTTTTGACATTTGATTTGAACGGAATTTGGATCAGCTGGACATTGGAAATGATTCTAGGCCACCAAATTTTCAGAATTCAGCGAAGACAATTGTGAGACACAGCCGTACAAAAGAACTGATTTCACATTTGACTCAAAGATTTTGAGCTTCACTGTCATTCATAAAAACGAAGACTGCCAGATATTGCGAACCTGAGCAAAGGTACCTTTCGCTTTATTAGTTCGGGTATAGTTGTCCCTATTGGTGCCGCTATCAAGTGTTATTACATTGCCCATGTAAGGAAAGTTATCCACTTCTTCTATGCTGGATTCGCCTATCAAGAAGCTATTGATGGTTGAGCCGAGCGACATGCTTTTTTTATTAATTTAGATTTTCAGACCTACTTCTTCCGAGAATATCTGATGGCATTGAGTTATTCTTGCATGTCTGACTGCTTGGTGTCAAGGAGGCATATGTCATCAGTACAAGCGAGATCTTCCAGATGCTGCTTGAAAGTTCATAGAATGCCGTGATTTGTAGAGCCTAGATCTCTGCTGAGGACACCATCAAGTACTATCAGAAACAGGATTGGTGACAGGAGAAACCTTAGCGCACACCTGAGACGAACTCAAAATGGACAGAAAGTTTCCTGATATGTGATACTCTGCATTTTAAGCTTTCATATTGAAAATTTGTGAGATCAATAATCTTGAGTGTTACATCTCGTCTATTCAATGCATCTCAGATGTACTTTTGGTCGATACTATCAAACGCAGTACTGTAATCGCTGAAAATTAGATATAACGAAGCCTGCAACAAATTCATCTGCTCTACGATAATTCGAAGAGTATTGATTTGATCAATACATGATATGTTCGGGCGAAACCCTGCCTGTTGTTTTTGGATAAGTGGTTTTACTTTGGCGCTGTCTCTGATCACTAGGATTTCGGTCAAGACTTTGGATGGAATTGATAGGATCATGGTGCCCTAATAGCTCTAGCATAGCAATAAGTCCCCTTCTATTGGAATTACTTAAGTTCCTATTAGCCTGTCTTCAGGTATTCGTTTTTCTCCCAAATTTTGGATAAGTTCAGCGGTGAACTCCGGAAAAGCTTTCAACATTTTGGCAACTATACAATCTGCGCCCGCTGCTTTATTGTTCTTGAGAGACTTACGGCCTTTGTTATCTCCGCAGTGAAGACGCGCATGATGTCAGATTTCTGAGAGTTCGGGTTTGTTTTAAAGAAATCAAGGCAAAGATATACAGACTACAGGTTCCAAAATTGCTAGAGAGCGCAAGTTTTGTCGGATATTCTTTTTTTTCAAATTTGAGCAGCCCTGTGAAAATTATATCTTATAGCAGTTTGCAGTTGTCTTATCTCAACGAATTTCTGTTAAATTAATTTCTGCATTAAATATCAGGTATGACGACTATTAACGCTTAATCTCTGAAAATAAAAATTTAAACGTACATTTTATAAAATAAAATGTTGAAAAAACCAATGTTTCTATAAATAGATACATTTTGGACATCACAACAAATACCAAAATTTTACTCATCTCACTAAAGCTATAGCGGTAGGAGCATTACAAGCTGATCGTCGTCATTGCACTTCAAATTCTGCACAACCCTGCAGTTCGTGTATCTCCAAGTAGTTTGAGGTGGAGATAAAAATATACAACTAAAACGAAAGCAAAAGCCAACCAGAAAGCAACCCACTCAAAGCATTGGAGTTCTTGGTAAAAATGCAACTCTAGAGGTCACAGAGCTGATGGTGTGTCTGTCCAATGGTGGTGGTTGGTTGAACGGGTTAGTGACAATGCTTCCTCATTTGAAATAATGTTATTCAATTCACGCAAAGTGACCGTAAATTCAATTTGAGAATAATGTGGGTTTATTTCACATACGAGTGCTACTCACTGACGTCGTCGTCGCAGCAGCAGTGGTCGCAGTCCGTGAACTGTGCGAAAACTTAAAACTTTTAAGTGTGAATACAAATTGATAGCGCAATGTTGTACTTCAGTAGCTACAATAACAGTTTTCAACATTCACTTTGGGCTCGATGTTGTGGGGGAGGTAACAGTTATTACTGAAATCTTTCCTTTGGAAGTTATATCGAGAGATATGAATGCATTTGAAATATGTAGAAAGAATACTTACAATGCCTTGCAACGCGAGATCTGAATAAATTTTATGTATTTTTTAGTTGCTATTAATATTTTGTGCTGTAATGGGTAATTTTTTTGGAGTGTTTGAACTTTAAATTCAAATAAAACAACAACCAATTAAGATTTCTCGAAACTGTTTAATTCCTAAGATGCGTTAGTACTTCAGAACTATTTCGGTCATATGTCCACCGCGGCTACCTCTGACAAAGCGCATTCAAGTAATTTGGGCAGCACTGGGAAATAAGTCAAAGTTTTTGTCATATCTATTTTAGCACACAAAAGATGAAAATAAAATCTGAATTTTCCAAATTTCGATACGATATTATATTAATCAGTTAATTTTCTTCTATATCAGCCACTACTGTTTAAACAGCTCACATTGTACTTGAGGGAGTTTGCTCGTAGCCAACAATTTTTTCTTGCAGTTTTAGTGAAGCAGTGTCGTTCATTTTCTGCTGATGATTTTCTAAAAGGAGGCTTTATTCGCTGTAAGTGTAACAAATATTTTTAAAAATATATATGTTACCGACCAAACTAGAAAAGAATTATGATTTCGATCAAATCCAAACTATAGGGCATCAAAACATTTCTGATATTTAATTCTATGGACATGATATTTGATTTGGAAATTTATTATGCTAAAAATACTAGTCGAGAACTAGAATTCTGTTTTGAGATTGAAATTTGTCTTATAAAACAAGTTTCAAGGATCAAAAATTTTACTATTTTTTTTTCAGAAATAATCCAAAGTTTTAAGCTTCATTGTTATATTTCTCCAAAAAAAAATAATTTTGGCGATATAAACAATGGGAAGCAGTAAAACTGGAAAGATCTAAATAAGATTACAAAAAGAAAATTGGGAAAGTTTCAAGTCCCGACTTGAAGAAATATTAATATTTTTACGTGCGAACATTGACAAGACTCTGCGGAGAAAAAAATAATTATTTTTTTATATTTTCTCCAATCGCGCTGAATAGTTCCTGCTCTTTCGCAGATAAGCTTGGTCTTAGTCTAGGACTTGTGCTCTGAGTCTTAGTATTAAGGAGTGCTTTGTGCATTTTCTGTTTCCGAACCACATTTTTTGCAGATATAAAATTAAAAACAAAGAATTGCAAAAACCATCTAATTCCCTTATCGAAAATTTTATGATTCAGGAAGTCAATAAAATGTGGGCACTAGGGTGATTCAAATTTTTTTTTTTTTCAAACAGGTCGAATTGCACCAGAATTCTTCTTTCGTGTACCTGCTCCTATTAAACCTGTTTGAAATAAAAAATAAATAAAATTTCAATCACCCTAGTGGGTACATAGGAAGTTCGATCTCGGGGATTCACACTGCAACAATAAAATGGGATTGTTGACCTTTATGCAACCCAACGAATCGTTATAAGTTAAGGTGCTGCGGCATACTTTCTACTTCTTACTAACCTTCCCCCCAAAACTACTGGAAGCTCGGCGTTCCGCTGCATATCTTCTTCAGCAATTCGATCATGCCTCTCTGTAGCTAAAACTTCTCTCTGCGCACTTTCAGTGCAACAGGTGCCAAAATGAGGATCGCGGTGACCACTGATTTAAAGCCACACTTTCTTTGCAGATTATACATCTTTCTTTGTCAATAATTTTGCACAATAAATTTACCCACTCGAACATTTCGTGATTTGATATAATTTGGATAGAGAAAGCTATAGATGATTTTATTAACAACTACCTCTGTCCTGGTTTTATGAATTCCGGACTTACTACTGACCCCATCACCATCCCCCGTGTACCATCAGAAACTCAAGTATGCTTCTCAACAACTTAAACCTGGTCTTAAGCATTCCTAGAATAACATGTATCGGTATGGTGAGACCTTGATATTTCTTGACAAATTTTTCATCTTTCGTTGTCTGTCATATCTTCTTCGCAATGGGTTGAGTTCCAGGCTCTAATTGAATTTTGTTTATAATTATTTTTGAGTTTTTTAACAGAAAATGCGGATGCTGTTGTGGCTTTTAAAGTTAAAGCTATCCAATGTTTACTGTGAATGACAAAAGAAATAAATCAATTTCACAAATTTTGCAGAGATTCCACCAATACCAAGTGCATTTAAATTTGTTTTTATAATGCACCTAACTATCCCAACTTCTCTAATGGTTGAGAACTGAAAAGGAGATAGTTGCCGATATGTTTTTTGATATGCAAGCAAGTCAGCTATGTTTACCAAACTCATGATACGAATGCTGTCACTAGCTTGAAAATTAGAGTTGGATTCGGCTTTGTAGTTTTAACTCAACTAAAATCAAATATCAGACACTTTCAAGGATATGAAAAGTTAACTACGTAAAGCAAATTCTTGGATACCAAAGTTTAAGCCCAACAGCAACTGCTTAAAACTACTACATACTTCCAAATATATTTTAACAATAAATGTCACATCTTTTCTTTTAAAAGGAAAAAATTCACCAAATTCCGTATTGTTATGTAAATCCTGTAAGAAGGTATGAAAGTATGTATGTAAGCGTGTAAGAGCATGTACATATGTCAATCACTTACTTACACACTGACTTACGTACAATGTACATCACTCTGTCAGTCGCTTTACTCGGCTTTTTACTAAAATAAATGGCGCAAATACCTACGTTGAAAATATGCTAATGTTTCAGCATCAACAAATTTTAACAGCGAATTATAATCTCTCTCCTTCCTTCTTTTTAGTACTAAAATACGTCAACGCATTTCTATCAACAGAACAGTGCAGAATCCACGTGAGAGATGACAATTGAATATATCAATATAACATATATGACAAGATGATATTCAAGTCGATAACTTCAATTTCAGAGAGCGTTATTCCCTGTGGAGCTTATGGTTGTGAGAATATAACTGAGAAGTTCTTCAAATGATGTGCCGCCTAATCAGAAGCTTAAGTATCAGGGCCTTACAACGTGTGGACACGAAATACTTAAATCGATGTTTGCCCCTTAAATCATTTTAAGTTAAGATCTGACCGAGCTACGATACTTTGAAATTAGTAGGTATTAACAATAGCATACTTTTTTGCGTTTCCAATTTTCAGCTTTACTGTTACTTTACTTAATACGACTGAATTCATGAAGGGCAGTGACTAGAACTAATGAAACCTTTCATTCATTGTTTTCATTTACAGGCGAGTTATTTCTAGTATTGTGTGTCAAGAGATCTGATGTTGGCTAGCATATGTACTCTGAAACAAATGTTCAACCTGTAGTTTCTCTTTAATCTGGCAATTGTGAATTGAAGATGTTCTTGGCAAGACCGCTATCCTTCATTCTCTCAACGCCTTTCGAAATACATTTATATCACATCACTGAATATTTTTCGGTCTTTCAAAAAAGGAGTTTCAAGCCCAACAGTTCTTATAGTCCGAAACAAGAACGGTTGCACCAAGATGTCATTTGAAGATTTTGCGTTTACTCCAAGTTTGGAAAACTTCTTAACTTCCCCGATATTAATGCTATAGATAGTCATATTACCAGATAGCATGTAGTTAGTTTTGTCGTATTTGATTTTAAATGCCACTCATTTTGCCACGTCTTCAATCTATACAATGGCTTCGCAGAGAGATAACAATAATGTTGATAATATCGAAATACACTACCAGATAGTATAGGTTTATGGAAAACGGTGCTTTCCGTGCTTAGTCCAACATAACGCATAGGGCTACTAAAAGCGCGCGTACAAGGCATGGGACTCCACAAGCCTTGCACTATCAATAGGCGGTAAATACAGTTTCAAGCTGATATTAATTAAAGAAGTAACGTCCTGTTGCAATGAGCAGAAGTAAAAGTTCTCAGGGAGAGAAACTCAGATTCAGCATACTGTACAAGGGAAGAAATCGTATCATGCTGTGTTAATATAATTAGATTTAGGTGTGCTGCAAATTTTACTACCTGATAGTATAATTTAAAGGCGCCCCTGCACCTTTTTGGTGGATTCCAAAATAATCACTTATCAGTAGAAATGGAAATGAGGGATCAGATTATAATGGTTACTTGAATATACGTTGCGATTCGCCTGAGGTACTTATCTCGATAGGTAAACTGCTCAGTTCTATATGTTTAGCTAAATATAACACTTAAGTTACAAAACTGCTATGTCTGCACAGGTTGAACCATGGTGATTTCGTACATTGGTGCAAATCGTAAATCGGTTTGCAAAAAATATATTTTGCTAAAATATCATTCGATTTGTTATTGATTATGCAATTTTCTACAATAATTGATTAAGTATCACTGACCATTTTCGAAGTACATATTAAGGCCAACAATTTTAAAAGGCCAAAAATTTGGTAGATAATACTTAAATTAAGCAGGTAGCTTGGAGATCTCGGAAGACTCAAAAGACCATTGTGATGCCAAAAACTAGGAAGCCCATTTGTCGCATTTCTTCCTAAGATGATCAGAAACACCCAGAGTATCGAAAAAATACTGCACAGATCTGTTTAGTTCCTAAAATATTCTCAGTATGGTAACTGACCTGTCCAGTTTTTCGGTGCGAGTCCCTGTAATGCGGATCATTCTGTTGATAAACCGTAAGAGACTCAAAGTTATTTTCTGGAAAAAAATTAGCCATAATTCTTTAAAGCATCTTCACCTGTTGTCTTTTTCTGTATAAAATTCTTATAATTGTATATTTAAATGACCCTTTCATTACAGCGTGCTCAAGTATACCTCTGAATCGCTCCTGCAATACAATTTTGAATCATCGTGGAAAACTGAAATTTCATTACCAGAAATCCATTTTGCCTTAGCGAGAATGCGAATTTTATAGGACTGATCGACTGTTGGTAAGTTAGTCGCAATCTATATTGAGATGGGCAAGATTTAATAGACTGAGCCGAAACTGATCATGTGTAGCCTAAGCAGATAAGCAAACTTAAGGCATTAGCACTTTCGTGGCCATATCCTGTATGAAATGATAGCAGATTAAATGCTTTGGGTGTGTCTTTGAACTCTGCTTAGAATAATTATTTATGATGGCATATCCTATATACAAATATCCAGCGATCTCGGATTCATCGCTTTCTTCATTCTTTTCTTCCAGTTTCCCATACAACAAAGCTTACAGTTAAGGATGACACCTCATTATTTGTCTTCATTTTAAGTCTCAAGACAGTTTTGTTTTTGTTTCGAAGTTCATTTTGAGTGCGCTAACTATGACAATTTGTTTCGCGATAAATTTCACGAAGAAGGTCGCGTAGTGTGTTCTGATTGAACGAACACAAAGAAAAAAACAAAAATTTTACTTCGTGCCAGAGATTTCGCGAGCTCGTTCACCGATTTTCACGAATATGCAAAAAGTTTCGAGACAAAAGTTCCAAGTGAGCACACTTCTTATGATTCTGTCATACCGAAACAGTTTTGTTTCGCAAAAGTTCCAGTGCTGCAAAACAAAAGTTTTGTTTTTGTCTTAAAACATAAAACTCCCATATGTACTAAGGTGACGAAAACTGTTTTGAGACAGTTTTGTCGTAATGAGTTATGGGCCTAAGTGTCATTTCGTTTAATTTAAGAATAGGAAAGCTGGGGATTTTATATTAACACTACAACAAAACAAGTTCTGAATTTCAGGCCAAAGTGAATGAGACTTAGCTTTGCAACAGAGGGTGAGAGATACATAGCTATTTTTTTTCTATCTGACAGAACATAAGTTATCTTGCACTCAACTGAGCTGAGTTCATCTCAAACATTCGCTGAATAATCGAAGCTAATAGACAACCAACACCGTTAATGCTGGAATAAATCTAAGCAACTGCTGAGGGTTAATAATAGCTGAATCCATTAGCAAGCACCTCTTGTACATAGCACTAGCAGAGAAACAGTATGTAAGACCCAGAATTAATCTCATTGTCCTTCAGGGGAAATATTTTTATATACAATTTATCATCATGAGCAATGGTCACGATGCTAAAATTTAATTACTCAATCTTTTTTTAAATAAAACAAAAAGATTTTTTTTTTTAAATGACCAAAAGCATATTCATAGACAAACTATTTTCAAAATTAATCAATCAAATATTTGTAAGAAATTAAGTGTTTCAGTATGAAAATATATAAAATAATGCTTTTACTAAGCATTGATATATTTTCAACATTTCTAACTCTTTACCTTCTCTATGAGCGCTCACTTATGCAGTGTTACACCTTCCCAAAAAAACACTGTCTCACCACCCCAACTAAAATGTTTTGTAAATGTATGCCAAATGGTTTAAATACTTGCTTAAAATTATCCTTGAAATTCTTTTATATTTAAAGCAAAAGCTTTTGTTGCTTTCATCTTTTATACAGCAGGATAGAAATAACAAAAAAAAAAAAAAACTGGAATTCTACTTCACTACCACTTTTCACTTCTTCTGTGCCCTTAAACGTCGCTTACCGTATGTTATCATGTTGAACACTGGGGATAACTTCAAAAAATAACTAACAAAAAAATCTGTGTGTGCATACAAAATAAGGCGAATAAAAAAAAAGGAAAGCTACATACACAACACAATGCTATAGCTGAACCACAAACGAAATTCCAGTTTTAAAATTATCCTTTTATGAAGAAATTCCTATGAATCTCTGTGCTCCGACATGTGTAGAAGTTTTTTTTTTTTTTGATTTTTATTTAATTGTTATGTAGATACAATTAATCTTTAACTTTTTCTATATTCTTTACAAAAGTACGTCTGCATTCATAAAATAAGTTCATGTTTTAAGTGAAAGGGCTTAGTTTTAAATTATTATTCCTCTTAGAAAAGCAGCTTTAAATACAAATAATCTTAGATTCCATAGGAACCTCAATAGTAACAGCGATGTAACAGTTTTACTTTTGACAATTTCAACAATTTAATATAACAATCGAACTTTTTTTTATAAATTAACCCGATTTTACTTTGTTTTGAGCGAGACATGAACATAAGAAGAAGAATTTGTTTGGTAACTGTAATAATTAATATGGATCCAGTGGTGTGATAGTATCTGTTTGGCATATATTTTGGAAAATTCAGTTTCAAATTGCTTACTAAAGGAACTAATTTTTTCCTTAGAAAATTTTTTTTTCTCTAAGTACTGATTGAGAATATCGAGCTTTTTCAGATAGACCAAATCCATCTCAAACCATGCAGTCGGAGTGACTTCAAATTGCGGAATGGGTTGACGATTAAATATGTTGTTTTTCAAAGTAATTAAGGGAATATACCGTCCCCCGATTTGATTGAAAATTATTTTTTACGAAGTTATGCCCATTAAAGTTAAGTTAAAGTTTTCCCCAAAACGAAAAAGTAAATTTTCTTTTTTCATTATTGCCAAGCCACTCTACGGTACTATTTTCAAAGCAAATAACAACAGCAACATTCCAAGCTACTTTCTACAAATCCTGCTTGCATTCTGCATACTTTTTTTCACCGTTATTTTCATAATAACATTTTATTATGGGAAATATTTAAAAACATTGTACGCAAATATAGCTATTTCACTGACTGTACTTCTGTGGGTTTTGAAAGTTTTGTTTGATTGAATTTGACAGCGCAAAAGCTATATGTGCTTACAATGTTTTTATATATTTCCTATGATAAAATGTTATTACGAATATAACGGTGAAAAAAGTATGCAGAATGCAAGTAAGATTTGCAGAAAGTAATTTGAAATGTTGCTGTTGTTATTTGCTTTGAAAATACTACCGTAGAGGGGCTTGGCAATGATGAAAAAAAAAAATTGACATTTTCATTTTGGGGAAAAAAATCTCGTGACCTCAAATCTGTTTTAACAAGAATTAAACTCATGTCATTCTCTCTAATATTAATACAAATTCACAATAAAATTTTAAGCGTAAAAACCATTGTGGTTTTTGAGAAAATCAGCCTTGTTTTTTTCATAAAAAGCGCTATAATTCCGCCAATTTTCAAAAACTTTCAAAATTTTTTAAAGATTCTGACAGAGAATCAGAAGACAAACGTTAATTATTTTGATTAGGATGAAAATGCGACTATTTTGAAACAATATTCAACGATTTTTCAAGCTCTGACACTAAAACTTTAAATGGGCATAACTTCGTAAAAAATAATTTTCAATCAAATCGGGTGACGGTATATTCCCTTAATTATTTTGAAAATCAACATATTTAATCGGCAACCTATTTCGCAATTTGAAGTCACTCCAACTGCATTTTTTGAGATTTGATCGATATATAAATTTTATTGTGAAATATTGCGTAAATACCAAAGAATTCTTATTAATTGTAATCTCGACATGTATAAAAATTTGGCACCGCGTTTGAAAATTAAAAAACATCAGCTCAATCAAAATAAATCCATGTCAAGAGCTGGTAAAAATAACACTTCCTTAGATGTTCAGCTTCTGAGATGCATGCGTTTTATGGAATCAATTCGAAAGTGTAGAACAGACAAATGTCTTGATTAAGATAGAGTTTGTGAATGATAATGGCCCCAAAACCAGTAGGGCGACTTGCGGTAAAGACTACATAAAGTCGATTTATAAGCTTATTTTGACTACAAAAAAGCGTTGAAAACGTCGAGTAGAGTATACTTATATATACTCAATACATCACAAAACCATGATGTGTTAACACGATTACGAAGCCAAATTCAAATTTTGTTAAGCTCTACGCCCCAAGACTACGCCTAGTAATCATGAAAAAGAAATTCATTCAAGTGATTCCTCTGTGAACTCGGCAAGCTGTCAATCTTTTACCAAAATATATTGAATAACTTTTTCGCACAATGATGGTTCAATTAGTGATATTTGCTCGACAACATCAGTTTTGAGGTGTTGTACAGTTTGAGGATTATCCGTTTAGTCTTCAAGAAATCCTATAAAAATAAACTTAGTGATGTTAAATCGCATGATCTTAGTGGTCAATTCACGTCTATCCTTGGAGAAATCATTCGATTTTTAGACTTCTCTTTCAAAAGTACGATTGATTCCAATGCTGTTTGGCATGCTGCACCATTCCGTTGAACACACATATTCTGTACATCAATATCTTGCAATTGACTCCTCAAAAAGATTATAATCAAGTCGGCCTTTTTTTAGAATTATCTATTTCGTTAAGAGAAAAAGGTACCTCTTTCGTAAGTTTTTGTGTATACTACAGGTTTGCTTAATTGAAGAAACGGAATTCCTGACCTTCCCAAAATAAAACTTTTTTTCTCAAAATGGTGAAAACTTAAGATCTTGGGATTGGTCTTACAATAATAACAATTTTTGGTCGATTGAAATTTGCAGGACCAGGATTTTATTCGCTGATTACTAGTACCGTCCATTGAATATGTACATAGGTTACCTTGTAGAATGGAATCACGAATACGACACCTCTTTGACGTCGAAAGCGATTAAGATGCCTTTACTTTTACGATGTATTTAAAAAGCGAAGCGCGAATATTTACCACCCGGGTCGAAGAGCTGAAATGCCAACTTAAATGTCTTAAAAAAATATAAATTTCTTACGCAAAAAGAAAAAGATCATCACATTTTACATCGTAAAAACATTAGCAAACTGATGTATTATTCAATTAAAAATTTAATAGAAACCTATTTTTCAACTAAATAACTAAAAACTAAGGTTCTCCACTTTCGATGAAATATATGGACACGGAAGTTCAATACTTTCAACAGGATCTAGTCAAACTCCTTGTTCCCTGGTCAAGTGATTTCGCGTTTTGGAGACACCAATTGGCCAACAATATCTTGCGACTTTAAACCGTTTGATGTCTACCTTTGGGGTAGGTCTATGCTTAGGGAAGGCTAGGTACGAGTGGCAGTCAGTTACGAACCCACTCTCTTAGAACAAATGTGTTCCATTGTGATACCACAGGGTGTCTGACTGTACCCTTCCGTTGAACCAACGAGATTTCGTAATAAAACTAAATAGCTGACCTATCGGGCATTTCACGCGAGGCGGACAGGGGAAATGAGGTTCATGTTTCCAATTTCAGATATATTTGAATATGTTGTACCTGAATCTGTCCTCGACACAAAAACAAAATATTTTTAGAATGGCAACACTGGTTTACAAAATATGGGACTTGGAAAATTTGAGAAATGGTAAGGTATGCACTACTTCAAATGCCATTATTCAGTTTAAAAAAAGTCTAGTAAAATGAATTAACCACTGGATTTTATACTTTATTTATTGGCATTTTCAACCTCATAATTGGATTTTGAAAATAAAAAAAAAGTACACTGAAAAAATGAGGAATTTTTTTTTGTGGTTTTTTACAAAGTTTCACAAAAAATTTTTTTTAGTGCATTAAAAAAAAAGCTTATATTATGTTTATACTTTATGCCTGGTTTGATAATGGTCCGTCCAGCCATTTTAGAGCTATAAGTATTGCAATGCCGAAACCTCATAAAAATATCTTATAAAATTAAAAGTATGTAGCATTACCAAAATTTAAAGAAATAGCAATATAATAGTAATTCGAGCTAACTGACTCGACGCGAAAACGGAGCTGCCGTCGGGTTTCGGCATTGCAATGCATATAGCTCCAAACGGCTAGGCGGACGAGTGGTTAATTCATTTAACCAGACTTTTTTTAAACTGAATAATGGCATTTGAAGTAGTACATACCTTAGGATTTCTCAAATTTTCAAGAAAAAAATTTTGTAAACCAGTGTTGCCATTCTAAAAATAATTTGTTTCTGCGTCGAGGGCATATACAGGTACAACATATTCAACACCGAAAAAAAAACTTACTCCGTTTAAGGAAAAATGCCTAAATGTAAGGAAAAAATGTCCTTCAATACGAGCTAAAGCCATGGGTTCCTCAAAATAAGTAAGTTGGATTCCTTAGCACAAGTAAATTTTGCTGTTTTGAAATAAGGAAAAGTTTACTCAATGTGAGGACAAGGTTATAAAACTGAGGAAAATTTTGCTTTTTCTAAGGATGAAGGTATCCTTAAATGAAAAAAATTTACTTAAAATAAATTCGTTGATTTCAAAAACAATTTTTTAATTTTCTATTTCCTCTATTTTCTTATTTGTTGGTTACTTATTGTCAGTCATTCTTATTTTAATTGTAATACGTTTTTAAAACTTCAAAGAAGAACTTAAATTTTTTTTTACCTGTCACCCGATCAGAGAATTGAACCTGTGTCCTCAGCGCCATGCCACTGTTCAAAGATGCTCATCTTACCCAACTCAGCCACCGACAGCATTTTTAAGACATACTAAAATGATGTTGTTAAACTGCGCATGTAACAACCATTGTCTGATCAGGGAAGCTTCGGTTCAAATCCCGGCGACGACATAATTTTTTTTTTTAATTTTTTTCATTTTTTTATTTAAAAAACAAGTAGAGAACTATAAATATATAGGCAAAAACAGAATACTTACGAGAAGAATAGATATTAATTTCAGCGAGTGTTGCCACTCATTTATTAAGGAAAATTTTCCTACGTTATAGTAAATTTTTTGAAGAAACTTACTAAAACTGAGTACGATTTTCCTTAAACAAAACATTCCATTAGATTGAGGAAGTTTTTACTCAAATGAGGAACAAATTGTCCTCAAAAATTCTTCCCAAAGAAAAATTTACTATTTCAAAGGAAAGTTTTACTAAAACCACAAACTCTATATTTGAGGAAGAGCTTTGACTTGCTTTAATGAAACATGAACTCATTTCAAAGGACTCAATTACTAAATGAAACGATATTTTCATCAATATGAGGAAAAATAACTTAGATTAAGGAAAATTTTTATACTAAATCGGAGGAAGGCAGTTCATCAAATTTAGTACGGTCTTTTTTTTCGGTGAAATATATCTGAAATTGGAAACTTGAACCTCATATCCCCTGTCCGCTTCGCATGAAATGCCCGCTATATTAGCATGTTTAAGGTCATTCAGGTCATCAAATAAAAATGAGTGTGTGTTTTGTGGCGTTTTTCAGACGAGACACTATGTCTAGTGCGAGATAGCAGTTCTCAAGAATGCTTAGCATACTATTTCGGCCATATTTGCCTAGCTATATTGCAAGTTGACCCTTGAGTACATCTGTTGTTAGCATTTTTTACCATTTCTTCTTTAAGCAGTAACTTACAGGTAGCAAGTTATTGGGTCACTAGTAAGTTTAGGAAGGCTGATTGTAAAGATTTGATAGCAGCCTGACTATCTGAATAAATGTGTTCATATGTATATCATATTTGAATACGACATTCATTCTCAGCCAGGATGCTACCTCTTCAATTGCTATAACCTTTGTCTACGCTTACCATCCGACAACAATTCCAACTCACAAAGCAAACATTGAAGTCGAAATAGAGCACCTATTATGCCAAAGTGTGACTAAAAACTTCGAGAAAAGGATGAAAGTCTACAAACAAAACCAACGCATACATTTGACAGATATTGTGTTACATACCTAATCCTCATGTATCTTCTTTATAAGGCAATAAAAATGTCAAACACATCAAAACAATTGTAATTCAATAAACATATCCTACAACTCAGGTTGATACACCCTATATGTTCAGCGAAACTGTTCTATCTTGACTCCAACATTTATTAAAATGAACATATTCCAAATTATCCATTATCATCAAACGATACACTTGCTCCAAGGTGAATTAGTTGAGCAAAGAGGTGTAGTTCATTTCATTTGTTAAGTCATAAGGTAGCATTCATCAATATCAATCTTTGCTTGAACTTTCAGTTTACAAGTAGCACAAAGTCAAAGGTTAAGTTTTGCTGTGCAACAACTATTCGAGAGTGATGGGTGTTCTTCTTTATCTTCACAAGAGAATAACAATAAAACTCAACACAACAAAAGATGAAAAAATAAAAAATTACATCAAATACCATCCAGTGGATTAGAATTGAAGGCGCACTAAAGTACAGGGTGCGGCATATAAATATCTCAATAAACACAATTCACAATCAGCGTGTGCACTCCACTTAGACTGAGGGCACGATTTATTAGCTGTACTCAAGAAATACTTAGGGAGTTTTTAAGAATTGTGGGCGCACAAAACATAAAGGGGCGCGCATACGATTAAACCTCGTTTATTGTTGTTATTGTTGTTTGCACGTCACTTTGAACGACGAATTACGAAGAAAAAAGGAATCACAAATACAAATAACAACAACAACAACATCAGTCATTACAAGAACAACGAAAAATTGAAGTCACTTGAATTGAGAATTCGACTGCGACTCAATTGCGATTGAGTGAATGTGAAGGGATTATTTTTATGCGAGCATCCTTTATTTTCGTAAAAATTCTGTATTTTTTCCTTTAGCGTCTGCTGGGTTTGTTTTTGTATTTAAACGTTGCTTTTTGTCTTCGATAATGGTATTGTTGCTGTTGTCGTTGCTGCCACTACTTTTCCGGTTAAGTTGGCAACGCTGCAGCCGAAAAACAAACATTTTTTTTCTTTACAACTTGAATGAGGAAAATCGGCTTTTTTATTGTTTGGAAATTGTCTTTGGTGCTTTGTCGTAGCGTGTGAATCGTTGGCATGGCGGCTGAATACACCCAGTTGAAAAGAAGCTATTGATGCAAAGGAAATGTTAAGAAGTTTAAACTTTTAAAATTGAGCTTTTGAAGAATGAAATATTTATTGTCTGAAGAAGCCGAATATAAAAATCCCAATAACTAACCAACGGCAATATTGTTATGATCAAACAACTTAAACAACAGAACGCCCACTGACAGTAAATTCCCATACAAACACTCCATATGTCTAGAAATGCTTTGAATTTGAAGACTTACATAAGATATATAAGGCCGATATCACAGTAATTCAGAAGGCACACTTAACAGATTCTGGTATGACGAAAACCGAAAAGCTGCCATAATAGACTGCTCATGCTTGCATGCGGATTCCTAGTTAGAGCTCAGCTACGTTCCAAAACAAACGACTTTTGGTAGTTATCTGTCTACAATCCGCATCCAAGCTTAATTTCACAATATAAGCTTACTATATGCACACGCTCCTTGGCTTTATTAAAGATGATTTTCAGAACCTGCTAAATAAAGCCAACGAAGCCTCCCCGGATAATGCTTTATAAATTATGCTCATTGACTCTAAGTCAAACAGCAAGAGATAAAATACAGGCAAAGGGTTGAAAGCAGACTAAAACTCCCACGATACAATATCAGACAACGACTCAACTAAGCGACATGTATTAAAAAAAGATTTGGTCAAAAGAAACATCCCATTTCTACATAGTCTCAAGCAAGTTATGGCCAAATTGCAAACCAAATCGACCATGCGCCCTTATCATACATCTTTAATGGGCGTACACCTCGGGTACAAATTAGGCCATTGCCATATTGGGCTACAAGTCATTAAAAAAGAAAAACTAATGAAACGGCAAAGAATGCTCACATTAAAAGGCATTTATAAAGAAAGAGTATAAACGAGTGCTGCACGTGAAATAAGATCGGAAGGGTAAGTCTAGAAGTATAGAGATACAATACATCCACCGGGATAGGATTAAGTTGGAACATTTGAAGGAAAATCTAATGATCAAAACTTCACTCAAATTTGAAGAGAATAATTAGTTCTCGTCAAACAGTTGGAGTATCAGCTCTATTTGCCCCATTTACAAAAGAAGACGATGCCATATTATTCAAGAACTATATAGAATATACTTTTAAAATATCGTACAAGATCATGCTCAACGTGCTGTTTTCTGCTGATAAGATAGTATCACTTAAACTCCAACCGTCATAGATGCGTTTAATCGTGCTAACTAGACTCAATATGGCTATGGTAGAGTTTGTTATCCTTACAAAATTAATGCTATCATGCCGCGCAATGCTTAGAAATCGTAGTATGCTATGCAGTATAGTTGAGATTCATCTGAGCGGTTCCAAATCTGTATGAGATTTCGATACTGATCGGATATGCAGAAACGAAGACGATAATCTACACTATCATACGCATTCCTTGTTCAGCCTGGACGGATTGCTCTACCTGGAACTACCGTTGAGTATTACGTCAGGAGGCCGCCTAGAGCATTACTGCTCAATTATCTGTTAGTTGGTCGGTCTAATCCGTACGTGTCCTCGATGTAGCGGGATTGCTGATACTTTTAGTTTGGAGTCTACGTTCCACTGCTCTTCTACGTTCAATAAACCGGAGTTCTTCATCATTCTCGCCAGCCATTTGGTTGGTGTTTCACACATATTAGACACGAGATTTAGCACTGTGATAGACTCGTCAAAGGCCTCTTGTATTTCTCGACGCAAGTTTCTGAACCGTGAGCAGTCAAAAAAACGTGTAGGACATCTTCAATTTCACCAGGGCAATCAAGACAGAAGGGGTTTTCTTCATGCTTACACCGATGAAGATATGTCTTAAAGCATCCATTTCCACTAAGCAGCTGTGTTAGGTAAAAGTCAACCTCTCCATGTTTACGGCCGATTCATACTGCATTATTTAGGATTAGAGAAAAAGTCCATCTCCTCTTCTCCGACGTTTCCCACCTTCGCTGTCACTCTTGAGTTCTGCGTATTCTCTCGTCCGCCTTGGATAAGTTTGTGCCTGCGATGTAAGTATGTATGTCTAAGTAGGTATAACTGGAACAATGAGAGACCCTCCGCTATATTTTGCGATAACGGTTATATGGCACACTAATGGCTCTATAGCTTAAAGGCTTATAGCTTAAAGAATAAGTATACTTTGCATCCGAGTAAGCAATGTCTACAGAATATAGGCCACTATCCGCAGGGGTATCTCCATAGCTAAATAGGAGCTTGGAACTAAACTAAGTGCAGACCTTGTTGGGAAGTAGATGAAACGATAAAACATATTATTTACAAATATGCCGTGCTATATCGCAAGAGGCATAGGATATTCTTGGAAGATTTCTAAGTCCGTAAATGAAATAAGTACTTTCATTAGGAAAGATTATCTTAATTTTCTCTGCATAAGAGTAAAGATGCGTTGTGAGCTTTTGAGCAGCGACTTCAACTTTAGTCTAAGTACCATTGAGGAATAAGTTCAAAGCAGGCCCGTATTAAACTTAATAATAAAATATTTCAAAAAAGGTGTTCTATGTATTGATCTTTTAGTTATCACTTATCGTTTGATTTCTTATTGGGCTAAAAGCATCACATTTTTTTTCCTCACTTGTTTGTGTTAGACACGCGTACATGTGTTTGTGTGCATGCTCATACATGTTTGCTTGTGGGCGCTGCTTGTCTTATAAACTTGGTAACCAAGTTGCAAAGATGTCGAGTGCTGCAGTCAATTGATGTGGAATATACGATGCAGAGTATAATGCCATTTGTTTACTTTTTTTTTGCCAAAGTTGATTTTTTCGTTTAACTTTTGCCATAGACTTTGCATTTGGGGAACATAAATACACCGTTTGATATTTGTGTATTGCTGCCTTTGAAACTGTAAAGATATAGCAAAAAATAAAAAAGCCTTTCAGAAAGAAATCATTTTAAATTACATCCTTCAACAGATGGCACAAAATTTTTTACACACCATTTGGCCCAACCAGGCTTAATTTGGCTGTAATGCTAAATATCTTCTTTCCATTCCAAAACTCTTTAAACTTCTTGAGCCTCCTTTGGCCTTTATTTTCACATAGATTATGATATGATCATGCGACGGAAAAATGAATATGTGTTCGCCGAGTTCCATCTCAATGTAACTGCGGACTTATTGGCCAAATAAATAACACAAATTACTTACGCAAATAGAAACTTTGTTGTGCGCCTCACACAAAATAATATCGTATTGTGGTCGAAACTCGACCGTACCCACCAAGTTTTAACTTTGGAAAAGTTTTAACGTCCTATGACGAACAAAACTTCTTTGTACATTGACCTCAATTCTCCTCACCTCACCTTGCCACTACCTCATGCAGCGATCAAAATGCGTTGGTTAAAGCGTTTTATATGGGGGAATCATGCGCGTATGTTTTCTTTATTTTACCTGCCTTAACGGCACATATTAATAATTATTTTTTCTTTATGTACATCTACAAAACAGTACCTTTCCAATGATATAAGTTGCATTCCCTTCTCTTTATAATAACTACTAAAGAAGTGTACCATAAGTTTCGATGTTCACGTATTAATATATAGATTATGTTGAGCTGTAGAGCCATCAATTCGGTTTTCGGGATATCCGGAAACTAGTGACGAGACACATACTTCCAGGGCTAGTTTTATCTCCTTGATAAGGAATTCAGTCATATATTCCATATTAATTTTGATTAAAGCTGAAGTGGATCGTAATATATGCTGTGATAGTGCTCATAGAAAAATTGTTTACAAAGTACTGTCTAAGCTGCAATAGTGGGCACCAAAAAACTATTTGAATGCCAACCTATACAAAACGCATTTGATTTGCTCGAATTTACATATGAGATCCTAAGCTGCGCTATTCGTAAATTAAATGGAATGTCATTAAGACGTTTGTATGAATGCAAATACCTAAGCATTACCCTGGACTCTAAGCTTTTTTGGAAGAGAAATTTATAGAAAAGAATGAATTGATGATTGATGATTACTCTTTATATTTGTACTCTCTACTCACTACTGGATCTATGCAGCTAATATTTGTCCTATAAATATCTATGGAGCCATCGTGCGGTGAAAAGGGACCCCTAAAGGGTTCGATCTCACATTTCACTTAAAGTAAAAAAAAATCCTGCATGGGAATAACAGAGTTCCTAAGGCTCACACTTCAAGCTAGTGCTCGAATGATACATTATCTTCCATTAGGAGACGTCATTAATTACATGAGCTAAAATAGGGGGGAGGGGGGATTCCGGCAAAATCGCACCAATTCTCACCAAGGGGGGGAGGGGGCCAAGGAAAACCTCACGTCAACTTTTCAATGCATAGAATTTACATTAAAAATTATAATTAAAATCTCGGGGTCTTCCAGATCTCACCAAATTTCACTAAGGGGAGGGGGGGGTCCCAAATTTTCAAAAAATACCTCACGTTATTAATGGACGTCCTCTTATTAGACATTTTCATGCCGGTCAAAAGCATCGCTAAAGCTTAAGGATGCAGATGTGTTCAAGTCGCATCTGGTGGAACTGTAATCTATTGGTATTTCAAATTTGATAATGACTGTATGATTAGATTAACAGAGTTCGATAATTTCCATAAATTCAAATTCCCACTAGGAATGAATGGGGTGTTATCATTATTGGTGACAACAAATTTCCTGCCGTCACCAATGGCCACAAAATGGATTGCGAGACTGTTATAGAGGCAAACTCGCGTGTACTGAGTCATATAAGCTACCCAGCCAATGCAAGACATTTTAGACATAAACTTATGTTACTGAACAAGCGGCATAAGTTATTGCTGGAGTCTCTCATTCTCCAATATGATCAAATGTATTGACACTTCAGCTGCAACCAAAGCCGTAGGATTCCGTTGTATCAAACTAAACTTCATAATTAGGTGGAGGAAATCTCTAAACAGCATTCTTGATCATACCATCTGGCTTTACTGGGGGTCTGACCATTGTGGCATTGAGTACAATGACTGGGCTGACGAAATTGCTTGGAGAGTATCAGTACTATTACTACAGCTTATGGCAACGTAAGTACGCCGCTAGAAGAATTCTATACAGAACACGAGATAGGGGCAATCGGAGGGGGTTGGAAACGTCAGGGTCTCTACATTATTATATGCAATTTTGAACCAGAAGATGTCTAAGAATTTTTCACGGTTTAACAAAAGGATCTTCCGCAATCAGAACGATAATTTACCGCGGTTTACCCGACTGGGACTATCGTAAGAGCTGAAAACATGAATATTAAAAGAAGCATCGGTGCAAAGCCTTTTCTGCGAACGTCCTGCACTTTAGCGCAAATGGTATGGAGCATCGCTGATACAAAATTTGTGGAAACAATCATTAGAGAAACTTTTTAGATTGTTTCAAAGCCCTGGGTGGTTTTGCTCATCTGACGAAGAACCTAACGCCTTCGAGTTTTTTTTTCTCTTTAGTCGGTAAGCTGCCTGCTTAACTATACCCAATCTATGTTGGCCAAAGCCATCACTATATATTTATTGAAATTGAAATCATGACTGCAAAAAAATATTGATTTTTGGTGCACACAAGACTTTGACTTTCACTTGATCTATATGCTGTATACTATATATTACTATTGGCATTGTTTTGTCCCACTTATCTTCAGTAGAATATGAACATTTATTTGCTTAAATTCTTACATGTACATATGTATGTACTCGTACACACTTATATTCGCATTTCCTGAGGAAACTAGCGAATTGCGCTTCTGTCATAAATTCTGATCGTTCAGCCATAAAGTAATGGTCAACGAAGCATACAAAAATGTCGGAAGTTTAATATTTACCAAACTAATGGAGTTTGTTCAATGAAAAGCATACCACAGAATAAAATTCATGAAAATAATACATTTATTAAAGTAGGGTAGTTATTTTGAGGGTTGGTCACTTCCAGAATTACAAAAAAGGAATAAAAATTATAAACAAAAATCCTATCGTAACATTGTTTTATTTTATTGTTTAGTTTAGCTTAAACATTGTTAATTATGATACTCCAAAGTGGACACTTGCTTATTCGAAATTTAATAAGGCTGTTGGTGTTTAACCGATAATCGTGTGCTTAACTTAATAATATTAATCATATGTTCGCCAAAACGCAGTTCCATACTGAAGCAGTAGAAGTGAGTTATATCGATATATCTTCTCTTGAAGCATTTTCTCCGAATAAGTATAAATTAATATTGAAAATTTAAGCAAAACGTATGCCAACTGTTGCAATTTTTCCATGATCGTTTTGTGTACAAGGCAATTGATAGTGCGATCTCAAAAAAATCGTTGGAGCTTTATGATTCAATAAAGTTCTTCCTGTACGTATTTAATTTCACAATAATGATTGAAACTTTTTAAAGAATTGACATGTTGAACAAAGAATTGTTTTAGTTAAAGCTTTGAACTCTCAAATATTTTTAATGATGCAAAAAGTATATAAAATAAAAAACATTTGAAATATTTCCTTTTGCCAAACGATAATGGCAATCAAAGACTTTCACAGGAATTTCGTATATGAGCCAAGGGGATAAAATAAACTGATTTTAAGACTTTAATACTCAAGAACAAGCAATTTATTTGTTCTTACAAATAGTTGTTGCAAATATGAAATTTAATTAGCTTAACAAAGAGTATTGCAGAAAACCTGCTCCGATTTTCATATGCCATGCAATTTCAATTGCTGGCTTTTAATAACCCCAAAGGCCATAAATCCAGTTCACCCGTCATCATCATCATCATCATCACTCATACAATTTACACCTCGTGTGTGCAAATTTGCATGTACTCATATGAATGTATAGAAGGAATAAATTTCATTTATTATAAAACAAAGCCAGTTCAATTTGAAAGATTGACAGCTTTAAGCAACAAACAATTTGTAATTGGCTTGTGAGTGTTTGACAGTAGATAGAGCTGAAGAGATACATCTTCATTTCCCATACTATGGGTAATTTCTTTTGCAAACCTGCTCCATAGGCCAACGAAATGGCTTTAGCATATGAGCGAATGCATAAATGAATGATAGTTCTACTCTTTTAAATATCGTACAGTAGCACAAAGTTATAAAATCTATAAAAAAAATGTGCAATGTGGTGTGTTTTTTGGAAATTTTATAGATGGATTTTATTTTTGCCTATATTTTAGCTTAAGGCTTAAAAATAGTTGTCTCTGGCGCGAACAGAATTTGTGTCCGATTTCGTAGAAAACGTATACCTTAGGTGCCAAGTTATACCGTTTTAGGTGCCAAGTTATACCGTTTTTGGCATACTGTTGTCAAACCACTTCCACATTTTTCATGTGGCTGAAAATACGAACAAAATACACCCAAAGGGATGTGGGGTTTTTAAATTTGCTGTCCCATAACCCTATATTATAGATTGGGTTTGAAGAAAATTCTCCCACAATTTAAGCTATCAAAATCAAATCTGCGAACGGCAGATATGACAATTCATATCGAAGCAACAACTTTTTTACTAAAACGCCAAAAATCATCTGTTTTTCAGTTTTGTACTTTTTCGGTCTGGTAGTAAGAAAAATTTCAGAACTAGCCGAGAATTGAAAAATTTTTGGGACATAAAAAAATGTCACCACCTTTTCCCCAAAAAAAATATTTTTTTCCAGGCATTTTAGGTAAAGTTTGGATGTGGGATTCGTGATCTGCGACCCAAAAAACCTATTAGAGCACATCTTCAAAACAAAATGCTAATTTTTTTAATTTTTACACAACAGCTACGTTTTGGGGTGGTTTTGGGGGGTAGGGGGTGAAACTACCGCCGTTTGAACGTCGGATTCGTGATCAGCGACCCAAAAAATCTATTAGAGCACATTTTCAAATCAAAATGCTAATTTTTTTAATTTGGGGAGGCGTAAAACCACCCCCATTAATTCATTTCTATTTATGAGGCAAAGATTAGACCGGACAAATGTTCTAGGAGGTCCAAGGAACACGTACCAAAAAAAAATTTTAAAATCCGTGCTTGTTTGACACTTTTCCACATTTAACAGTATTTTCCGGCTTATTTACTGGACTATTAGTAAAGATTGTTTGGACGGTTTATTTTTATGACACACGATCAACAGATAGCTATTCTTTCAAAGCTCCGTAAGGTGGTGACGGGACTAGCGAGTCAGTATACCCAGAGTGGAAAGCGTTCTGGGCAGCTGTTTGGTTAAATAAAAAATTACCTCGTAATACTGACCGTCTACGACTTTTCTTCTATTCTAACGCTTAAAGCTTGACAACTTAGGGCAAAAATAATGCCATTGGATAAACACGGAACATACTTATAATCCCAATCAGTGATGGCATTTGGGTTTTGTGAAAATGTACTGAATCGAGACTTCAAATGTATTTTTTAGAGCCCGAATTTTTGTCTTGAACACCCAATTTTCCTAAAATGCACGAAATTGTTTTAAAATTTACTATAAAAAAAAATTGGTCCTCACTTTTCCCATCTCAAAAACCCTAGCAAAATAAGATATATTTCACATTAAATTAATTACAAAATCTACACATTGCGCGATTTTTTTCATTTACTAAAAAAAACATAATTCATATAATAGGGTAATTATATTATATACAGGTAATTACTATAAATCTATTCATTGCACTAAAAACCAAAAAAAAAGGTAAATATTATAAATTGTCAAAATGTAACGAAAATGTACTGAAAATGTGCTAAAAATTTGGCGAATGTACTGAAAATGCCCCAAATGTACCGAATGTACTGAAAACTTGTCGAATGTACTGACAACGATTTTTCAGGACGCAAATGTACCGAAAAAAGTACAAATGTACTGAAAATGCCATCACTGATCCCACTACTGATATATTTCTCTACTGGTACTTGTGACACAACCATCTTCTTACTAAAGGCGTAAGATTTCTCTTGAATAAGGAATCATCACTTGCCACTTAAAGCGTTGTGCTACTTACATTCGAATCCGCACAATTAGATAAATGATACTTAGCGATCACTCTTAATCCCACAGCTATTGTTTATTTTTTGAGTATAAGACTTATTATACTACTTTTACATCTTCTTCCGAAGTAACTAAGTAAATTTTTTAACAAAAGCAAATATAGTCCGGTGAAAACTTTTTTCCCCATACTCAATATCCAAATCGTTTATGAAGAAACCATGAAATGAAATAAATCATCGCAGAAAAAGGTGAGTCTATATTTGACTCTTTGGTGAATCCTTGAACATTATAGTTTCTGCTACAATAAGTTTTTTCATAAAGAATCACTTACGAGTTGCGACATTGATGACTTAAAACTAATTTCAATTTAATTGATTTTGCTTCACTTTTTGCTCACTGTATAGTAGCTTACCCATATATGGAAAAAGGAAGTGATTACGGGCGCTTTTGAACATCCTCTAAAACAAAAACATGTATGCAATTATACTAAAGAATTTCCATTTTCTTCTTTTGAATAGAGTATTGGGGCAGCCTTTCGGTATTGTGGCGTGAGTTAGTGAGGTGGGGATTAGTTGCTATCAGTATCTGGCAGACATAAATTAACAGCAGCACAAAAATGTTTGATATCAAGTGGTAAGCCCACCGCCACCACATGCTACTATACAACCAATGTTGGGACTTTATTAAATGATGAATTTGATAGTTTTTGAATACATCAACCATATGAGCTCGCTTAGAATTTGTTGTTGGAATGAGATGAGCTAAATACGATTTGATACGAATATGCGGATATTAATGTTTTTATTGTTAAATTCATAATAAAATCTATGTATTTCATTAATGAATGTACATTTGACTTCAAGCGGTATAGTTGCTCATTTTACAATTTTTTATGCTATCTACATTATTCGAAATTTTATGAGATTTATTTAGATAAAAACTGTTACTGGTAATTATTAGCAAGCAATAGATTTCATTAGCCCTCAGTTGAATCATTGGGAACTAACTGCAAGGCGTTGTATGCAATGTTGTCTGAAAGTTATTTTGCCATATACATAAGTACGCTAAGCAAGCAATTTTAACAAATCGAGCTTAAGCTTCAATGGGCGGCATTATTGGCAAAGCTACCCCATTACCTTTTCAATAGTTTACAAGAAATTTGGCGATATTGATGTAAACATCACTAATGGAATAATTTTTTGATTAAGTTGAAACTTCCAAAGGTCCCTACGTACGAAGCAGTGCTGGCTCGAGGGTAATTGGTACCCTGTTTAGTAATCAAAAAAGTGATTTCTTCTGAACAGTTTTGTTCCATAGAATTAATGTTAATTATGATAAAAGATCTTTGATCTTCGTTCGATCTTTCCTGACGTTTGCAAAATACATCGTGTCAGTTAGAAATTGCAATAAGAGTAATGTTCTATAAACACCGAAAAATCTATATTTTGAACCACTTCATTATTGATAGGAAGAATCGCATGAGCTCATAGTAGATCGCAAAAACGGTTTTATTAATTTCAACTTAGAAAAGCTCTTCTTCCCGCTTGCTAAAGGGACTGGAGTCGTTAGTAAAATCTTTAGAGAAATCCAAACGTTAGAGCAAAGATCTTCTAACTGGCTTTTGCTGATGAAATGCAAAAAACCTAATGAAAACGATTCAATCGTTGTGACATATTTCGTTGTGCTAGTTAGCTCTAAATGTACACAGAAAAAATAAGATTGGTAAAATCAAAGAATTGCAATTCTATGATTAAAATTTGTGGAATTCAACTTATCATTTCTTTGCATCAAAGAAAAAATTTGCAAAATCAAAATCCTTTGTTTTTTGTATTTGCAAATTCAAATTATCTGATTTTACAACAAAATATTTTAGCGTAATCAGCAAAATTTTTTACTGATATTGCAAATAAAAAACTTCCATTGTCTGATCAGGAAAGCTTCGGTTCAAATCCCGGCGACGACATAATTTTTATTCTTTTTATTTTTTTAATTTAAAGGTATTTAAAAAACAAACAGAAGTAGAGAACTGTGCTTGTATAAATTGAAAATATCTTGAAATCTGCATTTTATGTTAATAATAAAAACCGGGTCCGTTATTTTTTAATATAAAAGGCAGTTTTCAAGATTTTTTCAATATATTTATAGTTCTCTACTTGTTTTTTTTCGTTTTTTAAATTAAAAAATAAAAAAATTAAAAAAAAAAAAAATTATGTAGTCGCCGGGGTTTGAACCAGGAGCTTCCCTGATTAGATAATGGATGTTGCATGCGCAGTTTAACTACATGATTTTAGTACATCTGAAAAATTATGTCAGTGGCTGAGTTGGGTAAGATGAGCGTCTTTGAACAGTGGCATGGCGCAGAACACAGGTTCAATTCTCTGATCGGGGGTACAGGTAAAAAAAAATTTCATTTCTCCTTTGTAGTTTTAAAAACGTATTTACAATTAAAATAAGAATGACTGACAATAAGTACCAACAAATAAGAAAATAGAGGAAAAAAAAAGAAAAAGAGAAAGTATAATCAGATATCAGATTTTCTTTTGACTGTTAAAGTTTTTTAAAGTTCTGAGCAATAATTTTGAAGAACTGCATTGCAAGATAGATATTCGGCTTTGTTTTTAAGGTTTTTATGATCCTTCCGCTGCAATTGGTCCGTCTCGAGTTTCATAATCAAATTGACATTCTAGTTTTTTTTTGAAATTGAAGCTCAATTTTAAAAATTTCTGCAAGGTTTGTCGCACCGAATTCTGCCCAGGCGTACATGTGACTTAGTGCACAGAAAACGTGAAGCGCTCCAACTTCATAGTCGAGAAACAATAACAAGTCATCAATGTCGGGAAAAGCTCTCTCGAAAAACACTAAAGTGTTCAAAAGTCAAACTTTCCAAACTGATTGCGGAGAAAATTAAGAAAATAAAAATCAAAGACCCCGACAAGGCACCCCTCTCGAAAGGGTGCACTGTTCGACTAAACCGTTTGATCACCAATCGATCTAGCGCTGTTAAGAAATCTTACGATTTTCAGAAGTCTCCATCACTCTCTACAATCTTACGTATACTTAACATAATACTTTTGTAATTTTCGTTATATGGAAATGGAAAAAATTAAAATTTAAACGAAAAATAAGAGCCTGTATGAAATGATACCATTTTAGCCGGTACGGTGATTAAAATTTCCAATTTTCTGCGTCTATTCGATGCTACTCTTGGTACGTTTAATTTTTATTTCTTATGTACACATAAGAAAGTATCGAATGAATTTGAAAAAAAATTTAATATAATTTTTGGTCCAAAAATTTTCATAGTATTTGGCGTATTTCCGCCCCTTAAAATGAAAGTAATCATTAAAATAAAACTGCGCACGCTATTATACTTGAATTTGTATCACAGCGTTTGGTTAGTATTATCTCTTTTCTAACCTAGAATGGGCGCAGTACCTCCCATACACGGACGGACTACCACCTACACCAACAACGCCGTGCCGTAGGGCGGCAGCATCCGAGGGGGCGGCAAAATGGTCGTGAAATATATCTTAATTTGTTAGCGTTTCTGTAAGCCAAAAAGTGAGGAATTTTTTTTTTTAGTGCATGAAATTAAATCTATGTAGGAAATTTGAATGTATAGATAGAAATTTTGGAAGTTTTTGGGAAATATATGCATATTTAATTTTGCTGAAGGTAAGAACCTTTTTTTTTTGCTCGTCAAAATTTTTTTTGCTAATTATAAAGATGATTCTGCCTCCTAAGGGGCGGCATGAGCTGTTTGCGTGGGGGCGGCAATTTTCGTAATCCGGCCCTGCTCCCATATGCATAATATGCTGTCACCCCATATACCAAGGAACCTACATATATAATAAATTTTACTGAAATTCGTTATTTTGAACACAATAACACTTCGCTCTCTTTGTACAAAAAATAAATATATGGCATCAATGCGAGTAGTGCCTCCGATATAAATAAGCTACTCACAGCCCTAGAAATAAGCAAAGCTGCACAAACGGTCGTGCAAAACTACTGCACGAATTCATTTTCAAAGAATTCAAAAGAAATGATAATTTTCATTCATAGATACTGTAGAATTTAACATTGTAATTTTTAGAAAAGCATTTTCCGCGTGTACCCAATTGCTTGCAAATCATTATTTAATGGCTTTGCTATTACGACTACCATTAATAAACTTACAACTTTAACTTCTTAATAAAAACGATTCCTCTTGCAAAAAATTTTCATTCCAACTGAAAGTTAATTAAGAAAATAAACTTTGACATTTTATTGTTCAATGCGAAACATTTGCTGAATTTGAATTACGACAATTTGTTGCAACTTTAACCATAAAATTTTTAATTCAAATGCATTGCCGTTTGAATTTTGTTGCTAAGAGTTTCGACAGCAAATGTGCTAAATGCCAAAATTAATGTCCATAAAGAATGAAAAAAAAAAATAAAAACGACCATTTAATTTTTAAAAATTGAATTTCAATTGCCTTCGCGGATTTTCATAAACTTTGAAACGTTTGTATGTTCATTATAATGTCGTAAGAAGTAACAAACAACATGGCAATGGGGAGCAGGGTTAAAATACAAACTCAAAATTACGAGATCAATTAAAAGTTGCTATTAAAACTGCTACTAAGATGGAGGAAACAAATAGCAAAGCTCTTGGAAAGAAATCCATAGGGTATGTCGTTGTTACGCTTTAGTACAAAGTGGCTTTAAAAGGATGTGCGTTGAATTTTTTGTAGCTTGAGCTTTAATCTTTTGTAACTAAAAACTTATAAAACTGAAAGAAAGAATACCATACATAAACCGAGCTCATCGACAAAAGAAACTTCGGAAATAACAAACAGCCAATAACTCTTTCGCGGATGAGATGTTTTCCTCTTATTTTTTTACCCGTGCGTAGCACCTTCGCAAATTCTATATATAGTCTTGATGAATTTTGATACACTTTAATTCATGGATTTACAAAGATTTTTCTAATAATCCTGCTTTAATGATGACACAGATACGAGTTCGTTTTAAGATGTTCCCACGATATCCGTTGTTACCCATCACATATCAGAGTTAATTAACGTAATGAACAAAGTGGGCTATTAAGCCAACAACTACAACGCATTTTCACAAATCGGATCTACAACATTCACGCAAACGGTGTGGTGATCCATAGCCCCACCTACTCACTAAACTCCTCATGCCGTTATATACCCCCCTCCAATGCATTTAAGTAAAAGTCTCTTTTGTCGCACACGACTTAAGTTTTTCCACATCATTCCAACATTTAATCCGGATTTAACTGAAAATTCCTTATTAAGCCACGTTTGCTTTGTGTTCTGCCTTATAACAACAGCAGCAACAACAACAACAACAAAAAACAAACAACTTTTTTCAGGACTAACAAAAAAAAAATCCGGTTTCTAGGATTTCGCTACACTGAGCAAATCCAAACGAATTCCGTAGCAATATTTGTAGCTTACGCGTGTTGATGCTACTGCTGTCACTGTCGCTGATAAGATGACAATTACAACAATGTCAAAAACAACAACATAAACAATAGCTATAGCGACATACATAGATTCGCATTCGACTTAAACTTATTGCCAACATATAATGCTGTTGTTGGTGTTTTTGTTCATGGAACAAGTTGAAATTTTCAAAGAAAATTTATGAAAATACCAAATAGCTGACTTAACTGAATGAAATCTTATTCTTGTTGCAAAATGTAAGGGTGCTTCTTTAAGAGTTACCAGAGAAAAATTAATTTATATTAATTGTATGTCGCAGGCGAGATAAACTTTGCATCTCGTAACCACTAAAAATTTTTTTTCCGATAAATTCACCAGGGACGTATTTGGACTCAATTAATAAAACAATGATAAAGCCCCTAGCAGAACCAAATGACGTCCAATTCTCTCAACTGGGCATACTCAACTTATAGAAGATTTTCCGGATACAACAAAAAGTTCTAATCATCGATTTTCTGTTGTCATTTTATTTTCTCTTCATTCAATTTTCTGTGAAATATGTAGATATGTATGTAAGGAGTTGCATCAATTACAGAAACACCTCACTACTTAAAATCTTAAATCATTAACTTACTTACTTACTGCAACACAACAACTGCGTATACGAGAATATTGTATGATCGTCCTATATTTTTCAAGATAGTATTATGGAAATAAAATCATTTGAGAATAATTTTTTTAGCATCGGGAATAGAAAAAAAGTCAGGCGGGGCCATGTCAAGTGAGTACGGTCCATGGTCGTTGAGTTTTAAGCGAAACTCAACGACTGTCATGTCGTGATGCATGATCCATGAATTATCCAGCGTCACATTAAGGTAGAGCTAGGAGAACTATTACCCCAGGCTCCGAGCTTAAGGGGGGCCCATAAAAAAAATAGGCAAAGGTGTACGTTATCATGTCCAAACCGTGCAAACGCTTAATCAGGAGCTGGAGTTGTCTTCTCACAAATCTTATCGTTTTTGAAGGACATTACCACAAGTGCTCCATGACGTGCAAATAATATTTTAATACCCTACACAAAATGTAATGTATAGAAATGGGCGTGGCAAGTCGCAAATCATGAAAGATATTGCGGTAAAGTTTAACAAACGGATGCAGTTCAGCCTCGAAGTGTCAAAAAACCATGCTCCGGTAAATCCGACAGATCCTCTCTTGAAGAAATTGAGCACAATTTTGAAAATATTATTGGATTCGCTTCAAGCAAGATCAAGATCGATAAAATTGTCAACTAAATCTGATAATGCACAATAATTATCTAGTATTCGGAAATTCGAAAAACATGATCCGCAAAATCGTACCTAATCACTTACTCGTTTTATAACCATTTTAACGTAAACGCTTTTACAGATAATATTGATAAAAATGCATTCTAGGAAAAATTGTGAATAAGTTATTAAAAATTAAAATTTTTTTATTTTTCTTTTCTTTGTGGACATTGTTATTAAAAAAAAAAATACAATCAAAACCCATAAAACAAAAAATAAATAAAAATTATTTTTCATTGGTTTTTAGGCCCAAAAGAGTTTTTAAAATTTTTTTTTTCATGAAAAATAGTGAATAACTCAACAAATATTAAAGTTTTTTTATTTATTGTTTTTTTTTGAGCTTTGTAGTCAAAAATACCTCAAAAGTCCAAAAAACAAAATTATAATTTAAATTATTTTTAAGGCCTAAAAGAATTTTTTTTTAATATTTTCAATCCTCTTCCATGGAAAATGATGAATAACATATATAAAAATTTTTTATTTTTTTTTTTCTTAATGGGCCTTGTAGGCAAAAATACTTTTAAAGTCGATAAAAGATAAAAAACAATGTTTTTTTCACTAGTTTTTCGGCCGACAAACAAAATTTTTTTTTCGATTTTTTCCATGGAAAATGGTAAATAACACAAAAACATTTACATATTTGGGACGGTATTTTACAAACCGAACACTTATCGGTCAACGCATTTTTGATTTGGCTGAAAATTTTTTATGGGTTCTGTATCGAAAAAGAAGAGATACGTATTCGAGGATTTTGAAAAAAAAAATTCTTATTACAAAATAGAGCGAGTTCAAATTTTGAGAATTTTTCGACTTTTGGCTTGGAGACTCACTTTCAAAAATTCATAACTCCAGTTGTGTTAGGCTATAACATGAAATTAATTTCATTGTAAAGGTAAAAATATGAACTTAAATAAAAAATAATTTTTTAAAAAATTACTAACAAATTAATATTGTTATAAGGAATTTAAATGTTTAAATCAATTTTCCAATTGCTCCCACCCTGTCTAAAATTTTTAATGTCAGAATCGTGTTCTACGTAAAATTTCCTATCGAAAACGTTTTTTTTTAATGGGGAAACTATTCTTACTATTAGGAAAAAATTAATTTATGTAGTGCGGCACATCTTATCGGCACGCGGATTCTATTGCACGCCTCATTTTCTTGTTCTATAGTTTCCCCATAAAAAAAAACTATTTTCGTTAAAAAATTTGACGTTAAGCACGATTCTGACATTAAAAATTTGATACCGGGTGGGAGCAATTGTTTAAAATTGATTTAAACATTTAAATTGTTTATAATAATATTAATTTGTTAATAATTTTTTAAAAACTTATTTTTTTATTTAATATCATATTTTAACCTTTACAATGAAATTAATTTCAATTTTATAGCTTTAACACAACCGGAGTTATGAATTTTTGAAAGTGAGTCTCCAAGCCAAAAATCGAAAAATTCTCATAATTTAAGAGAAATAATAGTTTGCCCATTAAAAAAAAATTTCGTTTCCGATAGAAAATTTGACGTAAAATGCGATGGTTCTATTAAAAATTTGATATAGGGTGGGGGAAATTCTTAAAAATCAATTTAAATCATTTAATTGTTTATAACAATACTAAATTGTTAATAATTTTTTAAAAAAAATGTTGTTTTATGATATATGATATTAATATCAATTTTCTAGCTTTAACAGAACCGGAGATATGCATTTTTGAAAGTGAGCTTCCAAGCCAAAAATCACGAAATTCTCAAAATTTGAATTCGCTCTATTTTGAAAAAAAAGGATTTTTTTCAAAATCCTCGAATACGTATCTCTTCTTTTTCTATATAGAACCCATAAAAAAATTTTCAGCCGAATCAAAAATGTGTCGGTCAATATTTGTTAAAATTCGTTCGGTTTGTAAAACACTGTCCCATTTGCAAAAATTAGTGAGGTCATCGTATTCTGCGACTAAAAGTACATAAAAAAAAATTATTATAGCATATTTTAAAATTTCAGTTGATCTTAAAAGCCTCAAAAACTGTATACGGTTCGCTTCATAATTTTGTTAAAACTACCGGTAAAAGCGTTTAGCTTAAAATGGCCATAAAACGAGTAAATAAGTACACCGAAAAAAAAGACCGTACTAAATTTGAAGAACTGCCTTCCTTCGATTTAGTGTAAAAATTTTCCTTAATCTAAGTTATTTTTCCTCATATTGATGAAAATATCGTCTCATTAAGTAATTGAGTCCTTTCAAATGAGTTCATGTTTCATTAAAGCAAGTCAACGCTCTTCCTCAAATATAGAGTTGGTGGTTTTAGTAAAACTTTCCTTTGAAATAGTAAATTTTTCTTTGGGAAGAATTTTTGAGGACAACTTGTTCCTCATTTGAGTAAAAACTTCCTCAATCTAATGGAATGTTTTGTTTAAGGAAAATCGTACTCAGTTTTAGTTAGCTTCTTCAAAAAATTTACTATAACGTAGGAAAATTTTCCTTAATAAATGAGTGGCAACACTCGCTGAAATTAATATCCATTCTTCTCGTAAGTATTCTGTTTTTGTCTATATATTTATAGTTCTCTACTTGTTTTTTAAATAAAAAAATAAAAAAATTAAAAAAAAAAAAAAATTATGTCGACGCCGGGGTTTGAACCGAAGCTTCCCTGATCAGACAATGGCTGTTACATGCGCAGTTTAACAACATCATTTTAGTATATCTTAAAAATGCTGTCGGTGGCTGAGTTGGGTAAGATGAGCGTCTTTGAACAGTAGCATGGCGCTGAGAACACAGGTTCTATTCTCTGATCGGGTGGCGGACAGGTAAAAAAAAAAATTTAAGTTCTTCTTTGAAGTTTTAAAAACGTATTACAATTAAAATAAGAATGACTGACAATAAGTAACCACAACAAATAAGAAAATAGAGGAAATAGAAAGAAAATTAACAATTTTTTTTTTGAAATCAACGAATTTATTTTAAGTAAATTTCTTTCATTTAAGGATACCTTCATCCTTAGAAAAAGTAAAATTTTCCTCAGTTTTATAACCTTGTCCTCACATTGAGTAAACTTTTCCTTATTTCAAAGCAGCTACATTTACTTGTACTATGGAATCCAACTTACTTATTTTGAGGAACCCATGGCTTTAGCTCGTATTGAAGGACATTTTTTCCTTACATTTAGGCATTTTTCCTTAAACGGAGTAAGTTTTTTTTTCGGTGTAGGTATGATTTCACGAATCATGTTTTTGGAATCTCCGGACACTATATAATAATTCTGCCTTGTCAGATTTTGTGGACGTTTTATCGATCTTGATCTTTCTTAAAGCGAATCCACCAATTTCCTAATTTTTTCAAATTTATGCTCATATATGGAATTTCTTCAAGAAGATCCGTCTGATTTTCCGGAGCATGGTTTTTTGATACTTCGGGCCTCAGCAATCATCTCCCGTAGGCCATTTTTGTGGGCATTTTCATCAACCATTTTGCTCGTTCAAGCTTGGTGTGATTTATCTTGAACTATACCAAAAAAAAAGCCGGAATTCTTAAAGTGGACGTAAGACTTTCTGCAATTGAAAAATTTGTTTCCGTGTTACCCAGTCATAAGGGTATTTCCAAAAATGAGAAAGCTGACGAATGTGCCAGAATAGGATCAGAACAACCAGAGAATCAACAAGTGGTAGACCTTAAGATACCATTGGCGGAACTACACTTTCGGATAGTGGATCAAGATAATCAAGAAACAAACGAACAGAACCATAGCTTACCTTGGAACCTTACCACCGGATGCAGAACTTCTCGAATCATGTGGCCTAAATTGAATCTGGGAAGAACGCAATCTCTCCTAAGATTCAGAAGAGGAGAGCTAAGGACTGTTGTAGGAGTACTGACGTGTTATTGGCCCTATGGCCGCCAGATACGGTGCTCCTTTCAGAGATTTCTGCAGGAGCTGCGGAGATGAAGAAGAGGATGAGACGGTTAAACACCTGCTCTGCGAATGCCCCAGTCTAATAAGGAGACGAATCAAATATTTTGGTCCTGCGTTCTTTGTTGGTATTGGGGAACTACTTAGCTGAGCTGGATCTCGCCAGTATCCTCAACTTCACTCTGGCTTCTGGGTGGTTCGCCCCCATTCAATAGGACTTTTTAAAGGAGAAGGAGGGGAACATTTTTTATATATTTGTAGGGTATTACAATGGGCAAACTGCCTCCGAGTGAATCTTGCTATGCAAGCAACCCTTTTAACCTAACTTAACCTACTGAAAGCAGTCATTAATACAAGCTACACTATATTGGAAAAACTTGTTGAAGGGAGTGTCACAGCCCAATATAATAATTAACGTTATTATAAGAGAACGAACAACGTAATCTGTATGAAATTGAAAGTCGCAAATATAATTGCTATAAAGTATCTTATAAGAAAAAGTGGGCGCAATACCTGTAGGCGTGACACCTCAAAAAAACGCTTAATGTTATAGTTAGTGTGCTATGAGAGTAATCTTCATTCAATTAAATGTAGGTGGCTTACTTTAGGTAAAGTATTATATCAGAATTAAAAGCGGACAAAATAACACTAATGGGCGTTGCGCCTCCCTCACTAGTAAAATACCTTAAATGTCATATCTAACGAATATCGTCAGCAGTACTAAAATTTGGTATAAGAATTCTATATATAAAAAGCTATATCTGGATCTCAATCAGGCTGGATTGTACCGCCCTAAATTTAAAGAAAAATTTCAACATGGCTCGCAAATTATACAAGTTTTTGTGATAAAATTTTATTTAACCAAAAGTAGACGGACTTGAACAATAGAACGTATCATTTATCAACTTTTTGATTTTTTTACTCTTTTGAACACTTTCCATATTCTTTTGACCTTTTCAACTTCTTTTTAAGTTGTTTCAACATTCATTGAATTTTGCAGCTTTTTGAACTTTTCCAACTTTCTTTCAACTATTTGAACATTTTTTGTATTTTTTCTACTTCTAAACTTTTTTCGACTTTTTCAGCCTTACCCAACATTTTTCCATGTTTTTTTTTACTCCTTCAATCACTTTTAATTTCAATATTTCTTCGACTTCTTCGCTTTTTCAACCTCTTTAAGCTTTTTTTCGACTTTTTCAGTATCTTTCAAGATAACTGTTTTTAACTGATTCAACCTCTTATTATTTTTTCGTGTTTTTTTGAACCACTATCAAATTTTTACAACATTTTCAATATCTTTTCGACTTCTCAGCCTTTTTCAACTGTTTTAACATTTTTCAACCTCTAATTTTTTCCAACATTTTTCCATTTCAATTCAACTTATTGAACATTTTTCGGTTGGTTAAGACTACCCAAAATATCAAAATAAAATAAAATAGATTGAGTTTATATTAACTGCATACTAATTTGTGGTACTTTTTGTAATGAATGTTTCTAAAAATGTATTCAAAAAGTGGGTGGTCTTGAACAAGTGGGCCTATAAAAGCTAAAGCATTATCGTTGAGAATCGAAGTGAGAATGCATTAAATTTTACAGCAACATATTAAAACCAAAAAAGGGCTTATAATATTTCTAAATTCGGGATATGTTGCTAACTGCACTCATTTCTCCAATCCCTCTTCGTTAAAGTGTTCGGACATTGCCTTTTTCAGACGGCTTTTTCTGACTCTTGTACATAATTGTGGTAAAATTCCTATATAACTCTTGGTATAAAAAGCGTTACATGCACAATTCAATCTATACTTTTGGCAAAGGTCTGGCAACCCTAACTGCTAGCATGATTATTGTTGTAGTACTAGTATTGCATATTATTAACAACAAAAATCTGCACTAACAACAGCTGCTCTGGTGCCACAAAAAGTTAATCAAGCAACATTCCTGATTACCCCGTTCTATGATGCTTCACTATAATGAAACTATACTTTTCAATTATGCTGGGGTGGATGGTTGGCGAAAGCTGAGAAATGAGGTGTCGTTTGTATTGCTACAAATGACACAACTTAAAAATTTTCTCGGGATTTGTCCAAATCATTTTTAGAATTAGTAGTCGAAATCATTTAAGATTTTGCGACAATGAATATAGCGAGCGCTCACTGCAATGTTTCACATTCCATTACTATTTTGTTGTTGTTGTTGTTGTTGCTGGTCTTAATCATGGAAATACCCGATTCTTTGGCTCATGAAAATCGCAAAGAATGTCAATGCGATAAAGTGACTCAAGGGACTTTGCACTGTGGAAAGAGTTGTATTAAATTAAATTTGTTGAGAACATTCCCAACGGTGTTTTGTTTTGAAAAATAGAATGTTTAGACAACAATTTTGAATGGAAATTTTCAAAATTAGCTATTTACATATGCACCGAAAAAAAAGACCGTACTAAATTTGAAGAGCTGCCTTCCTCCGATTTAGTGAAAAAAATTTTCCTTAATCTAAGTTATTTTTCCTCATATTGATCAAAATATCGTCTCATTTAGTAATTGAGTCCTTTGAAATGAGTTCATGTTTCATTAAAGCAAGTCAACGCTCTTCCTCAAATATAGAGTTTGTGGTTTTAGTAAAACTTTCCTTTGAAATAGTAAATTTTTCTTTGGGAAGAATTTTTGAGGACAACTTGTTCCTCATTTGAGTAAAAACTTCCTCAATCTAATGGAATGTTTTGTTTAAGGAAAATCGTACTCAGTTTTAGTTAGTTTCTTCAAAAAATTTACTATAACATAGGAAAACTTTCCTTAATAAATGAGTGGCAACACTCGCTGCTTTACTCGCTGAAATTAATATCTATTCTTCTCGTAAGTATTCTGTTTTTGCCTATATATTTATAGTTCTCTACTTGTTTTTTAAATAAAAAAATGAAAAAAATTAAAAAAAAAAAATTATGTCGTCGCCGGGATTTGAACCGAAGCTTTCCTGATCAGACAATGGTTGTTACATGCGCAGTTTAACAACATCATTTTAGTATGTCTTTACTTGTACTAAGGAATCCAATTTACTTATTTGAGGAACCCATGGCTTTAGCTCGTATTGAAATACATTTTTTCCTTACATTTAGGCATTTTTCCGTAAACGGATTAAGTTTTTTTTTCGGTGTGTGAAGTTACCATTATTTTTAGTACATAGTAATATTTGGTTTTGTCAATCTATAATAGTTTTTACGATATGAGTAAGAGCTCTCAGAATCAGAAAATCAACAGATCACACTGATTTCGAGCCAGGAAGCAATTGTCTGGAGTTCTTTAAGAAAAACATATAGATTCCCGCTAAAATTTGTGAATTGGGCAGGCAGCAAACATATCGATGGCATATTCTTTCTAAAGTTTTTAGAAAAAACAACAGAAAATTTCTTAAATATTTTAGAAATACTTAAACATCAAAGTAATTTACCCGATTTGTTCCACTGTTTCAGCTTTTAATCGACAAACGACTCAAGTTATTGAAGCGCATTGAATGAAGCAGTGATTTGTTTTTGTTGCAGTTGCTGTCGTTATTTTTATTGCTGCCACTACTTCTTTTGTATTGCCGCTGATGCTACTGGTGCTGCTGCTGATTAATCTGCAGATGAATGGATTATTTTTGGCTTAAATCAGAAGTAGCAGCAGCAATGGCAGCAGCAGCTAACGCACAATACATGCGTTTTTGCTTTTCTCACTACACTGGCTGTTGCCAATGCTGTTCCATTGCTGTTGATGCTGCTGCTGTTGTTGGTGCCAGGATAACATCAGCTGAACCAACGCTTTAACATTCACGAGTTAATTGTTTTTGCTGTTGTTGCTCTTTTACTTAATTTTAATTACAATTTCAGCTACAAATAAGAACTTTTACTCCACATTGAAAATGTTAAATGATTCGATACAAAGCATTTGTCGCTATTTATGAGTAGGATTTTTGTTAAAAGATGAAGTTAATTAGTAACTTTAATTGCTTACAAGTAAGACAAATTCTTCATTGAATTAATGTAGTTGAAGAGAGTGCATTGTACGAATCGTAAATGTATAGTTTTCGAAACTTTAGATTAAAATGCCATTTTGCTTAATTATTTTACATTACTCTGGATTTCTTAAATAAATTTTTTTTTGATAGATAAAGAGTGAAAGAAAAGTTTATTCATTTGCCTTACGTAATATATAATTTTGATTAAGAAAAATCTCTGTACGCGGGCCAACCGTTCGCTACCTGCTATAAAGTCTGTATAACCTAAAATACTGTCTATATCTTTACAAAAATTTAACAGTATATTCTCAAAAGATTGTACTTTCGAAATATTAAAAAATAGCAAAATCGTTTTGTCTAAAATTCTAGACCACCGGGTGGCCTTAAACATCGCGGATGTGATTGGTTTGTTGGTGTATACCTATTCCTTCAAGTGCCCCTATATACAGAAACGGGAGCCAGTCGATATCACCATTTTTGACATTCTTCCATCGTAACACGAGCTGTGTGTGATGTGGCACCGTCTTGGTAGAACCACATGCTCTGTAAGCCCTCTGTAATTCAATTCAGGCACTCAAAAGTTTTTCAGAATGTCCCGATAGCGGTCACCAGTAACTGTTGCAGAATTACCTCAAGCATCCTCAAAGAAACATGTATTGTCAAATGATGCTGCCGCACAATGATTCGTCTCCAAAAAGCAAACCGACTTTCGCATATATCCAGATCATTAAGCATTATTATGACACACTACAGTGTGATAGTATTTTCGGTACATCTTTACTTCTTTCAGTACATTTGAATCCTGAAAAATCGTCGTCGGTACATTCGATAAGTTTGCAGTACATTTTCGATACATTTGGACAATTTTTATACCCTACACAGAGGGTATATTCAAAGTGAATATACCTTGTCATTCCGTCTGTCTGTCTGTTTGTCTGTTGAAATTATGTTTGCGGGAAAACTAAGCAAGCTAATTCAATGGAATTTGGCACACAGGTCACACCTTCTTGCAAGCTGCTAGCATATAAAAATGGGCGAAATCGGGTCACGACCACGCCTACCGCCCATACTCTATGTAAATATACCTCAGTCCATTTTGAAAAAAGTTGCTGCGTTTTGATGGAACTTTGTGATTTGGCGAACATGTGAACAAAATTAAGATTGAGCTAGGTTTTAAATTTTCAAAGGCTCTTAAAGAGGCGTGGCACAGCCATAAATTTTAACTTTTATAACGCCAGAACTCGTAAACCGTGCAAGATATTATGATGAAATTTCGTACACGGATATAGATCATATATATCTTGAATTGCGTTTAAAGTGGGCGGAATTGAAAAAGTAGGCGTGGCACTTTTAACAATTAAAAATTATGATTTCGAATAATATAAAATTGGCACATTCGATTTTCATAAAAATTTTAGGGATGATACTACTGCAGTCATCAATACAAGTTTTTTATCAGTTTACTGGAAAAACACGTTGAAGGGCGTGGCACATCCCACAATATTTATAAACGTTATAATTAGAGAACTAACAGCGTAATCGTAATGAAATTTAGTATGGCAGATGCACTTGCTAAAAGGTATCTTCTTACGAAAATTTGGCACAAAAGAACTGGTGGGCGTGGCACCTCCCATATAAGCAAAACACGTTTAATGCTATAGTGTGCAATGAGAGTAATCTTCATAAAATTTGGTGCATAGATGTCAATTATTATAATCTATAAAATTAAATAAATTTTGAAGGGATTTCATTAGTGGGCGTGACACCTCCCATATTAACATAAAGTTGGAAGTGATATTTTAAGAGAACTATTGCAGCAATTGGCATGAAATTTGATGAAGGTGGTTAACTTGCTATAAGGTATGTCAGCATCTGAAGCGGGCAAAATAGCACCAGTAGGCGTGGCACCTCCCTTACAAGTAAAATACCTTAAGTGGCATATTTATCGAAATATATGAGCAATCATGCTGAAATTTGGTGAAAGAGGTTTGTTTATGGAAAGCTATTTCAGGATCAAGATCAGTCTCCATTGTATCAGTGGGTGTGTCACCGCCCTAAATTTTAAAGTTAATTAAGGCATATATCGCAAACTATACAAGCTATTTTGCTAAAATTTGGTATGTGGATGTCAATGACGAATATAATTTATTGAACCAAAAGTAGGCGGAATTGGAGAAGTGGGCGTGGCATATTTGGTTTTCTGCATTTCCATTCTATTTTTTTCAACATTTTCGACATTCTTTTGACTTTTCCAACTTTTTAACTTTTCCCAACATATTCCCTATGTATATTTTCCACTTTTTCAACCTCTTTCAACTGTATTCGACATTTTCTTTATTTTTTCGACTTTTTCATGAGTTTTGAATTCTTTCAATATTTTTCAATTTCTTGCAACTTTTTTTAAGTTTTTTAACCACTTTCAACATTTTCCACATTTTTACGACTTTTTCAATTTCTTTTAACTTTCTGCAATAGTTTCCATATATTTTAGATTTTTTGAGTTTTTTTCAACTGTTTCAACACTTTTCAACCTCTTTGAAACTTAATACATTATTTTCGATCTCTTCAACCTTTTCAACGTCTTTTTAACATATATATGGAAAGTGCTTTTAGTGCAGGGTAGGGTATGTGAGTTCCGGCCTGGCCGAAGATAACACCTTTACTAGTCAATAATTACCTTCTTTTTTTAGTAAATCAAAATAAAATAATTATTAAAAAATTACATTTAATAATGTTTGAGCTTACCTTGCTCAGTATTCAGTATAAATGTATTACAATAATATAACATTTTTCTGAAATATTTTTAACATAAACATACATATTTAATTATAGTTTCAATTTTATAGATCTCCACTATTTGGATCATTAAAATATTGCAAATAGTTTTTAAAATCATAAAAATTACTAAAATTTTGAGTCAATGCACTTTTAAACTGAACGCGATCAGTTTATTGGTCCTATAGGTCTATATTTACTAAAATGTATAAGGTACTATACTACTTATTACCAATATTGTAAGACATGCAAAATTCTTTATCCTACAACATAATCTCATTTAAAACTTTTGTAAAAGAAATTATATGCCGTGAGGTTGGGCAAAACTGTAAAGGTATAAAGTGTAACAACCCTACAAACTACTTACTTTAAGGCACACATACATATGTATAATGTGAGACCGTATCTATTCGGCTGTAAAATATTGTATTTTGAATTCAAAAATTTTGTCACGTGTTCAACTTTTTAAAGTAAAAAAGAAAAAAATTCCCACAGTTTACAATACGAACTCATTCTTATGGCTTACATACTGCACATACCCTCTATTGGTAACTATTAAGGAATATTTGAAGAAAAAAAGAAACCAATGACTTTTCGTTTCGCCACGGCAACTCTCATCGTCGTCTCATGTGTCATAAAAGCATCATCAACTTTAAATCTTTCAAAATTCGACTTTCAACTTTGTAAGCCCTGTAAAGCGCGAATTATAGTGCAAAAGTGTAAAGGTTGACTTCATCACCGCAATACTTGGTCGTCCAGCAAAACGTAAAACGTGCTGTGAATTAATTCGCCACCTGCTAATATGGTCATAAAAATTGCAATTCTAAGTTCTAAAGATGTTCTCAAGATGTTGAAGCAGCAGCAAAAGCACCAATGAACCGATTATCAATTGAGGCATAAAAAATGAACAACCCCAACCATTTTTATTTTTTTCATCTTATGTTACGCTTGGCTTAGTCTGGCATAGACCAGCATGAAATGACGAAACCGATTTGGATAATTTTTCATTTTATTTTTTTAATTTTTATCAATGACTAACGTATTGTTGCAGAGTGGCTGCGTGTGTCACGCTTTGTCTACGCGTGCTGAGCGACCTTTCTTCTTTATTTTTTAACACTAGATACACCACAATGGTTTCAATTTTATAAATTTTGTGTCAAATTTAATAAATTATTATTTTTAATTTAGTTGCAGTTTAACAAATTTATTTTATTAGAACAGAACTTAGATCTTGTTATATCAAAATGAATATCGAATAAATTGATATGATTCCTTAATGATATTAATTCATTAATTCTATACGATTCTAGGCAAGCACTTTTCTTTCAATTACCCTTATCCAGAGAAATCGCTTACTGTAGGCACGTCCATCTAAAAATACTCGCATCATTTGTGCTGAGTTAAAGTTACCTCAAATATAGTTTTGCGATTTCTTATTTGACCATTTTGATGCCATTTCATATATCGAAACGCTCTTTATTGGTCTATGTAATCAAAATTGCTATATCTTTGATAAATCTAGAGATAACATATTTTATTTCGATAATTTTTAAGCTTTTTGCTTCCTTCATCTGTTTTAGTGCTACAATTTTGAGCTGACAAGTTAACTAAAAGATCCTACATGTGAGGCCAAAATATTTCCCCTTTCTACTTTAATCCATAGCTGTGGACATATGCATGCTTAAAGTTCCAGCGGTAGCAATGTATGGTGCGGTTGTTCGAAAAGCTCTCGGAATTAAAATTAAAAACCCAATTTATAGTTTTTAAAATGATTACATTTTTCAGTATGGCTTTTCTCAAAGATCTTCCTCCTATCACTGTAGTAGTTTTCTGGAAGATCTGCAAAATACTATGACAGCTATTACTTATTTGTTTGATGTAAATCGTTTTCGACGAAAGAAGTTTTTGAGGCGTGAAAAGAGCTAGAAGTCAGAGGACGAAAAATCTGGTAAATATGGCGGATGTTGTAACATTCATCGTACTTGAAATCATTGATTTTAGCAATGGTTTTTCGAATCACATTCGAATGTGTTTTTGTTGCATTGTCAGCGTATGCGCCACCCACTCACAGTGGATTTTTGTGGCCATAAATAGGATGAATTTGAAAGTGCTCGGGATTGAAAAAATTTTTAAATCAATCGTCAGAGAATACTTAGGGACTGAAAAAGAAACTATGAAAGTTTTAAATTTGTTTTGAGTTTAGTGACACAGTGGGCTTAAAGGTAAACTTTGGAGAACAAAAATATTCTATGAGACTTTTTATAAAAGCAATTGTAAGATAAAGCGCTCTAGTTAACTTGTTTGAAACAAAATGCTATAATGTAGCATATTGCCGGAACGTACATTGTTTCCACTTTATAAAAATCAATTTAATTTTCTTTTATCGCCTTTATATGAATTGTACGGATTTTTCAAAAATTGAACTGAAAAATGATAAAAGTGGAAAATTTGCAAACTTTGACAGAAAAAAAAATATATCTGCGGATTTCGGAAATTTTTTTATATGTAATGTGAGAAAGTATGGTTAGCTAAAAGACAAAAATTCAGCTGCTTTTTTTCACAATTATTTTTATCAAGTTTTTCCTAATGTATTGTAGTTTTAGGAGGAACAAAAAATACTGACTTTTATGAAATGCTCTTATTAATTTATTTTTATTGAAATATACCAAAATTGCATATTGGCATAAAGTTCATAGGTCATACTTTTCAAAAAATGTTTGCTTGAGCTTCTGTATTCTATGTGTGAATTATGCTGACTTTTTTAAAATTAGGGCTGAAAAGGTCATAATTGAGAAAATTGGCAAACTTTGACAAAAAAAAAAATAGTATAGCCCCGGATTTCGGAAATTTTTTAATATGTAATGTTAGGAAGTATGCTTAACCAAAATCCAAGGTTTCAGCTGCTTTTTTTCAGAACTTTTTTTCTACTTTTCTTTTTCTACCGCAACATTTGAAGGAAAAAATATTTTTATTTCTTCACATTTTGCAAAGCTTTACAATAATTTTATTGATTGTAAAAGCTTACAGTATGAAATAAGATGCTTAAATTTTGAAAGAAGTTCATTTTAGTAGAGGGGAACTGAAAAGGGATATCTTTTCTCTTTCTATCCCCCTTGGGGTTCACCCTATTTATACCTAAATATAACGTAGTGAAGGTATGACAGATGCAGCATATGGAGCTTAATGGTCCGATTATGAAAATTTTTATTATTATCATAATTTTTTTTATTATTATTATTTTTATTATTATTATTGTATATTTATTTTCCTGTAAATACAAATATAAATTTCAAGACTCTAACGCTATTACTACTGTTAATGGTCACCTTTTTTGGTTTTTCTCTAATTACTTGAAAACTATAAAAGATATTGCAAAATTAGTAACATTTTTGGAATTAGCATTGCCAAGTTCAAAGGAATTGATACCCATTTTGAAAAAATGTCTCAACCACATCCCAACTTTGTAGGGAGGTAGGCGTGTCCTTGAACCGATTTTTTTATATTCATAAGTTTTTGTTATTTTAACCCAAAAAATGTCTGTGCCAAATTTCAAGACTTTAGTGCTATTACTACCTACACGGTTAGAAATTTTGGATTAAATTTTAATACTTTTGGGCTTACATATATGACTACATCAGAATTGTATTAAAATTTAATACTGCCTAAATATTAAAATTCATTTTTAATACTTTTTTGTATTAAAATTTAATACTCGTTTTTATTAAGATTTAAAAAAATTTTTTCATATCGAATGGAATTCGAACCGGTTTCCTTGTGAATTCAATTGATGCACGCGCAGCTTAACGACATCAGCCACCGTAGTGTTATTTATTGGTTGGTTAAAAGTTTATTTATATTGACAACAACATAAAATGAAAGTTCAATATTGAAGTATTAAAATATAATACAGCATGGTTTAAAATTCGAATATAATACTTATACATTAAAATTCAATACAAAATTTGTTAGAAAATTTTGTAATCTATTGAAAAGTATTAAATTTAATCAAAATTGTATTAAAAATCCTTGTAATATTTCGCTTGTATTAAAATTTAATCCAAGATTTCTAACCGTGTACTGTTAATGGTCACCTTTTTTGGTTTTTCACTAATAACTTGAAAACTGTAAAAGATATTGCAAAATTAGTAACATTTTTGGAATCAGCATTGCCAAGTTAAAGAAAATTGATACCCATTTTGAAAAAAAAGTATCAACTACATCCCAACTTTGTATGGGAGGTAGGCGTATCCGTAGACCGATTTTACTCATGTTTTCAAATTTTTCCTATTTCTGCATTTGAAACATCCTTTCCAAATTTTAAGAGGGTAGCGCAATTATTACTATTTATGGCCGCCGTTCCATACAAATCCATCCACTGTGCCACGGTGCATATAGCTTTCTGAAATTCAAAACTTCACTTGAAATATTGCTCACTATGCTTATTGAAATGCCTTATGCACTCAATTTCTCTCGGTCCATCCACGACCATCCTTTTTTAACAATTGCTGGTTGATGTAGTTTTTGGACGTTCTTCACGTGAATCGTCTTCAAGGCTTGAACGACCACTTCACTATGTAGGTTGGGTTAGATGAAAGTGGTAGCTAAGCAAACAGTATTGAAGCCATAAGTAACACTGATTGTGTCGCTTTAATACCATATGACGTGACTCAGTGAATTGATGGATGTTAATATTGCTATATCCAGTTAGCTTTATTAAGGTAGTAGAGCAGAGATCTGATTTCAACTTCAGCAAATTAGCTGAGGTCATTGAAGAAAGTTTACCAATACATCTTAGCCTGATTCTTGCTAGCGCTGGACAGCTGCAAAGAAGAAGAGTGATTTATTCTCATTTGCATCCAAGCAACTCCGGCAGAAGGAATTGAATAGTAAACATAATCTTTAAGCATACTTGCTGTTAGCCCAGTGTCCAGTACAGGTTGTTGTGATTCTTGAGATGTAAAACCGGCTCGTAGACAGTTCTCAGTATATTATTCGAGGTTTTTTTAAGAGACGAACTACGTCTTGCTAATTCGTCCGCCCTTCCATTTTCCTCATTGTTCCTATTGCCTTAAACCGATATGAGAGTAATGTCAAATTGGAGTCTTAGCGTGGCAAGTTCTTTTCTGCATTGTTCTACTACCTTCGATCTTATATGTGCCGAGCTCAACGCCTTAATTGCGGCTTGGGTATCGGAATGAATTTCTATCTTTTTCCCTGAATTAATACAGCCCACTAATCACTTGCTACAAGAATGGCAAAAGCTTCAGCCTGGAAAAAGCTAGCTGAATCAGCTAAATGGAAAGATTGAGGATTGCTGGATCTTTAGACTGGACTCATGTGCCTACTCCACAGTCCATCTTAGACCCATCGGTGAATATAGTGGTTCCAAAATTTAAGTTGAGAGTTCACCTGAAAATTTTCTCAAAGCTTTTGCTGAAAACAAACCATATGGGCTTTTAGGTAGCGCTAAGGAATGGTTGAATTGCGGTTTAAAAAGCGATGTATATGGCAGTGCTCAATAACCTAAATAAAGTCAAACCTCATGTTGTAGAGAATTGAACCAAGAACTTTGCATTGACGGACTGTTTACTAAAGACATACGGAACATAGGACTTGACTTGAGTAAGAAAAACAACTAGAAATATTACGCTACAAAGCTTTTGCTCATTAATATTTACAAAAAATAAACTGTCCTCTAAGCCAGGGGTTCTTAAACTTATGTAGTCCGCGGACCCCTTATCGAGCTAAATTTTTTTTGCGGACCCATTCCCAACCCTAGACATTTGACATCGTTCATAAGCTTAATTTCTGGCTCAATAATGACAAAGACACTCAGGCCGTTCGGTTTTCACCCGGACAGTCTGGTTTTTGAAAGCTTTGTCCGATTATCAAACTCACCCAGATAGGCATAAAATGTCCGATCATCTGACGAGGTTAAGGAACGAAGTAGTTTTACTTTGCTTGTTTTCCGGTTTTTAAAGGTCTTTCCAATACTATTTCCGTTTTTTGAAGGTCCAAAATAGATATTGATACTGATACCATATATCTCTGTATTTTAACAAATCTTACGCATTTATAGAGGCAAACATTTTTTATTAGGATTTTCATGTAATTAAAAAACAAAATGAATAAAAATTGTGAAAAGTAAAAGAATTAAAAAATTTACAAGTCAACATATGTACATTAAACTCAAATATTAAGACAAATATTTTGTTGTCAAAATAAAGCTAAGAAAATATGTAAGTTATGTTTTTTTTCATAGCTTTTTTAATAAATAATAATAAAGCTTAAAATGAAAATTAATTGAACATAAAATTAAAATGAAAATTATTTTTTTGTTGACTATTTGTTATTTTATATGCGAAATTTTTGTTATATTTTCTTCTGTAGAAGTTTTTACTTAATGAGATGAATGATGTTTTCTCGAAACCAAATCCACAAAATCGGGCTCTATATTCGAAATTTTTATCCTCAGGTCTGCTTCTACACTAAGCTTGTTTCTATACTTTGATTTTATATATAATAGTACCGAAAAAGTCTGTTCACACAAATAAGTTGTGCAAAACGGAATCAAGTTTTGGAGAGCCTTATTTGCAAGTGCAGGGTAATCGGATTTTAGGAGTAACCAAAAGTTAGTTAGTTCAATTTTATTGAACTTAAGTTTCAAAGCCGTATCGCAAGAGATATCCACGAGCATATCTTGCTGTAATGTCGATAATTTCTTAGCATTACTAACATCTGTGTTGAATGGATCCCTGATCCAGTCATTGCCAGAATCAGGACAGGGAAAATATTTTCGGAAGCTGCTTTTTAAAGTCATTAAATGTTCGACAAACAGGAGCCGCGTTTCATTGTCAAGCTCTTTATTAGAAACTTCTATAAAATCGCTGAGTGTTGGAAAAGACTCATATACACACTTTTGAATGCGTTTTGACCATAATTCGATTTTTTCTATAATCGCTTCTATTTTATCTTCAACTTTAAATTTATTTACAGCTGCATCTTGTAGGCTCAAATTCAGCTCATTCAAATAACAAAAAATATCAGTCAAGTAAGCAACCTTAGCTAACCAGAGAAAATCATTAAAACATTCTTTCAGTTCAAATTGCGTATCCATTAAAAATAATCTTATTTCGTCACGAAGTTCAAAAAGGCGACTGAGTACTTTCCCACGTGACAACCAACGTACTTCTGTGTGTAATAATAGTTGTTTATGTTGACTCCCCAGCTCCTCGCACAAAACTTTGAAAACACGGGAATTAAGTGGGCGAGCCGTAATGAAATTGACAACTTTAACGACTTCATCCAATATTTTTTTCAAATCTGTTGACATATTTTTAGATGCTAACGATTCCCTGTGTACGCAGCAATGGTTCCAAACGACTTGAGGTGCTATACCTTTAATAAGAGCAATCAACCCAGTTCTTCTTCCTGACATTGCACGAGCACCGTCAGTGCAAATCTCAACACATTTTGACCACTGGATTCCATTTTCGGTTATAAAATGATTCAAAGTATTAAATATGGCGTTAGCTGTAGTACACGATGGTAGAGAATCACAAAATAACAAATCCTCTTTTATTTTAAATTCAAATTCATATCTAATAAATGCTAACAAATTAGCATTATTAGAGACATCGGTACTCTCATCTAATTGTAGTGAGTAATATTGACTTTTAAGCACTCTTGAAATTAATTGCTCTTTTATATTGCAAGACATATCTTCAATTCTATTCTTGACCGTATCTTTTGATAAGGAAATCAAATTTAAATCTTTTGCAGCTTTAGCCCCCAACATTGTATTTGATATTGCTTTTGCAGCAGGAAGAATTAGTTGTTCTGCTATATTGTGGGGTTTTCCAGCTTTTGCTACTATGTAGTAGGGATACTTCATATGATGCTTTTACTGCTTTTTTATTGATCCTTCCAGTTGCGGTATTTTGAATAAGACTTTGACTGGAAACAAGTTCTTGTTTTTTGATATTAAAGAAATCGACAGACTTACTAATGTGCTCGCTATGCTTTGTTTCCAAATGACGTCGGAGTTTGGCGGGTTTCATGCATTCATTTGATAAACTTTCGCGACATAACAAACATAAAGGTCTTTCTACATCTTCTTTGCTTACAGAAGTAAATCCAAATGATAAATACTCATCACAGTACTTTCTAGTTTTACGTTTCTTGAAGGAGGTTGATGGTCCCTCATCTGAATCGCTTTCACCTACATCTTGTTTGAGTATAGATCCTGTTTTTAGCCAACGATCCATTTTAAGACTCAAATTCTGAATTAAAGTATAACTACAAAAATATAAATGACGAATAGCGTTTTTAAAATATATAATACAAAATAGAGTTGGGTCAAATACTTTTTAAAAGGATTTAATATGATGTATGTAACAGCTCCAGCCAGGAAAATTGAACTCGTAGTTGGGAGAAGTAATCGGAAATTAATCACAACTGAAGACACCACACGTACGTGTATGTAACACACAGCACACAGAAATGAAATAAAAATATATTTCTTGAATCGAAACGCGGAAAAATTGTACTATTCAAAAACTCAAAATTTGAAAATCAACGCGTACTTTGTTTTTTTAGAGTTAGATGCTGGGCATCTTGGGTTTGAACAAAAGTAAATGTACACTTTGTTTTTTAAAAATATAGTATATGCAATCATTTAAAAACTCATGGCCATTTAGAATTTTTTTGTAAATGAATTATTTGAATAAAGCGAACAGTTTGATGATATAAAATTATTGATGTCAAAATTGTTTCGCGGACCCCTGGAATGGCTTCGCGGATCACCAGGGGTCCGCGGACCATAGTTTAAGAATCGCTGCTCTAAGCGATTGCATTTTCTAGTGTTAATAATAACTTAACTATTTTCTTGCAAAAAAAAAGTGTATCATCATTTAAATTCTAATGATGTTTAACCTTTACGTTTCAGCACAATTCATGAGTGAATTTGAGATATTTATTGCTTTTTATACTTTGTGGAAAGGATTATCATATGACGAGCTAACTTATTGGCCAACGATGATTCAATCGAATTTATTGATATTTAAAAAATATGCTCATATTTTAAAAAAGGTTCATGGAAATACATAACACAATTCAAATATACAAGTGTGCTCATTCTCATTCTCTCCACCACCCATTTACACCGAATTGACAAGACAAAGTAATGTAAATTAAATCCAATTTAACGTGGACCACTGATAAGCGGTCATGCAGATGGTGAATTTTTTTTTTTTTTTTTTGTTCTCATTTTTGAACACAATTTGATTTATCTGGCGAAGCTCGTATCTCTACTATTTACATACCTAATTCTTCCCATCGCTACCAAATTTGTTAGATATAAAGAAAAACGCAAAATTATTTGTGAAAGTATAAAGGATAAGAATAACCTGTAGTAGAAAATGCAAAAAAAAACAACAGCATTTACGGGCAGACAGCATATTGTCAGATAAAATAGGATTTTTCTCATCTGCTTCAATTTCGATTTTACTAATACCTTTTAGACGCGTTGGTTCTTGTACTGGTTTGCAAAAAGTTAAGTTGCCACTGCGAAGTAGTCAAAGAACATCAAGGCGGATTTGGAAAAATTGAATGAACAACTTAAGATGCATTCACTTAGGATAAACAATTTAGTTACAGTGGAGCAAAACTCTTTATGGCAATATTTTGTAATGCGATCAGAGTGTTTGTTAATATTGTATCCTCAATATTCGATATTGCGAGTTTTGAAAGTACGCGGTCATTTAACATGGCACAAAGCTATGTATCGAAAGCAGATTGTGATCCTTGGTATCTGTAGTCAATAGAAATGTTAAAAAGGAGAAGCTTTTGTGTTTGATGATTCACTCTTAAACTTAAATCATTTATTTTTAATGCAAAAGCCAATGCATATTACATCTCTTGTTTAGTTACTAAGTCTTCCTTAGAGGTAGCTCTGAAAATAATTGAAACTTGGTGTGTTAGCAAAGGTGCGTCAATCAAACTAAATCGAATTGGCTCTGTCTACACTGTAACTATCCAGCTTTCTCAGATGAGCAATACAAGTTGGTATTTGGCAAGACTTTGAGGTTTGTGGCATTTGGACTTACAATGATCAAACTCATAATGAATGACCCATGTATGAATTATATGGTAAAGCAATATTTATCTAGAGTTTGTTAGATTGTGCTTATCAGATTTGGACAGTGAAAAGTAAAATATTGTTCGTAAGCATTTTTTATAACGTCTGGCTCTGCTTCAGATGTATTGAATATTCTACAGACTGCTATCTATGTCTGTTGTCAAGGCACCCCTCGACATAATAACAGTCATAGCTGATTTGAGGCAACATTTTGATTTGCACATATCTTAAGGCTCCAGAGTGAATCACATCAAAACTCAAGTGAAGAGTGAAGCACCATAGCAACTATTCTGATACATCCAAAACAGACTATGGGTCAGATTCTTTAGCTTATGGACCAATAGATGATGTAATTAAGGTGATAGAGTTATATGGATTATGTATATGGAAAAGAAGTTTATTTGCGATTATAATGATAGCCAGGTAGCAGTTAATATCCCGTCAAACTCACAACAAAATTGGTGATAATTTGAATTGGCTATAATTTGAAACTTAATTTCATAGAACTTACTGATGTATTGCTCCCGCAAGATAGAATTAATTTTGAGGAAATTTTCTTTGCGTAACGCCTGCAACTAATAAATGTGTCAAGACAGTGCTTCTCGTACTAAGGAAATAAAATTTTGTCTTTTCCCGAATCTAGTGCTGTACCATATAGTAAAGTGTTAAGATCTGATGTCGTAAGTTACTGAAAGATGAAACGAATGTATTCATCTCTTCGGTAAGAATATGAATGTTGATCTGAATAATTCAAAAGCATTTAATTGCACATGACATCGGTGATTCTTTCGCTGAATTCGACGGTAGACGGCTTCATATCACATGCATACTCTATCAATGTTGGAATTCTCTAGAGTTTTTCCCCCGATCTCAAAAATTCAACACCGGCTTCGCGGTGGATCAGTCTAGAAATTAGCCGTTTGCAGCTCCTTTAAAAAAATTATGGAGCGTTGAAATTTCTGGTAAAATTCGATGGCGCAGGACGCCCTCTTACCCCTATTCTTATGTAAAATTACTGTGGCTAGCAAACTACGTGTTGGATGTTTTAAAGACTGATCCGCGAAGCCAGTATTGGATTTTTGGGAGTTTTAAATCCTAAGCTGTTGGATATATTATAAAAATTTTTTGACGACTAAATCTAACGGAACATAAAAATTTTTCAAGGGGTGACCGATGGCTAAATCCAACAAAATTATGTCCAGAGTACCCTTTGTAAGCTACCCCCACAACGCCCACCTCCTGTAACAATGGGGACAAAAAGTACGTAATTACCTTCGCCAGATGAGTACCAAAGTATGCAGATGACAATGAAATTTTTCAAAACACTTGAAAAAATTTACTCTTGCCGACCAATTATTCGGATTAACTGACCAATTATGACCAATTTGTGACCTATTAGATGCACTTTTTTTATCAAAATTCGCCAGTTGCGGTGCTAGCGGAGTGGAACCCTACGCAAACCCCTATTTCCATTGTTTTTCCAACATGAGATAATCTTACTTTAGGCAGATAATGGTGAGTGGATTCGATCAATTCAATTCTATAGAATTTAGTTAATTTTATTAGAATTTTTTCGGTGAAGATATATTATACTCTTGCGACTTAGTCTTAAATTCCTGAAATTGAAAAGGCTATGTGCCATATAATAGGCAATACTGTTCACTTCAAAAAAAAATCAGATGAATATACGTAGGGAGTTTAAAATTTGTATCGTAGGTAAGCGATGGAAACAGACAGACAGACGCAAATAGTTAAATTTACTACGGAAATCATTTGGTGTTACATGGCGATATTTTTCATATAATGGGTTATGTCGTGATCAGGCCCGGATTTACCATACAGGCACAGTAAGCACGTGCCTAGGGCGGCAAATATTGGCAGAAACTTTGAAAAATTTTTTTTTTCGTATAGATTAGCGTCTGATCAAAATGATCATAAATTTATAATAAAAAATACATATTGCATTGAATTATAAATATAGCTCTTACGCAGAAATCATTAAAAAAATCTCAAAAAAAAACCAAAAATATTGTATTGTGCTCTAGAAACATAAGTAGGAAATCAATAAAAGGCGCATTTTATTGATTAAAAAAATTTTCGTACAAAATTATTTCACAATTGAAGAAGTTTTGAGGGGGGGGGGGGGGGGGGCTGCAATTTTTCATCTGCCTAAGGACTGCAAATTTCTAAATCCGGGCCAGGTCGTGATATGAAAAATGAGTTACTACCACGTATGCCACGAGTTATGTCACTTAATAGAATATAAATACACTTCTTTTGTCTAAACAAATAGCACAGCCTTGGAGTAATACTTAGCTTTATGTACATATAACTTTTTCCAAAGAGTCACCTAGATACATGCATTGATTCCATCACTACTCATGTATCATATTAATATCATCCCATTTTCCTTTCACCGAAACTTAACATCGTGATAATTCGAACTTTGGCCTCATAACTGAGATGTGGAACAATCTCACTGTAAGTGTTTTATTCTGACACTGACAGCAGTCAATTGTATTTAAAATAAACGTATTCACTCTACTTCATCTAGTTATCCCCCTTATCTTATATCTTCTATTATTACAAACCAATACGCCACGTTGGGTGTTGAGCTTCGAAAAATATTGTTTTCCTTAAAAAAAAAATGCATGAAATTGGGACATTTGCGTAATAAAAAGTCTGGGCTAGATTGTGGCTTAAAACTTTCACAAATTGTCTCTATTATTTAACCAATTTCTACTTAAAGTCGATCAAAGTTTTTATCGATCAGTTGCTTGAGAATATTTTGAACGACATTATTGTAGCCGCCAGATCGTCTACGTGATGTTTTTGTTATCGCGTCTCACACTGTGTTTAGTATTCATCTACAAACTTTCAACCGATCCGATATAAGAGCTCAACTATTAACAAACATTGAAGTGTGAAAATCTTTTGAAGGCTTTCCATCGGTGATTTTTCTACTAATGAGGTAAACACCCCATAGTTTCTTTCAGAGCTGCGTTGCACTACATTGGCATAGTTTGAAATGATTATAAAAATTCAACAAAATTAAAGTGATCCTTAATCTTTCTCTGGCATGTCGTTCAGTGAAATAATTACAGCTCTTCGAAGGTGAAGGCATACTATCATGAGATGGTGAATTTGAGCAGTACCATTGACTTTGATTAAATGTTATATGGAAAATTTACAATGAATGTACCTTTCTAATGTATTTAAATCCAGCCCACAATAATTACAGAGAAACCTTAAAAATGGAAACTTACTGAAAAACAAAATAAAGTCGTTAAGAAGTTTGTTGGATCAGTAAGAAGCCTCGGCACACTTTTTTCTTTTCTGCCAGATGATGTAACAAGACTTAAAAACATCGTACAGCAGAGATATGGAGGTATCTTAGAAAAGAAACAAACATTTAATGCGACAAAACGACAACAACAACAACAAATACAATTACAACAAAAACAACGTAGCAAGTGGAAGAGATAAGACATAAAATGTAGAAGAGTATTCAATTAAATGCGGATTAGTGACAAAAGACAAAATCAAATTCTCGTGAAACTTAAAAGATACAGAGTTTTTTGCTGCTGCTGCTTCTTTGGTACAATGCCATGTACTGACGCACCAAAAATAATACCGCTGTGCTATATATTCTTGTATGAAAGTACGAGTAGCTAAGTATTCACTTAGTGTTGTCTGAGGAGCTTCGACGCTGTTAGGATGTCCTAGTTATTGTCATATCACTGTCGCTTTATATCTCTCATATGCTACCGAGGTGAAAGTTTTTTTTTTTTTATTTTTGTGGCTCTTTGTTTGGAAGTACTTAATTTTAATAAGTTAGCTTTATTAACTTACCTTGGATTAAATGTTGCTTTTAATTCTGTTACTTATGCAAACACTTAAATGAAAATTTTTTCTTTATATTCAATAATAACTTGAGCATAATATTTATAATTTCAGTTATTTTATTTTCATGATTATAATAAGGAATAATAAAAAAGTTATTGAACTTTTGATTAAATTGGTGGTTGTTAACGAAACTTAAAATTCAACAAAATTCAGACACTTAGGAACTATTTTATACATACATACAGAGAGCGATAAAAGTCTACATAAACCCCAACTTTCTGCTAAATCGAAAATCCAAAAATATAATGAAACAAAAGTAATGATGCAGTTTTGTTTGAAACTATTTTTTATTGAAAATGAAAAATTAAAATTTTTCTTCAATATTAATTTAAATAATAATAAGAATAATAATAATAATAATAATAATAATAATAATAATAATAATAATAATAATAATAATAATAATAATAATAATAATAATAATAATAATAATAATAATAATAATAATAATAATAATGATAATAATAATAGAGTTTAGCTACTACAGCTATTAGCCTTCTTAGCAAATTAGCTTGAAGCTTTAAACCAAGTGAAAAGCTTATTAATAAATAAAAATTTAAAGATTTATCTGAAAAAAAAAACGATTGACATAAGTCTCGTTGTAAGTATCGTTTTATTTTAAGTCTATAACATGAGTCATACTTTGGTTTAATGAACTTAGTTGTGTTTAGACGTGATCTTTGATTGATAAGAGATATATTGTTGTTAAATTTAGAAAATAAAACTAATCTTGCGGTGAAATATTAAAAATATTGGTTTTGAGTCTATCAACGGTTCACACGATCATTTAAAATGATGAATATATTGATTCCATTGAAAACAAGCCCCGTATGACCCACCTATCAGAAATCCAAACTCAGTGCCTCAAAATTGTTCGAACACATAGCTAGTACATCTCGAGCACAAGTGTTCGAGATATTACCATGTACAATAGGACAACAATTAGACCAAATTTTAGCCGTATTGGGCGATTTTCTTATTTTTTTTGACCGGGCTAGTTTTGCAAATTTTTGTGCAAATCAATATAAATTGATTAATATTAATTTATTGAATATTTTTAAATTTAATTTAATATATTAAAAATAATTATAAATAGTAGTGTTTTAGTATTTTATAAAGAAATTCTAATTTTAATAATAGTAGGGGAGGCTGGGGCTAAACCGGACACTTTTTGCCTTTTTGCAAAAATAATGTAAAAAAATTATTCTAAACCTGGAGTTTTATATATCATTCGAAAGCTACATCTTTAGTATGGTGGGGCTAAGCCGGACAGGGGGTGGGACTAATCCGGACCGTCGCGCAAAAACCAAAATGAATGACAAACATGAAAGCACATTATTTTTAAATGTTATTTTGAATCTTTATTGATGTATTTCGATGTGTTTCGTACAAGAAAAGAATGTATTTGAAAGAGAAAATGTTGATTTTAAGTGCTAAACGCAAAATGATGATGAAAAAATTTTTGGACAGAAAAATTAAGATATTATTTTTCAACCAAAACTTAACGGAAAATCGGAAAATATTGAAATTCATTCAAAATCTGCCTCTGAATCGGGATCAGAGAAGCACTTAAGCCTGTGAACACATCACTCGTTTGGACACAGTCAACATGTGCTTTGCAGCGGCATTCGATGCAAATTTTGAAACGTTGCTTATGCAAAAGTTTATCATCACAAACGCAGCAAATCATTTGCAAATCGCTATCTGATTCGTCTGAGTCAGTACTCATTTTTTTTAAGTTGATGGAACAGCTTTTGATCTTGTTGGCACATTTCATTGATTGTGACAGCGGGAGGGTAAATGGCCAATCGTAGAAACATTCAATGTGCTTCAGAAGTGTTTATGAATAACAAACACGAGGTTAAAATGACAAATATGGTGTCCGGCTTAGCCCCACCAAAAAGTGTCCGGTTTAGCCCCACCGTGTCATTTTGTTAACTCGATCGAAAAACATTGATGAAAAATATTTTATCATAAAAACCACTAACACCATTCGATTCAGCATATCTTAATTACCTAAAAATACTCACCGAATATTCTGCGCACTTGTATATTAACTTCACAACACAAAAATTTTGAAAAAAAAAAATTTTTACTCTAAGCGAAAAAATGCATGTGTCTGCACTCTTCGACGACTGACGCTAAACTGAATGATCAAATATCATCGACACTTGTGAAGTTAGTAGTTTATGACAGGGTGCGTTTAACGCGCATATGCCCGTTCCGATATTTAAAGTAGTTTTTGATTAATCGCGACTGTCCGGCTTAACCCCGCGTCCGGTTTAGCCCCAGTCTCCCCTATGTTTCTTATTTCATTAACCATTTATCAATTTGCTAAAAATTTTTTGGAAATGCTTTGAGAAGTTGATTTTGGTCTTCTTTTAGGCTTTTCAAACTATTGATCTAAATTCTATACAACACTATTTCAAAACTTGTGGTTGGAACGGACAGAAATCGACTAATTTAATTATTTGTCATAAGGGTCAGAATTTACGAGCTGGGCCACTTTTAAAAAAAAATTTTATTTTATAATGAAATTTTGTTATTTGTCCCACCCTCTCAAAGTGGCCCAAAAACCGCCCCAACGGACCCAAATTACCATTTTTTGCCATTTGGGAGCATGGGGACACTTCCAAAAAAATTTTAAGCACTGCCATCGTGTTCAGCATCCTCGAAAATGGGGGGTGACAAATATTTTACCGATGGAAGACGCGGAATATGCGATTCCCCTATTTGGGGGCGGTTTTTGGCCATTTTAGGGGTGGGATCAACTCCAACAGAACTTTAAACACCACCATCGTGTTCAGCAACCTCGAAAAAGGGGGGTAGAGGTGGTTTGGTTGTTGCTTTAAATATTTGTATTTTTCAAGTTTTTTTCCGAATCACAGAATCCGCTAAAAGCCCATTGTGCAAAGTTACAAATATATAAATAATAATTACGTCAAGAGCGATCCATTTTTTTTTTCTCAACGGAATATTGTACTTTAATATTCTTAACATTTATATATTTTTTTTCCTTTTTCGATCGGACAGGGAAGGCTGTTTTTCATTAACATTTAATAAATAAACATGTTTCAAACATAGAAAAATATATTATATAAAATTGAAAAAAGTCTCACTTATACTCTATTTTAATGCGAATCGAACACCGTTTAATTTATAAAAATCGTCGCATCCGTTCAAAAGTTATAAGCTTTTGAAAAAATTTTGTGCCCGAATTTCAATTGCCTATAACAACAACAAAAAAAATCATTTCACATTTTAATTTCTAGCACACACCACTATTGTACAAAAAAATTATCGCATTTCTCTACTTCTTCTTTTAAAAACTTCGCAGATTTTGAAAAAACAAAACTTAATTTTTAAATTAAGCATGCTTTTTCTTTCTAAAATTTAAATTTGAAAAACAAAGGTAGTATGGTTAGTTTTTTATTTGACTTTGAAAAACAGTTTGCATTGCGTCCGTGTATTTTCAAGAAATGCGCACACAAACATTAGATTTTTGAAAAGGTAATGAACATTTTTTTTAAAATATCATAAGTTTAAATTAAAGTTAAAGAACCAATTCTTAGTAGGAAATTAATATTTCAACAGAAAAACTGGAAAAAAAAATTGTTTCAATAGGTTAAAAAAAGTGTACAATATATTGTACAAATTCCGCCAATGCTAATGTACAAATAAATAATTTGGTCAATATATTGTACAAAATTCAAGAAAGGTTGTTGTTTTTTTATATATTTTCCGCGGTCTACGATGAAAAAAAACTGTTATTGTTCTGCTTTGTATGGGTTTTTGAATATTTTAAGTTTACAGAAAGACTTTTACAATGAGTTTACGCAAATGAGGTTTATGAGCATAAAAAATTAATGAATTTTTGGATATGATTGAAGCAGATTTATCAGATTTTGAGAAAGAAAAAGATGAAAATGGGGAACGAGGTGAAATTGTTTAAGTTGCCGACATCGATTCCGATGATGAGATTCTTATAGATTTACATCGTAATAATACTAACGAACAAATTTACGGATACGGTACGGATTCCCAATAGAAATTGTTTTGCACTTAAGTAAAATATTGACAAATTCCGGTCATAATCTGTACTTCGGCAACTTTTTTAACTCTTCCAACTTACTTTTAAACCTACAATAAATTTTCTGGAGTCCAAAATTTGAATTTTTATGCATTTTAGGCTGTACCTTTGATGAATTTTAATATCTATGTTTGCGTTTTTCAATAAAAAAAAATTTTAAATATATAATGATTTATTAAATTTTTACTCCCTTGATGCCGTTTGGTCAATATATTGTACAAATTTCCCAAAGGTCTATAGCCTTTCCAAAAAACTTTTTACTATAATTTTTTGTGATTTATTGCTAATTAAACTTAAATCTGTGAGAATAAGACAAGAAAAAATTTTTTTGACTAGAGATGAAAAAGTTGATAAGAAAGGGTTAAAAAATAAAAAAAAATTTTTAAAAGTGGCCCAGTTCGTAAATTCTGATCCATAAGTTAAAGAAAATTGACTTCTAGGAATTTATTTGTCAAAAAATTGTAAGCATTAATTATGAAAAGTTGACGTGAAAGGATGAGGACAACATTTACCGCAAAGAAAAATTTTATTTTCTTGGCAGAGCACTACAAACCTTTAAAAATCATAACCCCTTAAATAAAGTTCAGCTCAGTAATTTTTTATTAAATAGAAAGACGACCCGTTGAAAACAATTTTCTGGGTTGATGAGTCAAATTTTACATGAGAAGATGATGCTTATCACATCAGAAGATAGAAAGTTCTAATCATCTAATCAGCTTTAATCAACGTAACCTTTTATTCTTAAGACGCTCTTCCTCGGAAATATTTTTTTTTTGACCAAGTTGTCAAAAAGTAAAGACGCACATCATGCAAAACACAAATTTGTGCTTTTTTTTTTCTCCGTTGGAACAAAAATATAATATGGAGCTACGGGCTCGAGCCCCCTTACTTCACATAGCTTAACGTAGCTTTGGCCCTTTGTCTTGATTATATAATACTACCTTAGATACAAGTATAAATGTCTGGATTTGTCTTATTATAATCCAAGGTGAGGCTTTTCATATTTTGATCTGGTAATCTTGCACCTAGTTAGTTATGGAGAGTTTTGGCCGCAAGTCTTCTAAGTGATATATTTTCGATTTATGATTTAATATGAAAAATATGTTTAATTCCAAAGCAGAATTGCAGTAAACAAATTATTCTTTGATTCCAGGAATACTACCGGTTTTGGTACTATTGGTACTTCATTTACGTTTACGTTCAAAAACGTAGCTTTTCCAGTATACAACCGACGCAAAAATCACATGGTACGATAAAGTAACTTTTTGAACGTAAATGCGATTCAAAATAGTCTTCATGCAGTCAAAACCTGGGCTTTTACTATAGTGCAATATCTAATTAAGTACGTATATTTTCTTTCATTACCATTATTTCTCAGTTAACAAAATTAGTAATTTTTTTTTTTGTAAAAATTCACGCATATCAGGGCGTAATATTAACTTAAGCAAAAACTTAAACTTACTATGTACATACCTCAACATTAAGACAACAGTGTGAGAAACTAATCTGATCGCATCTATCATATTAATTTATTATTTAAACGAAGCTTGTCAGTAACATATTTGAAATATTTCTTATCAAAATTAAAATAAAAACGCCTTATAAAGTAAAACAACAAAATCGTATATTCATTTATAACCCCATTAAAACCAACCCTATCCCAACCTTAATTGAACTTTAGCAAATATTTAACTTTTCAATTGAAATCAAAACCAATAAAACTCATTGAAGTGAACAAGGTCAACAATGAAGATAATTTTCGCAATGGTAAAGCAAACATTTACCGAAATTGTTTCATCATCACTCGTACGTAAGTACTATGCAGCAGAATCAATTCCAGCCATTTAACAGTCCGACCAAAATTGTTTAACTAATCTCTCATTTAATTAAGGCGCTGTAATATGGCATTGCACAAGGCAACACAAGAATTAAGGAATGTTTATTGCAATGGATTACGGGGATAAAAGGATATCGCAAAAGTTAAAGTTCCCAGCTAAAGGCATTTAATTCAATGAAAATTAAATAATTCTTTTTCTAACATTGGTGCAATATTAATTTATATAGTTAAATTGTAGTCGTTTGGAACTATGCAGAGAAATGATTCATACAAAAATATTATACCAACAGGCATCATTGTCGAGAGTAAAGTCTTAGCGGTTGAAACGTGTAATAAATTTCTAAAAATATATTTAAATTATCTTTTTAAAATTTCATAAGAATTACCTGCGAAAGAATGCAGTACTAGACAATTTCGCCTCTATCTCGTGAAAGAAAAATCGTGAACAAACGGTACAAAGCGTTTGAATAATCACTCCCCTAAAATGGTTCAAATTACAACTCTTTTTATTCCTTATTAAATCAGTTCAATAATTCAGTGTAGTACTACACCGTGATCGTGTTCCATTTCTTCAAAAATTTCATGAGAACTATTGCATTCGAGTTGCAAAAAACGATGATATTTTCGGCCGATCCAGTCACCTTCGAATCAGATTCTCGTGGAATAGTCCATACTTTTGATCGTTGCTTAGTTTCAGGCGTATAGCCATGGGACAAGCTATCATCAAAATGACCGCTCGACGGAAAAGCTTCTACAAAATTTTTGCATATGCTTCAAAGTTGACTACAGTATCTGCTTGATCATCTAGCTGATAGCTTTCTCATTCCTTGCCTGTCATGTATCTAAGTAAAATAATGATTTCCGTTCTATACGACAGACCCTCGGCCTCTGCTATTCTGCGCACTTTCATCTGGCGATCAGCAAGAATCATGTCGACCCATTGTACAATTATGGGAAAAGGAATTTTATTCACAATAAAAATGATTCCTATTCAAAACAATGCTATTTCTAACAACTAAATCCTTTAGGCAGACCACTGTTTAGTGATCAAAGGTTATCACAATGTAATATCTCATAATTCATAGTTATAATAATAATCACAACATTACAACATAGAAGAATGCAATTAAAAACGAATTATTTGCACAGTTCAAGATTAGACAGACAGCTGAACTCATTAAAAAAAGTAGTCTATAATAAATTTACTTAATTTGAAAAAAAAAAAATGGCAAAAAATATTAAAAGTTTTTATGCTATAGCAAGTGTTCCTAGTACCGGTGAGTTGTTGAATAATTCAGTTGAAATAAAAACAAAAATTTTAACTGTAAATACATATTTTTAAAATAAAATGGAATGTCAAACGTAATTGACAAACTTAGCCTAATGTTGGAAATGGGTAGAAAATATTGAGAGTAAAATCATATGATATTACATTTGTTTTTTGAAAGCCTTAGCACTGTTATACCTCTACTGAGCGACATTCATCGAAAAGTGCCCAAAATCAATAATAATTCAAATAAAGTTGTAGAAAGAGAGTTGATCAAGCTTCTTCAATTTCAAAGTTATCATAAGAACTGATCTTTTCTTAATAAATTAACAAATTTTATTTTTAAATAACTTAGAAAGTATGAATGAAATCAAAACTTATGTATGTTGAGTCCTAAGTTGAAGCGAAGAAAAAAAAATCTAAATGTTAAAGAGACATTCGTATTCATGTTATAAAGTATATTTCAGTTATAAGTCTATGAAATTGCGATTGTGAAGATATTATACCTAAAACTTTGTTTAAAATTACTAGATGTTTTTTTATTAAAAAAAGAATAACATTTAGTTTAGATGTTTTATAGTTAAAGGAAATATTTTAACCCATTCGAAACGTGAGCACCCTTGTGTTTAACGTGTGATTTTTATTTCTGATAAATGCTACAGTTTTCAAACACATCTTAAGCATTGGGTTCGTACGGAAACAAGCTGTTTACGCCATTGATAAGCTTAACGCAGAAAGCTTCTTCAAATCCATAAAATGTAGGCATAGCTTAACTAAAGTGGGTGGTACCTCATAAACAACTGAAATACATAAAATTCTATATCTTGGCACCTAAAGCAGACTTTTTTTAGCCAGTGTTTTCGTAATATTTCAACGAAATCAACAAACAAAATTTCAACAAATTCTGTCCGCGCCGCTTACAAGATTGAGATCAGCTTTTGAAGTGTATACCAAAAAAAAAATTAAATTTCATCAAATGAAAAATATTATCAATTCAATAGTTTAAAATTTTAATAATAATAATAAGCTTTAAAGTAGTGAATTAGTGAACGGTACTTAGGAGCCAAACAGTGTTGACGATGTGATTTTCAAAAAAGGGGTGCTACCATTATTGCTGCCGACTACTTACAGCGAAATTACCGAAGACGCACGAAGAGTTATAGCTTACGCATACATACAAAATTAAATAAACAAAGCAGAATGAAAGTTCGTTTTTGGTCTGTGGAATTTCTTGGTGAGTTTTTCCTCTAGCTAATAAAATGGGTCATTTTCGTTCTGAGCGCATCATTTGACGTGCTCCCCTTGAAAGCAGCTTCCAGATTTCCCGTTGGGTAGTTAAGAATAGGGAGCAAAAAATAAACAAATTATAAAAAGCCAACCGCACGATTGCTGTATTTTCGACTGATTACTTCAAAGCAAGGAGCCAATACACCCCGTATTTTTTGACCAGATTATCTACATTTTATAAAATACGCTCTTCAGTATGTATTCCGATTTTTGCTCTTGCTACTTAGCACCCGATCAGAGAAGCTGCTTTATTGATAAAATCTAAAATATATGAATTTGGTACTAAGGAATTCATATCCATATTCTCTGCTCCTCTGCATAAAAAGTTCCCAAGAAGCCGGCGCGTCTCAGCTGAAATCATATGTGCGCTTTTCCTATATGTGCTGAAACAGGCATCGTTCCGTAACAGGAATCAATTTGAAATCAAATACCATTTCGTTCTTCTACAAAATCCATTTTACAAAAACGTGGAGCTCTATTAGATCGTAAGTTATTAAATATTATCGAGTGAAAATCCTATAACACTTGGCAACCCTGGAAATTGATTAAGAATAAGTTTATATCAATAAGCTTACTAGCCAATAGCCGTAATTAATTTTTTTAACAAATTTTTCTCTTGTCTTTTTATGTTTAGCCTTTGCCATATCATGCCACATATGCGATTCCTACCAAGACTATGACTGTGGCTAGAGCAGTGAATTTTTGTCTAGTTGTGAGTGGGAATTGGCGCCAAGTTATCTAAGCGATGGTTAGGAAGAAGTTACGCAAATTTCTTAACTTTTTTTTATAGCTACGCTAACGTGCAATTAAAACCATTACTTACCATTTCTTTTCTTTCAGATGATATATCAATAGTCATACGCTCTTGCTATTGGGGTGATATCTCGAACCAACAAAGAGGTTGTCGAAATCCACCATGGGCGACGTATACGACTTCATCGTGCTATGTAGGCGACACCAACGGATGCAATTCCGAGATCAAGTCCGACTCCAACAACGGTTTTTTTTTTTTTGTTGTTTTTTTACTTACAGATTATACAAATAATGGCATGGCAACATTATGCCGTCTGTCGGTTATGAAATGAGTAGCTGCTGTGTCGCCGAATCAATTGCTGTCTTGATTGTGATATTTTGCGCTGTAACGCGTTGGATGTCCGTAACAAATGTCTTCACATCGTTCGTACAATGTTCATCCTATGCGGTTTTATCGTATTTTATAGCCACTGTAAATCTTTTTATATGTATGTTATTACTGTAAAAAATTCAAAGCAAGGCATTTAAAAATAATTATATATACTTATAAAAAAACTTTTTACTTTAGTTTTAATAGTAAGATCAATTTGTATCGGAAATGAATAGTATAATCTACTATGGAAGACTTCGAATCCGATTCGGATTGTGAAAATATATATCAATTTCCATTTGGGTTAGAAGATAGAATTTTTGTAAACATTTTTGTATAAACAATTTTTTATTTTTAAAAATGATAGTCTGATTTTGATCATATACCTACAGCCATATAATGCAAGACATTATAGAACTAGCATACTTGTACATGATTTTACTTACAGGTTAAGAGAAGTCAATCTTTTTATACAAAGTGTGGCAGTTCTCAATATTGGGTAATATAGGCGGTTAAGGTGGGCGTAGTCAGATCGTTCTGAAATTTTGTTTAGTTCTTATAAATGACATTAATATTTAATGTGCCATATTAGAACTCTATAACAATGTTTGTCTAATTCAGGGGTGGCCAACCCGCGGCCCGCTTTGATAATTTTTTCGGTCCGCGAGATTCATCACACTTTTACAAAATATATTTATTTTATAGTGAGAACCAATATATTAAAAAAATATGTACATTAGGGATATGCATTTTTTGTAACACCTATTTTACATAATAATAATGAAAAAACTATGAAAAAGTTTGATTTTGTTTTATTTATCAAAAAAAGTTCCCGCATGAAGCCAATTAAAAAATTTATATGTATGTCTTCAAAAAATAAGTATAAGATATTTCTTTGACAATGATGTCTATTTAATTATTAAAAAATCGAGGATTTCGTTGAAGAATACATTTTATTTTTTATTATATTAGAAGAAATAAATTTAGAATTTAATGTTCGCTCAGTTATACATTTAGGATACATTTCTTGTATAACTTTAATGGCTCGTTCTGCACATATATTAGATCGCTTTAAATTAAAAATGGCAGAATCTTAATTAACCCAGTGTTTGAGTAAACATTTTTTTTTTGACTTTGTCTATTTGTCGGTGACGGTAGTGTGTTTTATTGTTGTGTCTTTTTTTGTAATATTTTAGTGCATTTTTGTTAATTTTTTTTTAATTTATGTTGTCTACTAATTTTCATTTAGTGTCTGTGTTATAATTGTAATTTAAAAATTTGTTTTTTTGCTTAAAAAATTGTGATAATTAATTAAAATTTTCTATTAATTTTAAAGCAAAGCAATAGCTGCTTGCATTGCTGCAGCTTAAGCGCGCATTAATTTTTCTGTTCCTCTTTGTGCTTTGTTTGTTTACAATAATCTATTAAACTTACGTTGCTTTTTTGTTGTTGCTTTGCAATAGTGTCTATATTTTGTAAACATTAACACATTGTTTCATCTGTTTGCTAAAATATTTCAACTTTTGTAACCAAAAAAAAAAAAAAAAAATTTTTGATTTCTTGATTATTTATTTTTTTAATATTTTCTTTTGCTTTTTTTTACATTTTTTTATTTCTTTATTAAATATGAACTATTTTTCTTCTGATAACTTGCTAGCTTGTTCCTTAGGAGATCTATGCAAAAGTCAGAATATCTTGAATTGCATGTTTCCTTGTTCAGGGCCATGTGAGCAGATGTTTCACGCGTCTTGTGCAAACTTGACCACCACAGTAACAGAATTATTATGTTCTGACCGTTCGGGTCTGCAATGGTACTGTCCATCCTGCAGAGCCCTTTCCCCGTCGATTTTCTTCGACAAAATAAAACAATTTGGGGATAATTTAAACAATCTAAATACTAATTTTAGAGATATTTTAAGCAATTATCTTGTCTTAAGTCCCCAAACTGAAAACAATTTAACGATAGTTTGCCATCCAATGAAACTATAATTGATGTCCCTACCGCTTCTGCTTCCACTCCCTCGGCTTCAAATGGCACCAAACAAGCTAATTCACTTAGGAAGAAAAAAAATCCAAAGAAGAAGACCAAGCCAACTAAAAAACCGAACTGCAAAGCCAATATCCCTGAAAGAGTTTCGCCAAATCCTCCCCTAGAAACTTTACCTGAAGCATTTAACGCCACTAATCTTAGTCCAGTAGATAATAGTCCCCTTGCTATAAGATCTACTGTTCCTATTTTTTTGAAAGCTATGCCTAAACCTAGATCCATTTTTATCTCCCGTTTACACCCTGACACAATAGCTGATACTGTTAGGGATTTCATAAGGCAACAAAATGTCATTCCTGCTGACGCTTTTATTTCCTGTAGGAAAATCGGTAACAAACCTACATATTCATCTTTTAAAATTACAGTGGCTTCCTGTCATTTTGCTGCTGCTTATAATTCGAAGATGTAGGTTAATAATGTCTTTAAGTCTGAGTTTCAATCTAAAAAAAACAAGGCTTTGCAAAACGTTCGTTCTGGACCAAAAAACTAAATCGTTTATCCCTTTACTACCAAAATGTAAGGGGTATGCGTTCGAAAGCGCATGACATTTTTTTATCTACTCAGAACTTTTCTGAAGATATTATAATTTTTACCGAGACTTGGCTTAACAGCTCTTTTCTTAATCAGGAACTGTTTGATAATAGCTTTAATGTTTTTAGAAGAGACAGATATATGGACGACTCGTCTCCTGTTGGAGGGGGTATATTAATTGCTATAAAAAATAGTCATACTAGTTCTTTAATTGATATTCCCTGTGCTGCTAGTATTGAACTTTTATGTGTTAAGGTAATTTTTTCTAAGTCCAATTTGTACATCCTTAACGCCTACATTCCTCCCAATAGTAGCACAGAAGTCTACGAGCACCTTTCGAGGGCCGTAGAATTTGTGATAGATAAACTTTATACCAATGACGATATTTTATTGTTAGGTGACTTTAATTTGCCTGACTTAAAATGGAATATTTCGGACAACGGTACATATTATTTTGTATCTAGTCCAATAACTCGACAAGAACAAATTTTTGTTGACGAAATCCTGTCTAATTTACAACAAGTTAGTTGTATTAAAAATTCCCACAATCGACAACTGGACTTAGTCTTGACTACAGACAATAGTAATGTTGTTGTGCAAAATGCTCCTCATGCTTTATCTGCGGTTGATGCGTACCATCCGCCTCTGAGTGTGTTGTACCAATCGGATAGAGATAACATAGTGACTGCCAATTCTTCTAGCAGATTCTTTGAATTTAATTTCAAGAAAGCTGACTTCTTGAAATTGAATAATATCCTAAATGATAGATTTAACATTTGGCTAGAACTTTTTAATAATAACGTCTTAGATGAGTGCGTAAATTATTTTTATAAAGAACTTTTTTCGGCAATATCTTTATCTGTGCCATATACTCTGCGGTATGTTAATCATTCCTCGTACCCCTGGTACACTAAGGATTTGAAGAAAATACGTGACGGCCGCAATAGGGCATGGAATAAATACGTTTGTAGTCAGGACCGCATTGACCTGGAAGCGTATCTGCAGCTTTTCCAAGAATTTAAGCTCGAATCAGATTCAGCTTATTCTGGCTATCTGAATAAAATGAAGCTCAATATTCTTCATGACCCCAAAAATTTTTGGGGATTCATAAACTCTAAAAAAAAGTCGGATGGTTTTCCATCAGAATTCAAGACTATCGACGGGCTCACCAGCGATCCCCAAATTATAGCTGGGTTATTCGCTAATTTGTTCAAACAATCTTTTTCAACTGAAGTGTTTAGCCCTGATGTCAACTACTTTGAGTATATGAATACTGATCCTCAGGTTCCATTTGGTGCAATATCTTTTACCCCTGAACTTATAGTAAAATATATTGCATCCCTTGATGATGACTTTGGTTCTGGGCCTGACGGCATTCCAGCCACAGTTTTAATTAATTGTAGTCTTAACCTGAGTAAACCACTCAGTTTTCTTTTTAATAAATCTATTAATGATGGCTATTTTCCTAAATTTTGGAAGGAATCTTTTATAAGTCCTATTTTTAAAAAAGGATTAAAAAATGATATTTCTAATTACAGGCCTATAGCCAAGTTATCATCAATACCAAAGCTTTTTGAGCGAATTATTTATGATCAAGTTAAGGTGTGCTGTAGTGAAGTCATAACAACTCGTTAGCACGGTTTTGTTAATGGCAGATCTACCGTTTCTAACCTTCTTGATTTTACGTCTTTTGCTTTAAGTTCATTTGCTTCTGGGTCGCAAGTAGACTGTATCTACACAGACTTTAGTAAAGCATTTGACAAATTACCACATATGTAGTTTGATTTTGTTTAAATTAAATAAACTAGGATTTCCTATAAATTTTGTCAGATGGATTGAATCTTATTTATTTGATTGTTCTTATCGAATAAGATTTCGAGGGGTGTTGTCCTCTCCTTTTACAGCGTTTTCAGGTGTTCCGCAAGGAAGTCACCTGGGGCCGCTCCTGTTTATTTTGGCTATCAATGATGTTACTCATATAATCAAAAACTCTCATCTGCTTATATATGCTGATGATATGAAAATTTACAGAACTGTGAAGGTGGATAATGACAACTTTGCCCTTCAGTCTGACCTGAAATCATTTGAAGTTTGGTGTTCTAAAAATAGCTTACATTTAAATCCTGATAAATGCCAAACTATGATCTTCTCTAGAAAGAAAATTAATGTGGAATTTGATTATACAATTAATGATATGAAAATCTGTCGTGTCGATATAGTCAAAGACCTTGGTATACATGTTGATGCTAAATTGAACACATTAATATAATCTGTAAGAAGGCTTCGTCATTACTTGGATTTATAAAGCGGTGGGCAAAAGAATTTAATAGCCCGTTAGTAACAGCAACTTTATACAATACAATTGTGCGTCCTCACTTAGAGTATGCTAGCCAAGTATGGTCTCCATATTACAATATACATATAGATAGAGTAGAACGAATCCAAAAAAATTTTGTTTGGTTTGCTCTCAAGGGCTTAAACTGGAATGACCTCTTAAACCTTCCTCCTTATGAGGATCGTTTAAAGTTATTACGTGTGCAGCCTTTGAGCACTCGTAGAAATATTGCGGGTATAATTTACTTGCATCAGCTTGTATCAGGGTCGCTTGCTGCGCCAGAGCTTCTGAATTATATTCATTTTAACACTAATCGTAGGAGTAATCGTAACTCATATCAGATATTTTACCAACCAGTCAGTAGAACTAATTATATGGCTATAGCTCCTTTTAATCGCATGACTACTCTAATTAACAATTGCGATGTATATGATATTAGCTTGTCAAAAGGTCAACTCAAGCTTATATTGAAAAATAACTATAGTTAATTTTGTAGCTCAATGTTTGTGTTGTCCGAGCCCCACCGCATGATGGGTAAATTTTTTCTAACATTTATGCCTTAGGTCACTTAAATAAATCCATACAATTGCATTCATGCAATTTTATGCTTATATATTTATGATCTGAGTGGGTATGTTGAGAAAGTGCGACAAAGCTAAGAAAAAATTATAAAAATATAACAAATTAATTTGCATGTATAATTTTTTCATTTCCATAATTTATTAATAAGCTTTTTACTTGGTTTAAAGCTTCAAGCTAAATTGCTAAGAAGGCTAATAGCTGTAGTAGCTAAACTCTATTATTCTTATTATTATTAACATTTATGAGGACTTTTGTAGGACTTGACTGATATTTCCAAATTTTTAAAACCGTTGGTTTGAAAGCAATGATCTTGATTTACAAATCAGTAAAAATTTTATCCTGTGTTCGGGAATGAGTATGAACGAAGCATTACTGACCGCTGGTACAGCTCTGAACTTTATATAAGAAATATTTTATTTTTTTCATAAAATTTAAAAATTTGTCCAAGCTCATATATTGTATAGTAAATAGTGCATATCATCACGCCACTTGATGCATTTTATTTTCAATTTTTAATCGTTTTGAAGTTCTGCCTAAGATACCGAAACGATATCGTAAGAAATATTTGGTGATGTTGATTTTCCGACATGCAACTCATTTATAACATGTTTCAAAATTAAATCTAAAACGTGATGCTGACAACCAACATATTGGAGTGGAGATAAGCCTTTTGATTTAAAAAAATCTTGCAGCGACTTTACAACTCCATTTTTCTTCCACTAATAACATTTGTTACAACATACTATACATATCACATACAATCATTTTAATTGAGTTCCAAAGCTGAAATTTTTCAAAAATTTCCTTAAGTCCTTTAATTGTCAGTGCTGCCTTTTTTGAATCTGAACTCTTTTTATTATTTTTTTTCAATATTCGCCAATGCATTATACTTTCTTATTATAACCGTCTGCTTTGGAATTTTGCACATTTTGCTTAAAAGTTTTTCAATATTACCGATTTCTCGTCTTTTAGATTTAGTTTTTTCAAAATGGGTGACACTATTTTTCCATACCTTAACCCATTTCCAACTGCTGTTCGATTAATCGAACATCAAATTTGTCCATTTTGAGAAATTTTTTTAGCTATGAAGGTCAATGATATTCGGAAGACAGTTAGACTCGTATATTACTTTGAAATTTTGGCTATTCACAAATTATATTTATCACCCCCCACCATCTCCCATAGTTCTAAGGGGGGTCGGTTGAAAAATACCTTAGCAAAAGACCTTTTTTGTAAAATATATTAAAATTATATAATTAAAAAAAAAAAAAAAGTAATGATGAGGTCTTGTAGCCAAAGGACCAAACTATCTTTTGCAATCAAAAAAATCAACACTTGGAAACACCTGAATGGCGCAGATATGAGTTAAAGTTAGTGTTCGATTAATCGAACATTGGCGCTTATCCCATACCATAAGAATCCCATACAAATGAAAAGTATCGTATCGGAAGGGAATAGACCTGATTTTTTCAGGAAAAAACAAGTTGTTTATTGATTTTTTGAGATTTTAGATGTCTTAGAGAATACATAGTAATGAAATTGTAAAAAATAATAAATATTTACTTAGTAATCGAAGAAACTAGTAGGAAAAAAAAACAATTTTCATAGAAAAGTTCGAAACAATGCGAGTGCATATGCTTGTCACATTTTTCGCACATCGAAATGGTTGGTTTGCTAAAGTCTTTTAACTGGCATCGACGATATTTCCCATCTGGCTAACGGACGATGAGGTGTTCACCAACCACGTTTGGTAAATTGCGCGATCTTTGAATTCTTAGGTCATCATCGCTTAACGGACTACTTGAATTGCTTCTAGCAAGCGTTGACAACTGAAGAAATCAGGGTGGTTATACAAAGTGCCCAGTACTATTTTCTTCCACAGATATTGATTCGATAATTTTGAATGGGGTTGCTGTTGAGATCAACGCCGTCTATCCCTTTATTATAGCTGCGAAGCACAGTAGACTGATCCACGTTAACAAATTTGCCTTCTGGGCCCTATCTTAAAAACTTTAGAACATGGTGGAGTGGCAGAATCTAATCGTATTTCTTTTCGCTATGATGACCTACTTATTATCTTGCCAGCGACAAAGAGTGATCTGGTTCTTAGAGTCGTTCACTTAATCATGTGTGCCGCGAGGTAAATCATTTTCGGTCTTCATATTAGTAGTACCCCAGCTTCACGATTTCAGCGAATTGTTCCAGAGTAGTGATAGTAAGCACAGGAGATGATAAGATGTGAAGAAGTTGTCGCAAAATACCACGTGACGCATGGCGGCCACGACGTTCCTTAGTAAACCTCGGTGTTGTATTCAACGGGTTGTCCACAGTGAGGAATGATCAAGAATAAATTGCCGGTTGACAAACGGAGACTCTGCCCAAAACCAAAAAAATTTCAACGTCTAATCCTGTGAAAACACAGTAGAAAAAGAAACGCTGTCACTTGGGGGAAAATTTTAAATTTGGTATTTGTATGGGATTTTATGGTATGGGATAAGCGCCAACGTTCGATTAATCGAACACTTGATTTTTGAACATAACGGAAAAACGGGTGGTGCTAGAATTTTTTTGATAACAGATTTGGAATCAGGAGGCACTAATTACTGTAGAAATATACATTATATTAAAAAATTCAACAATTTTTGCAGCGAGGTTGGATATGGGTTAGCAGTTTTTAAAACTATATTTTCATTTTTTTACAAGAAATTTTGTATTTGTAATTAGGTACGAGTAATAGAAATTGAAAACAAAACAAAGCAAAAAGTTACATTTCTGCTATTTGTATCATTTTTCAACATGTTTGAACATGTAAAATTTTATTTTCGAAATATTTTTAAAAGTCATATCCCTAATGTACATTATGTACATGTTTGTGCATCCCTATATTCAGGGCCGGATTTACCTTAGACACACACTAGGCCAGTGAACTTTGAAAATTTTTTTTTTTGAATTTTTTAAATTTATTTACACAGGGGGAAAAAAGTGCAAATACACCTGCCCCCTTTTTACACGGGAGATACGTTCCTCAGAAAACCGTGTTACTCGAAATAGAAAGTATTTGTATGAAAAACCGTGTAAAACGAAAAAAGTCTCAAATGTACCTATTCAGTCATTTATTCAGCATAAACTAAAAACAACACACTTAGCAAAACATAAAATAACTGTTTAATTCATAGAAAAACATACATTTAACCTCGAAAGTTAAATTCAAAATTATGTCTACTAACAATTTTTGCCGATTTAAAGATAATTGCTTAGCTCCACTATTACAGATTTCAAAAATTTAGTTTACCTTGAATTTTAAATCGGTGTTAAAATTACTTATCTACAATATTTTTTCAATTAAAAGAGAATAGTCGTAGCAATATTTTGAGGATAAACTTTAAGATTTTAGACAGTGAAACTAAATTTAAAATATGTTTTCTGTAGTTCAGAAATTTAACTAAAAATAAAAATCACAATCAGAGTCTATCACTTTGATAGCATTTTTCTCAAGAGCTATTTGACCAAAAAATTATTCGAAATTTCTTTCAATTTGCTATAGCACATACTATAAAAATTTACTTTACAACAAAATATAATGATATATGTTCCTAATAATGTATTTGTGCATACAGAAAATCAGAGAAATCTTCTTTATTTGAGGTCTGGTACAAGTGTTTTATTTTTACAAATGTATATCATAATTATTCACAAAAGAATTGATTTAAATTGACTTGAAATACTTGAAATAAGTGCGTGCGAAGCCAAAATGTTCATTCTGAGCAATATTATATTATATGTGAATATGAAGTAATAAAAAAGAGATGAAAAAAAAATTTTTGTAGTCGAATTTTTGATTTTAAAAAACCGTGTAAGATCGAAAACGTGTTAAACGAGTAGCGTGTAAAACGGGGGACAGGTGTACTGGGATTGTATGCACTAAATTACCGAAAACTGTTAACAAGCAAAAAAAATAAAAAAAAAGGTTCTCACTTTTGATATTACAAAATTTCTGACCTAAGGCCTGCCTATATTTAAAAATTAACTGTCGAAATTATAAGAAAAAATTTACTTTGATTTTTGGATTAAAGCCATTTTGAGAGCATGAGAGTAAATCGATTTTCAATTGGCTGTCATCTTATTTGTTTTTTTTTTGGCATTCATAACATTTCACTTGACCGTTCACCAAAGTTAAGCGCTTTGATGATTTGTAGCGCTAGTTAACTTTATATTAATTACTATTTATTTTTTATTTATTTTTTTTTATTTTTAAACTAATTTTACAAGCTAAATTTAAAACAAAACTTAACTCTACTGAAGTTAGATTGAATCTGTTCTTTCTGAAGAATATATTGAGTGACTTTTAATAATTTTCTTTTTGTTTTATTTTCTTTGTTTTTTTTATTCGTACCATATCAAAGTGATATGATACTCAAAGCAAATCGTACTACGGATGTGTAGCAGACGCTTGGTCAGCATTTTGCTGCTGTAAATTCTGAAGAAATATAATATTTTTGTTTATTGCGACACCGAAATGTGTGGTGCCAGCTCGGTAGGAATCGTTAACATCTGTTTCGTTAACTCTTCCCCCTTTAAATGTGGACGTCCTCGTTCACCTTTGGAATTCTCCGTTAGTATTTCTTGAAATCTTTCCTTATGATCATTTTCTGTAGATTTCAAATTTACTGTTTTTGATATATTGCATAATTTTCGCTTTATAAGGAGGCATCCCAGAATTATGATAACCACTGTTATGAGCGATGAATTTGTATAAAACTTCCACTCTATATCTTCGTTTATCAATTCTATTTTTTCTGTGTTGTTCATATTTAACTCCTTCATGAGTTCGAGGGACAGTATTTCTTGAGTTGATGAGTAGATTTCTTTTGTTTGAACAACGGCTGGCATTGGTTCGAGCATCACTTTATTGGAGGAGATGTATTCTTCATTGTTTACAATTACTGTGAGATTTTCATATTGTATGATGAATGTTCCGGTCAGATTAATGCTTTCGTTGTCAATTTTAATTGATCCATTAAAATTATTTAAAAGAAGAGTACCGGGGCTAAGTTCCTCTATCATTGGAATATGCTGGTTATTCGTTATCGAACATGAAGTCGTTTTTCCTTGTAAAAGTTGTACGGTGCAGCTATCTTTATTTAATGTAACAATACTATTCTTGTTGCAAATAGATAAATTATTAAAAGTCTTACAATTTTGTGTTATTCCGTAAATTTCATTATTACATCTTATGATATTTTCATATGGTATTTTCATAATGATTTTATTTCTTTTTATTGGTTTTAATTTTATTACCTTACAATTTTCTTTATTTGTAATAGGCAAATTAATAAGAAACATTATATTGGTTGTATTTGATGCAACCTTTACTTCGGCAAATTGAAGTGATTCTTCTATATTTATAATGGGTATTTTATCATTTTCAATAACTTTTTCCAATTCAAAGATTTCCTTATTTGATAACAAAAATGAGTTTATAATGTTGGCCTTTGCCCAATTAATTCCATTTTCAATGTTTGTTATTTCATTTCTTAACATTTGTAACTTAAATTTCAAATTCATTCCTATAACTAATTGTGCAGTATCACTGCTCTTAAAAAATGATATAATTCTATTATTACTTTTTGTTATGTTATTCATTCTTTCAATTAAATTTTTATTAATAACAACTTGTTCGTTATTATTGTCTAACAACTTGTTTATATAACTTTGAATAACGATAAGGTCATGGTGGTCAGGACTTCCTGCCAACCATTTCCATGCCTTTCCTAGTTCATCTAGGGCTCTTTTATTGGTTTTTGTTGGTCGGATGCGATTAATACAGGATTCAATTTGAGTTATTTCTTGCTGGATGAAAGGAAGGAAGGGATTGTTGATGTGGATATCGGTGTTGACAAAACTTGTTAAATTTTTTAAACTTTCTTCGTAGGTTGCCATTTCTATAACGTGGATTAATTTAAAAGTTCCCTTTTGGATCTTAGAAATTCCGATTTCGAAGGTTACTATTGGAGAATTCGTATAATCCAAAATCCGATATTCAGCTCTGCATAGAGCGAACAAAAATCTGAAATGTGTAAATTCAATTCCGAATTAAACTTTTGTGAATTATGTTCCCTTTCATTGTTAAAACTGTGCTTGGATTGTTTTCTTTAACTATTTCTTTTCTATATCTCGCTGAACCTTTATTTCTCGGTTTTTTATCTCTTCTCACATAAATGACTTGTCCTTCAATATAATCTTTATATGAATCCCGATCTCTGTTGTGGTAGTTTAAATCTGCTTCTTGTTTTTTCGTTAGGTTCCCTATATTGTTTTGTCTAAATTGCTCTAAAAGTTCCTGGTCAGTTGTTACTCTTGTGCCAAAAAATGCTTCTATAGGTCTTGCATGCGTCGTAGAGTGAATGGAATTGTTATATTTATAGAGTGTTTGGTGTAAAAGGTCAGAAAATGAGGAAAATGTTTTTTCCGCCTTGACGCATCGTAACATTTCGCTAAGGGTAGAATGAAACCTTTCCACTTGTCCATTGACAGTGCTTACATATGGAGGGGCTCTAAAGATCTCTATTCCAAATTGGTCTTCTAGCATAAATTTTATCGGGGCTGCTGCTAATGATTTCTCGTTGTCAATAACAATACTTTTTGGGAAACCAAATGCTGTAACTAATTCTCTTAGAGGTTCTTTAATATCTTCCACCGCTCGTGAATTTACTATTTTTGCCATTGCATATTTTGAAAACTTGTCGATAGCTGTTAATATCTTTTTATTGTCCATATAGTATAAATCTATATGCACTATCTGTCCTGGGAATTGAGGGATTGGAGTAGCTTTAAGTATTGGCTTATTCGGGTGTCTTTCGTACTTTTGCTCTTTGCAGATACTACATTGCATTACTAGTTTATTAATTTTTGTTTGCATATTGGGGAAATAAAATTTCTTTAAGAGTTGTACTTTGTTTTCTCTACTATTCCTATGGGCTCGTTTATGTTCCTTTAATATTTCAGTCTCCTGTGCTGTTTCGTCAGTGAGATCAATAATTTTATCTCGTGCATATCTGATTTTGTAATTCCTAAAATAAGTTGGATAAATTTCCTGGATTTTTCCCAAAGTTCTATCGTCAGTGTAGATTCCATTAACTACAGATGGGTTCAAGGATTTTTTTAGAACACTAATAAGATCTTGTTGTGAATATTCTGTTTGGGTTATAGTGTGCCTATGATATGTAGGAAAAACAATTTCAAATTTGTAAGTAGGATCATTGTCTAAGTTCAAAAATATTTGGTTTTTGAAAACGTTTATAGGTGCGTTTGCAAATTGAATTAGATTATGTGATGAACTCTCATCACTATGTTGGGTAGCTGTCAAAGAATTAATTTGCGGTGGTCTGGAAAGGGCGTCAGCAACAACATTTGTTTTGCCTGGTTTGTATTGAAGAACATAATTATATTCTTCCAATGTCGCTTTCCACCTTTTCATTTTGCTATTATTGTTTTTATTGCTAAGAGCATATGTCAATGGTTGGTGATCTGTTACTATTTTGACTCTAGCTGAACCATATAAATAATTTCTTAAGTTATTCAAAGCCCAAATTATCGCGAGCATTTCTTTTTCATTCGTCGCATAATTTTCTTCGGCTTTATTTAATGTTCTTGAAATAAAAGCTATTGGTCGGTCGTCTTGGGATAAGACAGCACCAATTGCATAGTTTGATGCGTCCGTGGTCAAAGTAAATTCTTTGCGAAAATCGGGATAAGCTAGTATAATATCTTGACTGATTAATGAGTTTTTTATTTTATCAAATGATTCAATGGCAACATCATCGAGAAAGATTTCTTTTTTCTTTGATTGATTCTTAGGCATATTGCCATCTTCCCCCCTTAAAAGGGCTGTCAGGGGTTTTGCTATTTTTGAATAATCTTGTATAAACCGACGGTAATAACCGGACAGACCTAAAAATGATCTAAGATCTCTGACGGTTTTTGGTTTCGGGAAATTAAGTATAGCTTCTATTTTTTTCGGATTTGTCTTAATACCGTTATCTGATATAATAAAACCTAAGAATTCAACTTGTGTTTTGAGAAATTCACATTTGTCTAGTTGAACTTTCATATTTGATTCCTCCAAAGTTCGAAATACTTTCGCTACATTTTGAAGATGTTCCTCTTCATTCTTTCCGAAAATGAGTATGTCGTCTATATAGACGTAACATATTTTCCCTATATGCTCTCGTAAAATATCGTCTAGAGTTCGTTGAAAAATGGAGGGAGCATTTTTGAGTCCGAATGGGAGTCTAGTGAATTCGTATTTTCCATTACACACGGAAAATGAAGTTTTTTCAACGTCCTTCTCTTTTAATGGTATTTGGTGGAATCCACTCTTGAGGTCGATGACCGAAAATAGTTTATTGTTCCCAAGTTGTGTCAAAACATCATTAATCTCGGGTATGGGATATCTATCTGCTATCGTTACTTGATTTAGTTTCCGATAGTCTATCACGAGCCTAAATTTCCTTATTCCGGAAGAATCTATTTTTTTGGGTACAACCCAAACTGGAGAGTTATATGGCGACCGAGAAGGTCGTATAATGCCATTAGAGAGTAATTCATTGATTTGTTTCTCTACCTCGTCTTTGAGGGCAACTGGGTAAGGGTAACTTTTCGAATAAACGGGATCTTCCGTTGAAGTTCTAATTTCACCTTTTACTCTGGTTGTGTACGTCAGTTTTTCATCTGGTTCTAAAAATAATTTACGGAATCTTCTTGTGAGTTCCTTAATTGATTCTTTTTGTTTTTCCGTCATATGATCCGTTTTGATAGAAATATTATTAACATCTTGTGAAATCTGTTGATGTATTTTAATTTTTCTACCATTTTTAATAAGCATATAATTATATTCGGTGTATATAATTGCGGATAATTGCTTAAGGCTGTCATTTCCTATTATTGCATGGAAGGATTTAAGTGTTGGGAGTAAAAAGAATTTAATTGGAGTGCTAGGTTCACCGAAAAGATTTGCATAAACATGATGTGAGATTTGAATTGGCCCTCCTATTGAGTTGGCAAAAAATATTTCATCATTTTCCTTTGGGTTTTTTATTAAATTTGTCTGAATGTAGTTCTTGTTGGAACCTGTGTCTATTAGTATCTTTATAATATTTCCGTTATCTAGCTTGCATTTTATAAAGGGTAATGATGATTGGTTTAACCTAAAAAATGTATATCTGTATATTCTTCTGTTTGCAATTGTTGGACTTCCTGAACTTGTTGCACAACTTGCTCTGGAATTTCTCTCATATAACTTTCTAAATTTTGTTCATAAAAATTATTGGTATTTGCCAATTGCGGTGGATATTCTGAATTTGTTTCGACATGATGAATTTGATCGTTGTTATTATCCACCAGATTTGATGGATGCTGTTGTTGAGTTTGAAAGTTATTTTGTGTGGTTTGTTCATAAATGTAATTGTTTGGAATTGGGAGTGGATGTTGTGGATAAACATGGAAATTCCTTTGCAACTTCGGTTGTTGCTGAAAATGTTGCGTAGGTTGTAAAGGCCTTTTCCCTTGAAATTGATTAGGTCTTGGATTGTTCATATAGTTAACATTTCGGGTTTTAATAGTTTGGTCAATTTCCATAGGTTCGGGTCTAGGTAGAGGTTTGGGTGCAAAAGGACGTGGTGGTGGTTGGTTATAAGCATAATTTTGTCTTATTTGTTGTGGTATAAAATTGGGATAATGGTATTGTTGGATTGGGTTAACTGGATAACGTTGGTTTGGAATAGAATTTTGTGGGAAATATGTGAGTTGTGGATAAAATGGTGTGCGTTGGATTTGGTTAACTGGATAATGTTGGTTTGGAATAGAATTTTGTGGGAAATATGTGAGTTGTGGGTAGAATGGTGTGCGTTGGATTTGGTGGCTACGTCGTGGGGGTAATGGTGGTTGAGAAGGTGTGTTGTATTTCTTTGTGTTAGTGTTTACATTGTGGGCGTAATTCGCTCTAAAATCTTGATTTTCTAATTTTTGGCACAAATAAAGAGCTTGAGGTAAATCTGCAGGCTCTCTCATTCCTAAAAGTCTGGGCATGTCTCCGTTGAGACCTCTAATGAAAGTGTCGAGGGCTTTGTCTCTATAAGTCTTTGATAAAATATTCATAGCTTCGGTACCTACTTCAAGGGACGCGAGTTTATTTAAAATAAGAGATAGGCATGAATAAACTTGCTGGTAGAATTCCTGCACAGTTTGCCTATTTTGGACAAGAGATGTCATTTGATATTCCAAAGTTGTGACGTCTCTCTTGTCTGCGTAGTGGGTAATCAAACATCTTATAATACAGTTCCAATTTAATGGAGTGTTATACGATTCTAGCACATTGTCTGCCTGTCCTGTGATTTTGTTTCTAATTTCGTTCAGTATTCCATAGTATTTATTTGTCCCCCTAATTGGTTCATATAGTTGTAGAACTCGTTCAACGCTTTTTTTCCATGAGGTGAATTCACCTTCATTTCCTGCGAATCCCCTAAGGCCTCGGACAATGTCTGGTATTTTGTCTAAGTCTCCCATATTTCCTCTATGCTCTACATCAATAATTTGATCAACGCCGCTAAATTGGTCTGCGTTTGGGTTTATTATTGACGAAACTAATTGTCTACCTTCTCTTTGTAAGGTTGCAAATGCTATACTTGCTATAGCTTGTTGTAATTCTTGAGACATTATTAAAGGTTGTGGTTGTTGATTTTGAGGTGGTTGATCTTGGGGTTGTTGAGGATTTCCTACAGGCGGATTAGGGTTTTGCTGAGGAACAGGAGGATTGGGGTTTAGGATGGGTGGCCGCAATAAATTGTTTTGATTAGCCATATTGCTCTTTGTTCTTTTTAACTAAATTCAAAACTTTGATTCCGATTCGATTTAAACCAGATGATCACTAGGGCAATTCTATATTTGAAAAATTTAATCAAGGACGTTTAATTTAAGTTCAGTTGTTAAACAATTCACATTGCTAAAATCACTTAAAAATTTATTGCTATTTGAAGCACTTTTACTCAATTTAAAAATTTAATTAAATTTAACTCTAGCTTTTAGTTTTAAAAAAAAATTAATCAAGGAAATTTAATTTAAATTCAGTTGTTAGATAATTCACTTTGATGAAATCACTAAAAAATTTGGTGCTGTCTGAAGCACTTTTATTCAACTTAAAAAATTTTAATTAATTTTAACTCTAGTTTTTAGTTTCACTTAAAAATTCTTAATTATTCTTTTTCATTTGGATAGTTCACTTAAATTCAAATTTTTCTTATATTTTTTTTATTGAAATTACTTAAATTCTAAATTTTCACTCTTAAGAAATAAAAAATTGTATTTTTCCTTACATTAGAAGTAACATTCTTTGTTGGACTCCACACCGATTCCTTCGAATAATCCTTTTTGTCCGCTGGTTGACGGTGACTCAGGTTCGTTGAAAATCGTTAATGCTGTGGCTCCTAAGGGCTGATAAGCTCCAAAAGATTTTGTGTCCTTTTTGTTTTAGTTGGGCGCCAGTTAACTTTATATTAATTACTATTTATTTTTTATTTATTTTTTTTTATTTTTAAACTAATTTTACAAGCTAAATTTAAAACAAAACTTAACTCTACTGAAGTTAGATTGAATCTGTTCTTTCTGAAGAATATATTGAGTGACTTTTAATAATTTTCTTTTTGTTTTATTTTCTTTGTTTTTTTTATTCGTACCATATCAAAGTGATATGATACTCAAAGCAAATCGTACTACGGATGTGTAGCAGACGCTTGGTCAGCATTTTGCTGCTGTAAATTCTGAAGAAATATAATATTTTTGTTTATTGCGACACCGAAATGTGTGGTGCCAGCTCGGTAGGAATCGTTAACATCTGTTTCGTTAACTCGCTTAAGGGCAAAACACTGACGCTAACCTGCAACACCAATTACGATGTAAAAATACCAAAATTGAATTTAGAAAGAATTTATTAATTTAATTTAATTTAATTTTTTATTGCATTTATGAGAAGAATAATAAACACAATAATAACTCATGTTGCAGTTTCTCACTCCAAAAAAATTTCTATAGTACATACATACATATATTTAAATCTAATATGGGATATATAATATTATATGTGGCCCGGGGAGTTATGATACATTTCCAAAGTGGCCCGCAAGATCATTTGGGTTGGCCACCCCTGGTCTAATTTATTCCAAAATTTTGGCATTTCCGACCAGTGTGCAATGCTATTTTTATCAACTAACGTCTTAAGTGATCAATGGTTATCACAATGATATATGTTAAGTTTTATGACTATAAATTACAAATATATGATTGCAGCATAAAAGAATGTCATTAAAAATTAATTATTTTCATAGTTCAGGATTAGACAGAGAGCTGATTTCATTAAAATAGGAAAAAAATGGCACAGAATATTAAAAGTATTTATGCTATAGCTCTAATAATAGCAAGTGTTGCTAGTACCGGTGAGTTGTTGAATAATTCAGTTGAAAAAAAAACAAAAATTTTAACTGTAAATACATATTTTTAAAATAAAATGGAACGTCAAACGTAATTGACAAACTTGCTCTAACGATGGAAATTGGTGAAAATCATTGAGATACTGTCAAGGAGTAAAATCTAATGAAATTACATTTCAATTTTGAAGCCTTAGCACGTTTATACCTCTACTGAGCGACATTCATCGAAAAGTGCACAAATTCAATAATAGTAGAGAGAATATGATCTAGCTGCGTCATTTTCGCACAAAAAATTTTGCTTTTTACCATTTTACAAATTACTTTTAATTGTGCTGACCAGAGAAAAAAAGGTCTTTAAGTTTTTCTCATGCAACAAAAGCTATATTTTTTTTGAGAAGGTCGAAGCTTATTTGTGTAAGACTTGGTAACCGTGGAAATTGGTTAAGAATAAGTTTATATCAATAAGCTTATTAACCAATAGCTGTAATTAATTTTTTAAACAAATTTTTCTCTTGTTTCTCTTGTTATGTTTAGCCATTGCCATTTCATGCCACAGATGCGATTCCTTCAACGACTTTAACTGTCGCAATTCACTTAATTATAGCCGTGAATTTTTGTCTAGTTGTGAGTTTGAACTGACCCCAAGTTATATAACCGATGGTTATGAAGATATACAAGCTACTGGCTGTTTGGTAAAAAATGTGGAAGAAGGTACGCAAATTTCTTAACTTTTTTATAAATATTGATCTTTTAACCATTTGTTTTCCTTTCAGATGGTGAATTAAAAGTTATACGGCCTTGCTATTGGGGTGATATCCCGGACCAAGAGAGAGGTTGTCGAAATCCACCATGGACGACGTATACGACTTTATCGTGCTATGTATGTGACACCGACGGATGCAACTACAACATCGAAATTTATGAAATGAACAGTTCCAGTGCCACCAAATCAATTGCTGTCTTGGTTGTGCTATTTTGCGCTGTAACGCGTTGGATTTCGTAAAAGATATCTTCATATCGTTCTTACAATGTTCATCCTTTGCGATTTTACCGTATTTTATAGCCTCTGCGAATCTCTTTATGGTGTGTATATTACTACTGTGAAAAATTCCAAACAAAGCGTTATTAAAAATATTTTTTTAAATTTATATTGAAGAATATTTATTTTTATACTGATTATCATTAAAAAAAAATTCCAAACAAAACTTCATCATTACTTTTTTCCATTTTGTTTTCGGATTCTTGATTTAGCAGAAATTGGGGGTGTATGTAAACTTTTGTCGATCACTTTTTATATGCGGTAATTTTTTACTTAACTGAACACTTTGTTTTATTTTGATTTTTTGACCATATTTTGAAATTAAATGGCTCAAAAGCTATGGGGAATAGAATTAAAAAAACTCAAGCCCTTTTTTGTTTAAAAATGCTTATATTTTATGATAAAAAATAAAAAAGTTTAAGTTGATTTTTTTCAACATTTTTTTCAAAAAAATTGTTCTCAAAATATTTTTGATATGACGGCTTCCGTTTTTTCATTGCGTTTTTTTATGTTAGTTTTCAATCAATCCTAAAGATATATCTGATTTCATAATGAAATTCCCACCATAACTGTGGAAAATATGATTTTATGTTTATGTTTATGATGGCATGAAATTTTGTTTGGGTAAGTTATTCATAATAAAATTTCCTACCAGAACTCATATACTATGTACCAATATTCCTCTCTTTCAATTAAAATTATATGAAAGTTATATTGTATTAGGTATGTATATACAGACTGTTATCAATGAAACATTTAGACAATTTTTTAACTCAATAAAATGAATTGCTATTTTTTGTCTTCAAATTAGAACTTTCAAATTCTGTTTTTAAAATTTTCACAATACATTTTGCCCTTTTACGCAAGAGTTTATCGCTAATGTTAGAAAAAAATTTTCAAAAAATTGCAGTATTAAGCGAAACGCTCATATGTATAATGTGTCCGAAAGTTCTGTAGCAGGCAAAAGTTTTGCTTGCTTCGTTCAATCATACGTATATTTCTTTTATTATTTTTTTAATAACTTTCTAAGAGGTTGCAGCAAAAATGGTTTCATACATTAGCTGTGTTTACTCAATAGCCATATTGGCATGCTTTGCAAGTGGAGGTAAGTGTGAACAATTCTACCTTAAATTAAAAACATTAAATAATAAGCAATAGAAGCGAAAAAATAAATGTAGTTGGGTTAGATCCTTGAAGGATATCATTTAAGTAAATAATATATTGAAGTGTATTATTGTTTAATAGATCCTCTTCCCAGTATCCGCTGCGATCATATAAAGCCAGTGCAAAATGTAAAATAATCAAAAAATATGTTTGGAGATGTTCTTAATTTTTATTCCACATGATTAAAGTTTCAAAGATCTATCACCTAGTTCGCGGTGGGTACACAAGTATGTGCCCTTAAAGAGGCCGAAAAGTACTTTTACTCAGTAACTCAAAAAGTAAGTCATAAATGCACAAATTTCAGCTCAGTCTTATGGAGTGGATGAAAACAATTTCATCAAAAGCATCAATTTCGTACATAGGTTTGACTCACTTCACGTCGTTTTGAAAATTTCCAATCTAAACTTTTCGAGGAACAAGATTGGAGACAGCATACAAGCTAGGCGCACACACGTGATCCACAAAAATTTGATCAATACAAGTGGGCGTTGTATAAGATTACAGGAGACGATTTACGGAAATCATAGAACTGCATTTTGGTGAAACTAAGCAACCAGAGTTGCCTTGCCAAAGCCTGTCCTGGTGCCCAAAAAATGTTCAAATTTTAGCTAATTTTGTTGTTTTAATTAAAACCGTATTACAGCTCGAAATGTATCATCTCTTAAACTTTTATGAAAATCTTATGTGCCAATTTCGAGCTATACAGAATCAAATTTTTCAATTCTCTTCTCGAAAATAGCCTCTTCTCGACGTGAGAGTCAGAAAAGGCACTGACATCGGTTGACATGATAACCACCTCATTGTAGCTTCTCGTTGACTCGAAAAAATACACATTCAACCGATCCGTGAGAAGACCAAAAAAATTCGCCCTTCATAAACTCAAGGATACATTTTTTCGGGGAAATGTCAACGACGAAGATAAAAGGCTAAGCTCAATTGCATTTGAATGACGAAAAATTAAGTCATCATTATGTGACCATACTTGACGGAACAGTAACCCTGGGCGAGTTTCGCTACTTGAAATATAATCGAAAAAGAGAAAGCTCAAAACGCGCGAGAGATGTACTGAAAGTTATATTGAACATGTACATAACTCTTTTCTTCGACTTGTACTGATGATAAAATGAAACCTATGTTGCAGTAAAATTAAATAGCATTTTTTAAAATTTGTGTTGGCCTAACTACAAACTGCTGACTGAGTTTGATGGCACACCGTTTTCATTCTCAATGAGTATATATGAAAAAAAATTAAAGCTGAGCGTAGTGGCATTCTGAAATGACTTTTATATACAAATTGACATTTTTTCTGTACGCTATAGTATATTAGGTCATGCATTAAGCTGCGTGCTAAATGGCGCTGTTAATGTTTTCTGGTAGCTATTATACACCATTTTATTGGTGTGTTTCTCTGCTTTAATTGATCGTTGATGATAGCCTGACTGGTGCTCAAAGCCAATTAAGCATAACAAAATTTATTTAAAATTAATGAAAATGATTTATAGCGTTATCAAAGAAAACTCACTATATATAAGATATGCTCGTAGTATCTCACATGTCACTTGCAATAATCGCGAAAACTTTCCTTATGAAGAGAATGAACTTTTGACAGAGTTAATATGGTAACACATTTTGTTTTTTCTTTTCCGGTTAGTTTCCGCTATTAAGTGCTATCACTGCTATTCCGAGTCCGAACCAAACTGTCTTGATTTAATTGGCGATTCGAGTAATATGTCGGTAGACTGCAACAATGATTTCTATCACTTCAATGGAACAAACGGTTGCATGAAAGTGGTGACAGATAATGGTGAGTTCTTAATATATTCACTCAAATGCAAGGTTAAGTTACAACAAAAACTTGAATGGAAACTTTTTTGGGATTCAATTAACAGTGAAAAAGATCTTAAAGTCTAGGGGCTTAAAATTTATATATAGTATAGTAGATGACACAACAAGAAAAAGTGTTATTGGAACTAACATTTTTAAAACGTACTATTTTCAGACCAAAATATGGCTCTTTCTGAAGAACAGGATGTCGGGTGAACTGATATTTGGGCTGTGGTGCTTTCTTTCAAGGTACCTTGATATATCAAAATCGAAAGAAGCATATTATAGGGATTATTTGATTCCAATAGTGTAACATTAGACCGGTTCAAAAAAAAAAAAGTCTCTGAAATTTAGAGGCACCGGCAGTTTCCTATTCCCATAAGTGTCCCGAGTGGGATGTGTTACCAATTTTTTCTAAATATTGCGCTCCTGATTAGCGATTTTCGTTTTACTCTTGAAACTTTCGCAAAAAAAAAAAAGTTCACCGAAAACCTAAAAACGATGGTGGTTATCGCTGAGGCGAACTTTTTTCTTTTAATTCAGTCTCACATTCGGAGTAGTTTTGAATGGGGAATTCGAATTTTTCATTATTTTTTAAATATGTTGTTTTCTTCAGTGGTAAAAACTGAAAATAATCATGAAATTTTGTCAAAAATTTAAATCTTTTTTTTTAAATGAAAAATCAGGTATAAATTTTTGAATTTTTTTTGCTTTTATTATTTTGAATAATTCATTTATTTCTCCTCTATCTGATGGTGGTAACCGCAAATTTTTATTATTTTTGTACTTAAAAATATAAACATAAATATAATTGAACAAGGGATTTTTTTCATATTAAAGCATTGTTTTAAAAGGGAATATATATTTTAACGTGGAAATCTGTTTCAAAAATATGACATCTAGTTTTCTTGAACCAAACCAAGTGTATAGAATTAGATAAATATATTTCATATTTTTCGCTAATCAGGAGCGCAATATTTAGAAAAAATTGGTAACACATCCCACTCGGGACACTTATGGGAATAGGAAACTGCCGGTGCCTCTAAATTTCAGAGACTTTTTTTTTTTTTTGAGCCGGTCTAGTGTAACATAGTGGCGATAGTAAATTGGTGTGGATCCTTATGAATATATCAGGCATCGCTGGGAAGGTTGAACTTGGAAACGTGCACATCAATGTTGGCTACAGTTTTTCAGCCAAGTGTTACCATTTCTTCAACGTTTCGAAAAACGGTAATTTTTCCTTCAACAGAATATTGCACCACACAATAGTTTGTCAAAAAGGAGTGTAGCTACTTGATTCGCCAGCACAGTCCCCGGACCTATATCCGGTAGAGTACTTGTGGAAAATTCTAAAGGATAAGGTGCACAGAAGGTCCTATTTAAACAAGCAGCAATTGGTTAAATCTGTAAAAGAAGAGTGGAGTAAAACTTTCTAAAATACCAGTAAACGCTTTATATACAGTATGCATTGTAGAGTAAAATCGGTTACAAAGACTAAGGGGGGACCAACTAAATATCAATTTTTTTTTTTCAAATAGCTTATTTTAATATAACAAATAATAATTTTTTAAATATTCTGAGTGGTACTAACAGAATTTTAAAAATGTTGGGTTGCCTAATACCTTTTGTAAGTTATTCATATGTAATATTACTAAAAATCGGTTAATATGGAATGAACAAAAATGCTTTGTGGACTTCTTTTGTTTTGGCATATATCCACTCTAAATTACGTCTCAAATAATTCCCAATTCATGTTTTTGTTGTAATTCGAACTTTTATTTAAACTTGGTTAAAGCTCACAGTGCATTATTACTCTCGAAGAACTTGCTGCAACATACCTAATTTCTTCTCTTTTTCTATTAGACCAAGTTATTCGCGACTGCTACTATGGCCTTGAGTCAACGGTAAGACATGGCTGTTATTTGGAAAAAACGGGTGCCAAGTGTCATTTATGCAAAAACGATTTGTGCAACAGTTCAACAATCACTTCACCAATTGTTGCTGCACTAACTTTGTTTTTCATAGTGGCTCGTATAATGTCGTAAGTCAAGCGCCAATGACTGTGGGAAAACACCAAAGTAGGAGATACTAAGTAAAGATGTTGTTAAAATCTCTCAACAATAAAATTATGATTAAATTGTTTATTTAATAAAGTTTACAATATGATCTATCTAATAGTTTCGTCGTTGTTTTCTATCGCGTTTTAGACGTATCTAAATTCAGAAGGAAACAATTCAGGTATTTTCAGGTTCCGGAATATAAGCCAATTTCCCATGATAAAAACTTATTACGAAAATAACGGTAAAACAAAAGTAAGAAGAATGCAAGAACGATTTGCAGATTTTTTTAATTTGCTTTGTTTTTGTTTTTATTTGCTTGGTTTTTTTTTTGTTTTTGACCCATTTCTCGAAAAAAACTTTACTGCACGAATCGATGGAAAAAGACCGAAACTGGATTTTGGAAGTGATAAGGGTGGTCCCCGACCCTCCTAAAGGGGTGTTTTGACCCATTTTTCGAAAAAAAATTTATTGCACGAATCGATGGGAAAAGACCGAAAATGGATTTTGGAAGTGACAGTGGTGGCCCCCGACCCTCCTAAAAGGGTGTTTTAGACATATTTTTCGAAAAAAGTTTTATTACACGAATCGATGGGAAATGGCTGAAAATGGATTTTTGAAGTGACAGGGATGGTTCCCGACCCTCCTAAAAGGGTGTTTTTGAACCATTTTTCGAAAAAAATTTCACTGCACGAGTCGATGGGAAAATATCGAAAATGGATTTTGGAAGTGATAGGGGTGGTCGCCGACCCTCCTAAAGGGGTGTTTTTGACCTATTTTTCGAAAAAAATTTTATTGCACGAATCGATGGGAAAAGGGGCTGAGAAGGAATTTTGGAAGTGACAGAAATGGTCCCCGACCCTCCTAAAGGGGTGTTTTTGACCCCTTTGATGTAGATGAAAACGCCACTGGTGGTGGATTTTCAATTTTTGAATGCGAATGATCCCACATCGAGTATTAAATAAATAACGACCAGCCCAAAATTGAGATAAGTACAAATATGGACAATATTGTTCCTAATAAGATATCGCTAATAAGTAGATACTCTGACATTAAAATGTTACCTTTACTTTCTAATTTGAATAATTGATCTTTCATTGGAATAGAAAAACTCAATGAGTTTTAATCATTGTTGCGTATCATACATTGCCTTATTGATCTCAAAGGAATGCTTTATTAGCCACAAAAAAATAAAGGAAAAAGGATTACAAACAAGTAGGTACACGTATACGTTTTTACTTATTTTAACTTTAAAGTTTTTAGTAGCTACCTTTTTTTAAAGTAACTTTCTTTTGAACAGCCATCTTTTGACTTACCTTTTGCCAACATTTGAAGAAAAACGAATTTTTCTTTTGAAGAAAAACGAATTTTGCATTTGAAGAAAACGAGTTTTATTCCGAAAAAAAGGTTTTGCCATTCAAAACAATGCTGTTGTGACCAACTAAAGTCTTAGATGATCATAGGTTATCACAAAGAAATATGTGAAGTTCTATGACTATAAATAATAATCATGAAATTACAACACAGAAGAATGCCACTAAAAATTAATTATTTTCACAGTTCAAGATTAGACAGAGAGCTGATCTTATTGAAAATCAAAGAGCCATAATAAATTTAATTAACTTAAAAAAAATGGCGCAAGATGATAAAAATTTATTTGCCATAGCTCTTATAGCAAGTTTTGCTAGTTCGGGTGAGTTTGGATAATTCAATTCAGATAAAAACACAAAATATTATATATCAAACATTTTTACTAAAAATAAATGGAAAATCTAACGTGATTAACAAACTTGGTCTAACGATGGAAATTGGTGAAAATTAATGAGATACTCCCAAAAAATAAAGTCTGTCGCTGGTGTTTCTTTACAGAGGGAATTTAGTCGGTGCACAAGTGCACAAAATGAATAATAATTCTGATCAAAGTTGTAGAGAGCATATGCTCGAGCTGTGTAAATTTTCAAATAATCAGAAGCAATGTACTCTTAACATTTTGACAGAGTTTCATACCTAAACTGATTTTTCTAGAAAACTTCTTTAAAATAGATTTCTATCAATAAACTAATTAGCCAATAGCCGAAATTAATTTTTCACACAAATTTGTCTCTTGTATTTTTGTGTTTAGCCTTTGCAATAACATGTCACATATGCGATTCCGACAACGATTCCCAGTGTCGTGATCCGCTTAATGACAGCAGTGAATTCCTGCTTGGTTGTTACGGGGATGCGGTGCCAACTTATCTAAGCTATGGTGACGAAGATCTACAAGCTACTGGTTGTATGACAAAAATTGTGGAAGAATGGAGTACCCTTTCAGATGGCGAATCAAGAGTCATACGCTCTTGTTATTGGGGTAATATCTCGGACCAACAAGAGGGTTGTCAAAATGATCCATGGTCGACATATACGACATTATCGTGTCATGTATGCGACACCGATGCATGTAACTCCTACAGCAAATCTAACTCCGACGAAATTAGTATTGAAATGAGCAGTTCTTGTGTCACCGAATCAATTGCTGTCGTGATTGCGCTGTTTTCCGCTATAACTCGTTGGATGTCATAATACAATATGTCTTTACATCGTTCGCACAATGTTGATCCTATGCGATTTTATGATATTTTATAGCCACTGAGAGTCGCTGCATACATATCGCTTACTAACTTTAAGACTGCCACAACACAGCAACCTAAAGTGGGAGAAAAACGCATTTAAAGTTTTCAATAAATTACATTTTATAAGAAAATGATGAAAATCATGTCTACATAAATTCCACTCACAGGGCGAGTTTATAAGATACCTTTCTGATTTTTTCATACCGAATAAAACATGATATGGCGGATATTTCTGCATAATTTACTCAAAAATCACGTTTTTTGAGTTAATCCAGTCTTGAAATAAGTGGGCGATATGTTATTACTTTGAAAAATTTTAATTGAGGCATTTTAAAAATGTGTGTATATTCTTACAAATAAAATTTATATTTTAATTTTAATAAATAAAAAATTTAAAAAACGGCTGGTGCTATTTCCAAAATATATTTAAAAATAGAAGACGTTATGGTCCCAGGCTGAGATCTTAACACTAGATGCATAGGAAATTATTCAAAAAATAACTCTGAATAAATTAAGGAAATCAAAATGGACATATTTTGAGATAAAAAGGTCAGTTTATTGGTTAAATTTGATGTCCTTGCGTCCTTATGTTTTGGAACAAAACTATTTAACTATGAAGTTTCTTTATGAATGGCGTTAAAATATGGTAGTTGTTGTTCTGTGATGTTATTTTTTTTGTGATTTTTAGTTAGCCCTGGCTAAGCTGTGCTCTTGGGCCAGTGGGTGTGTCCTAGAAATAAAGTCAGCTAAAATATTCAATTCCGACTTTAAGGCAGACTCTTTCACTTGCTAAGTGGGGCTAAGTATCTGGGAGTCATAACAGATTCAAAGCTCAATTGGAAAGTTAATATTGAACAGAGATGCAAAAGAGCCTGTATAGCTTTGTTTGCTTGTAAGATAAGTTTTAGTAAAATATGGGGTCTTTAACCAGAAATGATAATTTAGTATTACAGAGCTGTAGTTCGTCCATTTCTCACTTACAATTCTTAGGTCTGATGGCCAGCTATTATAAAAGGATTCAACCAGTCAAAGCTAGAGAGACGGCTCATATCGATGTGACGGGGGCTATGAGATTATGTCCCACGGCAGCTCCAAATGTCCTTTTACAGCTGCGACCTTCCATTATTTAAAAAAAAACAGCTGCTGCGTGCAGTGCAATTTGGCTCAAGGAAGCCGGCAATTGGATTTCGAAACAATATGAAAATTGCTCTACACACGACACCATGCCAATTGACCTTTAAAATTCCCCATCGGACAACATCTGTCCTACACTTAACTTTGAGCAAATCTTCAGGTCAAGTTTCCGAAACGAATTCAGTGGGAAGAGGGCATTCTCAACTTAAATTTTGAAACCATATAACCGATATATGACGAAAAAACGGGATATATACAATATAAACTCTATAAAATATTTGGAAATAAATATCTTAAATTAAAAAGTTTCGACTAAATAAATTGAGCCTAAGAAAATTATCTGGAAAGAATTTTAACTAAAGTGATGTGGTGAGTTTGCTGAATGCCAATAGATATTTTTTTTCACACGAGGAACTGATACAACTAGAAGCCGACTGAGAACTTGATGAGGAACTGGAGTTACATAGTTGTAAGCCAACAGCTAACATCAAAGCAATTGTCCATCACGCCTTCTTGTTTCAAGTAAGGAATAAGATTTCTTCTATAAATTGATAACAATCATTAAGAGGTAATGAGAATTGTTATACAGCTGATGATCATTTACAAAGTAGTTTTTTGCGCAGAATCCGGCCGGAATCTGGCCTCAAAGTCCTGAACAAAACAATGCGGTTTTGACCAGCTAAAGACTTTAGCCGCACCACTGTACGATGATCAAGAGTTATCACAAAGAAATATTTTAAGTTGTATTGCTATAGATAATATACATACATACATAAATAAAAGATAATGTAATTTTTTCAACATAGAAGAATGCTACTAAAAACAAATTGTATGCACAGTTCGAGATAAGATGTTGAGCTGATCTCATTGAAAAAAGGAACCTTACTAAATTTAATTAATTTGAAAAAAATGGCGCAAAATATTAAAAGTTTTTATGCCATAGCTCTTATAGCAAGTTTTGCTTGTTCGGGTGAGTTTGGATAATTCAATTTACATACAATAACAAGATATTATATATCAAACATATTTACAAAAATAAATGTTTTTAAAATAGTATAGCACTCGCGCTACCTCTATGACCGCTTTAAAAAACTTTTTACTATACAGTGATGTTCAAAATGACGATATCTACGATTTCAAGACCCAGCCGATTAAAAAAAAAGAATTCGACTCACCCTAATATTCATATATGTGTATATAAATATCTCCGTAGGGCCAAAAGAAAATATGTACATATACCTGTTTCGTTCGGTGGCTCTTTGTTTTATGCTGTACCAGTTAAGTCCGATTTTTGTCATATCATTTTCTATCACTAGGCGCACAATATTCCTGCATCTCTCTCTTTGGGGGTTCCATCAAAGTGCTGATCGAAAAGTTTCCTTAGATCGTGTGGCCTCTCTATTGCCTACGTTTTTTCAGTGGCATGGTTTGATAGCCAAACGAAGTTCATGATTTGAGATTGTGAATCACGGCCAAGTCCTCAATATCCGTCTTGAAATTTACAAAAGTTTGTATATATCTCGTTAGTGTGCTGGTGAGAGACTCTGACCGAACGTTTGATTTAAATATTCGAAAATTGTCCAATGTTGAGAATAAGATGGAATTATTTCGCTTTCTTTTTCTTGCTGCTATGTATGTATATCTTCCGAGTATATTTTCAAACAAAAAAACTTTTAGGGTTGCTACCAGAGCTGCAAAATTGATTGAAACCAACCGAATCTCTACAACTACAAATAACCATTATTTAAACGAGATCGTAGTATACCAAATTTTAACATGGTACGCTGAGCAAATTATACCCCATATATGGAAAAAATCAATGATCTCTCCGCATGTTGAGCTTTGGTTTTCTTGTCTGATACCGGCAAATGGCGTAGTTTATTAGACTCCTAATTTCTTAAGATATCTTAAGCTAAGATACCGCTTTTGCGCTTCTGAGGGCTGTCCAATTCTGCATATGAGATGTTTTGTTTTGATTCCCATATGACATCTATTTTCTCAAAAGGGAGGTCTGATAAATTTTTCGTTATCATAATCGACAATTCTGGATTATTGTCCAATGTTGTGTTGATATGTTGCTGATAGCTGAATATTTCATGTGATCTACAAGTGACTCACTTTCCTGCTTGAGTGCACTATAAAATTAGATTCGCTCTCTTCATTAGCTTCCAAAATAATTTCATTAATGTTAACATCACTTCCGAAAACAATTTTTAATAGTATCCGGATTCACCATCTGTTTACTATTCTGACAGACCAGATAAGCCGAACAGGGAAAACTTAAAAGCCGATTTTAGTAGGAGTTTTCAGTTATAAAAAAATTGCTTTATATCTCACACGTAATGCTGCTTAAAACTATTCAGAGCGAAGAACAGAAATATTTGTGAGAATTTCGATTTGATGGAATTTTCGATATCCAACCTGCAGTATATTCACTTTGTTCATTGAAGAGGGCGTGGCAGGTGTCGGAAATTTATATATTGTTGATCAGAAATCATAATTGCGATAAAGCGAATCGAGATAATTTGTTGAGACTTAACAACCGATTACTTAATCAAATGTGCCTTACGAAATTGAAAAGACATGACACCTTTTAAACAAATATGTATCTGAACTGATATTTCCAAGCATATTTTTAAATCAAACTTACTATCAATAAACTAATTAGCTGATAGCCTTAATAAATTTTTCACACAAATTTTTCTCTTGTCTTTTTTGTGCTAAGCCTATGCCATCAAATGTTACATATGTGAATCCAACGTTAATTTCAAGTGTCGTGATAAGTTTGGCAGTTCATTTTTGTACGATTGTGATTACGTTGCGGCGCCAACTCATCTACGCGATAACGATCAAGATATGGCAGCTACTGGTTGTATGTTAAAAACTGCGGTAGAAGGTGCGTTGTATGTCCTGAGGCAATTTGCCGTCAGGAATGTGTTGTGCAAAGTTTTTAACGTGCAATTAAGATCTATATTAGCCTTTTAACCATTTCTTTTTTTTTTCAGATGGTGTATCAATAATCGTGCGCTCTTGCTATTGGGGTGATATCACAGACCAGCAAAAGGGTTGTCGAAATCCACTATGGACGAGGTATACGACTTTATCCTGTAACGTATGCTATACTGACCTATGCAACTCCAACGACGGTTATTAATTGAACAGTTCTTGTGTCACCGAATCAGTTGTTGTCGTAATTGTGCTATTTTTCATTAATACATAATTCAAATAAATTTGATGGATAGACATTTAATTAATTATTTTGCATTTTATTAAAAGAACAAATTTCAAAACTTACAAAAAAAACAACTTTTTACGTAAATAAAAAAACTACACACAAAAACCACGATAATTTATAGCTTGCAAGTGTATTAATTGATAGGTCGTATCATCATTGTAATTCTTTATAAAGAGTAATCAACACGACGAAATCCTTGCCAATATATTCACCTGCTTACTGTGACGACTCAAATATGCGCTCAATATATTGCTGAAACCAAAATAAATTTTAAAATTTCTTAAATTTGCTAAAAGTAGCAAAATAAACACTTACATACGTATAAAAACAGCCATTAAACCAACCAGGAGGACCTCTGTACCTTACGCATTCTTCAGAGTGCTCTTTATCCTTTGCAGAAAATTTACTGCCAGCATGATGTCTAAATCAGTGATGGCATTTGGGTTTTGTGAAAATGTACTGAATCGAGATTTCAAATGTACTTTTTAGAGCCCGAATGTACTTTTTTTGTCTTAAATACCCAATTTTCCTAAAACGTACGAAGTTGTTCTAAAATTTACTATCAAAAAAAAAAATTTGATCGATAATTTTCATTTACTAAACACAAAAAAAAATCGTAATTGATATAATAGTCTAATTATATTATATACAGGTAATTACTGTAAATCTACGCATTCTTGTTATTTACATTTACTAAAAAACAAAAAGAAAAGGTAAATATTATAAATTGTCCAAATGTAACGAAAATGTACTGAAAATGTGCTAAACATTTGCGAATGTACTGAAAATGCCCCAAATGTACCGAATGTACTGAAAACTTGTCGAGTGTACTGACAACGATTTTTCAGGACGCAAATGTACCGAAAAAAGTACAAATTTACCGAAAATGCCATCACTGGTAAATATATATCAAAAGGAAGAAAAATCAACTGAGCTTTTTTTAATATTATATGTAGGTACTGGTTTTTAGTAATACGTACTACGCGCGAAATTTGAAAAACATTAGATTTTGCTCAAACTTTAACACCTTGAAAGAAAGCACCATCTCCTTAGATAGGCGGCATCACAAAACTGTTAGGTCAAAGTTCGCATAAAACGATATTTTTGCGAAAACAGCCCAATTCGAATTTTCACTGCGTGGTAAAGTGTGCACAAACAAAATAAAGTTTAACTTAACCCTCTAGTGCGCCATGATACATATTTGAATCATACTGAGTTTCGCTGTCTAGGTTAAAATTCTGAATACGTTAGAATGTAACGACTCATCATATCATTTTTTTCAGCCGCTGAAGTGTAGTTATAGTTGAAAATAAAAATTATACACATTTTAAATTGCTTCATATAAGATTTTCATGTTCAGAGAAAACCTGGATTTGCTACACTTTGCTTACACTGTCATTATCATTAAAAGGAAAAGGTTCCTCCTATATTCCTTCCTCCACTTTTTATAATGATACGAAATCATCTTCATTAGCTGCTAAGTACTTCAGCTCAAATTTTAATAATGATAATGCATCCCCGAATAACTATGCTGCTGATAATGTTGATTCTGCGTCGAATTTTGGTAGTCTATCATTACTTCCCGTAGATGTTGAATCTGCTATTGCTCATCTTAAAACCTCCCACAAATGTGACTTAGATGGCCTATGCCCCTTTTGCTAAAAAAATGTATGTACACAATTTCAGAACCCTTATGTTTTATTTTCAATAAATCTCTTAGCTCTGGTAATTTTATTGATAAGTGGAAAATTTCTCTTATAAAACCTATCTTTAAGGCTGGTAATAAGCATGATGTTCAGAATTATAGGCCAATTTCGAAGTTAACAAATGTCTCGAAACTTTTCGAAAAAATCGATAAAAATAAAATTTACTTTGCAGTAAAAAATATATTTGCCATAACCAGCATGGCTTTGTGTCTGGTAGGTCTACCACAATAAACCTCGCTGTATTCACTAATTACTGCATCTCTGCGTTTAAGGAACGTTATCAGGTTGACGTTATCAGGTTGATATAGCTAAGGCTTTCGATAAGCTACCTCATAATATACTATTAGTAAAGCTTGCCAAGATTGGGTTTCACTCATGCTTCCTCTCTTGGTTCCGAACATATCTTTCTAATAGAGTATCTTATGTTGTCATTCAGAATGTGAAGTCTCGTCCTTTCTTTGCAACCTCTGGGGTGCCCCAAGGTAGTATCCTTGGCCCCTTACTTTTTGTAATTTTTATTAATGATATCTCAAAATGCTTCAAAACCTCAAATTTCCTACTTTATGCGGCTGACCTAAAGGTCTTCTCTAAAGTAAAGAATAAATCAGATTCTCTTTTACTTCAGTCAGATTTAAATAATGTTTATTCATGGTTTAACTACAACAGTCTATCCTTGAATATTAATAAATGTTTCCTAGTTACATACTTTAAAATAAATTCTCCCATTTATTTTAACTACTACTTTCATAATACGAATTTAGTCCGGGTTGACGATAAACGAGATTTGGGTGTCACATTTGTGTCAAGGTTTAAATTTATTATTCATTTGAATCGCATAGTTCCCAAAGCATACTCCCTATTAGCATTCGTTAAGCGTAATAGTGTGGAGTTTTCTAATCCATACTTTAAAACAGCTTTACACATCATTCCCTTTTATTCGGTGCACATAAAGCGTTTAGAATGTGTTCAAAAAAGATTTTTGAAATTTGCGTTGCGTTCACTAAATTTTTTAGAGCCGTTTCCGTCATACAAGTCCCGTTGTATGCTCATTAACTTATCAAAGCTTGAAATTAGGAGATTACTTCACAGTATTATGATCATATATGATCTGATAAATGGTAACATTATTTGCAATAACCTTCTTGAATTACTATCCTTATATGTTCCATCAAGGTCACTTCGAAATTTTGATTATTTCTACATAGATACTCATAGAACAAACTATGATATTAATGAGCCATTAAATCGAGTTCTTTTAGCTTTAAATAAAATTTATAGAAATTCTGATTTAGATTTTTGTATGCCAAAGAATGTTTTTAGAAGTACTATTATTTCTTTGTTAAACATTAATTAATGATTATACTTTATTCTCACTGTAATTGTATATAGTAGTTTATACTTTTAAGTGCTAAGTCTGTAAGGATAATTATCCATAGACGTAAATAAATAAATAAAAAAATAAATAAATTAAAGTATCATTTACAAATTTATATTTTTTTTTAATAATACTAAAAACTTTGTTCGTTGTAACGATTTAAAATTCAATTTCGAATTCAAAAGTTTTATTGGCTAAATGCGCAATGATAAAAATATACATCAAAGGATTTTTTGTCTCCTCCATCCTTAAAGCGAAAAATTAGGGAAATTGAACAAAACTTTGTTTTTTTGGCTATTTCTATCAGTTCCATAGCAATTTTTTTAGTTTCGTTTTCTTGTGCATTAGAGGGTTAAGTATTATGAATAAAATTTCGGTTTCAAAGTTGTCATATTTTACTAAGACATATTTCACTTTATAGGGTCGCAGAAAAAGGTCTTAAAGTCTAGGGGCTTAAAATTTATATTTTGTATAGTGTATAGTGTACATAACAATAAAAAGTGATATTGGAACTAACATTTTAAAACGGGCTATTTTCAAACCAAAATATGGCTCTTTCTGTAGACACCGACATCCTAGTGAACTGATATTTGGGCTGTGGTGCTTTCTTTCAAGCTACCTTGATACATCAAAATCTAAAGAACCATATTATCAGGATTATTTGAATCCAGCAGTGTAACATAGCGGCGATAGTAAATTGATGTGGATCCTTATGAATATATCAGGCATCGCAGGAAAGGTTGAACTCGGAAACGTACACATCAATGTTGAATACAGTTGTTCACCAAGTGTGGAAATAAAGCGAAGATTGACCAACACAGTCCCCGGACCTGTATCCGATAGAGCATTCATGGAAACTTCTAAATGACAAGGTGCTCAAAAGGTCCTATTTAAACAAGCAGCTATTGGTTAAATCTGTCAAAGTAAAGTGGTGTAAAATTTTCTAAAATATGAGTAAACGCTTCATTGCCAGTATGCTTTGTAGAGTAATATCGGTTACAAAGACTAAGGGGGGACCAACTAAATATCAATTTTTTTTTTCAAATAGCTTATTTTAATATTACAAATAATAATTTTTTAAATATTCTGAGTGGTACTAACAGAATTGAAAAAATGTTGGGTGGCCTAATACTTTTTGTAAGTTATGCATATGTAATATTACTAAAAATCAGTTAATATGGAATTAAGAAAAAAGCTCCGGGGAAATCTTTTGTTTTGGCATATGTCCACTTTAAATTAGGTCTCAAATACTTCCCAATTCGTGTTTTTGTTGTAACTTGGACTTTTATTTAAACTTGGTTAAAGCCCAGGCCCGGATTTAGAAATCTGCCGCCTTTAGGCCAGTTAGAAATTGCCGCCCCTCTTCACCAGTAAATATAGAAAAAATTTTTTTAATATCAAAATTGAGGACCACTTTTCCCCCCTCTGTGTAAATAAATTTAAAAAATTACAAAAAAAAATTTCAAAGTTCCCAATATTTGCCGCCCCTAAAATCGTGCCGCCCTAGGCACTGGCCTAGTGTGCCTCTAAGGTAAATCCGGGGGGCTGTTAAAGCCCATAGTGCATTATTACTCTCGAAAAACTTGCTGTAACACACCTATTTTTTCTCTTTTTCTATTAGACCAAGTCATTCGCGACTGCTACTATGGCCTTGAGTCAACGGTAAGACATGGCTGTTATTTGGAAAAAACGGGTGCCAAGTGTCATTTATGCAAAAACGATTTGTGCAACAGTTCAACAATCACTTCACCAATTGTTGCTGCACTAACTTTGTTTTTCATAGTGGCTCGCATAATGTCGTAAGTCAAGCGCCAATGACTGTGGGAAAACACCAAAGTAGGAGATACTAAGTAAAGATGTTGTTAAAATCTCTCAACAATAAAATTATGATTAAATTGTTTATTTAATAAAGTTTGCCATATGATCTATCTAATAGTGTGGTCGTTTTTTTCTATCGTGTTATAGACGTATCTAAATTCAGAAGGAAACAATTCAGGTCTTTTCAGGTTTCGGAATATAAGCCAATTTCCCATGATAAAAAGTTGTTACGAAAATAACAAAAGTAAGCAGAATCCAATAACGATTTGCAGAGAGTACTTTGGAATGTTGATTTTATAATTTGCTTTGAAAATTTTGATTGTGAGAAAAAAATCTCCTGACCTCAAATGTCTTTAGGCCCGCATTAAACTCATGTCAGTTCTTTCTCATATTAGTACAAATCCACAGTAAAATCTTGAGCAAAAATAAAAGTGTGGTTTTTAAGAAAATCAGCTATGTTTTGTTTTTTTTTTCATAAAAAGCGCTATAACTGTGCCAATTTTCAAAATTCCTTAAAGATAAGAAGTTCTATAGCAGGGGTGCACAACTTTTTTTTAAACGGAGAGCCAAATTATCAATGAACAATTTTACTGCGGGCCAAAAACAAAACAAAATCGATTAAATTTTGTTTCACTTTTTTATATTTTTAGAAATGTTTGGAGTTAATTGACCTAAGACACCTTCCAGGCTTACGTCTGTTATACGAGATTGTAGCTTGTTTTTATTCAGATTGACTACACTGAAGTTATGCTAACAAATATAGGTCGAACCAAGCAAAAATGCGTAACGCTCACCCTTTTCATATGATTTTGCGTACTGCTCCTTATTCAAGCATTGATAAAATTTATCCTTCCCATCAACATTGTATTTTTGTATTAATATTTCACAGGAGTGTATATCTGTTAATTCCAATCGCAAATGAGATGGTGAGTAGTGAGCCGTAAGATACATCTCCGAGGGCCGCATACGGCCAGCGGGCAGCACTTTGTGCACCCCTGTTCTATAGAATCAAAACATAAATATTAATTAATTTGATTTAGATGTAAACGCCACTTTTTTGTAAAAAGTTTCAGCGGTTTTTCAATTTTTGAATGCGCATACCTTCGTAAAAATATTTTTCAATCAAATCGGGGGAATACGTGTCCCCTTATTTCCACAGAAAAAACAACAATTTGAAGTCAATCCGACTGCATGGTTGGAATTGGATTTGGTCAAACTATAAATTTTTAGTCCGCGTAGAGATCCCACATCGAGTATTAAGTAAAGCACGACAAGCCCAAAATTGAGATAGATAAAGAAACATTAAACCTGACAATATTGTTCCTAATAAGATATTGCTAATAGATTATCTGACATTGAAATATTACCTTTACTTTCAAAGTTTGAATAATTGATCTTTCATTGAAATTGGAACTCAATGAGTTTTACTCATTGTTGCCATATTGATCTCAAAGGAATGCTCTATAAGCCACAAAAAAATAAAGGAAAATGAATTGCAAAAAAGTAGGTAACATACGTTTTTACTTCTTTTTGAACCTTTAAGTTTTTAGTAGATACCTTTTTCTTGAATTTTTTTTAAAGTAACTTTCTTTTGAACAGCCAATTTTGACTTGCCTTTTTCCAACATTTGAAGAAGAACGAACTTTATTCCGGAAAAAAAGTTTGCCATTGAAAACAATACTGTTGTGTCCAACTAAAGTCTTAACATACAGCGCTGTGCGATGATCAAAGGTTATCACAAAGAAATATGTTAAGTTCTATGACTATAAATAATAATCATGGTATTACAACGCAGAAGAATCCCACTAAAAACTAATTATTTTCACAGTTCAAGATTAGACAGAGAGCTGATCATATTGAAAATCAAAGAGCCATAATAAATTTAATTAACATGAAAAAAAATGGCGCAAAATAATAAAAATTTATTTGCCATAGCTCTTATAGCAAGTTTAGCTAGTTCGGGTGAGTTTGGATAATTCAATTCAGATAAAAACTCAAAATATTAAATATCAAACATTTTTACTAAAAATAAATGGAAAGTCTAACGTGCTTAACAAACTTGATCTAATGATGGAAATTGGTGAAAATTAATGAGATACTCCCAAAAAATAAAGTCTGTCGCTGGTGTTTCTTTACAGAGGGAATTTAGTCGGAAAGTGCATAAAATGAATAATAATTCTGATCAAAGTTGTAGAGAGCATATGCTTGAGCTGTGTAAATTTTCAAATAATCAGAAGCAATGAACTCTTAACATTTTGACTGAGTTTCATCCCAGAACTGAATTTTCTAATCAATTTCTTTAAAATAGGTTTCTATCAATAAACTAATTAGCCAATAGCCGAAATTAGTTTTTCACACAAATTTGTGTCTTGTATTTTTGTGTTTAGCCTTTGCCATAACATGTCACATATGCGATTCCAACAACGATTCCCAGTGTCGCGATCCGCTTAATGACAGCAGTGAATTCCTGTCTGATTGTTACTGGGGTGTGAAGCCAACTTACCTGAGCTATGATGATCTACAAGCTACTGGTTGTATGGCAAAAATTGTGGAAGAATGGAATGGCGAATCAAGAGTCATACGCTCTTGTTATTGGGGTAATATCTCGGACCAACAAAAAGGTTGTCGAAATCCACCATGGTCGACATATACGACAGTATCGTGCTATGTATGCGACACCTATGCATGTAACTCCTTCACCAAATCTAACTCCGACGACGGTATTGAAATGAGCAGTTCTTGTGTCACCGAATCAATTGCTGTCGTGATTGCGCTATTTTTCGCTATAACTCGTTGGATGTCATAATACAATATGTCTTTACATCGTTCGCACAATGTTGATCCTGTGCGATTTTATGATATTTTATAGCCGCTGAGAGTCGTTGCATACATATCACTCACTTGCTTTAAGACTGCCATAGCTCAAAAACCTAAAGTGGGAGAAAAACGCATTTAAAGTTTTCAATAAATTACTTTTTATAAGAAAATGATGAAAAGTATGTCTACATAAGCTCCACTCACAGGGCGAGTTTATAAGATACCATTCTGATTTTTTCATACGAAATAGAACAAGAAATGGCGAATATTTCTGCATCATTCACTCAAAAATCACGTTTTTTGAGTTATATCAGTCTTGAAGTAAGTGCGCGATATGTTATTACTTTGAAAAATTTTAATTGAGGCATTTTAAAAAATTTGTGTATATTCTTACAAATAAAATTTATATTTTAATTTTAATAAATAAAAACTTTAGAAAACTGCTAGTGCTATTTTCAAAAATGTATTTAAAAATAGAAGCCATTATGGTGCCCTGGTGAGATCTAAACAGAAGATACATAGGTAATTATTCAAAAAATAACCCTGCAAAAATTAAGGAAACCAAAAAAGAACCTACATATTTTCAGATAAAAATGTCAGTTTATTGGTTAACTGTGATTTCATTGCGCCCCTATGTTTTGGAACAAAACTACTTATATGTACAATATTAGGCTGTTTATTTCCAAAGTTTTGGAGATGGCTTTTATTTATTTTTTTTTTTTGCCTATATTTTAGCTTGAGGAATAAAAATAGTTGTATCAATATTTGAGCTTCCTATCACAAACCTGTAAACGGCGCGGACAGAATTTATGTCCGATTTCGTTGAAATTTTATGAAAAAAAGTGTCTTGCTAAAACGTAGAAAAAGTCTGCTTAGACGCGAAGATATAGGGTTTTAGGTATTTTATTTGTATGGGAGATGCCACCCACTGTTGTCAAACTACATCCAAATTTTTCATGTAGCTGAAAATGCGGACAAAATATTTGCGGGCATTTTAGCCTATGCTTTAGCACTGGATCCGAAGGGAATACTCCCAAAATTGCAGCTTTCTAGATCATACCTGTGAACGGCGCAATCCGGATCCACCCTAAGTGATGTTCAAAATTATTTTTCGATTATTTCCGAAAATGGGTCGAATGGGTAAAAAACAGTCCTTTGCAGGGTCCAGGGAAGCTACAAGTGATGTCCAAAATCCATCCGCATAGATTGCAGCAAAAACAATTTCTGAAAATGGGTCAAAAACGGTCTTTCTCAGGGTCCGGGGATACTCCATTTTTGACCTTTCCCCATTGATTGCAGCAAAAAAAAAATTTCAAGAAATTATCTGAATTTTAAAACAATTTTATTTGGAATTTTCTGAAATATCTGACACTTAGTCATTATCTGAATTTCGAATCTGTAGAATTGTGAATAACGAAATTTTGTACACCACCCATTTTATTAATTTTACAAATAAAAACAATAAAAATTTGATTACTCTGACCACATGTCACTTATGACTTCGGGTCCAGCATTGTTTGACTTTTGATACAGTCTGGAACAGAACCACTTCATGCCGAGTAAATGTTGAGAAGAAAAAAAAAAAGAAAAAAAGGTCCTCACTTTTCATATTAAAAATTAGTTTTCCCATATTCACCAGTGAAGAAGGGCGGCAATTTGTGAACGGCCTAAGGGCGGCAAATTTCTAAATCCGGGCCTGTATGTAACCTATGCTATAATACTGCCCTGCCAGTACGGCTGCATTGATTTATGGAGCAAAAAATAGAAGAACAAATCTTATTCAGTTTAAGCTACATGAGGTCTCTAACGATACTCCTATTCGACTTTCCGCAAAATATGAGTCAACCACATTGTTACGTTTCAGTTTCATTCCAAGACTCTATACATATACTGTGGGATAAGTAATTTTGGGCTGAAGATTTTACAGATAAAAAATATGCATTTTAATTAAATGTCCAGGATAGATAGCTAATGTCCCAAAAACGTTATTGAGCAAATCAGATTCACCACTTCAAAAACATTTAAAATACACACTTCATTAAGTTTTTCTTTTATTTTTAAATTATTGCAAATATATTAACGGATTAAATTATGATTAAATTGTTTATTTGATAAAGTTTACCGTATCTATCTAATAGTGTGGTCGTTGTTTTCTATCGTGTTATAGACCAGGGATGTTGCGGATGCAGATTTTTTCACATCCGCGGATTTTTAAAAGAAATTTTTAATAATTTTACTACATTTTTATTATTTAGTACGAAAAGTTGAAAATTGGAGCATTATTTTTAATAAATAGTAAATAAGCCGCTTTATCGTGGTCAATCTTATAACGCAGAGATTCGAAAATCTCTCAGTTGTTCGCTAGGAAAACTGCCTGGTGGTGTCGATAACAATCTGCGTGCTATTGATGATAGCAGTTTTAAATCTTTTCGATGAATGCTCCACCATTTGAGAGGATTTTCAGCTCTTTTTTATGGCGACAAGCAACAGATTTCTTTTAGAGTATAACTTCAGCACTAGCATTTTCTGGTATTTCTTCACTCTCATCTTCATTTGATGAATCTAACATCATAGTCAGCTTTTTAAGCATGTCTTTTTGACTATTCCAGATGTTTCTTGTCCTAGCTGTTCTATACCATTTTCTGAGGAATCTGTCATTCTCATTCTTTTAGCCCCTTTGAAATTAGCAGAACCGGAAGCGCTATTCTCTGTATTTCTCATCTTCAAAATGTCTTCTTTGATGTTTTCTTCAGCCAATGGTGTAAAAAATTTGTGTTTATAGCGCGGGTCTAAGTAAGTGGCGATAACATATAAATTGTTTTCCACCAAATTGTTAAACTTTGTTTTAGTTCACTTTGCAGAGTCGTGACAGCCTGTCGAATTGGATTAAAATTGTGTGATTTTGCTAAATAGTCATCAAATTTTTTTTCAAGCGTTTGAATAATTTTAATTACAGATGAAATAAGGGCATGTGAGCTGCTTAGCTCCCGATTGGTTCCTCACAAGGTTTCAAAAATTCAATACAACTTTCGATGAATTTTCACTCTTCTGGCAAAATGGGGTTAATCTCACTGGCATTGATGTAAAGACTTTCGGCATCCTTTACCTTTATAAAACGCTCGAACATGTAAAATGTACATATAAAATATAGAACATCTGCATCCACATGAACATCCGAATTGATTATTGTAGATGCGGATGCGGATGCAGATGTTCAAATCAATGCGGAAATTGCGGATTCGAATATTCGCAACATTCCTGTTATATAAATTCAGAAGGAAACAGTTAAGGTCTCTTCAGGTTCCGGGATATAAGCCAATTTCCCATCATAAAAAGTTATTACGAAAATAACAGTAAAACAAAAGTAAGCAGAATGCAAAAACGATTTACAGAAGGTAATTTACAATATTGCCTTTGTTAATTGCTTTGAAAATAGTACCGTAGAGTGGATTGACAATGATTTAAAAAAAATTTATACTTCAATTTTGAGAAAAAAATCTCCTGACCTCAAAAGTCTTTTGGGTTTAATCCATGTCACTTCTTTCTCATATTAGTAAAAATCAACAATAAAATCTTGAGCAAAAAATGGTGTGGTTTTTGAGTAGATCAGCTCTGTTTTTTTTTATAAAAAGCGCTATAACTCCGTCAATTTTCAAAATTCCTTACAGATGAGAAGTTTAATAGAATCAAAACACAAATATTAATTAATTTGATTTTGATGAAAATGCCACTTCTTTGTAAAAAATTTCAGCGGATTTTCAATTTTTGGATGCGCATAATTTTGATAAAAAGTTTTTCAATCAAATTGGGGGAATACTTGTGCCCTTATTTCCTCTAAAAAAAACAACATATTTAATCGGCAACCAAATACATAAGTTTTTACTTTTTTTTTAACCTTAAGTTTTTATTAGCTACCCTTTTCTGGAACTTTTTTTTTAAAGTAACTTTGTTTTGAAAAGCCATTTTTTTACTTGCCTTTTTCCAACAATTGAAGAAAAACGAACTTTATTCCGGAAAAAATTGTTTGCCATTGAATACAATGCAATTAACATGAAAAAAAATGGCGCAAAATAATAAAAATTTATTTGCCATAGCTCTTATAGCAAGTTTAGCTAGTTCGGGTGAGTTTGGATAATTCAATTCAGATAAAAACGCAAGATATTATATATCAAACATTTTTACTAAAAATAAATGGAAAATCTAACGTAATTAACAAACTTGGTCTAACGATGGAAATTGGTGAAAATTAATGAGTTAGTCCCAAAAAAAAAGTCTGTCACTGGTGTTTCTTTACAGAGGTAATTTAGTCGGAAAGTGCATAAAATGATTAATAATTCTGATCAAAGTTGTAGAGAGCTACATATGCTCGAGCTGTGTAAGTTTTCAAATAATCAGAAGCAATGAACTCTTAACATTTTGACTGAGTTTCATCCTAGAACTGAATTTTCTAATCAATTTCTTTAACCCTCTGCAATTGACGTGGTAGTCTGACAGACACCATAAAACAGAACTTCGTGCCCTCTGTCGTAAATTTTAAAGTTGCGATCTTCGGTTTCGCAGTCAGTGCTGTCGTTTGTACTACTATAGTACTTTTATACTACTCTTCAGCCAAGCGTACTACTGTACTACCCAACCTTCAATTTGTACTACCGAAAATTTTCGCCAACCAATCCGCAATTTGTACTACCCCACCGTTCTTTGATCTATCATGCTTCAATTACATTGGCATATGCAAGTTATTAAACTGATCCCTGAAGATGACATATTTAAATCTTGAAGTGTCAAAATCATCACTCGTTATTTTGGTTTACTACTTTTGACATTAAAAAATTTTAACATCACATCAACCATTAGAATTTAGCTGATTCATACTTTTTAAACGCGGCCAATTGCGCAATAATTTTTTTATGCGTCTCTTGGAATATTAATGTAAAAATTAATGTAATTATTTCTATTGCTGTCATGGAAAAGTAAATTTCAAATTTACCATGGTAAAAATTGATTGGATAATCATTTATTTTTCATCGTAGGTTCCTAATAAAATCAAGAGCAGAAGCCGCCAATTTATCCAAAATTGATATTCACGCGGAAAAAGAATCTGTACATCAAATACCTTCAGGGCCAGAAGCAACAGAAACCCCAGCCTGTAGTAACGAGGTATTGAACTTTAATGAAGAAGCTCAATTGGAAAATATTGAGTTATCGGATTCCAGTACAAAAAGATTGCAAAAATTTCGACCAGCTTGGCAAGAAAGCTTTAAATGGCTCGAGTCGCGGAAGAATTCAAAAAAATTTGCAAGATCCTTTTGTAAGTATTGTTTAGTTTCAATACCCAATAACAGAACGCTTTTGGTGAGACATGAAACTTCTAAGTTCCACATCAAAATGATGCGCAGCTTAAAAAATCAGCCAGTAATAGATGAGGTCGTTCAAGCTAAAAGTTTTACCAAAGTCAAAACATCTGAGCTCCAAATAATTATGTTTTTGGTGCAGCATAATCTGCCATTTTCTCTTGTTACTGGCATCGTAGCTTTAATAAAAGCGGTAGCATCAGATTCTAAAGTTTGTAAAGATCTGAAATGTGCCAGAACAAAAGCTACGGAAACTGTCAACGAGTTAATTTTTGAGGAGGTCATAACTTAAATGTTTCTTCATGTAACAATATTCGTACAAAAATAAATGAATTTCAACAAATACTATATAAACTTTTATTAACAATTTATTTTTATCATATGAGTTAGTGTAAGTAAATATATATTAGTGTAGTATGTACTACCCATTTTCACAAAAAAATACCCAAAAATACAAAATTGAGCACTTAACTTTTTTTCGAAACGACAGCACTGTTCGCAGTACCTTCTTGATTCGTATTATGGCATCGGTTAGTGCGAAAAAAGCGATCTTGGCATACTTACGAGCGAAAACACGTAGATTAGTGTCTATCAGTCTACCACCTCAGTAAAACTGTGAGTGTCTAGCAGACTACCACGTCAATAGAATTGTAAAAGTTTCATAGTGTCTATGAGACTACACCTCAGTAAATGCGAAAATTACATACAAAAAATGTAATTTTTGTGGCTGTGTAGCTGCTGATCCAACCGTGGGATTTTGCGGAAATTTGAAAGATATGTAAATTAAAATGTATTTATTTATATTCAGTACCAATGTTCCTTAAAAATTGTTAATAACAATATTTTCTTTTAATCCTTAAGTAAAGGGATTAATTTTCGTTTCTATTGCACCAAATTGAATAAAGCATATTATTTTATCAAACGTATTTTGTTCGACTTTTTTACGTTAACATGGATTGTCAGGTGTTAATTTATATAATTAAACAAAACTTAATAGGTTTTAATACTTAAATGACTAAAAAAATTATTTTTAAAAAGGTGTCTATAAAACTACCACGTCTGTAGAATTGCTAAAATTAGGGCACGTCAGTTGCAGAGGGTTAAAATAGGTTTCTATCAATAAACTAATTAGCCAATAGCCGAAATTAAGTTTTCACGCAAATTTGTCTCTTGTATTTTTGTGTTTAGCTTTTGCCTTAACATGTCACATATGCGATTCCGAAAACGATTTCCAGTGTCGTAATCTGCTTGATGACAGCAGTGAATTCTTGGCTGATTGTTACTATGCTCCGGCGCCAAAATATCTACGCGATGGTGATGAAGATCTAGCAGCAACTGGTTGTATGGCAAAAATTGTGGAAGAATGTACGCAAATTTTTTAACTTTTAAACCATTTCAATCCATATTGACCTTTTAACCATTATTTTCCCTTTCAGATGGCGAATCAAGAGTCATACGCTCTTGCTATTGGGGTAATATCTCGGACCAACAAAAAGGTTGTCGAAATCCACCATGGTCGAGATATACGACATTATCGTGTTATGTATGCGAGACCTATGCATGTAACTCCTTCACCATATCTAACTCCGACGACGGTATTGAATTGAGCAGTTCTTGTGTCACCGAATCAATTGCTGTCGTGATTGCGCTATTTTCCGCTATAATTCGTTGGATGTCATAATACAACATGTCTTTACATCGTTCGCACAATGTTGATCCTATGCGATTTTACGATATTTTATAGCCACTGAGAGTCGTTGCATACATATCGCTTACATACTTTAAGACTGCCACAACTCAGCAACCTAAAGTGGGAGAAAAACGCATTTAAAGTTTTCAATAAATTACATTTTATATGAAAATGATTTATGTATGTATGTCTACATAAATTTCACTCATAGGGCGAATTTATAAGAAACCATTCTGATTTTTACAAAATACAATACAATGATACAAAATAGAACATGAAATGGCAGATATTTCTTGTTCATTTACTCAAAAATCACGTTTTTTGAGTTATATCAATCTTGAAGTAAGTGAGCGATATGTTATTAGTTTGAAAAATTTTAATTGAGGCATTTTAAAAAATTTGTGTATATTCTTACAAATAAAATTTATATCTTAATTTTAATAAATAAAAACTTTAGAAAACTGCTAGTGCTATTTTCAAAAATTTATTTAAAAATAGAAGCCATTATGGTGCCCTGCTGAGATCTAAACAGAAGATACATAGGTAATTATTCAAAAAATAACACTGAAAAAATAAAGGAAACCAAAAAAGAACCTAAAAAAAGGACATACATATTTTGAGATAAAAAAGTCAGCTTATTGGTTAACTGTGTTGTCCTTAAGGACATGTGCTTTCATATCGAAATTCCCGCCATAACTTTAGAAACTACGAATTTTTTACTAATGACGCGAACCATGTTTTTTCTACACGAAAATTCGACATAAAATTTTTTTTTGTTTTTTTTTTTTGCAATGTTATTTGCAATCAATCCTTAGAATGTATCTGCATTCAAAACGAAATTCCCGATATAACTTTGGAAAATATGATTCAATTCATACAATAACACTGATGCGCGCCTTCTTTAAAAACTCATATTTTCCAAAGTTTTGGCGAGAATATCGATTTGAATTCAGATTCATTCTTAGGATTGTTGAAGTAGCATTACAAAAAAAAAAAACAAAAAAAAAAATTTTATGTCGAATTTTATGTTGAAAAAAAAAACATGATGCGCGTCATTAGTAAAACATCGTAGTTTCCACAGTAATGGCGGGAATTTCGATATGAAAGCACATGCATTCTTACGATTGATTGATTATATTTTACATAAAAATTAAAAAAAACAAAAGGTGTTATATTGAAAAAATTTTGAGAAAAATTTTTTTAATTAAAAAAATTAATGTTTAATCAAATTTATTTAAATTTTTTAATTTTTTTTATAAAGTTATAGTATTTCTAAACAAAAATGATTAAATTGTTTTTCATCCTATCTCCTATAGTTTTTGAGATATTTGGTTTCAAAAAATGCTCAAAAACGTCAAAAAATACAAAGTATGCGTTTAGTAAAAGAATGACCGATATACATACTTATTGGATCGTTTGATATTTTATTAAAATTTTTAGTTTTTTTGGAAAAATACCACCGCAAACAAATGTGTTATTGTTTTTATTGTTGTTATTGTTGATACCGTTGCTGAAGCTGTTCTTTTGTTGTTGTTGGTGTTCTTGCTTTTGTTTTTTCAACAAATCCCAAAATTTCAAGTAAATTTCTAGAGCTCGTTCACTTTCCTTCCTTAAACAATCCGGTTGCCCAAGAAAACCAACTTAGAATAGTACACCAATTGAAAAGACATGCGCTTTCTTATCTACTATAATTAAACGAGCAATAATTGTATGTATTTATATATTTATATATATATATTTATTTATTTATTTATTTATATGCATTTATATTTTCAGACTTTATTTCCAAAACGGGTGCAGCGATTTTGATGAAACTTGGGGGTTGGGTACATATGTAAACAAAATTAGGATTGGGCTGGGTTTTAACTTATCAAAGACTCTTGGAGGGGCGTGGCACAGCCCTAAACTTTTATTTTCATAACGTCATATCTCGAAAACCATTCAAGATATTGTAAAAAAAATTAGGTACACAGATGCAGATCATAAATGTCTTAAATTTTGCCAAAAGTGGGCGGAATCGGAAAAGTGGGCGTGACACTTTTCAATAATTGAAAATTTTTATTCAATATTACTCAAAAACGGCACTGACGATTTTCATTGAAATTTTACAGATAGTACCACTAAAAGCAGTCATCATAACATGCTATGTCACTATACTGGCAACATTCGTTGAAGGCCGTGGCACAGCCCACAATATTTATAAACGTTATAATAGGAGAACTAACAATGCAGTCGATATGAAATTTAGCATGGTAGGTATACTTGCTATAGGGTAATTTTAACAAAAAATGGGCGCAATAGTGCATGTAAGCGTGGCACCTCCCATACAAAAAAAAGCGTTAAATGTTATATTTAGGGTGCTATGAGAGTTATCTTCTTAAAATTTGGTGAGGAGATGTCGGTTACTATAAGCTTTGAAATTAAATGTATTTCGACGGGATTGCTTCAGTGGGCGTAGCACCTCCCATATAAGCAAAAAACGTTTTGTGTAATATTTGGTGAACTATAAGAGCGATCCTAATAAAATATTGTATAGAGATGTCGGTTACTAAAAGCTTTGAAATTATATGGAGTTTGACACGATTTTGTTAGTGGGCGTGGCACCTCCCATGCAAGCAAAAACGTTTTGTGCAATATTTGGTGAACTATAAGAGTAATCCTAATGAAATTTGGTATGGAGGTGTCGGTTACTAAAAGCTTTGAAATTAATTGGATTTCGACAGGATTTCATCAGTGAGCGTGGCACCTCCCATACAAGCAAAACACGTTTTGTTTTATATTTAGTGTGCTATGAGAGTTATCTTTTTAAAATTTGGTATAGAGATGTCGGTTAGTAAAAACTCTGAAATTCAATGGACTTCGACGGGATTGCATCAGTGGGCGTGGTACTTTCTACTATAACAAAATGTTGCAAGTGGGTCATTTTGTGATTTATTTAAATATTTTTCTACTGGTTCAACTTTTTTTAACCTCTTTCAACATTTTCCATATTTTTCCGACTTTGTCAAACTCATTCAACTTTTTTCGACCTCATTAAATTTTTTTAGAGATATTCAACTTTTTTCGAGATTTTCAACCTCTTTCAACTTTATTCAACCTCATTAAATTTTTCGACTTTTTCATTCATATTCAACTTTCTTCGACTTTTTGAATGTCATTCAACTTTTTTAGATTTATTCAACTTCTTTCATTTGTTTCAACATTTTTCAACCTCTTTCAACTTTTTTCAACATTTTCCGACTTTGTCAACCTTATTCAACTTCTTTCACTTATTGAACCTCATTCAACTTTTTTAGAGTTATTCAACTTTTTTCAACCGTTTCAACATTTTTCAACCTCTTTCAACTTTTTTCAACATTTTCCACCTTTGTTAACCTTATTCAGCTTTTTTCGACTTTTTTAACCTCATTCAACTTTTTTCGAATTATTCAATTTTTTTCAAATGTTTCAACATTTTCAACCGCTTTCAACTTTATTCAACCTTATTCAACTTTTTTGAATTTTTGAACCTCATTCAACTTTTTTAGAGTTATTCAACTTTTTTCAACCGTTTCAACATTTTTCAACCTCTTTCAACTTTTTTCAACATTTTTCACCTTTGTTAACCTTATTCACCTTTTTTCGACTTTTTTAACCTCATTCAACTTTTTACGAATTATTCAACTTTTTTCAACTGTTTCAACATTTTTCAACCTCTTTCAACTTTTTTCAACATTTTCCATATTTTTCCGACTCTGTCAGATTCATTCAACTTTTTTCGACCTCATTAAATTTTTTTAGAGATATTCAACTTTTTTCGAGTTTTTCAACCACTTTCAACTTTATTCAACCTCATTCAATTTTTTTCGACTTTTTCAACCATATTCAACTTTTTCAACCTCATCAAATTTTTTTTAGATATTTCAACTTTTTTCGAGTTTTTTAAACTCTTTCAATTTTATTCAATCTCATTTAGTTTTTCCAACTGTTTCAACATTTTTCAACCTTATTCAACTTTCTTCGACTTTTTGAACCTTATTCAACTTTTTTCGAAGTATTCAACTTCTTTCAACTGTTTCAACATTTTTCAACCTCTTTCAACTTTTTTCAACATTTTCCATATTTTCCCGACTTTTTGAACGTCATTCTGCTTCTTTCGACTTTTTCAACCTCTTTCAACTTTTTTTGAGTTATTCAGCTTCTTTCAACTGTTTCAACATTTGACAACTTCTTTTAATTTTTGCCAACATTTTCCATATTTTTCCGACTTTGTCAACTTCATTTAACTTTTCTTGACTTTTTCCACACCGTTCAACTTTTTTCAAGATTTTCAACTTTTTGGAGATGTTCAACCTCTTTCAACATTTTGAACACTTTACACTTTCACGCTTCAACTTCTCTCAACTTTTTTCTGTTCCATTTTTTCCGACTTTTCCAACATTTTTCGCCTTTTCAACCCATACTACTTTTTTTAAACATTATTTACGTTTTTCAACCTCTTACAACTTTCCTAAGTTTTATTTTTGGCTTTTCAACTCTTTTCAATGTTTTTTAAATATTTCAACTTATTCAATATTAGTCAACTTTTTTCAACAAATTCCATATTTTTTCGATTTTTTCAACCTCAAAACAATAAACCGAACAGTGGTCGGTCTCCAGGTACTACTTTTATATTATATACGCATGTATATGTATAATGTATAACTTTTTTCAAGATTTTCAACTTTTTGGAGATTTTCAACCTCTTTCAACTTTTTCAACACTTTTCACTTTCATGCTTCAACTTCTCTCTACTTTTTTCTGGTCCATTTTTTTCCGACTTTTCCAACATTTTTCGCCTTTTCAACCCATACTACTTTTTTTAACTTTTATCTTTCCTAATTTTATTTTTGGCTTTTCAACTCTTTTTAATATTTTTTAAATATTTCAACTTATTCAATATTAGTCAACTTTTTTCAACAAATTCCATATTTTTTCAACCTCAAAACGAAAAACCGAACAGTGGTCGGTCTCCAGGTACTGTATTAATTTAAATGTTGACTAAATAAAAATTTTTTCAAAAAAATAACGATTTTTTAAGAATAAATTTGACCAGAAACTTAGATAAATTGTTATATCTCAAAAATTTTCAAAAACTATAGCTGATATTTAAAACTTTTATGAGCTTATCTTTCATATGACATCCATATTTTGAAAGTCGATCCAGGGGTTCCCAAATTATGAGAATGATTTCATTAAAAGCTATATCCCCGACTTCTGATGACTATATCTCCGAAACTAGATAAGTCACCCAACTTTTGATTCCACATTCGTGTTCAGGATTGAAAGCCTCATAAGAAAGTAGAATATTATTAAAATAAATTAAAATATTAAAATATATTATTGAAAATTGTTAAAATACTTTTTCCACCCACAAAATGTTTTTTTATCTTTTAAATGTAATGAAGCACTTAAATCAACAAAAAAAAAAATACGCAGCTTTTTTGTTCTTTTTGACGCCTATTATGTGTTATTGTCTTTACATAAGTATATAGTACCGTTGGCATTGACATTAGTTAGCCATTGCAGAGAGAGCACTATAACTCACGTATTTGTCAAAATATATATGCCGACCACTGTATGTTATTTTTTACTTGCTATCCGCTTTTTTGAGATAGTATTAAGTATAATGAAAGTAACTAAATAAAATATTTGAAGAAAAAAAATGTTTTCAGGATTTTGTGTAAAAAAGAAATCGACCGCATTTTTTTAATGTAACGTACACGGAAAAAACGAAACTCGAAATTTTGTAAATATTAATCAAAATTTAATAAAAATTAGTAGGTAATTTAGTAATTTAGAAACGGTTCGAGTGTCTATTAAAAATTACTAAGCATAATATAAAAATTGCATCAAGCAGACATTAATTTTTCGAATGCAAGTTTTTAATTTTTACAAAGTAGATATTAAAATTTCTGCAATAATTTATTATATTTTAAAAGGACTGTACTATTTTTTAAAAAGTACATTATAAAGATTTTATGATGAAATAATAATAACTGAAATTGATTTTTAAAATTTTGTACATCAGTTTGTTGAACAAAATTGGGACGACCAGCGAGTTTCCGTTGCCGCTTTCCCGACCCCGTCCCAATTCTGTTCAACACTTTTCTTCTAAGCCTTATATAATTATTTTTTTGAATGAACATGTTGAGAACTCAAACAGAGTACAAATTAAAAAAAATCGGTTCGGCAGCAAGTACCGTACAAGCAACTTCTCTTGAGAACAATTCTTTTTTTTAATGTTTCGATACTTCGAAAATCATTTGAGAATATCTTATGATTACAATATGGCACTATTTATCTAGATTAAACAAATACATAGGCATTCTGATGAATATCTATTTCAACTCTACGAATCCATACTTTTATATGAAATTTATATTGCGTGCATAAAAAAGTCAGTTTTTTATGAATAAAAAACGAACCGCTGGACCGATTTTTTCCAGACTCCTTTCAGATCTAAGTCATGACGTGGCGTATCGATTGATATGGTCATCAAAAAATTCTGTCCGGTAGTTATTGAGGAAACGAAAGCCAAAATATGTCTACATACGTACGTACATACGTACACACATACACACACACACACACACAGACATCACTCTAAAAATACTTGTAAATGATTGTCGAGGTCTTGAAACGTAAAACACAAAATTACCTATTTCGATTTTCGGACCTATTATAATAATAACTTCTCAAGAGAAGTTAACAAAAGAGAAATAAAATTCAATTTAATAAAAATTACTAATCTTGAAATAATTTTTCTATAACTACTTTTTGAAAATTATAAAGCGGGAATCATATATTACAATATGAAATGTGTAAAAATTCTAATGTCGCAATTTATTGAAATTTAATAAAATCTTTGTAAAATTTCAAAGTTTTTATGTGATAATTAAAATGAAGAAATTAATTTTTAATATGCACTTATTAAAAAATGTAAAATGAAAATAATTACAAACTAGAATAGAATTTTTAATAAGGATTTTCTATTTATTACTATAAAAAAGTAATATTTGTTTTCAGATTTTAATTTTTATAATCTCCTATTAATTTTTAATAAGATTTGAGTTGGTGTTTTTTCCGTGTAACAAAAGAGAAAGACCTAATTTTCTTCGAGCAGTTTTAGTATTTTCCTAAGGAAAATAAAAACTTAGCGGTGCATTTACTTATGTTGGTGTCCAGCACCGAAAACTATTTGTAAGTAACAGTCTTTTTTCATCGATAATCAAATATTATAAGAGCTTTGTCGACTTTCGAATCTTAAATGTATATATTTTTGTTGTTTGTGAAAAGCTAAGCGAGGCTGTACATTTTTATTATCCCTCCAGGACCACTCTTTAATCCCCTTATTAAACATTTTATCAAATTTTCTGAAAAAATTAACATACGGGTCAAAAGAGTGAGAATTTTTTCATACGACCTGGGGAAAAAATGTTCCTTATAAAAAACTAACAACAAAACTTCCTCAGACTCATCTGTGTGGCAATAAGATTCAAAAATAAACGGTTTCTTAAAGTTTTTTCAATTCTTTTATATCGCTCGTTTACTAGAAGACCATTATACCATAACTAAAAGAAAAAATTTCTTTCGAGTTAATAATACATTTGTTTTATGTCGAAAAATCGTAAAAGTATCTAATGAACTTGAATTGTGACAAGAGTTTATATAGACACACTTTCATTTATTTTCATCTTCAGCTTTAAATGCGTTTTGTCCAACTTTAGGTTTTTTGAGTTGTGACAGTCTTCCAGAAAACGAGCGATATGTTTTTTATAATTTTAAATGTATCTCTCGTATGAAAATTTTTTTCAGAAAATTTCAATAACACTCTCTATAGAAGGATTAAGTGCAAATGAAACAAGTTCATGAGGAACAACTTTTCTCAGACACCAAATCTCTTAGACTTGACTTAAAAAAGCCGTAAAGAGCATTTAACTGTGTCAATTACCAGTTAGTTTACCGATATCTGAAAACGCAGAAGTTTTGACCAAAATCTGATGTCAGATTCAAGCTCAGCGACATCAAATTACACTGATTACCCAAATTTTAGAAATAATTTTTGCATACAGTGCAGTTATAGTGTTGTTGGGTCCTTCAAATTCAACGTCAATTACTTGGAACTTTATGAAAGTCTAATCGTTGGACCACTGAATTTATGCTATGCATTATGAAGTTAAACAATTAAAGCCATTTTAATCTTTTATTTTACTTTTTACGCGAACATAGATCGCAAAGATAACGCAACAGTCTTTTCATGTAACGTAACTGTCCGAACATTTTTGCTTCTACAGAACTAAAAAAATATGTTTCAGTGTAATGAAAATTTAATTTATTACTTTCATTCTAAAACTTAGAAACTATAAGCTTCACATTGCAAATATTCCACCAAAAGTGCACAATGTGAGGCAACTTTAAAATCTACTTCCAAAACTATGTAACGTAACAGTCCATGCTCACACGTTCATAGCTCCGAAATAACAAGGGATACAACAATTTGTATATAAACAAAATCATACTTTTAGATGCATGGACCAAATATGTATATTGAAAGTACTCAATTCCATGTGTTTTCAGAGCTATTTATGTTCAAATATACGTACGCATGTAACGTAACAGTCGGCGTTTTGGTCCACGTATGTTTGTAAAAAAATTAGTTAATTTTTTTTTTATCATGAATAGAAAGTGCAATTAATTGTTAACATGTGTACCAAATTTTATAATTTTATGTTAACAACTTTAACAGGAATGTGGGCTCTTTGTTTGAAATTTCCGGTATCTAAGAACGTCTAAAACCAGAAAATTTAAAGAATTCCTCATCTAGTTAACAGCAAAATACGAACGACAAGCAGAATTTCAGCGCCGTTTCTCGTATTCACTATTTCCACTCATAATTCCGCTTCTCGTTTGAAAAATCAACTTTGTGCTCAGCTCCGTTTTGAACGTACACTGTGGACGCACACAAACGTTTCTGAGTGGAACTTGAACCGCAATATTAATTTCTAACTTTATATGAACAAACTGAAAAATTACACATCTCTGGCATTACTAGACACTTCAAAATTTTCTCTTTGATTCTCAGATGTTGCATTCTTTTTTAAAACTTTAATGTTCTCTAGTGTATTGTTGGGGGAGGGGAAATTTTCCCTATTTCCCACCGTAGATCCGCCTTGCAAACAAGTAGCTACACGTATACGTTTTTACTTTTTTTTAACCTTTAAGTTTTTAGTAACTTTTTAAAGTAACTTTCTTTTGAGCAGCCATTTTCTGGCTGCCTTTGGGCAACATTTGAAGAAAAACGAACATTACATATATTTTGTATATGAAGAAAAACGAATTTTATTGCGAATAAAATGTTTTACCATTCAAAACAATGCTGTTGTGACCAACTAAAGTCTTAACATATAGCGCTGTATGATGATCAAAGGTTATCACAAAGAAATATGTTAAGTTTTATGACTATAAATAATAAACATGGTATTACAACACAGAAGAATGCAACTAAAAACTAATTATTTTCACAGTTCAAGATTAGACAGAGAGCTGATCTCATTGCAAATCAAAGAGTCATAATAAATTTAATTAACTTGAAAAAAAAAAAAATGGAGCAGAATAATAAAAATTTATTTTCCATAGCTCTTATAGCAAGTTTAGCTAGTTCGGGTGAGTTTGGATCAATTCAGATTAAAACACAAATTATTAAATATCAAACACTTTTACTAAAAATAACTGTTAAGTCTAACGTGATTAGCAAACTTGATCTAACGATGGAAATTGGTGAAAATTAATGAGATACTCCCAAGAAATAAAGTCTGTCGCTGGTGTTTCTTTACAGAGCTGTGTAAATTTTCAAATAATCAGAAACAATGAACTCTTAACATTTTGACTGAGTTTCATCCCTGAACTGATTTTTTTAATCAATTTCTTTAAAATAGGTTTCTATCAATAAACTAATTAGCCAACAGCCGAAATTAAGTTTTCACGCAAATTTGTCTCTTGTATTTTTGTGTTTAGTCTTTGCCATAACATGCAATATATGCGATTCCGAAAGCGATTTCCAGTGTCGTTATCCGCTTAATGAAAGCAGTGAATTCTTGGCTGGTTGTTACTGGGTTTCGGCTCCAAATTATCTACGCGATAGTGATGAAGATCTAGTAGCAACTGGTTGTATGACAAAAATTGTGGAAGAATGTACGCAAATTTTTTAACTTTTAAGCCATTTAAATCCATATTGACCTTTTAACCATTATATTCCCTTTCAGATGGCGAATCAAGAGTCATACGCTCTTGCTATTGGGGTAATATTTCGGACCAACAAAAAGGTTGTCGAAATCCACCATGGTCGAGATATACAACATTATCGTGTTATGTATGCGACACCTATGCATGTAACTCCTACAGCAAATCTAACTCCGACGAAATGAGTATTGAAATGAGCAGTTCTTGTGTCACCGAATCAATTGCTGTCGTGATTGCGCTATTTTTCGCTATAACTCGTTGGATGTCATAATACAGTATGTCTTTACATCGTTCGCGCAATGTTGATCCTATGCGATTTTATGATATTTTATAGCCACTGAGAGTCGTTGCATACATATCGCTTACTTACTTTAAGACTGCCACAACTCAGCAACCTAAAGTGGGAGAAAAACGCATTTAAAGTTTTCAATAAATTACATTTTATATGAAAATGATTTATGTATGTATGTCTACATAAATTCCACTCTCAGGGCGAGCTTATACAATACCATTCTGATTTTTTCATACGAAATAGAACATGAAATGGCGAATATTTCTGCATCATTTACTAAAAATCACGTTTTTTGAGTTATATCAGTCTTGAAGTAAGTGCGCGATATGTTATTACTTTGAAAAAATTTAATTGAGGCATTTTAAAAAACTTGTGTATATTCTTACAAGTAAAATTTATATTTTAATTTTAATAAATAAAAACTTTAGAAAACGGCTAGTGCTATTTTTAATAATGTATTTAAAAATATCGACGTTATGGTCCCTGGCTGAGATCTTAACAGAAGATACATAGTAGGTTATTATTCAAAACATAACCCTGAAAAAATTAAGAATACCAAAAGAGGACATATTTTGAAATAAAAGGTCAGTTCATTGGTTAACTTTGATGCCCTTGCGCCCTAATGTTTTGGAACAAAACTATTTCAATTTGAAGATTTTTATTTTAATGGCGTTAAAATAGTTGTCCTGTGATGTTTTTGTGAATTTTAGTGAATTTTCGATACATAATCTATTTGGCAAAATTTCAGTTTTTGAACATTGATATGTCGTCAACTAAATTGTTTTCTAAGTATTATTCTAAGATATACTCATGCAAAATTTGAACCATATCGGAGAAGGTTGTATGGAAGTTTTGGAATGTCTATTTATTATATCGCACACATTCTACTTAAGACGCACAACTCAAAATTTTTAAATTTTCATAAAACGCAAGAAACTGTTTTGGAAAGGTTGAAATTAGCCATTTCCGAGCTTTATTTATCAACTGGTGCAAAAAAAATTTATTTTGAACCACCCTAAATTTTTTTATTGTTCCAATCGATAAGGAATGGTCGAGAATGGCTTTTGGACATACCTTAGAGCGGCTCCGGACCTTGGAAAGCACCAAAAGGGTCGAAAACGGTACTTTGCAAGGTCCGAGTCCACCCTAAGTGATGTTCAAAATTATTTTTCGACCTTTCCCTATCGATTGGGATAAAAAAAAAACAATTCCGAAAATGGGTCAAATGAGTCAAAACCGGTCCTTTGCAGGGTCCATGGAGACTACAAGTGATGTCCAAAATCCATCCATCCGCATAGATTGCAGCAAAAAAAAAATTTCTGAAAATCGGTCAAAAACGGTCTTCCTCAGGGTCCGGGGTTACTCCATTTTCGACCTTTCCCCATCGATTGCAGCAAAAAAAAAACTCCAGAAACTATCTGAATTTTAAAACAATTTTATTTGGAATTTTCAGAAATATTTGACAATTTGTCATTATCTGAATTTTGAATCTGAAGAATTGTGAATAACGAAATTGTATCGATTTATGGAGTAAAAAATAGAAGAACAAATCTTATTCAGTTTAAGCTACTTGAGGTCTCTAACGATACTCCTATTCGACTTTCCGTTAAATATGAGGCAACCACATTGTTACGTTTCAGTTTCATTCCAAGACTCTATACATATACTGTCTGATAAGTAATTTTGGGATGAAGATTTTTCAGATAAAATATATGCATTTTAATTAAATGTCCAGGATAGATAGCTAATGTCCCAAAAACGTCATTGAGTTAGTTTTGCTTTTATTTTTAAATTGTTGCAAATATATTAACCGAATTTAACCAAACGACATGTGACATGTTTCCATTAATACATAATTCAAATAAATTTGATGGATAGACATTTGATTAATTCTTTTGCATTTTATTAAAACAACAACTTCCAAACCTTACAAAAAAAACTACATTTTACGTAAATAAAAAAACTTCTCACAAAAACCACAGTAATATAGACAAAACTTGCAAGTGCATTAATTGATAGGTCGTATCATCATTGTAATTCTTTTTAAAGAGTAATCAACACGACGAAATCCTTGCCAATATATTCCTCTACTTACTGTACGGCCATTATCTTGATACATTCCGCTCAAATAAGCGCCAAATATATTGCTGAAACCGAAATAAATAGTAAAATTTTATAAAAGTAGCAAAATAAACACTTACCTATAATAACAGCCATCAAACCAACCAGGAGCACCTCTCTGGCTTACACAATTTTCAGAGTGCTCTTTATCCTTCGCAGAAAATCTACTGCCAGCATGATGTCTAAATGAGTCTCCAGCATTTCCGATGTAGCCACCCAATAGATATACCATATAGGCTTTATTTTCATCTTCTATTGCAAAGGCATCATATTGAGCTATTCTCGTTTGATTATCAAAATCTTCGAGTATAAACATTAGCTCATGCAGCGTATAGCTTGTAATATCATGGAGTCTTTCAAGACCAATAAAAAATTCTCCATTTATGTTGCCAAAACCCTTAACACAATCATTCCAATTGCAATTAAAGTCTTGGTCACCATTGTACCTATGCAAAACAACTGTCCAGCCACCATTATTAATTTCTTGATTACACTTAATATAAAATGATTCCTTGGTATGGCTTACTTTCACCTGCACTATATCTTGTCGTATTTGATCCAATGAGTTGTTAAAGGTTTTATTAAGATCCTTACAACTTGTTGGAAAGAATCTCTCCAATTCTGTTGCACTGATGTAAAAGAAAAATTTTATTTTTTTTTGATCACAAATATGAGTTAGATAATTGTTAATATGTAGGTACCTGGCTTTAATTAAAAATATTGAATATAAAAGAAAAATTATTGTCAAAATATAGTTCACTTTTAGCTCTATCATGCTGTCAATTGAAAGTTATTTTATTTTTAAATATTTCCAACACAAGGCATACTGGAATTTATAAGAAATACTCAACGGAATTTACATAAAGACGTGCATGTAATTACGTACATATGTACCCAATAAACATTTTTAATCGTGGTAGAGTGATATTTTAATCGCGGCGGCGATGATTTCGTTACACGCGAGATTATTTTCTGCTGTCAAGCGATAGTTTGTTATGGAAAAACTATCCTTGCCAAAGCAATTTGCTTATGAATTATAAGGTAGAGTTTGAAACAATGATTTGACGAATTAAAAATGTGTACTCCGCATTATTGTTTCGTTCCATTCACCAAAGTTAAATGGTTTTTTGTGACGTTTTAATTTATAATTGTAAATAAATACAAAACTACACTTAACATAGTTTGAAATAATGATACCAAGTATTACTGCCGTATACATAGATTGTAAGCAAGATAACAATTTTAAGCCATAATGCATTAAAATAAATTAATATAGACTCATTAGCACCTGGCTATGTTAATAAGCAAAATTGCCGAATATTGGTCGAAGTAAACTCTTTTGTAATTTATAAGAGGCTATTACATTATTTAAAAGTTACTTAGCTATTCGTATCTGGAAGTCTTTAGCTTGTACTTGATGCTTGGTTTCAGTCGGGAATATTTTGATTTGTGATGGCATTTGGTTTTTGTGAAAATGTACTGAATCGGTACTAAGCAAATACCGAATGTACTGAACACTTGTCGAATGTACTGACGAAGATTTTTCAGGTGGCAAATGTACCGAAAAAAGTACAAATGTACTGAAAATGCCATCACTGATCTTGATACTTGGTGATCTTAATGAAATTTATTCTTTTTATAATTTATTTTACTTATATTTAAATAAAATTTTGATTTAAGTCAACTGTTTCTGTTGTCATTATATTGTTTCAGTGTACTAAAAAAATAATACTGAATTGTACCCAACCAACATTTGGAAAATTAAGCTTCCACCTTTCAGACGATAAATTTTTAGATCTTCTAGAAGAGTTTGCTGAAGTTAATACTTTTATATCATATACTTTGATTTATTATGGCTTGGCATTGTTGTTTTGTTTGCTATCTACATATACGGTAGCAATTCAAGCAAACATTTCAAAGTTTTTATATCTTCCAAATTTAATGCAAACAGCTTACGATTTTTCTAGAAGATTTTAACTCATTTTTTTTAGGTCTACGGATTTAAAAAATAAATTATAGAAAACGCTTTCTTATGTTTCATACGCGAATCAGTCACATGGACAGATTCTCGCGAACAGACTAACGCCTGGAATAAGAACATGAGTGATCGTGATCGACACCATCATCATAGCAATTGATACACGACTCTTTCGCGATTAAAAATGTTTGCTTGGTTATTAAATAGATAAAATTGTAATTTTCGTTTACACAGCAAACTTATAGCGTTGTACGGCTCGCATAAATTATTTTACAAACTAAATTTCACAGTTCACTTAAAAGGTTATAAAATTATGCGGTTCCAAAGGTTTTTGTGCGTTTAGACTAATACTGTTTAGGTATGTATGTACATTAGGGTGGTTCTTATGAAAATAAAATTGGGGACGCCCCCTCAATTGATTCGAAATAGGATAAACGATTTTTTTTTTCAGATTTTTATCCTTAACCTTACTGATCCTATTTCAATGTGAAATTTAGCCACAGTCGCCAGTTATAGTTTTCAACGCATATCATAAAGTAGGGATGCTCAACTGCGGTGCCCAAAAGTCGACAGCGCGTTGACGTTTACAACAAATTTTTTTAATGGTTCGTGATGTGACTTACAGGCAATATATGTACATAGATAGGTAAGGTGCATTGTTTAGAGTAGAGATGCTCAACTCCGTTGCCCAAAAGTCGACAGCGTGTTCAGTTCTATGACATCAATTTCGAGCTAGTATATGTATAAATGTGTGTATAAATTCAAACGAAAACAAAACATTACCCAGTAGAAATTCGTGCATCACTGATGAAAATAAATAAATATAAATGTTTGAAATGTTTGGTTTGTTTGTTGGCTTTTTAATAATAATAATTAAATAATTGAACTGCAACCAATTTAGCAGCGATCGACATTCAAGTAAAATTTTACAAGTTGATACAATGCTTTATTAAATGTTTGTATAAGAAAAAAATGCGAAAGCATTGCATTCATCAATAAAATGAGCTCGTTACTTTTCCATCCTTAAAAAATCTGGTTGGCCATGAAAAACCAACTCAGAATAGCATACCATTTGAAAGGGCATAAAATGCGCTTTCTTATGTATTAATAAAAATGTTCGTAAAATAAAAAATTTTTCAAAAAAATAACGGTTTTTTAAAAAAAAGCTGACCTGAAATTTGGATAAATTGTCATATTTCGAAAACTTTCAAAAACTATAGCTGAAATTTAAAATTTTTATGAGCTTATATTATGGTTCATTAAATTATCTTTCATATGACATCCATATTTTTAAAGTCGATTCAGGGATTCCCAAATTATGACGATTTCATTAAAAGTTATATCCCCGACTTCCGATGGCTATATCTCAGAAAGTAGACGCACCACCCAACTTTTGATTCCATACTCGTGTTCAGTATTGAAAGCCGAACACTGTGTAAAAATTTTGTAAGCAATATTTAAAAAACTGTATTCAATTCTCTGAATAATAAATTTTGTCCCTATTATTTTTTCCAGCCAAAGGACATTCAATGGCGGTTCCATGGAAAATGAGTGCGCATTCATACTTGAATAATATTGCTAAATTAAGTCCTGTTAGATAACGTTACGTTACAGTCAGTTCCATTAAAAACAGATTTTAGCAGAAAAAATTATGCAATAATAAATAAATTGATGCGTTTGTCCCTATTATTTTTTCCAACACTGTATGTACATATAATTACATTTGAAGAAAAACGAATTTTATTCAGCATAAAAATTTTTGCTGTACAAAACAATACAGTTTTGACCAGCTATACTGCCCTCAGAAGCGAAATAGGCATATCTAAAGAAAATTCATATTCGTGATTCTTATGGCATCGGATAGCTTACGCATCTAATGAGCTACGCCGAATGCCAGTATCTTAGCCCTCTAGTGCGCCATGATGCATATTTGAATCATACTGAATTTCGTTCTCTAGGTCAAAATTCTGAATACGTTGATATGTAACGGCTCATCATATCATTTTTACGAAGTTGTGTGTGTACTTCTTTCAGCCGCTGAAGTGTCGTTATAATTGAAATTAAAAATTATTCACTTTTGAAATTGCTTCATATCAGATTTTCATGTTCAGAGAAAACCTGGGTTAATTAAACTATCATTTACAATTTTATATTTTTTTTAATAATACTAAAAACTTTGTTCGTTGTAACGATATAAAATTCAATTTCGAATTCAAATGTTTTATTGGCTAAATGCACAATGATAAAAATATGCATCTAAGAATCTCTTGCCTCCCCATCCTTAAATTGAAAAATTAGGCAAATTGCTAGAACAAAACTTTGTTTTCTTGACTATTTCTATCAGTTCCATAGCAATTTTTTGTGTTTCCTTTTCTTGCGCATTAGAAGGTTAGGTCAAATATATAAAAAATCTCCTTAGAAAATTTCCTCTATCCCAATTTTCAACAAATTGACATAAACAAAACATCAATTATCTCGAAAAGGGTGTTTTGAGATACGCCCATTTCGCTTCTGAGGGCAGTATAGCCTTTAGACACACCACTGTACGATGTTCAAAGGTTATCACAAAAGAATATGTTAAATTGTATGGCTATAAATAACATAAATAATAATCATATCTTTTCAACATAGAAGAAAGCTACTAAAAACTAATAATTTGCACAGTTCAAGATAAGATGTTGAGCTGATCTCATTGAAAAAACGAACCTTAATAAATTTAATTAATTTCTAAAAAATGGCGCAAAATATTAAAATTTTTTATGCCATAGCTCTTATAGCAAGTTTTGCTAGTTCGGGTGAGTGTGGATAATTCACTTTAAATAAAAACACAAGATATCAAATATCAAACATTTTACAAAAATAAATGTTTTTAAAATATAATGGAAAGAAGAAGAAGATTCTATTTCTTTACAGAACAAAATTAAGCCAAAAGTGCATAAGATCAATAATAATTCTGATCAAAGTTTTAGAGAACATAAGCTTGAGCTGCGTAAACTTTAAACTATCATAATAACTGATATTTTTTGTACCATAAATGCAATGTTATCAGATTTTGTTTGATTAACTCAGACTGTACGATTAAAATCAAAAATTATGTTTAGACCATAGTTGAAGCAGTGAAAAATTCAAATGATCAAAGAGCTATTCGTATTGATTTTTCAGGAATAATTCCTTGAACTTGCTTGTGATGATATTTTTTTTTCAAGAAGTTTTTTAAATTTTTTTTTTTTTCAAATATCAACTTAAGATGTTTTGAAATTCAATCATTAGAAAAATAAAGCCATACGTTGATTTAAGATTTTTTATAGCTTAGGTTTGGTTACAATTGGGACTACTTTGCCTTATTCGAAACGAAAACACTTTTGTGTTTGACGTAGGTATGACCATGGTTTCTGGTTAATTTTTGAAAAAGAACTTACGTATTTGGAGCACACTTATTATTGGGATTTAAACAAAGTATAAACTTTCCCATTATTTGAGAGTATTTTTATAGAGTTTTGGCCTGTGCTCAAAAGTAGCCAACTTTCTTTTTTACAGTACTTAAACGAAAACAGATCTTATCCTTATAAAAAATTCCTGAACGCTAAGGCTTGATGTTCGAACAGCGCCGTGTCAACTTATACTTACAGTTAGGGACTTATGTTTACTTATTTTACGGGCCAAAATAGTTTTTAGGATAAGCTAGTTTTTAAGATAAACTAGTTTTTCTTAGGATAAACTAGTAGCCAAACTAGTAGATTTGTATGCCTGAAAGTATGCAATTTAATTTTAATGCAAAAGTACTGTGAATAGCGAAGTCAATTTTGTATTTAATATAGGCTGAATCGCGGCCGAAAGTCACCCAGTTACTCTCACTTACCACTCGCCAAGCATACAATGAAATTCCTTATTCTTCACTAGCCACAGTGCTTCTGCAATAAGATTTCATTACATATATTTTTGGGCTTAATGGTAACTAGTTTGGCCTAAAACTAGTTTCGCCAGTAATATATAGACACCAAATTTCTCACTTAAATAAAACTAAACATATTTACAAAAATGTAAGTATGCAGTTTAGTCCTTCAATAATAAATAAAAACGAAAACAGAAAACATTTATTTTATCTCGTAGATAACAGCAAGTTCCTCAAAACCCGAAAAAACGCTGGACAAATAGTTAAATTCTTTATACAAAAAAATTATATCGGGATCGCTGTCCTATTGGAAAATCCGTTACCTTTAAGGCCCAAGCTATCAACGAAAAGTTTCAAATTTTGTAATTTTGTTATTACCAACTCTCAAACCTTAAAAGACCGGCCTTTTTAAGCTGAAGAAAATATATGTTGTAGATTCTGCGATTCTGGTCAACTTTTATTCCATAACTTTTTTACAGGTGACAGACACGCCCCCTAGGTACAAATTTCCTGGCTGGTCCCTGGTGGAACCACCAAGACCCCAAACTTCAAAATCAACTTTGCAAGAGAACATTTTATTTTTTTTAAATATATTGTAGACATACAGAAAAATGACAGAAGACTTTAATCACCACCTTCTAGTGGCTTCACTTCGACTCAAAATAGTATTCATTAAACAGACCTGCGCAACATTCAGGAAGTTCGCCCTACATACGCTCGAGGAAACCTGTCTTCGGCCCAAAGATCCTGCACAAGATGGCAGGCAACAAATTCAAGCAAAATCGGACAGTAAAACACCAAAACGGGAGTCCATTAACGACTTCAAATGCCCAGCTAATCCATTGGAAAGTAAATTATTCGGAGGCCATCAACCATTCAACTCCATCCTTGAGCGCTCCCCATATGCCTCTCCCTGCGGAAAGACCACAACGACTGGTCCCGTACCCGTTTTCACTGACGGAGATAATCCTTTTGAGGTGATCAGAACCCGATTTCCATTTAATTCAAAAGACGAAGGTGGAAATGGATTGGACACACGTTGCAGAAATCAACAGTTAAAGTTTGCCGGCAAGCATTGGAGTGGAACCCATAGGGTAGCAGAAAACGCGGCCGTCCTAGATCATCGTGAAAATGCTAACTAGAGCAGAAAATACGTGAGTCGGGGAAACGATAGAAAGAATTGAAGGCAGTCGCTACTCATCATGCACGTTGGAAGAGTTTTGTGAAATAAAGGATAAAAAAATATTCTTATTAAGTAATAAAAAAAAAAAAATGTGTTAATAATAATACACTAATTATAAAAGATTTAGAACTCTGGGATCCTGTTGGTCCTTACAGGGACCAGTTAAATTTTTTCAAAAATTTTACTAAAAACAAATATTTTTTTATTTTGCACACTCACATTAGTATCTGGACATAACAGCTATTACGAATATTATTTTTTCTGATTCAGAATCACAAAATTTACCGACAAACTAATATTTTCAAAGTCCATAATTTCACAAAAATGCCCTTTGGCAAGGTGCCATCACTCAACTGAAAAAAACACGTGACACACGAAGTAAATAAAATGTAAAAACCGAACTGATCTTCGGCGCTTGGAACTGAGTGTATACGTGTGTACTGCGAAACTTAAAAATTGTACGTTAAATACGTTAAACATTATTTCGAAGTGGCTGGTTCCTTTGCGGTACCACGAGGAGTTTAAGGGTTAAGAAAGTGTGTGTCTGTTATACCATCGATATATGCAAATGGTTCCAAACGACTTTTGACGTAATGTTTAGCTCCTGGGCAATCGAAACGGTGCTTACATGACGGTCGGACTTGACCATTTCCATAATTTTATCGACATTTTCGACAATTCGGCTTTCAGGTGCCCAATTGGTGCATCTTTGACAATAAAATTACCGGAACCGAATCGACGAAACCCAAATTGCACATGATTGGCTGTTCCAGTATCAGGAGCATAAACACTATATAAACACTTTCCTTTTCGTCTTTATCGAAGAAAAACTGTAAAATATGGCGTATTCTGTCTTTGCTAAAGTCCATCTTTGACGCGCGCTCGAACAAAAGTGATTCAACCAAATACAAAACTGTTAGAAAAATTTATAAGGTGGTAGGTGTGTGAAAATTTATATATTATTGATCAGCTTTACCTCTTGGCCCAATCCAGTCTTGTCCGTCTGTCTACCTTAGAAGTATTAATTGCGATAAAGCAAAACGAAACAATTTGCTGAGCCTTGACAACTGGTTACGTCCTCTACTATAAGTAGCTTCTGCAATTAAAAATGTACAAATTTAGTCAACGCATGGCACCCCTTAAGCAAAAAAAGTTTAAAATGTTATACTGAGAGAGTTACTTTAAAAATGATTTGAAGGACAGGATAAACTGAAAACATGGCAGTTTTGTTATAAAAAAAAAGTATTGCGTACATAGCTCGGTTACAACTTGTTGTACATATGTATATAGGACATACATATTTTCAATTGAAAAAACTTAAAATAACTTAAATTTTCATAGAGTTTTACCATTGAACTGCTTTTTCCAAGCATTATTTAAAAATGAAGTTTCGTTTCAATTAAATAATCAGCTGATAGCCTTAATTGATTGTTCACACAAATTTTTCTCTTGTCTTTTTTGTGTTTAGCCTATGCCATTAAATGTCACAAGTGCGATTCCAGCAGCGTTCCCGAGTGCCGTAATCCGCTTCGGTTTGGAGAATTTTTAATCAATTGTGATCAAAGTTCATCCCCAAGTTATCTACGCGATGATTATGAAGATATACCTGGTACTGGTTGTATGGTAAAAATGTTGGAAGACGAAGACAATTTGGCAAGAGGAATGTTTTTTGCAAATTTTTTAACCAAAAAATCATATAAATCTTTTAACCCTTTGTTTTCCTTACAGATGGTGAACCAATAGTAATACGCTCTTGCTATTGGGGTGATATCTCGGACCAACAAAAGGGTTGTCGAAATGCACCATGGTCGAATTATACAATATTATCTTGTTATGTATGCGACACCTACGGCTGCAACTTCGACAACAACTCCAACGACGGTTATAAAATGAGCAGATCTTATGTCATCGAATCAATTGCTGTCGTTGTTGCGCTATTTTTCGCTATAACGCATTGTTAGTGTACTACAGTTGGTACAAAGTTCAACCTATACAATTGTACCGCATTTTATAGGCTTTGACAAAGTGCGCGTTTGCTGCAATACCGTCAAAGCTCAAAAAAGCTAAAGTGAGAGATAATCGCTTTCAAAGTTTTCATCATGTGACTTTTTATATGAAAATCAAAAAAATTTATATGGTACATATCTACATAATCTCAACGGATATTTCTGCATAATTAAATCGAAAAAATTTTTTTTTTAGTTATGACAGTATGGCAGCAAACGCGCGTTATGTTATTTCTGTGAAAAAATCAAAACAAAACATTTCAAAAATCCTATTAATAAAATTTATATTATAAAGTTTTTTGATTCCATTCCTTATAGTTTTTAAAATATTTTGTGTCAAAAAGGAAAAATAAAACCAAGTGTGGAGTTATTTAAATAATGACCAATATAGTATACTACTCACCATCAATTAAAATTATATGAAAATTTTACTATCTACAAGGTGTTATCATTGAAACATTTACATACGCACTTTTTTTAAATCAATTGCTTTTATTTCTACAAATTAGAACCAACAAATTCTGTTATTGAAATTTTGACAACACATTCTGGCCTTTAATGAAAGAGTTTATCGCTAATGCTTAAAAAAATTTTCCAAAAAAAAATATAAAAATATGCGCTCATTTAACGTTTGATAGAGTTCTGAAACAGACAAAGCTTTTGCTTGGTTCATTCAGTCATAAAAATTTTATTAAAGGTTGCAACAAAAATGGTTTCATACGTTAGGTGTCTTTATTCCATAACCATATTGGCATGCCTTGCAAATGCAGGTGAGTGTTAACAATTTCATACTATGTACATAAAAAAAAAATAGAATCAAAGATGAAGCAATCAGAGACTGAAGAACATACATAGGAGAAATTCATGACAAGCAATCGAACAAAAAATTAGTTTCCGGTATTTATTGGTCTCTACATCAACTAAAGATCACGAACTACCCATTTTAAAATTATTTAAATAAATATTTTTTTTTTATTTTTTATAATTTGAAATGAGTTTACAAAAGTGACTTAAGGTTTATTTGCGAGAATATATATTATGATTAACATTTTTTGTGGTAACTTATCAACGGTGTTACACAGAAAAAAAAGAATTGGCTCAAATCAAACAATTCCGGGTCCGATTTCAACGAATGTGTGTATGATTTTCAGCCAGAGAAACCAGTTTCGCTGTCTAAGTTAAATGAAATCCCACCCTCATTCTCAAATTTATAAAAAACCGACTTGGTTTGGGCACTTCCTTCAAATAATTTGCACCTAACTTCTTAAAATATTTATTTCTTTTTGAATTCATTAAAACCGAATTTTATTTATGTACAGTAGATTATTTTGCAACATATCCTAAACCATTTAAAATTGATCATTTCTTCTAAAAAAAGTATTTGGGTGTATCCCGAAAACGGCACGTGACGGAATTTTTTTATATTGTACTCAAGTGTATTAAGAGCAAATTCATTATATAGAAGATATTATATGTTCGTAATATGAATCACATCAAATTTTTATTACAGTCTTTCATATCGTCACTTTCAGTAATCGCGTAAAATCTTTTTATGAAGAGATATATATTTTAACTTAGTTAATATAACAATACATTTTTTCTTCTTTTCGTTTAGCCTTCGCTATTCAGTGCTTCAAGTGCGATTCCAACATCTCTCCAGAGTGTCTTGATTTTGCGCACAAAGTGGGTATGTCAGACTGCTCAAATTCAAACTATTACTCCAATGGTACAGCGGGTTGCTTGAAAGTGGTGATAAATACTGGTGAGTTTCTATTCTAACAGTGACAACAAATGTTTCCGTAATCAGAATTACTGTTATATATTCATTATTTTGTCTTTTTCTCTTAGAACCACCAACAATATTTCGCGAATGCTATTATGGTATTGAATCGGAGATTCAATATTGTCATAAGGGGAAAGCTTATGTCAAGTGTGATATTTGCAGAACGGATTTGTGCAACAGCTCAACAATCGCCGGACCAGTTGTTGCTGCAGTTATCTATATTTTCTTAGCGGTCCGCCTAATGTCGTAAATCAAGCGACATTAACTGTGGCAAAGCACCACAGTTCTTATTATCCAAACAGGATGTTTTAAAGACGTTGTTCAAATTACATTGGATTACAGGATTTTAAAAAATGATCCAATTCAAACAGTCATACAAAAAAGTTCCCACCGAGTCCCGCATTATGTTAACAAATATCGTAAGAACGTTTCATGGTCTTGCAGTATTTTTTAAAAATCCACTGAATTGTAGTGAAATCTCATGAAAATGTGCACTAAAAATGTAAACATCTTTTAAGCCCCCTATTACGTAAATAGGTTAAGTCTTTAAATACAAATACAGATTTGATCACACAATTATCAATAGCATTAGATACTTACCTATCTACAACAAGAAGACCCTTATTTAAATAGTGAAAATAATGAAGAACATACATAAAAAATGTATTATCATTTAAAAAATTTAATATAATAATACATATATGTATATCTTAGTAAAAAAGAAGAGATTGTGAGGAAGTCTTTATTTCAATTTACATGAAAAAATTCATCGTCTTTTACCGATCGCTGAACAAACTTATCAATTCAACGAAAAACAAATTCATGTAGAAATTTAATATAGGTTCAAGCGAGGTACCTGCCCTTAGGATATCAATAAACTAATTAGCCAACAGCCGAAATTAAGTTTTCACGCAAATTTGTCTCTTGTATTTTTGTGTTTAGTCTTTGCCATAACATGCAATATATGCGATTCCGAAAGCGATTTCCAGTGTCGTTATCCGCTTAATGAAAGCAGTGAATTCTTGGCTGGTTGTTACTGGGTTTCGGCTCCAAATTATCTACGCGATAGTGATGAAGATCTAGTAGCAACTGGTTGTATGACAAAAATTGTGGAAGAATGTACGCAAATTTTTTAACTTTTAAGCCATTTAAATCCATATTGACCTTTTAACCATTATATTCCCTTTCAGATGGCGAATCAAGAGTCATACGCTCTTGCTATTGGGGTAATATTTCGGACCAACAAAAAGGTTGTCGAAATCCACCATGGTCGAGATATACAACATTATCGTGTTATGTATGCGACACCTATGCATGTAACTCCTACAGCAAATCTAACTCCGACGAAATGAGTATTGAAATGAGCAGTTCTTGTGTCACCGAATCAATTGCTGTCGTGATTGCGCTATTTTTCGCTATAACTCGTTGGATGTCATAATACAGTATGTCTTTACATCGTTCGCGCAATGTTGATCCTATGCGATTTTATGATATTTTATAGCCACTGAGAGTCGTTGCATACATATCGCTTACTTACTTTAAGACTGCCACAACTCAGCAACCTAAAGTGGGAGAAAAACGCATTTAAAGTTTTCAATAAATTACATTTTATATGAAAATGATTTATGTATGTATGTCTACATAAATTCCACTCTCAGGGCGAGCTTATACAATACCATTCTGATTTTTTCATACGAAATAGAACATGAAATGGCGAATATTTCTGCATCATTTACTAAAAATCACGTTTTTTGAGTTATATCAGTCTTGAAGTAAGTGCGCGATATGTTATTACTTTGAAAAAATTTAATTGAGGCATTTTAAAAAACTTGTGTATATTCTTACAAGTAAAATTTATATTTTAATTTTAATAAATAAAAACTTTAGAAAACGGCTAGTGCTATTTTTAATAATGTATTTAAAAATATCGACGTTATGGTCCCTGGCTGAGATCTTAACAGAAGATACATAGTAGGTTATTATTCAAAACATAACCCTGAAAAAATTAAGAATACCAAAAGAGGACATATTTTGAAATAAAAGGTCAGTTCATTGGTTAACTTTGATGCCCTTGCGCCCTAATGTTTTGGAACAAAACTATTTCAATTTGAAGATTTTTATTTTAATGGCGTTAAAATAGTTGTCCTGTGATGTTTTTGTGAATTTTAGTGAATTTTCGATACATAATCTATTTGGCAAAATTTCAGTTTTTGAACATTGATATGTCGTCAACTAAATTGTTTTCTAAGTATTATTCAAAGATATACTCATGCAAAATTTGAACCATATCGGAGAAGGTTGTATGGAAGTTTTGGAATGTCTATTTATTATATCGCACACATTCTACTTAAGACGCACAACTCAAAATTTTTAAATTTTCATAAAACGCAAGAAACTGTTTTGGAAAGGTTGAAATTAGCCATTTCCGAGCTTTATTTATCAACTGGTGCAAAAAAAATTTATTTTGAACCACCCTAAATTTTTTTATTGTTCCAATCGATAAGGAATGGTCGAGAATGGCTTTTGGACATACCTTAGAGCGGCTCCGGACCTTGGAAAGCACCAAAAGGGTCGAAAACGGTACTTTGCAAGGTCCGAGTCCACCCTAAGTGATGTTCAAAATTATTTTTCGACCTTTCCCTATCGATTGGGATAAAAAAAAAACAATTTCCGAAAATGGGTCAAATGAGTCAAAACCGGTCCTTTGCAGGGTCCATGGAGACTACAAGTGATGTCCAAAATCCATCCATCCGCATAGATTGCAGCAAAAAAAAAATTTCTGAAAATCGGTCAAAAACGGTCTTCCTCAGGGTCCGGGGTTACTCCATTTTCGACCTTTCCCCATCGATTGCAGCAAAAAAAAAACTCCAGAAACTATCTGAATTTTAAAACAATTTTATTTGGAATTTTCAGAAATATTTGACAATTTGTCATTATCTGAATTTTGAATCTGAAGAATTGTGAATAACGAAATTGTATCGATTTATGGAGTAAAAAATAGAAGAACAAATCTTATTCAGTTTAAGCTACTTGAGGTCTCTAACGATACTCCTATTCGACTTTCCGTTAAATATGAGGCAACCACATTGTTACGTTTCAGTTTCATTCCAAGACTCTATACATATACTGTCTGATAAGTAATTTTGGGATGAAGATTTTTCAGATAAAATATATGCATTTTAATTAAATGTCCAGGATAGATAGCTAATGTCCCAAAAACGTCATTGAGTTAGTTTTGCTTTTATTTTTAAATTGTTGCAAATATATTAACCGAATTTAACCAAACGACATGTGACATGTTTCCATTAATACATAATTCAAATAAATTTGATGGATAGACATTTGATTAATTCTTTTGCATTTTATTAAAACAACAACTTCCAAACCTTACAAAAAAAACTACATTTTACGTAAATAAAAAAACTTCTCACAAAAACCACAGTAATATAGACAAAACTTGCAAGTGCATTAATTGATAGGTCGTATCATCATTGTAATTCTTTTTAAAGAGTAATCAACACGACGAAATCCTTGCCAATATATTCCTCTACTTACTGTACGGCCATTATCTTGATACATTCCGCTCAAATAAGCGCCAAATATATTGCTGAAACCGAAATAAATAGTAAAATTTTATAAAAGTAGCAAAATAAACACTTACCTATAATAACAGCCATCAAACCAACCAGGAGCACCTCTCTGGCTTACACAATTTTCAGAGTGCTCTTTATCCTTCGCAGAAAATCTACTGCCAGCATGATGTCTAAATGAGTCTCCAGCATTTCCGATGTAGCCACCCAATAGATATACCATATAGGCTTTATTTTCATCTTCTATTGCAAAGGCATCATATTGAGCTATTCTCGTTTGATTATCAAAATCTTCGAGTATAAACATTAGCTCATGCAGCGTATAGCTTGTAATATCATGGAGTCTTTCAAGACCAATAAAAAATTCTCCATTTATGTTGCCAAAACCCTTAACACAATCATTCCAATTGCAATTAAAGTCTTGGTCACCATTGTACCTATGCAAAACAACTGTCCAGCCACCATTATTAATTTCTTGATTACACTTAATATAAAATGATTCCTTGGTATGGCTTACTTTCACCTGCACTATATCTTGTCGTATTTGATCCAATGAGTTGTTAAAGGTTTTATTAAGATCCTTACAACTTGTTGGAAAGAATCTCTCCAATTCTGTTGCACTGATGTAAAAGAAAAATTTTATTTTTTTTTGATCACAAATATGAGTTAGATAATTGTTAATATGTAGGTACCTGGCTTTAATTAAAAATATTGAATATAAAAGAAAAATTATTGTCAAAATATAGTTCACTTTTAGCTCTATCATGCTGTCAATTGAAAGTTATTTTATTTTTAAATATTTCCAACACAAGGCATACTGGAATTTATAAGAAATACTCAACGGAATTTACATAAAGACGTGCATGTAATTACGTACATATGTACCCAATAAACATTTTTAATCGTGGTAGAGTGATATTTTAATCGCGGCGGCGATGATTTCGTTACACGCGAGATTATTTTCTGCTGTCAAGCGATAGTTTGTTATGGAAAAACTATCCTTGCCAAAGCAATTTGCTTATGAATTATAAGGTAGAGTTTGAAACAATGATTTGACGAATTAAAAATGTGTACTCCGCATTATTGTTTCGTTCCATTCACCAAAGTTAAATGGTTTTTTGTGACGTTTTAATTTATAATTGTAAATAAATACAAAACTACACTTAACATAGTTTGAAATAATGATACCAAGTATTACTGCCGTATACATAGATTGTAAGCAAGATAACAATTTTAAGCCATAATGCATTAAAATAAATTAATATAGACTCATTAGCACCTGGCTATGTTAATAAGCAAAATTGCCGAACATTGGTCGAAGTAAACTCTTTTGTAATTTATAAGAGGCTATTACATTATTTAAAAGTTACTTAGCTATTCGTATCTGGAAGTCTTTAGCTTGTACTTGATGCTTGGTTTCAGTCGGGAATATTTTGATTTGTGATGGCATTTGGTTTTTGTGAAAATGTACTGAATCGGTACTAAGCAAATACCGAATGTACTGAACACTTGTCGAATGTACTGACGAAGATTTTTCAGGTGGCAAATGTACCGAAAAAAGTACAAATGTACTGAAAATGCCATCACTGATCTTGATACTTGGTGATCTTAATGAAATTTATTCTTTTTATAATTTATTTTACTTATATTTAAATAAAATTTTGATTTAAGTCAACTGTTTCTGTTGTCATTATATTGTTTCAGTGTACTAAAAAAATAATACTGAATTGTACCCAACCAACATTTGGAAAATTAAGCTTCCACCTTTCAGACGATAAATTTTTAGATCTTCTAGAAGAGTTTGCTGAAGTTAATACTTTTATATCATATACTTTGATTTATTATGGCTTGGCATTGTTGTTTTGTTTGCTATCTACATATACGGTAGCAATTCAAGCAAACATTTCAAAGTTTTTATATCTTCCAAATTTAATGCAAACAGCTTACGATTTTTCTAGAAGATTTTAACTCATTTTTTTTAGGTCTACGGATTTAAAAAATAAATTATAGAAAACGCTTTCTTATGTTTCATACGCGAATCAGTCACATGGACAGATTCTCGCGAACAGACTAACGCCTGGAATAAGAACATGAGTGATCGTGATCGACACCATCATCATAGCAATTGATACACGACTCTTTCGCGATTAAAAATGTTTGCTTGGTTATTAAATAGATAAAATTGTAATTTTCGTTTACACAGCAAACTTATAGCGTTGTACGGCTCGCATAAATTATTTTACAAACTAAATTTCACAGTTCACTTAAAAGGTTATAAAATTATGCGGTTCCAAAGGTTTTTGTGCGTTTAGACTAATACTGTTTAGGTATGTATGTACATTAGGGTGGTTCTTATGAAAATAAAATTGGGGACGCCCCCTCAATTGATTCGAAATAGGATAAACGATTTTTTTTTTCAGATTTTTATCCTTAACCTTACTGATCCTATTTCAATGTGAAATTTAGCCACAGTCGCCAGTTATAGTTTTCAACGCATATCATAAAGTAGGGATGCTCAACTGCGGTGCCCAAAAGTCGACAGCGCGTTGACGTTTACAACAAATTTTTTTAATGGTTCGTGATGTGACTTACAGGCAATATATGTACATAGATAGGTAAGGTGCATTGTTTAGAGTAGAGATGCTCAACTCCGTTGCCCAAAAGTCGACAGCGTGTTCAGTTCTATGACATCAATTTCGAGCTAGTATATGTATAAATGTGTGTATAAATTCAAACGAAAACAAAACATTACCCAGTAGAAATTCGTGCATCACTGATGAAAATAAATAAATATAAATGTTTGAAATGTTTGGTTTGTTTGTTGGCTTTTTAATAATAATAATTAAATAATTGAACTGCAACCAATTTAGCAGCGATCGACATTCAAGTAAAATTTTACAAGTTGATACAATGCTTTATTAAATGTTTGTATAAGAAAAAAATGCGAAAGCATTGCATTCATCAATAAAATGAGCTCGTTACTTTTCCATCCTTAAAAAATCTGGTTGGCCATGAAAAACCAACTCAGAATAGCATACCATTTGAAAGGGCATAAAATGCGCTTTCTTATGTATTAATAAAAATGTTCGTAAAATAAAAAATTTTTCAAAAAAATAACGGTTTTTTAAAAAAAAGCTGACCTGAAATTTGGATAAATTGTCATATTTCGAAAACTTTCAAAAACTATAGCTGAAATTTAAAATTTTTATGAGCTTATATTATGGTTCATTAAATTATCTTTCATATGACATCCATATTTTTAAAGTCGATTCAGGGATTCCCAAATTATGACGATTTCATTAAAAGTTATATCCCCGACTTCCGATGGCTATATCTCAGAAAGTAGACGCACCACCCAACTTTTGATTCCATACTCGTGTTCAGTATTGAAAGCCGAACACTGTGTAAAAATTTTGTAAGCAATATTTAAAAAACTGTATTCAATTCTCTGAATAATAAATTTTGTCCCTATTATTTTTTCCAGCCAAAGGACATTCAATGGCGGTTCCATGGAAAATGAGTGCGCATTCATACTTGAATAATATTGCTAAATTAAGTCCTGTTAGATAACGTTACGTTACAGTCAGTTCCATTAAAAACAGATTTTAGCAGAAAAAATTATGCAATAATAAATAAATTGATGCGTTTGTCCCTATTATTTTTTCCAACACTGTATGTACATATAATTACATTTGAAGAAAAACGAATTTTATTCAGCATAAAAATTTTTGCTGTACAAAACAATACAGTTTTGACCAGCTATACTGCCCTCAGAAGCGAAATAGGCATATCTAAAGAAAATTCATATTCGTGATTCTTATGGCATCGGATAGCTTACGCATCTAATGAGCTACGCCGAATGCCAGTATCTTAGCCCTCTAGTGCGCCATGATGCATATTTGAATCATACTGAATTTCGTTCTCTAGGTCAAAATTCTGAATACGTTGATATGTAACGGCTCATCATATCATTTTTACGAAGTTGTGTGTGTACTTCTTTCAGCCGCTGAAGTGTCGTTATAATTGAAATTAAAAATTATTCACTTTTGAAATTGCTTCATATCAGATTTTCATGTTCAGAGAAAACCTGGGTTAATTAAACTATCATTTACAATTTTATATTTTTTTTAATAATACTAAAAACTTTGTTCGTTGTAACGATATAAAATTCAATTTCGAATTCAAATGTTTTATTGGCTAAATGCACAATGATAAAAATATGCATCTAAGAATCTCTTGCCTCCCCATCCTTAAATTGAAAAATTAGGCAAATTGCTAGAACAAAACTTTGTTTTCTTGACTATTTCTATCAGTTCCATAGCAATTTTTTGTGTTTCCTTTTCTTGCGCATTAGAAGGTTAGGTCAAATATATAAAAAATCTCCTTAGAAAATTTCCTCTATCCCAATTTTCAACAAATTGACATAAACAAAACATCAATTATCTCGAAAAGGGTGTTTTGAGATACGCCCATTTCGCTTCTGAGGGCAGTATAGCCTTTAGACACACCACTGTACGATGTTCAAAGGTTATCACAAAAGAATATGTTAAATTGTATGGCTATAAATAACATAAATAATAATCATATCTTTTCAACATAGAAGAAAGCTACTAAAAACTAATAATTTGCACAGTTCAAGATAAGATGTTGAGCTGATCTCATTGAAAAAACGAACCTTAATAAATTTAATTAATTTCTAAAAAATGGCGCAAAATATTAAAATTTTTTATGCCATAGCTCTTATAGCAAGTTTTGCTAGTTCGGGTGAGTGTGGATAATTCACTTTAAATAAAAACACAAGATATCAAATATCAAACATTTTACAAAAATAAATGTTTTTAAAATATAATGGAAAGAAGAAGAAGATTCTATTTCTTTACAGAACAAAATTAAGCCAAAAGTGCATAAGATCAATAATAATTCTGATCAAAGTTTTAGAGAACATAAGCTTGAGCTGCGTAAACTTTAAACTATCATAATAACTGATATTTTTTGTACCATAAATGCAATGTTATCAGATTTTGTTTGATTAACTCAGACTGTACGATTAAAATCAAAAATTATGTTTAGACCATAGTTGAAGCAGTGAAAAATTCAAATGATCAAAGAGCTATTCGTATTGATTTTTCAGGAATAATTCCTTGAACTTGCTTGTGATGATATTTTTTTTTCAAGAAGTTTTTTAAATTTTTTTTTTTTTCAAATATCAACTTAAGATGTTTTGAAATTCAATCATTAGAAAAATAAAGCCATACGTTGATTTAAGATTTTTTATAGCTTAGGTTTGGTTACAATTGGGACTACTTTGCCTTATTCGAAACGAAAACACTTTTGTGTTTGACGTAGGTATGACCATGGTTTCTGGTTAATTTTTGAAAAAGAACTTACGTATTTGGAGCACACTTATTATTGGGATTTAAACAAAGTATAAACTTTCCCATTATTTGAGAGTATTTTTATAGAGTTTTGGCCTGTGCTCAAAAGTAGCCAACTTTCTTTTTTACAGTACTTAAACGAAAACAGATCTTATCCTTATAAAAAATTCCTGAACGCTAAGGCTTGATGTTCGAACAGCGCCGTGTCAACTTATACTTACAGTTAGGGACTTATGTTTACTTATTTTACGGGCCAAAATAGTTTTTAGGATAAACTAGATTTTCTTGGGATAAACTAGTAGCCAAACTAGTTGATTTGTATGCCTGAAAGTATGCAATTTAATTTTAATGCAAAAGTACTGTGAATAGCGAAGTCAATTTTGTATTTAATATAGGCTGAATCGCGGCCGAAAGTCACCCAGTTACTCTCACTTACCACTCGCCAAGCATACAATGAAATTCCTTATTCTTCACTAGCCACAGTGCTTCTGCAATAAGATTTCATTACATATATTTTTGGGCTTAATGGTAACTAGTTTGGCCTAAAACTAGTTTCGCCAGTAATATATAGACATCAAATTTCTCACTTAAATAAAACTAAACATATTTACAAAAATGTAAGTATGCAGTTTAGTCCTTCAATAATAAATAAAAACGAAAACAGAAAACATTTATTTTATCTCGTAGATAACAGCAAGTTCCTCAAAACCCGAAAAAACGCTGGACAAATAGTTAAGTTCTTTATACAAAAAAATTATATCGGGATCGCTGTCCTATTGGAAAATCCGTTACCTTTAAGGCCCAAGCTATCAACGAAAAGTTTCAAATTTTGTAATTTTGTTATTACCAACTCTCAACCCTTAAAAGACCGGCCTTTTTAAGCTGAAAAAAATATATGTTGTAGATTCTGCGATTCTGGTCAACTTTTATTCCATAACTTTTTTACAGGTGACAGACACGCCCCCTAGGTACAAGTTTCCTGGTTGGTCCCTGGTGGAACCACCAAGACCCCAAACTTCAAAATCAACTTTGCAAGAGAACATTTTATTTTTTTTAAATATATTGTAGACATACAGAAAAATGACAGAAGACTTTAATCACCACCTTCTAGTGGCTTCACTTCGACTCAAAATAGTATTCATTAAACAGACCTGCGCAACATTCAGGAAGTTCGCCCTACATACGCTCGAGGAAACCTGTCTTCGGCCCAAAGATCCTGCACAAGATGGTAGGCAACAAATTCAAGCAAAATCGGACAGTAAAACACCAAAACGGGAGTCCATTAACGACTTCAAATGCCCAGCTAATCCATTGGAAAGTAAATTATTCGGAGGCCATCAACCATTCAACTCCATCCTTGAGCGCTCCCCATATGCCTCTCCCTGAGGAAAGACCACAACGACTGGTCCCGTACCCGTTTTCACTGACGGAGATAATCCTTTCGAGGTGATCAGAACCCGATTTCCATTTAATTCAAAAGACGAAGGTGGAAATGGATTGGACACACGTTGCAGAAATCAACAGTTAAAGTTTGCCGGCAAGCATTGGAGTGGAACCCATAGGGTAGCAGAAAACGCGGCCGTCCTAGATCATCGTGAAAATGCTAACTAGAGCAGAAAATACGTGAGTCGGGGAAACGATAGAAAGAATTGAAGGCAGTCGCTACTCATCATGCACGTTGGAAGAGTTTTGTGAAATAAAGGATAAAAAAATATTCTTATTAAGTAATAAAAAAAAAAAAATGTGTTAATAATAATACACTAATTATAAAAGATTTAGAACTCTGGGATCCTGTTGGTCCTTACAGGGACCAGTTAAATTTTTTCAAAAATTTTACTAAAAACAAATATTTTTTTATTTTGCACACTCACATTAGTATCTGGACATAACAGCTATTACGAATATTATTTTTTCTGATTCAGAATCACAAAATTTACCGACAAACTAATATTTTCAAAGTCCATAATTTCACAAAAATGCCCTTTGGCAAGGTGCCATCACTCAACTGAAAAAAACACGTGACACACGAAGTAAATAAAATGTAAAAACCGAACTGATCTTCGGCGCTTGGAACTGAGTGTATACGTGTGTACTGCGAAACTTAAAAATTGTACGTTAAATACGTTAAACATTATTTCGAAGTGGCTGGTTCCTTTGCGGTACCACGAGGAGTTTAAGGGTTAAGAAAGTGTGTGTCTGTTATACCATCGATATATGCAAATGGTTCCAAACGACTTTTGACGTAATGTTTAGCTCCTGGGCAATCGAAACGGTGCTTACATGACGGTCGGACTTGACCATTTCCATAATTTTATCGACATTTTCGACAATTCGGCTTTCAGGTGCCCAATTGGTGCATCTTTGACAATAAAATTACCGGAACCGAATCGACGAAACCCAAATTGCACATGATTGGCTGTTCCAGTATCAGGAGCATAAACACTATATAAACACTTTCCTTTTCGTCTTTATCGAAGAAAAACTGTAAAATATGGCGTATTCTGTCTTTGCTAAAGTCCATCTTTGACGCGCGCTCGAACAAAAGTGATTCAACCAAATACAAAACTGTTAGAAAAATTTATAAGGTGGTAGGTGTGTGAAAATTTATATATTATTGATCAGCTTTACCTCTTGGCCCAATCCAGTCTTGTCCGTCTGTCTACCTTAGAAGTATTAATTGCGATAAAGCAAAACGAAACAATTTGCTGAGCCTTGACAACTGGTTACGTCCTCTACTATAAGTAGCTTCTGCAATTAAAAATGTACAAATTTAGTCAACGCATGGCACCCCTTAAGCAAAAAAAGTTTAAAATGTTATACTGAGAGAGTTACTTTAAAAATGATTTGAAGGACAGGATAAACTGAAAACATGGCAGTTTTGTTATAAAAAAAAAGTATTGCGTACATAGCTCGGTTACAACTTGTTGTACATATGTATATAGGACATACATATTTTATTTATTACTTAAAATAACTTAAATTTTCATAGAGTTTTACCATTGAACTGCTTTTTCCAAGCATTATTTAAAAATGAAGTTTCGTTTCAATTAAATAATCAGCTGATAGCCTTAATTGATTGTTCACACAAATTTTTCTCTTGTCTTTTTTGTGTTTAGCCTATGCCATTAAATGTCACAAGTGCGATTCCAGCAGCGTTCCCGAGTGCCGTAATCCGCTTCGGTTTGGAGAATTTTTAATCAATTGTGATCAAAGTTCATCCCCAAGTTATCTACGCGATGATTATGAAGATATACCTGGTACTGGTTGTATGGTAAAAATGTTGGAAGACGAAGACAATTTGGCAAGAGGAATGTTTTTTGCAAATTTTTTAACCAAAAAATCATATAAATCTTTTAACCCTTTGTTTTCCTTACAGATGGTGAACCAATAGTAATACGCTCTTGCTATTGGGGTGATATCTCGGACCAACAAAAGGGTTGTCGAAATGCACCATGGTCGAATTATACAATATTATCTTGTTATGTATGCGACACCTACGGCTGCAACTTCGACAACAACTCCAACGACGGTTATAAAATGAGCAGATCTTATGTCATCGAATCAATTGCTGTCGTTGTTGCGCTATTTTTCGCTATAACGCATTGTTAGTGTACTACAGTTGGTACAAAGTTCAACCTATACAATTGTACCGCATTTTATAGGCTTTGACAAAGTGCGCGTTTGCTGCAATACCGTCAAAGCTCAAAAAAGCTAAAGTGAGAGATAATCGCTTTCAAAGTTTTCATCATGTGACTTTTTATATGAAAATCAAAAAAATTTATATGGTACATATCTACATAATCTCAACGGATATTTCTGCATAATTAAATCGAAAAAATTTTTTTTTTAGTTATGACAGTATGGCAGCAAACGCGCGTTATGTTATTTCTGTGAAAAAATCAAAACAAAACATTTCAAAAATCCTATTAATAAAATTTATATTATAAAGTTTTTTGATTCCATTCCTTATAGTTTTTAAAATATTTTGTGTCAAAAAGGAAAAATAAAACCAAGTGTGGAGTTATTTAAATAATGACCAATATAGTATACTACTCACCATCAATTAAAATTATATGAAAATTTTACTATCTACAAGGTGTTATCATTGAAACATTTACATACGCACTTTTTTTAAATCAATTGCTTTTATTTCTACAAATTAGAACCAACAAATTCTGTTATTGAAATTTTGACAACACATTCTGGCCTTTAATGAAAGAGTTTATCGCTAATGCTTAAAAAAATTTTCCAAAAAAAAATATAAAAATATGCGCTCATTTAACGTTTGCTAGAGTTCTGAAACAGACAAAGCTTTTGCTTGGTTCATTCAGTCATAAAAATTTTATTAAAGGTTGCAACAAAAATGGTTTCATACGTTAGGTGTCTTTATTCCATTACCATATTGGCATGCCTTGCAAATGCAGGTGAGTGTTAACAATTTCATACTATGTACATAAAAAAAAAATAGAATCAAAGATGAAGCAATCAGAGACTGAAGAACATACATAGGAGAAATTCATGACAAGCAATCGAACAAAAAATTAGTTTCCGGTATTTATTGGTCTCTACATCAACTAAAGATCACGAACTACCCATTTTAAAATTATTTAAATAAATATTTTTTTTTTATTTTTTATAATTTGAAATGAGTTTACAAAAGTGACTTAAGGTTTATTTGCGAGAATATATATTATGATTAACATTTTTTGTGGTAACTTATCAACGGTGTTACACAGAAAAAAAAGAATTGGCTCAAATCAAACAATTCCGGGTCCGATTTCAACGAATGTGTGTATGTTTTTCAGCCAGAGAAACCAGTTTCGCTGTCTAAGTTAAATGAAATCCCACCCTCATTCTCAAATTTATAAAAAACCGACTTGGTTTGGGCACTTCCTTCAAATAATTTGCACCTAACTTCTTAAAATATTTATTTCTTTTTGAATTCATTAAAACCGAATTTTATTTATGTACAGTAGATTATTTTGCAACATATCCTAAACCATTTAAAATTGATCATTTCTTCTAAAAAAAGTATTTGGGTGTATCCCGAAAACGGCACGTGACGGAATTTTTTTATATTGTACTCAAGTGTATTAAGAGCAAATTCATTATATAGAAGATATTATATGTTCGTAATATGAATCACATCAAATTTTTATTACAGTCTTTCATATCGTCACTTTCAGTAATCGCGTAAAATCTTTTTATGAAGAGATATATATTTTAACTTAGTTAATATAACAAAAAATTTTTTCTTCTTTTCGTTTAGCCTTCGCTATTCAGTGCTTCAAGTGCGATTCCAACATCTCTCCAGAGTGTCTTGATTTTGCGCACAAAGTGGGTATGTCAGACTGCTCAAATTCAAACTATTACTCCAATGGTACAGCGGGTTGCTTGAAAGTGGTGATAAATACTGGTGAGTTTCTATTCTAACAGTGACAACAAATGTTTCCGTAATCAGAATTACTGTTATATATTCATTATTTTGTCTTTTTCTCTTAGAACCACCAACAATATTTCGCGAATGCTATTATGGTATTGAATCGGAGATTCAATATTGTCATAAGAGGAAAGTTTATGTCAAGTGTGATATTTGCAGAACGGATTTGTGCAACAGCTCAACAATCGCCGGACCAGTTGTTGCTGCAGTTATCTATATTTTCTTAGCGGTCCGCCTAATGTCGTAAATCAAGCGACATTAACTGTGGCAAAGCACCACAGTTCTTATTATCCAAACAGGATGTTTTAAAGACGTTGTTCAAATTACATTGGATTACAGGATTTTAAAAAATGATCCAATTCAAACAGTCATACAAAAAAGTTCCCACCGAGTCCCGCATTATGTTAACAAATATCGTAAGAACGTTTCATGGTCTTGCAGTATTTTTTAAAAATCCACTGAATTGTAGTGAAATCTCATGAAAATGTGCACTAAAAATGTAAACATCTTTTAAGCCCCCTATTACGTAAATAGGTTAAGTCTTTAAATACAAATACAGATTTGATCACACAATTATCAATAGCATTAGATACTTACCTATCTACAACAAGAAGACCCTTATTTAAATAGTGAAAATAATGAAGAACATACATAAAAAATGTATTATCATTTAAAAAATTTAATATAATAATACATATATGTATATCTTAGTAAAAAAGAAGAGATTGTGAGGAAGTCTTTATTTCAATTTACATGAAAAAATTCATCGTCTTTTACCGATCGCTGAACAAACTTATCAATTCAATGAAAAACAAATTCATGTAGAAATTTAATATAGGTTCAAGCGAGGTACCTGCCCTTAGGATATAACCGATTTCAAACATATTCTTTGCACATCTATAACTCTATGTTTCTAGCATTATGACCGAGTTTCGCTAAGATCGGTCAACTTTTGTATATAAAATAACAGTGAAAATAGAGGGGCTGATTCGAATTCAATGCATTAAAATTGCATATCAAGAAATTTCTAAAAACTTATTTTCTCATTTTAAGATTTCTAAAATTTTTATTTCAAAAATCTGAATCTTTGTGCGTTTTATTTAAAAAAAAAGTAAAGTGATGAATATCAATTTCTTTGGATAAGTTTTTCATCCTAAGATTTCCTATCAGAAAATATATATATTCCTCTATATCAATTAAAATTATTTGCAAATACTACTATGTACCAGTGGTAGGGCATTTATGATCGTGGAAATGTGCTGAATCGAGACTTGGAAGGTACTTTCTAGTGGGCGAATGTAATTTTTTGTCATGGACACCAAAGCTTACTAAGATTTTGAAAAGTTTTCTACAATTAAGCTACTAGAAAAAAAGCCGTTTAATTTTTTTTACGAATATTTCAGTAAAGTTTACTAAAAAAATATAAGAAAAGCAAAACCCATTATTTTATTTAACGCAAAATTTACAAAAAGTTTCTAAAATTTACTAATAAAAAAAAAACAAAGGTGAAAATGCCATCACTGCTTTGTACTGAGTGTTATCAATGAAATATTTACGCATTTTTTTAATTTTACGGCCCTTTACGCAAGAGCTTATCGCCAATAATACATAAAAATTTTAAAAAAATAGCAGCATTAAATGAAGTGCTCATTGAAAGTTTCCTACAGTTCTGTACCAGACAAAAATATTGCTTGATTCATTCAGTCATACGTTTGTATTAATATTTCTTTTAAATTTTTTTATGTAATTTTTTTTTTAAAATTTTATTCAGGGTTGCAACAAAAATGTCATACATTAGGTATTTTTATTCCATTGCCATATTGGCTTGCGTTGCAAGTGCAGGTAAGTGTTAACAATTCCATCTTAAATTAAAAAAAAAACCGGCGGGTTGCACTCTGGGAGTGCCGACAGAAGTGAAAACTTAAAATAATATAATTGAAATTTGTTTTCATAATGTTTTGTAATGTTTATGGAATAAACATATATGATATATATAGTAAAGAGAGCGAGAGAGAGCGAAGTCGCATATATATGTACTGTATATAGAATATGTATATACATCCGGTGTCGGTGTCGGTGGCCTGTCTCGAGTTTATACATTTTTCCTCAGCCGCAAATCCTCTAAGCATATATATTATATATGATATATATAGAGATGAGATATATATAGCGAGAGAGAGCGAAGTCGCACATATATGTACTGTATATAGAATATGTATATACATCCGGTGTCGGTGTCGGTGGCCTGTCGCGAGTTTATACATTTTTCCTCAGCCGCAAATCCTCTAAGCGTAATCGATACGATTACCATACGATACATATAATATGTATATACATCTGGTGTCGGTGGCCTGTCGCGAACTTATACATTTTTCCTCAGCCGCAAATCCTTTACGCATATATATTATATATGATATATATAGAAAAGAGAGCGAGAGAGAGCGAAGTCACACATATATGTACTGTATATAGAATATGTATATACATCCGGTGTCGGTGTCGGTGGCCTGTCGCGAGTTTATACATTTTTCCTCAGCCGCAAATCCTCTAAGCGTAATCGATACGATTACGATACGATTGCGATACGATTACGATACGATTACGATACGATTACGATGCGATTACGATACGATTACGATACGATTACGATACGATTACGATACGATTACGCATCCGATGTCGGTGGCCTGTCGCGAGTTTATACATTTTTCCTCAGCCGCAAATGACGCATCCGATGTCGGTGGCCTGTCACGAGTTTATACATTTTTCCTCAGCCGCAAATGCTTTCTTACGGAGGTGTACAACGTGCCTAAAGAAGTTCTCACTTCAAAAATTATTTAAGGCGCTATAGAAGCAAAATTTGGCTTTTATTTTTGTTTAAATAAGACCGACCAATAATGCTTTTACGAAAGAAAAAGTGTGCATTTTTCTCTTAGAATTTGTTGATCTTTTCAGCTCAAACATGAAATTTTTATCCAAAAAAATTAATTTTTTGCAAATGTCAAAAACTTTTCAACTTTGACTAATTGTAAAAGTAAACTACTTTTCCGAATGGGTTGACATTTTAAATTTATTAGTTCTAGACATTTCTCTATCCGATGCGAGTATCAAATTTGTCAAACAAACCCACACCAAAATTGATTTTTGTAACGCTTTTCAGAAAAGTTTGCCACTGTGCACCGTGTCAACGTATAGTTACAGTCAGGGATTTAAGTTAAATATGTACAACCCTCAAACTTTTCATTTATGTAAATAAAACTAAGCATATCAACAAAAATGTAAGTATACTATACAGTTTATTAAAAGTTCAATAACAAAAAAGAAAACAAGCCATAAAAATTTTGTTAATCGCGTAGACAACAGCATATCAATCAAAAACCGAAAAAAGCGCAGGACAAATAATTAAATTCTATATACAAAAAATTTTATAGAGATCGCTGTCCTATTGAAAAATTCGTTACCTTTAAGACCCAAGCTATCAACAAAAGGCTTCAAATCTTGTTCGAACATACTCTCAAGAAAGTATGTGACCATTATACCATCGATATATGCAATTGGTTCCAAACGGTTTTTTGCGCAATATTTTGCTCCTGGGCAATCGAAATAGTGCTTACATGACGATCGGACTTGACAATTTCATTGATTTTATAGACATTTTCGACAATTGTTTCAAATGTACAAAAATTTTCACAGAGTTTCACCGCTGAACTGATTTTTCCCATCACTATTTCAAAATGAAGTTTCGTTTCAATTAAATAATTAGCTGAGAGCCTTAATTAATTGTTAACACAAATTTTTCTTTTGTCTTTTTGTGCTTAGCCTATGCCATTACATGTCACACATGCGATTCCAGCAGAGTTCCCGAGTGCCGTAATCCGCTTCGGTTTGGTGAACTATTAAGCGATTGTGATTACTTTTCAGCCCCAAGTTATCTGCGCGATGATTATGAAGATATACCTGCTACTGGTTGTATGGTAAAAAAGGTGGAAGAAGAAGACGATTTGGCAAGAGAATGTCTTTTGGAATTTTTTTAATCAAAAATTCATATTAACCTTTTAACCCTTTGTTTTCCTTACAGATGGTGAACCAATAGTAATACGCTCTTGCTATTGGGGTGATATCTCGGACCAACAAAAGGGTTGTCGAAATGCACCATGGTCGAATTATACATTATTATCTTGTTATGTATGCGACACCGACGGATGCAACTTCGACATCAACTCCAACTCCAACATCAACTCCAACTCCAACGACAGCTATCAAATGAGCAGATCATATGTCATTGAATCAATTGCTGTCGTGATTTCGCTATTTTTCGCTATAACGTATTGTTAGTGTACGACAGTTGGTACAGAGTTCAACCTATACAATTGTACCGCATTTTGTAGGCACTGACGTTCTCTATATACAAAGTGCGCGTTTGCTGCAATACCGTCATAGCTCAAAAACCTAAAGTTGGAGAAAATCGCTTCCAAAGATTTCAATATATGACTTTTTATATGAAAATCAAAAATATATATACTTACATAAACTCGGCGGATATTTCAGCATAATTAACTTGCAAAAAATTTTTTTTGAGTTATGACAGTATGGCAGCAAACACGCGTTATGTTATTCCTTTGAAAATATCAAAATAAAACATTTCAAAAATTTCTATAAATAATATGTATATTTTAAAGTTTTTTATTCTATCACTTATAGTTTTTAAAATATTTTGTGCCAAAAAGGAAAAATAAAACCAAGTGTGGAGTTATTTAAAGAATGACCAATTGCTATTAAAATTATAGGAAAATTTTACTTTCTACAAGGTGTTATCAATGAAACATTTACATACGCACTTTTTTAAATCAATTGCTTTTATTTCTACAGATTAGAACCAACAAATTCTGTTATTGAAATTTTGACAACATATTCTGGCCTCTTACATCAAAGTTTATCGCTAATACTAGAAAAAATTTCCAAAAAAATATAAAAAATATGCGCTCATTTAACGTTTGTTGGAGTTCTGAAACAGACAAAGTTTTTGCTTGTTCCATTCAGTCATAAATATATTTCTTTTAAGTCTTTTTTACAAATTTTATAAAAGGTTGCAGCAAAAATGGTTTCACACGTTAGGTGTCTTTATTCCATAACCATATTGGCATGCCTTGCAAATGCAGGTGAGTTTTAAGAATTTCATACTACATTAAAAAAAAATATACAGTAGGTAACGGATATAAGAAAGTCAAAAAATCCCGGAAATTTCTTTCTTATATCAGTTTTTTCTTATAGAAGTACCACGTATATAAGAAAAAAAATTTCCTATATACGTACTACTGATATAAGAAACTTTATTTCTTATATCCGAGTCGCACAAAGATCAGCAGTGAGTAATAAGTGCGTTCAGCAACTGCTATCGTTACACTTGCTCGTTCAATTTTGATCGAAGAATGATGACATAAAGAAGGTGCGTATTTTCAATTTTGACCAAAGAACGAAAATTACGATTTGAAAAAATTTCTTATAAGCGTTATTCTTTTCTTAAGATTTTTCATATTGGTGCTTGGAAAAAGCTTTATTTTATGCGTTTTTTTCTTATAAGAAGTTTCTTATATAGATTGCTTTTTACCTCAAAACATTGGGAAAAAACGCGGTGCTTTCGAAAATGTTTCTTATAAGCGTTCCTTTCTTATATGAATTGTGCTTATATCCGTTACTTACTGTATACATATAATCAAAAGATGAAGCAATCAGAGACTGAAGGACATATGTAGATAGAAGAAATTCATGACAACCAAGCGAACAAAAAATGAGTTTCCGGTACTTATTGGTCTCTAAATCAACTAATGGTCACGAACTACCCATTTTAAAATCATTTAAATAAACAATTTTGTTTTTATACTTTATTATTTAATTATTATTATTAATTTGAAATGAGTTTACCAAAGTGACTCATGCATTGTTTCTCGCGAAATTCTTAAAGTTTCTATGCGAGAATATATATATTAACTTTTTTGTTTGTTTTTATGATAACTTATCGATGCTGTTACACATTTACTGTAAAAGTTATATTTTTAACGCATAGTACTTTTTATCCCACGTGATTACGATTTCAAGGAGAATATGTAAGGTTAGAAAAGTAAGCCATAAATAAAAAAAGTTCAACTCAATTTTATGGAGCAGATGAAAACATTATTTCCAAAATTTGCAATAAAATTTAAAAAAAAACTATATAACGTGTGCCAAATTGTATCTCTTCATCTTTTAATATATTGCTACAGTAACCTTTGTACATCGCGACGTTGGCTTAACTGAAAAACGATGTCTAAGTTAGATAAAAACCCGCCCTCAGTCTCAAATTTATATGGAAAGGAGTATGAAAATCATATGGACTTTTCCCCAGCATTTTTTTTAGACCGTTAAAATATGAAAGGTTTTGTCAATCAAAATTTCGTAAAAATATATTGCAAAGCCGACTTAGTTTGGGCACTTCCTATAAATAATTTGCACCAAACTTCTGAAAATATTTATTTCATAAAATTTTTGTTACAAACCTTCATAAAATCTTTTTATGAAGAAACATACATACACATATTTTGACTTACTTAATACAGCAATGCATTATTTCTTCTTTTCGATTAGCCTTCGCTATTCAGTGCTTCAAGTGCGATTCCAAGGTCTCACCACACTGTCTTGATTTTCCTGACAAAGTGGGTATGTCAGACTGCTCCAATGCAAACTATTACTCCAATGGAACAGCGGGTTGCTTGATAGTGGCCATAAATACTGGTGAGTTTTTATTCTAATAGTGACCACAAATGTTTCCGTAATCATAATTACTTTCGAAGAAATTACTGTTATATGTATACACCGAAAAAAAAGACCGTACTAAATTTGAAGAACTGCCTTCCTCCGATTTAGTGTAAAAATTTTCCTTAATCTAAGTTATTTTTCCTCATATTGATGAAAATATCGTCTCATTTAGTAATTGAGTCCTTTGAAATGAGTTCATGTTTCATTAAAGCAAGTCAAAGCTCTTCCTCAAATATAGAGTTTGTGGTTTTAGTAAAATTTTCTTTTGAAATAGTAAATTTTTCTTTGGGAAGAATTTTTGAGGACAACTTGTTCCTCATTTGAGTAAAAACTTCCTCAATCTAATGGAATGTTTTGTTTAAGGAAAATCGTACTCAGTTTTAGTTAGTTTGTTCAAAAAATTTACTATAACGTAGGAAAATTTTCCTTAATAAATGAAATGCTGAAATTAATATCTATTCTTCTCGTAAGTATTCTGTTTTTGCCTATATATTTATAGTGTTCTACTTGTTTTTTAAATAAAAAAATAAAAAAATTAAAAAAAAAGAAATTATGTCGTCGCCGGGATTTGAACCGAAGCTTCCCTCATCAGACAATGGTTGTTACATGCGCAGTTTAACAACATCATTTTAGTATGTGTTAAAAATGCTGTCGGTGGCTGAGTTGGGTAAGATGAGCATCTTTGAACAGTGGCATGGCGCTGAGAACACAGGTTCAATTCTCTGATCGGGTGACGACAGGTAAAAAAAAATTTAAGTTCCTCTTTGAAGTTTTAAAAACGTATTACAATTAAAATAAGAATGACTGACAATAAGTAACCAACAAATAAGAAATATAGGAAATAGAAAATTAACAAATTTTTTTTGAAATCAACGAAACTATTTTAAGTAAATTTCTTTCATTTAAGGATACCTTCATCCTTAGAAAAAGTAAAATTTTCCTCAGTTTTATAACCTTGTCCTCACATTGAGTAAACTTTTCCTTATTTCAAAGCAGCAACATTTACTTGTACTAAGGAATCCAACTTACTTATTTTGAGGAACCCATGGCTTTAGCTCGTATTGAAGGACATTTTTTCCTTACATTTAGGCATTTTTCCGTAAACGGAGTAAGTTTTTTTTTCGGTGTACTCATTATTTTGTCTTTTTCTCTTAGAACCACCAACAATATTTCGCGATTGCTATTATGGTAGTGAATCGGAGGTGATGCATGGTTGTCATATGGGGCAAGCTTATGTCAAGTGTGATATTTGCAGAACAGATTTGTGCAACAGCTCAACAATCACCGGACCAGTTGTTGCTGCAGTTATCTATTTTTTCTTAGTGATTTGCCTAATGTCGTAAATCAAGCGATATTAACTGTGGAAAAGCCCCACAGTTCTTATTATCTAAACAGGATGTTATAAAGACGTTGTTCAAATCTTTAAGCAATGGAAATAATGATTAAATTGTTTGTTTCAAAAAGTTTTCCATATGTTCCAAATAATGCTATGTTCGTTGTTTTATTTTTCATAATGTCTTCGTGGAAACGATCACTGGATTGAAAAATTCATAACTTGGGAAAATTGGAGATAATTAAGGACACTCCCTAAGGATAGTGCATGATCTGAGAGTTTTGTAGAGTCTCTATGCTCTATGTAAATCAAGCCGCTCTGTGAAGACATAAGACCTAAAAAGATTACTTGGGATAACACTTAATATGTGGCAAAAGTTTTGAGTTACCTAAGATTCACTAAGTGTGTTTGGTAGGCGAGTAGGTAAATCGTTATTAAAATAAAAATATCAAGTTTTATGGCTATTACTTGTAACGCGTAGGAGACGTGACACATACAAAAAATTCTGAATAACGTTTAACCGCTACAGATTGCGAAGAAAACTGGTACAGAGCGCTTTTAAATATTTTTTTTTTTTGTTGTATGGGAGATGCACGCCCCATTGTTAATACATATATAGCATTTAATATGTGAAAAAAAGTTGGTTAAAGCCCAGCGTGAGTAGCATATATTTAGGCTCAAAGAATCGGGGTGTTTTAGATACCGACCAAATGGTCGTGGCAACGTAGGTGAAATCGTAAATGTTGACACTGACTATATGGTCCCCACGTTATTCATTAATAGGAAATTTTTGGTTGCGTTTGCTTCAAGAGAAAGCTTGAAAGCTATGGGCGAGGAGTCTACAGATACGATAAACATCTACACAGTTGGATCTAAAATGAATTAAGCAGTAGGTGCAGGTTTTTATGTCTCAAACTGCAACACAAGCCAATCATTCAAACTACCGGTACAGTGCAGCATTTTTCAAGCTGAAATTGCTGCGATTTATAAAGCCGCAATCTACTTGAAAGAAAGAGGACTTAACAAAAAAACTGTACTTCTATGTAGATAGTCAAGCCGCTTTAAAGGCCCTAAATTCGAATTTCATAAAATCAGAAAAAGTCCAAGAATATTTTAATGCATTGTGTACACTAAGGTCAGTAGTCCTTCAGTGGGTACCTGGGCATCACGGAATTGTAGGAAATGAAAAGGCAGATTCACTAGCAAAGCAAAGCGCCCTTAAGACAGAGAACTACTCTTAGAAGCCGAAAAGAGGTGGGCTTGCTCCTCCACTAGTAATATTACCAAACACCTTTGGCCCCGTTTCCATAAAAGGGGCACAAGGTTATGACTGGCCACTGCCTTATTGGGCATCATGCTTTCAGGTTGGGCATCGTATCCAATGACTGGTGCAGAAATAGTCATGAGCCCGAGGAATAGGAAACCATGGATTATCTTTTGTGTTTTTGCCCTGCTTTGGCAAGTAATAGACTAATATACTTCAGGCACCTTCATGTTGTACGTGTACCACAATGAAAGGACCAGAATTTACTAATTAGACTGTAGCAGAGAGTTTGTGGTAAGGCTATGGGCCCCTGTGGTCTATGTGAGGCTATGGCCGCCACCAAAACCTTACCATGGTAAGGACAAAACGCGTTGATACCACTTCAAAATTATTATAGTTTTTAACAAAATGTATAAGGCTTCTAGCGGAGCACAGCGTGGAATTTACGTACTGTTTTGGACAAAACTTCCTCTGGACCTGAATTCTTAACCAATTTCTATGAACTTTGGCTTAAAATATAGGAAATTAAATATAATTTAATTAATATAATTTAACGTTTTTTGCTTGTATTGAAGGTGCCACGCCCATATGTACTATTGCACCCATTTTTGGTTATAAAATACTTTATACCAATTGTACCTTTAAAAAATTTACTATAACGTAGGAAAATTTTCCTTAATAAATGAGTGGCAACACTCGCTGAAATTAATATCTATTCTTCTCGTAAGTATTCTGTTTTTGTCTATATATTTATAGTTCTCTAATAATAAAAAAATAAAAAAATTAAAAAAAAAAATGATGTCGTCGCCGGGATTTGAACCGAAGCTTCCCTGATCAGACAATGGTTGTTACATGCGCAGTTTAACAATATCATTTTAGTATGTCTTCAAAATGCTGTTGGTGGCTGAGTTGGGTAAGATGAGCATCTTTGAACAGTGGCATGGCGCTGAGAACACAGGTTCAATTCTCTGATCGGGTGACAAGTAAAAAAAAATTTAATTTCTCCTTTAAAAACGTATTACAATTAAAATAAGAATGACTGACAATAAATAAGTACCAACAAATAAGAAAATAGAGTAAAAAAAAAGAAATAGAGGAAAGTAAATAAAAGAAAGATTTTTTTGCGAATTTATTCTAAGCTTCAACAAAAACTTTAGGAAAATTAGCAAATGTTTTTTTGAAATCAACTAATTTATTTTAAGTTTCAATAAATCATCTTTTGTTATTTCAGAGAAACTGTTTCTCTGACCGAAAATCATACACAACATTCGTTGAAATCGGACCCGAAATTGTTTGATATCAGCGAATCTTTTTTTTCTGTTTATGCTGCGATAAATTTTATCATTTTATTTAACCATATTTAGTTAATTTACGTAAAACATGACCCATTCCTTGTGAATTATCAGCTGGAACCGAATGTCCGGAACGTTTAATCCAAAACATAGTGAATTTCCCAGCGCTTTTTTCATAACCTTCCAAAATATTATTAACATTTATAGCAGAACGCGGCGCTGCATCATACTCGTTCTTGTAGCTCCATTTCATTTTGTTAATCCAATTCACTGTTCCAGCTGAAGCGCAAATCAAATCTAATTGTCCAGAGTTGACAGCAACTTGAAGGTCAGTTTTCTCAAGAAGTTCCTCAACTTTAAAACAAAATTTAATAATATTAAAGCTGAAGATATATTAATCATATTCGGATATACCTATGTGTAAGGCTGGTTTCATTAAATCACCTTCCAGCTTTAAGCCTATAGATCCATTTTGAGATCCCCATTTCACATTTGATGGTATTGAGAGCTTTTTACTCACAGGCCCCAACATTAATGCACTCAAAATAGCGTCATAATCCTCATCAATGCCAAGGCCAACCAATGTACGTATCATAAGTTCTGGATTACGAATTCCCATCCTTTGGTTAGTATTGGCTCTTGTGGGTTTCTCGATATTGTAGACATCAACACCTTTTGATTCACGCAATATTACATTCATAGTGTAATTCCAATAATGCCTGATGGCTTGAATCCATTTCTCAGCCGCAACAAGCTCTGCGGTCTCATTTACAGCTGCCATAATTTTATCATAGCCATTGTTGTCAACAACACCCTGTAGAAATAATGTTCAAATACTAACGTGTAAAAAATAAATTATTTTCTTACAGTATACAATAATAGGGGCGCATATGCTAACATTGAGTCGATTGGAGATGTCCAAGGATTACCTAAGGCGACGGATTTCAAATTACTCTTCAATTCTCCTCTCTGAATTGCATAATACAGTTCGAGCGCAAATTCTGGTGCCATTTTACCACCATAACTTTGAGTGAAAATATGCAATGGAACCTTCTCAAATTCAGGATAATTTTTATAGAAACCTTTCATTAGAGAAACTAAGTCCCAGGCGATTTGTGTGTTATTCGTTGGATAGTATTGATCGCCATCAACATAACTGAATCCACTTCCTACAGGATTATCAATGAAGAGAACATTCATATCCGTGACCCATGTAAAATTGCGATAGTTTCCATAGATGTCAAGAGGACCCAATTCTTTGAAATTGCCAATGCCAGTTGATGATGCACCAGGACCACCTTGTAGCCAGATTGCTAATGGACGATCGGTGTAATTGGTTGTTGCAGTTGTGTAGTACAACCAATAGAACATGTGTGCACCCACACGTACATCAACATATCCCCAATCTTGTTCTCCAGGTCCATAGCCTTTTTTAGCTTAAATAAGAAAAAATTATTATAACCATTATTTTTGGGGATATCTCGATTCTTAAGACACTAACGATTCTTAGAACTAATTATGGATGTAGTCGTAATTTGCCATTTAGATTTCTTTGAGATATATTTAAGCATAACATAGAGAATTATTTTAGAGAAAGTTCATTGAATGTAATCTGCAAGGCTTATACCTTAGCGATTTTCTTGTGTTAAGTATTTTTTTCATGTAAAGTGTGGTAATTTTAATGTGATTCTGAAGATATAATCAAAAAAGAAGTTTTTCTTATGCTTTTAAGAGCTTACAGAACAAATTCCCATAAAAATGTTTTCTGTATTGGCGGGTAAGCTTCTTCAATTTCTTCTGATTGATCAACTTTATTTTATTTATGCAATATAATTCTTTAAACGATGCAATAAACGACTACGCTAATGGGCAAATGGGCAAATGGGCACCATCCTATATCTTGTCTTGAGCTTTGATTTGACTAACTAAAAAAATTTAAGGATATCGTTAATGAAATTTCGGCTTTATTGAGTTACAAAAATCTCTTTTGTTAGAATTTTTGTAAAATTTTTTACTTTGAAGAATTTTTACTACTTTATGTATTTTGTATTCTATGTATCATAAAAAATATTATTTTTTTTTATAGTCGAAATTAGCCATTACTTTGTAGAAAGCCATCAATTCGACATCGTTCGCAAAAACTAGATGTTTTAAGAAGAACAGCAAAATATCAGCATTTGCATGCCAACAAGATGTAACTGTCCATGAGCACAAAATAGCTAATCATTTTAAGCAAAAAGTTAGTGTTTAAAGTACGAAGAACCTAAAGGAGATTAGCTTGTACCCAATGTACTGCTCTCTTGCTGTTTCTGCTAGAAAAATGTTTAAGTTATTTAATTTCAAGTTTTTATCAATTTTCAAGAATTATAAATTTCGGAAAATATTATTTATTCCATTCCCAAATTCAAAGGCTTAAATATTATAAGTATGTAAAAGAATGCAAATATTTCTATTAATTTCTACGAAATACCAATATTGGATAATTTTTCAAAATTAAATTTCGCAAAAGATCGGAAAAATTTTGTAAAATTTGTACAGATTTTGAAATATAATGAACACTAGACAAAGTACTGTTCATCGTCTTAAGTTTAAGCCAATTATTAATATATATGTACATACTTTTTACGGCGATTAAGACTATTTGAAAAACAATTATTGTAAAAATAAGCACACGTGACATTTTAGAAGAGTTAAACTGAACATCAGCGTAACTTATTGGTGTTTAAAAGTTTAGTGAGACTTGCTGCTACTGAATCACCTCTAAATAAACTGCTGTTTTGTGCTGAGCCATGCTTTTTAAAGAAAAATTGTATACCCTACACCTAAGGTATATTCATTTCATCATTCTGTTTGTAACGCATAAAAGAAAGCGTGACACCTAAAACAAATTATATAGGAAGTTACGACTATGGAAAAATCATTCGAGGATAATTCATACACCTTCAATCAAAACGCTATATGGAGAGCTATAATGCTATCGGGAACGTTTGCTAGAACTAACATTAAGCGAAGTGGCGAAAAATCTTTTAATAAATATTGAAGACTTTTACACTTACACTTACTGTCAATGCGGTGTAGGGTATCAAATTTTCGCTTACTAATTTTAAGTAAAATTGTTGCATTTAATATTATCGGATAATATTCATAATAAATCAAGAAATGCTCAAAAATATAATTCATTGTGAACGCTGTGAGCAAATAACTAATAACACTATCCGACACCAAAAATGTTCCATGATATTTATTAATTTTTTATGATGTAATAAGATCCCCTAAGTTCAAAAAAAAAATTTTTGAGAGATTTTTTTTTTTTTTTCTCACGGTTAGTTTTTTTTTTATTTTTTTAGTGTATTTTCAGCTTTTAGGCTATATCTCATCTACATAAATATAAACCGATTTTGTTCGAATAAATTTTGAAAAAAGGTAATAAAATTCCCCACAACTCTTGTAAAGAAAAGTTTTGGTGGTTAATTTACAGGTTACGAGATAAAAGCTGACACATTTGAAAAAATTTATTTTTTTAAAATTTGTATCCAATTAAAAATTACATTAAAAATATAAATATTTAAAAATACATCAATTTAGCTCTTTAATTATAAAGAAAGAACTCTTCAAAAGAAAATAATACCAAGTTTTTGAAAATCCGTTCATAAATGCCAAAGTTATAGTCAATTTAGTGTATGTAAATTGTCATAATTTTTTTTTTACAATTTTTACCAATTTTTCAGTTTTTTCTTATTTATAGGTTATTAGTACAGTCATTTGGTTTAAAAAAAAGAGTTTAAATGGAAAGCTTTCCCGGAGTTTTGAAAATGGGTAATTTTACAGATTTCCATGTGCTCTTTCCGAATATTAATTTTGCTACCTCGTATTTTTGCCGCTCGCGCCGTCAAATCGGAGAAATGGCACCAAAAATCAGTTTTTTGACAATATCTCCTTTCCGACTCAGTTTGGCAAAATTATCAGATTTGAGATCGGTTAACAAAGACCGGAGATATCAGTGTGGAAAGATTTCCTTTTTTTTTAAATTTTTACAAGCATTGCACTGATTAACTGCAAAAACCTTGCCATAGCGAGGAGAAAAAAATCTACATACCTACTACTCTTTCTCCCTCTCTAATTGTTGTTTTCCAATTAAGCGTTGTTTTTACTAAAATATAAAAAGCAATAGCAATGAATAAGTGTGTGTGTGTGCATAATGTAAGTGGAGCTTAATATTTGATGAGAAAGAGTAAATGAAAAACAACTTCGTGTTATGTTATTGTTGTATGGAAATTTTTATTTATTTTTATTTTGGATTCATATTTTTGGAAGATGTGATGCATTTTTTTTGAAAGATGTAAATAATATTTTTGGAAAGGTTCGCCATTTTTATTATTAAAACTAAATCATTAAAATCGAGCGTACATGGGTGATTGTAAAAATCGGAAATTGCATTAAGTTTTTTGTGTTTGTAGAAAAATTCCACCGGGACCGGAAAGGCCAGTAAGGGTTTATCAAAAGCTAAGTCTAAAATTCAGATCTGTTTAGTGTGTACAGAACACGCACCCGATTTTCGGGGGTTAACACTAGTATAATTAATTTTTAATATTTCTCTTTAATAATACAAGTAAAAAAAACTGTTGGTTAACTTTTAATTTTTTCATTAGGGTGGACTTTTCTGTGGAAATGCCCATATTTGTTAATGTTTTGTTTATTTATTTGTTGTTGTTTTTTTTTATATATTTGTTGTTGTTTTGTTTATATATTTGTTGTTGTTTTTGTTTTGTGCTGTTTTGTTTTGTTCTTATTATTGCTTTCTAAAGTTTCTGCTGACCTATTACTTTAATTTTAATTTTCACGCTATAATTCTGACTCTTAAATAGGGCGTATGGGGGATGGGGGGAAAATATATTTCTGGACCTCTGCGTGGATGACCTGACTTTCTCTGCTCATACCTGGAAACAGAATTCTGGCCTCAACCTCTGCCTGGTGCTCTGCCTGGCGCCTGATTTTCTACCTGGTCCCTGGTGCTCTGCCTCGTGCCTGGTGCTCTGCCTGGAGTGTCATCAATTAATATATTTTGAAAGTTCTACTAAGCACAAAGTGTTATCAATGAAACACTTACGCACTTTTTTTAATAAATAAAATTAATTGCTATTATTTCTTAAAATTAGAACCTTCAAATTCTGTTATTTGTCTGCACATTCTGGCCTTTAACGAAAGAGCTTATCGCTAATACAACAAAAATATGTTTAAGAAATAGCAACATTAACGAAGCGCTCATTTGAAGTTTCTTACAGTACTGTAGTAGACAAAAGATTTGCTTGCTCCATTCAGTCAAATATATATACAAATATATTTATTAAACGATTTGTTTTGTTAAGTTTTTGTTTTTAGATTTCATAAAAGGTTGCAACAAAAATGGTGTCATACATTAGGTGCCTTTATTCCATTGCCGTATTGGCATGCTTCGTAAGTGCAGGTAAGTGTTAGTTATTCTCAATTTTAAATTCTTAAATTAAAAAAAATAAAATAAGAAGCAAAAAAATGTCAATGTGGTGAGGTGTTCGTTCTTCTTCCCAAATTTGGATTTAGACATTATACATAATTTCAGCGGCGAATTCAGGAGAAGCTTTCAACATTTCGGCAACTAAGCAAACTGCGCCTGCTGCGTTTTGTTTTTAAGGGATTTAATATCTTTCAAGTTTCATTAATTAAGGTGGGCGCGAAGACAGTCACTATGGCTTTCTATCAGGTAGAAGCATATGGCGAGTGCTAAGTGGTAAAGGTGGACGGTTGATGGTTTCTGAAAGAAATTCTTTTCAGATTGGCTGGTCATCTGTGTGACGGTCCTTGATTTCTTTGGGTTTAGGATGATGGTCCAGATATGAATTGTATCTTAAATTTTCGGCGTTTTGAGTGTCAGTGAAGCAGAAATTCTGAGCAATTTTTTTCAATTCGTTTTAAAGAGTGCTTAAGTATTACGTCTTCGTCATAATATCGGTAAAAACTCTCAATTCACCAACGCCTTCCTATAATACGAGTATACCATACCAAATCGAGCAACTTTCCACACTTCACAATGGGTATTATACCGTCAAGCTTTATTAGAACCATCGTGATAGTATTACATGGTTTTATTTTGCCGCAGAAATTTAAGTCTCTCTAATATCCCATACTCAATGGGAACGTCAACAAACAGAATTGCCGAATTTGGTCTGAAGAGCAGCCAGAGGGAGTTCAAGAGCTGCCAATGCGGTTTGTGGGCCGGCGGCATCATTGGGCCGTACTTTTTCAAAAATAATGAAAATCGCAACCTTGCAGTCAATGGAGCAAGGGTGCCATGCGATGATTACAGACTTTTTTTTTGCCAAAATCAAAGAATCGTACTTGGTTGACATGTGGTTTCAAGAAGACGTGGCCACATGTCACACGACACGCGATAATATGCACCTATTGAGAGGCGAGTTTGGTGAGCAAATAATCTCATGTTTTGGAACAGGCCATTTGCCGCCAAGATCATGCGATTTGACCCCACTAAACTATATTTTGTGGGGCTACGTGAAGTTTCTCGTGTACAAGGACAAGCCAGCCGCAATTGTAGCCCTGGAAGACAAAAATACGACTGCCATTGGTAAGATACCGGCCAAAATGCTGGAAAAAGTATGCCAAAATTGGAGCTTACGGATGAACTACCTCAGTCGTAGCCGCGTGTAACATTTACATGAAATAATCTTTAAAAAGTATATGCTAGGAATTGATGTACTCGTATCAATCACTCCAAATAAATATTTCATTCACTGTTTCATTTCTGTTCTTTTTTCAATTTTCAAAAACCAAACGCTTAAATCACTAAAAATAAGATATGCTCGTAGCATAAATCAATTCAAATTGTTGCCATAATCCTTCTTTCGTTAATCGAGCAAACTTATTGTAGGAAGAGAATACATTTTTAATATACTTAATATACATATGTACATTAGGGTGGTTCAAAATATTAAAGTTGCTCCGATCTTCGCTCCCCGGGCACCAAAAGTTTTGTATTGATGCCAATAAGAGCCATGTAAAATTTGGTCTATTTCAGAAAACATTTGATGTGCGCGCGACCGTTTTGAAAACTGGAAAATGGTCCTTAATCTGTCAAAAATCATTAATATCTACCCGAAGCTACCTCTTAGAGGCATCAAATGTATGACAAGATCCTATTATTTTTTCTCCTGCAATATTTTTTCCGAACATACTTACCCTCTATCACCACCACTTAGGGAGGCTCCCCTGCAAAAATTACATTCTTGTGAAATTATGAAATTGACTCCCCCTCTCCTCAGACGCCTCTGGAGGGGTAAAATTTTAGACCATTTTCTATTATGTTTATTCTCCCACACTTTCCTCTCAACACACCTACAACCTATCTGCCACCCTTTTGGGGGTCCCCCTACAAAAACACAAAAAATTTCGAAAAATAGTTCATAGCTCCCCCGGAGTTACCCGTAGAGCGTTTATATGTATCACCAGGTCCTATTATATTTTCTTTTCTAATATTTTTTGCGGAAGATACCTACCCTCTATCTGCGACCCTTTTGGGGTTCGCCCTACAAAAAACACCAAAAATTAGGAAAATTTCGAAAAACAATTCATAGCTTTCCCGGAGTGACCCGTAGAGGGGTCAAATGTATTACCAGGTCCTCCCTACATTTTTTCCGAACATACTTACCCCCTATCTCAACTCCTTTGGGGGGATCCCTTTGGAAAAAAATGAAGAAATTTTTGAAAATTAATTAATATCACTGCTAGGTTGTATTATATTCATTTTTATTGTGTTCATTGTTCATATTAACTTGCTCTCTTCACAAAAAGGATACTTTTTACGATATGCTTCTATGATTTGTAGCATTAGATGTTTGTGTTCTCCATCATTTGACAAAATCTGGTTGTATTCTTTCATAAACGCAACACCTCTTTCAGCGGTGTCATTTACGACATCTAAGCCTTTGCAAAAAGAGAGAACATCTTTAAAATCATCATCAGATTCCCATGTGGATGGATGATTATTGTGTGTTTTGTAGGGGGACCCCCAAAAGGGCGGCAGATAGGGGGTAGATGTATCGAGAGAAAAGTTTGGGAGAGTAAAAATAATAGAAAATGGTCTAAAATTTTACCCCTCCAGAGGCGTCTGAGGAGAGGGGGGCGTCAATTTAATAATTTCACAAGAATGTAATTTTTGCAGGGGAGCCCCCCTAACTGGTGGTGATACGGGGTAAGTATTTTCGGAAAAAATATTAGAGGAGAAAAAATAATAGGACCTTGTCATACATTTGACGCCTCTAAGAGGTAGCTTCGGGGAGATATTAATGATTTTTGACAGATTAAGGACCATTTTCCAGTTTTCAAAACGGTCGCGCGCCCATCAAATGTTTTCTGAAATGGACCAAATTTTACATGGCTCTTATTGGCACCAATACGAAACTTTTGGTGCTCGGAGAGCGAAGATCGGAGAAACTTTAATTTTTCTCATACATGTCTCAACCACCCTAATGTACATAGTAATACATTTTGTTTTTTCTTTTTCGGTTAGTCTGTGCTACTAAGTGCTTCAACTGCGATTCCGATATCGATCCAAGATGTCTTGACTTTTCTGGTAATTTGGGTTATATAGACTGCGACAAGGCTTACCATCACGTTAATGGAACAGAATTAGGTTGCATGAAAGTGGTCATAAATAGTGGTGAGTTTTTTTTCTTAAAGTGACTACAAATATCTCCGTAGATATAATTACTGTCGAAGAAATTAAATTATTTTCTCTTTTTCTATTAGAACAACCAAACATCTTACGCGAATGCTATTATGGTGCTGAGTCGATGATAAAATATGGTTGTGACCTGCACAGACCATATGCCAAGTGTCATTTTTGCGAAGTCGATTTGTGCAACAGTTCAACAATCACTGCACCAATCGTAACTGCAGCTGCTTTAATTTCCATAGTGATTCGCCTTATGTCGTAAGTGATGCGAGAATAGCTGTGGGAAAACACTACAGTTTATTTAAGCAGTATGTAGGTACTACAGACGTTTTTAAAATGTTTCAACAATAAAATTATTATCAAATTGTTTATTGAATGTTTTTCATACAAACTGTTCGCATAATTTGTTAAAATGAATGAATGGAATATTCTTCCAAATTTGTTGTTAAAGCATCCACAATATAATAAAATTGAATTTGCCTGTATTAGTATAGTATAGGTATTAGGTTAGGTTAATTCCGGGAGATGACATGTCTTCATGACTTAGGCCACGGATGGGCCCATTGTATATCCGATTTATATATAGTTATTCAACCTAATTGAACCATTCTGATATTTTTATAAATTTCAGAATGGACTTAAAATCTTTTGATACAAGTTCAGCTAAAAAGTTGAACATGTAACTGCCGAAAGCCTTAAAGCGTCGTTGGGCAGACCGAACTACGCGGAGTGTTTGCCAATAAAATAATGTCCAGTTATCACACCAGTCAGGACTCTCAGATGAGTTATGTCTAGTGAAGTCGCAATATACAATTGAGACCCTCTGGAATTAACCTCGCGAAGACACAACAAATTTATTATAATTTTAACTGTGTGTTTTGGCCGTTTCATAGACTGATAAATAGTTACACTACTCATAATTGAGCCTTCCCTTGCCAGATTGTCAGCATGATCATTGCCGACAAAATTACTGTGACCTTGGACCCAATAAAGAATGACGTCACAGCGGTTGCTTAAATCGCGAAGTGCTGTTATAAATTTCAAAACAAGTTCGGATTTAATTAAGTTTGAGTTAATAGTTTTAATTGTTGTTTGGCTATCAATATGTGTCACTATTTGAACACCTGATTGTAGGGGTTTATTATTAGTTATTGGCAAGTTTTCAGAATTGCAAAGGCCTCAGCTTGAAAAAACTACAAAAATTAGGTATGCAGTCTATATGATACGGTCAGGAGTAAACTCCGAAACTACTGCTGTTTTCCCTTTTTGAACCATCAGTATAGATCGCTATGGAATTACTTAAAGGTTTCCACCTCAGCACCTTAGGTATTATCACCTGGAAGTTGGAAGCACAGTTTAAAGTTGGAACAAGATAGTCTGTACCAATAATGATATTGCAGCCAATGTATTTCATTAAGATGCTGTCGTGGAATTTTGATCTCCAAAAACCAGATTCTTTCAGCCTTAGCGCACTTTTAGCGACCATACTTTTGCCATAAATGTCAAGGGGCTAGAGATGCAGCATACACAGAAAAAAAAAAAAATTCTATGATATCAAACAATTTCGGGTCCGATTTCAACGAATGTTTTGTATGATTTTCAGTCATAGAAACAGTTTCTCTGAGAGATGATTTGTTGAAACTTAAAATAAATTAGTTGATTTCAAAAAAAATTTCTTAATTTTCCTAAAGTTTTTGTTGAAACATAGAATAAATTCGCAAAAAACATTTTTGTTTTTTGATTTTTTACTTTCCTCTATTTCTTTTTTTTCCTCTATTTCATCTATTTTCTTATTTGTTGGTACTTATTGTCAGTCATTCTTATTTTAATTGTAATACGTTTTTAAAACTACAAAGGAGAACTTAAATTTTTTTTTTACCTGTCACCCGATCACAGAATTCAAGAATTGAACCTGTGTCCTGCGCCATGCCACTGTTCAAAGATGCTCATCTTACCCAACTCAGCTACCGACATAATTTATAAGGCATACTAAAATGATGTCGTTAAACTGTGCATGTAACAACCATTGTCTAATCAGGGAAGCTCCTGGTTCAAATCCTGGCAATGACATAATTTTTTTTATTTTTTAATTTAAAAGTATTTAAAAACCAAAAAAAACAAGTAGAGAACTATATATGTATGAATTGAAAATATCTTGAAAACTGCCTATTATATTAAAAAATAACGGACTCGTTTTTTAATATTAACATAAAAGGCAGTTTTCAAGATATTTTCTATTTATACAAATACAGTTCGCTACTTCTTTTTGTTTTTTAAATACCTTTAAATTAAAAAATTAAAAAAATAAAAAAAAAATAATTTCAGCGCCATGATTTGAACCAGGAGCTTCTCTTATTTTTGTTGTAAAATTAGATAATTTGAATTTGCAAATTCAAAGAACAAAGGGTTTTGATTCCAGAAATTGAATTGAATTACAGAAATTTTAATCATAGAATTGAAATTCGTTGATTTTACCAATCTTGTTTTTTCTGTGTAGTTTCAATTGCAGCAGTAGGTATGGTGGATACTGCACCTGTGGCTCCTATGCATGCCATTCTCTGAACTTTAGTACAAATGTTTAGATGGGAAGATTTTCTTGTCTAAAGCATTCTACCATACTAGAATTCCGTAAGTTAGAAAGGGTCGGATGGTTGCTTTATACATCCAAAAATAGTATAGATGTGCACTAATTTTTCTTAAATTTTGATTAATAGTTAGAAGAATTTCGAGTTTCGTTTTTTCCGTGTATAGTTAGCACGTACGATATTAAATATATGTATGCTTGAAAATGCAACTGTGTAGTGCTATGATTCAGGTTATACTTAAGTCAATTGTATTCAAAATAAGCCCCCAATGAGTGGAATATATGTTGGACCACTTGATAATTGAGTGAATAAATTCGACTTGACAAAAAACCTTAAAATAACGCCCTTGAAGAGTTGTACGGTTCGAGTAGCGTAAGGAATTTGAGTTATCGACATTGAAATAGTGCTTCACCGAGGCTGCGAGGCAGCCTCGTTCTACGAGCCGAGAGCGAGGCGAGAACGAGGCGAGGTGGAAAAATAAAGTTGCCTCGCTCGACCGAAGCGAGGCGAGACACACAGGCATCTCGCCTCGCCTCGCCTCGTCGAAACCACGCCTCACTTCGGTAAAAAGCGAGGTCTTTATAAAAATGAAAAAAATTATACATGTATCAGGTCTGCATATGTACATTCAACTAGCAAAGCCCGACACGCGTTGCTACGCCTCAAGAAATGAAATAACATATGTTTTATTTTTGGGTGGATTGAATAATATATGATGATTGGTGAGATATGATCAATTTAATTCTTTTCTTATATGGGACGGCGTGGCATTGCCCATTTTTTCCAAATCAAACTAAACTACGAACCTTTTACAAACTATGACAATTATATGTACCAAATCTTATCTATCTACGTCATATAGTTGCTGAGATATAAAAAAAAGTTTTATTCACCTGTGTCAAGTAGTTGATTACACTGGTCAACAGTGGTTTTGTTGGCCTGGATGTCTCTACGGATTTCTATAATTTCAGGTACTCAGATTACGAATATATTCATGAAAGTACTGAATTGGCTCTAGTTTTTAAGATATTGATTTATTTTTCTATAAATATATGAAACAAAGTCGGGTTAGTTACACTCTATGTAACTCTATGAACGACTGGACCGATTTTAATGGTCTCAAATTTTTTGGATTTGTCTCCGCCCCAAGAATGACATTGGCTACAAAAATTTTATTTAGGGTAAATAATAAACTTTTTTAAAATTAAGATCTTTGATTTGTTGGATTTGTCTTCGCCCCAAAAATGATAAAGGCTATAAAAATTTTATTAAGGGTGCATATTTAGGGTGGTCTTAATACAAAAATAATTTTAAAATAGCATTTTCGCAAAGACCACATGATCGATTCGCATAGAATTTACAGCGCGTGTCTTTTATATCAAAAAGCATAGCTTAAGCTATAAAACTTTTTCTTAAGGTACATATTTAGGGTTGTCCTCATACAAAAATATTTTTAAAATAACATTTTCACAAGGACCACGTATTCGAATAACATAAAATTTACACCACGCGTCTTTTAAAGCAAGAAGCATAGCTTAGGCTAGGGTTGGTCATTTACCCACCCGCGGTCACGAGCTATGAAACGTGCTATCATTCGTCCCGCCGTGCAGTTGCTGATTTCTATGCGCTGGTTCGTTTGAAAAATGAAATATGCAAGAGACCCAGCAGGAATTAAACGTGCATAACAAAACAAATGTGCGCAAATGAGTTGCGCGAAGTCAGTTGTGAAAATTTCAGGTCAAAGACATTACTTCTGCAAAAGGCAATTTTTTACGCATGTATTATTGACTTGTAAAAAAATGAGAGACTAAAAAAACTGCTCTTGTGTGCATCATTCTTGTAAAAAGAACTCATATTCACTGGAAAAAAGTTTTAATTCTCGGAAAAGTACCTTTTGTTTTTATTGATGAATTTTGAGCTTAATAATTTTTTGTGTAGCCATGCAATGCTTCCGCAGTTTATTTATTTATTTGCATCAGTGATGATGATCAGCATGAATTTCTACTGGGTAGTGTTTTCTTTACGTGGAAAAGACAAAACACATTTATACTCATGGGGCGAAGACAAATCCAACAAATTAAAGATCATTCATTTTAAAAAAGTTTTGTATAAGAGCTACCCTAAATATTTACCTAAATGAAATTTTTGTAGCCAATGTCTTTCTCGGGGCGGAGACAAATCCAAAAAATTTGAGACTATTAAAATCGGTCCAGCCGTTCTTGAGTTATATAGAGTGTAACTAATCCGACTTTGTTTCATATATTTATAGAAAAATACATCAATATCTTAAAAACTAGAACCAATTCAGTACTTTTATGAATATATTCGTAATCTGAGTACCTGAATTTATAGAAATCCGCAGAGACATCCAGGTCAACAAAGCCATTGTTGACCAGTGTTATCAACTGCTTGACACAGGTGAATAAAACTTTTTTTTATATCTCAGCAACTATATGACGTAGATAGATAAGATTTGGTACATATAATTGTCATAGTTTGTAAAAGGTTCGTAGTTTAGTTTGATTTGGAAAAAATGGGCAATGCCACGCCGTCCCATATAAGAAAAGAATTAAATTGATCATATCTCACCAATCATCATATATTATTCAATCCACCCAAAAATAAAACACATATGTTATTTCATTTCTTGAGGCGTAGCAACGCTTGTCGGGCTTTGCTAGTTGAATATACATAAGCAGGCCTGATACATGTATAATTTTTTTCATTTTTATAAAAACCTCGCTTTTTACCGAGGCGAGGCGAGGTTTCGACGAGGCGAGACGAGGCGAGATATGTGACGGCAAGTTCTCGGCCGAGAACGAGGCGAGACTCAAATTTATAAAACGAGGCGAGAGCGAGAACCACTCGAATCTCTCCTCGCCTCGTTCTCGGTGAGGCACTACCTACGCAGTCCAGTTGTGTTACAAATAGATCATTTTGTGTTATTTGGGAAGTGACTTGTGTGAAAATCAATGCGATCTTTATAGTAGAGGAGCCCACGATGCTAAATGTGGATTCACTCGAGCGTCGCGATGACCTATTGCATTTTGAAGATTAGATGGTAGGAAGAAAAAAAGGCTATATAATGTTAAACCTTTCATCGGTGGGGGAAGCCACTAGAGGCTTTCATAAATGTAAAAAAACATGCTGGGGCATGCCTCTGATGACGGAGATATATTAATCTGCCGATTTGGACGGTGGGGGTGGCCGTACAGCTGAGTTAAAAATGAAAAAAAAAAAATTTACTCGAGCGCGTCAGATATTCATAGGGGATGTTAAGTGATCCCAAACGAAGCTCCCATTCATAAGACTGACGAATCGGATGTGACGCAAGCGCGTGGCCACTTTTCGAAAATACAAAAAAACGCTATTTGTAGCAACTCGAGCCCATCAGATTTTTATACAGACGGTTCAGCTTGATGTCCTGGTCGTGCTGATCCATAATCTGACGATTATTTGGAGGAGTTTGCTTAACCTGACGTATTTAAGTTTTAGTCCCGTATTTGGATATTAATGTTTTCTTGTCAGGATGAAATGTTGTCATGCAGTCATGCAAAGTTTTTTCAATAAGGATCACCTAAATTATTTGTATAAGAAGTTCCTAAAAACAAAAAAATCAGCTGCACGCGTTAAACTTTAATGACGATTTTCGTTACTTCGGCTTGTGGAAATCGGCAGATTATATGTTTTCCGTTATCCTTGAATTATTTCCTTCAAAATAAAAAAAAGTTTGACCGCGCTCGAGAAAATCCAGGTGACGTGGTTTTTTTTTTGCAAGTTTGTGACCCTGCCACTCCCTTACGTCACGGTCAAATTGTCAGATTAGTGAAATGCGCACTCTTCAGCATGTAATTAACCCACCATTCCTTAATCTAACGCGCTCGAGTAAATACAGCTATCGATTTTTTTTTTATTATTCTGATCGGCTGCCCTACACTCGCGGCATTATATAGAGGGCTCAGATTTGGTAGACGTACTCAACAAAGTGCAAGGTATCCTCCATATCTTAATCTGCCGCGCTCAAGTAAGTCCTGAAATCCGCAATTGGGCTCCCCTACTATTATACCTATGTAAACTTTCAAGATTTGCGCATGTAACTTATGTCATGTATGGCAGTACTATTTTACAAAACAGCACATCGAAAAAGCATAAAAAATTAAGAAATTTGGAATCGCAAGTTATTGGAAGTACCACAATTCTTTACAATTTGGCTTTGAAAACAATCATTTCTTTGGTTTGAAATTTAATTTTCCGGCATCAATGTTCCTAGCGCAAATAAATTGGTTTTAGCATTTAATCTAAGCATTTTTTTATAACTATATACATATATACATATGTACATATGAAGATAAATAAAATTTTTAAATTTCTGGCAGGTACAGTTCTCCTTAATATTTGAATTTAAAATATCCTTTCCTATGTCATTAAAGGAGCATATACTTTTAATTGAATATTTTTTGCATGTAAGATTAAGTCCGGTAAGTTATTCTATTCAGTCAGCACAAATAATTGTATTTATTGAAAGAACTGCGTCGCATTTTATACTTGCGTGAAGAAAGGACAAAATGTCTAGAGTATAAAAAGAAAAATACTATATACATTTTTTTTTAAATTTCTTTTAAACAACAAACACCTTTAATATATATGTACGTATAATGTTATGAATTAATTTGAAATGTTATTCAGCTAATGGGTTTTTATTTTTGTTTCACTAATGTAAAACAAAAGGAGAACGCTTCATCCAAAAGCGGCTGCAACAAGCAATGGCATAATTGCTCTCACGGCACGGATTTCATCAGAAGTTGGTGGACCTTTCGCTAAATCAAAAATGTTTAAGCAGATGAGAAAGTGTGGCTGAAAGAATATACTTACATATCCCATGAAAAGTGTTGCTAATTGGAGCATCATCTCCCCAAGTTATTGCTATTAAAAGCAAGATTGGCAATATGTATTTGATAAGATTCATGTTAAAAAATCTGAAAAATAGATAAATAAATGGCGCTTGTTTCCTCAAGTCGTAACTGTAGTTCCAATTGGGTTGGCTGTCAAATCACATTTATAGTTTGTATTAAGTGCTTTGAAATTTTATCATGGAATATTCGATGTTAAAACAACGTATTGAAATATTAAAAATTTTACATACTAAAAATGTCTACTTTAAATTTTTTTAAAAACAACATATCTTGAAATGTTAACATCAAGGCTTTGGTTAATGCAAATACACATAGATATCAAATAAAATACCATTAAAAATTAGATATATGGAAATATATTGTTTTTTTTTTTCAACACAAAGATTATCCCTGAAAAAATATATCCTTTTTACAGAACCCTTTTGTAAGCCACTTCCTTGAAAAGGCTCAATTGAAAAATTAAACTAACCAAGTAAGCAGGTTTTTCCACTGTCCTTTATACAAGAAACAAATTTATCTTGAAGTTATTTCCAAAGCCGCTTAGAATTTATTTACTCACAATAGTTAAGTCCGACTTGGTAGAGAAACAATAACGAATTAATCAGATTGAAAATGCAGCTCGTGAAGAAAACTTTGACCAAGCGATAGTTTTCAATCAGTGTAGCAAAATGTTTATTACAATTTGTATAAAATTGTAATAACAATAATGTGAACATTTTATTAAAATACTTAGTTGCAGTAATTGATATGTCTACCATTTTTTTTTCTTTCGTACCTTACAAAATGGCCACGTTCTATATTAGCTAAGAAGGTAAGGTATGTATATGTATATGTTCGTTTTAGAACAGGTTCCCAACTGGTACGTTAGAATATTCTATGTATTTCTCGTTGTGTATTAAGTATATTGCTACAATGAAAATTTATAGAAAACTGAGATGCTTTGTAATGCTGACGTTCACTAACAAGTTGTTTGGGAGTTGTGAACTTTTGAATCCATATCACATCAGCTGCGCGTTTTGTTTTCAATTTGACACATATCCTGTTTTCAAAAAAAATTAACTTCACCGTATAAGTGGGTCAATTTTGCCCAACGCAATTTACTCACCTACTAATTTAATCAGAGCAATTTTGACAAGCTATTTTTATATTTGCTTGAATTTTACAAATTAAATTAGCACAAGAAGAGCATTTTGGCGAACATTTGATGCTATTTAACCGAATTGGCCTTTCATGAATGCGCTTTTCTGAGCTTTCTGCAGCAATAACTTTGCTGCTGGACCAGGAGCGTCACTTCACCAAAACCTTGGGGGGGCAAGAATTATAATTCCACCACTATTAGATGGTTTTATTGAATTGTTGTATTGAATAGTACCAAGTATCAGATCCATGGGGAGGCCAATGCCCTCCCCAGCCCTACCGAATTGACGCCACTGTGCTGGACCGCTAGGTAGGGTCGATCGGCGAGATACATCCAAAATAATTTTTTTTTTTTTATTCAAGTTAAATTTAGACGCTGTCTTGCAATAAGTAAATATCATGTTAATATAAAGATGCAAACAAATGTTGGTACCATACATTTTTTCACTTGGAGTTTTCGTATGTTTTACCCCATATACAGGATAAAATAAAATAAAATATTTATTTTAATTTTGAATTGATTTTTATGAGCCATCTGGAGGACATTGCTTACTAAAGCGATTCGCGTAGGTATCATAGGGATGAGTTCCAAATGTTAATTACTGAATGTGAAATAAAAATTAATAGTAAGATATCGGGAGCTCAAAAATTTTTATTTAAATTTATGCGTCGTAAATATTTTCCAATAGTTGTTTGTTGTGACCATTCGATGATAATTGAAAATAATTACACATTACACTTGAATAACATAAGGACAGACAATTATTTTACTGAGCCTACTGTAGAGTGTGTGATAACACCAAAAAAAAAAAAAGAATACATTAAACAAAAACAATACAACAAAGAAACGGCCAAAACCAGTTTCATCCATTGCTAAATGGAATCATCAATGACCATAAAAAAAGATGATCAAGCCTATCACATTGACATTGTAACAAACGTGTACATATATCAAATCTTAATGCATTGCAGCATTCTTAATTTAAGAAATGCCTAGATACAAATAAAAACAGTTAGTAAATGAAAAATCCCAGACGTAGCAATACGTTGCCAGTGTTGCAATTTGTGAAAATTTACGCAACATGTCAAAATCATGTGGCTGGATCATTTGGCACATCTTCACTTCTTTTCCACCTTCCCACCATACTGTAACAATAAATTTGGGTCACGCGTCAATCTTCGTAGCGTAAGTAGCGTAACGAATTTGAGTTATCGACAGTGAAATCATCAGCATCAATGTTTTTATTGTCAGATTATTTCTCTAAAATTTTCAAAATCGATTCAGTGTGGAAATCGTTCTTATCAAAGATAATAACCCTTAAAATATTCTTTCTTATGTAAAGGAAAAAGTAAGATGTGCCACTGAAATTTGGCCTTAACCTACATCGCACTAAATTCGAAATATACAGGGTGTCCCATTTTAACTTACACAGCTGAATTAGTCAAAAAATTGCAAGTCATTCAAAAAATTTTGCAAATAAAAGTTGGTGGGTATCAAAGGGCTGATCCAGCCAAGACATTAATCATAGCCTTGACCTACATTTTCAAAGATATTTGAAGGTCAACTTTAGTTTTTCAAATGGAAACTCCTATTTTTGACCTCGGATTCCAGAAGAGCACAAATTTCTACGTTCATATAGGTTCATGTTAGTGGTCAAAATGACCACTGAAGGTCATTTCAAGATCGAATTCCCGCTTGGTGCAGAAAAGCTGCAGCCAGTTAAGACAAGATTCTGCAGCGGTCCAGCCAATGATTACTAGATTTTCTGCACCAAGCGGGAATTCGACATTGAAATAACCTTCAGGGGTCACTTTGACCTCTAACTTGACTTTTGACTTATTCAGCTGTGTAAGTTAAAATGGGACAGTCTGTATAGAGCGAGGCGCCTCAAAGAAAGAAAGAGTATCACCACTCGATTACGGCCAAGACCTAATAGATCTTCATCCTCACGCACTTGAATGTTACCAAGTGACTTATCCTTCAAATTGAACAAAGACAAATTGCATAGACCGGAAAAAATTTAACTTGGCGTCGCAGGTGTTGAGAAAATCGACCCTCTGTAAGGCCAAAACTACTGTTACTCATAACTGCTAGTAAAGCTAGGATTTAGCACGCAAATTGCAACGTAATGTAAGTACACAAGTGATTTTGTTTACCCACTCAGAAATTCAGTTTACAGTGTAAGCTCAGCCCAACACCAATCAAGTCAAGGAATGGCAAAAAATTGCATGGGAAAGTCATATAATGTTAATTACACTGCAGCACTGTATTTGACAGAACTCATCATGGCTGTATCTGATATTATTTGAGATAAGCATATCTAAAATTTCGATTTAACTGATTTAAGCACAATGAATGTGGCTCTTAATGAACTGCAAGCAAAGAGCATTAACTGAAAGCATTATACTAATGAAATTTATTTGATTTTGCGGGAAAATATCTACGTAACTTACGTACACGGAAAAAACGAAACTCGAAATTCTTTTAAATATTAATCAAAATTTAAGAAAAATTAGTAGGATTTTTAGTAATTTAGAAACGGTTCGAGTTTCTATTAAAAATTACTAAGCATAATATAAAAATTGCAATTAAGTTGGCATCAATTTTTCGAATGCAGGTTTTGAATTTTTACAAAGTAGATATTAAAATTTCTGTAATAATTTATTACATTATAAGAGGACTGTACTATTTTTTCATTAAAAGAAGTAATTTTATTAAAAAGTACGTTACAAAGTTTTTATGATGAAATAATAAATAACTGAAATTGATTTTTAAAATTTTTTTCATCAGTTATGTAATCTTTAATTAATTTATGTAATTTTGTATTGAATTGAATCATAAGTGGGGTTATTAAACTCTACAATAGAGTTTTGACTCTGTAGAGCTAAAGCTAGTTATACTAGTCTTCTGCTAGGAAGACTCATCAATAATGTGTTGAACAGAATTGGGACGGCCAGCGAGTTTCCGTTGCCGCTTTTCTGACCCCGTACCATTTTTGTTCAACACATTACTTCTAAGCAGCGTTGCCATATTTACAGTTTTAACTGCAAATACAGTTTTTTAGACAGCAGCGCAGTTTTTTTTATAAATTACAGTTTTTTTTTACAACATACGGGACAACTTTGTCCTAAATAATATTATGAATCAAATTTTAAAAAACAAATATAAAAAAAAAAATTTCAACCTTTTCGTAGAAAAAAATTGTACTTAAAATTTTATTATCAAGTAAATAGCATAGTTGATTAAACTATCATGTTCAGAATAATGAAATAAAGTTTAATCTAAGAAATTTTTTTCAAATCGGATAGGTTTTGAAATGTTATATTGGTTGCTTATTTTTTTATGTTACTTACTATGCAAAGAAAATGAACGTTATTTGTGTCAATGAATATGTACATACAGCTGTGTTCAAGAAAATAGTAGTGCCGTTGGGTTGCTATGTTCACGAAAATAGTAGTGGCTACTAAATTAAAAAAAGGAGAGAGACAAATTAATTTAAACTACATGTTACATGTTATACATGTTTCCTTGGGTTTAATATTTCGTGATAAACGGTTTATTGCTTATTACGGCGTTGAGTCGACGTGGAATAGTGTCAATAAGGTCCTTATAACGCTTCACTGGAATTTCAGCACATGTCCCCTTAAACACTTGTCAAAGCTGTGTTCTACTTGAGGCTTTTGCTGTTGTTACGATTCGTTTAATATTTCCTCATAAATTTTCTATCGGATTAAGGTCCAGAGGCTAAGCTAGCCATGGCTTCACTTCGATTTTTTAAGATACAAACATTCAGAAGCTAGTTTACTAGTGTGTTTAAGATCGTTACCCTGTTGAATCGTCCACTTTTAAGGCATTTCTCGACTTACATACGACAGCATTACATCATTCAATAATTTTACGTACACTGCTTTGTCCATAATACATTTGATCAAACGCCAGTCTAGCAAAAGTAAGCCCATACCATATTGGTCAGTCCACCATGTTTAACAGATTTGGTAATGTATTTGGAGTGGTAATCTGTGTTTGGTTGACGACGAACACACTGTCTGGAGCCTGTTTCACCAAAAAAAAAAATACTTTGCTCCAATCTAACTATAATATACTTGTCCCTCGCTTTGCGCGGGGACTAGGGGAATGAAAAGTGTCGCGCAAAGCGAAACCGCGTAAAGTGAAGTGGGAACTTCATGTAATTTAGGGGGTTACGTTAATGAAAAGAGAAATATATACAACTAAAAGACATTCACGACACTGTAGCTTTTATTTTGCTTTACAAAAACATTTATTGCCATAAAAACATTTGTTTAAAACAGATAAAAAGGAACAACGAACTTTAAAACAGTAATTCAAACAAAAAGAAAGTTACAAAATTCATTTATAATAAATAAAAATAATACGTCTTACAACACATTTTGTGGTCATTTAAAGAAATCAGTCACAACCGATCGCCTTACTTTTTTCAATTTTTCTAAGTGAAGCTCCCGGTAAGGTGCTAAGGCAGCTCTTATGTTGCTTGCAAACGTTCTCAAGCGCCTGTCATCTGAATCAATTTTTACAGCTCTTGCACCAGTTTTTCATCCAAAGCTAAAACATTTGCCAAGTTGGTCACCGTTATCAGTTCTTCTTGTGTAGTTCCAATCTCTTCAGGAGTTTTAGAATGCCCACGGTCATCAAAAAGCTCAATCATCACTTCTACAGCAATGTTCTGTCCATCTGCTTCAACAGATCACAGCAGGCCTTACCCGCGCAGATCGAGGTCAGCGCGCAAATCAAATTTTATGTAGGCAAATGAATTTCGCGTAAAGATGGATTAGCGCAAACTGAAGTCGCGCAAAGCGGGGGACAAGTGTACGTTGCGCCACTCTTCGGCATTCCATTTCATAGAATCTTTTGTTTTTTTTATTCTTGCTTATTCGTCTAAAGGTATACCTTTCTGGAACTTCTTGCATTCAAATTATTTTCGATTAGTCGACGACGAATCGACAGATTTAGCTGATTTTTAATAATTTTTGAGGACGCTGCGGCGCTCTGAGGGCTTAGTCTTGAAATATCGTTCACTTCGTCTGTCGTCTAATAACGAAATCTTGCGCTTACCACCACGATTTTCAGATTTCTTTCAATAGTTAATAGCATAAGATATTAAGGGCAGTGCATCCAACCTTGAAGGTCTTGCCCTGATTCCTTAAAAAAAATTCCCACTAAAAAAAGGAAGAGTACCTCGATTGCAATAAATTCACATAAGCAAATTATTGAATTACTTAATTACACTTACTGATGGCGGTTTCTACAATTTTTAATTTTTTTCAACTACTTAATTACGTAAAGCACTACTATTTTAATGAACAGCAGATTTTTGGTGTAAATATGTAAATGCATCACAAACAAGACAACACGAAACAAAAGTAACGGGATTTTTTTGCTTTTTTGTCCTTCTTATTCAGTCCTTTGAAGATTTTACAAAAGTGTTCAATTTATAAGGCAAAATATTTCAACACAACTATTTTCATGAACACAACTGTATATGACAAATCATTTGTGGAAAAATGAGGTTTGCAGTTATTAGTCGATTCTTCTGATGTATTTATGGATACAAAGGGTCTAACCGTCTAGAGTTTATAAAAATATTGATTTGATAATTTTATCCGTTGTATATAAGCATTAAAATTGTCAATAAAAACTTTATTTTATATTTTCTGTAACTTGCTTTTGAGCTACCACTTCAGAAAAAATACTAAATGTTGCTCTATATGTCCTTTAGTAGTGTGCCATTTCATTAAAATCGAAATGGTGCAATATATAAAAAAGGTTTTATATCGAACGACCTACGAAAAAATCCGATGCGCTAAACTAAATGATTAACAAGGTGGACGTGAAGAGGAAATAATTGAAGTATAGAATAAATTTAAATGCAAGTAAATTTTTGTTATATGATTATATATTGCTATAAATATTAAAAGAAGAAAGTGTTTAATATAATAGAAGTGTAAAAGCTTAATACAGGGGTTCTTAAACTTATGTAGTCCGAGGACCCCTTATCGAGCTAAATTTTTTTTGTGTACCCCATATCAACTCTAGACATTTGACGTCGTTCTAAGCTGAATTTCTGACTCAATAATGACAAAGACACTCTGGCTTGTCAACCGATGTCAAACTCAACCAGACATAAAATGTCCGGTTATCTGACGAGGTTAAGGAACGAAGAATTTTAATTTTTCCGGTTTTAAAAGGTCTTTTCAACACTATGTATGTTATGTGCATATGTCCACTCCCTTACGTCACGGTCAAATCGTCAGATTAGTGAAATGCACACTCTTCAGCATGTAATTAACCCACCATGCCTTAATCTAACGCGCTCAAGTAAGTCCTGAAATCCGCAATTGGGCTCCCCTACTATTATACCTATGTAAACTTTCAAGATTGGAATCGCAAGTTATTGGAAGTACCACAATTCTTTACAATTTGGCTTTGAAAACAATCATTTCTTTGGTTTGAAATTTAATTTTCCGGCATCAATGTTCCTAGCGCAAATAAATTGGTTTTAGCATTTAATCTAAGCATTTTTTTATAACTATATACATATATACATATGTACATATGAAGATAAATAAAATTTTTAAATTTCTGGCAGGTACAGTTCTCCTTAATATTTGAATTTAAAATATCCTTTCCTATGTCATTAAAGGAGCAAACACTTTTAATTGAATATTTTTTGCATGTAAGATTAAGTCCGGTAAGTTATTCTATTCAGTCAGCACAAATAATTGTATTTATTGAAAGAACTGCGTCGCATTTTATACTTGCGTGAAGATAGGACAAAATGTCTAGAGTATAAAAAGAAAAATACTATATACATTTTTTTTTAAATTTCTTTTAAACAACAAACACCTTTAATATATATGTACGTATAATTTTATAAATTAATTTGAAATGTTATTCAGCTAATGGGTTTTTATTTTTGTTTCACTAATGTAAAACAAAAGGAGAACGCTTCATCCTTTTTTTTAATCACGGCAACACCATTTTGCTTCAACGCCAATTTAGATCCTTTTTATCTGACTCAAATTTATATATAAAATGTTCTATTGAATTATTTATTAAAATATGGTCTACTATACCACAACAGCATTAAAAAGTGTTTCCAATTGGTAGAGCTTTCCTTAGTCCCACCAGTTGGTTCCATTGGGTCCCCTAAATCAAAAATTTTTAAACAGATGAGAAAGTGCGGCTAAAAGAATATATTTACCCACTAGACTTACCCACTTACTAGACCAGTAAAATTTGGTGGATTCCCTAAATCAAAAATGTTTAAGCAGATGAGAAAGTGTGGCTGAAAGAATATACTTACATATCCCATGAAAAGTGTTGCTAATTGGAGCATCATCTCCCCAAGTTATTGCTATTAAAAGCAAGATTGGCAATATGTATTTGATAAGATTCATGTTAAAAAATCTGAAAAATAGATAAATAAATGGCGCTTGTTTCCTCAAGTCGTAACTGTAGTTCCAATTGGGTTGGCTGTCAAATCACATTTATAGTTTGTATTAAGTGCTTTGAAATTTTATCATGGAATATTCGATGTTAAAACAACGTATTGAAATATTAAAAATTTTACATACTAAAAATGTCTACTTTAAATTTTTTTAAAAACAACATATCTTGAAATGTTAACATCAAGGCTTTGGTTAATGCAAATACACATAGATATCAAATAAAATACCATTAAAAATTAGATATATGGAAATATATTGTTTTTTTTTTTCAACACAAAGATTATCCCTGAAAAAATATATCCTTTTTACAGAACCCTTTTGTAAGCCACTTCCTTGAAAAGGCTCAATTGAAAAATTAAACTAACCAAGTAAGCAGGTTTTTCCACTGTCCTTTATACAAGAAACAAATTTATCTTGAAGTTATTTCCAAAGCCGCTTAGAATTTATTTACTCACAATAGTTAAGTCCGACTTGGTAGAGAAACAATAACGAATTAATCAGATTGAAAATGCAGCTCGTGAAGAAAACTTTGACCAAGCGATAGTTTTCAATCAGTGTAGCAAAATGTTTATTACAATTTGTATAAAATTGTAATTTGTATAAAATTGTAATAACAATAATGTGAACATTTTATTAAAATACTTAGTTGCAGTAATTAATATGTCTACTATTTTTTTTTCTTTCGTACCTTACAAAATGGCCACGTTCTATATTAGCTAAGAAGGTAAGGTATGTATATGTATGTTCGTTTCAGAACAGGTTCCCAACTGGTACGTTAGAATATTCTATGTATTTCTCGTTGTGTATTAAGTATATTGCTACAATGAAAATTTATAGAAAACTGAGATGCTTTGTAATGCTGACGTTCACTAACAAGTTGTTTGGGAGTTGTGAACTTTTGAATCCATATCACATCAGCTGCGCGTTTTGTTTTCAATTTGACACATATCCTGTTTTCAAAAAAAATTAACATCACCGTATAAGTGGGTCAATTTTGCCCAACGCAATTTACTCACCTACTAATTTAATCAGAGCAATTTTGACAAGCTATTTTTATATTTGCTTGAATTTTACAAATTAAATTAGCACAAGAAGAGCATTTTGGCGAACATTTGATGCTATTTAACCGAATTGGGCACATAAAGCAACATCCTTTTTTAAAGCTTCCAATGGAATATGGCCTTTCATGAATGCGCTTTTCTGAGCTTTCTGCAGCAATAACTTTGCTGCTGGACCAGGAGCGTCACTTCACCAAAACGTTGGGGGGGCAAGAATTATAATTCCACCACTATTAGATGGTTTTATTGAATTGTTGTATTGAATAATACCAAGTATCAGATCCATGGGGAGGCCAATGCCCTCCCCAGCCCTACCGAATTGACGCCACTGTGCTGGACCGCTAGGTAGGGTCGATCGGCGAGATACATCCAAAATAATTTTTTTTTTTTTATTCAAGTTAAATTTAGACGCTGTCTTGCAATAAGTAAATATCATGTTAATATAAAGATGCAAACAAATGTTGGTACCATACATTTTTTCACTTGGAGTTTTCGTATGTTTTACCCCATATACAGGATAAAATAAAATAAAATATTTATTTTAATTTTGAATTGATGTTAGTATAGTACTCGTAACTTTAATTTCTGATATTTTTATGAGCCATCTGGAGGACATTGCTTACTAAAGCGATTCGCGTAGGTATCATAGGGATGAGTTCCAAATGTTAATTACTGAATGTGAAATAAAAATTAATAGTAAGATATCGGGAGCTCAAAAATTTTTATTTAAATTTATGCGTCGTAAATATTTTCCAATAGTTGTTTGTTGTGACCATTCGATGATAATTGAAAATAATTACACATTACACTTGAATAACATAAGGACAGACAATTATTTTACTGAGCCTACTGTAGAGTGTGTGATAACACCAAAAAAAAAAAAAGAATACATTAAACAAAAACAATACAACAAAGAAACGGCCAAAACCAGTTTCATCCATTGCTAAATGGAATCATCAATGACCATAAAAAAAGATGATCAAGCCTATCACATTGACATTGTAACAAACGTGTACATATATCAAATCTTAATGCATTGCAGCATTCTTAATTTAAGAAATGCCTAGATACAAATAAAAACAGTTAGTAAATGAAAAATCCCAGACGTAGCAATACGTTGCCAGTGTTGCAATTTGTGAAAATTTACGCAACATGTCAAAATCATGTGGCTGGATCATTTGGCACATCTTCACTTCTTTTCCACCTTCCCACCATACTGTAACAATAAATTTGGGTCACGCGTCAATCTTCGTAGCGTAAGTAGCGTAACGAATTTGAGTTATCGACAGTGAAATCATCAGCATCAATGTTTTTATTGTCAGATTATTTCTCTAAAATTTTCAAAATCGATTCAGTGTGGAAATCGTTCTTATCAAAGATAATAACCCTTAAAATATTCTTTCTTATGTAAAGGAAAAAGTAAGATGTGCCACTGAAATTTGGCCTTAACCTACATCGCACTAAATTCGAAATATACAGGGTGTCCCATTTTAACTTACACAGCTGAATTAGTCAAAAAATTGCAAGTCATTCAAAAAATTTTGCAAATAAAAGTTGGTGGGTATCAAAGGGCTGATCCAGCCAAGACATTAATCATAGCCTTGACCTACATTTTCAAAGATATTTGAAGGTCAACTTTAGTTTTTCAAATGGAAACTCCTATTTTTGACCTCGGATTCCAGAAGAGCACAAATTTCTACGTTCATATAGGTTCATGTTAGTGGTCAAAATGACCACTGAAGGTCATTTCAAGATCGAATTCCCGCTTGGTGCAGAAAAGCTGCAGCCAGTTAAGACAAGATTCTGCAGCGGTCCAGCCAATGATTACTAGATTTTCTGCACCAAGCGGGAATTCGACATTGAAATAACCTTCAGGGGTCACTTTGACCTCTAACTTGACTTTTGACTTATTCAGCTGTGTAAGTTAAAATGGGACAGTCTGTATAGAGCGAGGCGCCTCAAAGAAAGAAAGAGTATCACCACTCGATTACGGTCAAGACCTAATAGATCTTCATCCTCACTCACTTGAATGTTACCAAGTGACTTATCCTTCAAATTGAACAAAGACAAATTGCATAGACCGGAAAAAATTTAACTTGGCGTCGCAGGTGTTGAGAAAATCGACCCTCTGTAAGGCCAAAACTACTGTTACTCATAACTGCTAGTAAAGCTAGGACGCAAATTGCAACGTAATGTAAGTACACAAGTGATTTTGTTTACCCACTCAGAAATTCAGTTTACAGTGTAAGCTCAGCCCAACACCAATCAAGTCAAGGAATGGCAAAAAATTGCATGGGAAAGTCATATAATGTTAATTACACTGCAGCACTGTATTTGACAGAACTCATCATGGCTGTATCTGATATTATTTGAGATAAGCATATCTAAAATTTCGATTTAAGCACAATGAATGTGGCTCTTAATGAACTGCAAGCAAAGAGCATTAACTGAAAGCATTATACTAATGAAATTTATTTGATTTTGCGGGAAAATATCTACGTAACTTACGTACACGGAAAAAACGAAACTCGAAATTCTTTTAAATATTAATCAAAATTTAAGAAAAATTAGTAGGATTTTTAGTAATTTAGAAACGGTTCGAGTTTCTATTAAAAATTACTAAGCATAATATAAAAATTGCAATTAAGTTGGCATCAATTTTTCGAATGCAAGTTTTGAATTTTTACAAAGTAGATATTAAAATTTCTGTAATAATTTATTACATTATAAGAGGACTGTACTATTTTTTCATTAAAAGAAGTAATTTTATTAAAAAGTACGTTACGTTATGATGAAATAATAAATAACTGAAATTGATTTTTAAAATTTTTTTCATCAGTTATGTAATCTTTAATTAATTTATGTAATTTTATATTGAATTGAATCATAAGTGGGGTTATTAAACTCTACAATAGAGTTTTGACTCTGTAGAGCTAAAGCTAGTTATACTAGTCTTCTGCTAGGAAGACTCATCAATAATGTGTTGAACAGAATTGGGACGGCCAGCGAGTTTCCGTTGCCGCTTTTCTGACCCCGTACCATTTTTGTTCAACACATTACTTCTAAGCAGCGTTGCCATATTTACAGTTTTAACTGCAAATACAGTTTTTTAGACAGCAGCGCAGTTTTTTTTATAAATTACAGTTTTTTTTTACAACATACGGGACAACTTTGTCCTAAATAATATTATGAATCAAATTTTAAAAAACAAATATAAAAAAAAAAATTTCAACCTTTTCGTAGAAAAAAATTGTACTTAAAATTTTATTATCAAGTAAATAGCATAGTTGATTAAACTATCATGTTCAGAATAATGAAATAAAGTTTAATCTAAGAAATTTTTTTCAAATCGGATAGGTTTTGAAATGTTATATTGGTTGCTTATTTTTTTATGTTACTTACTATGCAAAGAAAATGAACGTTATTTGTGTCAATGAATATGTACATACAGCTGTGTTCAAGAAAATAGTAGTGCCGTTGGGTTGCTATGTTCACGAAAATAGTAGTGGCTACTAAATTAAAAAAAGGAGAGAGACAAATTAATTTAAACTACATGTTACATGTTATACATGTTTCCTTGGGTTTAATATTTCGTGATAAACGGTTTATTGCTTATTACGGCGTTGAGTCGACGTGGAATAGTGTCAATAAGGTCCTTATAACGCTTCACTGGAATTTCAGCACATGTCCCCTTAAACACTTGTCAAAGCTGTGTTCTACTTGAGGCTTTTGCTGTTGTTACGATTCGTTTAATATTTCCTCATAAATTTTCTATCGGATTAAGGTCCAGAGGCTAAGCTAGCCATGGCTTCACTTCGATTTTTTAAGATACAAACATTCAGAAGCTAGTTTACTAGTGTGTTTAAGATCGTTACCCTGTTGAATCGTCCACTTTTAAGGCATTTCTCGACTTACATACGACAGCATTACATCATTCAATAATTTTACGTACACTGCTTTGTCCATAATACATTTGATCAAACGCCAGTCTAGCAAAAGTAAGCCCATACCATATTGGTCAGTCCACCATGTTTAACAGATTTGGTAATGTATTTGGAGTGGTAATCTGTGTTTGGTTGACGACGAACACACTGTCTGGAGCCTGTTTCACCAAAAAAAAAAAAATACTTTGCTCCAATCTAACTATAATATACTTGTCCCTCGCTTTGCGCGGGGACTAGGGGAATGAAAAGTGTCGCGCAAAGCGAAACCGCGTAAAGTGAAGTGGGAACTTCATGTAATTTAGGGGGTTACGTTAATGAAAAGAGAAATATATACAACTAAAAGACATTCACGACACTGTAGCTTTTATTTTGCTTTACAAAAACATTTATTGCCATAAAAACATTTGTTTAAAACAGATAAAAAGGAACAACGAACTTTAAAACAGTAATTCAAACAAAAAGAAAGTTACAAAATTCATTTATAATAAATAAAAATAATACGTCTTACAACACATTTTGTGGTCATTTAAAGAAATCAGTCACAACCGATCGCCTTACTTTTTTCAATTTTTCTAAGTGAAGCTCCCGGTAAGGTGCTAAGGCAGCTCTTATGTTGCTTGCAAACGTTCTCAAGCGCCTGTCATCTGAATCAATTTTTACAGCTCTTGCACCAGTTTTTCATCCAAAGCTAAAACATTTGCCAAGTTGGTCACCGTTATCAGTTCTTCTTGTGTAGTTCCAATCTCTTCAGGAGTTTTAGAATGCCCACGGTCATCAAAAAGCTCAATCATCACTTCTACAGCAATGTTCTGTCCATCTGCTTCAACAGATCACAGCAGGCCTTACCCGCGCAGATCGAGGTCAGCGCGCAAATCAAATTTTATGTAGATGGATTAGCGCAAACTGAAGTCGCGCAAAGCGGGGGACAAGTGTACGTTGCGCCACTCTTCGGCATTCCATTTCATAGAATCTTTTGTTTTTTTTATTCTTGCTTATTCGTCTAAAGGTATACCTTTCTGGAACTTCTTGCATTCAAATTATTTTCGATTAGTCGACGACGAATCGACAGATTTAGCTGATTTTTAATAATTTTTGAGGACGCTGCGGCGCTCTGAGGGCTTAGTCTTGAAATATCGTTCACTTCGTCTGTCGTCTAATAACGAAATCTTGCGCTTACCACCACGATTTTCAGATTTCTTTCAATAGTTAATAGCATAAGATATTAAGGGCAGTGCATCCAACCTTGAAGGTCTTGCCCTGATTCCTTAAAAAAAATTCCCACTAAAAAAAGGAAGAGTACCTCGATTGCAATAAATTCACATAAGCAAATTATTGAATTACTTAATTACACTTACTGATGGCGGTTTCTACAATTTTTAATTTTTTTCAACTACTTAATTACGTAAAGCACTACTATTTTAATGAACAGCAGATTTTTGGTGTAAATATGTAAATGCATCACAAACAAGACAACACGAAACAAAAGTAACGGGATTTTTTTGCTTTTCTGTCCTTCTTATTCAGTCCTTTGAAGATTTTACAAAAGTGTTCAATTTATAAGGCAAAATATTTCAACACAACTATTTTCATGAACACAACTGTATATGACAAATCATTTGTGGAAAAATGAGGTTTGCAGTTATTAGTCGATTCTTCTGATGTATTTATGGATACAAAGGGTCTAACCGTCTAGAGTTTATAAAAATATTGATTTGATAATTTTATCCGTTGTATATAAGCATTAAAATTGTCAATAAAAACTTTATTTTATATTTTCTGTAACTTGCTTTTGAGCTACCACTTCAGAAAAAATACTAAATGTTGCTCTATATGTCCTTTAGTAGTGTGCCATTTCATTAAAATCGAAATGGTGCAATATATAAAAAAGGTTTTATATCGAACGACCTACGAAAAAATCCGATGCGCTAAACTAAATGATTAACAAGGTGGACGTGAAGAGGAAATAATTGAAGTATAGAATAAATTTAAATGCAAGTAAATTTTTGTTATATGATTTTATATTGCTATAAATATTAAAAGAAGAAAGTGTTTAATATAATAGAAGTGTAAAAGCTTAATACAGGGGTTCTTAAACTTATGTAGTCCGAGGACCCCTTATCGAGCTAAATTTTTTTTGTGTACCCCATATCAACTCTAGACATTTGACGTCGTTCTAAGCTGAATTTCTGACTCAATAATGACAAAGACACTCTGGCTTGTCAACCGATGTCAAACTCAACCAGACATAAAATGTCCGGTTATCTGACGAGGTTAAGGAACGAAGAATTTTAATTTTTCCGGTTTTAAAAGGTCTTTTCAACACTATGTATGTTATGTACATATGTCCAGTTTTTGAAGAACCAAAAGTTGAAAAGCATGCAGACACTACTTTCTAATAAATATTGATACCTATACCATATATCTCTCTGTATTTTAACAAATACTTCGCATTTATAGAGGCAAACATTTTTTATTAGCATTTTCATGTAATTAAAATACAAAATGAATAAAAATTGAGGAAATGTAAAAGAATTAAAAAAGTTTTAAGTCAAAATATGTACAGTAAACTCAGTCAAATATTTCTTGGTCAAAATAAAGCCTAGAAAACAATTTGTATTTTTTTCATACATTTTTTAATAAATAATATAATAAATAATATAATTATAATGAAGCTTAAAATGAAAACTATTTTTTTGGTTATTTTAGAAGCGAAATTTGTTATACATATTTTCTTCTGTAAAAGTTTTTACTTAATGAGATGGATGATGTAGTTTTCTTGAAACCAAATTCACAATGGCTGGTTTCTATACTTTGATTTTATATATAATAGTACCAAAGAAGCCTGTTTACACAAATACGTTGTACAAAACGGAATCAGGTTTTTGATGCCCTTATTTACAAGTACAGAGTATTCGGATTTTAGGAGTAACTAAAAGTTAGTTAGTTCAATTTTATTGAACTTTAGTTTCAAAGAAGTATCGCAAGAGACAGCCACGAGCATATCTTGCTCTACTGTCGATAAGTGCTTAGCAATACTTACATCTGTGTTGAATGGATCCCTGATCCAGTCATTGCCAGAATCAGGACAATTAAAATACTTCCGGAAGCTGCTTTATAGGGACATTAAATGTTCCACAAAAAGCGTGCGCATTTTATTATCGAGCACTTAATTAGAAAATTCTATAAAATCGTTGAGTGTTGACTCATACACACACTTTTAAATGCGCTTTGACCATAATTCGTATCATTATAATCGCTTCTATTTTAAATAGCTAAACACTGTCGGGACTTGCGAATTTGCTTTTGTGTCAAATCGCACCAACAAATAGAATTTTTTCTAATTCTCTGCGATAAATTTTCTAGTGTCAATTTTGTACGCACTATTAACATATAGGAAAAATATGGACGATATCGCACGTCCCAACTGTGCTTAGCTCTTAACTTCAACTTTAAATTTATTTGATTCTGCACCTTGTTGGCCTAAATTGAAATTTACAAAAATTGATGATGTTGGCAAACAGTGGGAAGAGTGGAATCAGTTAGGTGCTGGGCATCCCGGGTTTGAACAAAAGTAAATGCTTACTTTGTTTTTTAAAAATATATGCAATCATTCAAAAAGCCATGTCCATGTAGAATTTTTAATAAATGAGCTATTTAAATAAAGGGAAAAGCTTGATGATGTAAAATTATTGATGTCAAAATTGTTTCGCGGACCCCTGGAACGGTTTCGCGGACCCCCAGGGCTCCGCGGACCACAGTTTAAGAATCGCTGGCTTAATAGAAGAAGAAAGGAAAGAAAAGAGGGGAGTATGCGAGTACAAAAAAACCCTGTTCAGTTAATTTATTTACAAAGCGCTGAGCAGCACAAAAAAAATTCCTTAACTTTTTCTATATAAATTAAATTTTACTAAAAATGTCTTCGCTTTGGAAGATAGCAGTTTTTTAGTTTTTTTTTTGGAAACTTGAAGTTTTTCGAAGAAAAAATTCTAGCAACATTGCTTCTAAGTCAATTAGTAAGAGTTTGGCAAGCATTATATATTTATTTTTTTGCATGAACATGCTAAGAACTCAAACAGAGTACAAATTAAAAACAAAAGGGAAATAAAATTCAATATAATAAAAATTACTAATCTGGAAATAATTTTTCTACAACTACTTTTTATGAATTATAAAGCGGGAATCATATATTACAATATGAAATATGTAAAAATTCCATATATGTAATACAGTCAAACCTGTTTAAGTGGAACCTGGATAGCTGGGAAAACTCTATAAGTAGGAATTTTTTTGAGATCCCTTCATTTTTGCGAACAAAAAGTGAGAAAAATGCTACCTCTGTAACTGGGACTCGATTTCCTAAAATTATTGCATTTTTACCTCTATAACTGAGACAAAATTGTACATTACCTCAATAAGTGAGATTATTTAATCAGAAAGCTATTATAGCGAAATAATAAATGAGTCCTGGGATAAAATCGTAGCCAATAATGATGACCTACAACCTACTTTCGAACTTTTGACAACGCTGTAATGGTATCCGGAGAACAAGATGAAAATGATATCATTAAGATTGACAAACTTCAACTGAACAAGATCCAGAAATCGACAAAGACAGTTCTGAAGAAGTCAAGCTGAAAGTGCTATAAAAATTTCGATGACAATATTTTTGATAAGATTTATGATATAGAAAAAAATATTTCTCTTAATAACAATAAAAAACAAAGCAAAATGACAGACTTTTTCAAATGAAAATGTATTCTTTTAACGTAAAGTTTTTCTTCCTTACAAAAGAGAACTCATTTGCATTCTTTTTTTTTGTTTAATATGATATGTATATGATATTGAAGATTAATTAAAAATCTGTGTAAATTAATTGTCTTTCAATTTTACCTCTTTAAGTGAGATAACAACATCTTCGACCTGAATAAGTGGGAAACTCTATAAATGAGAAACTTCTATAAGTGGGAAAAAATTTGTGGTCCCTTGCAATCCCACTTATCCAGGTTTGACTGTACTTCTATATTGCTACTATAGCCAATTTCTGTTCACGCACATTTAAGATGTTCAATGCTATCAATTCTACTGCGCATGCCTCAAAATTGACAATTGATTTTGATGAAACATAGAAGCGATTGATTTTTTTTTTATTATAACTATTTTATTATTAAAAAAATTAAATTTTCTTCATTAGATCTAATTTTTTTCTGCGCTGCCCCTGAAATTATTTGACATTTAATATATTTTGTTTATAAATAGTATTTCAGATTTTTTGAATTTTTGTTTACAAATATTTCTAAAAACCAACACATTAAAACTTGCGCATGCGCAAAACAAACTGTAGCTTTGAGATATGTCAATAATAATTTCGAAATTCAAACATACTGAGCAGGTAGGTTAGTAGCTATATAGAAGTATTACATATACTATGAAAAATTCTAATGTCGCAATTTATTAAAATTTAATAAATTCTTTGTATAATTTCAAAGTTTTTAGGTAATAAATAAAATGAAGAAAATAATTTGAATATGCACTTAATAAAAAATGTGAAATGAAAATAATTACAAGCTAGAATACAATTTTTCATAACGATTTTTTATTTATTACTGTAAAAGAGTAATATTTGTTTTCAGCTTTTAATTTTTATATTCTCTTATTAAGTTTCAATAAAATTTGAGCTGGTGTTTTTCCCTGTAGTCTGATAGAGTCGTTCGGTTAAAAATGTGCGTGACTGCGCTATCATCAACAATAAATCTGTCGCTAGCTCATTGCCTTAGACTCTTACATTAAAGATGTACTTCAGTATCAGATTTCAATTCGCTTAGATAATTGCTTGTTAGTTATAATTTTTATTTAATTTTTATTTAAGTAAACATATTTAGATGTGGGGTCTGACACTACACATAGGAGGTTATCACTAAAACGCGAGTGTTTATAGCAAAATTAAAAATATAAAAAAGCAGCATCAAACATAGCGATCATTCAATTTCTTACGCAGTTGACTATTAGACGGAAGTTATATTTTATATTTTTTAACTTTTAAATAATTTAAATTAATAATTTATTAATTTCTTATAAAAATGCAACCGAAATGGACAGTCATATAAGATATCTGCATACTCTATCCATAATTGCAATTTTCGTCAGTGCTGGTGAGTGTTATTTTATTGTTACATTGAATTAAAATAAAAACATGGTAACATTAGCAAATTAGAGCAAGTATTTTTAAAGTGATATAATCATTAGGGGTAGTCCATAAAAGACGTTTGCTTTAGGGGACAGAGGGTTTTGTAAAAACGGACCAGTAGGGAGGTCGAGGCCTTTTCAGAGGTCCATTTTTAAAGTTTTTTTTTTTGTGAACAAGAAACAAATAAAAATTAAAAAAAAAAGAAAAGAAAATGGGAAGGCATCGAAATTGGACAAAAGTGAAGACCTAGGTTGGGGTCTTAAAATCCAGAATTTTTGCGGATAACTTTCATCTCCTTCAAAACATAGTCCATATGGAAGTAAAAGACCAGAATATCATTGAGTTATATCAAAATATTACTCACGAATTGCAAGATGATGGACATTTTACCGAATGTTGTTAGTGAAGGGCCAGAAAAATTGCAAATTTTGTTATACCAAGACATTGCAAGACCAAGACATTCATACGCACGAGATCAATGTCAAAACTAAATCAGCAATACCGGGACTTAGTCAGCGCGATAGAAAATAAATTAAAAAAAAATTGTATCTATCCGTTGAACTTAACCCTTTCACTACCAGTGTCCATTACAGTGCACATGTTATCATTTTATTTCAATTATTTTTTTCTCCTGAAAATGACTCAGTTTCTTAATATTTTTGATGAAGATATGACGTCATGCAAGGAAACTTCGGTTTTCTAAATCAAAAAAAATAAACCTTAAATTTCGAATTAAAAAGAACATCGAACTTGATTGACAATTTTCTATAAGAACCACTGTAATCGATATTTGATTGTAAATTTGTATAATTCAAAAATACTGCTTCCGAAAAATTAATTCTCCAGATTATTACACATTTTAGAAATCCATAACTTGACAACTAATAATATTATGAAGATATATTAATCCCTAAGGAAGAGATAGAGATGGGAATAGGGCAAGAGGATAGCATGATTTTTATTTTAGGCAGCAATAACATTTGATTAGATAAAATGGTAGTGAACTATTTTCTACTGTGACTATACTGCCCTCAGAAGCGAAAAAGGCGTATCTGAAAAATATTCATATTCGTGATTCTTATGGCATCGGATAACTTAAGAAATTACTCATCTAATGACCTACACCAAAAGTCGGTATCATAGTTCAAACCTATGAAAAATCTCCTAAAAGATTTTCCTCTGTCTCAATTTTACATAATGCGTTTTTTTGAGATACGCCCTTTCCGCTTCTGAGCGCCGTATAACCCAGTCAATCTGTGGTACTGTGGTATTCATATTGGTTAAACTGACGTATAGACTTAATTTATGTGTAGTGTAGCTAGGGACATATATGTATGAGAAATGAAAGACAGATTTGGGCGTTATGTCCACCTAAAAAACGGTCATTGAAGGTCCGGTACTTATTTTTAATATGTTTTTAACTTTCTTCTCTTATATTAGCCTATGCTATTGAATGCTACAGATGCAATTCTGAAATCGATCCTGCATGCAGTGATGCTTTCGGTACCTCAAACATTCAAGTGTTGAATTGTACCAATAGTATATCCGTATATATGAGCAGTTATTTTAAGGACTTTAATGCAACTGGATGTTTGAAAAAAATTGTTCATATAGGTAAGTCCTTACAATTATTTTTAATATAAATTGACTTCTACTTATATATCAATTCTGAGCACGTTTTTAATGGCATTCTAAATATTTATTAACAGCTGGAAGAGATCCAGTGACAGTGCGTTCTTGCTTCTTTGGTGATCTGAACGATAAGAAAGATGGCTGTGTGAAGGATAAACTTTGGCCGTATTATCATGACGTGCCATATGAAAATCAAGTGTGTCAAGTATGTGACACCGATCTTTGCAATGGTTCATCAGTTGCAAAACCCGTCGGTGCCGCAATTGCATTATTTTTCACTATTACACGATGGATGTTCTGATGCGCGACAGCACTGCACAAAGTAAAGGAAAAATTATCGAATCCTAATTCCGGATTACGTGCAAAAAGGGTACATATCTTATTCGCATTTGTGTTCAAAAAATTAATATTTTAAGCTCATGTATTTTATGCGAATAAAACAGAGTTTTTAACGCAAATGACATTCGTTCATATGAACGAAGCTTTTTGAGTGGAAATGAAAAACCCAACAAAAATTTTTAATTTTAAAATAAAGTAATATAAGATTTTTAAAAAACAGTATTTGATTAACTATGAGTTTATTTAAAATTCCTTGAAAATCCATCATATTTTACATAGGGAATGTAGAAACATTTGGAAATATTAATCCCTAAGAGAATCACCCTATGTGAAGACAATCAAACTGACGAGCCTGGCAGGGATGGTTTGTGAACTAGCATAATTGTCGATCGTCATACTCTTCAATAACAGGTAGAAAAAAAATTATAAAGCTCTTACTGCTATAATTATCCCAGTCAGAGGTTCCTTAGCCGTTTCAATAATGTGGGTACTATAAACTGATTAAATTTTGAAACTTTATGCTCTTTAATGTAACTTTTGCCCACAAAATCTATTTTATACATGTCACCCATGGAAAAGTGAATATAATGACAATAACATCCGTGAATCTTAAAGCCCAGCTTCGGAAATCCAAGTTACCAAAATTAAATGCTGTGCAGTATATTGTCAAGTGTTACTTAATATATTTATGCGCCACACCAGCAATGCAGAGTCATGGCATTAAAACGAAACGGACATTAATGTAGCCAATGGAAGCGGAAAAGGAAATGTGCGTTGATGAGCCACTGCGTAGAAAAAAAAAGGACATACTCGTAGACTCCAAAAGTATAAAAAAACTCATAGCGCAAGACTAAGTAAAAGCATTTTCCAACTGCATTAGCAGCTCAAAGGAAAACACATAAATGTGTTAAAAAACTTGGTGAAAGAATTAAAAACCAGCGAAAAAATAGGAAATAATTAGAAAATGCTATCATCCCGCGGATAAAGCACCAACACTATCAACAAAACAAAACAGTAATAACATTTTGCCGCAAATTATGCTGGAGCAACACATTATGCCTTATCCAATGTTAATCTTAGGAATGGTTATAACTTTACACTGAATTGATATTTTTGTACAAGTTAAATAGAATTCAAAGATTTTTATTAATGCCTTTTTATATTATATCTATCTGAATGACGGCAAATTTCGAGCACGTGCGTTTGGAATTGATTTCGGTAATGTGAACTTAAGCAGACATGATCTGAATAGTCCGGAAAATGCCACGTATATGAGTCCAAATACCTATGGGACAGTCTTTTTCAAACCGAACGAATTTTGACAAAAAATTGACCGACACATTTTTGATTTGGCTGAAATTTTTTTATGGGTTCTGTATCGAAAAAAAAGAGATACGTATTCGAGGATTTTAAAAAATATTTTTTTTTTTTTCAAAATAGAGCGAATTTAAATTTTGAAAATTTCGTGTTTTTTGGCTTGGAAGCTCACTTTCAAAAATTCATAACTCCGGTTCTGTTTTCTGTTAGCCAGAAAATCAAATTTTTAAATCAATTTTAAACAATTGCTCCCACCCTGTATCAAATTTGTAATGCCAGAATCGTGTTTAACGTCAAATTTCCTATCGAAAACGGCCTTTTTTTTATGGGAAACTATGGAACAAGAAAATGAGGCGTGCAATAGAATCCGCACGCCTATAAGATGTGCTGCGCTACATAAATTAATTTTTTTCTAATAGTAACAATAGTTTTCCCATTAAAAAAAAAAACGTATTCGATAGGAAATTCGACGTAGAACACGATTCTGATATTAAAATTTTGATACAGGGTGGGAGCAGTTGTTAAAAATTGATTTAAACATTTTAATTGTTTATAATTATATTAATTTGTTAATAATTTTTTAAGTAATTTTAATTTCATATTTTTAGCTTCACAACGAAATTAATTTTAATTTTATAGCTTTAATACAACCGGAGTTATGAATTTTTGAAAGTTAGTCTCCAAGCCAAAAATTGCGAAATTCTCAAAATTTAAGAGAAATAATAGTTTGCCCATTAAAAAAAATACGTTTTCGAGAGGAAATTTGATAGTAAATGCGATGGTCATATTAAAATTTTGATACAGAGTGGGGAAAATTCTTAAAAATCAATTTTAACAATTTAATTGCTTATAACAATATTAATTTGTTAATAATTTTTAAAAAAAATAATTTTTTATTAAAGATAATTTTCTTAACTTTAAAATGACAATAAAATCAATTTAGCTTTAACAGAAGCGGAGTTATGAATTTTTGAAAGTGAGCTTCCGAGCCAAAAATCACGATATTTTCAAAATTTGAATTCGCTCAATTTTGAAAAAAAAAAAATTTTTTTTTTGATACAGAACCCATAAAAAAAATTTCAGCCAAATCAAAAATGTGTCGTCCGAAATGTGTCCCCTAGATAGAATAAAATAATCCAAATATGCTCTGACATTATCATTAGGAAAATTGTTGGAATTGTCTTGTTTATAACTAATGCTGCCAAAGCTGGACGGGCAAAAAGCAGTACATTTCAGTAAAATCACAAAAAAAAGGTCACGAATGGAATAAAAACGACTTTTGCACGGCAAAAGCAGTACATTTATCTATGAAATACATATCTAAAAAAAAGTGTTCTCAATTCGAAGCAAGTTCGAAATATATTTGATACACATTTGCTGAATTTAAAACTGTAATTTTGCTTTAATCACGTGATAGGTCCAAATGACTTCATATTGTGCCATTGTAAGATCAAGTGAAGATAATAAATAAATATCCGGTCACTGGACGACTAATTGAAGCAGATTTCAATGCACTTAGGTGTTTACTAATAATCAAATGCTTTTCAATAGCTGTTTTCTCAGAATTTGCAATGTTAAATTCGGAATTACACATATTACACATAAAAACATTCTTCTGACAAGTGTTTTTCTGAGTGGGGTTTGCATTTCGTCCGCTTACATTTACGTTCTTTCCACTTTGTTTGAACGCAAACAGGAGTACTAATGGAAGTAAACTATCTCTAGAAGTACAGACAGCTGTAAAAGAGTATTGTACTCCTAAAATAAGTACAGTTGGCAGCATTATTTATAACTATGCAAATGCGAGGCAGCTTCTTCAAGATCTCATCCAAGAACATGAACCAGAGAGCAAGAAGGAGAGGCTCTTTCGAAGCAAACAACTCGTTCAAATTATTAAACCGACGAACAGCGAACATTCGATATGTTTACATTACATCCCTTCGCTACTTTGATTCAGAATGTGTCAGACAATTTCAGTTACTTCTCTCTAGACTTGCTGCAACTGAAAAAGTAGTCTGCTTCGATCATCTTACTCTATACTTCAATATTACAGTCTCCGAATCCACTGTGAAAGCTGAGTATAAATTGTGGTATGAAAACCTATCAGTAGGTAATAAAAAAATCCGACGATCGTAAAATTTTGGATTTTTATGACTCCAGCAGATTTCCAGCGACCAAACGTCTTTTAACAGTTTTGGCGACTTTTCTGGTCCCTACGTCAAGTAGATCATTATCGAAAAGAATAAAACTAACAAACGAAACTCAATTGGCAATTCATAGGGACTTGGAGAATTAAAAAAGCTATTTTCCCCTTAAAGTATTCTTACTTCGATAATATTAAAAGACCGCCCCCCCCCCCCACTGAATGCATACTACGTCAAGAGCCGCCCCCCTCTCTGAACCATATTTTTGGCAAGTACTGATAAATGTTGATAATTTCGTACATTGAAAATGGTCGATTTTATTTTCAATTAAATAATACACATTGAGTTAAATTAATTTTTCACAAATATCAATAACGCATCTCTAAGCGCACACAATCATTCTTACAAGGGGGGTCATTTACTCCCCCGCACTATACGTTTTAGTTGCCCACATGCCTACAAATGTTTTTATTTGCTGTTTGTTTGCTACTTTTGCTACTGCACCAAGTGAGCGAGCATTTTTGTGAACGTCGCATATTAAGTGACAGAAACATTTTGCGAGTAATGCACGCCGCATTCCAAGGCATAATCAGTGGCAACAAAAAAAAAAAAACCAAAATTCTGCAAGTACATCTTCCGCTGGCAATATCATTACTACCACCACATGCGAAAACTACAACATTAGCAACAAAATAAAACATAAATATCCGCTACAGTGTGATAACTCTTTTTTCCGTTTCCACTTATAGAAAAAGTACAACTAAGGGAATTATCTTTGGCCTAGCCAACAATTAAATGCAGTACGTATTAAGAACTAAAATATGCGTTAGTCTTAAATTTTTAATAAAATGGTATTTTTCTGGTACGCTATATGTTGCCTGATTTAATCAAACGTTCCCATATTAAATTAAATAGCTCTCTTGGTAGCGAATTCAAGTTTTTTCTCATATCTCTTGTCAACGATCTCTTGTCAAAATCTATCCACTTTTTATCTAGTGATTGTCCGAATCATACTCTTTCAGCATAGCGTTTTATAAATTCTGCTTGTGTGGAAGGTGATACATCTTTTTTTTGTCTTGTTATTGTCCAACCCCTTTCTATTAGTGTATGGACGATTTTTATCGAACTGTTACCTTTAAGTCCCCTGGTGAATCCAGCCATCTATTTAATATATATATATATATTTTTTAAATTATTGACTTTAATATTTTATCTTTGTTTAAAATCATAATGTATCTAACCATAAAAAGTAGATTGTCTAACTCTCACACTCGTAATACACCACAAACTTCTGTTCCATGGCATGTCTCCAACATGAAATTGCCGATCATTTTCTTTAACCTCAAGCCTCAATTAACAAAAAAAAAAATAAGATTGACAAATTTGTATTAGCTACAGTATCAGATCTTCTCATTCCAATAAAAAACTTGAAATAAGTAACTGCAATTCAAACTTATTCTGAAAAAAAAATTGTCGTGGAGAAAAGATATAGCAAATTTATTATGAAAAAATATTCGTTAAACAATTTATTATAGAAGAAAAACATTTTATACAAAATTTAGGGAGAAATAACGTACCAACCTTGTCAGTATTGACTGCTTTAAACTTTTTTTAGTGGGGATATCTGATGGGCAAGGCTTATGCAAATAAACCAAAAACTATTGAGCTACTGAAGTAAAAGATTAATAATGAAATTTATGAAATACCGGATAAAATCTGCCAAAATGGATTAAAAGATCCAGCAGCTGTGAGACTAGCAGAGGTGGATATTTATCTGTGACCCAGAATAACTCAACAAAAAAATATCTTGCAAGAAGTAGAACACGTTTTGAGATTACCGTGAAACAAAGTAACCGAAGTATTTCTTTGGATATAACCGGTAAAAAAACTATCACTTGAAAAGAAGGCACAGGGATATTCAAAGAATATAAGTTTATAGCACATGAATATCGAAAGGTGCATCAAACAGAATTCCTGAAAACAATGATTGCAACTGTGTCATTTGAAGAGCTTGTTGTACTCGTAGATTTCAGCGAAAATTAAACATGTAAATACTTATGGTACCGAAGTTGGCTCAGTTCATATTGTAGCAAGCAGAACCCAATGCACTCTTCATACATGGATGCTTTGTCTTTCAGGTTATTCTTAAGGATTTGCCACTTTGTCATAGTTACTGAGACATGAATTTGTTGCTATCATTACTCAGAATAAAAATTCTGACGTTTTATTTTCCGAGTCGATCAGCGGTGAAAATAGTTAATTTTGTGAGCGATGGCACAACTACTCAATATCGGAATCGCAATGTATTCAACGTTGTCACGCAGTATCTACCTCGTTGTTATCCTCAATTGAAGTCGATTTCTTATAATTTCGGTATAGGAAGATGACATCGGTGGTAGTTTGAAAAAACAAGCGGATCATCAAGTTAAATACGGACACGACATTCCTGACTTTGAGGCTTTCGATACAGGTCTTTGTCATCGTGTGAAAACTTCACACATCGACATCGTGCCCGCTTAGAATCGACACTTTTGTTGGCACCATGAGAGTACATCAATATACTTGATCAAAAACAATCCCACCGTCATTTTTTAGCTCAGATTTTAGTAGCTCAGATTACTTTTTCGAAAGCGAGTTTAAGTCAAAATTCGATAGAGAAATGTAACAGACGAAAATCGCTCATTTCTATGAAATTTGTTTGCATAACTTTCAATATAACATTTATTTTTGTGGGCGGCAGGCATGTTCATGAACCAAATTCGGCTATTTTCAATCCCAAGGGCTGTTTTTATTACAATATTGATCAATTTTATTTTCTCGTAAGACAGATGAACAAAGTCGCATCGACTCAAAAAGAGCCGCTGAAACAAAATATATATACTTTTCTATACTTGTCACGCCCACTTTAATGCATCACATACAGATTGCCAAACTGAATTTACCCTGTGTAGGGTATAGAAAATCGAATCTCATCGCATGTACGCAACAGTACAACATTTTTAATTAGTAAACCAAATGCTATAACAGAACAAGCAGATTTAATAGCACACATATTTGCAACATGACGGAAACAGAAATGGTGCAATCAACGCGATAGAATTTCATTCGTCTCCAAACACAAACAATCCACTTTGAAACATCAATGTAATTTTTTTAAAAATTTGATAGATATGTATGTTGCTTCGATAATTCATCGAAATGTTTTTTTGTTTGTTTATATTTTTCAACAAAATATGGAGTTTAAATCAATTAACTCGCCCAGAAGCGATGTATGTATGTATACAGAAGTCATTGATGGCAGCAATTGATTGTCAATAGTAGAGTTGTCCAACTCTTTCATATTCTTTTCAGAAATATATGTGAAAATTTTCTGTGTACTTAGGCAATATCGTCTTATTCAAAGCTGAGTCTGAACTTTAGCTTTTAGCACAAAAAATAACAACTTTGGTTTATGAGATAAACTGCACTTGCTCACTACAAGGCGTACACCCAAGCTCTCCACAACTACCTAACCAAAGCTCATAATTCGGGAACAACTCATACGCGTCTCATAAATTTGGTGTTATTTGACCCAAAAAATGTTAGGCGTTATGTCCACCTAAAAAACGGTCATAGTCCCCAAAAAAAATTTTGGGATTATGACCACTCATAACGATGGACATGGGTGTTATGACCACTTTCGTTTTGCTTGAAAATACAAAAAGAATCCTTCGGCCAAGGATTACATCCTCGAATATATCCAACAACGCTTCTACATAAAAGTTAGGGTAAGTGGGCGGATTATGGCCGCAGCTCAGGATTTAAAACACCCAAAAATCCGACACCGGCTTCGCCACGGATCAGTCTATAATATATCCAACACCAGCATCGCTACCCACAGTAATTCTAAATAGAAGTTAGTGTATTATGCGAAATTTTTTTTTGAAAATTCATTTACATATTTTGTTATAAGCACCCAAAATTATTTGGCCTTATGTCCTCATGTTTTTGGGGATTATGTCCGTTCTAACAAGTGGTCATGGTCCCCAAAAAAAAAAATGGGGATAATGAGCGGAAAAAAAACGGACATAATGCCCAAAATCATTTTGGGGATTATGACCATTGCGGTTATGACCGGTTACCAATTTTTTTATATAGCGAACGAGATATAGTGTTTCCGAAGGATTTTGGTGCCTTAGAATTGCACTATCACGACAGATTTTCGAGATATCCTAACCTAAAAATTTAAAAAATTCGTTTTCGGCTTATATTTGGGGTATGTATCATAGCGAAACTTTTTTTAAATAAATATAAACGTCATCTAAAAATACAAGTTTTGTCCTTTTAAATGCCATTGAGTTTGTTCATACATATATCTGACATGATTGAGAAAGTCTGAGGCAAAATTTTGATTCAGTACACCAGAATCCTTCGAACTATTATAGTTCGCGATATAAAATTTTGTATACTTGTGTTATTCCTCATTTGATATTGTGCTCAGCACCAAGATCATATCAATAGGATGGTTCAGACGTCCGGAAATATATTTTGACTTATGGGACGGTCCTTTACAAACCGAACACTTTTCGGACGACGCATTTTTGATTTGGCTGAAATATTTTTATGGGTTCTGTATCGAAAAAGAAGAGATACGTATTCGAGGATTTTTAAAAAGAAAATTTTTTTTCAAAATAGAGCGAATTCAAATTTTGAGAATTCCGTGATTTTTGGCTTGGAAGCTCACTTTTAAAAATTCATAACTCCGGTTCTGTTAAAGCTAGAAAATTGACTTTATTGTCATTTTAAAGCTAAGAAAATTATATTTGATAAAAAAATATTTTTTTTAAAAAATTATAAACAAATTAATATTGTTAATATTGTTATAAACAATTAAATTGTTTAAATTGATTTTTAAGAATTTACCCCACCCTGTATCAAATTTCCTATCGAAAACGTATTTTTTTTAATGGGCAAACTATTATTTCTCTTAAACTTTGAGAATTTCGCGATTTTTGGCTTGGAGACTCACTTTCAAAAAATCATAACTCCGGTTCTGTTTAAGCTATAAAATTGAAACTAATTTCATTGTAAAGGTAAAAATATGAAATTAAATAAAAAAATATTTTTTTAAGAAAGTATTAACTAATTAGCATTATTATAAAGAATTTAAATGTTTAAATCAATTTTAAACATTTGCTCCCACCCTGTATCAAATTTTAAATGTCAGAATCGTGTTCTACGTCAAATTTCCTATCGAAAACGTTTTTTTATTAATGGGGAAACTATTGTTACTATTAGAAAAAAATTATTTTATGTAGTGCGGCACATCTTATCGGCGTGCGGATTCTATTGCACGCCTCATTTTCTAGTTCCATAGTTTCCCCATAAAAAAAAAAAACGTTTCGATAGGAACTTTGACGTTTAATACGATTCTGACATTAAAAATTTGTTACAGGGTGGGAGCAATTATTTAAAATTGTTTTAAACATTTAAATTGTTTATAATAATATTAATTTGTCAATAATTTTTTAAAAAATAATTTTTTTATTATAACACAACCGGAGTTATTTATGATTTTTTGAAAGCAAAAACTTGTGAAATTCTCAAAATTTAAGAAAAATAATAGTTTCCCCATTAAAAAAAATACATTTTCGATAGGAAATTTCACGTAGAATACGATGCTCATATTAAAAATGTTATACAGGGTGGGGGAAATTATTAACAATCAATTTAAACAATTTAATTGTTTATAGAAATATTTATTTGTTAATAATTTTTTAAAAAAATATTTTTTTGTTAAAGATAATTTTCTTAGCTTTGAAATGGCAATAAAATCAATTTTCTAACTTTAACAGAATCGGAGTTATGAATTTTTGAAAGTGAGCTTCCAAGCCAAAAAGCACGAAATTCTCAAAATTTGAATTAGCTCTATTTTGAAAAAAAAAAAAAATTTTAAAATCCTCGAATACCTATCTCTTCTTTTTCGATACAGAACTCATAAAAAAAATTTCAGCCAAATCAAAAAATGTGTCGGTCAATTTTTGTCAAAATTCGTTCGGTTTGTAAAAGACTGTCCCTTATATATATTAAATGAAATCAATTTTCTTTCGAAACAAACAGCACTTAAACATTTTCAAGTATGTAATAGAATAATAGGTCGTCCATAGACGTGGCTATATTTTGGTCTCTTTAGACTTTTGACCACCTCCCTCCTCTCACATTGACTTACATACCTACGTTGCTTTTCCGTTACCTACTTTCCAATCCAATGCTTCATAGTTTTTTTTTTTTTTTTGGTCGTGGTATGCACGGGCTTATACGCGACCAATATCTAGTTTGTCAAACGGTGAGATGAAAAATTTGTGCCGCACATTGCTCAAAAATTTGTGTGCATTTTTGTCAGTTTGGGTACATATTAATGAAAAACAAAAACATATTTGAAAAATCTACGAGTTAAAAGCATTGATACCCGACGTACCCGACATATGTATGTAGCTGAACGTAGTCTCATAGCCAAAAGAAAGGAATTGACCCTCACTATAAATGCAAGTGTTAGAATTTTAATCCTCTGACATTAAAACAATCATTTTGATAAGTTCTACGCTACCAAGTGCTATCATAATGGAAGGATAGGGCTCAAATGAATAATTCACAATAACACCAACACCTTTCAGACAATTTGAAAATTATGCTAATTAAATGGTTACATCGCTGCTGAAAACTTTTGAATTTTCATGTCTCATGGTTGAACTGTTATTCAATTAAGTGGCGACTTGTTGATAAGAGAAACAATGAAAAGCAATAAGTGGCACACAGATGCAAATACAAAAGCAACACTCTATACCATTACCGCCTCATTTAAGAGACGCCTCACCCAAAAGCATCCAGCAGCTCCAGTTAAGTAAACATCCCAAACCTGAACAATTTATGTTACTACACAACATACCTACAAACAAAGCAACACCGAAAAGCACAACATCATGAATAAACCAATAAACCAAACCAAACCACCAGTTGTCATTGTCGGTGTAACATAGGCACCTTGTGCACAGTCTGGACCAGAGCAGGCAGAAAGATATCGTACACAAAATGTAAAGAAATGTAAAGAAAACAAAAGGCGACGCATAGCTTTTAATTTAATCTGTGATTTTGAAAAAAAAATAAGGAAAATAAAGAGATATCACAAAAAAAAATTAGATTTTCAAAACTACAAAATTCGCAAAAAGTTGAAAAAAATTTATAAACTGAAATGGCTTTATTCATTAGTCATTTTCTTTATAATAATGTAACTAACAAATTTTAAAAATAAAAAAAAAACCATGCTATATATACAGGGTGACGCATATGTAACGTTATGTTTTATTTGATGAATAAAATTTTTCTTATTGATGTTATTTAACCTTGACATTTATTAAAATTTAGATTATTATTTGGAAACACATATGTTCACTTTATGTTTCAAAAATAATATCTCTCAAATAGTGCCCATTATAGTTTCCATTACTTTTCTTAGTATTTCAGTTCCCAGCGCCCTCACTTCTTCTCAGATATTGGCCTTGAGCTGTTGCATGGCTCTTGACTTATTGACATACACCTTATTTCTTAGGTAGCCCCAAAGGAAGAAATCTGGAGCCGTTCAATCGGTCGAACGCGGTGGCAAGTTAAAATCAGAATAACGCGATACTATCCGATCACCAAAAGTTTCCCTCAGGAGAGCTATAGTTGTCGAGCTGTGTGAGCTGGAACCACAATTCTGTATTGTTCCGTACCTCTGGCCTTAAAAAATGTTCAATCATTGCCTGGTATTGAAAGCTATCCATATTAAACGCAATTTGTCGTTTTTGAAAAAAATATGGTCCAATGATCCTTTCTTAGGTTATTCCACAGCGAACTGTGCATCTAAGTGGGTGCATTTGACGTTTAATAATTATTTTTGGATTTTCGATTCTGCAATTTAGTTTATTCACGTCACCGTTGAGGTGAAAATGGGCCTCAGTTGGGTTTTGGGAGTTATCCGCAAGATGAGTGCCGCGTTTGCTCTTAATTGACCATAAGCGCAATCCTGAGACATGTGTAGTCTCAATGGCAAAATTCCATAAATCTCGTTACGAATTGGTGCCTCATCCGCCATATTCTCTGGACTTAGCCTCCAGTAACTATTTTCAATTTCCTAACCTAAAGAAATGGCTCGGTGGAAAGTGATTTAGCACCAACGACGAAATTATTGCTAATGCAAATGCCTTTTTTGAGGACCTCGAGAAATCTTACTTTTTGGAAGGAATAAAAAAATTGGAGAAACGTTGGTCTAAGTTTATTTAACTAAAAGGAGACTACGATTCATTCAAAAAGATACGCACTTGTTGATCCACCCTCGTAGAATCTGTCCAAAAATAATATCTCAATATACAGCATTTAATGTTTTGTTGGAGGCATATTAATATTTACCAACATTTATTGTTAATAACATTTTTAAAAATCAAATATTTAACATCTATTTGAGAGAAACACACCCCTCTGCTCAATGATGATATTCCCTCTGGAGTTCACATATTAAAGTATCGACAAGAATTTTTGAAAATTCTGACATCCATAAGATGAAGTGCAAAGAATATTCAACCTGTGTAGCCAATCTGTATGATGCTAAATTGTTATTTGTTTAAAATAATTTCATTTTCCTATTTAGCTCAATGAGCGCAACTATTTAAGCGTTTTGCATAATTAAACATTAAGTCGAGGTGTAATTAACGCAAATCGTCGCCATAGCCCTTAGTGCTGTTGGCAACGCTCTCTGTCATCGAGTTAAGTGTGCAAAAACAAAGTGCTATGCAGGTAAGAAGAGCTGCAGAATGAAGCTATTGAAATTTCAACATAAGCCAATTCATTTCGTCTGGGTTTTTAAGTAATAACTGAACACTGAAATTAAGCTGAAGTAAGTACGTATCAGAGAACAGCAGTGAGCCACTCTATATGTGAGGCATTCATGAACTGAAAATGGACTTAGGGTGTCTCCGGCCTCTGAAAGGAAACATTTTTGACCCATTTACGAAAAAAAATATTCTGTTCCAATCGATGGAGAAAGTGTTCCCGAACCAATTTTGACCCAATCGATTGTTTTAATCCAATCGAAAGAGAAAGATTTACGAAGAATTTTGGACATCAATTGGAGTCTCTCGGACCGTGGAAAACCATTTCAGACCTAGTTTTAAAAAAAAAATGTTCCTTCAATCGGTCCAACATCGGTCAACCTCAAAATTCAAAGTAAAATAGTCTTCATATTCTCCAACAATCAGGTCTGTTTAATGTACGGTGACCATATTTTTAGGAGCCAAGCCCGTTACAAAAAAATGTGTAACTGTAAAACTAACAGGCTTCGGCGTCTTCTTATAAAATTGAGGTACTGAGCTGAGTTTTTGTGAAATTTTTCTTCATATCATAAACTTTTTAGACAAGAGCACCTTGAAAAAAAAAACTTTAAGAAAAATTTTGAATCACCCTAATGTATATATATTTATTTTGTAAAGCTAAAGAGAAATAAAACACATAAGCTGGTCTCTTAAGTCCACGACGCTATAAAACCAATTTTGTCGAACATAACTCCTTGATCTTTACTTATTGGCGGAACAAATCTGTTTAACACTCTTATTGTTTTCTTTTAAATAGTTTTTGAATTTAAGGCAACTAAAATTGTAATTGCTTTTTACAATCAATATATCTTTCAGCGTTCCTATACTTAGCTGGGTTTTTTAGCTCGTTAGAGTGTTCATTATTGAAAAAAATCTTTCCGTGGGAACATTTGAACCGGATAGACACTTGCATTGAGAATGTTTAAGAAATTAATATGCAAATACGGTACTAAAAGTTAAATACGGGACATTTGTATGGCCCGTATCTCTTAAAAAAAAAAACCGGTACAGCAAATTGAAATACAGAACTTTCCCGGGAAATGCGGGACGGATGGTCACCGTAGCTTAAAGACTATGGACTCTTCAATGATCAATTCCATACTATCCAGTAGACGCGTCTCGCGATTACGATATCAGCTGAGGATAGTTTAGTTATTATGCAGAATGTAGTCTGCGCACAAGATGTTTCCAAAGCATTTGTTGGATCAGAGCTTGTGTCTGGAGTTAGCTATTTTCTCCTAAAAAAATTACCTTAAAAAAATAAAGTAAGCTTTGATTGAGCTTATCAAATTTTTGACTAAGTACTGTAAAGAAAGAATGAATGCACTAAATATCTGCTTCCTGCAAATGATAGCAGAAAAACGAAATTTCTGATAAACATTAAGTAATAAGTCCTGGTTAAAGTAATAATCGGTCACTGGAAACTACATAAAGCGCTTCAACAGAATGAATCATTGCTAGTTTCTGAAGACCAATAAAGAACGCAGAAACAAAATACATGATTCATTTCCTCATTAGCCCTCGGCATTCGCCTAGTAGATGCTTAACCGTCTGCAGAAATCTCTGAAAGGGGCACCATATCTGGTAACCATAGTGACAATAACATAGTGGGACGCCAGCACTCCCAAAACAGTTCTTAACTCTCCACTGCTGAACCATCAGAGAGTTTGTGTCCATTCCATGACCAGGTAGCCAGCAAAGCTCTATAGTACATATGCTGTCGGATTGAACATAGTGACTACCGGACTACATACGAAGGTCGTAATTGGGCAAAATTTAAGAAGCAAGTGCCACATTATTACAAAAGCGTAATTTTTTTTGGGGTGATAAGAATTTAAAAAAAAAATTTATTTTCAAATCAGTCAGCTTGCATATCAAATTACATGAGTTTGGGGCTACTTTGCCGTCTTGTCAACAGATGAAAAATGTCTACTGCAAAAATTACGAGAAGTAGAATAAAGGTCTCGTGCAACCGTTCATCAATTCCTTGGAAGATTTACAATAACCTCCTATATGATACTAAAAGGGGAGCCTTCATTTTGAATGAGTACTTATATGAACATAATTCATCAGAACTCACTATACACCACAACCCTAAACTTCTGTAAATTAAGCATCTTTAAAGTAATAGTACCCCATTTTGCAAAATTTTTCTCAATTCAAATCCATTCATACCTTTTAAAAATGATAAACAAATACCCACATACAAACATTTATTAATAACACCCATTGCTGCTCAACTAAACCTTTAAATTTCGCTTAAGAATCTTTTTCTTTTTTGTCATTAAATTTACGAGTACAAACATTGCTCGACAGGAAAAACAACTTCCATTAAATTGAATTAGTTGAAAATGTAATTTCGATTGTTTTACAAACTCTTTACAACTAAGATGCGAACTCGACCCGACTCTCAACTTCACTCGTTTTGCACTCAGTCGCTTAGACTCAGCGACAGTTACTTAAGAATGCCACTGCAACTTGGTTCACTTCAGTTCAGTTCATAGTTCAAGAGCTCTACAACCAGATACAAGATGCTCAAGATGTTATTTTAAAATAAATACACTGCAGAGAATCATTCCACGCAGGCTGGTTAGTAGCAGACAAGACGAAACAGAGTTACGCTTAGAGATGAGCGCTATTGTTACTCTGTGCCGGTAGATACAGAGTATCGAAGTTCAACTCCTAAACAAATTTTAAGAGAATGTCAGAATAATCAGCATTACTACATAAAATGAAGTTGCAATTAGTATCATTTTATTCCAGCAGAAATAATTGAAAGCCAACCAAGTTTTATAAAGAACTATTTGGTACAAATACTTTTCCTTTAGATACTTCAACTCAAATATCTATCGTTTCAAGAAACACTGGCAACCCTTTTGAAGGAAAAATCCAAGGACGATGTTGTTTCAGCAAACTGTAAGATAAAAAGACAAAACATTGGAAGAAGAACTAAATGTAAAAATATTCAAAGGAAAACAACTTCTCTTATGTATGCAAAATAATTTGCAAACTAAGAGGAATCCACGCTGAATGCACTACCACGTTGTGTGGTGGAAAGGCCAAGAGGTTAAAAAGGAGACAGACAGAGGAGCATCGTCACAACCAAAATTCACACTGACATATAATATAAAGCACAAACTATGTTATAAATGGAAACTTTGGCATCAAACTATTTACAAGAAATCCGGAAAAACAAAAGAAACTTCCACCAATTCTGTACAGGATGGTTCTCATCCACTACAATGACAAAAAACCATTTACATTTTCAGTAACATTTCTTGCCACTTGTTCAATTTGTTGTTGTTGTTTTTGTTTTCCTTCACACTCGTACGACCTATTGTCCCTTCAGCCTGGACCTATTGTTGTTTTGAATTTGAATGTTTCTGTTTTATCACATGATGCAAATATTCAACACACTTCTGACAGGCACGCGTCTATTGAACGAAAAAACTTTTGACTTTCAAAATAATCGCTTACATCTATACAACTCTGAGTTAATGTAAGGAACATGAGAAAAACATTGACAAGTTAAACTTTATACAAAGAAATGCATTTTTTGGGTATGATCCTTTGAATATGTGAAAAAGTATTTTAATTTAATTTAATTGCTTTGAATACTTGAAAGGTTATATTTGTACATATGTATGTACATATTTCTATGTATTAATTTTTCATCTTTGATATTATGCATTATATTTTTGACTAGTGCTGGAATCGCTGAAATTGATAACAGATTTCTTACATACGCGATTTTTCCCTCATATAGAGCGCTGCAAAAGCAAACTGCCTGAACGACTAAACCGTCGTGAATGAAAATATCATATCATATAACGGCTTGAAAATGTAGTCAAACCAATACTTTCCAAGAAACTTTTCGAAAATCTTGCGCTATGAACATTTTTCCCACATACCATGCAAATGGTGGTAGACAAGGGAAGTAGAACAACTTTGAAGAACAATTAATAAGCAGAATTTTGATAAGAAACCAGAGAATCAAATGTTTAACGTAAATTAAATACTCTGAGGATCTTGATGCTTCTATTAGAGCGTCTAGGCAGAGAAAATGTCTTTCAATAGTGGCATCTTATCCAAGATCTCTGAAAAAACGGAACGAAGGCCACACAGAAACAGCACTGAAGCTATTCCTTTGAATGTAAAAATGAAAAAAAATCGTCAGAAATTCTAGTAACAGAGAACAAGATAGCATTGACTCTGAATTCATTTAAGCTACAAAAATCTGTAGATCCGAATGGAATCCTGTCAGTAGTGCTAGAATAGACAGCTGGAACTACTGGTAATGATTTATAGAGAATCTCTCGTAAATAGCTACGTCACCTGGACAGAAGTACGAATGGCAATAAGGCAACAAGCTAATGACTCATAAGATCTATATGCAATATACAAGCCAAAAGTCTTAAGAGCAGAAACTAAATTAATACGCAGCATGTTCATCAGAAAGTTAGAACTGTGGAAACACTCTTACATTAAGTAAACAACGAGATAGAATCAGTCAGCACTTGACAGCGAATGATATACTCTGATACCCTTTCTCGACGTAGAAGGAACATTTAACAATGAGCCTGAGTCAAACGAGTCAAGTAAGTACCGACCTCAACACACTAATTACACTACTCGACAAGAAAAATTGCTGAAAATAAAGCCACTATTCCTATAGGGAAATTTCCCGCTGAATCCGAAAATCATAGTGGTTTTGCTGGATCAGGTCTGGTTTTCGAGATAAAAGGTAAGAACCAAAAACAAACACTGTCCCGGGAGGTAACGCCTTATAGGCTCGATTAAAAACGTTATTTTACTTGAGACTCATTCCAAATTATTTGTTTCCTAAAAAAAGAGATCACGACAAAAATTTTGAAGTAATATATGTCACAAGAGCATTACTAGTTTGGTCGCTACGGCTAAAATAGGTCAACAAAAATGCAATTTTTTGCAATTTTTCAAAAAAATTTCAACTTTGGCACCTTATAACTCGAAAAAAATCTATTGAAATCAAAAAGTTAGCTAAGCTATCTTGTCGTATGTTAAAATTTAAGAATTTTAACTGTAATATGTTTATATTTTGGCTTCATTTCATATAAGTTATGCTAAAAAGACGAAAACAATGTAAGAGTCAATTTCATACATTTTTGCTTATAATAATTTTTTTTTCAAATAAATTTTAATAAAATGCTTAAACAAAAATGTATGAAATTGACTCTAACATTGTTTTAGCCTTTTAAGCATAACTTATATGAAATGAAGCCAAAATATAAACATATTATACTTAAAATTTTTATATTTTAGCATACTACAAGATAAAATAGCTAACTTTTTGAATTCAATAGATGTTTTTTGAAAAATCGCAAAAAATTGCATTTTTGTTGACCTGTTTTTAGCCGTAGCGACCAAACTAGTAGCCCTGTTGTAACATATATTACTCCAAAATTTTTGTCGTGATTTCTATTTTTAGGAAACAAAAAAATTTGGAATGAGTATCATGTAAAATAACGTTTTTAATCGAGCCTATATGGCGTTACCTCCCGCGACAGTGCATGTTTTTGCTTTTTGCCCATTATCTCAAAAACCAGACCTGATCCAGAAAAACCACTATGATTTTCGGATTCAGCGGGAAATTTCAATTTCCCTATATAATAGTGGTTTATATTTGCCTCAATAATATTTTGCAAAAATTTGTCGAGTAGTGTTATTGACTGGATCAACATCAATAGAATAATAATTTGGATTTTGCCTGAATTAAGAAAAACTGCAACAAGAAGCACCCCGGAAGTTGGAGTTGTCTCACCATTCTTTTGGAACATGGTCATAACTGAAATTATATTCACTTTGAACAAACAACAACAAGCCCGGCAAAACATATAGATCTTGGGTGTCAAGGGACGACGCACAGTGTATGGGTTTGTATGGAAAGGCGGCCATAAAAAGTAATAAAAGGGCGAGACTCTTGAAATTTGGTGCAGATTTTTTTAGGTTAAGACAACAAAAAATTTGAGAACATGGAAAAAGTCGGGATGTGGTTGAAGCATTGCACTCAAAATGTGTATCAATTTCCATTCATTTGGCAATGCTGATTTTAAAAATGCTAAAAATTGTGCAATATCTCTTATACATAGCTTTGAAGTTATTAGAGAAAAACCGTTACCTGCACACTTTCCTTGAAGGAAACTCCCTTCTTAATTTAAGCGCCTCCCATGACACTGTTAGTTTTTACAATTATTGCAATTATGGTGAAATCTAAAGTATCTTGAAGAGCGTTTTTTTTCTTTTGCTTTAATGTTATACAAAATAAGATCAATAAAGAATTTTTAAATCACATTACAACTTTACACTCAGGCGAAAGTGTCTATATAAATACCTTTCGTACAAATTATCATGATACATAGATATGCCTCCAGTTTAAATAGTTGAAATTAATTTTCAAACTAACCTTGTCTAAAATAAACATACATATGTATGTAACACATAAACATATGTATGTATGTCCGTGCATGTAGGCGGTATTGAACAACATTTGGCAATTTATCATTTTAGTTTTTGATACAATTTTAATTGATCCATTTATAGTGAAAGAGAAAGCCAACACTTTAGTGAAAGTGCACTGGACCGCATCCTGTATTTAATGCGAGCAAAGTAGCATTTTTCTTGCACTTGTATTGTTGTCCTTCCCGGACATAGCAGGACGAGACCATTAACTCAACAAACATCAATTTGTTTGCAATTTATTATGGCTGAATGACCTCCAAGCGGACAGTTGACATACGACACACGCACTGACAAGTACAAATATAAATGTGTTTAAACTTTCACAAAAAGCTTTATACCCAGTAGGAATTAACTAGTACACAAATGATTAAATATTGCTCAAAATCAATTTTATTACAAATATGATTACTGACAGCAGACCTGTTAGCACTGCCAAAACGCTTGCCTTATTTAAGATCTTTCAGTAGAACCCTGTTAGTATGTCAAAACTAAAAGCCACAAAATCTGATTTTAGTTTTCATTTTTTTCTTATACATAGCTCTGAAATAGTTTTTGAGAACTGTCAATAGAATTTCTGGAATTTTAGCTTGATATTGGAAAATATCGGCATTGAAAAGTGTAGCTAGGGGTATTTTTGTATATCGGTCAGTCCTTACATAACTGTAGCTACACTCTTTTGAAGTTTTTCTCCGATATTTTCGATTTGTATATAGATGTATATTGCTTAGTGCTTATTTGAAGGTGGATTTTTAATCTCTTCAAAGTTCCAAGTATTTAAAAATTAGACTCAAACATTTTTTGAAACGGAATATCTCAAAATTTGTGGGAAGTAAAATAAAAAACCTGAAAATATTTTTGTTTGAAAATGCTAACGTTTTATAAAAAAGTAGTTAATTTACAAACTTCGCCTGATTTAAGTACAATTCAAGATATATATGGGACGTTCTTTTACAAACCGCATGGGATTTTGGACTTGGTATTTTAGAATCGCCCGAATTTTTTTTTGCAGCGTATATACATAGAATTACTAGACCCATGTTTTTTTTTTCTGAAAAAATTTTTTTTTCGAAAATATCCACATATAGTCTAAGATACGAATAAGGGGCGACTTTCACCCATCGTTTAATGGATAAAATGCATTTAATATCGAATGTAACATGTAAAGTAATATATCGCGGACGGGTTGCCTGAAAAATTTCAGTCCAGTATATGATTTTTTAAAAATGGTTTTTTTTCTTAAGATTGCACCGGGTTGTTTAATGGACAATTTACATTGCAATCGAAAGAATGAAACCTATAGATTCTGAAAACCCTATTGACTATTTTTTTCCAGTCATAACTATTGGGTAGGCAGGTATAAACAGGTCAGTTAATACTACTAATTTGCACCCAATATAATAATTTATTGCAGAAGCTAACGCTATAGACTATTAAATAAAAAAAAATTGACATTGATCGGATCAGTAGAACTGGAGATAATAGACTTCATTCATATGTGGATATTTTCGAAAAAAAAATTTTTTCAGCAAAAACAAAAAACATGGTTCAACTGAATTTGTTAGAAGATGCAAGAAAAAAAATTTCATCGCATTTGGAGAAGTCGAGGTTGTTTTTTTTCCTAAATTTTTTGTGGTTTGTAAAAGAACGTCCCATATTCCTATTGTACACGATCTGCATCCGTTTACCGAATTTCATCACAATATCTTTCATACACGGTTAGAAATCTTGGATTAAATTTTAATACAAGCGAAATATTACAAGGATTTTTAATACAATTTTGATTAAATTTAATACTTTTCAATAGATTACAAAATTTTGTAATAAATTTTGTATTAAATTTTAATGTATAAGTATTATATTCGATTTTTAAACCATATTGTATTATATTTTAATACTTCAATATTGAACTTTCATTTTATGTTGTTGTCAATATAAATAAACTTTTAGCCAACCAATAAATAACACTACGGTGGCTGATGTCGTTAAGCTGCGCGTGCATCAATAGAATTCACAAGAAACCCGGTTCGAATCCCATTCGAAATGAAAACATTTTTTTTTTAAAACTTAATAAAAACGAGTATTAAATTTTAATACAAAAAAGTATTAATAATGAATTTTAATATTTAGGCAGTATTAAATTTTAATACAATTCTGGTGTAGTCATATATGTAAGCCCAAAAGTATTAAAATTTAATCCAAAATTTCTAACCGTGTAGTTTGCGTGATTTCCACAGACAGACACACTGACACTGACAGATAGCCAGAAGGATATAGCTAAACCGACCCAGGTGTTATCGGTGATCAAGAATATAACGGGTGATTTTTTTGCTATTAGTTTTTTCAGTGTAAATTTTTTGACACCTAACGCGTGATTCGTAAAATGTGTCAACGCCAAACGCGACATTACACCATGAATAGACTAACAAACGAACAGCGCTTGCAAGTCATTAAATTTTATTCCAAAATTCGTGCTCTGTGAGAAATGTGTTTCGCAAAATTAAATTTTCTTCAGCGTCGAAGCTCATTTTTGGCTCAATGGGTAGGACAACAAACAGAATTGCCTAATTTGGTCTGAAGAGCAGCCAGAGGCAGTTCAAGAGCTGCCAATGCACCCTGAAAAATGCACTGTTTGGTGCGGTTTGTGGGCCAGACGTCGCGCCGCGGCGGTATCATTGGGCCGTACTTTTACAAAAATAATGAAAATCGCAACTTTGCAGTCAATGGAGCAAGGTACCGTGCGATGATTGGCCGCCAAGATCCTACGATCTGACGTCACTAGACTAGACTAGATCTATTTATGTCCATTTACATTTTTTTTATCTCTTCCACGGAAAGGAAGGACCTAACTTCTGTCTTTCACTGAATGGATTTTTTCTTTGGCCTCTGCATAAAAAAAGTACAGTATGTTTGAAAAGACTTGGGCAGGTGTACTCACGGAATGCCTTCTAATACCGTTATTACTACTGCATTTTTCTACTGAGTAGTTTACGCTGTACAATGTTATCCACACCATGATTGGTTAGTTATGATTGGAATAAGGGTGAGTCACATTCGCACTGTTACATATCAAATGCCTGCGAGTGTTGCACATATGACAATTTTTATTTTTTCTTCATTGACAGACATCGATCAACTTGGTTTGTTTGCTTATTAAATGGCATGAAACATGAGATTTGTTTCGATGGATAGATTTTTCAGCTAATGTGCGTGAAGATTTTCACTTCGTCAACAGTCTTTGATAACACACAATAACGGGTAGGATATTGCATTGTAAAAAAATGAAATTGTGCTAAAATTTTGTTAGCTGGGATTTAAATTTAGTGTAGCCAAGTGTCCCGATTTACACGGGATGTTTCGATCTTCAGAGGCTTAAAGACATGTCCTTCGTAGGATGTGGGCGGGACGCTTAATATCCCGAATAATATGAATCTTACTTAAAAGTCAATAACAGACTAAGTTTTTTTTTGTATTATATGACAAAGTATTTTTTACATATCATACAAAAAAAAGTGTATGATTTTTGTGCATTTTCGAGACGATTTTATAACATTATTGCTTTTGTTTAAAAAAAAATATCAACATCGCGTTATATTCGTGGTCATCACTTTTAACGGACTCAGTATGATGTGAAATATCTCTGAAAACTTTAAATCAGAAAATCGCCACAAATTTGAGTATTAATTCATTGGTGCGAATGTGAAAAATGCTTAAGAATCTGACATAAGAAACGTCCGAAATCATAGCTATTTTATATTTTTCGGCTGCGACAATATACTCAATCGATCGGGACTCCTCTTTAACATAAAGAACGATATGTGAAAGATTTTTTGTACCACTAATGCGATCTGGAGAAATTTTAGATTAATAAAAGCAAGCTTATTCGTCTAATAAGAAAAATAAAGATTTCTAATTTATTTATTTTTCAAGAAACGCTAATATTTCACAAATCGGTCATTCTTTTACAAACCGCACAAAATTCAGGAAAAAATAATCTCGACTTCTCCAAATTTCAAAAAATTTCAAAATTTCGACTTCAAAAAATTTTATGTTGTCAACAAATGGAAAATAATAACAATTTAATTGTTTAAATAGTTGTAACATGATGTCCTCCCAACTAGAATACATTTAAAAAAATAAAATTTTGTTTCTTATTCTTTTATATACAAAACCCATTTACGAAAAAGTGAAGTCTTTGTTAGATCGGAAGTTATTAAATATTTTCGACTGCAAGTCATGAATTCCAGAAGGAATTGCGACGAGTCAAAACAAAGGAACGAGTATCTGACACTCGTTATTAAATTTTAAAATTGCTATCTTTCTCAGTAAAACCGATGCTTTTCATATAAAATATTACTGTCTTGGAGAATAAGTCGCATGTTTTAACCCTTATTCTGTATAGATGGGTCAAAATTGCCCAATAACGTATTTCAACTAAAATACTACCGGCCCTGTACCATGTAGAAGTATAAGTTTTTATGACTTTTATTCTTTTGGCTATATAAACAAAAACTTAAAAGAAAATAGTTTCTAGCACGTTTAGTTTGGCCAGTATAAAAAAAGTTACGTTCACCGTCAACATGGGTCAAAATTGCCCAATACAATTTTTCTACATTATAAGAGTCACAACACACTTCACACTGCGTGTTAAGTTCCGCTTATCGGAATTTTACTTTCACCGTTGTTTGGGAATTCTTTGTAACAGTGATCACACTGTGTATCGCTACATGCGAAACGTGGATTTCGACTTCGAGTATACTGCACACATAGTTGGCCGGCCTATTGTATTCTATTGCCAGGGGAATATCATTAACGTGAAAAGGTTTGGAGAGCTTATGAGATGATAAGAATTGTAAGCCCATCTTCAGATGTTATGAGTCCCCGCAGATTTGAGAATATATCACGAGCTTTGATATGACGAGGGATAGAAACGAACGACAAGCATGTGATAAATTAGTACCAATCAGAGATGTTTGGGATACAACCTCAGACAAATGTAAAGCCCAGGTGAGAATGTAACTATTGATGAGCAAATATCAGCATATCGAGGTCGATGCCCATTCAAGCAGTGTATTCAAAACCTGGGAAGTATGAAACGAAAATTTGAATTCTTTGTGATTCAAAAAGTAGTTATGCTTGGCCGCTATAGGCTTATAAGGGAAGAGACCAAAACTGTCAAAGAGTAGTCAAACAAGGATACCGCGTAGTATTTACACTTAGTGGAAGACTTGAAGAGCCGAAATACTACCTTCCATAATTTTTTAAATACACATGAGTTGGAAATTCTACTACGGAAAAGAAAACTACCTTTGGTAGGTAACAATCTAGCAGATGCATATGTACATATATGTAAAAAGAACCCAGAAATAATTGATTTCTACATATTATCATACTAAATCTGGTGTTGATACGCTTGATCTGCTTCTCAGCCACTATTCTTGCAAAAGAAAATCAAATTTGGCCACAACTGTGTTGTTAAATGTATTGGATATATCAGCCTACAACTTTTTTTTATATACATAAATACATCCGTAAACACTGACTGGAACAAAGGTAAACATTTCCAGTGACTTATATTTTAAGAAGTACTTGGTATGTCTGTCTCTTATCCAGTCAGAGCTATCTTGCAGATAGACCCTACCTAGTAGTCCAGCAGCAAAGTTAGTTCTGTAGGAAATTCAGAATCCGCGTGTCCATGAAAGGACATCTTTGGTGAAAAGCTCTAAAGGAGGGCGTTGCTTCTTACGCCCCATTCGGTCAAATGGCGCAAAATATTCACTAAAATGCTAATTTCATTTGAAAAATTCATACAATTGTAAGAATATCCATATCAAAATTGCACTGATTAAATAAATACACCTATCCCTCGATTTACGCGATACTTCTTTTGCGCGGTTTCAAAATAACGCGGTTTCAAAATATAATTAATTAAATTTTTTTGCAGTTAAAAACACGTACAAGACATTTTTTTCAGTTAAAAACACATGATCATACATACATAGCACGACGAAGTTTCTTATGCATATATAAGTAAACATCATGGTGTAAATACACGGTTAGAAATCTTTTTTATTTTAATACAAGCGAAGTATTACAAAGATTTTTAATATAATTTTGATTATATTTAATACTTTTGAATAGATTACAAAATTTTGTAATGAATTTTGTATTAAATTTTAAAACATAAGTATTATATTTGATTTTTAAATCATGCTGTATTAAATTTTAATGGTGTGGTCATATATGTAAGTCCAAAAGTATTAAAACTTATTCCAAAATTTCTAACCGTGTATAAAGGTGCAGTAATTGAAGCTCGTTTCTCATATCGTCATGGGTATTTGACATGACTACATGGACATTGACATTTATTACCAATTCGACTTTATTGTGTTTCGTTTATTTTTGACATATCGTTAATTTTCATTATTGGTTCCTTTCAGCAACTCCTACATTTTTGAAGCGCTCTAAAGAACTTTTTACTGAGTGGTATTTCTGTTAGGTTTTTCTGAATTCGGAAATAATAAATAAGTTATTTAATTATTATTTTTTATATAACCACCAATTTTTCATTAGGTAGGTATGTACATATGTATGTACATTATGGGTCCAGTTTACGCGGATTTTTTTTTTACCAATTATGCTATTTTCTTTGAGTTCTATGCTCGATATACGCGATTTTCAAATTTTGAAAATCAATCCACTCAATTTATATGGACTTCTAATCTCAATTTACGCGGTTTTGAATTACACGGTTTTTTCAAAAACCTATCTACCGCGTAAATCGAGGGATAGGTGTATATGAGGAAATTGCATTAGGCGAAATTGACCCACTAATGCAGTGAGTGTTAGTTTTTTTGAATACAGGATAAGTGTTAAAGAGCTACATATCTCTTTAAATACACACAAAACCAAACATTCCTGATTGGAGGAACTAAATATTTAAGTAAACTTTTAAACCTAAGTTTTTGGAGAGCAACTAAAATATGGGTGGTATTGAAATAAAATTATTCCCTACCACCACACTGAAAAAGAAATACTCCTTTAATAAAAGTTAAATGCACATCTACTGCAAATGCATTCAGAGGTATTAAATATTTGGCGGGGCCATTGCTAACACTCTTCCTAGTCTAATTTTTATTATTCCTATAAGAGCAAAAGTTTCTTATGCTACCTTGTTCTACATTTTTCAATGAATATAAAAGCTTAAGCTGAATAAAAACTTTCTGAAAGCATAATTTTCTTTATTCTCCCTTAACAATACACGTTTAAGTACGTAACGCTGCTAAAAAGACGCATACCGTCAGAATAATGACACAAGTTGGGTGCCTTCTTGCCTTTGTATCTGTTGTACTCCTAAGTACTCATAATTAACATAATAATATGCTTTTAAGTGTCATGAAACAAAATGGATGAATATGAATTGAAGTTTAAAATTGGAAACAGAACTTGTAAAGAAATGTCTTTTAAGTCTTTTGCAAGACAATGCATAAAATATTTCGTAAAAAGAATGGAAGATTTAATTTTTGAATAAAAAATTTTATTTCTTCTTTTAGATTGTATTGATATTTTTTTTAAATTCATATCATTTTAAAATATGCAGTGTTAAGTGTTTCTTATGCATATTCTAAGACTCATTGCATACTCACCATCCCAAATTCAATGTCACTAAGTTAAAACGCATCAATAATCTGGAGTGCAATTTTTTTAGTTTTAATATGTACCTAGGTAATAAATATGAGATTATTTAAAAGCGATTGCCTAGCTGTAATGCGTATCAAAACTAAGCAACTTCAGTGTTATACGTGCCCGGATGTATAGCTTCATCAAAAAAAGGAGGAATTTTATAACCTCCTGGACAAAACCTACAGAGTTTGTTAAGAGTATGATATAAAAACCTCAAAGACCTCACCGCTCCATGGCAAGCTGGTTATTACCAAATAGTCAAACTTTCATGCAAATCGAACATTCACTCATCGAAGCAAGCCATCATCCAACTTTATTGATATGCGTTTATTAAATGGTCCGAATTCTGACTCTGACCAGTACTTTGTTGGTATCCATTTTTGAACTCCAATGAAAAGAAAAGGAAATAAACTGTAAAAAATTGAGTAAATTCGAAATACACAAAATTGCTTATCTAAACGACTCGCAAATATACGTTCAAGTTTCAACACTAATGACAAATTCGTGCAATACCGCTCCTTTATTGAAGATGTAGCCATTATAACATTGGGCTGCGAATTTCATAAAACCATTAGGGCAACGAAGAAAACTCGCAAATAAAAGCACTAACGGAGAATCCATAACGACGTGCACTGCAATGAAAATCAAGAGCTGATCTTAAACAGTTTGAGCTAAGAGAGAGAATGGAAAAAAATCTGATTATATCAAAGACTTATGCGAACGAAAACTAAAATGAAGATCTTAAAAAATACGCAATCTCCATCCCAAAACCCAATTAGATGCGATAAGTTTTTGCACTAACGTGGCCAATAGGTGTAATAGTGTAATTCTACAAAAATTGCACGCTAACCACAAAATAGCCATTTTCACTCACCTCTACTACAACTACCTCCGGAATACGCGAAAGGACAAGGAAAATAACCTTACAGCTACAAATTGCGCAAATCGTTCAGGACGCGCTAAGTGGTTAAATATTAAAAATTACCACTACAATATTATCACTACACCACTGTAGTTTAAAGTCAATTGGAACCAAAATAAATTTTTCCGAGAATGGTTCAAAAGCGCTCGTTTTCAAGGTCCGGAGCCACCTTAAGTTCAAAATCCATTTTCAAAAAAAATTTAAAATGGACCAAAATTGTGCACTTTTTCGACTCATGACCTCCTCTGGTGATGCCCAAATTCCATTTTTGACCTCTTTCCATCGATTGGTAGAAAATTTTTTTTCGAAAATTACGGGCACCATAGAGATCCGGTTACCACCTCTGGTAATATCATAAAAACCAACTCTCTCCACCGATTGTTGCAAAAAAATTTACAAAAATGCGAGACTCTTTGAACATTTTTACAAAACAATGTAAACAAATATTTTTCCAAATCAATTGTTATTGGCAATGGAAAAAAAATTTCTTATGCATAATAATTATTAATCAAAGTAAAAAAAAACCATTGAACAATATAATATTTCTTACCAATAATAGTTACAAAGCAATTTGTTTGGCAAAAAACTTATAATAGTTATGTCCTTTCTTAAAATATCAAGCAATACTCAAGACATATTTTTGCCAATCGTTCTTAATGGAGTTGAGTTTCAGCCAGTAAACAGAATTACAGAATTGAGGAGATAACCATAGGTAATATACCTATTTGGTGCTGTTCACGAAGAGGTCGAAACTGAACCTGCTTATGATCGAAAATATACCACAAGGACTACAAAACTGGGAAGAATTAGCCCAGCATTGGGAAGATGGAACGCTTCTTATTTCCGGCTTTGGCGAATTATTAGTAGCTGTATCAAATATATATGTAAGAAACTTAGTTCGGTTTTATCAAATTTTGCTCTTTTAAAAATAAATATAATTTCCTTTGCTGTTTATTATAGTAAGCGCAGGCCGGGATTTAGAAATTAGCCGCCCTTAGGCCGTTCACAAATTGCCGCCCTTCTTCACTGGTGAATATGGAAAAAAAATTTTAAATAACAACAGTGAGAACCTTTTTTTTTCAAGTACAGTAGACGTCCAATATAATGAACTAATTAATGCACGGGTCAGTCGTAATATCGTAAAATTCGTTATATCGAAGTGGTTTTTTATTCAAGAAACTGGCTTTTATTTACGCCATATTTACTTGCGATCACTTATATTGGCATTATTATCTTACCTTCTTCAATTATATTAACTTTATCACTTAACGTAAGGCTCTTGCGTTGAAGCGGCATGAAGTAAATAGCGTTCGTAATTTAGAATAGTGAAAATTTTTGTTATTTAGAGACATCAATGAAAAAATTCCAATTTGAAAAACCGTTCATTAAAATGGAAATTCGTTATATCGCTATACGTTATATTGGACGTCCACTGTATTCGCACTCTCACCATCACCTATGCAAACAAAATTTAACAAAAAAAAATTTCAAAGTTCCCAATATTTGCCGCCCCTAAATTCTTGCCTAATGTGCCTCTAAGGTAAATCCGTGCCTGAGTAAGCGACATACTTTTTGTAGATGAAGCTTTTGGCGGCAAATTATTTAACGTTAATTTCAATACCATGTACTTATGCAAATAGATATTAGAAACTTTTTCAAAAAGCTTTAAGTATAAACCAACTTTTAAAAAATTTAGATCCTTTAATTTTTTACAACAAAAAAATTGTCTTAGGTTTCTTTAACACTATCGGCTTTTAGCACATATGTACGCTAATACAATTGTTAAAGTGTTGGTGGGGTATTGCTTGAATACGTGTGACTGTGTGTGTGCGTGTATGTGAGCAGAAAGTTTGTGTGTTTTGTGATAAAAATATGAGCAACCAAAATGGATGGATGGATGAATGCTGACTTATCTCAAACAAAAATTTGCTTTTCATATCGTTTTCATTTCAAGTTTTTTGCTCAATATTCAGTTTTTTGTTGCACTGCTGATAGCGTTGCCACATGACATAATATTGTTTGGTTTTCACAAAGAGAATTTTAAATTAAAAAATCGATTTATTGAAAAATTTACAAGGCCTTAACCCCTTAAAAGCAGGAGATAATGGAGCAGAAAAAGATATGATATGGTCGAAAATTTAAAATATAATGAGAAGCGTTTTCGGTCCCAGTACGAGTTTCGGAAATGGTTCGTAACGAAATTCTGATTGTACATATTATTTGCAAGTGTATCATTCGAATGCAAATTCGCCGCACATTCGCGCTCAAATTTTTTCCTTTAGTGCTTAATAAAAAGCAACATCTAAGATCACCGTACATTCAACGAAAGTCGTATTATTAATGTTAAGCAAAAAATTACCAAAAATGTCTTGCAATATTAAACGGTTATTATTATTTTTGTTACCACACCACAGCATCTTAATTCTCATAATATGGCAACGCCAAAGCATTTGCATACAATAGCACTTTTGCGCTACCTCAATGGAAAAATATTATTAACACACACGAATGCATATAGAAGGATTCGTTTACATGAGAATACTTTTTACAGTAAAACGAATAGTTAAGCGAAAGGATGAACAGACAGACAGACAGACAACGAGCTTGAGATATCATATAACTAGCAGCTGTAGGGGTATTCAGCATGCATATGTAGCTGGCAGGGAGTTTGCGAATCTAGTCATGTTTCAAAATTGCATTCCAATGAAATAATAACTACGGTGCATAAGTCTGTGACGTTTTGGGTTAAAATGTGCGCTGTACAGCTTTGAGTTGAAAATGAAATGAAAATCAAAAATGTGGAAGAATTTTTATCCAGCACATTTGGTTGATATATACATAAGTATATAGCAAACGTACATGTACATATGTATATGCATCGGTTACTTGCTCGACTGAATCGCGCACGCCTTTATGGGTCGCATGAAATTACCATATGAGGACAATCAGCAAGCAAGTGGCTCACACAGGAACTCAAAATTGTGTTTATTATGCATGCTACCGTCAAATCAATATACACTACTACAAGTCAAATTTGTTTGATGAGACCAATACTTTTGTCAAAGTTGGCGTAATATTTTCATTATTTGAAGTATTTTGTTCAATAGAATTTGACTTTAGATGAAGAAGTTTGTCGTAACTGCCATTGAATATCTGAATTATAGCTTAGTTAAAAACCTATGAAACCATTTCAAAGCTTCAACATGAACTGACTTTCAAAGATCTTGAACGTTCACTTACTTCACGACTGGCATAACTCAAAAAATCTAAAGTGGAAGAAAAACGCATTTAAAGTTTTCAATAAGTTATTTTTTATATGAAAATAATGAAAATTATGTCTACATAAACTTTTCACACAAAGCAAGTATGTATGGTATCTCTCTCACACAAAATAAAACATGAAATGGTGGATATTTCTGCATCATTAACTCAAAAATCACGTTTATTGAGTTATGTTAGTTTTGAAGTAAGTGTAAGCGATATATCCCAAAAAAAAAAAAAATATTCTTCAATGTTTGGCTTAGCACGAAATCAATTTTATTATGTTACAAAATCAAACAGGAGTTTCTACTTTTGAAAACTGTTAACGGTAATTTGATATAATAGTGGATTATAACAGTTTATTTTTAGTGTGAAATACACGTTTTGTTAATGTCGTAATCTTCAAATGATTTTTAACAATAGTCCAAATAAATTTCTCCAACTTTGAGTTAGTGCACCTAGTTGCTCTAGCATTCCACTACACTACCTTATTATTTTTAATAATATTTTTTGTAACACTTAAATAATATTCGAAAAAAAATACACAAGGACATGGGCGTCCCTAGAGATGTCAACGGATTTTTTTCAACTGCGACTCAGCTACCGGCTATCTATTTGAATGTGATCTGTATACTCGAAGAAAAACGTAAGGATATCAGCATGATCTAGGTGAGTTGGTCGTTTTTCAACTGACCGAACCTATTTCTTATATTGTATACGCTTGGGATCTGCTAAAGTACACTTTGATAACTTTTTCCATTCACTCTCGTTGCAATATACAGTAGCACCAAATATAAGGGTGTGGAACTATTTGAAGTAATTGAAACTAGTAAAGGTGTTATCTTCGGCCAGGCCGAAACTCACATACCCTACACAGCACTGAAAGTACTTTCCAAATAAATGTTAAAAAGACGTTCAAAGAGGTTGAAAAGAGTTGAAACAGTTGAAAAAAACTCAAACAGCTTAAAATATATGGAAACCATTGCAGAAAGTTAAAAGAAATTGAAAAGAGTCGAAAAAATGTTGAAAGTGGTTAACAAACTCAAAAATAGTTGCAAGAAGTTGAAAAATGTTGAAACAATTCAAAATTCATGAAAAAATCGAAAAAATAAAGAAAAAGTCGGATCAGGTTGAAAGAGGTTGAAAAAGTGGAAAATATACATATGGAATATGTTGGGAAGAGTTAAAAAGTTGGAAAAGTCAAATGAATGTGGAAAATGTTGAAAAAATACAATAGCAATGCAGAAAACCAAATATGCCACGCCCACTTTTTCAATTCCGCCTACTTTTGGTTCAATAAATTATATTCGTCAATGACATCCACATACTAAATTTAACAAAATAACTTGTACAGTTTGCGACATATGCCTTAATTAACCTTAAATTTAGGGCGGTGACACACCAGCGGCGTCAATTGGGTAGGGCTGGATCTGACACTATTATTCAATACGTCGATTCAATAAAACCATATAATCGTTGTAGAATATTATTTCATTCAACACACTTATATTTAGAAGATTAAATTAACTTTTATACCAATTTTATCTCATATACATGTACTATGAATAGAAAATGTCTTTATATAAACTTGATACTGCTTGTATATACATATAGCATAATATATCTGATAATATACAATTTGTAATTAATTAGTTACATATTATTTTGGAACGATTAAAGTATGTACAGTTCACCGGAATAATCGAACCGTTATCGTTCTTTGTATCATGAACTAGAGCGCCGCCGATTCGAAAGGCGGTCGTATTTGTACTAATCTTTTGTATGAAATCAGTTTTATAAACAAAACACTATCAATCTATGAAAAGCACCTTTGCGCGTATGTTGACAAAATTCCATTGTACTTTACGCTGTTCAGCCTAGCACCTAATGCATGCATAGGGCCTCGCGGGATCTAGAACCGCTTCTGTAAAATTCAAGCAAAGCTGCCATTGATTATTTTAGGTTTGTGTCTACAGCTACAGGCAATGTGCGACATCTATTCTTCAATTTTAGCACTTTTAAAAAAATTTAAATATGGAAACCCTTCAAACTGCTAGCAAGCTATGCGCTCAAAGTCATTTGAAATTTTATTATTTTTTAAAATTTCGATTGCTATTTATATAAACAGCTTAGTAAAATGAAGCGAAATAAGCAACCAGATATAAGCAAATATTTTTCTAAAAAGCAAAACGTAAGCTCACTGGAAGTATCACCACCTCAATTTAATGATTTGAATGTAAGTGTCGCGTTATAAATATATTGTATGAAAATTACTATGATGAACGATGAACATCTTCATATTTGCATGTCAAAATCCACAGGAAGCAACACAACCATCGGCTGACCAATCATGCTCAACTTTGTCAACATCCTTGCAAGATCTGACATCATCGACTACAAGTAAGTTAATTGATATCAGTCTGTCGTGCCATGAAATACCAGTGCAACCGATTATGCAATTTCCTTAAAATGCATCGAAACGTTCTTTCACGAGCAACGTCTATAAAGCTCACGAATGGGTTGAGTATTCCATACAAAAGGATGCAGTATTCTGTTTTTGCTGCCGGCATTTTGCTAAAGTCATAGCGTTTAAAGGAGAAACAATAGGCACAAGAGCTTTTATAGATGTTGGATTTACCAAATGGAAAGATTGGTCTATTTTGCTACTTCCACACTGCAATAGTGAGCGACATCGTAACTCCAGCATGGATTGGTTATCTTTTAAAAACTTGAAAGAAGACAAAATTATATCCATTGCTAATGTGATATCTAGCAATAGATCAAGTGAAGTTATTGAAAATCGGGAGCACGTAAAATTGCTTTTTAACATCAGTAGCTTCTTAGGAAGACAGGGACTAGCGTTTCGGGGTAACGACGAGTCGTCAAATTCAAAAAACCGAGGCAATTTTCTTGAGCTAATTCAAACTTTCACAGACAATAACGTAAGCCTTAAAGTTAAAATAGAACGGCGCTATGAGCATTACACATCTCCCGTGTATCAAAACGAAATAATTGAAATATTTGGTATTCAAATCCAAAAAAAAAAAGTCGCAGAAGTTAAAACAGCCAAATATTTCTCAATTAAGGCAGATGAGACAAAAGATATGCCTAAAAAGGAGCAGTTGGCGCTACTGTTACGATATTATCATAATGGCCAAATAAACGAACGGGCTATTGGAACATTTCACGCCACAAATTTGGATGCCCATTCTCTAACCAATATGATCATGTCAACCATCTCTGCTATTGTGCTTTCAATAGAAAATTGTGTTGACCAATGTTTTGATGGTGCAAATGTGATGAGTGGTGAGTTCAATGGGATTCAGAAAAGAGGTGACGTGACATAATCCCAACGGTCATAATCCCAAATAGAGTTTTTGGGATTATGTCCCCTCCTCTGGAGGTCACAATACCAAATTTTTAGTTTGGGGTTGTGACACTCCACGAAAGGGGTCATAATCCCAAAAAAATTGCGGACATAGCCCCATATTTTGTTTTGGGATTGTGACCTCATATGATGCGGTCATAACACCAAATTTGGGATTATGTCCTCCTCCAAGGCGGACTTAATCCCAAATGATAACTTTTAACAATTTTTGGAATTAAACATTATTTAATCGAACTTACCAGTCATTAAGCAAAGACCAATATTGTAAATTTTTACTTATTGATCAATGCTATTTTTCAACAAACATGACAAAGATAACAAATGGAACAATTTTAACCTGGTAATTGGTGACATGTTTCGGCTATTACCAATAGCCTCATCAGACCAGTTTGGTTAATTTCTGTACATGGACTCGAACCCCTGACCGTTCATGCATTGCAATTGCATATTTTTGCGACGGCCGCTCTAACACTTGAGCTACTGAGGGACTTGCCATGAGGTGTACAGAGTGCGCATATTCCATTTGTCATCTTTTGTCACTTTCTCGCTTGCTGCCATAGCCGTTAGACCGTCGGCCTAAAGTCATGCTATGATTTATTTTTCGAAATTGTGGTGTTGCCAGCCACATATTTTTGAAATTCTTAGTAGACATAAGAACATATGCGAAAGGAAAAATCTGAAAATGGTGATCGAGAAGAATATAGTCAAATATATACTATTTACAAGTATGAGATTTAATAAATTCTAATTATTGATGCCCTTTTGAATGTTGAAAATTTTATTATGCTTAAAAGCTTTTAAGGAAAAATCATGCGATTCTTCTCAATCACCATTTTCAGATTTTTCCTTTCGCATATGTTCTTATGTCTACTAAGAAGCAAAAAGCTTATGAGCATCTATTTAGCTTTATAAACACGAATATATTTGAGTTCAAACAAAAATCATTTATGACAGATTTTAAACAAGGTCTTCGAAATGCGCTCCAAAAAATTTTTCCAGATGCTATTTTAAAAGGTTGTTGGTTTCATTTTTGCCAAGCCATAATACGAAAAGCTATGAAATTCGAAGAGCTGGCTCAAAAAGTAAAGAGGGATGAAGAAGCTCAAAGAATATTAAAAAAATTGATGGCAATACCACTTCCACCAAAAAACATTCAAATGGGATTTAGTATCTGCAAGATGGAAGCATATTACAAGGTAAAATTTTGCGCCGCAACTGGAAACATATTTGATAGAATGTTTGAATACTTCGAACGCCAGTGGATTCAAAAAGTATAAAATTCTAAATATTATTTTAATATAATTTCTAACTATTTTTATATTTGTTTATTTCTCAGGAACCTGCAGAGAGACTTTCTCTTCACAATGAATGCGTAAGGACGAACAGTGCTCTAGAGGGTTATAATAGCTACTTAAGCAGCCAGATACCGACTCATGGTAACTTCTGGGATTTTTTAAGCTTTATAAAACGAGATGAGTTTCAAAATTTTACGGAGCTCACACAAGCCATAGATGGAGTTCTTAATGTTTTTGAAAGACCGAAGAAAATAAATAAGGATCGCAGTTCCCTGATAGAAGAACTTTCAAATAAACTCTATGTTTTGAAGAAATTGTAAAAAGCCATCAAAAGAAAAATACATTGACTTTGTGCTCATTTTGTAGACAAATTATTGGCCAGTCAGAACAATTTTTCATTTAAAATATTTCTTTTAATTTCATTATTTTCTCCTTTACTAGCATTCATTTAGGGAAAAACGTTGGGATTATGTCCCCATTACATGACATAATTCCAAACGGATATAAACCCAATTGGGTTTGAGTCCCCTTTGGCAAGGGCCATAATCCCAAACAAAAATTTTGGGATTATGACCGCATAAAAAAGGGACTTAATCCCAAAAAAATGATTTGGGATTATGACCGTTGGGGTTATGTCACGGTACCCAGAAAAGGATAAAGGAACATAATCCTCAAGTCGTTTACGTACACTGTCATGCTCACCGACTTAATTTAGTTTTGGTGCACACGATCCAGAATTTGCCATTGCTAAATCATTTCTTTATAATAGTGAAAACGGTATACAGTTTTATTTCTGTAAGTAATACACGTAATTCACTGTTTATTGCATCTCAAAAAGAATTGCATCAAAAAGTTCTCGAGCTGGAAAGAAATGTACCAACTCGATGGCTGTACTGGTTTAAATCAATTCAAAAAATTATTTTACGCTTTGAATCAATTTTGGCAGTACTTCTTATAACGATAAATTCGAATGATAAGGCGCGTTTAGAAGCTGAAGATTTAAACAATCGTTTAGAAAAACCATCTTTTATTTTTTGTTTACACATGCTGCACGATCTACTGTCGGTTAGCGAGAGAATATTTAAAACAAAAAAACTTAAAATCAATTATAGATATGGTACAGAGTTTAGAAAAAATGCGAATAGCTTTCTCACAAATAATACAATTAATGTATCTGCCAGTGACGACCGCATCCAATGAAAGATTTTTCTCTACTTTATAGAGAGTAAAGTCGTATCTTCGTTCAACAATGGGAGATAATCGTTTAAGTCACCTCATGCTGATGGCGGTGGAACCAGAAATGGTAAAAAAGTTCAACATAGAAGATCTCGTTAACGAGTTTGCCCTCAAGCGTCCACGTCGTTATCCACTGAAATAATACCAATATTAGGGTGATTCAAATTTTTTTAAAGTTTATTTTTAAGGTGCTGTTGCGAAAAAATTAAGTTTATGATATAATAAAGGCATCATTACTAAATGTCCTTCCGTTTTAAAATAAGCTTTCAAGTATTCATCTGTGATGTTTCCTCGCAAAGTTAAAGCCAATTTAAAGTGTCATGAATTTGATCCGCTACGAGCCGAAAATATTAACTAACCGGTTTCAAATTAATGTTACCTTAATATGGCTTAATTTTTCCGCAGCTAAAAAATCAACATAAGAAAAAATTAATCACCTTATCCAATATATGTATATTTTCCCTATAACGGCGTAAAAATTTTATTTTTATTTTCTCATTGCATACTATCTATAGCATTAAACGTGTTTTGCTTATATGGGAGGTGCCACGCCAACCGGTTCTATTGTGCCAAATTTTCGTAAGAAGATACATTTTAGCAATTATATCTGCTATACTAAATTTCATTACGATTGCGTTGTTAGTTCTCTGATCATAACGTTTATAAATATGCCACGCCTTTCAACGTATTTTCTAGTGTACTGAGGAAGCTTGTATTGATGACTTCTCTCAGTAGTATCATATTTAAAACTTTTATGAAAATCGAATGTGCCAATTTTGAATTATACGGAATCAAAATTTTTCATTACTAAAAAGTGCCACGCCTACTTTTCCAATTCCCCTCACTTTAAACATAATTCAAGATATATATGATCTGTATCCGTGTACGAAATTTCATCACAATATCTTGCACGGTTTACGAGTTATGGCGACAGATGGACACAGCTATGTCGACTCATATGGTGACGCTGATCAATAATATATATACTTTTCTATACCAGCCACGCCCCCTTCTAGCGTTACAAACGGAATGACATAGTGAATATACCCTCTGTATAGGGTGCAAAAATCAACCAAAAATATGTATATATAGAGATATTTACACATCAAATTTTGAAGGAACATCCTTCGTGAAATGGATCGACAATAGAGCAATGAATTTAATCATTAGAATAATTATTCTAACAAATTTTTTTTCACCTGTGGCGACAGACATTGCAACGCTTTGCCAAACGGGAAGCACTGGAAAAATAAATGTAACATGTCCCAAGATAATAGCGCATTACATTATTGTGATGTAGATCCAATAGATCAACGCAATTCTTGCTATGAATTAGAGCTTTAATCGAAAATCAAAAATGTAAATATTACTTGCGATTACTCTTAAACATGTTTGACATAGGCGTAAATAACTCCGGTCGACAAGAATTTTTCTTGTCTGTGCTCTAGTTGTCAAATTTTGATATCTTTGCTTTTGTAGGAACCAGAACGACCTAAAAAAATTCCATTTCGATGTAATACTTATAACCTTAAATATATCGAAAGACCTCGAATTTCAAACGTTTAGGTTAGAATATCTCGAAAATTCGGACCATTACATAAAATCTGTCCTTGGAGTCGAATTTAGTGCGTCAAAGACCTTAGACAAAAAAATATTCCGGTTTCAGAACCAGATATTTGACCAAATTTTGTCAACCAATGTAATTCTGAATTTATTTACAGAAAATGTAATCTCCTTAAAGGACCACTATTAAGTTCTCTTGACTTTGTCGATGTAAATTGTACAAGTGCTTCTTTCATATTGCATTACATTAATCGTTTTTTTTTTGCAGGCATTATCGCTTTCCCGCAACATTGTTTTTCACTGAAATACAATCGTTTTTGCCGAGACAATATTCTATGTACTACATTAATCGCTACAGTATAACTCTTTAGCACGAATAAAATAATTTTCACTTAATTTCCTTTTTTTGCGGATAGGAACCCAAAATAACAATTTTTGCTCAAAATTATAGAATTTATTGGAAACTTTGAAACGGTGAAAAATGGGTCAAATCTTATCGTATGAAAATTTTTCGATCATGAATTCGATATGTTTTTATCTGTTCTTCAACACTTGTCAAAACATGTTTTTCGACCCACCACGATTCAGGCGACTGACGCTTATTTCCATTATCAGCCTTATCTACTTAAACTATCAATTGCAAAAAAAATTATGCGGGAGGAAATGACATTGAATAATGCAACGCTGCCTGCTCCTTGACTATTAGTTGTCTTAACCATATTAATCACTTTGCGATACAGGTTTCTATGAAGAAATGTTAGAAAATTAGGAAACCAGCTGATTTTACAAATTTAACAATTAGAAGTGCACTTTGTGCGCTTTTAAAGTCACAATAAGAGTACACACCGAAAAAAAAACTTACTCCGTTTAAGGAAAAATGCCTAAATGTAAGGAAAAAATGTCCTTCAATACGAGCTAAAGCCATGGGTTCCTCAAAATAAGTAAGTTGGATATTACTTAGTACAAGTAAATGTTGCTGTTTTGAAATAAGGAAAAGTTTACTCAATGTGAGGACAAGGTTATAAAACTGAGAAAAATTTTACTTTTTCTAAGGATGAAGGTATCCTTAAATGAAAGAAATTTACTTAAAATAAATTCGTTGATTTCAAAAAAAATTTGTTAATTTTCTATTTCCTCTATTTTCTTATTTGTTGGTTACTTATTGTCAGTCATTCATATTTTAATTGTACAGTAGAACCTCACAAGAGTTAAGACGCGGAAAAGTTAAATATATGGAGAAGTTAAGTGGATTTCAATCACCACACGTTTCTCTAAAAAGTTAATTTTTGTCTTAACTTTTTTGGGTCATTTTTGTTTTCTGCTTAGGTTTCTTTTTCTAACATAAATTTGACTTATTGTATGTCAAAGCGATGAAACGCAAATACAATCGGCCTTTACCGTTATAAATTTTCTGCAAATTCATATGTATACAGATGTATGTATGCACCGAAAAAAAAGACCGTACTAAATTTGAAGAACTGCTTCCTCCGATTTAGTTTACAAATTTTTTATTTTTCCTCATATTGAAGAAAATATCGTTTCATTTAGTAATTAAGTCTTTCAAATGAGTTCATGTTTCATTAAAGCTAGTCAAAGCTCTTCCTCAAATATAGAGTTTGTGGTTTTAGTAAAACTTTCCTTTGAAATAGTTAATTTTTCTTTGGGAAGAGTTTTTGAGGACAACTTGTTCCTCATTTGAGTAAAAATTTCCTCAATCTAATGGAATGTTTTGTTTAAGGAAAATCGTACTCAGTTTTAGTTAGTTGCTTCAAAAACTTTACTATAACGTAGGAAAATTTTCCTTAATAAATGAGTGGCAACACTCGCTGCTTTACTCGCTGAAATTAATATCTATTCTTCTCGTAAGTATTCTGTTTTTGTCTATATATTTATAGTTCTTTACTTGTTTTTTTTGTTTTTTAAATAAAAATATTAAAAAAATTAAAAAATAGGAAAAAATTATGTCGTCGCCGGGATTTGAACCGAAGCTTCTCTGATCAGACAATGGTTGTTATATGCGCAGTTTAACAACATCATTTTAGTATGTCTTAAAAATGCTGTCGGTGGCTAAGTTGGGTAAGATGAGCATCTTTGAACAGTGGCATGGCGCAGAGCACAGGTTCAATTCTCTGATCGGCTGACAGGTAAAAAAAAATTAAGTTCTTCTTTGAAGTTTTAAAAACGTATTACAATTAAAATAAGAATGACTGACAATAAAATAAGTAACCAACAAATAAAAAAATAGAGGAAATAGAAAATTAACAAATTTTTTTAAATAAATTTCTTTCATTTAAGAATACCTTCATCCTTAGAAAAAGTAAAATTTTCCTCAGTTTTATAACCTTGTCCTCACATTGAGTAAACTTTTCCTTATTTCAAAGCAGCAACATTTACTTATACTAAGGAATCCAACTTACTTATTTTGAGGAACCCATGGCTTTAGCTCGTATTGAAGGACATTTTTCCTTACATTTAGGCATTTTTCCTTAAACGGAGTAAGTTTTTTTTTTTGGTGCACAACCAGTAAACTGTCTGGTGCGGATTTTGATCAGGCGGGGTGATTGGGCCTTACTTTTTTAAAAATGAGCCCGGAATTGCAGTGACTGTGAACGGCATTTGTTACAGGAACACGATAACGGAGTTATTGTTGCCCCAACTGAACGGCATGGATCTGGATGATATGTGATTGCAGCAGAACGGTGCCATCTGACACACCGCGCATGAAACAATCAATTTATTGCCGCAACGATTTCCAGACCAAATCAACTCGGGCTTATGTGAATAGGCCAGAAACAATTCCTGAGCTAAAGGCCGTGATCCAACGCGTCATCGGTGAGACGCATCAACTTCTTTGTGAAAAAGTCATCGAAAAATTCATGAAAAGAGCAATGGCCTGTCTTCAGAGCCACGGTGGCCAGTTACCGGATATTTTATTTCATACTTAATCGGATCATTATGAACTATATAATGTGGGATTATTGAGCACTGAAATATGTATAAAAATTAAGCCTTGAGTTTGATGATAATATACATATAATAATGTAATTTAAACGAGTATATAGTATGAAGTAACACTTTAATAAATATTTCTAGCGCATATATCGACCCATAAATACTAAAAATTATAATCAGATTTGTATAACATAATTTTGTTGAAAGCATTATTAGCATTTGCCAACCTTCAATCACTGATGCGCATTCAACCAAGTAAATCCATTTTGGCACACACAATAAATACGAATTTGCATCCAGCTTAAGCACTTGAGACTGCGACATTCTATTCACCGGATATTGCCAGCAGCAGAATGTTTTAATAAGGATAAAACAAAGTAATAATAAAATGATTTTTTTTTTTTTACAAATTTTAAACGATGCTGTCTACTTCGTCAATTCATGATTCTGGCTTAAAAAACATGTTAGCAAAAAGATTTTCACAACGTGCTACATTGTCTTTGCTTTTAGACTGAATGGAAAAAATAAAGATAAAAAAAACAAACACTTTACTTGTTCGTACAGGAATTGCCAAGCCCATTTGCATCAATGTGGCCTTCCCACGATGCTGCATTAACAGCTTATGTCGTAGTTAAGCCATTTTGGCTGATTCACAATGCGCATTAATTTTGCCATTTTATTTTATTTTTTTTTCTGTTTTTACAATTCTGGTAAGTGAATTTAAGTGTAACACTGATGCACTGCAGTTCACAATTATTACCTATGTATGTATGTAGGTAAAAAAAGTTCCATGAAGATGAAAATTGACTTGCAGTTTTTAGTGTGTAAGAAATGAGAAATGTTTTGATTTTCGATATATGTACAGGATATAAAAAAAAATTTACAATTAATTCAAATTTTTCAGACAAGACAAAATTGTTTTTTCATCTTCGGGACCTTTTTCCTGTGTAGTGTTTCATATAAATATTTACATTTCGAATGTTTGCTATATCAGGCACTCTTTACGATGTTAAACACCCTCTGTTGCATCCATTTTAGTAATTTTTTACACTCACAAGAACCACCATCTAACATTAAAATTTGTGAATTTATTCCAAAAAATTACTCATTACTCGTCCAAATTTGGGACACTGCAGCACACGCTGTTTCAAAATTTTTCAACATTTTCCAATTTTCTACTTTTTCAAATTCATTCAACTTTTTTCGGCTTTTCAAACTCATTGCACTTTTTTCGAATTTTTCAACCTCTTTCAACTGTTCCAACATTTTTCAACCTCTTTCAACTTTTCAACCTTTTTCATTTTTAATTATCTTTTTTATTTTCCAACTTTTTAATAATTTCCAAATTTTTTCGACTTATTTAACCTCATTCAACTTTTTTCAACATTTTTTAACATTCTTTGACAAACATAAGAATAGGTTAAAAGAGTCCTTAAATTATCTTACTGAATGAAGGGTGAAGCACCCAGAAGCCTTGGTGAAGGCTAGTTTCTCAAAACCAACAAAGAATGCAGATAATAAATATTTGATTTGTTTCCTCATTAGCCTCGACATTCGCTGAGTAGATGTCTAACCGTCTCATCCTCTTCTTCGTCTCCACAATTCCTGAAAAGGGCACCATATTTGGCTGGCATAGGGGCAATAACACAGTGCCTCGTTAGCAATCCTACAACACTCCTGCGCTGAATTTCATCTTGGATCCATCCGTGAAGATGGTAAGCTTCTTTCCTTCCAGAACTCTGCCTGCGCAAATTTGCTTGGCACCGGTCTCTTGGCATAACTGGCAATTCGATGTTTTTGAGAACCACTTGGTACTTGCCTTCTTTTTCGAATTTATCTTTGCGGTGAAGTAATGACGTATTCTTTCCAGGTTTATCAAAGGTCATTTTTATACAAGCCTATATTCTTAAAATTGGCCCAAATCCATTTACATATTTTCAAATTGAGATATTTAAAGATTTACGTTTGGTGGCAAATACAAACAATTACAATTTTAATTGATCTTTTATCATAAAATGTGCAATTTTCTCGCTGTCAATGGAACAAATACTTTCTAAAGAACAAAACGTTTTCAAACGACACGAATTGAATTAAATTTTCAATTCTTGGTAAACATTGAGTTTTTTTATAGAAATTTATCTAAATTTGATGTCGTATATATACAATTCCGAAAGCAAAAAAGTAATAACGAAATCATAAAACATTATTTAGATTTAAAAAAAGAAAAAACATTCAATGAATTCTAACAAGGAGACCACCAGGTTGTGGCGTCACCGATTTGGCTAAAATTTTTCCAGACGGCAGTTCGAAGTGAACATTTCACAGCGAAAATGGTTTTTCTTATTTCAGGTGAACTACCATCTGGAAAAGTTTTAGCCAAATCGGTGACGCCGCAACCTGGTGGTCTCCTTGTTAGATGTCATTGAATATTTTTTTTAAACTCAAATTTTTTTGACCAAGAATACTTTGACTTAAATTTTTTTATGGTTTTTCGGATGGACAGTTATCCTCTTAAAAGAGGTTGCTCCAGAGGTGGGGGTGTTTTAATTGCTGCTCAGCATAAACTTTCCCCAAAAATTTTAAAACTGCATAATGATGACTCTAGCTTAGATCAGTTATGCGTTGTTATACATGGACATAATGAAGTATTGTTTTTGTGCGCATGTTATGTTCCACCTAACAGTTCATTTGATGTTTATAAAGCTCATGCTGACAATATCCAACATTTGGCCTTGAATAATGTGGCAGATAATCATCTCTGTATCTTTGGTGATTTTAATTTAACTAAAATTTCCTGGAATTTTTCTGATAGTCATAATCTATTTATTCCGTCAAATGTTAACAGCCCGTCTGAAATTTACTTTATTGACAATCTGATGAGCATGGGCTTGAAGCAAATCAATGGTATCAATAATAAATTAAATTGAATTCTTGATTTATCATTTATTAGCAATAATATAAATTTTAAGCTTGATGAATACGCTTTTCCATTTGCGGTCCCCGACATGCACCATGTACCATTATATATTGAATTTGAGTTTTATGAGTACCAGCATATAAGGCCTATTTTGAATCGTTTTAACTTCAATTTTAGTTTATGCGATTTTAATAAATTAAATGATCTCATTTCTAGTATAGATTGGAACATACTTTTGGATAAATCAAATACCTCTAATAGTTTTAACGCGTTCTTAAATCAAATAAATGATATCTGTTTAAATAATGTGCCCCAATATCCTAAGAAGATTTACAAAGTACACTGGCATACTAAAGGTTTGAAGAAATTAAAAAAACTAAGAAATAAATTTTATGATAAATTTAAAGCCACTGGTAATCTTGAATTCACAGTAACTTATTTGCAATTTATGAAAGAATACAACTTTATCGAACAGTATTTATATAAAAATTATATTCGCAACTATGAAAATAGTATAAAATCGAATCCTAAGGTTTTTTGGCGATTTATTAAATCAAAGAAATCATGCTCTAGCATTCCCTCAGCTATTTTTTTTAATGACCGTCATGCAAGTTCTAAGCGTGAAGCCGCATATTTATTTGCAGAATTTTTTAAGAATAATTTAGAAGAAGGGATTGATGATGATCATCTTTCAAGCGATTCTGTCGCTTCACCTCTTGACTTTGGTTCCCTTCAGAATAAAAAATAAGATTTATTTTGCTGTCAAAAGCATGATATGCCCTAAACAACATGGTTTCATCCCTGGTCGTTCAACTGTCTTCAATCTTACAATTTTTACCGAAAATTGTATTTCTGCTTTCCAAAAAGGAAATCAAGTTGACGCAATTTATTCGGATTTTTCCAAAGCCTTTGATAAGGTTCCGCATAAAATCTTATTGAATAAACTGAGCTTAATTGGATTTCATTCAGTTTTTCTGGATTGGATTATGTCTTATTTATCCAATAGGTGTTGTTTTGTTGTCATTGATGATTGTAAATCACACTCTTTTATTGCCTATTCTGGTGTTCCTCAGGGGAGTATTTTGGGACCTTTATTTTTTATAATTTTCATAAATGATATCGGCAACTGCTTTCATAATGCAAAATATCTTTTATATGCAGACGATCTTAAGATTTATTCGGTTATCAAGAGTATCTCGGATTCCTCTAATTTACAGGCTGATTTGGATCGTTTAAATATATGGTGTAAGAATAATCGTTTACATCTTAATATTAATAAATGCTCTCAGCTAACTATTCATAAAACTAATTTAATTCTGGAAACTCAATATTGCATTGGTGATTCCCATTAAAAAAACGTGACTGAAGTTTCTGATTTGGGTGTTATCTTTGACACTAAGTTCACCTTCAGTTACCACTATAATTTTTTAATATCTAAATCGTATGCTTACTGGCTTTCGTTAGACGAAATAGTACAGAGTTCTCTAATCCTTACACGTTAAAACTGCTATATACTTCGATCGTTCGGTCTAAATTAGAGTATGCTGCTTTTATTTGGAGACCATATTATTCTAATCATATAGAACGAGTACAAAAAGTTTTCTTACGGTTCGCCCTGCGTTCACTGCACTTCTCTGATCCTATTTCACCCTACAATTCACGGTGCTTACTTCTGAATTTAAAAAGTCTCGAAAGTAGGAGAGGTATTATTTCATTATTATTTGTATTCGATATCATGGCATGGCTTTATCGATTGTCCAGTTTTTTTAGAAGCTATTGGGTTCAACATTCCCGTTAGAAATTTACGAAACTATGAGTTATTTCATATTGGCTTGAGTAGAACTAACTATGCTGTAAATGCTCTAACTACCAGAGCTTTAATTGAATTCAACTCAATATATGATGCTTTTGGTTTAGATTTTAATCTTCCTAAAAACATTTTTAAGTCCTTATTGAGTTCTGTATATACTACTTAATATTGTTAAATTATATTACACTATTTTATTAGTCATTAATTCTTATCATTAATCTAGTCTGTAAGGATAATTTGTTCCATTTGACTGAAATAAATGAAATGAAAATGAAAATAAGAACAATTTATGTAATCTATCAGTATTTATTCAAAAAATTTGATTATAATAATATTCCAAGAATATACATAACTTTTCATTGAAATTAAGACACAATTAACTAATTATGCTGTAAAATGACGAAAGTTAATTCCCATCTTGAACAATTTCTCATTAATCCATGGTCGTAAGTGAGCCACATTTGTATATACACCAGGAATATTTTCTGCGCCACAGCCAATGCCCCAGGCTACTAAGCCGGCTTGATAGTATTGGCCATCTTTGCCAGCTATGGGGCAAACCAATGGGGATCCACTATCGCCCTGGCAAGTATCTTTACCAAGCTCACCACCCGCGCATATGAAGCTCTCATGCAACTCGAAAAATTTTCCCAAAAGTGTCGTTCGCAAATTTGCTTGGCACCGGTCCCTTGGCATAATTGGCAATTCGATTTTTTTGAGAATCACTTGGTACTTGCCTTCTTTTCCGAATTTATCTTTGCCCCAACCAGTAGCGTAACAAAGGGAGAGATCAAAGTTTGTGTTTTGTGGTGGTAAGCATATTGGTTGCACATTTTCCTGATATTCAAATGGACTATCCACAATTAATAGTGCAATATTGTTAAATAAAGAAGACTTGTTAAAGTTTTCATGTAAAATTATTTCTCGAACGTTACGATCTTGATGTAAAAGTATTTCATCCTTTGTTGTAGTATCCCATTCACCAGCGCGAACAGCCAACGAATTCACTGATCCATCTTTTACGCAATCTGCCCCAGTTACAATAACAGTCGGAGCTATCAGTGATCCACCGCACTCATACACATTAAAAGTTTCTCCTTCTGGACTTTTATTTTTACTTAGAATAGCAACCGTCCAAGGGAATTCACCGAATTGTGTTTCAAAGGCTGTAGCATGAGTAAACCTTATGAATCCTACTCCATCAGGATTGCGATGGCCACAGCCGATATAGTTTTCTGAATCTACTGGTTTCATAATTGGATCAGTTAAAGTATTTGGAACTGATGTAATAATTGGTGTCTTTGGCTGGAATTAAAAATAAATTATTACTTGCTATTATATATGTACATAAGTATGTATAAAAAAGTTTCACTCACTTTGTCTGGAATGTTGCAACATCTTTCATTCATTCCACATTCGTTTTGTTCTAAGGATGATGCTTGTCCTTTCTCACGGCTGGAATGACTTGTACTTTTAGAAGTACGAGTGTTGATAATATATCTTCCATCAGTTATAATCTCATCGTTTTCACATAGAGACTCAGGTACGCAAAGTTTTGCCTTTCCACATGATTTATAGTCTTCTGATTGAGGTTTTGCGATCTCCTCTACATTTGTGCCTTGAGGGAGGGCATATGATATTCCAATTATCAGTAGGATTGAAAAAATTAACATGGTAATAAGCGTAGCGTTTGAAAACCTGAAAAATATGATATTGTAAATAGATTTTGGTTAATTGTCTATTTGAACAAAATGCTTGCTTTTACTACGCATACTTTCATTAACCCAACCTATTCGCGGAAAAATGATTTACGAAGAAGTTACTTCTTTAATCATTGGTGACTAACCTCGACCAGTGCCGTAACTAGGGGGGAGATGCAAAAGGGCTGTCACCCTCTGTAACTGGAGGTGTATGTTTGCTAGGGTTACCAGATGACTTGACTGGACAAGTAGAACATTTGAAAAAATTTTAAATTTTTTTAAAAAAGTTATATTTTTTCTAACTTGAAATAGAAAAATTTGCTGAGGAAAAAAAAGGTCCTCAGTTTTAGTCCTCTACATGTGATAAATTTTAATATAAATACTAAACAAATAACAAAAGAACCCCACTTTTTGTTTGCAAAAGTAGCTAATTTGCTACTAAAGTATATCATCTGGTAACCCTAACGTTTGCTTCTAATCACGTGTTTGTTCAACACTAAGTTATGCACCACTGGAAATTTCTTTTGTAAAAAGTTTCAGATTACTTGAAGTGTACTTTTTAGAGGCCAAATTTACTTTTTCTATGTCTTGAACGCCCAATTTTTGTTGTATGGGAGGAGTCAGGACTGATAATCCAACCCCGTTCGCAGTAGGCGAGTTCTTTGGCACAAAGAATTTCCTTTTACGTATCAAGTTTTACAACTGTTGCAACCAAAGATGCCAAGAAAAAGAATTTTCGGTGTTTTTTTCATATAAATGTGCCACACCCTGTTGTCTTGACCAGTCTAGATGTCGTGAAGTGCTTAACACTGAAAATATACATCATAGGACCAAATTTGAAACACCTTCTTCTATAGGTGCTAAGATATTGCGTTTCAAGTGTTTTTGTGATTTGGAAGGTCTGGTCGATATCTCGTTTACGGCGATAATTTAGGGTTTATCGCCCGCATGGTTGTTTTGTTTTACGTATCTTACGATGAACACTACATTAGCACCGAGAACGAGATATCGGCCAGTAAAGTACTCGATCATACGAGAAATAATTTTTCAATATCTACTCGTTATCGGGACCTAGAACGATAACGATATGTATCGTATAGATACGTATAGATTCAGAGAAAAGAGTTGAGTTTAATTTACGACGACTATACTCGTACAGAGTTTTAATTCAATTTCTTTTGAGAAACTCGGAATGTGGATTCGGATTCTTCATCCAATTTTACAAATTTTACTTTCATATGCAAGATGACCTCAAAATAATATTTAATCTGTAAAACTACTTTGTGATTTCATAATCATTAAAAATTTGTGTATCGTAGTATCGAACAACAACGTAAAAGGCCGATTTAGTCGAAGAGCATAGAAAATGTCAAAAATTATGTGTCAGAATTTACGAACTGGACCACTTTTAAAAAAAAAAATTTATTTTTTAATGAAATTTTGTTATTTAGATAGTGGTATATGCTAGAAATTACAATATGAAGTGATTTTTTTTTTAAATTTTTTTTTTGTTGTTATAGGCAATTGAAATTTGGGGACAACATTTTTTCAAAAGCTTATAACTTTTGAACGGATTCGACGATTTTTATAAATTTAACGGTGTTCGATTCGTATTGAAATATAAAATAAGTGAGATTTGTTTCAATTTATAATAATAATGTATTTTTCAATGTTTTAAAAATGTTTATTTATTAAATGTTAATGAAAAACAGCGTTCCCTGTCCGATCGAAAAACGAAAAAAATTATATAAATGTTAAAAATATTAAAGTACAATATTCCGTTGAGAAAAAAAATGAATCGCTCTTGACGTAATTTTTATTTACATATTTGTAACTCTGCACAGTGGGCTTATAGTGTATTCTGTGAGTCGGAAAAAAACTTTTTTTGGAACTAGTCCCATCTCCCAAAGTGGCCAAAAACCGACCCAACGGACCCAAATTACCATATTTTCACCATTTAGGGGCATGGGGCCACTTCCAAAAAAATTCTAAGTACTGCCATCGTGTTCAGCATCCTCGGAAATGGGGGGCGACAAATATTTTACCGATGGAAGACGCGGAATATGCGATTCCCCCATTTCGGGGCGGTTTTTGGCCATTTTAGGGGTGGGGTCAACTCCAAAAGAATTTTAAACAATACCATCGTGTTCAGCAGCCTCGAAAACGGGGGGTGGAGGTGGTCTGGTTGCTGCTTTAAATATTTGTATTTTTCAAGTTTTTTTCCGACTCACAGAATACACTATAAACCCATTGTGCAGAGTTACAAATATGTAAATAAAAATTACGTCAAGAGCGATCCATTTTTTTTTCTCAACGGAATATTGTACTTTAATATTTTTAACATTTATATAATTTTTTTCGTTTTTCGATCGGACAGGGAAGGCTGTTTTTCATTAACATTTAATAAATAAACATGTTTAAAACATTGAAAAATACATTATTTAAAATTAAAAAAAAAATCTCACTTATACTCTATTTCAATACGAATTGAACACCGATAAATTTATAAAAATCATCGAATCCGTTCAAAAGTTATAAGCTTTTGAAAAAATGTTGTCCCCGAATTTCAATTGCTTATACTGCCGTCAGAAGCGAATAAGGCGTATCTCAAAAAAACTAGTTTCGAGTTTCCAGTCAACGAACACGGTGATCTTTAAAAAATTTTAATTTTTCGAAATACCACCCGAGATTTTTTCGGGGATAATGTTGGGGGACGCTTCTAGTGTCAAAATCCGCGAACCGCGAAATCGAACGTCCAGCCGTTTTTTTTTTACATTTTCATTTTTTTAACGGTTTTTTGAGTATATTTCGGTGTTTATATACATTTGGGAAGTTCAAAATAAAAACTTTTTGATTTTTTTCACGATGTGTCAGTGGAATACAATAGCCCTATATGACTAGAAAAACAACCCATAAGGATATTCATCAATTTTGAAAACTTCATTGCCGCCACCTGTTTTAAGTTGCCTACCCATTTTCGAAAATATTGATTTAAAAAATGGTGCAAGATAAAGAGGTTATCAACTTTTGCAACAAAGTGGGTATGCTTTTCGAACTATTATCAATCGAGGAATTCGAAGCCGTGATTAGTTTTTCTTCTTCTTCTTTTTTTCACATAAAAAAATTGAAAATTGCCCGGACCAAAATTATAAAATGCCGATTTTCTACTTTCAAGTTGCAAAATCTTGATATAATATTTTGCCGCCGATCTAGTGGTACATTATTTTTAATGTACCTTTATTTGCTTAAGAGAAAACCGTAAACCGCATATCAATATCTTCTTTCGAAACCAAGATATCTGCATTTTTCTAAATTAATAGACCTGAAATTTTTCGTTTCGGCGTTGACATATATACATATTAAGCTGATTCAAAATTTTTTTTGTTCTTAACAGCTTTTATCACTCGAGGAATTTGAATCCGTGATTAGTTTTTCCTCTTCTTCTTTTTTTCTTATAAAAAATTTATTTAAATTATGTTATGTTAGTATATGTTAATTTAGAAAAATGTAGATATCTTGGAGAATCATCAAAAGAATGGTATTGCTGCTATCGAAAGTGCCACACCCATTTATGCAAGGATACTGTACTCAAAGTTTATGTTTTTGCAACTATCTCTTTGTTGCGGATGATTATTCATATGTAGTTAGAAAATAAAATGCTGTTTTCTGTAAGGAAAAAACAAAATTTGAAATTTATAGGAGCGAGCCACTCCTTTAAAGATTAAAATTCTTAAAAAAATAAATATGTATTCCAATTTTTGTGTTCTGAAAATGAACAGTTTGGTCTGGGTGGAGATTGTAAGATAGTTGGACAATAAGTTTTGTATACGAGTAGACAGATAGATAGCAGGCTAGACTTACTAAATTTGGCCGGTTTTTGTGGAAGTGCCCATATACCTAGAGCAGGTTTTTTAAGCTTTTAAGGATTTTCAACAACAACAAAAATTATTACCAACTGTAGAAATATCTTTATCCTCAATAAAAAATATTATTATACGTACTATATTTATTACTCACAAAAGTTAGATCCGACTTGGTTGTAAAACAAAATAGAACTATTGAAGGTGAAATTGTTGTTTTTACTCTACGTAAACTTTGATAGAAATTAAAAGCCGCATAAATTCATAAATCAATGTGTTTACTTGATAAGCTACAATCAGGTGCGGCTATACCAAAAAAACTAAGGGGCCTTTCTAGTTAAATTTTTCAATTTTTTTTTCTTATACAGATTTCGGAGGTAGACCACTTCAAAAACATCGTGTTAAAATTTCATAAAGATTCGAGCTCCATAAGAATATTTTTTCATTTTTTTATATCTAATTTTTCTAGGGTTTTGGAGATGCCAAAAGTGACGAATATTTTTTGTTTTTAGTGAAATAAAATTTCTCATCTTGCAAAAATTAACAAAACCAAACATTTTTCTTCAGGAAGGGGGCGGAAGATCACCTCTTTGCCTCTGGCGCCTGATGTCCACGTTACGCGAATGCTGACAAATCCACCAAAAAATCCTCATTTTTCAAACAGCCTTTTTGCATAAAACTTAATAATCCTTGTTCAAACGATAGCCATTGTTATACTGAGCCTACATTTTTTTGGGTTTTGTGTTTCAAACGTTTCCATTCTGCAATCTGTAATCATTGGCAGCATTGACACCAATTGTATTTGTATGGCTATGCAGATGGCGCTATTTTGTATGCCTATGTATTTGAGAAAAAATTTTATACCTGGCGGGCTATGATCCATTGTACATGGACTTGGCTGGTTTTGATATAGTAATCAACAAATTTTGTTTGAAAAAATGTGAACTTGACCGGTTTTTATAACAATGTACTGGCCGGTTTTGAAACCAAGTTCATGGACTTGATCGGTTTTGAAATCTATGCATCAAAAATAAATTTAAAAAAAGTAATATTTCTGTCAAAACATTTTTTTTTTAATCTAAAAACATAGTAGAAGACAAAGATGGTCTAGATTTAGATATATGTATAAGAATATCTCAAAATTTGATTTTTGGACTTGGCCGGTTTTGTAACTGGACGCCTCATATGTTATATTGTCCAATAACTCTGTTTGTTTAATGTTAAAAAAAAAACAATTAAGTTTTATAATTTTTTGATTATTAAAACTGAGACCTGTATAACTTTTTATAAAATAAAAATTTGACTTTGAATTTGTTATTCTTTGCGTAAAGAGATTTATTTTTAAAGTTTTACGTTTTTGTAAACGTTTGACCTTTGTGATAATGCAGCAATTTTCAGACTTAGCTACAATAGAAGGTTATCGTATTAATAGTTAACACTTAAGGCCGATTAGACAGAAACCACATATTAAGAAGATCTCTTATCTATCTTCTATTATTAAATGAGCTAAAATTGTACGTATGTAAAATATAAATATATGAGGCATTCCATACCGAATCCCTCTCCGAATTTTTTCAAAATTTTATTTGTTTTTGATACTGATAAGAAACGAATTCGTGAATTTTTTTCAAATATTTTTGAACATCCATTTTAAAGATATGCATTTTTTCAAAGCTCATAACTTTGCGAAAAATGCAACAATCGGGTTGTTTATGCTCTTTAAGGAAAAAATTACGACTTTATTTTATTGTTAGTTTATTTCAAAAAAACTTCCAATTTCCAATGTATTCCCCCTTGGATTTTTTTTGAAAAAATTTTTCAAAATAATCTTGATAAATATAAGAATTTTTGAGACCTGAAACCTAAACCTGACCATAAAACGGATCATGATTTTAGAATCTCCAGACACCATGTTAACAAAAAGTTGTAGGCATGTTTTTTTTGAATTTTTTTAAAATTTTTTTTGACTATTTCAACTTTTTCCAACATTTTTCGTTTCGACTTTCAACTTTATTGAAATTACCAAGATCTTTCAACTTTTCAACACGATCTTTTCAAACAGCTTCAACTATTTCCAAGTTTTTCAATATTTTCGTTAATTTATGGACGAACTGTTGCAAACTCTTAAAATTCTTTTCAACCTCTTTTAATTTTTTTCGACTTTCCTACCTTGTTCAATTTTTTTCCACATTTTCTCAGCCTTTTTCAACTGTTTCAATATTTTTCCACCTGCTTCAACTTCAGTAAACATTTTCCATTTCTTTCGACTTTCTCAATATATTTTAACTTGATTCGTTTTTTCAACCTCATTCAACTTTTTTCGCGTTTTGCATAATTTTTCAACTGTTTTTAACCTCTTTCAATTTTTTCAACATATTTATTTTGATTTTTTCAACGTCATTCATCTTTTTTCGATATTTTAATTTTTTCTATATTTCAATCTCTTTCAACTTTTTTCAACACTTTCAATATTTTATCGACTTTATCAGTCTTTCTCAACTGTTTCACTCTCATTCAACATTATCCAACATGTTCGATATTTTTCTGAATTTTTTAAAATTTCAATTTATTTCGACTTTTTCAACGTCATTCAACTTTTTTCCGCTCTTGTAACTTCTTTCAACTGTTTCAAGATTTTTCAACCTCTTTCAACTTTTTTAATATTTATTATTTCAACTTCTTTCAATTTATTTTGACTTTTTCAACATCATTACCATTCAACTTTTTTCGAGTTTTTCAATTGTTTCAAAATTTTTCAACTGTTTCAACATTTTTCAATCACTTTCAACATATCGTAAAATTTCCTATATTTTTTCGAATTTTTCAATCTCATTCAATTTAATTCGTTTTTTTCAACCTCAGCCAACTTATTTCGAGCTTTTCAATCTTTTTCAACCTCTTGCAACTTTTTTTTAACATTTGTTATGTTTTATAGAAACTTTCAGTCCCTTTCAATTTTTTCTTCCTTTCATGTTTTTTCGACTCTTTCAGCTGTTTTCACCTGTTTCAAAATTTTTTCAACCTCTTTCAACTTTTCCAATATTTTTCGGTTTTTGCAATTTTTTTGACATTTTCCATACTTTCAAATAATAAAATATAAAAACTTTTGCTGATGTTTTAGACAGGGCCGGCAAAACATAGTGTGTCGAGCGATAACTGGGTATTCTAGAAGGGGGAGAGAAATACTGATGGATCCTTTTAAAAATTTCGGGTGGAGAATTCGACACTCGCAAAACTTTCTGTTCGAGTAATCTACACCGAGGACAGGTCTTTCGCCGGGCCTGGTTTTAGACACATTTACTGCTACTGTAAAATGTATACAATTCTATAGCATTGAAATGTTTTTCATGCTGGCATAGCAATTTTTTTTTTTGTGCTGTGTAAATATTTTAAATATGCCAGTTAAATTAACAATGTTTATGAATTATTTTCTATGTAAGAAATCTACAGATATACTTAATTTTTTCCTCGTATAGTTGATGATGATGATGAGCAGTTGAAGGATCCATAAGAGCTACATGTTTTTACTTGAATATCTTCACATTTGATAGTGCGCACAAAAACCAATATTATCAAATGTGATGATACGATTATATCCATATAAATTATTATAAGTCAACCTATTTAATTGTGAAGGGTCACGTTGACAAGACAGTGACAGAACACAAATCAATGCAATCAATTCAATTGAAGAAATAAAAATCCATGTGCACCCAACTATGGTTGAGTGAAAAATAAAAATTCGTTTACACTACATTCCCACATCTAAACTGCTGCCATACTTGATGGCCAACAGAATTTCAGTAATTTAAAAAGAAAACAACAACAATAAATGAAGTAAATAAATTTAATTTTATTTTGTTTTTTTTTTCTTTTTTGCCCCTCTTGTGGGTGACAGTTTGATTTAGAACAAAAGGATATTCAGTAAATTTTTCATGTGCTTTCTGCATTGGTATGTGACTGCATTTATAGTCCTTGACAGAAAAGTTGATCACAGCAATAAAAGCTTGTAGTCGTTTAATCCAGTGTTCTAGAGATAAAAATTGATTTTTCAACAAATTTACGGAGTATGTCAATAACTCAGTTATAGCTTAACTCTAATAGACTGTTTCAAATTATATGAAAACTTCATCAATGCTATATATACCGTTAGTTCTGTCTTAACTCCGACACCATTTCTAGCAACTCAATCTATTCCTTTGCGGTTGACAAAAAAATTTATAATTCAAATATGTTCAATGGGAGGAGGGCACTATGGACTTAAATTTTGAATCCGCCATATACACCGATGGGTCAAAAATGGACTGTGGTGTAGATGCGGGGGTCCACTCAGAAAACCCAGAAATTTATCAATCTTTTCGCTTACTCAACTCAGCTAGTGACTGCTTTCAGGACTTTTAGACTTTCGCAAAACCATATCGTTCAGCATCTGACCAAATATAAAACATCAGTGACAGGCAGCAAGTCTCATAAAGAACAATACTCAACTCTTTCTAGCTGGACTATACAATTGTACATTTATATGTGGTTGATTGTTGCAGATTTTTTTTTTTTTTTTTGAAAATGAGTTTGTTTGTCCTCTAGCGCCAAAACAAATTTCCGATTTCACTTGTGCTTTCGACACGTATAAATTACATCATTTTTGTTTCGTTTCAATAAAATTTGCAGAAAATTTCACGCTTGATTGAATTTTTATCAAATTATAGTGTAGGGAAAAAAATCTCGAATTGTTTTATTAAAATCCAGTAGATTACAAAAAGTGTTGTTGTTGAACAAGTTAGTACATAGGTATATATATATATGTGGACATACTGATTTAGACATTTGCCATTTAAGGACACCTTTCAATGTCAATTACACAAGGCCACAAATAACAAAAACAAAATTTACAAATATATCCAGTGCGGTATTACTAAGCATACCAACTGTACTTATTTAGTGAGTACATTACTTATTTTCAGCTTACCGTACTTATTTTGTAAAGCGTACTTATTTTGTAATTATTTTTCAAAGCGTACTTAATTTGTACTGATTTCGGCCGAGATCCAAAATCAGTTTTTCAAAATAATAATAAATATAAATATCATTTGCGCTGGTCCGATGGTTGCGAAATAGTTGTATTGCATATCCTTTATTTAGTATTTTCTCACGAATGTTTAAAAAATTACTATGTGACATCACTAAATTTGAGTTTGACTTGCAGTTTTTAGAAATATCCAATCTACTTCTTAAATATCTTGATCACATATGCTTCGTATTTCTATTCATAAAATGGTAATGGCGCCGCAACGCCGTAAGTGTATTTTTAATTCGGATCTTCAGAAAACAATATCCGCAAATGAAAAAAGGAAGGACAGAAAGTACGGTGTAATTTGTGAGACACGGAACTCAACATCGCAAACGCCGAAAAGAGTGAAATCGAAAATGCAAATGCAAATAAATCGGCAACGTACAACTGCCAAAATATTTTAAAACACTACGTTGACAGCTGGTCGTTGCCTTTTTCTTCGTTCCATTTGATCTTACTGTTTACTGCAGCCACCATATAATTACATCACTTGTACTTATTTGTACATATTTTCAACTATTTTGATTTCAGGCAAATGTACTTTTTTTTCAAACTCAAAGTTGGTATGCTTAGGTATTACTTATTAGAAATTTGAGGGAAATAACAAAATAATTGTTTTACAAAACATATTTTAAACATCTTGTTATTTTGTGATTTTATTTCAATTTCATTTTCTGTTACCTATATTTTGCAGCTACTGGTAAAGTTAGCGATAAAATGTAAAGCATTTAGTATATCTCGAAAACTTTACATGTGTTTTATAACGGGAGATTTTTTAAGCGTTTAATTTTTGAAAATTGAAAAAAAGAACAGAAAATTTGCAATAGTGAATGAAATATTTATTTGCGATACATCAATTCCTTCCATTTTTTTTAAAGATTTTTCATGTAAATGTTGCCCGTGGCTGCGCCTGAGGTGGTTCATCCATAAACTCCAATTTTGGCATACTTTCTCCAGCATTTCGGCCGGTATCTCACCAATGGCAGCTGTAATGTTGTCTTGCAGGGCTGCAATTGTGGCTGGCTTGTCCCTGTACATGCGAGACTTTAGCCCCTCAAAAAATAGTCTAGTGGGGTCAAATCGAATGATCTTGGCGGCCAATGGACTGCTCCAAAACGTGAGATTAATTGCTTACCAAACTCGCTTTTCAATAGGTTCATGGTATCGCGTGCCGTGTGGCACCGTCTTGTTGAAACCACATGTCAACTAAGTCCAATTCCTCCATTTTCTGTCTGTAATCATCGCACGGCACCTGTTCGTTGGGTCGATTATAACGATCAAAAAATGGACGTAATTTGCGAAACACATTTCTCACATAGCACGAATTTTGTTAAGGAATACGCCTTTGCCGTTCAAGTGAAATTTAAAAAATGTATCAGCAGTCAGACCCGGATTTACCTTAGATGCATTGGGAACTTTGAAAATTTTTTTCGCCCCCTAAAAGGATACGAAGAGTACAATTTCCGATCACTTTATTCAATAAATCAGACTTACTTAACTCGCGAATTTGGCGTTTCATATTCAATTTTAATGCATCAATTGGCTATGAAACGCGTAATGCCGTCTGGTTTTAACCACTTGATTGTTATATATCTTAGAATTCAGATCATAACAAGTTCATTATCATCGATATGTACCGCTCTCAATATACAGTAATGGCAACTCCATCCTCATTTTAAAACAGATGATCAAATCAAATAAAATTTTCAATCCTGCTCAATCGCATTTCTCAACAGTCTGAACGATTCCCGCTTGTGTAGCGACTCCGAACAGACTTAAGCTGCTGTTCTAACTTTCATCTTGAAGACATCAATAAAGATAGAAACATACTACCGAACACACTGTTGGCTCTGCAATCTTCATGAATTGGAAAATGTAATGAAATATACTTCTCATGAAATGATCTTAAGATAAAAAGTGGAATAGCATTTCCAGTCTAACTAACGTTGTGCTAATTTAAAGACACAGCTTTTTTATATTTTAGCTCTAGGATATCCTTTACTGCTTTAATTTAATCATTGCTTTAAATGAAACATTTGCCCAGCATCCAACTACTTTTAGAGATTCAATGAAAAAAAAATTTTTTTAGCTCAACAATGAATCTTCTTCGAAAATCCATAAAAAAATATTTAATATCCTTCAAGTGTGCCCATCATAAAAGGCTTGAACTTGTATTGCATACAGATATCATTTCATGTCTGATTAAATAAATAATTCGAGCTGTCTTGATCGGAACTACAGCGACAATACCAACAACAAGAACATTTCAATTTCCTGCTAAGTAAACAAAATTAAAAGCATAAAAAAATCTATACAGCATTACGGTTAAGAAATATATATATACTTACACACATATGTAACATTCGGAGAGAAAATAATGAAACGGGGTAGGTAGAGGAATAAAGTACAAACATATGAACTACCAAAGAATTGCGTTACGTAAATCGTTGCAGTCACAATAATATGGGAAATAAAAATTCAAACACATTTCCCTTATCCTTTCCTGTCATAAGGATATTATTATAATCCCAATCCGACATATTCATCTTAATTTTATTTCCGTCTTAGGCAATAACAGCAACACCAACACTAACGACAGCAGACCTGATGAAGGCAACCGGAATTTTGTGGTGAGGTTTTGCCGGTTGGTACAGAGAACATGTTGTTGTTAAAAGGCAATCGAAAGAAGGAGGATGTTTGTATAAACATTGACAGCATTTTGATGCTACTTATCTATCGGAACGAAAAAGAGAAAGTTGCGCAGAAATTCGAATGTCTTGCTAAGATGCTAAGCTGCTGCGTTGGTGTATTCATATGTTCAGTGCATTAAGGGTGTCCCTTGAAAAGCTATACGTACTTATATGAGAAACTATTGGTTCTATTGACAGAATATTTTTACTATAACTGAGGAGTTTCCTTACATTAATTTATGACAATACTTGCAGGTTTATTTCCTGAACAAAATAAGGCTTCCATCTTTCCATTTCGATCTTGGACAACTTTCTTTCAATTTCGTTGCCCGTGTGATCAGACATCAGTAATCCTTACTCTGAAATGTAGATTTGGTACGGCTGTTTTTCTTTTAGCTGGAGATTTTCTTGCATTCACTCAATGTATTTGATGGTCTTTCATCTTTTGAACTGCATCTATAAGCTGTCCTTGTAGGCAGGACAAGAACTTTCTCCAAAACTGCAAATCAAATGTCTCAAATGGAATTATCTCTAGAATCGATAGTTAAATTACGAAGGTTGTTTAAGACTGCACTATGATTTTGTTTGAATTGTCGATTTTGTTCCTAAGTACAAATAGCTATCATGTCATCTATTTTGACAAAAGATCTTCAGAGAGATCGCTGGAAGGCAGCAATACTGTCAATACACCCTAGCTGGGGGACAGATTTAAGGCAGTAGCACACAAATAAATGAATATCTAACCTAATAGAGCAAACTTTGTGTACATACACAGAAAAAACAAGAATGGTAAAATCAAAGAATTGCAATTCTATGATTAAAATTTGTGGAATTCAACAATTCATTGAATCAAAGAAAAAATTTGCAAAATCAAACCCTTTGTTCTGTGGATTTGCAAATTCAAATTATCTGATTTTACAACAAAATATTTTACCGTAATCAGCAAAATGCTTCACTGATATTGCAAATAAAAAACTTCCATTGCCTGATCAGGGAAGCTTCGGTTCAAATCCCGGCGACGACATATTTTTTTTTTTTATTTTTTTATTTTTTTAACTTAAAGGTATTTAAAAAACAAAAAGAAGTAGAGAACTGTATTTGTATAAATTGAAAATATCTTGAAAACTGCCTTTTATGTTAATAATAAAAAACGAGTCCATTATTTTTTTAATATAAAAGGCAGTTATCAAGATATTTTCAATATATTTATAGTTCTCTTCTTGTTTTTTTTTTTGTTTTTCAAATACTTTTAAATTAAAAAATAAAAAAATTAAAAATATAAAAAAATGTCGTCGCCGGGGTTTGAACCAGGAGCTTCCCTGATTAGACAATGGTTGTTACATGTGCAGTTTAACAATATGATTTTAGTATATCTTAAAAATGATGTCGGTGGCTGAGTTGGGTAAGATGAGCATCTTTGAACAGTGGCATGGCGCAGAACACAGGTTCAATTCTATGATCGGGTGGTGACAGGTAAAAAAAAATTTAGTTTCTCCTTTGAAGTTTTAAAAACGTATTACAATTAGAATAAGAATGACTGACAATATGTACCAACAAATAAGAAAATAGAGGAAATAGAGGACAAAAAAAGAAATAGAGGAAAGTAAAAAATCAAAAAAGAAAAATATTTTGGGAATTTATTCTAAGTTTCAGCAAAACCTTAGGAAAATTAACAAATTTTTTTTTGAAATCATCTAATTTATTTTAAGTTTCAACAAATCATCTTTTGATATATCAGAGAAATTATTTCTCTGACTGAAAACCATACACAACATTCGTTGAAATCGGACCCGAAATTGTTTGATATCAGCGAATCTTTTTTTTCTGTGTACCTTAAATCATCATTATCATATTATAATATCAATTATCAACCTGAAATATTTAGAAAGTAACGGACACTCTAAAGTACAAATAGTATACAATAGGAGCATGTTTAAAAGCATTTTTAGTTCAATGAATATGCTGCAATACCAACCAACCAAGATGATGTAAAGCGTGTCGAAGAGATCGTGGCTTAGTCGTTCGCATGTACGGATTATGTTTTTGTATTGGAAAAAGGTTGCCAAATAGTCGTTAGTGAACTAACTGATATCTTTAGTAGTTTTTAACCGCTAAACAAAATTAGCACTACAGTCAACACACTTCGGGGTATTGTCCGGAAATTATTACTTAGTTTCAACTTATAAATATGTTAGTTAAGGTTAGAGCATCAATCATTCTAAGCCGACTCCATTACACCGAACAGAGTGCTTCATTGTAATTCCGGAATACCAGAAGTTCCTTATTTTCAACTTGGCAATCCCGATTTTTATTTACGTTCGCATTCTCTATTGGGACTAAGTACAATGGTTTTTGGACTGAGTGCTATGAAAGAGTCTCTTTACAGCTCAACCACTACTTTAAACATAAAGTCTTGTGAGAAAAATAGAAGGTGAAATGTGCTTAGTATTCCATTATGAGCAGACTTGTCTTTAATATTCTATCCCAACGCATTTGACTATTATGTTAACTTTCCTTACCAAGTCTATTTACAACAGAAAGATTGCTTGAGAGATTTTATAGCTTGTCTAGCCAAGTAAATGGTGATGTCTCTGTTGGACAAACCAAATCTACTCAGCCAATATGTAATCAGTCATTTGAGCTCGTATATTGAAATATTAAACAAATTGTTCCTCCAATTATCTTTGTTAATAAGGCCGAGCGACTATGTTTGTTTTTCTAAGTTTAAAAAACTTTTTTCTTCGCCGATTAGAAATCAACGCCTTGTCCAAAAATGTTCCGTATAACCATCACAATGCGGGTAATTGGTTTTTTAGACATATTAAATGATGAATGAGCAAACAAAACCTACAAAATAACGTGCTAGCACGATCTAAGCGTCCATTACCTAAATCATAAAAAAAGGATTTTTTTAATTCCAATCGGATATGATGTGGTAACTCACACAAAATTTTAACTAAATTTGTATTAGCTTTATAACTCGTTGGTTAAAAGGTGGGCGTGGCACCTTTTGTTTTTTTAACCATAAACCAGTGCTCTGGGGATAGTCTCTATAAATGCTATGATTTGTAGGAAACGAATACATGTTAATGGGAAGGGTAATAAGAAGAGTAGTGTCGGTGGATATTTTTTTTTTATTTAATAATGTCAGAGCGGTCAGAAATACCGTCGTGAAACAAAAGGGATGGGCCTGTTGAGACGCCCGAGGGCTACGAGAGAATAGCCGAACTGTGGGAACCAGCTCAAAAATTTCTCTAGTACACATCCCATTAAAATATCTTTAAAATAGGATCAAAAACCCTACGTTACGACAGTACACGAGAGAATCAATAGAAGATGCAATATTAACAGCCCCTATTAATTTTATAGCACGTCGCTGAACTCTGACTAGCAGCTCCAAAGTAGTTTTTGGAGCCACGGTCATAAGTGCGGATTGTAATCCAGTAAAGGTCTAATCACTAGACACCTTGCATAGAAGCAAAAAGCTTAGAGTAATCAATTCTTGTAAAATTCCCAACGAAATGTTATTAGAGGAACAATGAAATAGAGAAATAGAAGGATAAATTTATGAAAAGAATGAGTTAGGGTTTGATATTTAATTTCTTACACTTAGTAGTTAGGCCTAAGATACGCACTGGAAGTTGCTAGTGACTGCACATTTTTATATAGATAGAATTTCAGCTCTTTTTTTTCTCTATTTGGCAACCCTTTTTATAATTCCCAGAGTGCATGTTAGTATGTGTCAGCCATAAGAAGGTTAATAGTGTTCTAAGCGCTCACATTTTCACACACCATTTTCTTCATCTTTTACTTAAGAAGCTTCGCTCATCTTTTCCTATTTTTTTTTTCTTGTACATTTTAAATGCGTGGGTGCAACGATTGTCACTTTTCGTGTCTTTCGGTCTTGCAAATAAATACAATATTTATTTTTCAGAAATTTTATTCGTATTATTCGCTTCGATTGATAAAAATACTGCGATAAGCTCCGCTTCAATTTCCGTCAGTTGGTTGTACACATACATATGTACATACAAACATACATATGCACATATTCTCATGTTAATAAGAGAAATACATACATACATATATACTTGTATACACTTGCACCGTTAAGTGTATACATAGATATTTTTTCAAACGCACATATGCAAATAATTCGATTTTTCGCAAACAAAAAAAAATATTGAAACTTTCTGTGAGTTCATTTTTTTTTTCAATAATAGTACAATCATTTGGTAGTTTTATCTGGAAAGTTTTCCGGGAGTTTTGAAAATGGGTAATTTTATAGATTTTGATGTGCTCTTTCCGAATTTCACTTTTCGACCTCGTATTTTTGCCGCTCGCGCCGCCATATAAGAAAAGTGGCGCAAAAAATCAGTTTTTTGACAATATCTCCTTTCCGACTCATTTCACGATAAAAACATATACACTTGAAATGAAACTAGAGGAAATTACCTACAATTTATGTCTGATTAATTTTTTCGTAAAATCAATAGTTTTGGCGTACGAGCACCGCAAAGTGTACTTCCACACGCGTTTTGGCCAAAACACTCATTTCCATACCACCTTGAGGTAGAGGAAGCGGTGCGTTGGTATCCCCAGTAGGCCTAATCCACATGCAATTTACTATTCGAAAGTTGAGTTGATGAACCAGGTGTTACGAGTTCATTGTCTTTAGAACTGATTGAAACGTCACAGGCAGAAATCATACATGGGGGGGGGGGGGGTTTAACTCGGATATTCTTCAGACTAATAGGCTAATAGGCTAACTATGAATATGCGCCCCCTAACGAAAAGAAAAATCTTGACGAGAAAAAAAAAAGGTCCTCACGTTAAAAAAAAAAAATCTTTTAAAAGTTCGTAAAAAAGTATTTTTGACTACATAGAATACAAAAATTTGTGTATTATTATACATACATATATTATATATATATGCTTATGCGTTTATAGTATATATGTATATACATATCGGTCATTCTTTTAATAATTGAACACTTAATTTTTTTATTACCTTTTTGAGCATTTTTTGAAACGAAATATCTCAAAAACTATAGGAGATAGGATAAAAATCATTAGATATTTTTTGTTAAGGAATACTGTAACTTTATAAAAAAAAGTAAAAATGATTTAAATAAACTTGTTGAAACATTAATTTTTTTATTTAACAAAATATTTCTCGAAACAACTTTAATATAAAATCTTTTTTATGTTATTTTTATATGTTATTCCTCAATCAAATCTAAGAATGAATGTACTTTCATATCGAAATACCCGACATAGCTTCGGAAAATATCATATTTACAATTGGAACACATATTTTTCAAAGTTATGGCGGGAATTTCGATATGAAAGTACATGCATTCTAAGGTTTGATTGAGGAATAACATATAACAAAACAAAAAAAAAAAAAAAACAGAAAATGTTATATCAAAGATATTTTAGACACATTTTTGTGAATTAAAAAATTAATGGCAAAAAAGGTTTCAGAAAGGATTATTTGGGAAAAATTTTGAAGCAAGATAACCTTACCAACACTTTGAATTTTTTATTCTTCTCCCAAAATAAGTTTTTTTTTAATGAAAAAACAGGATATTCAAACGACAACTTTCGCTTGGATCTTGTTTGTGAAATATCGGAAGTTGTGGATAAATTTTCTAAAAATTACTACGAGTATAAGCTTCAAACCTTTTAATGATCTCAACAAAATGGGTATCATTTGAAAAGTATATACAGAAGTAAATTTTTAAGTGTATCATTTACTATACCTTTTATACCACTTTCTATACATACATATGTATGTATGTGAGTTTTTTTTATTTTCATAAAATTTTTAATTTTTGGGAAGAGGCAAGTCTTTTTGCTTTTTCATTTAAGTAAGAACACATTGTCAATAAAAGTCTATGTAAAAAAATTTTCAATGGGGGAATGGGGTTGGAACCCCCAAAACCCCCCTTGCGCACGGGCCTGTGCATTACTTACATTTTTAAAAAATATGCATCACAAAATAAAAGTTTCGAGATTATAGTGGATTCTAGGAGTCAGAAAAAATACAAATAATTTAAGTTGCAACCAGACCACCACCGTTTTCGAGGATGTTGAACTCGATGGCGATGTTAAAAATTCTTTTTGAGTTGACCCCATCCCCAAACCGTCAAAAACCATTCTCTACAGGGTGAACATTTCTTTTTGGTTTACAATTCATATTGAAACGCAAAAAAAACTGTCTTTGGTTTTTCTGCCGTTTCGTTTTTCCATATGAAATGTAATTGGAAACAAACTGATTGCGCCGTTCACAGGCATGATCTAGAAAGCAGAAATTTTTTGAGTATTCCTTTCGTTTCCAATGCTAAAACATAGGCTAAAATGCCCACAAATTTAAAAAAAAAACTCACCTTTGGGTGTATTTTGTCCGCATTTTCAGCTAGATGAAAAATGTGGATGTAGTTTGACAACAGTGGGTGGCATCTCCCATACATAAAATATCTAAAACCCTATATCTTCGCACCTAAAGCAGACTTTTTCTACGTTTTAGCAAGTCGCTTTATTCGTCAAATTTCAACGAAATCGGACATAAACTCTGTCCGCGCCGTTTACAGGTTTGTGATAGGAAGCTCAAATATTGATACAACTATTTTTATTCCTCAAGCTAAAATATAGGCAAAAAAAAAAAAAAAAAAATCCATCTCCAAAACTTTGAAAATAAACATCCCAATGTAGATGTATCAAAATTTTCAATTTGCGGCAGGTACAATTCCTCCCTATGTTTTGAATTTCATAATATATCCATATACTTTCTTAACCTTTGTGTCTACAGCCAAAAAATTATACGTAAACATACACCCAACACACCCGGGTATCCCATACGTTTTGTATGTGCGTTTTCAATTTTTTATGTTGATAACGGTTTTTTCTATTTATAGCGATTATATATTATGAAAATTGACAAGTGTATCTATACATTATACATTTTTTTTACATATTTTGTTCCTTTCTTTTTTTTTTCTTATATTGCAATCGGTTTTTTTTTTAAGTATAAAGATTTTTCGATGGTGTGGTTTCGTAAAAAATTCATTTGTTGCACTTAGGGGTATGATAAAACCGCTTGAAAGTCAAATAACTGAAGTAGCCATAAAACTCTCTTAGTACTGTTATTCTTCAACCTTGATAACCGATCTATCACATAGCATCTCGAGAAATCCCCTTCACTCTTCCTACTTGTTATTACTTACTATAACACAGGTACAAAAGAAAGAAATATAAGCCATTCAGAGTTAATTCACAATGTCCTATTCATATGTACCAGGTAAAATCCTAAGCAAATATTGATTGAAAAATAAATATAAAACTACCTGGTGTTACACAAACTCCAACAGTGGAACTGAATGAAGTTATTTTTCTGACTCTATGATTGATATTTTAAAAAATTGGGAAATTTTTCAATAAAGGTTTGTGTAATAAAAACAAAACCCACTAATATCGATTGTTGTAATAAAATTAACCACAAACAGGTCAACGCCTTTCGGAGGAATTAAAATTGTTGAAGATATTTACAGGTAGTCCACATAAACAGAGGTTTACCTCTTTCTGTTAGTAAGTCATAAAGTTTCGTGAGGAAAAAAGACGCAGTTGCACCTAGATGAGAGCATTTTCGAAGAACAGTAAAAAAATCTCCGGAAAATATTTAAAAATAAATTTTAAAATGGTCAAATCCAAGAACTAATAAATTCAAAAATTCTGAGTGATTTCGTGCATAAAAATGGTATATAAATATACATACATGTTTTGCTAATAGTGTCGTCAGTTACTGTCAAGTTTTTTTCTGTACAGCATTTGAATAAAAAATGTCGCTATTATTTTTCATGCATTTGATAAAAATATAATAATCATACAACAAATTATATCATGGCTGATGGCGAATGGCTAACTCCCCGGCAATTGTAAGGACTTATCTTTGAAGACAGAGAACTGTACATAAGCCAAAGATTGGAGGAGCTTTTGGAAGCAGCCAGTGAAGATGAGCAAGATACGAATGAACGTCTATTGGCAGGTGAAGAGGGCGATGGCAATAATATGGTACAATTTGGTTAGATCAAACAATGTGAAATTTTTCATCACGTAGTCGATTCGAAAGTATGTTGGGCCGCCCAGTTACACCAACCATTGAAAGCCTTCCAGTAAGCGCCCAAGAGCAGCGTGACAATTCTGGCAGAATCAAGCAAAAGAGAAATTGCCTCTTATGTTCCAAAAGAAGAACAACAAAAAAATCTGCAAAGAATGTCACAAGCCAGTTTGTGTTGAGCATTCAAAAGATATCACTCATTGTAATAGATTGTGAGGAAATTAAATTTATCCCCATACGTAAATGAATACCTATTACGATACGATTTGGCACGCATAATAATATCCATGCGCCCACTTCTGACTCACCAAAATATTGTCTTCTACATGTATGTATGTTCATATATTTCACCGCTTAGCAGTAGAACGTTTTTTTTTTATGCAATTGCTGCAAAACAAAAGTACATTTTTTTTTGTATGCACTTTACGCATGCATATTCCGTCCTACTGCAGGTTAGATTATCCTGATGCAATCAAGATAATTAGGCAAACAGCTAAAAACAATTTGTTAAAATCGCACGAAAACAATGCCAGAATTTACGAAGTCGACCTATTCAATATAGCATTGATGAAAATGTTTTCGCCAGAAACTTTGTTCAAAACAACGCAATTAAGAAATTTAATGCAAAATTAGCACCTACGTTCTTTAAAGCAGTTGTTAAACGGAAATTAGGCATGTCATATTATGAACTCGCTTCTGAAAGTGGCAAAATATTAGGCGTGTATCATGCAAAAGATATGCAGAAAATAAACAATACTTTAAAAACTTAAAATTTCCTTTTTTTCCAGCTAATGACTTCTTAAAATTTGCCTTACATTATTTTTGCAATTTGAATAAGCATTATCTGTTTTGTAATGGTCAATTTTATATTGCCATCAAAAATTTAAAAAAAATTCAAAATGTTTATAAACATTTATTTTGACAACGCACCCTGTATCAACATATGGCAAACAAACATCTATACATGCGTATACGCATCTCGATGTGCGACAATTACTCAAAACCTGTTTGCGTTATTGTTGTTGTTGTAATTGCAATTGCAAATCGATCTGCATATTCAGCATGTACGGTTGTTGTTGTCGTTGGTACTAAAAACTCCCACGCTATTCAGTTGCTAAGCCCTTTGGTGGATCGCACCACATTTTTCCTTCTTTCTGCATAGAACCATCGAGTAAGCAAGTACTGATCGTGGTGCAGGCAAAAAGTTTTTTTTAAAGTTATTTTTTTTTATCAAAAAAACCAAAAATAAAAATTTAAAGTTAACTCTTAGATAAAAGAGTATTCTAATTTATTACATTTAGTGGTAATAAATAAATACACTGAAGCAAATAAATAGCTTCCTATAAACTATAAAAATAGTGATTTTTTTTTGTTGTGCAAAGAAGTTTGCGTGCCGTAATTGGAGTTCCAGGTAACCTCTAAATTCTAAAACCTTGGGCTTCTGCGGCCAAAAAGCATCGGAATTTTCATTCCCATTGCCGTTCATTTTGGTGAGTTTTTGCTTGCAGTGTGTTTTTTTTAACCTAAAAATAAAATTTAATATGGTTATTGTAGGGCTTTCCCTCGGGTGCTCCAACCCGTTATGGTATTCGAGGCGAACTTCAACCTCTATTTGACAAGGGAATTGAACAGGCATAATCAGCATACATCATCAAACAACAAACAACGAACTTTTTATCAAAACTTAATTTCCCTAAAAATTTAATTCCTTTTTCTTTCTAAAATTGATTTAAAAATTAAAATTACTTTAAAATCATAAAATTTAGTCATTATCCTATACTATAAATTTAAAATATTGCTAGCTTGAGTTTCTTGAATTGTTGAAAAAGATTTTTTTTTGTGGAAGAGCTTTTGTTTATACCATAGCGGCAAAGTTTCCAAAAGTTCTTAAATTTTAAATAATTTTGCTAAATTTCAATTTACCCTAAAACGTATGTTAATTATAGATTGTAGTATTAAGAATAATTCTAATTAGCTTTCTATCCATAAATTATTTGAGAAAAAACAGTATTCGCATCATGTTCTCGCTGGGCCCACCGATTGCAACGATGGATACTTTACTAAGTGAGTTGAAATGAAATTTTTAGTCATAATAATGTTATTTTTATTTTAAAAAAAAAAATCCAAATCGTTGAAATGGATAAATATTATCATTATGTTACATTATCTTAAAATTTCTTATATTATAATTCTATAATTTATACACATAAAATGGATACAACTACATACTACTAAACTATTTTGTTACCTTTAATCTTATAAATTTAATGAATACTTAAAAAAAAAATTACTTTATATCTTAAAAGTTTAAAGTTTTACCTATTTTTGGAAACACCCTAAAATGACGGGTTAGAGAATTTTTTTTATCTAAATTCTAAAAGTTTGAAGATACTTATTTTTTTATAACATAAAATGCATGCTTATTGCATATTGTTGTTGCAATCAGCATAGCACTTTCTCTCTCATTACTTTTTTTTTAAATTTTCTCTTTTCATAATTTTGCGTTAGCATAGTATTCTTTATTAAGTATAAATAAGTGTTATACACCGAGTATAAAAGTGTTATACATACTTAAATAAAAATGTGAAGTTTTTCTGCTCTGAGAATAATAATTATGTTATATTAATTCATTCGGTTTTGTCCGTCGTAAATTCAGCATGTGCAATGTTAGTCGCTTAAGGTAAATTTTGCGTTAAGTTGCTTTAGGGGCAATTTCATAAATCATTTCGAAAAAAATGAATCTATAAAATATATCTTTTATTACCATGAGGCAGTGTAGGTTAATCTAAGACACCTTGAAGTTTATCGTGGGTTATCAAATCTACTTTTTTGTTTGTCTTTTGGTAACAGGATGGGTGGGTATAGACGAAGAAGGCAACACCAACTAGTTCCTTCTTCACATTTCATGTGCCCTGATCATAACGATTTTGCTTGGGATAGTGTGCAGAAATCACCATAATATAGTTTCAGTTATTAATTTAAATACCTATTAGCACCTTGTTTTTGGATTTTTCCTTCATTTTACCTATCTGCACCATACTTTGGTTATGTGACACTTTTCATGGCTAGGAGCAACCCCACCCCCATTTTCCCTGAGCTAAGACCGAAGCATAGCTAGGTGTGCAGAGCCCGCTTCGATGTCATGAAATCTTGGCTAATTTCCACCAAGGCTAAGAATAATTAAAATGTTGTCCAATCAATCGTTACATAATTAAATGGCGCCCAACGTGGGGCACCAAAAGTTCATTGTAAATTTTACCAGAATTTTTTTTACGTGGATCAGAAAAGATCATTACTGATTGTATATTTGCCCCTACCCTTGCTTCAAATTCATTTCCTACTCCTATTCCTAATCCAAACTCTAATTCAATACACATATCTATAAGCACATTAAAGAAAACAAAATTTTTTTTTAGTTTTTCCTTCTGGACTTGCAGATGTCTGGCTTGCTCGGACTCTGACCGAAAGAATTCTAATGCCGTTAACAATAGTTTTGCCTTTTATCAAATTTGTTCGTTAATTTTTTTGTTGCCATTGGATTTAGATGACTGGTCTGTAGCTGATCATGTTCCAGTGGTAATAAAATAACAAACTTTTCAAATCTTTTAAGAATTGATTCATAGTTTTTTTTTTGCTGAGATCTTTAGTTCTAAATAATTTTGGAATCTAACTCATAGAAAAGCTTGAGTAATCTTAAACTTTTGCAACTTTTTTGTGATTAAATTTATTTTTCTGCACAAATTTTTAACAGATCGTGATCTTGCGCATATGAAATTTTGTCTTAGATTGTCTACATAGAAGTCCTCAAATGGTAGTAAACTAACTTATTCTCTTTTTATATTACTACATTATATCTGTAATTTTGGTTTTGATTGGGATTTGAATATTTTGTGATGATTTCACAATAAATATTCCCTTTTAAGTTCTTAATCGAAACTTGATTCGCGTATTCGTATTCGCATACCGTAAAGTTTTTTTGTGGATTAACTTGTATTGATTACACGATAATCTTAAAATAATTCTATTTTCAAATTTTATTCGCATGTTCAATATATTTAATTTTCCTTATTAATTTTGTCTGACTATTGAACAAAGTGCATCGTTTACAATGCCTGTTGTTCGCAGCACTGAAGATATTCCAAGTCAAACAGATGGAGCATCGGCTAATGAAACACTTTGTGTTGTCTGTAGCGAAACCCTCCATGGTGATGGCAATAAAGTAGAAACATCGTGTAAGCATAAATTTCACAGCATTTGCATTCGCACATGGTTGGAAAGTAATTCTACTTGTCCCGTATGTAGGCAAATTTGCAATGCTGACGAACTTGCAGTTGTCCGTGACTTGGTTCATGATGTCTCAGTGCAGCAAAGTACTTCAAACCGAGGAAGAGGTGGTGTAGTACATCGTGATCGACCTCAAACCAGAATGGTTACACGAAATCGTGGTAGTGAGGAGGCCTACTTTTCTCCAAATATATTTAACCAAAGTCCACGCAACAGGCGCAATACGGCACCTCGAAATGTGTTAAGTGATTCAAATCAAATAAGTGAGCAACGAGTTCATGAGCTTATTTCAAATTCCTTGCAAAATTTTAGAAGCGAAGTTTCTTCAACAATTTCAAGCGAGCTGCAAATTTTTTTTAGAAATTTAAATTTAAATGCAAACTCCAGACCAACACCATCAAATACTCCTCAGGAAGATCGTGTATCAGTGGAACACAACGTACCACCGGTACCCAACCATGTAAATTTTCAACCTAGAGTACAAGCTGCAGAACAATTTTCTCAGTCAAACGAAAGAATTTCAAAAGTCATTCACAATTGGCACGTTAAGTTTAACGGTTCGTCGGATGACGTTAGCGTTGACGAATTCATATATAGAATAAATTCATTAACTTCAGATCATTTGAACGGAAACTTTAACGTTCTTTGTCAACACGTTCATTCGCTCTTCGAAGGAAAAGCGAAACAGTGGTTTTGGAGATACCATAGACAGGAAGATCACTTAGATTGGTTTGAGTTATGTGATGCCTTAAGACGACAGTACAAGGACTATACGACTGACTTCGATGTGAAAGACGATATTAGGAAAAGAAAACAAAAGTTTTCAGAATCCTTTGATGATTTCTTAGACGCTGTTGTGGGGATGTGCGATCGCTTGAGAGTTCCGATGAGTGATGCTGAGCTTGTTGAAACAGTCATTCGAAATTTAAAATCAGACTTACGTCACGAACTGTTGCACTTCAATTTTCGCAACATTTCCGATTTAAGACGCGAAGTCCGTAAACATGAAAAGTTTTTCAAGGACATTCAGACTGCTTCATATTCACGGCCTTTTTCTTCACGAAAACACGTTTCAGAAGTTTTTCATGAGTCTGAAGAATGTGAAAATTTTCACGAAGAGGCGACGAACTCTTCCGTTTCAGACATAAAAATTAATGCACTAAAAATACCTTTGATTAAATGTTGGAATTGCGAAGAGGATGGTCACGGATATCAAGAATGTCTTAAGCCGCGACGCATCTTTTGCTATGGATGTGGCGCAGTGGACACATATAAACCTACTTGTTCAAAATGTTTCCCCAAGCCGGAAAACTCCATAGCGGATGTTCGTCTGCAGAAAGTCGGACGTCCATCAATGCGCCTTCGGAAATAAAACAAGTAACAATTCTCAACAATGTCAACAAAACAAATTCTTTAAAAAATATTTCTAATAAATTATCTTCTTCATATAAACCATTTCATGTACGTCTTTTAGAGTACCAGAAAGCTCGTGAAAAAATCTTTTCGCAGCCTTCAAAGTCAGTTTTGCGGTCAGCACTTCGTATGCGTAAATTTTGGCAACGTAAGAAGTCTCTCCGTAAATGTATTCTTTCAGGTATTGATTTTCAAAAATCTGATAACAGACCTTATGTGAAGCTTAAATTTTTCAATGAACACTATTTCGCACTACTTGATAGTGGAGCAAATAAGAGTTGCGTTGGTTGTAGCTTAGCGCAAACCATAATCAAAAATCATAACTATATTAAATTTGTAACTAATGTAAAAACAGCTGATGGACAAAAGCAGCAGGTCGTAGGTTCGATGGTGATTCCAGTGATCTATGACAATAAAACCTTAAATTTTGAATTTCTAATTGTTCCTTCCATAAAACAGGATGTCATTTGTGGCATTGATTTTTGGAATGCCTTTGGAATAAAAATTGCTTGTGATGATGTTATTAGCGAAGTCATTGAAGAGGAATCTTCAGATAAATTAAATCTTACTTTAGAGCAGCGTAAAAGACTGCAGGCGACAATTTCACTTTTTCCGTCTTTCGAATCTGAAGGAATTGGCCTGACGGCTATGATCGAACCCAATATCGACACCGGCAACGCTAAACCTATAAAGCAGCGGTATTATCCAATCTCTCCTGCTCGTGAGAAATTACTCTGCCAGGAAATCGATAGAATGCTCAACCTTGGTGTCATAGAAGAAGCTGAAAGCTCACCTTGGTCTTCGCCGGCAGTTCTAATTGTTAAACCTGATAAAGTCCGCTTCTGTTTAGACTCGCGTAAGCTTAATGAAGTCACTATTAAGGATGCATATCCAATCCCAAATATTGACGGACTTATATCTCGATTGCCTCCGGTGCATATTATTTCAAAAATTGATTTGAAAGATGCCTTTTGGCAAATCAATCTTGACTCTTCTTCACGACAAAAGACAGCATTCACCGTGCCGAATAGGCCTTTATATCAGTTCAAGCGAATGCCATTTGGACTTTGCAATGCGCCTCAGTCCATGTGTAGGCTTATGGACAAGGTGATACCATACAACTTAAAAACGCATGTATTCGTTTATTTAGACGATCTATTGGTTGTTTCGGCATCGTTCGAAGAACATCTTGTTCATTTGCTTGAGGTTGCGTCTCAATTGCGAAAAGCAGGTCTAACAATCAACGTGAAAAAGAGCAGTTTTGGTTTAAACGAAGTCAAATATCTTGGCTTTATTGTTGGACACGGCTGTCTTAAAGTTGACCCAGATAAGGTGAAGGCAATTACCGAATATCCAGTTCCAAAGAGTTTGCGACAAATGAGACAATTCCTGGGAATGATTGGTTGGTACCGTCGCTTTTTAAACGATTATTCATCTGCTACTTTCCATCTGACAGAACTCCTTTGTAAAAGTAAGAAATTTGAATGGAACTCCTCTGCACAAGGTGCTTTCGACTCCATTAAAGAAAGTCTCTCATCAGTTCCCTTTCTGGCGCACCCAGATTACAATAAGGAATTTATTGTCCAGTGTGATGCCAGCGGTCATGGAGTTGGTGGTCTCTTGGCGCAAGTCGACGACAATGGTGACGAGCGGCCAATCGCTTTTATGTCCCAAAAGTTAAATAAAGCGCAGAGAAACTACTCCGTAACTGAGTTGGAGTGCCTTGCAGTGGTGCTGGCGATAAAAAAATTTCGTCCTTATATCGAAGGACATAAATTTCGTGTCGTGACAGATCACGCTAGCTTAAGGTGGCTGATGAGGCAGAAGGACTTGAGTGGTAGGTTGGCACGATGGGCCTTAAAATTGCAGGGGTATAACTTTACTATTGAGCATCGGAAAGGAAGTCAGAATGTGGTGGCGGATGCATTGTCGCGAGCATTCGACGAAGAAAATGAAATAGCAGTAGTGGACATTGAGGTTTTGCCTGAAATCGATTTAAATTCACCAGCTTTCGATTCTGAAGAATATAAGCTGATGCGAGACAAACTTACAGTTGAAAAGTTACCTGATTTTGAAATAATTAGTAAATATATTTATCATCGCATTAGCTTCCCTTCTGATGAGTCGGATGGTTGGAAGCTTTTTGTTCCTGAAGAACTGCGTCCTAGTGTGATGTATGCTGCTCATGATACTCCAAGTGCTGCACACGGTGGCATCGCGAAAACTATTGAGCGAATTCGACGACACTTCCACTGGCCTGGTTTGGTTGTGGATGTGAAAAATTACGTTATGGCGTGCGATTTGTGCAAAACGTCCAAAACTCCGACACACACACTACGACCACCTATGGGTCAGATGTCAGAAAGCAGGCGACCTTTTCAAAAACTATATCTTGACCTAATTGGACCTTTTCCTAGGTCAAAAAAGGGCAATATTGGGATTTTTATTATTTTAGACCATTTTTCTAAATTTACGTTTTTGAAGCCTTTACGAAAATTTACTTCCAAAAATATTATGGATTACCTAAAAGACCAAATTTTCGATTGCTTTGGGGTACCAGAAAGTATTGTGACTGACAATGGTAGCCAATTCAAATCCAAAGAGTTTGAGGCATTCCTCAAAAGACATGGTGTGAATCATGTGTGTACTGCTGTTTATTCGCCCCAGTCAAACGCTTCGGAAAGAGTAAATAGATCAATCAACGAAGCTCTGCGATCGTATTTACGTAAAGATCAGCGTGACTGGGATGGCTACCTAAGCAGTATAAACTGTGCACTCAGAAAAAGTATCCACCAATCTGTTGGTCATTCACCCTATTATATTGTATTTGGACAGCATATGCTCACGCATGGTCAGGATTATAGACTGCTTAAAAATCTAAATCTCATGGCAGACTGTAGTACTAAACTTTCGCGTGATGACGAATTTCAGGTATTAAGAAACTCTATTTTGAAAAAAATAAAAAGTTCGTATGAGAAAAATGTGCGGACATATAATCTCCGGTCAAGGACGAGAAATTTTGAAGTAGGTGACGAGGTAGTCCATAGAAACTTTGCACAAAGTAGCATGATTAAAAACTTCAATGCAAAGCTCGCACCCACCGGCATTAAAGCAAAAATTAAGAAAAAATTGGGAAATTCCTATTATGTATTGGAAGATTTTCAAAATAAAGAAATTGGTACTTTTCATGCCAAAGATCTTTGGTAAAGAAAATGAAAATCAAAGTTTATTCCGTATGTAAACTCAAGTTAAAAAAATGTTTATATTTCCTTTTCCAGCCTCTATCCTTCAGCAGGCATCTGCTAGAATCTGTTTTGTGAGGAAATTAAATTTATCCCCATACGTAAATGAATACCTATTACGATACGATTTGGCACGCATAATAATATCCATGCGCCCACTTCTGACTCACCAAAATATTGTCTTCTACATGTATGTATGTTCATATATTTCACCGCTTAGCAGTAGAACGTTTTTTTTTTATGCAATTGCTGCAAAACAAAAGTACATTTTTTTTTGTATGCACTTTACGCATGCATATTCCGTCCTACTGCAGGTTAGATTATCCTGATGCAATCAAGATAATTAGGCAAACAGCTAAAAACAATTTGTTAAAATCGCACGAAAACAATGCCAGAATTTACGAAGTCGACCTATTCAATATAGCATTGATGAAAATGTTTTCGCCAGAAACTTTGTTCAAAACAACGCAATTAAGAAATTTAATGCAAAATTAGCACCTACGTTCTTTAAAGCAGTTGTTAAACGGAAATTAGGCATGTCATATTATGAACTCGCTTCTGAAAGTGGCAAAATATTAGGCGTGTATCATGCAAAAGATATGCAGAAAATAAACAATACTTTAAAAACTTAAAATTTCCTTTTTTTCCAGCTAATGACTTCTTAAAATTTGCCTTACATTATTTTTGCAATTTGAATAAGCATTATCTGTTTTGTAATGGTCAATTTTATATTGCCATCAAAAATTTAAAAAAAATTCAAAATGTTTATAAACATTTATTTTGACAACGCACCCTGTATCAACATATGGCAAACAAACATCTATACATGCGTATACGCATCTCGATGTGCGACAATTACTCAAAACCTGTTTGCGTTATTGTTGTTGTTGTAATTGCAATTGCAAATCGATCTGCATATTCAGCATGTACGGTTGTTGTTGTCGTTGGTACTAAAAACTCCCACGCTATTCAGTTGCTAAGCCCTTTGGTGGATCGCACCACATTTTTCCTTCTTTCTGCATAGAACCATCGAGTAAGCAAGTACTGATCGTGGTGCAGGCAAAAAGTTTTTTTTAAAGTTATTTTTTTTTATCAAAAAAACCAAAAATAAAAATTTAAAGTTAACTCTTAGATAAAAGAGTATTCTAATTTATTACATTTAGTGGTAATAAATAAATACACTGAAGCAAATAAATAGCTTCCTATAAACTATAAAAATAGTGATTTTTTTTTGTTGTGCAAAGAAGTTTGCGTGCCGTAATTGGAGTTCCAGGTAACCTCTAAATTCTAAAACCTTGGGCTTCTGCGGCCAAAAAGCATCGGAATTTTCATTCCCATTGCCGTTCATTTTGGTGAGTTTTTGCTTGCAGTGTGTTTTTTTTAACCTAAAAATAAAATTTAATATGGTTATTGTAGGGCTTTCCCTCGGGTGCTCCAACCCGTTATGGTATTCGAGGCGAACTTCAACCTCTATTTGACAAGGGAATTGAACAGGCATAATCAGCATACATCATCAAACAACAAACAACGAACTTTTTATCAAAACTTAATTTCCCTAAAAATTTAATTCCTTTTTCTTTCTAAAATTGATTTAAAAATTAAAATTACTTTAAAATCATAAAATTTAGTCATTATCCTATACTATAAATTTAAAATATTGCTAGCTTGAGTTTCTTGAATTGTTGAAAAAGATTTTTTTTTGTGGAAGAGCTTTTGTTTATACCATAGCGGCAAAGTTTCCAAAAGTTCTTAAATTTTAAATAATTTTGCTAAATTTCAATTTACCCTAAAACGTATGTTAATTATAGATTGTAGTATTAAGAATAATTCTAATTAGCTTTCTATCCATAAATTATTTGAGAAAAAACAGTATTCGCATCATGTTCTCGCTGGGCCCACCGATTGCAACGATGGATACTTTACTAAGTGAGTTGAAATGAAATTTTTAGTCATAATAATGTTATTTTTATTTTAAAAAAAAAAATCCAAATCGTTGAAATGGATAAATATTATCATTATGTTACATTATCTTAAAATTTCTTATATTATAATTCTATAATTTATACACATAAAATGGATACAACTACATACTACTAAACTATTTTGTTACCTTTAATCTTATAAATTTAATGAATACTTAAAAAAAAAATTACTTTATATCTTAAAAGTTTAAAGTTTTACCTATTTTTGGAAACACCCTAAAATGACGGGTTAGAGAATTTTTTTTATCTAAATTCTAAAAGTTTGAAGATACTTATTTTTTTATAACATAAAATGCATGCTTATTGCATATTGTTGTTGCAATCAGCATAGCACTTTCTCTCTCATTACTTTTTTTTTAAATTTTCTCTTTTCATAATTTTGCGTTAGCATAGTATTCTTTATTAAGTATAAATAAGTGTTATACACCGAGTATAAAAGTGTTATACATACTTAAATAAAAATGTGAAGTTTTTCTGCTCTGAGAATAATAATTATGTTATATTAATTCATTCGGTTTTGTCCGTCGTAAATTCAGCATGTGCAATGTTAGTCGCTTAAGGTAAATTTTGCGTTAAGTTGCTTTAGGGGCAATTTCATAAATCATTTCGAAAAAAATGAATCTATAAAATATATCTTTTATTACCATGAGGCAGTGTAGGTTAATCTAAGACACCTTGAAGTTTATCGTGGGTTATCAAATCTACTTTTTTGTTTGTCTTTTGGTAACAGGATGGGTGGGTATAGACGAAGAAGGCAACACCAACTAGTTCCTTCTTCACATTTCATGTGCCCTGATCATAACGATTTTGCTTGGGATAGTGTGCAGAAATCACCATAATATAGTTTCAGTTATTAATTTAAATACCTATTAGCACCTTGTTTTTGGATTTTTCCTTCATTTTACCTATCTGCACCATACTTTGGTTATGTGACACTTTTCATGGCTAGGAGCAACCCCACCCCCATTTTCCCTGAGCTAAGACCGAAGCATAGCTAGGTGTGCAGAGCCCGCTTCGATGTCATGAAATCTTGGCTAATTTCCACCAAGGCTAAGAATAATTAAAATGTTGTCCAATCAATCGTTACAAGATGCAGGTCATAAATTATCACTTTTTTATAAAATTCATTTTTTTTAACAATACATATTATTAATAATATATTGTTATTCTTTTTTGTATACATACATAAACACAAAAAAGTAATGTCAAATAAATAAAAATTATTTATAAAAAAACCCAAATGTTTTTCTTCATTTCTAACTTATAATTTACATACATTTTTCTATGCATACCCGGGTGTCTTGGCTGTAGATAGAAGGGGTAAATCGCAAAAACGACCTGTAAGTTCAATTCGGTCCCCAACGACGAATTTTTTTTTTTTTTTAAATATGATAGAAAACAATATTTTAGGAGGCTACCCAAAATTTCAAGTTGATACGGCATTCAGAACTCAAAACATATCAATTTGAAAATGAAAAACACACCCGGGTGTGTGGGTGTAGACACAAGGGTTAAGGGATACCTTTGTCATTAAAGGAGTGTACACATATTGCATATTTTATGGTTATAAGATTAAGTCCGGTAGGTTATAGCCCAAGAGCCGGCTGTAGAAAAGTCGAGTGTATAAGATTACAGCATGAAATGTATGTCAAATGATAGAGCTCGATGAGCTTAAACACAATATATAGGGTTGCCTTGCCAAAGCCTGTCCTAAATATGGGTTGCCACCCATTTTTTGTGCCATTTTTTTTAATAAAAAGTGTATAAGATTACGGCATGAAATGTATGTCAAATGATAGAGCTCGACGAGCCTAAACACAATAAATAGGGTTGCCTTGCCAAAGCCTGTCCTAAATATGGGTTGCCACCCGTTTTTTGGGCCAACATTTTTTAGAAAAAAGTTTATGGTTTAAGATTCGTGCTCAAAATGTATGTCAAATGGTAGAGCTTTTAGAGCCTAAATATAATATATAGGGTTGCTTTGCCAAATCCAGTCCCAAACATGGGTTGCCACCTGTTTTTTGAGCCAAGATTTTTCAGAAAAAAGAAAAATGTTTATGGTTCAAGATTTCAGCTCGATATGCATGTCAAATGATAGATCTTGATGAGCCTTAAAAAAAATATTTCGAGTAATTTTGTCGAATCCCGTCCCAAATGTGGGTTGCCACCTGTTTTTTGGGCAAACTTTTTTTGGACAAAAGTTTATGGTTTAACACCGTAGCTTGAAATGTATGCCAAATGATAGACTTTGACGATCTCTAAGAAAATATTTAGGGTTACCTTGTCGAATCCCGTTCCAAATGTGGGTTGCCACCTTTTTTTTGGGCCAAGTTTTTTCGGAAAAATGTTTATAGTTTGAGATTTCAGCTTGAAATGTGTGTCAAATGATAGACCTTGATGATCTCTAATAAAATATATACGGTTGCTTTGCCGAATCCCGTCCCAAATGTCAGTTGCCACCTTTTTTTTGGCCCAATTTTTTTCAGAAAAATGTTTATGGTTTGAGATTTCAGCTTGAAATGTGTGTCAAATGATAGACCGTGATGATCTATAATAAAATATATAGGGTTGCTTTGCGGAATCCCGTCCCAAATATGGGATATAGCAAAATTTTTGGTTATAAGATTAAGTCCGGTAGGTTATTCTATTCAATCAGTACAAATAATTGTATTAGTTGAAATAGCTGCGCCGCATTTTATACTTGGGTAAAGGAAGGAAAAAATTTCTAGGGTATAAAAAGAAAAACACTTTGAAATAAAATATAAAATTTATTAAATTTTTTTAAATTTCTTTTAAACAACAAACTTCTTTAATACATATATACGTCTAAGATTATAAATTAATATGAAATGTTATCCGGTTTGTGGGTTTTATTTATGTTTCACTCATAAAAAACAAAAGGAGAACGCTTCATAGTTTTATTTTAATCAAGGCAACACCCTTTTGCTTCAACGCCGACTTAGATTCTTTTATACCCCACTTAACAATCTATTGACGTTTCACATGGCTTATTTTCTTCTGGATTTGGTTGACTTCTCTCTAAAACGAAAATTTTTAAACAAATAAGAGTGTGCGGCTGAAAGAATATATTTAATTGCATACCTGTGGTACCAAAAACTTTTGCAATTAGATCTTCTAGATCGTTGTTTTGTGGGCGAGCATATGTTATTGCTATTAAAAGCAAGATTGGCAATATGTATTTGATTAGGTTCATGTTGAAAAATCTGAAAAATTGATAAATAAAAGGCGTTGCCTTCCTCAAGTCGTGATAGTAGTTTCAATTGGGTTAGTTGTCAAATCAATTTTAAAGTTTCTGTTAAGTAATGCATTGAAATTTTATAATGGAATATTTGATGTTGAAACAACTGACGTCACATGAAATCGCTAAAGTCACTTGAAATCGCTGAAGACACTTGAAGCCAGCTGTTATATATGTTTCTTCTATACATATACAATGTACAATATAATAGGGTCAAATCATGATTCCAATCGAAATTGTGACGTCACCAGAATAATTGCATTGAAGTCTACAGGCGACTTCATTTTTAAATAGCTGCACTCGGAATGCAAAATTTTGCGTGATTGAAAATGAATGCAGTCTTTCACAAGCTTTGCTGTGCAATCAATACCAGGCTCAATTGAAAAATTAAATAAACTACGTAAGCGACTGTTTTCACTGTTCTCTATACGAGAAACCAAATTTATCTTGAAGTTATTTCTAAAGCCGTTTAGAATTTATGATTTAAACGTCAGTAGATAAAGATCGTTTCTATGTTATTTTATGCAGTCATTGCTTTTGCAAAAAAAAACTACTCACAATAATTAAGTCCGACTTGATAGAGAAATAATGAGGAACTAATAAGATTGAAAATGCAGCTCGTGAAGAAAACTTTGAACAAGTGATAGATTTCAATCATTCATTATCTATAGCTCGTAACGTACGATTCACGACCAAAGACTTATAGCCTTTGAACAGAGATTGTCATTAAAAAACATGACTTGTGATGCTTATGGGCAGTGACTGATCTAGAATTATTTTTAGGGGGCCTGATATTTTTTTTAATGAAAACACACATTGATTGAATTTTTCAACGAGCAATATTTATATTTTTTGGCATGTAACAAATAAAAAAAAAGATTAAGTTTAACATCGTTATAAAACATCGAGCTTTTTTTTCTATCTAATCAGTAGCAGTGATGGTATTTAGGTTTTTTGAAAATGTACTTAATCGAGACTTCAAATGTACTTTTAGAGCCCAAATGTACTTTTTGGTCTTGAACACCCAATTTTCCTCAGGTCCTCACTCTTGCCATCTCAAAAACCCTAACAAAATTAGTTATATGTATTTTACATTAAATTAATTACAAAATCTACACATTACGCGATTATTTTCAATTACTAAAAAAAGCAAAAATGAACGTAATTAATATAACAGGTAATAACTACTTATAAATCTATTCATTGCGGTTATTTTCATTTACTAAAAAACAAAAAAAAAAGGTAAATATTATAAATTGTCCAAATGTACCGAAAATGTACAGAAAACGTGCTAAAAATTTGGCAAATGTACTGAAAATACCCCAATTGTACTGAATGTACTGAAAACTTGTCGAATGCACTGACAACGATTTTTCGGGACGCAAATGTACCGAAAAAAGTAGTCCAGTTGAGGGCTTCAAGCCGGCGAGGTTTCTTCTGGTAAATTTATTCAACAATTTCAGCTAAGCTGATATCGATTTCTTTATGAATATTTCCCAGAGCCAATCCATTCAAAAGATCTTTTATCATTTTAGATCTTAAATACGATTTCAATCGTTTTAATGGAGAAAAACTTTATTCTGGTGTTGCCGAAGTCACTTGAATCGCTGAATATATTTACGTAGGATTGTGATACTTGAAAAGAACGAGAAAATGTGTCATACATACATATAACAGCATTATTTAATTCAATATTTCGACTAAATTATTATCCGACACAATAGAAGTGAGCGGAAATTGTAATGGTACCAAAAGGAAATAAACCTGAAAATGTTATTTCGTCATATCGTCCAATTAGCCTTCTATTAACGATCTCGAAAATATTCGAAAGAATATTTTTGCATAGAATGTTACCAGTTTTGAAGCAGCTTATGATCATTCCTGAACATAAATTTGAGTTTAGGCATAAACATGGCACACCTGAGCAATGCCACCGCATCGTACGTGAGATTACTGATACTTTAGAGAGAAAAAAATATTGCTCCGCTGTATATCTCGACGTTCAATAAGCATTCGATCGTGTGTGTCTGTCAGGGTCTTCTATGAAAACTAAAAGAAAAATGTTGCCTTCTTCTTCTTCGTACCTTTGTGAACGCAGTTTTTATGTAAATACAATCCATAAACCTTCTCAAATTTTAAAATTGAAGCCGGAGTGCCGCAAGGGAGCGTGTTAGGACCAAATCTTTACACAATTTTTACATCTGACATGCCTTCATCAGGTGATGTTCTGTTTGCAACCTACGCCGATGATACGGCTCTAATTGCTTCTAAAAAATTTCCAGTAGAAGCTTTTGTTATTCTGCAGCAACAATTGGTGAAAATAGAAAATTGGTTAAAAACTTGGAAGATAAAGGTAAATACTAAAAAACCGGTTCACGTAACTTTTACTCTGCGAAGAGAAAATTGTCCTACTGTCACTATAGATGGATTATAAATTCCAATAAAGTCTAGTGTTAAATACCTTGCACTCCATCTAGATAAAAGACTAACGTGGAAAAACCATATTGTGGCAGAAAAGCCACACTACTATTGAAAACAAGCTTCGAATTTGTAAGGCAATACTAAAACCCATTTTCACATACGGTAAACAACTCTGGGGAACTGCCACCAATTCAAATACAAAAATATTGCAAAGGTATCAATCTAAAACTAATGAAATAATACACAACGATTAACCTTTTATTAAAAATTAAATATCTCGATTAAGTGAAAGATACATGAATAGACTAAGTAATCATGCCAATCTTCTAGCCATTTGTCTATTAGACGATAGCTATGAAACTAAAAGACTGAGAAGGTATCATGTATTGGACCTGCCATTCCGAAAATAATTCAATAAATTTGAATCGTGTTATGTTTATCAATGTTGTTAATGTATATAAGTTGCATTCACTGGAATGTTGCTTCCTCTGTCACTATATAGTATTAATTTAAGTTTGCTGAATTCAGTATTTTTTCAATGTTTTCCGGTCAATTTTCAATTTCTTTATAAGAAAAAAAGAAGATGAATCGAATTCTTTGATTGATAATAGCCCGAATGTCGAAGAAAGAGTTAGGAAAGCAACGGTAGCGCTATACTCTTGTAAAAAAGCGGTAGCGTATTGTTCACTGGCTTTACACAGCGGCTATTCGACCGATTCTATTATATGGCATTGTGGTGTGGTGGCCTGTCTTAGAGAAGGTTATCTACCACAAACGATTGCAAAGGGTTCAAAGGGCAGCTTCCATGTGTATCAGTGGTGCTCTGCGGACTACACCGACTGACGCCTTGGATTCCTCTTAAATCTCGTACCTCTTGACCTGCTAGGTAAACGGATGGCAGCCTGTGCTGCCATTAGACTCAGGGAAACTGTTTGCTGGTCCGAGGGTAGGACAGAACACTCCACTATCTTTCATAGCCTGAGTTCTGTGCCCTCTAATTTGGACTACACTGTTCCAGTAATCTCATTCAGTAGGGATTACGTAACTCACATTCCATCTAGGGATGACTGGAAGGGAGAACTCCCGGGAAATAGGGGCCATATTAATTTCTACACAGATGATTCCAAGCTAAATAGCCAGGTGGGTTATGGTATTTACTCTAGGGAACTGAAGATTAAAATTGCTGCGAGGTTACCAGACCATTGTAGCGTCTTTCAGGCAGAGGATATAGCGATAGAAGAAGTAGCATACTGGCTGAGCATGAATGTTGTATCCAGAAACGATATAAACATTTATTCAGATAGCCTGGCTGCTATCAAATCTCTAGAATCAGTTTTGCTTAACTCACTAGTAGCCCAACAATGCCGCTCGTCTCTAAATGAGATGGCTCAGCATTTCAATATTCACCTCATCTGGGTGCCAGGGCATAGGAACATTGACGGCAATAGCAAAGCTGATGAACTTGAGAGGCAAGGGACTACTGCACAAATTCCTCACAACAGGGAAGGTGTTGGCATGCCACCTGCAAATTACTGCTTAATGAAGAAATGGTAAAGAATGCAAACAATAGATGGACTCAAGCGTCAACTTGCAATATAAGTGCAGATCTGGCCGAAACGGGATGCTAAGCGTTCGTCAGAACTGATTTCTCGCACTAGACATAGTGTCTCGTCAGTTGTTGCAGTAATAACTGGACACTGCCTCATCGGCAGACATGCGGAAAGATTAGGTGTTAGGTCTTTTGACTTCTGCAGAAGTTGCGGAGATGTGGAGGAGGAAGAAAACATAAAACATTTTCTCTGCTCCTGCCCCGCACTTGCTGGAAAACGCCACAAAACACTTGGTTCGTTTTTATTCGATGACCTGGATTATCTAAGACATGTTCGTATAGGTCAGCTATCTAATTTTATTATGAAATCCGGTTGGTTCAACGAGAGGGTACAGTCGAACACCCTGTGGTATCACAATGGATCGCGTTTGGTCTAATTGAGTCAGTTTGCATAGGTTACTATAATAGCCCGAAAACCATCTTCTTCCATTCACTTTGTTGAAAAATTGGATAACCTCTTTAGCTTGCACCATTTTTTTAAATCAATATTTTCTAAAATGGGTAGACAGCTTAAAACAGGAGGCGCCAATCCATCATCCGCTCTATTGTTCACTGACGCTTTTTGCTTTGTTGATTATTTTTTCAACATTTTTCGCTGGACCATCTTTAATGGTGAGGACTCTACCAAAATATCAGAGGTATGCATTGATGGTAATATTATTTTAGCATACGTTGAAATTTGGAATATCATGGATATTGCTTCTGTTATTTCAGTGTTTGTGTTTGCGATAAAATACTAGCAATAAAAGGTCAGCTTAATTTCGTAAATATGAGTGTGAAAATTTCTCAAAATCTATATATCATACAAGTAAGCTATCATAATCATTTTCAGCCTATGTACTATCGTTAACCTCTGTGGGCGTCTAGACAGAATATATTTGGATGAAGAAGCTGGCTTAAATACTGTCCCCAATATGTTGATACAAAGCTAACCCATACATAGCATTGGCGTTCAAGAGAATGTCTTCCATTGCGAACAAGCAATACAGTGTAATTCAAACGTTCCTTCATTTTAACTCGAATGCTGTTTGTGCTGATGTTACAGGGGTAAATTTCTCAGAAAATGAGGATGAGGCTTATAAATATGATAGAAAAGAGAATTCCCAAATGTCTGATTTTGGGTTGTTAACTTAACATTTCTGTGCGGTACGCCAACAGTAGTGATAGTCAGCGAAAATCCCAGTTTGTCTCACAGTACGATATGAAAGGATTAGATGTAACAAAAATATAAAATAAAGTAACGTAAAAAATAAATATAAACAAAGGAAACGAACCAAAGACGAAAAGAAGTTGGGTGCTTTCAGAGTGTTATGTATTAGGGTGTTGCAAATATAATTTTTTAAAGTTTTTTCTAAAAACAAAACATATAAATTTGAATATATGGCCAACATACCTATGTTTATGAAAAATTATAAGAACCCAAATTGCATTAACCTTGTTGAAGGGCTGGAATCAAGTGGTGCTACAGTTCTTTTCTTCAATCTCAGAAGACCTTCACTTTACATCCACTTGAGATCTATGCCATTCTCCAATAAAATGGATGTTGGTTCCAAAGAATGTATGTATATGGGACATTCCAGGTTAACCGGCACAAAAATAAGTGCTGCGGAAATTTTTAACCCTTTGACGACCATTGGTTAACCTTTTACTTTCGTATTTTTCCTGGAAAAACTATGGAATCGATTTTCGTCAACAAGTTATTATTCAATAGAGAATGAATGTGGCTTTCAGAAAATACCTAATTTTTAAAGGTATATTTGTCCACTTACTTACCAGACCACTCGAAAGTCGAAATATCTTAAGTTTTTCTACCCTTTTTTCATGCTAGAATATTTTAAAGGTGGGTGGAGCTAAAGCTCTAACATTTTTGGACACGTTGCGGGCAACCTTCTTCTTTCCAACAAAATTAAAATAAAAAATATTATCCACTTTGGCTACCCACGCGACCACTCAATCTGTTGGGACCCCTATGTCCCAATGGTCGTCAACGGTAAAAGTCAAATTCGAAGGTATTTATTTATAACAAAAGTAAAGTTGTTTACCTTTTTGATCTTTACATTGAACATTTAATTAGGGGCCGTCCATTAATTACGTGAGGTGTTTTTTTTTAAGTTCGAATCCCCGCCCCCCTCCCCTATGTGAGATATAAATGAACTTTTGAACTAAAAAACTTGTATGATAGTGGATTTCAAAGGTTTTTTAATATTCTTTCAGATAATTATAAATTTTAAAATAAATAATTATTCTTGAATTAAAATCAATTTTTTGTCGCTTATTCTGACTGACACGCAGGCATATTAAATATCATATATTTCCTATGCCCGGGATTCCCCGATTTGAAACATGCGCCGTACAAGTGTCAAATATCATTCGGGGAGTTTCATCCTTGAGCGTTCAGTCAGTCGTGATATCTGCAAAGCATAAGAAGCTTAACACGCCTGGGACATGTGATATCGTTTAGATTTTTCCTATACGTTAACAGTGAGTACAAAATTGACTCTACAAAATTTATCGCAGAAAAATAGAACAAATTCTATTATTTGGTACGATTTGACACGGAAGACACGTCCCAGTTGTGTTTAGCTTCTAAATCGATGTTATTGTGTTCAACACTAATTGTCGACATACCAAAAAAACCGAATTGATATAATACAATATGTTATCTATTTTATCTGCTATAATAATGTAAATTCTCTGCATTAAAAAGTTGACGTGAGGTTTTCCTTGACCTCCTCCTCCCCCTTTGTGAGATTTGGTGAGATTTTGTCTATTTTAACTCACGAAATTAATGGATGGTTGTCAAAGGGTCTCAAAATGTTTGTATGCTCAAGAGCATTCGGATATCAACTGGTGTTTTTGAATTTGTTTTAATACAATATAGAGGCTCCAATATGGCGGCCGGAAGCCGGAAAAAATTAGCAAAAAATCTTGTAAAAATAAAACTTCGCAACCGATCGGGTCACATCTTAGCTCAAATTGTAGCTGATGGATGCTAAAAGTCTGGAGTGCTAGATTGACAAAATCGAACACGGCACATATAATATGGCGATAAAAAGTCCAATATGGTGGCCATCTTGAAAATTAACCTATTTGGGGTCTTGGAGGTATTAGATCCGCCATATTGAAATTTGTCAACCTACCACACCAGATCTTTAGAAGCGTCCATCAGCTACAACTTGAGTAAAGATATAACCCGATCGTTTGTGAAGTTTCATTTTATAAGTTTTTTTTTCAGTACACTCGATTTTTCTCGGGCTTCCGACCGCCATATTGGAGCCACCATATTATATTAAAAAAAAAAAACCAATTCTCGTCCGAAAGTTCTTGAGCACACGAACTTTTTGAGACCTTAAAAACGTTTTTCCGCAGCGCTTATTTTTGGGCAGACCTGTGCTTTTCGGCGTTGGTACAATCCAATGGATAAAAACTGTAATGGATCAACTCCTGTAGGTTAAAAGAGAACGATCCAAAGCATAACAGCAAAAAGGTCAAAAAGTGGTTTCAAGATAGTCAGGTCAATCTGATGGAATGGCCCGCGCAGTCACCAGATTTCAACCCTATTGAAAATTTGTGGGCTGATTTTAAGAAGAGTATGACAGACGACTATCAGCCAAAAAATAATACTGAACTATAGCTGTCATTGAACGTTCCTTGAAGGCAATTCCTCTAGAAAGGTGTCACAAATTAGTGGACTCTATGTCATCGCATTGTAGAGCAGTCATTGCGAATAAAGGGCACGCAACTAAATATTAATATGACTTGTATTTAATGTAAGACTTAGACTTAAATAATAAACAATTAAAAAACTATTCACAGCTTTTTATTTTAAGGTTTTATTTTTGGTGATATCTGCTTGGTGATATTTTGCTGACTGCCTAATAGTGGCATTTCGAAAAGTCCCCGTAGTTTCCGAGGTTAAGAGTTGTATATAGGGTATTGTTTAAGTCGAATAACAAGAATTCTGAAAATTTGCTGGTCAATGTTTAATCCAATGTCGAATTGCTCACCAGATGACAATATAATCACATAACTCACATTTAGAGCAATCACTAGATACCTATTTGACCATATTCGCCAAATATTTATTTGTTTTTTCTTGATTAAAATTCTAAGCTTTGAAGTTTTCAATGCACCCTAGCATGTGTATCGTCTGCGTTTGTGTACTGCGAGTATTTTAGTGGCCACTGACCGTTGGTTAACAATAAGTAATTTATTATGGGGATTTTCTGGGCTTTTTTATTGTTATTTAATATTGTTGCATTTGGTTTTAGTTTTATATTTTGGTTTAACTGCCAACAATGAATTCCTAAAAATATACACAGAGAATGGTGTATTCGAAGATAAAAAATTAAATAAAACAAAGGCTTCAACCAAATTTTAATCAATGTAACGAAAATAAAATAAATATTATAAATGGTGCGCAATGATGTTTTCATAAATTTTACAATAAACAGAAAATAAGTTAAAAAAAAAATTTATACCTTTGTGCACAATCCATATGTTTTGATTTGTACCTCATAAATTTTATGTTATCGCAGATGTCCTCTTTCCTGTTGCATCATACAGTGATTTTCCATTTTGTTTTTTTTGTAATTTTCATTTTGCTTTTTTTTTCATATGTATTGATTTCGCATTGTGTTGTTTTTGCAGTCATTTAATTTTATTTTCCTCTTCTTGTTAAACCTAACAATTTTTAAAATTATTTTTACTTGTATTTTTAATTTAACTTAAAAGTGCAAATATTTCAGTAAAAATTCATTTTCCACTTTTATTGTGTGTGTGTGTGTGTGTGTGTGTGTGTGTGTAACACACAATCGCACAAATGCCGTATACAAATTTTTCCAATTAACCGTCATTGAAGGAGCGCCATCTGTTGCATTAATTTCGCATTGTTTAACTCGTGCATTCTTTATGATTTTAATGTTGCAGTTGTTTTTGTTTTTATTTTTGTTGTTGTTTTTCTTAATTTCAACAATATGCTGAAATATTTATTAACACGACGCTGCTGTAAATGGCCAACTTCCGTTCAGTTCATAGTTACCAGAATTGTCAATATGCAGCAACTCAACTAATAACGACATTATTTAGTGAGTTTAAATTCGATTCCATATTAAGATGTCAAAAATCTTTCAGGGGCAAAAATATGAATGTAAGAAATTTCCGAGAAAATTATGTAACATTAAATAAGTAGAACGGCAACACTTAGGGAACAGCTTTTTGCAGAGACTTGACGAACAGCTATAAAAGCAATAGCTCACCATGAGTAGTCACGCAGTCGGCTGGTGACGTCAAGCTTCCGAAGCTTGTAAGCCGTAGTTAGTCTAGTTAGCATAACGTGACCAGATATTTTTCACCAAAACGCGGAGCAAAAAAAAGTTGATGAAACTTTTTTAAAGATTCGTTTGGTTTAAACGCAAAAAGTTGTACCTATTTACTAAAAAAAAGTGTACAGTGCAGTCGCGGTAACGTGACTACCGTCTAACATGAACAACGCGGTAACGTGATCGAAATAATTGACTACCTTGCAGCAAGACATAACTCAACCATGCTAACGTGAACAATTTCGCTACCATGAACAACCTTAGTTTTGATTAGTTCACGCTACCGCGACTGCACTGTAAATCACATAATTTCCAATTATTTTTAAGGTTTACTACCTCCAATTATTATTTGTATATGAAAAAGGTCCTCACACTCACCGAAAACCCTAGCAAAACCAGGTTTATTATTTCCTATGCAAACGCGGACCGCGCGGAGCAGAAAATCAAAAACGCCGACTTACTCCGCGAAACGCGGATCATATGGTCACGTTAAGTTAGCAGTAGGATAGAAAGTAGCTGGTAGTTCTGACACACGCCTGTTGAGCGTTGCCAACATAAGCCTAAACCAAAAGAGACGTAACGAGTAAATTAGAGTCTATGGAAAGCAATGTTCATAACCAAAATGAACGTACTTAACTGATCGAAAGTGAAGAAAACATTTTGACGAAGCGTGTTGTTCCGTACGATCCCAACATAAAACCGTCACTACTCGTCATAATAGCTGATTCGATTTGTTGGTTAGCGTAACATTTTGGGTTAAATGTCAAAACAGACGTAACGAGTGCAAACGTTCGTTTAGCTGCTATCATCTCGTCACGTCTATTTTGGTTAAGGCTATACGTGTGAGCAGAGCAGTGTCCAAAATCTGTGGGATCTGCCAATTGTACGCCAATTGTGCAGTGCCGGAATCCGTACGACTGAGAACAAGTAGTGCCGTAGTCATAGGTAGCGTAAAGTGTTGGTTGGGAATTCTGCCACACGATTGTTGAGCTGTGCTGGCACCCGTGTGAGCAGAGCAGTGTCCAAAATTTATCGTACCGTGACCTAAGTCAAATTACATCAAAACCGGTCCATTATCTTAGCCGCGAAAACGTATATTATTAGAGGCGTGGCTCCGTCTACTCTTGGAAAAAACTTATATTAACTCCAAACAAGCAGAAGTTCGATGGATTACAAGATTCGAAGTTTAAGAAGATTATTGCCTTTATTTATAAGTCGAAGTTATAATGCATATATATTTACATATCAGCATATGCAGCTAGAGATTTACTCTGGCCTTGCTTAGCTGATTTGAATGTCTTCTGATTCACTGAGCCCTACATACATACGTTGAACTTTTTTTTACATTACTATTAATTTCCAAGCATTTGTTTCTAAACGCAAAAGAGAAACAAATATATACAATTTATGTATATAAAGTTTAATAGATATAAGAGAAATGGATAAAGATATCACTAAATAAAAGAGAGGCGCATTTTGAATTGAAGGCATGGCGTCTCGTTTACAATCAAAACATTTTAATCGCTATACTAAGACAGTTATTGAAGACAATGTAACCAAATTTCATTAAAACTCAGAAAATAGCTCGGACAAACACTAATTGAAAAATGGGCACATTTTGACAAATAGAAGTGATACCCATATAAGAGATCATGCTTAAAAGCGCTATAGTGAGAGCCATTTAAGTAAGTGTTGTAAAATTTGCGTGTTGTGACAATGGGGATCCATTGCAGTAAATGCTACAAATCTGGTTAGAAAAGCTCAGCCCGAAGATCAATGTACTAACGACCGATAGCGGAAGCGGAAGTGAATAGAAAATAAAATAGAAAGGAAGCTAGACGAAAAAGAGTAGAGGTTACTACTCTCCATCAAACTTTCTTGATTGTTGAGAGAATTAACAAAACTCATTTCCAAGACATCACCAACCAATAAGCTTTTCCTACATTTTCCAAAAGCCGGACAACTACGGAGGTAGTGCTCCATAGTATCGTCATGCTCAAGGTACGATTGGCATGTTGAATCGATGATGACACCCATGCTAGATAAGTGCTGCCCACATGTAGTTTTGGAACCATCCGTGTAGAAGACATGAGTAAGACCCCATTAAATGACCTCTGGAGGTCACAATTAGGGTATGTCACATCATAGGTCCACCCAAAACGGATGGAAGACACACTATTAATCATCCAGATTTTATTAAATTTGAGCTTGAATTCTCAATTCGACCGGCGTCTTATAATATATTGCCTTATTCCTGGCTAAGGACTAAATCACTCCTAAAGCCTTCAGCCGGTTTTTTCTCGAAACTCGCTCATATTCATATCAGTGATGGCATTTTCGGTACATTTGTACTTTTTTCGGTACATTTGCGTCCTGAAAAATCGTTGTCAGTACATTCGACAAGTTTTCAGTACATTCAGTACATTTTGGGCATTTTCAGTACATTCGCCAAATTTTTAGCACATTTTCAGTACATTTTCGGTACATTTGGACAATTTATAATATTTACCTTTCTTTTTGTTTTTTAGTAAATGAAAATAACCGCAATGAGTAATAGTTTAGTATAGTAATTACCTGTATATAATATAATTACCCTATTATATTAGTTACGTTTTTTTTAGTAAATGAAAATAATCGCGCAATGTGTAGATTTTGTAATTAATTTAATGTGAAATATATCTAATTTTGCTAAGACGTAAAAGTGAGGACCTTTTTTTTTTTTGATAGTAAATTTTAGAACAATTTCGTGCATTTTAGGAAAATTGTGTGTTCAAGACAAAAAAAAAGTACATTCGGGCTGTAAAAAGTACATTTAAAGTCTCGATTCAGTACATTTTCACAAAACCCAAATGCCATCACTGATTCATATACATACATATTTTGAAGGAGCATATGTACCGAGAACGCTTGCATTATAGCGTACCTTATTCAATATTTAGTTTTGACAGAGCGTTTAGGTGGATCCGAAAGCTCTTGAAGTTATAAAAAAATTATCAAGAATATGACAAGTTTAAGAATATGCATTTGCTATTTATTATTTTATTCATCTGACACAATTTTTTAGATGTATCAACTTCAGTAAAAGCGAACAAGTTAAATTGGCCGATAAAGCAGTTAAGCAAATTTCGTTTTACAGGATACAAGCTTTTTAAAATAGAGCTTTCTGTTGAAAGTTAATTGATGCTGGACTAAAGTGCTTACTTATTTATTTCCAGAATATACAGAAAGGATGAGTGTACAACAATCGGAAAGTTTTCAACAGTTACAATCTATTCGTACCACATTACTGTGGTGGGAATTGAATTGGGTGATTTCCGTTGTTTTCCAATAAGAATAAGCTTTTTCAAGGTTTGCACACTGATGAAAAGTTTTATAAACGAAAAAGCTTTTTAGATTTGGCTATGTCTCAATTGGCAACTTTTATGAGGTGAGTTACAATTTTCCTCTATGTGATTAAAATTAGAAATTTAACTCTTTTGAGTACGGGAGGTAGCATTGCATTTTTCAAAGTCACTTCCTTCCGCATAATTGTTTTACAATTGATAGTAGAGGTATGGCTGATAATATGGCTGATAATTGAAATAACCGTCAGTCACCAGAATTGTGGTGGAGCTGGTTGTGAGGGGCCGACGAAAAAGTTTTCGCTCGATAACTCGGAAAGTAATGAACTAAGAAACACGGGACACGCTTTGGCAAGATAGCTATGCTAGGTTAGTTTCACCTAAGTACATTACTACATATCTATCCTGTACAACCCATCCTGTAATCTTATACACTCAACTTTTCTATAGCCGTCATTCCGCCTATTATTTGTAAGCAATTTTATTTCAAAAACAAGCAGTACCCTTTGTACCAAAACATACGCATACTTACATGTTTGGTACAAATTTTCTTTCCAACGGACCAGATTGTTATCTGCGACACTGTTATGTCAGGCATTGACAGATCTACACAGGAAGTCGATATGTAACTCCACCAAAAGAACAAGATTCTTTCCAAATTCTATGAAGATCAGGTAAGTTGTGCTGCAAAGGAAGTTTTCCCAAAAACAATGTATATACCTCAAACGCTGATTAGCGTTCAGTACTTGAACATAAATTAAAGCAATTCGTAATTTTTTTTTGATTTTCACAAATTTTATTGTTTCATTTTTACTTCTATTTTATTTATCTATAATAAAATTATAGCTTATTGGCTTATGTATGTTACAAACACTTTATTCATTATCTTTATTTATTTTTGAAATTTTTTCAAATTTCTCCAACAATTTACTTCTCTTATGAGTTAAACAGAAAGAAAAATCATAAGGTATAACATTTTTTAACATTGTATGGGCTTTAATAATTAAATAAGTTAGTTATGCTATAATTTGTATTTTCTTAAGCTAAACTTAATTCGTTCTTATTGACTTGGATTTGATTTGTTAATGTTTTTTGTTGTCACAATTATTGGCTTTCGAATGCTAATCCTAGAATACAGTTCAATTAACAACATTAATTTTTATATTTCAATACGATTATCTTATTACAAAAAGGAAGAAACAGTTAATTGATGTTATATGGTCTTAATGTGGCCATCAATTTCATTAATTAATTTGGTTTTTTTTTTGTATAAAAATTGACATTTATAATTGAAAACTACAGTACATTTCCGAAGATATATTAGAAACCTAGATATATCAAAAGATAAAAATATACCAATAATATACAAAATAGAAAAATTGTTTTAATAACTATGGGTTGTACTTAAAAAGGCTTAAGTGGATAATTGTGTTTTGAATTTATCATTGTATTACTAATGTAATTTAATAAAAATAAAAACGAAGTGTATGTTTTACTGCATTGTATATTTTAACTATATAACAATAAAACAATTGAACATGTACGATGATCATAACCGATACCCACGAATAATTCAATTATGGTTCGAATATGGGTACTACAGGTTGCTACTGTTAATACTAGCCAGTTAATTACATTTTAATACTAAAAATAATTTATTACTCATACATATATTTACAACAAATTTCTCGAGTTTAAAGTTTGGTTTTCGTTATTCTTTTTTTTTGTATCAAATGATTTTTTTTTTTTTAAAGGTTCACATTTTGATAATTGCATTTTTTTCGTATGTATTGATTTTATTAAATATATTGATTTTTTCATATATTATATTGAAACAGTCTCGTTATGTTAAAACAAAAATCGTCATATTTAAGTCTCACGGGTTTTTAATTTTTTTATGAAATTTTTGAAAATTGACACAACCGCATACGATTTTGTTCTTTTTTGAAACAAAGACATAATGTATGATATGCTGTACTCTGAGGATGTACCTTGCATTTAATTGCATGTTATATATTTGGATCGTACTTTATGTAGACTTATAAATTTTGATATGTTTTATATTTCCTGGAATTGTGCAGCAGTGTCAAATGTCAGCCTCAGTCTATAAAGTTATGTTAGCCCGATTATTCGCTATACGACGTGCAGTACACTATTTTTTGCGCTCTGAGTGTTCGATAATATATAAAAATTTAAAATTTGTTAAAGAAGTTCGGCTTTGCTAGTATTGATTTTGAGTGGAAAATATTAAAATTTTTAAGTCTGGCATTAGATGCTTTTATCTCTAACAGTTTTTGAGATATCTATCTACATACTCTCAAAATCAGTACGATTTTAGCTGATAGTAAAATGTCTTAAGACATTTGAGCAATTTTATATTGAAAACTTTATTTGTTTTCATAGAGTTATTGATGATGACAGATAGCACAATGTGCATGATGAAAATGCTATATGTGAATTCAGATAGTTCAAATGCTAAAGCGATTGTACTAATAAAGATCATGTGATATCACATCTCTAGACATTTTGCTTTGGAGCTAAAGTTCAAAGTTCGCATAGATAAGCCGGTTACGATTAAGGAATTGGAAGTCAACTTTACTCGCATCATTCGCCAAATACTTACTACTCGAAATGCTCGAACGCGACAACGAAGACTAAGGAGGCTATAATAGCTGTAGTAGCTAAACCGGGGTTCAAATCTCACTTAGTGCAAATTTACCAAAACTGTTTCGATTAGGCTAAGTAATTATAGGCGTAACGTGTGTCAACAATAACCATATAACGCAAACTTATATAGTCCTTCAGATATTATAGATTCTATATCACGACAAGAACAATAGTGCACAACGCGCGCGACACAATGTATTTCTAAACCATGCCCGCCGTCAGTGTTGAACCGCCACTTAATTTGACACTTTTGCTATTATCCATGGCAATGCAATCGCTGAATGCTGATGGTGGACTTAAATTTTTTTCATTCAAAATATGCTGAAAGTCATTTGACATCGTTGTAGTACCATAGGTATTTGCATTAAGACTTGCAATGCCAGTGCTATAGACGGGCTTACTACCACTATGTTTAATATATTGCGCACCGGCCATTGTTGATCCTATAGCTAATGTATCCGCATTACTTAACGTTTCCATAGCACGATAATCAAAAAATGTTGACATATTGTCATTTGGTATACCTAATAAATGTAATGGTTCAATGCTACGCGGTAAATGATGATGATAACTATCGGGTGGTGGTACGCCACCATGATGTGTTTTATCGCCAATATTGGCCAATAGTTTCCCTTTGCGTCTTGGTGTTATCGTTAGAAAATCGCCATAACTTTTATTGTGACACGCTGTAAGAGCCGGCAACATGTTACGTTGTTTTTGGTGTTGCTGTCTTTCGGGCCGTAGGGGATCGGCGCCGGCGCTACTATTGGTTTGTTTTAAAATTTCGACATATGAACCCGACTGGACAATATGTGCACCGCTGGCGGCACCGATCCCACCAGATGTACATTGTTGGAGTTCATGTGAGCTACTGCCGCTGCTGGAATTTGTATCGGTATTTTTTGTTCGAATTTTGCCGACGGATAGACCGCCGGACAAATTTGTATTGTTGGTTGTATTTTGGGATGATGTAAATTGGGTTTGCTGCTGTTGTCGCTGTTGCTGATGTGGTGATTGCGTTGCTGGTTGCTTATGTTGTTTTGGTGGCGGGTCAAAGAGCCGGTAGTCGAAGGGCACGGGGTCCATGCTGCTGTAAGTAGGATTAGTAATTAATGAAAAATTTTTGAAATTTTGTGATTACATGTAGCACTACTATACCTAATACATGAAGTCTACGCGAGTAGAATGAAAATGTGAAATAAGTTCGAGCAAGAAATTTAAAGGTTGCTTCATCGGAGATTTAAAATAAAAGAAAATCTATTATAGCATGCAACATTTATATATAAGTGCTGAGTTATTACAAAAATCATGCATTAGTACCGTAGTAGATGTGAATTTGTTTTAACTAACTAAATGACCATGGTGCGATATAAGAGATAATAATGTAAGCAGAGGTGCTGCTGATTCAAGCGTCTAATTGCAAAGCTGATTTAGTTTTTTGATCTCAAAACCCTTAAAATATTTTAAATAGGATAAACTCTGAAAAATATTCAAAAACTCCTTGTTTTTAACAATCTAATATGAAAGTCGCCAGGAAGCGCAGTCAATATCATTGAAGGAATTTCTTAAATTTTCTTCATTATACTCTTAGCCCTCAAACTTGATTTTTTCTCTAGCAATTATTCGTTCTTTTATCCTACAGTGACTCGCAAACCTAAGTTCTTTTTCATTCCAAGACCTTATTCAGACACAATTATTAATATCGTCAGTGGCATCATAAGACAACAAAATGTTTTTCCTGCAAACGCTTATTTCCTGCGTTAAAAATGGATAACACACCAACCATTCTATCTTTTAAAATAATGGTGGCCTTCTGATGTTTTGCTGCCATGTACAATTTTTATAGAGATGTTACCTGTAAGTCTGAGATTAAATCAAAAAGAAACAATATTACTGTCCAAAACGCTGTCCGTTCCAAACAAAAAACTCAGACAATTATTCCTTCATTATCAAAATGTAAGGAGTTCCAATCTTTCTGTTAACTGTTAATAATCCAGTCAAATTAGACGAAAAAATTCGTAAGTTTGCAAAAATTCGCATAGAGCTGAAAAGTGGTAAAGATCTTAAGTACACTATTGCAAATGTTAACACCGACCCTACTTCTGCTAAAAATTGTATTCAAGACGTGTTTTTTTCATCAAATTTAGCCATTTTTGTTCGGCTTTTTCGATTCCAGCCGGTTTCACTAAAGAAAAATGGTATCACTAATTTCCAGCACGGATCATATTTGCACACATATTAACAGCCCATTTTGCACATTTATCTCACGGAAATACGATATCTAGCATATCCACGCGTACATACTACATATCGGTCATTCTTTTAATAAACGCACACTTTGTTTTTTTTTTTGACGTTTTTGACCATTTTTCGAAACGAAATATCTCAGAAACTATTGGAGATAGGAAAAAAAATCATGGAATCATTTTTGTTAAGAAATAGTTTTGCTTTATAAAAAAAAATTTAAATAGATTTAAATAAATTATTTGAAACACAAATTTTTTTAAATTAAAAATTTTTCCTCAAAATATTTTCAATAAAACACTTTTTTTTTGTTGATTTTTTTTTTTATGTTATTCCTCAATTAATTCTAAGAAAGCATGTGCTTTCATATCGATATTCCCGCCATAACTTTGGAAACTACGAATTTTTTACTGATGACGTGCACAATGTTTTTTCAACATAAAACTCATAAAAATTTTTGTTTTGTTGTTTTTTTTTTTGTAATGTTATTTTCAATCAATCCTAAGAATAAATCTATTCAAATCGAAATTCCCCACATAACTTTGGAAAATATCATACAATTCATACAATTAGACTGATGCGCGCCTTCATTTTCCAAAGTTATGTAGGGAATTTCGATTTGAATACAGATTTATTCTTAGGATTGATTGAAAATAACATTACAAAAAAAAAACCACAAAAAAAATTTTATGACGAATTTTATGTTGAAAAAACATGGTGGAACGAGACGAGGCGAGATTCGAGTTAATCTCGCTCTCGCCTCGTTTTATAAATTTGAGTCTCGCCTCTCCTCGTTCTCGGCCGAGAACTTGCCATCACATATCTAGCCTCGCCTCGCCTCGTCGAAACCTCGCCTCGCCTCGGTAAAAAGCGAGGTTTTTATAAAAATGAAAAAAATTATACACGTATCAGGTCTGCATATGTACATTCAACTAGCAAAGCCCGACAAGCGTTGCTACGCCTCAAGAAATGAAATAACATATCTGTTTTTTTTTTGGGTGGATTGAATAATATATGATGATTGGTGAGATCAATTTAATTCTTTTCTTATATGGGACGGCGTGGCATTGCCCATTTTTTCCAAATCAATCTAAGCTACAAACCTTTTACAAACTATGACAATTGTATGTACCAAATCTTATCCATCTACTCCATATAGTTGCTGAGGTATAAAAAAAAGTTGTATTCACCTGTGTCAGGTAGTTGATAACACTGGTCAACAATGGTTTTGTTGGCCTGGATGTCTGCGGAGTTCTATAATTTCAGGTACTCAGATTACGAATATATTCATAAAAGTACTGAATTGGCTCTAGTTTTTAAGATATTGAAGTATTTTTCCATAAATATATGAAACAAAGTCGGATTAGTTACACTCTATATAACTCAAGAACGGCTGGACCGATTTTAATAGTCTCAAATTTGTTGGATTTGTCTTCGCCCCATTAGTATAAATGTGTTTTGTCTTTTCCACGTAAAGAAAACACTACCCAGTAGAAATTCATGCTGATCATCATCACTGATGCAAATAAATAAATAAACTGCGGAAGTATTGCATGGCTACACAAAAAATTATTAAGCTCAAAATTCATCAATAAAAACAAAAGGTACTTTTCCGAGAATTAAAACTTTTTTCCAGTGAATATGAGTTCTTTTTACACGAATGATGCACACAAGAGCAGTTTTTTTAGTCTCTCATTTTTTTACAAGTCAATAATACATGCGTAAAAAATTGCCTTTTGCAGAAATAATGTCTTTGAGCTGAAATTTTTACAACTGACAGCGCGCAACTCATTTGCGCACATTTGTTTTGTTTTGCACGTTTAATTCCTGCTGGGTCTCTTGCATATTTCATTTTTCAAACGAACCAGCGCATAGAAATCAGCAACTGCACGGCGGGACGAATGATAGCACGTTTCATAGCTCGTGACCGCGGGTGGGTAAATGACCAAACCTAGCCTAAGCTATGCTTCTTGCTTTAAAAGACGCGTGGTGTAAATTTCATGTTATTCGCATACGTGGTCCTTGTAAAAATGTTATTTTAAAAATATTTTTGTATGAGGACCACCCTAAATATGTACCTTAAGAAAAAGTTTTATAGCTTAAGCTATGCTTTTTGATATAAAAGACACGCGGTGTAAATTCTATGCGAATCGATCACGTGGTCTTTGCGAAAATGCTATTTTAAAATTATTTTTGTATTAAGGCCACCCTAAATATGCACCCTTAATAAAATTTTTATAGCCTTTATTATTTTTGGGGCGAAATCCAACAAATCAAAGATCTTAATTTTAAAAAAGTTTATTATTTACCCTAAATAAAATTTTTGTAGCCAATGTCATTCTCGGGGCGGAGACAAATCCAAAAAATTTGAGACCATTAAAATCGGTCCAGTCGTTCTTGAGTTACATAGAGTGTAACTAACCCGACTTTGTTTCATATATTTATAGAAAAATACATCAATATCTTAAAAACTAGAGCAAATTCAGTACTTTCATGAATATATACGTAATCTGAGTACCTGAAATTATAGAAATCCGCAGAGACATCCAGGCCAACAAAACCACTGTTGACCAGTGTTATCAACTACTTGACACAGATGAATAAAACTTTCTTTTATATCTAAGCAACTATATGACGTAGATGGATAAGATTTGATACATATAATTGTCATAGTTTGTAAAAGATTCGTAGTTTAGTTTGATTTGGAAAAAATGGGCAATGCTACGCCGTCCCATATAAGAAAAAAATTAAATTGATCATATCTCACCAATCATCATATATTATTCAATCCACCCAAAAAAAAAACACATATGTTATTTCATTTCTTGAGGCGTAGCAACGCGTGTCGGGCTTTGCTAGTTGAATTTACATATGCAGACCTGATACGTGTATAATTTTTTTCATTTTTATAAAAACCTCGCTTTTTACCGAGGCGAGGCGAGGTGCCTGTGTGAGGCGAGGCGAGGTGCCTGTGTGTCTCGCCTCGCCTCGGTCGAGCGAGGCAAATTTATTTTTCCACCTCGCCTCGCTCTCGTCTCGTAGAACGAGGCTGCCTCGCAGCCTCGGTGAAGCACTACATGGTGCGCGTAATCAGTAAAAATTCGTAGTTTCCAAAGTTATGGCGGGAATTTCGAAATGAAGGCACATGCTTTCTTAGGATTAATTGGGGAATAACATATGAAAAAATAATAATAACATTAGAAAAATTTTTTTAGTTAAAAAAAATGGTTTTAATAAATTTATTTGATACTTTTCAATTATAAAACAAAAATTATTAAATGAGTATTTATCCTATCTCCTATAGTTTTTGAGATATTTCGCTTCAAAAAATGTTCAAAAACGTAAAAAAAATAGTTGTGCGTTTACTAAAAGAATGACCGATATGTATAAAAATGAACTAATGTGCGTGTATTCCCAAATAAACCAACACATCTCGTATTTGCACTTTCGTCAATTCGTTTTGTGCTTTATTTTCCCTTATCATCTCATATTGGATCCGTTCCCGTAGCAGTCACAATTAGTCAAGTTTACAGGATTTAGTACAAAAATCGTGCTGGCTTTTATTTTCTTCCACCGCAAATGTCAAAATCGAGCAAAACAATGCGTGATAATTTGGTTAAGGAGAAAACTATTTTATGTTTCGTGTTTTCGTGTTAATTTTTTTTGTCATTATGATTTTGACATTTAATGTAGAACCTCTCCCATCGTCTCTGGTAAGCACCGCTCAAGTGTAACGCTTACGAAGAGGAAATGTTCGTTTTCACTTGTGAGAATGAATGTGCAAATGCGAACCATGGTCCCTTGACTAAATTCTCTAAGATACTTAATTAAAAACATTTATGTGAAAGCTGTAACAGTGTGTAATATACATAAAGGCATAGGCCCTACCATCTATACATATACGAGTTAAAAGGTTTATGTAATATGTCTATAAATATGAGGAGACTTTGATAGAAATGCTTGCCTAGTTGAGAGCGATCTTTTGTGATATCCAACGTTATCACCATTATTGGCGCAAGTGCTACCACTTCCGCCACTACTACTTTTTAAAATAATCAATGGACCAGGACTACTGCGTGCACTGTTGGAGTTTTTGGTGGTTGTAAGTTGGTTAGGGGTAGTGATCACACGTTCATGCTTTGACGATGACGAATAACGAAAGGACGGTGATGGTGATCGGGGACGTGCAGGTTGTTGCTTTTGCAGTTGAAGTTGTGATGTCGGTGATGCTGATAATGGGCGCTTAACCACATGGTGATTTACTATATTATTCTTAACAATTTTCATAGGAACAATGGGAATTTGTTTACTATTCGATGTTATTGGTGGTGCAGGGTTGGTGGATGCAGGACGGGCAGGAATTTTAACACTACGACGATCGGGGACATGCGCTGTTGATGGCATCATTTTGGAGGGTATGATAGCATGGAAGAAGGATTTAGTGGATTTTGTTGTTATTTGTTTTAATTTGATGGGCACTTCGGCAGCGGTCGCAGTTAGCTTTTCAGAAGTGCGTGAGCTCTCTTTCATGGAATCTTTCTTGCGTATCGGCAAAATATTTTCTGCATAACGATTATCATAAAAATATATATTGTGTAAATGAATATCAAAGCCAGGGTCTTAAAGGATTTTTTTTTGTTATCAAAACACAGTACAATAAATGACGCATGTTGACTGTGGTTTAGGCAAAATAGCTAGATAGAACATTATAATTAAAAATAGTAGAGAAAGTTCTCAGTCTTAAGAATTTTGATCTAGCAGCCTTTCAAGAAGAAATATGCGCAGCTATTGTTCCGACGACAGAATAAGTCGAGGAATCAGAAATAAGTAGTTTGTGCTATTGAGTCATTAATTCTTCTCGAGATCTCATCAGTCGGAATACGAATCATCACAGATATAGAATTTGATCAAAAACCATATCCTGACGTTGGTGTCACCCAAGTGTTTAAAGTGCTAAACATTAGAGCTTAAGATTTCCGTCAAGATTAGACTTAAGGTAAGACAGTTGCATTGGAAGAGTTCGATCATTCATATCTTAAGCGCATGAACTTAAGGAACTTTCAAATTATGAAGTATGCAACTTCTTGCAGCGTCAAAAGCATGTCGTATCTTGTACTGTGTTTCAAGTTTATGATAAATGAAAATGATAATGTTAATTGTGATTAATGTAGGTGACACATGGGTTAATGCAAGCCAATAATGCGTATAACTTTGGAATGTGAAACTAATGAACTGATGCTGTACTGTTTCTTAATAAGCAAAACAGGTACTAACTTACTATGAAGCTGTGGCCTACTGAACACAGACAGGCGTTCCTTGTTGCCACCGCCACGTGGACTATGTCCATGAGCTAAAACCAAAAAAATTATGTACAATAAAATTCAAAAGCATAAAATAAACGATAATACCATTGCAACCCGAATCATCCATGTGACTGGAAGACTCGCGACCACTGCGTCCATCTTCACGCATACGTTCACCACTTAGATCGCTGTCACTATTTAAGCTGTCATATTCTTCAGACTCAGATTTGATGGCATTCGAACGTCGTTTATGTCGTTTTTCGGTATTGGTATGACCACAGTCGCTAGGTGTATTTACCTGACCAACGCTTGTGGGCGTAGTAGATAATTTACCACTAGAACTGACGCCACCAACACCACCACCGCCACCAGTGCTCGATGATGCTGAACGTTTAACTTTACTGCCTGAACTGGTCAGAGTATTATCATCACCGCTACGTGGATCATACATCATGCCTTTCCGATTTAATGGAACATTCGCTGATTGGTTTTCATGTTCCGGCAAATGAAATGTAGCATATGGATAGATGTCTTCAGAATATTCAGGTATACGCTCCAGTCCTGCAACCGATTCGCGTGGTGATTGTTGACAAGATTTACGTACTGTACCATAAAATTGTTCACGATGTTGTATATCCTTACCGTCATTAGCTGTTGGATGCATTGAGTCGACATCACGGGAGAATAACTGTCGCGGATCTGTGTGACACAATTTGATAGAAGTTTGACATATGCAAACAATATTAATTAACTTACAGTTCTTGAAGCATATGCATGCACCGATCAATGCCAAAATTGTACCAAAAATAGAGGTGATTATAACTGCTATTAGATGAGCATCTCTAAATAATGAACGAACTTCAGGTAACTCATTGTGATCCAACTCTGAGGAGATTCCATTGAAACGTAACGTTTCGAAATAATACTCTTTTATGGTAGATCCGGCATTGTTATGTGCTGTGACACGCAGATTATATGGTGCACCGGGCTCCAAATCGCCAATAGTATAACGTGCCTATGAGAAAAATAAGGAGAGTTAAAATGTATATGTATTATGAAAATATGCTTTGATCATCCTCCGTTCTACCCACTACTATTATATATCTGTAAATTTTTGATAATTAATTCCGTTGTTTTTGTTCAAAATTATTTGTAACGATTCATCATTGAACAGTTACTGGCTTGAATGACAACACAATATCAGTGTTGTGCTTAGTGCTGTCACTAGTGCTCAGTAATGAGACATTTTATATATGTGAATGGTTAGGAGCTCTCAAGACGGTTACAATATACACTTATCTGGCTCATTAGGTACACCATACAAACATTTTTACAGTTTTGGCGATTTCCCAACATAGATTAACTGATGCTTCCTTTTTAATATTAACAGCTTATCTCTATCGAAATCAATGTATTAAGGGTAACTAGTTGACACCAATTAAAACCTTATATTAGTGTATGTGTTTTTGTATATTAAAATGTAGTTGGTAGAACATAGCAACTCATATTACCCTTTTTACCAAAATTCTTCACTTTGTTGCAGAAAACCTCAAAATATGACAGAGCTGGTTGTGCTTATTACTTAGTGCAAGTAGTAGGTACATAAACCACTTGAGCTTTTGTGGTGAATAGCGGAACAATTGACAAGTTCTTATCACCATGATATTTTTTTTAAATTGTTGCATTGTCCTAGTTTTTAACTCCCGAATTTTTCGAAATATTAGTATATTAAGGTAAGTGGGAGTCCTACGTCCGCAACTCGGTGCTCACATTCTCCAATATGTTCAATGCCCAGTTCGCGATGTTTTTCGGCCGCGTTTCACTATGCTATGCCCAGCATAGACTTTGCTAACACACCGGCGTTCAATATCATACAGTAAAACGTGACCGCGAAGCCGGTGTTGGACATTTTGGAGAATTTAAGCCATGAATCGTGGCTGAAGGCCGCTCACTTATCCTTACATACAAAAACTTTCCGAGGCTAAACTGGTTCATCCCAACACTCTTCGCATGAACAAGTGTAGTCTATCAAAAACAAGTTTATCCTAAAAACTAGTTTGGCCTTGATTAATTTGAATTAAAGGTTTGTTTTATTCGCAGAGCTATGAGCATTTAAAAATAAAATGTTAAAAACCGTTAGTTTTCAAAAATTTATGACTCTTAAACTTAGCTTTATAAAAAAGTTCAAAAAATTATGGAGAATACTCTCAACTAGTAAGTACTAAAAGAAAAACATATGCAAAAGCTGAATGATGTTCGATTTGATATGGAATGCCCTATATATATTATGAAAGTGCTGGCCAAGTAATGTGTCGAAGGTATAAAATCTAAAACGTACATACGCTATGGTATTTTATTGTTAATCTTATGCCGAAAGAAAGTAATATCGTGGCAGCTTTTAAGCCGAAGACTAAGGGAACCCAAAAGTTGCAGATGCAATACACTCTGATATTTTCGTGCTGATGGAAGAAATTTCGTCATATCTCATACAAACAAAGCGGCATGGAAATAGATTAAAAATTGTTTGTACTCATAATGGACAGGAGAACTTGAATAGAGCTATAGAGTTAGAGCTGAAGAAATGTGGCATTATTCCCCAAACCTTTGTGCCTACACTCCAAAACGGAATGGATTAGGTAAAAGAAAGAAAAGTAATTTATCGTACACTTTTGATACAGTTCTATCCAACTAGTGCTGTTGCAGTGGGGATGTTGCAAATATTATTGAGAAACGTGAAGACAGTATGAATGTTGAGTCTTGTTTAATCATGCGTTAGAATGACCATGACTTAAGGAGTTTTCAACTAGCTTATTACTATTTACTGAGAATTTCCCATCCTATTTATTTCTTACATGAGTTTCAATTCTACTCGAAACAATAATCCAATCACTTGACATTCCATAACGTTTGAATTCTATGCTGAAATACTGTATTGGACATCCACCATCTTGCCATGTTGATAATTCCACCAAAGCCGATGTTATATTTGGACGTATAAGACTGTGCTTATGTGCTGCAATGGGCTTGTTTCCTATTCAAAAAAAAAAAAAAATTCGTATATGAATGCAGAAATATTAGAGATCGATCGCATACACTTACCTTTCGTCTTGGCCGTCTCAATTGCACTGGTTACACTGCTACCAATTTTGTTAAATGTCACAATTGTAAATTGATAACGGCTGCCACATTGGAGATTCTCCAGTAAATGAGAATTGGTGCGTCTGTCCAATTGTATTTCTTCCCAATCACCAAATTCTTTGCGAAAAGTCAATGTAAAACCACGTAATGGTGCACCGCCTATATCATCCACACGCCATTGTAGCGATACTGAGTTTGTGGTGCTACCAATAATTGATAAAACTGGTGCAGATGGTGGCACTGGGATGGAAAAATATATTTATATTGGTGTTACTAAGATTAACTTTGAGTAAAGAGTTAAATGTGTATCAACTGGTGCATTCATTGTGGGGTTAGCCGTAGCTAGACGCTATACTTAAATGGTTTAAAAAGGCATTTCATAAAAGATAAGACGTTAAGATCTTAGCATAAGATAACATAGTTTTGCGTTTGGAATCTCAGTTCGAATTTACCAGCCCGCTTCTAGATGCACACAGTATTGAAACAATGTTTTGGGAGGAGCTAGAGCTCGCCAATCATGTGGATATATATTTGAAAATTTCGGGAGTTGTTTGCAGAACATCATAGATTAAAAAGCTTCAGTGATCTCTAATCAAGCATAAAACATGGTGATCTCAAAAATTACAGCTGTCTTTATCAATGTTTTGCAGTCGATCTGTGTAACAAAATTTCCACCGACAATTAGAAGTTGTAATGCTAAGCGCTGATCACAAAAATTAATAAATCGCTTTGAGACCAACCTAACTGAATAGAAAAACGAAAGACTTTCTGAGTTCTTCACTTAAAATTGATAGAACTCTGTAAACGAAGATGTCTGGCGTCTTAGTTTAGCTCATTTCTTCCAGGACAGCTTTCTAATCTTCTATACTTAGATGTTATCGAATAATGTCAAAAATAGAACAAAATTATTTGTTGAGTAATCGGAGAAAAAATTCAACCGATATGGATGAAATCCAAAAGCGAAAACCCTTCGACTATGTACATTGGCTTGGATATATGAGCAAATGGCAGACACCGTTCCAGGTAAAGGAATTGCCTACAGGTTCAAGAAGAAAAGACAATACAAATCTTAGTTTGTGAGACCAATTAATAGCTGGTACCAGATTACCTGGCCTGTGAGACTGGAATGATCTTGCCCGCGACCAAAGAGGGTAGAAAACTTCCTATTAAGTAAATTAAAATGATTTGAAAATAAAATAAATTCCAACCGGAAGTAAAAGCTTATCAAAAGCTGTGATGAAAAGACATCTGCGCTATGCTCCTGGAAGTAAATTATCATATTTTTAACAAATTATTTACCTTGCACATACAACTGATATACAATGTGGTCCGATCCTATTGCATTTCTAACTATGCACGAGTAGTTACCCTCGTGTGAACGTTGTATATTACGCAGAGTGAGCGTATTGTCGTTACTCACTTCCAAACGAAAATGTTTTTTCGAGCGAGCATTCAGTACCTTCCATTCCGATTGTGGCTTAGGGTTGCCAACAAAGAGACATGCCAACTTCATGTCTACACGCCAGCTGACACTTAAAGTTTGACTAAATGATATTGTAGCCGCTGGTACAGATGCACTTGGTATCAGCTTAATAACCGGTGTACTCGGACCCTGACCAACTCTAGTGGAAGCTGTAACCCACGCTTCGTAAGTCTCGCGTGTTGTCAAATCTTTTGCCTCGAAATGACGATTATGTGCTGGCAGCACCTCCTTCAGTATCTTTAATTCTTGACCCTTATCCAATATACGTATGTAGACATTATATTTTGTCACTATGCCATTGGGTCTTCTTGGCGGCAACCAACTTATAATCACAGAAGATTCACTGCTCACAACGGACTTAACACGTTCAGGTGCATCAGGTACTGCCTCTTCAGTTGTGCAAGAAACAGTTGGGCTCACAACGCCTTCCCCAGCACGCGTGAAAGCGAGCACTTGCACGCTGTAATTGGTAAAGGGCTGTAGTCCATGCAATACAGTGCTTAGAGCTGATGTTATTTTTGTCTCACGTGTACCATATTCAGATTCAATGTTACCCGGTTCATAAAGTAGCTTATATCCCTGTATAATGCCATGATTGGTTTTTTTTGGTGGTGCTTGCCATGAAATTTGTATATTTTGCGCTGTTAGCGCAATACAAGTGACACCCTGTGGTGGTGCAGATGGTACATCCTCCAGTGTGTGTCCCAGTGCAATTTCACTTGGAGGACCATCACCTTTGACATTGAAAGCAGCAACAGTAACTGCATACTGTGTGTACTTTTCGAGTCCTGTGAGACGAAAGTCATTGACGCCCTCGCCACCGAGGCTGCTAACTTTTGTGAAATTTTGTACACTATCAGATGAGCCATGTTTTTGATAGGCAATGCTATAACCCAGTAGTTCACCATTCCATGATTCACGTTCAGGTGGTCGCCATGTAATAAGCAGTTGTTGTGGTCCTAAGGGCTCTGCAGAAACATCTTGTGGTCTACCGCTTGGTACTTCGGCATCTGTTTGCACCAGTAGTATGTCGCTAGGAGCACTTGTGCCCAAATGATTTTCGGCATACAAGCGAAAGTGATAGGCTTGTGAAGGGCGCAGCGAACCAATTTGTGCTGTAGTTTTTTCTCCGGGTAGTAGTTTTTGATTATTGTGCTCATGCCAAACATCTGAAAATGAAAACAGATTAGATGAATGTAGTTAAAATGGATGTAGTTAAAATTGAATAAATAAGATTTAAGTAAGCCCATTTAATTTGCAAATCAGATGGCTTAGAGTTAATATAAATAAATTGTCGAAAACATCTAATAAGTCTTCGCAGCCGGCTGCGTTTAGCAAGAGGTATAATAAGACGATGGCTACAATCACGATGTGCCTAGCCCGTGCGACACCGAGAACACTACACTTTAAGTACTATGCACTTACCTCCAGCTTTCTTGTATTGCAATATATAATTTGATATCGGCTGTGAGTCACGATTATTTCCACCACCTCCACCCAACATAACCGAATCTTGATCATTTGGTGACCAAGCCAATGTAACAGAACGACTTCCCAACTCTGTTACATGCAGATTTACCGGAAAGTTTGGTGGTTCTTGTACTTGTAAATGTATAACAGCACGATCATGTCCATAGGTATTGCTAGCAATGCACGAATATTCACCACGATCCATAAGTATTGTCTGCAGAATTGTCATTTCCGATACAATGCCACGGCTCAATGGTGAATTTTTAATGTGATAACGTATATCATAAGATGGATCAATATGATTTGCTTTAGCACGCCATGAAATCTCTAACGGTTGATCACCATCGGCTTCGCAACGCAATGTGACACGATCACCACGGCGTACAGTCATTTGTTTCTTACCAACGGTAACAGAGGGTCCAACTGAAAAATATAAATTCTTTAAGTTCGAACTCTATTTGAAAACTTATATGTACAATAACATACCATGAACAGTGAGTTTAATTAGCGTACTAAGTCCAGCACCGATGCCATTACTCGCCTGACATAAATAACTACCTTCATGTTCTCGTCCAACTTTGGGTATAATCAGTGATCCGTTGTTGTAAGTTTCAATCACAGATTGCGAATTACCCATACCGTTGCCGTTACCAGCATAGCTTAATTCACGATAGTCACCGGATTCTCCTAGAAATGGAAATTTGTTCTCATATTTGGAAAAACTTGCGACAATTTGAATAAATGGCGGACTTAAGAGAAGTAACCCAAGTGGAAAATATTTTAAGAAACTCAATTTTAATATTTGAGTAGGGGAGAGGGGCCTAGTGTGGACTGGGGGCTAGTGTGGACTGGGGGCTAGTGTGGACAGATTCAAATTCTCGCGCCGTTTTGAATCGAGGTTTTCCGTTTCGTTTTTTTTAAGTAGGCCTTTGCACTCTTAATCACCAAAAAAAAATTCGTTTGTATACAGTTCATCGTTTCATGGTAACGAGACCAGACGTGTTTTTTGTGCAGCAAAAAATATATATTTTGTATTTTTTCAATTTCAGTGATTCTCAGAAATTAATTATTCTTTTGCTAAAGTGTAAATATATAGCGCAACTTAAACAAGTGTTTATTCAAATAATTGAAATTATTTTTAATAAAGTTTACCGTAAGTTTAAAAAAAAATGTTTTTGTATAAAAAGATACAAAGGGGCTAGTGTGGACAGTTGCATTTACTTTGATGAGAAGGTATACGTAATGTCAATTGCAATTAAATTTTTTTACAGATGGTGCGTACATACAAACGGAAAACGGATGTCCTTAAAAAAAAATTAGCTATTCGAGCTGCAGCATTGAAATATAATTTTAAAAAATCTATGCTCCATAAACGTGTTCTAAGGGCAAAATCTTCAAGCTTCAATCAACCACATGACTTAGACTCCGGCACTAGCAACGATGAGGAACTTAATTCTCTAAACCAAAGAGTATCTGGTAGAGGAAAATACATGTCGCAGCTTGTATTTACAAACGAACAAGAATGTCAGTTGGTAAAGTATTTACTGAAAGCATCTCTAATACGCTATGGCCTCACCTATTCTCTAACAAGAGAGTTAGCTTTTGAGTTTGCAGTGAGCCTTAAAATCGCGTATCCTGAGGAATGGAATAAAAATAAATGTGCTGGTTTGGATTGGATAAAAAGTTTTATGCGCCGTCTTTGTGAATTATCGCTTCGAAAACCAGAAAATAACTAGCCTGGCGAGAGCAATTGGATTTAACCAAGCAAACATTGCTGCTTTTTTCGAAAATTATGCCAAAGTAATGGATCGCTTTAAGTTTTTACCGGATCACATATTTTACATTGATGAAACCGGTATAACAACTGTAGCACAGGCCCCAAAAATTATAGCAGCAACAGGTAATAAGCAAGTTGGTCAGATTGTGTCTGGTGAACGTGGCGAATTGGTTTCATTCCTGTGGCATTGTAAGTGCTGCTGGTAACACCATTCCACCAGTATTTATTTTCCCACGAATAAAATTTAAAGATTGTTTTTTGTATGGTGCTCCTGCTCAATGTTTGGGATTATCATCTAGAAATGGATGGATGACAGCAGAACTTTTTGTAAGAGTTTTGGAGCACTTAGTTAAAACTTCGAGCTGTACAACATCGAATCGAATTCTGTTAATCATGGATAATCATGTGAGCCACATTTCAATCGAAGAAATTCCTTTTGCGAAAGCCCATGGAATCGTGCTACTAACATTTCCACCTCATTGTTCTCATCGTCTTCAGCCGCTTGATGTCGGTGTTTATGGACTATTCAAATCAGCAATAAAGATTGCATTTAATGACTGGATGAGGAATAACCCTGGCAAGGCTATAAGTATTTACAATATGGCCGAACTTGCCAATAAAGCATTTCATAAAAGTTTTACTTTTGACAATATCACCAACTCCTTTAAAAAATCTGGGATATGGCCTGTAAATAGCATCATTTTCACCAATGAAGATTTTGGTGCTACATTTGTTACTGATCAACCAGAGATAAAGCCTCATCCATCACTAGAAAATGTTGCACGTATTCCAGGATCTGTTTCAAACGATATTGTATTCAGAGAAAGTGCGCCAGCACAAACCGTTTCCGCGAAAACTGAAATCAGTCCAGAAATCGTCAGACCTTTTCTAAAAGCTGGTACAAGAAAATGTCAAAATGGACGAAAACGAGGAAAGTCCTCAATTCTTACCGAAACACCTAAGAAGATAAGGGAAGAACCTATTAAAAGAAAAAATGCACCTCCTAAAAACATTCGCTCTAAGAAACAAGTTAAATTTCTCTAAGTCTAACATGGGATAAAAGTGAACTTTGAATTTTTATTATTTTATTTTTTATTTTATTTATTTATTTATTATTATTGAACTGAATAATTATTTTCTTCAAAAAAAAAATATACATATTTGAACTCTTTTTTATAAGTTTCTGTTTCAATTATCAAGTTTCTATTGGTGTCCACATTAGCCCCTACTAAAATCCATGCTTTTAAGCTCTTTTTAAAATAATTTAAAAATGTGTTTATGAAAAAAAAAAATTGTAACTGTTGATGTAATTATTAAGGTAAGAGGTATAAGTAATCGTTAAAAATGACTTTTTTACAAAAAATAAATATTTGCATATACAATTTTATAATTATGTAAAAATTGTCCACACTACCCCCCCTCTCCCCTACTTAAAATTGTCCGTAATAAGTAGCTACGGCGAACCTACGGCAAATTTTCGGGAAGAAATGTTCATAGGCAACTTTTATTTATTTTTTACCATGTACCCAAAATAACAGCCGAACGTAATCGAGTCGTGCCGAATCATATTTCGCAGTTGCCCGCGGGCGGCAGAATGCCTAACACTGGTCTAAATAGACATCAGCGCTTAGGAAAGATGTCCTTCAAATTGTTCTCGACGATCAACTTAAAGTTTTGGCGCCAGATCAATACAACTCGCGATAATAGAGTATTCAAGTATGAGCAGATTCAGCCAATTATCGAAAATTTATTTGGGAATATTTTCGAAAAAAAATTTTTTTTTCAGCAAAGTCCAAATATATGTTTCAAGAAATATCGGCCGATTCTAAAATATCAAGTCTAAAATGGTGTGTGATTTGTAAAAGAATAACCAATATGCTGCCTCATAAGTCCACCATTGACAATAAGTATCTTACCAATCGATTGTTTCCATTGCACCGTTGGTACCGGAAACCCATCAGCTTTACATGTTATAATAACAGGGTTACCCAAAATGGCATCTTGATCAATTGGTTTAATGATCCAACGCGGTGGCACTGTTTTTTTTTTTATTTTAATCAAAAGACATTGTTAGATAAAATTTGTTACCTATGCTTGTTGGATTTTTTAGATATACAGTGCTCTAATTGTGAAGTTATCATGCATTACATTAACATGCCATATATATGAGTTTCTGATTCTGAATAAGTTAGCAATATTATTTTACCAAAATCTTATAATACCATGGGTTAGTATTTTCAAACTTACCAGTATCTGAAAAACTATTAATGGAATAAAATTTACGTCTGAATTTTTAAGACTTAAATATTGAAATAAATGAGTAAATCATTAAAAATAACAACTTTAAAATAAAAGGGCAATAAATGAATTTTTGAAAGAAGAAAATAGTTCTTTAGAAATAAATTTATGTAAAACAAAACATAGTTCTAACAAAATTTTACAAGTTCAATGCCATATGGCAATCTTGCAAAAGATATTTCGTCTCGGTTTGGTTCAGACAAAACTACGCGATACTTCAAAATCGAATGCGCTTACGACTTCTCGGTGGAAGCATCATTGTTTAGTTGAAATATTGTGCCACTAAACACAAGAACTGGCAATGATATCACTAAAACGCGCATTGCTAAAACTTTTCTTGTAAAGGTTCATTTTCAAATATGAGAACATCTGGTCAACCATATGATGTGCAGTGTGGTGATTTTAACGAAAGTCTTTGAAAGATTTTGAGCCTGTGCTCCAGAGGCTCAATCATTTCGTTGATTATCGGTTTCGATGCAGAGCTAGGCAATTACTTGAGGAGATAAACTCAGATAACGCAACGTGCTTTACGCAAAAGGCTTGAACTTTACCAGAATATCAAATTTGTGCCAATGCTTCGTAAGTATTTAATTGATTTCAAAAATTCAGAGCTGGAAGACCCATTTAATTCCACTAAATAAAAATCGACTGGAGAGAAATGGTAACACGTCCAAAGAAACTATATCGTTGCGAGAAAATATCTTATTCAACGTTATGACATTGCCATAGTAGCATATGTGAACACCCAGCACGCTACGCTGCTTCTGGGGATACTTACTCAATAGGAGACGCTCTAATGCAGGAATTTTGCCACTATTGGAAATTAAATATTTTATTTGAATGTGCGATAGGCGTGGCCAAGTGACCGAGTTCGCGCATTTTCAATCTCATGAGCTAATCATGAAAATAAAGCTTGTGAATCAAATTATCTTTCATGGTTCTCCCTAACCAAGACAAACAGATAGACAGACATACAGACAGACTCAAGTGGTGACGCTAACTAAAAATATATAGAATTTTTCGACAACTGCCATGTCTCTTTTCATGCGCTACAAACAGAATGATTGCTTCAGTGGGCGTGGCACATTTCATGTTAACAAACAGTTAAGCATTAGCTTAAGTGAACTATTGCAGTAATTGATGTGAAACTTAGCGTACCTAGGAGGTTTACTTGCTATAAGGTATATCTGGATCAAAATTGGGCTAAACAGCACCAGCGGACGTGGCACCTCCTATACAAAAAAAAAAAATACCTTAAATTACATATCTAGAGAACTATGTGAGCAACTATACCAAAATTTGGTTTTTAAAAAGCAATTTCTAGATCAAAATCGAGGTGGATTGTTTCCAGTTTCAACTTTTCCCAACATTCCCCACAGTTTTTCGACTTTTTAAAAGCTTTCAACTTTTTCGATTTTTCAACCTCAAACAACTTTTTTCAAGTTTTTCAAACTTCGGACTTTCAACCTCTTTTAACCTCATCAAAATTTTCCGATGTCGTGCCTGGAGTCGTGTTTTCATTAAGATTTCTAGGTGTGTTAGTAATGCTAACCTTAATTGAGGAAATAGTATTTAACTTAACTTTTCTGAGATCGAAGTCAGATTTCTTTAATATTTTTGTTTCAAATAAATCTGAACTATTAATGACAATTTTCTGTTGCTATGATAACATATGCTTTGTGTCAATATGAATAATCAAATTAAGCCCTGGATTAAATTTAGAAAGTATGGATAGATACTGTTAATAACAAGCTTATTAGTCATTTCAAATAGAAATGGGCAAACAACATTGGGTTGGCTGAGTTGAAAAGCAATAAAAAATATGTCACCACCCACACTTATCTGCAAGACCATTTTAATCCAGAATAAAAAGTATAACAAGAGTTTTAACATCAAATGATGGACATTTTGTTACTCATGTGGAATAGGGTTTTGATTGCTTGAATTGTGGCGGGCGTCAATATGAAAGTTCTATATTCTGTTAAAAAGTTTTTTTATAGGGTTGAGGAAGCATTTTCGTTACCTTACACTGATAAAAAAAACAATGCTGACTTTTAGGAAAATTTCGGTCTAAAAAAATATTTCGACTTGAGTTTCAGCAAGTATGCTGAAAGACAGTACAAAAGATACGATGTCATAGCATTTTTGAATTTTGTTAATAAATGTGACCCCGTTAATTCTTCTGAACTTCTCTGACAAAGCCGAGTATGGTGACTACTAGTAGTTGCAGGTAGATTGTTATTGGTCTAAAAAATATCCTATTCAGAAGTTTACCTGATAATCTGTGTTAGTCCTTATGGACACGTTTTTGGCCGAAAATTCTACGAGCTGTGAAATTAAGCGGATATGGAAGGTGGAAGTCTAATAGAAATAAGTTCAATCAGAATTACCTTAAATTTATAAAAAGGAGCACTCATTTTTATTTTGTGTGTGATCTTAATATTATAAGCTATCAGAAAATCTTATACATAGTAGAAAATTCGATAGTACATTGCCGAGCTGTGTTAAAGCTTTAGCAAATTGTTTTCAACATTAAGTTGCGAAAATTGCTCCCTCTACTCTAGACCAATGTCCTCACAATTATTGTGTATCTCAACATACATTTACGATTTTATGTGAGTTTGCCATATCCTTTCGTACTGATTTGCCTGACTGTTGTGAGTTGTCATGGGTGTTGATATCGCAATTTTCACTTCACAATTGGATTGTGTCCTGCGTCGTTTGAGTGACATAGAAATCCTGTGATTTGCAATTTGCATGACAAATTTTGCAATTTAATTTTTTTTTTATTCGTTTTATTTTTGGTTTTTCCCTTATCATCCAAACAAGTCGGACGTCGAAAGTTTGAGCATATAATTGAAATTTATGTTGGAACCCTTTTTTTAGGTACATAATAAAAGTGAACTCTCTAGACCAGTTTGTGTTTGCGCACAATTTTGACAACAAGCACTTCTAGCATTTCGTCTTGTTATATGGCACAATTTACACCTACACATTTTAAATTTTCATTAAAACGCACACAAGTCATAAGTCAACTTGAAGTTAATGAATTCCTCGAATGGCCTTAAAGCACAGTGGTACAAAAAGATAAAAACTAATGTTGTGAGATGTGAATGAAATGTGACTTTAAAGACTGTACGATTTTGTGATGAAATTATCTTGAATTGTACCAAAACTGGGTGGAAGTAAAAAAGTAGGCATGACTCTTTTCAACAATTAAAAAAGTTCACGATTTTCATAAAAATTCAGTGATATCACTGAAAAGTTGTTGAAGGGCGTGAGACAGCCCACAAAATTTATGAACGTTATAATAAGAGATCTAACAACGTAATCGTTATGAAATTTAATATGACAGATGTAATTGCCAAAAGATATCTTGTTACAAACTTTCGCACAGCAGTACATGTGGGCGTGGCACCTCCCATATAAGTTAATTACATTTAGTGTTATGGATAGTGTGTTAGGAGAGTTAACTTCATGAAATTTTGTGCAGAGGTATCGGCTACTATTAGTTTTGAAATTAAGTGTAATTTGAAGGAATTGAATAAGTGGGCGTGGCACCTCCCATTTAAGAGAAAAGCTGCTAGAACTATTTTAACACTTGTCCTGTATTCAAAAAAACTAACACTCACTGTATTAGTGGGTCAATTTCGCCCAATGCAATTTACTCATACATTTATTTAATCAGTGCAATTTTGACAGGTTATTATTACAATTGTATGAATTTAACAAATGAAATTAGTACAAGGAGAGCATTTTAGTGAATATTTTGAGCCATTTGACCGAATTGGGCGCATGAAGCAACGCCCTCCTTTAGAGTTTCCCACCGAAGATGCCCTTTCATGGACACGCGGATTCTGAACTTCCTGCAGAACTAACTTTGCTGCTGGACCTCTAGGTAGGGTCGATCGGCAAGACAGCTCTGACTGGATAAGAGACAGACATACCAAGCTCTTCTAAAAATATAATTCGTTGAAAATGCTTACCTTTGTTCCAGTAAGTGTTTACGGATGTATGTATGTAAATAAAACAATGTTCTAGGCTGATATATCCAATACATTATACAACAGAGTTACGGCCATATTTTGGTTCTCTTTTGGAAGAATAGTGGCTGAAAAGCTGATCAAGCTATTTCTAGTTATTTCTAGTTTCTCTTTACATACATATGTGCATCTGCTAGATTCTTACCTACCAAAGCTAGTTTTCTTTCCCGTAGTTAAGTTTCCAACTCATGTGTACATATTTAAAAAATTATAGGAGGTAATATTTCGGCTCCTCAAGTTTTCCACTAAGTCTAAATACTACGTGGTATCCTTGTTTGACTACTCTTTGACAGTTTTGGTTTCTTCTCGTATAAGCCTATAGCAGCCAAGCATAGCTACTTTTTGAATCACGAAGAGTTTAAATTTTCATTCCATACTTCCAAGGTTTCGAATACACTGCTTGAATGGGCATCGACCTCGATATGCTGATATTTGCTCATCAATAGTAACATTCTCACCTGGGCTTTACATTTGTCTGAGGTTGTATCCCAAACATCTCTGATTGGTACTAATTTATCACGAGCTCGTCGTTCGTTTCTATCACTCGTCATATCGAAGCGCAGAGCTCGTGATATATTCTCAAATCTGCGGGGGCTCATAACATCTGCAGATGGGCTTACATTTCTTATCATCTCAGAAGCTCTCCAAACCTTTCACGTCCATGTATTCCCCTGCCAATAGAATACAATAGGTCCGCCAACTATATGTGCAGTATGCTCGAAGCGAAATCCCCGTTTCGCATGTAGCGATACATAGTGTGAGCAATGTTACAAAGAATTCCCAAACAACGGTAAAAGTAAAATTTCGATAAGTGGAACTTTACACGCAGTGTCAAGTGTGCTGTGACTATATAACGTAGAAAAATTGTATTGGGCAATTTTGACCCATGTTGAACGTAACTTTTTTTATACTGGCCAAACTAAACTTGCTAGAAACTATTTTCATTTAAGTTTTTGTTTATATAGTCAAAAGAATAGAAGTCATAAAAGCTTATACTTGTACATGGTACAGGGACGGTAGTATTTTAGTTGAAATACGTCGTTGGGCAATTTTGACCCATGTATACAGGATAAGGGTAAAGCAAACTATTGCAGCAATTGGTATGAAATTTAATGTAGGTGGAATACTTGCTATAATATACCTCAGAATCAGCAGTGGGCGAAATAGCACCAGTGGGCGCATCACCTCCCATACAAATAAAATACCTTAAGTAGCATATCTATCGAAATACGTGAGGATTCATATTAAAATTTGAAGTAAGAATGTTGTCTAGGAAAAGCTATTTCTGGATCGTAATGGAGTCAACGCCCTAAGTTTTAAATGAAATATATTGTAAACTATATAAACTATTGTGCTAAAATTTGATATGCGGATGCCGCTCACGAATAGAATTTCACAAACATTTCATATTTTTTCGACTTTTTCAATATCCTTCAATTTTCTCCAATGGTTTCCATATTTTTTCGACATTTTCAGTCTTTTTCAACATTTTTCAAACTTTCTCAATTTATATTTTACATTTTTATTCGACTTATTAAACTTTTTCAACGTCTTTTTAACATTTATTTAAAAGATACTTTCAGTATAGAATATGTGGGTTTCGGCCTGGCCGAAGAAAACACGAAAACTAGTTATATTTCCCAATGTTCTGGAGTTCTTAATTATTTTAAGAATCTCAAGGGGCTTACATGATTTCTTAATTTTAGGCTCTAGGCCAGAGGTCGGCAAAGGATACTAACACAAACGTGTGAGTATGAGTGAGAATGAGAAAATTTCAAAGTTTGAAAACAAAACGGAATGCAATGTACGTAAATGACAAGAAAACAGAGCATAAAAGAACATAATCTTGCTTGTTCAACAGTCGCATGCGAACTGATCTGATATTTATTATTCTCTTTTGTTGTATACGTATACAAGCAAAGTAGCTCTGCTACTCATGAGTAGCAGCGTGCCGATGGCTGCTCTGGGCATACACGTTACTAACGAGTAATAAGTATTTCGATGAAGGATTAAATAATCTTGAAATCCTTATGATGAGTGTTTCCCGAAAACAGAAGACGAATTCGCAGATTGATGTATCCCGAGATAGAGCAGACAATTTGTCAGATTGCCATTGGCTTAATGTACAAATTTTCAACTGTCATTTAGTACTTTAGTGAAAATAAGATAAAATAAATCAGAAAATTAGGCATTTCTGTTGGCATTTCATAAAAATTAAACAAAGAAGTGGCGGCATTTGCCACTATCACAGCCTAGTCCTTATAACAAGTACAGTAATAGATATTGACATACGAGTATGTAAGTTATAACAGACAATTTATTTCTTCTGTACTTACCACTTTTTTTTTATAAAAAACTGACGCGAGAAACAGCTGAAAAATGTAATGATTCGGAAATCAATAAAGTTGTCCTTTCCACTTCTGGTAAGTCCAGTAATTTTTAAATAGTCTATGCTCTTAAAACTTCATTGAGATAGAATTGTAAAGCATTATGTCGAGTATAAAACTTTGTTAGACCTACATATATATCACAATTTTTATAACAGATTCGCATTGCCAGCAAATCAAAAAAAAATTAAGAAAAAAATTAAAAAAAGGCAATTAATTTTACTGATTATGATAATGAAACAAAATACGGATTATGTTAGCCAAAAAACAACATACAAAATAAAAATCATATGAGCTATTTGACACTTGTTTTTTGCCCACTGTGTGGTCGTTACAATTAATGCTAAAAAATAGGGTGTTAAATGAAAAAATGAAAACTGAAGTATCCTTTTAATGGTGCGCTTTACAGTGAAACTACTTCAATACGATTTTTTTGAAAGGTGATGCTGTGAGTTGGTGCTCCGTGCTCGTGCGTTGAATTTTAGTCAATTTATTTTTTGCTTTGCTTTGCAACGAAGCGTAATTTGACTTATTTCTCAGTGCGTTTTTCTTTTAATTATCACTTTATTTTTGTATTTTAAATTAGAAAAATTAAGCCAAAATAAAGCATTTGACAAAGTAATTAAAGAAAACTGGATTTTGGATACTAAAGAAAAATATGTAGGCGACATGATTAAAGCTTTGGAAAATTAAAGATTATATGATGTATTTAATATATACTCCATTAAGATTTAGTTTTGATGGTTTCAATAGCTACATATGTACCATATATATCTTTGAAATTTTATGTTTTATATAAAAAGTTGATATTTGGTACTATCTAGGGATCTAAATAACCCTTGATGAAAATAATTTCAATACCTATGGTAACCTCAAATTAATTATGGCGTTTAATTTTAATTTACCAAAACGTTTGAAAATGTGTTACATGATTTTAGTTTCTTTGTATTTTGGTCTTCAATAAGACAAAGTATTTTTTTAAGGTATGGTACCTAATATTATTCGATATTAGGAAAATAAATATGGAAATAAATTTGGCTATAAATTTATTGGACATTTTTCGAAACTTTAAATACAGAGTGGTTCGGTTATGAACAGCCATACTCTAGAATGAGATTCCCTGGTTCGCTATGATTAGAAAACTGATTTGACAGGTGGTGGCGGGTAGCTCATAATCGCTCTTTAAATTAAAAAAAATTTAAATGTTTCATATCTGAAAGCTTAAGTTTTATTTGCCCTACATTTTCCTACCCTTCTCAAACCATGTTTCCAGTATTTATTTTGTCATTTGCACAATTTTGCAATAATATCTTCAACATTTATTTTAGTTATTTCATTATAATCAGTAAATGTTATTTAATTTGGTGCAAAATTGTGTACATTTTGGTGCATTGCATTCGTTTTAGTGTATTTCCAGTTGTTTTTGCATGTTGGTTTTGTTTTTTTTTTATATTGTGATGGTGCAGCAATACAATTTGCAACATGTTTACTTTTAATTTAATTTACCAGAGACCGACAGAACGGCTGTGTACTCAACGGATCCGGCACGATTTGTAACGCTACACGTGTAGTTACCATTGTGACGTGAGCTGACGTTATGAATTGAGATGATGCTGGAGAAAGGCGCATATTCGTTAATGGTCAACGAGGGATCAGGCGAATGAAAGGCACCATTACTAGCAACATTTTTGTTGTGTGCTGAGCCGCTCACTTCGGCTCCAATTGCACCAGCTCCACCGCTGCTGGCAATGGGAGTACCATCTTTTAACCATGTTATATTAAACGGTTGGTCACCTTGGCTGCTTGAGCACATGAGTTGAGTTCGCATGCCTTCGGTTATTTCGTCTTCAAAGTTGAAAGGGGAAATGCGTGGGGGAACTAAATGTACATATGCAGAATGATAGTTAGTAGAAATCAATTGTATAAAGGTTTTAAATTAAAAATATCAAATAAAGTGTATAGATGTTTTAAGGTTTTTCGCTGGAATATGTCAAAAATGTTGAACTTAAGTATGAATGTAACTATCAATTATATGTCAGTGTTATTTATTCAGTTATGATAATTTTTTTTATATATATAGTAACTATATTTATGTAAAGCCTTTTTCACTTTAAGGAATTTCAGCTGAAAATTATTCATCAAAGAGAAGGATACATAATTAGAAGTAGAAGTCAACATAAATTCACTTCTCTTTTATGTATAAAAATTATATGCAAATTTAGAGTGTTGTACCATATGATGTTATTGCGAAATCTCTCAAACACAAAAATTTTTGACGCCAATGTTAATTTTAAAAATTGTTGTTATTACAGGAAACGCTACCCTAGAGGTTTTTTTTTTTTTTTGGGGGAAATAAAGAGAAAAGTTAAATTGATGTTGAGTGTATCCTCAATGTTACAGGCAACCTTAATTCCAGACATTTACGAAAATCTTTTTTACAGATTTGATATACAAAGATATAACCCTCGTAACATGTTCATTATTTATGTAAAGTTGCGGTCAAAATAATAGTAGTGCGATGCCATTTTTGAATTCAAAGAAATTCGAAAAAATTAAGTTTTTTTTCTTCTAATCTTTCAAAAACAGTTACTTGATAAGTACACAAAATAAGTACATGATAATATGCTCCAAAAAAATAACGGTACTTTCTAAGTTTGTTATTATATTGAGTATTTTGCAATTTCGAGCGGTCAAAATAATAGTAGTGTTCAACTCGTTTACTTCGTAAGTTCAGCTATTTGCTTTTATTTAAAAAATTTGTTTTCAAAATATAAGTTTTATAATTTTTGTATTACATTGCATTGATTTCTCCAAGTTTTTTCATTTTAGTAGGCCGTGGGAAGCTTTGTACGCCAGAGCAACGTTTAGTTATTAAAAGTTTCATTTCGCATGGTGAATTTTATAAGGAGATTCAAAATTCTATTGGATGTTGTTCGAAAGTGATTCCGAATGCGATACAATATACAAATAAACGAAAAGCCTTCCATGTACCCCCGTGCCGTGAATCGTGCAATATGTGTTTCGAAACATAGTCCGTTTGTGCCTACTACGGAAATAAGGAAAGTGCTCAATGTAGCAGTGAGCTTAGAGACTGTTAAAAGCAGAATCGGGAAAACAATTTGGGTGCTCGGATCCACGACGAGTTTCATTGTTAAAAAAAAATACATATGACAAAAAGATCGGAGTTTGCGCACGAGCACTTGGTATGGCCACTTGCTAAGTGGAGAAACATTATGTGGAGTGATGAGAGTAAGATCGTCTTTTTGGTGGAAAAAGTACTCGTCAATATGTAAGGCGTAGCCCAAACACGGAATATGACATCCGGAATGCTCTTCTCTCATCGCTCCACATGTTTCTACACTTGGCCATACCAAGTACCCGTGCGCAAAGTCCGATCATTTGTCATATATCTTTTTTTTTAAGAATGGAACTCGTCGTGGACTCCGGGCACCCAAATTGTTTTCCCTGAGTCTTCTTTGAACGGTCTCTAAGCTCGCTGCTACATTGAGGTTTTTCCTTATTTCCGTACACAGAAAAAAAAGATTCGATGATATCAAACAATTTCGGGTCCGATTTCAACGAATGTTTTGTATGATTTTCAGTCATATAAACAGTTGCTCTAATTTAACAAAAGATGATTTGTTGAAACTTAAAATAAATTAGTTGATTTCAAAAAAGCATTCGTTAGTTTTCTTACAGTTTTTGTTGAAACTTAAAATAGATTCGTTGGTTTCAAAAAAGCATTTTCCCTTTTTGATTATTTACTTTCCATTTATTTCTCTTCTCTAATGCTGTTGTTGGGTACTTATTGTTAATTTATTAATGTAATACATTTTTAAAACTTCAAAGGAGATATTAAATTTTTATTACCTGTCCCGATCAGAGAATTGAACCTGTGTTCTGCGCCATGCCACTGTTCAAAGATGCTCATCTTACCCAACTCAGCTACCGACATCATTTTTAAAACATACTAAAATGATGTTCTTAAACTGCGCATGTAACAACCATTGTCTAATCAGGGAAGCTCCTGGTTCAAACCCCGGCGACGACATAATTTTTTTTTTTGTAATATTTTTATTTTTTAATTTAAAAAACAAAAAAACAAGTAGAGAACTATAAATATATTGAAAATATCTTGAAAGCTGCCTTTTATATTAAAAAATAACGGACACGTTTTTAATTATTAACATAAAAGGCAGTTTTCAAGATATTTTTAATTTATACAAATACAGTTCTCTACTTCTATTTGTTTTTTAAATACCTTTAAATTAAAAAAAAATTAATAAAAAAAAAAAACTATGTCGTCGCCGGGGCTTGAACCAGGAGCTTCCCTAATTAGACAATGGAAGTTTTTTATTTGCAATATCAGTGAAACATTTAGCTGATAAAGCTAAAATATTTTGTTGTAAAATCAGATAATTTGAATTTGCAAATCCAAAGAACAAAGGTTTTTGATTTTGCAAATTTTTTCTTTGATTCAAAGAAATGAATAGTTGAATTCCTGAAATTTTAATCATAGAATTGCAATTTTTTGATTTTACCAATCTGATTTTTTTTCTGTGTACGATTGACTTGGACATCTTTTAGTTCTTTGGAACCGTAAAAACGTGCTAACGTGTCCAGAAAGCAAGATGTAATATGGTCCTTTGATCGAGTGTGAAGGCAAGAGATATTTCTCATAAGGCATCCATATCTCACTCGGTTTTGGGTATCGGCGGAAAGTCACCGTGGTCTTCACCTCTATTTTTTAAAGGTCAAAATGGCCAAATGGACAATGGGTAAAACCTTTATCCATGGTTGGAATTAGCTTACGATTAGGGTTAATAAGGAATTTTGATATGTAGGGCCTCTGTTGTTTGATATATGACATTTACTTAAGGGTATAAGTTATATTAGGCGCTGTACCAGATCTTTCAAATGAATAAAATCATATTCTTTGATATTTTTTTAGAGCTAATAAGAAAGATTGCACATATCGGCAAATCGGTTAAGGTCACATACGAATTCGAACATATATTTTCCATGTTTTCTAGAGCACAAATCAAAAAAAGTATGTCTCAAATCGAAAAGTATGTTTCAGTTATTTATTTAAATATTTTGACATAACGCTACAAGACAATATCGGTACAAAGTTGTAGAAGAGGAACAAATAAGTCGTCTCCATTCTTATAAACCTTATATTCATTTCGATAGTCCTTGCTATATACTAAGATATCTGCTTAACATTATTTTTGTAGAGACTAAAAATAGTTTCAGAGTTTATTCAATTGAGATGTGCACCCTTGCACCTCAAGGCTAGAAATTCCCCATATTGTGTATTCTCTCATGTTACCTGCCAACGAATATAAGCAGTTCATGTACATAAATGTAAATACAAAACTAACAAATTGGTTGACCTATTTTCGAAACAAAATTGTTTTGTTTTTTCGTAATTCGCCTTTGTGTACACGTGAACTTTGACCCCATGTAAGTTTGTTTGTTTATATTTATTACCAAATAAACTCTGTTATGTTTTCATTGACTATTTCATTAATTTTTGTTGTTAAGTTTTTCGCAATAACATTGAAAATAAAAATTTCATGCATAATAAAGTTTCTATTAAATATATTTTGGGGGAGAATCGGGTAATCGTTATAACTACAACTAACTAAGTTAACAAATAAAAACGTGCGTATGCAATGAATGTAACGAACAATAATATAAACAACATTAGTGATAATAAAAGCAACAACAATAATATTCATAATATATAGTATAATGATATATCCATAACATTTGCAAAGAACAACAACAACAACAATCATAGCCATATACCATTAACTCTTAGCTGTGCGGAGTGCGTTACAGTGGCGGCATCATTTTGTACGCGACACGTATATGTGCCGCTCTGTGCTCGGGTCACACTTGTGATGCTGAGGGCGCTGGTGAAATCATCATTTTGGCGAATTGTCACTTGGCCGCCACCACCTACACCACCACTACGACCATCATCATTCGGCACCAATTGCGGATCATTCGATGCGGATTGTGATCGAGATGACGTCATTGATGTTGACTGCTGATGTAGGCCACCAATTGCAACGTCACCGGTACCACGAAGCCCACCGCTAACTCCACTGTTACTTATACTACTACTGCTACCATGGCCGCCAACTCCAACACCATGCTGATGATGATGATGATCAAGCGATGATTGCGATTGCACGTTGGTCGATGGCGGTTGCAGAGGTTGTCCATCTTTCAGCCAGGTGAATGTGAGCGGTAGGTCACCGGTGCCAATGACACATTGAATGCTTGTGCGGTCGCCGACATTCAAATCGCGTGCGAATGAAAATGGTGTAATCTTTGGTGGAACTATTTGCATAAAATTGAACGCGTTGATTTTTATTTCTTTTGTTTGTGAATTTATTTTTTTTAAGAATTTTTTTAAAATTTGTTTTAAGTTTTTATACCAAAAAAAAAAAAAATTAAAAACACAGTGCAATTTAAAAGAAACAGGATATTGTTGTCTTGATGCTATGAAAACGTGTTGCTTTTATGGACTAAATTTAAAGTACTCTACTGATAGATGGTTGTCCTTATAAATTATTTGACAGATTTGGATTTGAATTTATTTGACTGATTTTAGGACAAAACAACTCGCTCTGGAGAATATTAGTGGTTGTAAATATTCTTAAACCTATTGATCTCCTATTCCTTTTTTGGAAGGAACTTCACAAGTTCATTTGGGATTTTTAGCGATTGCTTTTGACTTCATATGGAAATTTCCTATTAGGTATCGTATTTTTGTGAATGATTGGAACTATAAATTTTTAGCTAACTACACACAAAAATTCTTGCCCTTAATCCACATTTAAGAATATTTAGTTTACTCAAGCTATATGTATATAACATGTTTCAGCTAACTATATACAATAAAAGAAGTTCTAAAACTGAATCCTTTAGATCGAAGAAAAGTTCTAGAGAGAGGTCCAAACCAATTTTCTTCAATTTTTTTTTTTAAATCAACATTATTTTTTCAGAGATTTAAGAGATATATATGTACTTGTATCATAGAGAATCCTTTCCAATATGTTATGTTAAAAAATTGTACAAATTTACATATAGTCGATAAAATTTAATTTTTAAAAATCAAAACACATTTTACATAGAAAATGACAACAAATAAATGTTTCTCATACAAAAATCTATTGCACTGTGTAATTAAATGTAAAATCCATGTAGTCAACCATACCTATATGGTATGTATGGCCAGCTAATTTAGTTTCATTGGCATCGCATTGATTTTAAGCTTCAAGGTGGGAGGAAACAACGCGTTCATAACATGGCCATGGGCGGGAATTTATCACAACACGTGGTGAGGGGGGAGTATTTCAATTTTTGTAGTGAGTGTGTGCCATACGGTCGACCCACTTGCGTTGGGTATGATGGTCGAGAGTAGGATAAGCAAAAAAATTCTGTGTTATTAACAATTCGAACAGTTTCATATTTTTGACCACTACTGTAAGCCAATGGTCAATGGTCAAAAAATTTAAGAGAAAACCGCAAAAGCTTTTTTTATTTTGTCATCAAATTGTCAGAATTATTAATTTGCATTTAACTGACATTTGCAGGTTATGTGATGTTTGAGGTTTGGTTGAAATTATAATTCACGTTAATTCATACGACAGGGCGATACAAATAAAGAAAAATTTAGGTTTGAATTAAGTTGTTTTTAAAGTTGATATTTCAGCTATGCAAGAATCAAATTGAAAAGACAAAAGAAACCAATTTATATTTTTTAAAGTATAATGAAATCGAAGTATGTACTTACATTACATTTTATTTGTTTTTTTTTGCGAAAATCAAATGCGACGCCCCCCAAATCGGTTCGAAACAGGATAACAACATTTAAAAATCGGTTCCATAGACAATTTCAAAAAAATTTATTCAAAATATTTATCTTTAACCCTTACTCGGCCTATATCAAAATGAAATTTGACTGAAGCGAAAATCAAATACCAACCCTAAAATAGCTACAGTAATAAATTATATATCAAATTAAAGTAGTCATCGAGCAGAGGGTACTGAAATCATCAGCTGCGAGCACTGTTCAACTACGAAAGCCTTCCCATAGCGAGGAGAATTACTTTCATATGACATTAATATATATAAGATCTATTTAAGAGTTCCCAACTTATAAAGATTATTAGAAAAGCAATATCAGCAACTTTGCATGACTATATCTCGAAAACTAGATCCGTACGATACTTTTTTTGAATATATTCTTTCTTAAAATTAAAAGCCACTTGAGAAAAGTTAGTTAAAAAAATGGCTGCTTAAGTCAAATTTCATATTGAAATAGGCTAAGGGTTAAAGATAAAAATTTTAAATTAACTTTTTAAATTTTTTTATCTTGTTTCGAAGCGATTGGGAGGGCTCGTATTTGATTTTCACTTAAGTCAAATTTCATTTCGAAATAGGCCGAGTAAGGGTTAAAGATAAAAATTTTAAATAAATTTTTTAAATGTTTTTATCCTGTTTCTAAGAGATATGGGGGCGTCGCATTTGATTTTCGCAAAAAAAAAGAAATAAGAAGCACCCTAATTTACATACATATATTCAAATGCTTGGATCAATGCTATCAATTGTCCTTTCGACCTGATGAGTTCCTTTCAATAGAAAGCTTTTATGTTTTGCATAGCATACCAACCCAAAGTATGATAAATTGTACAGAGTTTGGCCATTGAAAAACATTTTAAATTAATCCAGTACAAAAAATGGAAATTAGGTTTGAAGCTATTGGTTATATAAAGTGCTCCACCGCCAAACTTACGTCTCGTGCTCGTTATCGTACGAAAAAATTTTGAACTGTATATTTCTCGTGTCGTTATCCCCGATTTTTCTCGGTTATTTTCATTTGCATTTATATATTTTAGTGGACTAGTGGCTTTGCCTGCGCACTGCCTGTTGTAAAACTCCGCCTTTATTTAATGCAGTTCTTACTGCCGACAAATGGATCCATCTGTTAAATTTCACAAGTTGATTTAAATACCAAGAATATGGGGGTTTTTGTTGTATGCGAGAGGCTAAAATCTTTTATCCAACCCCATTAATATGTAAGAAGGTGTCACGCCCGTTGCTCAATCCTGTCCAGACTTCGTGAGGTACTTAGCATAGGCAATATACATCCTAGCACCACATTTCGAAACGCCTGCTATCATAGGAACCAAGAAATTGCATTGTAAGTGTTTTTGTATTATCAAAGTTCTGGTCGATATCTCGTTTTCGGCGATTATTAAGTGTTTAACGTAAGTATCGTTGTTCTTTTTTTCTGAGGTGGGGTACGTTAAACACTACATTATTGCTAAGAATGACTTATCGGCCAGTTCTTTCTCGACCTTGTCCACGGACACAGGCGTGATAGTTTTTTAACATTGTTTCGCTGTCGGGATCCAGACAATAACGCTATTTATCGGTTCTTGGTGAAGCACTTATAATATTCCGTTGGATCTATCCAATAAGATCGAGCTTTTCGTTGGCATTACCGATAAAATACTTTGGTAAAGCGGATCAGACTTCACAATATTATCTTACGTGGTCTGTATTAACTGATCCAAAATATCTCAAACGATAACTGTTATATTCCGTTGGCGTTCGTGGAGTACTTACGGTACATAAAAATCACATATCGAATCGCAAAACCACAATGGTTAGGTATATATGTATATGTGAAAGGACAGCAATTGCCTACATTTCGAATCTAAGTATGAATGCACTGAAAATTTAAAACAATCTATACAAAGCTTATTTGCAGCACCCTGATTTAAGCAAACTCACATATTTAACAGATTGCTGCCATTGCTAATGGTTGACGCAAACATCACATAACCGCAAAACCAATTGACGACCCTCGGCCAACGACGTCCAATCAACCGTCAACCAAATTGACCGCTAAGCATTTTTAGCCAAGGACAACTGCATGGCACACAATACAATGCTCCATAATGAAGATTCTTCACAATTCCAGGTTCAACTAAAATCACAACTTTGTGCGACCGCCGCACCGTGTCGCCGCGAGCGTTTGTGCGTGCGTAGTTTTTATTATGGGAATTGACGTCACGTAGGGAGAGCAAATCGCAGTTGCATTCGATTAGGCATAACAATATGAATGTATGTAGTTTGAATAACAAAAAAAAAAAAAAAAGAAATCAAATCGTTCACCATTTTTGTGGTGGCTCAATTGGTGAGTGATGATAAATTGAGGGTTTATGTGACTTTAGTGCAGAGGGGAGTGCGTGAGCTGCATGCGTGCATTTTATGCGCTTTATTGCAGAGGCGTGCGTGCGATTTTTTTTTAAATTTCTTTATTCTTGCGTATGCTCGTATGTGTGTTAGAGAGAAAAAGTAGAAAAATCGGTGCAAAAATTCAGAGAATAGTGATTTAAATAATAATATGCTTTGCTTTAAAAAATGTAATAGTTAAAAATTGCATTAAAAATTAAATAATTTTTAATATGGTTTGTGGTGTAGGGTGTCCCTCAATTAGCATGTGTTGTAAGTTAAAGTTATTTTGTTTTAATTTGATTTTAGTATTGCAGTAATCAAATTATTTTGACTAAAATTCTGTAGCATTTCAAAACAATGACTGATTTCCTACATCTAATGTGTTAAGATTCTTAACTTAAGAACATTTTGGAGCATAAAAACAATTTGCATACAAAATATAGTTTTCCTAAAAATTTTTTAAACTTTAGAAAATATCGAAATAAGCGTTTTCTAGAAAAAGGAGACAAAAGATTTTATTTTAAACAACATATTGCCTGATAAAAGTTTTCAAATGATTTTTATTTTACTTTCAATTTCAAGCCTTACTATTTGCACATATCTACCCTAAGACGGTTGATGGTCCTTTAAATGAGATTTCTAGAGTGTTTCTTAAGTGCGGCTAAAGAGGGCCAGGCTGCTTCTTTTGGACAACAATTTTTCTTGTGGGATGCGTATGGACTATCATTCATATCGAATATCTTTAAGATGGCTGAGTGATCACTAGTAAATATTATTCAGAGGTGTTGGACCGATTCGACGCTGATTTTAAACAAAAATGACAACATTCCCTCAGGATAAAGCACTGGCGCACAGTAGACAGAGCCCATACAAAAGTGTGACAAAAATAGAAGGAGTGCTCTTATGATGATGAAATTTGGTATGCTTGTTTAATTTAAGGTAATTAAGAAAAATGCCTGAAATAGTTGAAATCGGGCAGTCGGTAGGGGTACTTTCCTTGGACCCTTATTAATTTTTTACGTGCTTTCATATGGGAGGTACATACAAAAGTTTACCGATCTTAACGAAACTCGGTCAGAATGCTTGAAATCGGTTTCACCTTAGGGTTTTTACATAAATTTTATTTTGAAAATTAATATGTTCAGCGACACATTCTCTTTTTTTACTCAGATTTACTTGTTATACTAAATTTTTTAAATCCTAATAAATTTTTTATGTATCTTTTTCATTATTTTCACTATTAATATAGTATTTTAAGTAAGGGTCCTCCTCATTAAACTTATTTTTATTTATAAATTTTCTTCTCGAAAATTAGTTTTCAAAATGAGATTTCACAAAGAATCGGTACAATTCGGTGAATTTTCGATCAGATACTTTAAGACAATAAAAACATGAATGCGTGACACGGTGGGATTTTTTTTGTCTGCTTCAATTGGATATTTTTTCAAATTTTCTATATTTTTGACCATTTTAAAAATTCTGTGAAAAATTTAATTTAATTTTTTCTTTCAACTAATGAAAACTATTTTTCTTTTATAGTTTTTATAAAAATAATAATTAAATAATGAACTACAGCCAATTTAGCAGCGATCAACATTCATGTAAAATTTTACAAGTTGATTCAATGCTTTGTTTATTAAACAAACTTTGAGAAAAACAAAGGAAAAAAACAACAACTCTAGAATATAAACATATGTTTCGATTCTTAAAATCTCATCAGTATATTTTTGGTTGATGCCTACGTCAGCACTCAAATTACACCCGCTAACGAAAAGCTTACTTTTAACTTCAAGCAAATGGTGCGAATTTTTGAGTGAAAACAAGATCACACCATTGCGTTGAAATTTTAATCAGCTATTCGCTTTGTTTGCATTCCTAAAGCATGACGTCAACAGTACATTTACCGCCAATTTCCTTTGTTATCGTAGTTTCTCAATTATTTGCTATGTTGTAATGCACAGCCCTTGGCTGTAAGACACTACTTGCTTCAAATTTTGCGATCCTGGTGTGTGTTTTTATAAAAATCAAAAATAAAATTGTTTTGATATTTTCAAAAATGTGTTACCAAAAATATTTTTTCCTAGACGCTTAAGAACAAAAAAATCTACAATATATGTATAATAAAATTGTCCAAAAGTACTGATTTTAAAGGGTTATAGAATCCACAAATATTATTTTTTGGAAGTAATATTTTGGATTTAATTTCTTTGAAGTATTTCCTTAAGAAAGATACCCATTTGGTTGGGTTTCGAGGCAGAAGCATTTTTTGATTTTTGACCACTACATGATCTACCTACTGTGCGGCACAGTCATTATGTCAAAATTATGTCAATTGGGCTACAAATTGGCCTTTCATTTACCATATTCTCTGGACTTGGCTCCTTGGGACTATTAACTGTTTCTAAATTAAAATTAAATAAATGACGCAGTGTAAGGCAGTTAATAAATTAAGTGGCACGTATTCCAAGACAAATTTGAACTTCAGCCATCTTCAATAAAACAAGAGTGGTAATTTTTCTTAAAACTCTAAGCAGTCGTAGTTTGGAAAGCAAAATTTTCAATATTCTTATTCAAGCATATGCTTATTTTCAAATCCACTACAAGATTGGTTGTCCTTTTTTTTTTTATTCGAACGATACATTTGAATATTAAAAAAAGCATTTTCTTTAATTATTTTTACCATGCTAATTCGGGAACACCCTATTTTAGTCATGTGTAGGCGTATTTCAGTGCAATATCTCAAATATTTCATCAGCAGGTGCATTGTGCGATATATATGTTTGTATGTATGAGTATAAAAAGTTATCCATTTTTACTTAATTTTTATTGTGCAAAATACAAAAAAAAAATTGTTGTTTTGTTTGTAATTTCTTCGGTGCTGCAAAATGAAATTTTTAATTAACATTCAGCATTCAAGTCACATACGAGTATCAAAGCCAATGCAACCAACTGTGCAACAGAAGCAAAAAAAAAGTGAAAAAATCGTTTCAACAATTCACATAAAATTAAAATTTTTTGTTTTCGTTTCATTTGTTGGGAGTTGACAAAATAAAAACGAAAAATAAAACAAAAAAATTAAACTCTGACGCAAAAAAAATAGAGTAGAGAAAAATGGTCGTGTAAATAAAAGTAGTAGGTAGCACTTAAAAAAGTAGTTAGTAGTGAAAAAACGTATGGTTGCAACTTTTTTCTTATTTTGAATTTCAATTAAATGGAAAATTGAAATGAAAGAAAAATTAAAACGTGCAATTTATTTTGATATGCAAAATGAAATGAAAAATAGAAATCAAATAATTTTGCTGACATTTTGGGCCATGTTCAATTACAATATTTTAAATTTTAATTAATTTTTGTTTGCAAATAGAGAAGTAGAAAACAGCAAAGCACGAAAAAATGTAAAATTAACAGGAGTGAAATAAATATTTTCCGAAAAATATTGAAAATTTGTGTAATTAATTCTATGAACTTTGCCATACTCGGCAATTTTAGTCTTCATTGAATTCGTTTATTTTATTTTTTGACCTTTGAAATATTTTTTCAATTATATGAATTAAACTATAAATATATATGAAAATATTTAAAAATAAATTGCTAGATACACAGAAAAAAATGCTTTGGAAACAAATAGTCGGGTTATTCGAATGTTTATTCATAGTTAAGCTGCCTGTTCGTATTCTATCGACAAAATCTAATAACCACAAATTTATTGGTTAAGTTTTAAATATTCTCGAGGTGATTCAATAATTTAAGGATGAGAAAAGTAGAAGTAGTTCAAAACCGTCTTCAAGCTCATAATCATAACACATCTCTTCAAGGTTTTATTCGTAGGCAGATCATATCCAAAGTAATTTTTTCGATTGTTTGGCGATTTGTTTTTTTTTTAATTTTTTTTCTGTGTACCTTGCAATGAAGCAAATGAAATGTCATAACCTGTCGTGGAAAAAAATTTTGATCCTAAAAAAAAATAACTCTTACCCAACACTTTAACATCCACCGAGCGTTGACTTGTATAGTTGTGTTTGTTACGCGCTGTACATGTGTAGGTACCCTGATCCGCAGTGCGTTGGACATTCTCGATGAGCAAAGTGCCGTTTTGAACACGCTGTCATATGTTTGTGGGTAAACGTACGCCATCTGTAGATAATAAAATGAATTTTCAATTAAATATTGTAAATTTTATAATTTTATTTATTAAAAATACATTGCGCTTATCATACCTTTTTCTATAATAATGCTATCGATGGGATATCCTGCAACAGGACATTTAAGAAAAAACGTTTTGCCAGCTACAGCAGATAACTTGGGCATGGTGCGTACATAAGGCATACCTGTAATAGTCAGCAAGTTATGTGGACTGAATTTGCCTTATTATTATATCTTACCGTAAATATTTAAACGTGCTGCATGTGCAGTTTCTCCAGCGCGGGAAACAGCTTTACATTCGTACTCGCCGCCATCTTCTGACTTGACTGCTGATATGTTCACATGACTTATAACATCACCGAACATTGTGACATACTGCCCTATCATGAGACGATCATTCTGAAAACAAAATAAAAAATATGTATATTGAAAGTGTATTCCCTGGTATGAAAGCTTTGATAGGTGTAATATCTACTATCAATAAAAGGAGTCGATGCAGAGGCTTCTAATAAATTAAGTATATAGCGATAATCTTAGTTTTGAATTGGTTACATAAACGACATGGTTTAATCCCAGTTTTGGTTTTGCATAATGGCAAAACCTAAATCTATTAGTGTGTATTAGAGATCTGCACTTGAAACGATTGCGAACCTATCGAGTCCTTACGAACGCAAACCACGAATAAAATCAAAACAAATCAAAAGACCAAGCAAGCGAAGTGAGTGCTGCACTGACAAATAAAATTTTCTGCGAGTTAAAGCGAATCGGAGCACTCGTATTTTATTGCATTCGACACCGAGTGATTGTTGTCCTTTACTGCGTTTGTTTTTCTTGGATAGCACGGCAAACAAATTCGAGGTCACTCATTTTACTGGCCGTTTCTATGACCATTTCTAGGAACCATCGATTGATAACTCTCTTGTCCAGATCGGACCAACCTTAGTTTTCATGCATATTTGGCAAAAAATTTTTCCAGTCATGTTCGGTGTTGTAAATTATTTTCTTTCGGCTTGAATAACATTAACACCGAAATACGAGTCAGAAGCAGTCAGAGCGCAAATAAGTCACAAATCATGTCGTTCAATAGTTCTGTTTTGTGGAAGTCTACTGCTGACTCGCAAAATGTCAATAGAACCATTGTACTCGAGAGCAAGTGCACTGATTCGGTTGACAGAGTAAGTGCACTCACGCAGTCCTCTAGTGTATAAGGAACCACCGGTTTCTGGTGGTGCAACATTATTAGGTTTTTATTTTTGCAAACAAATTAAAGATATTTGGCATCTTGGAAAGGCCGCCTGTACGTGCCTTCTATGGAGAGACGGATGGGGAGACAACGAACCACTTTCTACCTGTCTGCCTTGCTTTCTACGTACACGACCAGTTATAGTATATACAGTACTGATGTGTTAAGAGATGAATTACAGTCTACTTTGGTTTACATATCAACAAAACTGGTATATATAACGACCAAAAGAGACATACATACATACACACATAGATAAGAGTGCAATAAATTCAAAGGTTTGAGTGCTGCTGTCTTGCATCTACTTGTGCGAATGTCCATTTAAAAACAAGAAAAAAAAAAACAGAAACATAGAACACTTTTGGTAAAACAGTTTAACTGTACCGCAAACGCATCCTGTAAACTCATGTGCACAAAGGAAAATAATAACAACAATAGTAAATGGAAAAAACAAAAGCAATAAACAAACAAAACAAACATTTCATATTTTTGCTTCAATGACAATACAAACACACAAAGTTCATGTTACACACTTTTATACTTAAAAAAACTTACATTTACATATACACACATATGTGCACAAAAACGGATGCGAATCAGTTTTGAACCCGTTAGGGATCCGTCAGCGCGAATTTCGTTTTTTAATGCTTCGATGGATTCGACTTGAACTCGGAACGAACTTCAGGTACGCATCCGTTACGGACTCTTTTATTTCCAAATAAGACGGATTCGAGACGGACTTGTTTCTTTTAAAATAAAACGAATTCGAGACAGACCCGTTTTTTATCATTAACATAAAAGGCAGTTTTCAATGTATCAAGGATACAAAATATAGTTTTGTACTCATTTTTAATTTAAATACCTTTAAATAAATAAAAAATATTATGTCGTATGCACTGGGGTTTGAAACTGGACATTCCCTGTTAACACAATGAATGCATGCGCAATATTCAATTTCTGATTGGTGAAAGTTACAAATTTAAGTTCTCCTTTGAAGTTTTAACACCATAAACATATAAATTAACAATAAATTACAGCAGCATTATGGAAGAATGATTTTATTTATGTTCAAGGAAAAGTAATACCTAATGAGTTGCTTCAACAAATAAGTAGGAATCGTCCTTGGACTCACCAACATTTTATTATTATTTAAAAAAAAAGAATCCATCTCGAATCCGTTTTATATAAAAAAATTCAGTTCTTCTCTAATCCGTTTTATTTACAAAAAACAAAGCCAGAACGGATCTGTATATAAAGTCTGTTCCGAGTTCGAGACGGATCCAAAAAAGCGGACGTAGCCTTGAGCGTTTTCGAAAGGAATTTCATACTAAAACGAGCTCGAGATGGATCCGAATTGAAATCCGTTTCGGATAAATTATACGAAGAAGCGAGTCCATCTCGAATTTGAGACAGATCCGTTTGGCATACTGTTTTTAGGATGTACTAGTTTTTCCTCGGTCAAACTAGTACATCCGAAACGTGTTATGATGAATCAGCTTAGACTAGCAAAATTTTAATATATTATTCAAAGCCATTTCAAAATTTTAATAGACATCAAATTTAATTGTGGACACTTTTGAGCGATGTCTTCAAAAGAGTCGAAGAAGTGGCATTCGAATACCTTAAACCTTAAATCTAATTCAATCAGAATGCTTATTTAGAGAAAGAGCCCTTAGAGCTGATACCTGAGAGAAACTGATATTAGGGCTGTAACTCTGAAAATGTGCGTGCTAGCGCAATTTGTTCAAAGAAACTTGGGATCCTTTATCCTCGTTAAGCAAAAATGTTGATGCACCATACATTTTTTTATGTTCATATATATTTACGTATTATGTTTATCAGTGATGACATTTGGGTTTTGGGAAAATGTACTGAATCGAGACTTTTAATGTACTTTTTAGAGGTCGAATGTACTTTTTTTTGTCTTGTACACCCAAATGTACGAAATTTCTATTACTAAAAAAAAGAAGGTCCATCTCAAAAACTTTAGCAAAATGAGATATATTTGATATTAAATTAGAAAATCTACACATTGCGATTATTTTAATTTTTTCATTAACTAATGGTTATTATTATAAATTGTCCAAATGTACCGAAAATTTAGTGAAAATTTACTGAAAATTCGCTGAATTTCCAGACGATGATTTTTCAGGACGCACATGTAACGAAGTATGTAATGAAAGAAATTCTGCAAGTGACTTTTTTAGAATCCCCCTTATACATGTGTATATACAGCGATGAATGTGTGTGATACATACACACATAACGCATTTACAGACTTTGCAGTTTTACATTTGCAGTACCTACGACTTAAGGTGGATATGTCCCATGGAAGTAACGCAAGGCAATGCATTCATGTGAACCTTCGAAAAAATTTTCATCAACCCAGTCAAAAGCAACACCCAACACCAATCGTCCACACCACCGTTATGTTGGTGTATGTCACTCGCATATGCGGCAATAGCACATTCATATAGTCCCCATGGAGTTTAAGCCGAGAAAAAATATTCATTTTGATACTCTAGGTGGCTCTTGCTTTAAGCTTCTCAATTTTTTTATTCTTAAACAATGTTGCCAGGTCTATAAATTTTGAAAAGAGCCTAGCTAGCCTAGGTTTTGATTTAAAATTAAGTTTTCTTTAATGTACATATGACGCGAAACGTCTACTTAATACTATTTCTGGGTTTGATTGAAATTCATTAGCCAGATTAAAGCTCCCGTATATACCGAAAGTCTCGACACGCTATTTGCTTGTAAATTTTGTTATCATGCAGCTGATGTTACCTACCTACCCAGCATTTTGTATCAAGTTTTTGTGGCTTTGGTAAACTAACGCCCGCAGAGCGTTTTAAATGCTAAAATATCAAAATATTCCATCAACTACAACGTCAACATCAGCAAACTCAAAATACAAAGGCTGCAACTGCAACTATATCCAACAGAAGTAGCTCCAACATTGCCAGTGTCGGTGCCGATGCCACCAACCGTGCGGTGCATTTTCTGTGTTCAGGTTCAGCTGCTGTCGCCTGAGATTTGCTGCCTGACGTTTCATCATCATTGCACTCGACAAATTTAGGTTTTTTTTTTTGCTCCCTAGTGCATGGCAATGGAATGCCGTTGATACTGTCATTCACCAAATTCAGACTCTAGTGGTAATATCATCAGTTAAAGTCAAGGCTTCATTACTCTTCGTAGTTGTTGTGTTGATTCCTGCAGTTGCATTTGTTAGTCTACGGCCGGAGTGAATATGAGGGCGTGGTTTTATAAAAACTACTTAGTGACCTAAACTGTGAAAGAAGTGTGCTCATTCTCTAAAGTAGGCATGTAACCTTATATGTGTTCATATCTGTTATTCAATTCGGCATTAATCTAGCTGACTAAGTAAACATTAGTATCATGCCTTCCCCAAAGTCGACGAGATTTTTGATAAGGACGTTCATGATTAGTCCCTTCAGACTCTTCTATTTGTAGAGATCAGCAGCTTGAATGTATTTGGAGCAAAATGTTTTTTAAATAACATTAGGTACTACTTCAAATTGCTGCTGAGAAAATGTTCAAAACATGGTTTCTGATTAAAATCGTCAAGATTTGACTTCAAGTAAAAGGTGTACTGCTTGCAATTGTAAAAGTCTTTGGTGAATAGCGTAGTATTTTAATTTGTTTATTCACTACTTTCATTGATTGCAAACTATATTTAGTTATTTTTCAAAACTTTTATGTTTGAAATTCAGTTTTAACAACTGAAATTGATTTAATGCAACAATTGATAACTTAAGCTCATAACTTAAAACACTCCAGCAGCAACGTCAAACTTCTGACAAGGATTCCCTAAAATAAATTTTGCATATCCTTGAAAGTTTTGCATGGGAATGCATGGCATCCATGTACAAATAAATGTGTGTGTGTGTGTGTGTGTGCATACTTCTTGTTTGAAGGAATGGCTATATGGAATGTGAACCACAAAAGTGGTGGGCTAGGATGAAGATACCCGCTGTGAAATAAACTTAAGGGGTATTTATGATATGGTGAATTCAGCAGGTCATGTATTTTGAATATAAATTTGATAAATTCACAATAACAAATCGCACAATGTTTCTCAGCAGTATTACACGCCGTGGGCTTGAACTAAATGTAATTCGTAAAATCTGATATTATGATACATTTTAGGTCTTCAATCACCCGCTATTACTTTGAAAGAGCTATGTCGGGCAGAGGCGTACCGTGCTTATCGAGCGCCCGGGTCCTCTCCTACCGAAAAACAATTTTGTGGTTTTTAATATACACCTACACATTCAAATTTACTATATCAATTTAGTTTCATTCACTAAAAAAAAGGTCTTTATTTTTCACTTTGAAAAACCCTAGCAAATTTCACAACCATTTCGCTGCCCCCTCAAGCCTTCCACCCTGGGCGGCTACTCCCTTGGGTACGCTACTGATGTCAGGCATTTATCAACCTGTGCAGTTTACCTTGCAGAACCCTTGGCTCTGTTTTATAATTTTGTCGACATTGCTGTTCATGCCGCTTACATCAAACACACTTCGGTGTTTCTCATATAGTAGGCGTGGCACCGGCATTTTTTAATTGGAGTTTAAATTTGCCCGCACAATTTATATATGTGCCAAGTTTCATTCATTTGCGTTAAATAGTTGATGAGCAGGGCCGGATTAAGGCGAAGGCGAAGCAGGCAACCGCCTACGAACGTAGGTCGCCGAGAGCGCCAAATGAAAGCACCAAGCGAGGTTGCCTTGCAAGCCCTGTGAAGACAGTTCAAACGTTCTCGCGGAAGAGAATGGCGCGTCTAATAGTTACTTATCTCCATGAGTTTCACAAGCTATGGTTTGTATTGTTGTGTACGCCACATTCGGATAGACTACAAATAAACACTAATTAATTAATTGTATACTTTTGGCATTGGATTTTGTTTCAAGTCAGTGGCGTCAATTCAGTAGGGCTGGGGTTTGAATTGCCCCCCCCCCCCCAAGTAGGGCCGGATTACCGCCTACGCCAACAACGCCGTGCCGTAGGGCGGCAAAATCCGAGAAGGCGGCAAAACGGTCGTGAAATATATCTTAATTTGCTAGGGTTTTTGAAATTCAAAAATGAGGACCTTTTATTTTTTTAGTGAATGAAAGTAAATCTATGTATAAAATTTGAATGTATAGATGGAAATTTGCAAGTTTTAGGAACATATATTTAATTTTGCTAGAGTTTTCGAAGGTTTTTTTGTTGCTCGTCAAAATTGTGTTGGTAATTATAAAGATAATTCTGCTTATAAGGCTTTAGTTGTTTGGCGTGGAGGTGGCAATTTTCGTAATCCAGCCCTGCCCCCAATGATCTGACACTAGTTATTATTCAATACATCAATTCAATAAAATCATGTAATGGTGGTGGAATTATTATTCTTTCCCCCCCCAAGGTTTTGGTGCAGTAACGCCACTGTTTTAAGTCAACCTTGTACCTAAGCGACTTTAGAAAATAAATATCAGTTTGGAAATAGCTATGAAACTAATATAGAGGGTGAGATGCTTCCTGAAAAATTTAAGATGAGTATAGGGTTTGAATAGCGTTATCACTGATTCCAAGGGATTAGATGAACAGATTGATGGGAATTCTGACTTTGAGATAGAAACGAATATGCGCCCAAACGCAATGAAGAAATCTTTTGAAGCCAATTTCTTTAATTTAGTTCTGGATGTACCTATCGTTTCACTTGACGACAGATTTCAGCAAATGAAAAGTCATAGTGATAATTTTAGCTTTTTATATGATATCCAAGCATTATAGCTCTAAGGTCAAGTACATCTTTAAAAAAACTGCCAAAATCTGCAGAAGATTCTCACACATGGAGAAGAATGTGATATCGATGGACAAGAAATGCAACAAGAATTGATTATCTTATCGCCGATGCTGCCATCTAAAGCTACTACAATAAATCCAATAAGCTACAAGAAGGATGAAATTGGACATTTCTAACTGAAGCTATTAGTTTTAAAGTGAAAAGGGGTCGAAAAAATGAAAAGACCACAATATCTCGAAAACTGTACCATTCAAAAAATTGTTATATTTATTTTCGAACTCAGCTGAAAAAAGTACATAAGAAAGTAACCTCTTTTCAAAGGAACATAAAAAAACTATTTTGTAAGCTAGTGTTATTCAAGTAAAATTTTACTAAATTGCTTAAAATAATTTGTTTTTAAATCTATCACCTCGGATACTCATTTTCTAGATACTTGCCAATTTCTTTAATTAACTTACAACATCTCTTATTTGAACGGCCTCACCTATTTTTTCCAAACCAAACTATGCTACAACATTCCACAGACCATAAGAAATACATGTACCAAATGCTATCCAGCTCTATTACATAGTTGCTGATACAAATAATTTAAATTTTTCTCATATGACAGGCGTTGTGCGCCGCTAATTTTTGCATTGGAATTTACTTTCACTCATTCGTCTGCGTCAAATAGTGAATGAGATATGATGAATTGGATTTTTCCATGAAATTTCTATTTAAAGAATACTTAAGTATGAGAGCCACCTTAAGTATACAATTTAAATAAAATTTTTAAGGCCTAAGCTGTGCCTTTTGATATAAAAGACACGTGACATATAAACTATGATAATCGATTAAGCGATCTACGAGAAAATGTTATTTAAAAAGTATTTTTGTATGAGGTTCACCCTAATTATGCACCCTTTACAAATTTTTTGTAGTCATGTAGCCATGCCTATTAAGATAAAGCTATGTGGTGTGAATTCGGTGTAAAACAATTAACCGGTTTTTGTAAAAATTATATTTTACAAAAAATTTTGTATGAGGGCCACCCTAAATAAGAGTTTCATAGCCTATGACACCCGCCTGCTCGAACTAACATACTGTAAAAAGTTCATCAAAATCGTTTCAGCGTCCATTAAAGACATACAGACAGACAGACAAAAACTGAATTTTATGTAGTAGATATGTCGCTCACTTACTTCAAGACTGTCATAACTCAAATTTGTGATTTTTGAGTTATTGCTGCAGAAACAACCGTCATTTCATATTTTATTTTGTGTGAAAAAATCAGAGAGGTAACTTATAGAAATGTCTTGTGAGATGAGTTTATGTAGACATACTTTTCATAATTTTCATATAAAAAGTAACTTATTGAAAATTTTAAATGCGTTTTCTTCCACTTAATATTTCGATTCCGGTTTTTGTCCTTCGCTTCTTTATGGTATTTTAAAAATGTTTACTCCGAAAACTTAAAACGAAAAATCTGATGTAAGAAATTGTTAGTTTTTCCTTAGAAATTTATCACAAATACATTTAATTGTGAATCCCACTCATGTTTTCACTTCATAATATAAAGCGAACAAATGTTAATTTTTCCACTCATGATATTAGTTTCAAAACAAAATGAAAAGTAAAAACAACATAATATTAAGTCCAATCTTCATAAATCAAGTAGTAGAAGAAGAATTTTCCCATTTTCTAAAATTTTAAAGAGAAAAAATTACATCTTTCGAGCCATAACCGCACTGTGCGAGTGTCAATGTGTCAGCTTGCTTGGCAACTAATTTATTTCCACATGCATTAATTCTCAAAAAAAATGTCCAACCATATAAAATACGCAAGTGTTCATCACAAAAATGTCAAAATTTTGCATTGCAAATATGCAACTCACATTGGGCAACGGAAATCCATCCAAATTCCAGACAATTTTTGGTGTTGGATTGCCAGTGGCGCTGCATTTCAAAGAGACGGATGGCCCCGGTTGCATGGTTTGCTCAATAAATTTGTAGATGAGTTGTGGCGCAACTTCTGTTGAACAAAAGAGAAAAGAAAATAAAAGATAGAAAGCATTAAATTATGGCATATACAGTAACACAATCCACACTCACCGCCCAGTCGCAGCTCAGCTGTAGCCTGCGTTGATTCATGGTCATTCTTAACAAAGCACTGATACATTCCCTTATCCTCTTTTGTTATCGATGTGATGCGTACGTGTTCCTTGGAGAGTAAACGTACCCGCGAGCCTGAACGCAATGGCTGACCATCTTTCAACCAATTTATGGTCTGCTTCGGGAAGCCGGAAATGCTACAAATCTAAAATGTGAAATGACAGCAAATGCAGCAATAGATAAAGAAAAGTGAAATACAACAAAAAGTTAGAGCAAAATACATGTGTGGCTGTTGTAAATGGTCATGTGTGCTTGTGCACAAGGAAGATATAGAAACAAAATGTTTGCATACAATTTTAAATTCGTTAACCCGAGAAAGCTAACGTTTGCCGATTCAATGAAGAGATAATGTTAACTTTCGAGATATACAAAACAAAATGTTCAAACCTTTCGGAGGTATTTTAATAACGATAGCTCTCTAGGGTTAACTACAATATAGGAACAAATGTCTTCTTGTTGCTAGGGTGTAATGATAAAAATTAAACTCAGTTTAACCTTTTGTTTTAAAATTTTTTTTTGGTATATATCGTGCTAACCCCCCAGTGCTGTCTGTTGTCTCACAGACGAATGGATTACTCCCCTCCTTCTCTTAATATGTCTGGCTTAGATATTACGAGGTCAATAATTCTTGACGTTTTGAGCATATCGGTTCAACCGGACCTGAGGTGAATATATCATTTGTTCTGTGTGTCGAAGCGGCCAAGTGTTTCGGTTTTCTGAAACATTGTAAGAAATACTTCACTCCAGTTGACCTTCAGACTGTCTATTTCATTTATATTAGACCCAAACTAGAGTGTGTTCTAGTGAGATACCTAAACTGGTTCCATCAGCTCAGATTTTCTCTTGTAGCAATCAGGCATCTAATCAGGCCCATCCCTTCTGCGTCACGCCGGTGCTTTTTGGCCGCATGAATAAATTGTGGAACAGTCTACCGGCGAGTGTCTTCCCCAATGACATCAGTAAATTCACGATGAATGTTCACCGACTCCACTCCATCTATCCCCCATCCCTCTAACCTTTCTCCTTTTCTGGAAGCCATCAAGGTGCATTGCATTTATAGGGGGCATCCCCTGAGCGTTGGTTTATGCTTCAAAAACGATACTCAGATATTCCAACTTAGGGTTACCTACTAGGTATATTATCAGCTGTAGAGCTTTGTAGCTTTTCTGTTTCAAGTCACAACAGTAGAACAGTCTACGACAAAAAACATGATTGTTCAAAACTTTACAGAAAAATTAATGGGAACCTAGACCACTTCAATGAACTGCAAAGTAAAGGGACTTATTTTGTTTATGAAAAAGCCCAGAGAATTATTTGTTACCATTCATTGTCGAGTATATTTCTTTTTTTAGCTCCTTCAAAAGCTTTTATTAATTTTCAATGCACCCTATTTTCTACTCACCAAATCTGCTGATTTGCCCAAATTCACCGTCTGTACAGTGGGTTGTATACTCGCTGTTAGCGGTGAGGTGACGGACATTTGCACCTCAAGTGTCTCACTACCTTCTGAGTTTGTGGCCAAGCAATAGAAAGCACCACTGTCAGATTTTTCGACAGCAGTTATGATAAAGGTGCCATCCTTGATTTTAGCCCGTCCCTTGGCCAGCAAATGTTGGATGGACTCTTCGTTGTTGGGCCGTTTCGTATGCCATCTGTGAAGTGAAACGTAAAAAATCTTAATAATCAGTACAGAAATGGGAATATAAACAAAAAAATGAAAACGTAGAAAAGATGAAATATGCTGTTGTTGGATTTTGCAAGAAAAAGTTAAAATGAGAAACGTAGCGTTGCAAGAAATTGAAATGGAATAAATTATTCTGATGCCATTCTTGCTGAGCTACTTCTTTCGTTTGACATTCAAATTGAGCTTGTTTGTGGTTATTTTACAACTAAGTTTGCTCAGCGGAAACGTTTTAACCATCGAATGGAATTAGAATTTCAGAAATTGCAATTGAATTGGAATAATAAAATACGCTAAAGAGAATAAGTTACTGAGAATAAGCGTTATTCTTTTATGTTTCGTATTCAGTTTTTGTTTTTAAGATAAGAAACATTTGTCTTATATACAACAATAATTTTACAATTGAAGTTTTGTCAATACTTTAACTTTATAATTTCAAAATGCTCCCAGAACGATAAGACATATCTATGTATACATTCATCAGAGTTTGAATTACTACTAAACTGTCATCTAAGCCTGTAATGCTTATTATGTGTTTGGCATTGCCTTACAAGCTTTTTCCGACAGCGGCTCAGAACTTATAGTATGTCCAACATCAATGCATAAATATTTCATTGTATACCTTTAGACGTAATAGTGAACAAGTTTTCTCTGAAGATCTAGTTTTTTGGGTAATACACATACATATATGAAGTGTTATAAAAACTCAGTATCTCAAGGGGCCTTAACCTATCCACTCAGATTTCTCGTTAACAAAGAGTGATATGTTCTTGTCATAAGATGATTTTCTTTTTATTTAGCCTGAAAGCATTTTTTCTGTTTCCTTTTAATACAAAAATCTTCTTAGATTAGAACAAAATAGAAGTCTTTTAATTTTTTTTTATTTTATGTGACCGTTTTCTTGTCGGCGTGCCGCTTAACATACGAATTGTAAAAGCTGCTGTTCTGTGCTGTGCGCTGCAAACGATAGGCTGGAGTAAAATAAGATGGAGGATAAAGGATGTAGACACATATGTGCATCTAATCACTGTCTTCCTACACTACCAAATTGCATGGATGTCAAGCGTCAAATCATTACAATAGATACAGCACATGATTGCCCATGAACTGAGTGAAGAATTAGGGAAGGTGGTTTCGCAGGTTTCAGTTAAGTTTCGAAATCTTTCATTTCCATTTCAGAAAGCTCTCTAACATGTATGAATGTCCGCCTTTGATTTCATCTTTTTTTTTTGAAAAGTTAACATTTTAGGGGATCACCCTAAACACGTGGTGAGTTAGCTTCGAAAGGAGAGAAAGAAGAGTGGGAATGAGGTTAACCTATACTTTTTTATTAATCTTTAGCGGAACCATTTCAGGTTTATAACAGTCTGGCACATTGGTGTCTTTCACGAGCCCACGTTGAGAAAAAGTTATTAAAAAGCAAATTTTCAATTTTAAACTTCATAAATGTGGACGTGTGTTGAAATGACTCTACTCTATGAAATAAAATGATTATTAGGGTTATTTTTCTAAAACTTTTTGTGCTACATGAAGCTAAACTTGGGCTTATTCGAAAAATAGAATTTATTCATCAAAATGCCGTGGGGTCATTCACGACCATATGGTGCCGCTAAGGGATAAAGTAATTATTGTGGCGTAACGCTAAGAGCGAAAATGATTTGAAGCAAGTGTTATGCCTTTGAACTTCATTGCAATTCAGATATTAGTGCTTTGCCGATATAGAGTACAGTAATCCCTCGCATTGCGCGGTAGTTACGTTCTGAAAATACAGTGCGCAGGCCGAAACCGCGTACTGTAAACCCACTTTTGTATGAAATTTGGGGAATACGTTCCAAATCCTAAATTTCTTATAAAAAATTTGATATATACATATGTATGTATGTAAAACAAAAACTCATATATATGTATGTATTGCACAAAAAATAGTGTGAAAAAAGAGAAATGGAGAAATATTTACGCGCAGCTGCGAATCTTTTACCGCGCAATGCGAATTTTTAGTGGTAAAAACAAAATCGCGCAACTGCGAAACCGCGCAGTCCGAAATCGCGCAGAGCGAGGGATTACTGTACTTTTTTTATTACACCTGAAAAGCTTAATGTTGCCTTAGTTTGGTAAGAGCTCGAAAAAACCTTCAGAAAATTTGGCACAGGAGATGGAAATAATTGGAAAGAAAGGCAAATTACTAAATATAGGTGTTTAAGTTTACGTCAGGTTCATTCTACCATTATATATATTATAAATAATAAGCTCAGAAAATTTTTTAAGTTTTCGAAATGAACTGCTACGGCCGTGGCGTCTCATTAGTTGCACAACCATTAAATTCTGCTAAGTCCTGCTCTTTATTGCAAATTTCAATATTTCTGGATCCAACAAAGTTATCAAAACGCTTCCAACTAGCCTTTTTGATAGATGGTTTGCAGTTTGGCAACATCATTTATGATAAAATTGAGTACCCTTCCAAGGATCATTTTCAACAGGTGCCTTTTTTCAGTCATTTTTGCTAAGCGAACACTGATGCAATTTGTGTTACCCAAAATTATAATTAAAATTTCTTCAGCACATAAATTACAAAGAAAAAATTGCGTTAAACGCAATTTTCAGTGTCATTAAGTTCAACCTCCGTAGATTAAGTGCTCGTGCAACATAACGCAAGAATGACGCGCAATTTGTGACGCTCCATCTTTTACTTAGTAACATGGTGGTAGAACGCAAGTTTAAAATAATTGCGACGTAGCACACAACGGTGACTACATCGTGAATGACGGTAGCTCAAACATTTTCTTTTTTTAAAGTAAAAAGAGCAGAAAATTCACGAGTTAACGATTTTACACACAAGCCATAAAAATTGAGAACTTCTGGTTGCAAAGATGTAAGGATACAGGTGGATGCCAATATAAAACTCACATCCAAACCGGTAAGTACATATGCTTTTTAGTACAAAATAGTGACACAGCCTCTTAATTTGATACCATAAGTACTCAATTCTTTGGCGTGATACTTCAACTTAGACAAGCAATCGCTATTGTTTGGTAAAAACTTCAGGCTCATAAAACTGAAAAATTTTATATAAAACTTATTATTTTTGTGTTAAACTCTTTATGAACATACTTAGTTGCAAAATAAGTTTGTAAGATCTTTCTCGAGAAAAATCCTGGGTAGCTTATTTGCAACTCTATGCAAAACCAGATCTTTAATACGTGGTTCTACTAGAAAAAATGTGTGCTGTATAATAATGTGAACGTAGCTTATTTTAGATAAATTTTTTCGACTATATTGGTTTGGATATATATCATCCGAATAGAATTCAACACTGAACTCAGAAAATCAGCATTTCATCTCAGATGTATTTCTAGAATGTCAAAATAAATGCCAAAAGTATGCATCTTCAAAAAAAGTTAAGTTTATTTTTGATTTTGCAAAATCGAGGTCAAATTTTAAGATTTTCGAAAAATAATAACGACCACTCGAAAGGCCATTAAAAAAGCTTGGTTAAGATTTTTACGGTCCACCCATTAGGGGTGGTTGGTTGTGTTAGATTTTTGGATTGGGATATGTGACATCATGAAATGCGTCATATGCATGCAAGAACTGAAATTTGAGTGCTTCGCGTACTTTCATTTCAACGCGTTATAGCATTTCTCGGGTAATTTGGTATACCATACAAGACCTTTAAAATGGGTTATAGATTTTTATGGAGAAAGCACATTATTTTTTTACGACCACCCTGATGTATACATATTATTGAGTTTTATTACATAACCGAGTGCTTGACGTATTGCTGCAGACGTATAGTTCGTACTATGTAACAGAAATGGTTGCTGCCGTCCACTCCGCAACATGCATACATAGCTTAAGCCAGCCCATGACAACACTTAGTGGTCATTTGTATACGAGATGAAGGTGCAGAAGCTTATGTTTGGAATAACAGATTCCGGAGGCTACATTTCTGAAGCGCCAGTAGAGCTTAAGCATCCTCTATCTGACAACATACCAACGTTTACCTGCAGATCTATGTGAGCTACTTAGGGTTAAAGTGCTTTTCATAAAAAAGTATCGATATCGATAAAAATTATATGAAATTTTCTCCCTATATAAAAGAAAAACAAAAAAAACAAGGATTTAATATACTCGTACATACGTTGTAGCACCATAAAGCAACATTGCAACACATACCCCTCACTCGTTGCCTTTTTGTCACACAGACTGGAAGAAACAGCAAAAGCAGAAAATCATCAAGCAAAAATACCAGAAAGCAAAAAGTGCTTAACAAAGACTGAAAATGGGTAGAAAAGTGATGAAACCGCTTCCATATAAAACCAACAAAAACAAAACTTGAAAAAAAAAACGTAAGGAAGTAAAAAAAAAAACGGTATGTACAGTAGAAAAAGTGGGCAAAAAGGAGCAGTAAATTCAACAGCATCTCCACAACTCAGTTGATACGCTCGAGTGCATTGACATGCATCATTTGAATATACACGACAACGTCACTCATTGGAAAAAGGCAACATGAAAAGCTCAAGGATATACGAGAAAAGGGAGGTAACAACAGTAGCAACGGCAGCTAAATTCTATAACAGGATTTTGGAGCAAGTAATGAAAATATTTTTACATTTTGCTTAAGGTTCAATAATGAAATGAGATACAACGATTTGGTTCTTCAACTATATTTTTAGCCGTTTGAGTTCGATCGAATTCATGTGAGCTGTTTAAATGGCTATAAAGACTTCATTAAGCATGATAGAATGTAAAATTGAAATATGACAAAAGGTATGAATGATCAACAAGTTTTTTTTTATTTTAAAGAATGTTCCTATAAATCACATTTTGAACAATATTTCATTCATATGACCACCATGGCTACGTTTGACAAAACCATTTGGATAAACCCAATTCTTAGACATTTTTTCACATAAAACGCGCCAAACATCATTGTACGACCGAGGACGAGAACGAGAAGGGTTTGGCCGATACTCGTTCTCGGCGATAATGGAATGTTTATTGTATGATAGGCACTAAATTGTCGCCGAGGACGAGATTCAGCCAGAACTTCCATACTACAAAAACTTTTAAAACTCAATATCTTGGCACTGCGTTTTGAAATTCGGTCCTCTATGTTAAGATCCTCACGAAATCTGAACGAGATTAGGGAAAAAGGCGTGGCACCTTTATAGTACAAAATTACTTAAAATACCATATATTGGCATTTATCGCAGCTACAGTTGTGAAACCTGATACGTAAGGGGACGTCCATTTATCACGTGAGGTAAAAATTCGGTACCCTCTCCCCTTGGTGAGATTTGCTGAGATCTGGCAGGACCCAGCTCCTCGCATTCAACAAAAACTCTTACATTGCTATTCTTGGAAGTTATGCCAAGTTGTGAAGTTTCGTGAGTTGACCCAATTGTCTGCAGTAAGGACTGCGTAAAATGAAGACGGGGTTGTACAACGGACAGTGCACGGGAAAGCCGCGAGTCCAGATAGTTTTATATATTGTCTATACCGATCAAAACGTACGAGGTCTTAAAATGTTCATCTCATGAAAATCTTCTAAAAGCCGTGTGGCCCGTTCAGAAATTCAAAATGGCGGATCCAATATGGCAGCCGGAAGCCGGAGAAAAGCCGAGTGCCCAGCAATAGAAGCTTGTAAAAATAAAAATTCTCAACCGAGGTAGGTAGGTTGACTGAAGCCAAAATGGCGGCCAAATATTCAAGATGGTGGCCAAATTTTTGAAAGCCAACCGTTTTGCACCAAATTTGGAACACGGGGATCTTGGGGGCCACTGATCACGAATCCGAGCTCAGATTTGACAAAATAAAGATCACTGATCCAAGATGGCGGACGTATTTTTTAAAAATCAAACGATTTGTACCAAATTAATTTAAGATTCAAGATGGCGGACACAATATGGTGGATTAGGTTGTTAAGTTTCCGAAAAATTGGGTCAGCTGTCTTGAATTTTAAATTTCTGACCTTGGGTTCGTATTCAGCGACTCCAGAAACCCCCGTAAAACTTATTTGGTACAATTCGATTGATTTTTAAAATATTCGTCCGCCATCTTGCATCGGCCATCTTTATTTTGTCAAATCTGACCTTAGATTCGTGATCAGTGCCCTCCAAGACCTCCGATTGACTTTCAAAAATTTGACCGCCATATTTTATCTGCCAATATCCGCCATATTGGATTGTCAACCTACCAAGAAAGCTTTTTCGGAGCTACAATCATAGCAAAGAAACGACCCGATCGATTGTGAAGTATTATTTTTACAAGCTTATACTGCTGGACACTCGACCAATTTGAATTTCTGAACGGCCCACACGGTTTTTAGAAGATTTTCATGAGACGAACATTTTAAGACCTCGTACGTCTTGATCGGTCCAGACAATTTTTGGCCGCGAAGGTGATCCGCTTGACGTCCGATATATGAAAATATATACGAGAATAACCGAGAAATATCGGCGTTAACAAGACGAGAACGATACAAATCAAAAATTTCTCGTACGAGAACAAGTAAAAGACGATAAGCTTGGCGCCATTACGATCGGTGAAGCACGCATATATGAACGTTCCATCCTTCGGATTATCAGAACATGTCTCTATAAGTTCACATCCCCGGAATCAGTTCAAAAATGCAAAAGTGTTCGAAATTTTACACTATTCAACTTTGGTCGTGTCAACGACAAATGTCCACTACCGTGGTCGCCTCTTATTGGCAATTGCTACCTAGCACAGAAAGAATAGCTTATATTATCGGTATAACCTCTAAAACTTAATCAAATCTAATGAAATTTTTGAGTTTAAGGATAATACAATAAAGAATAAAAATTGTAAAAATTATTTAGAATATTTGGGATGCCCAGTTTTGGTCTTGAAGATACCTACCAGCGTGATTATTTGGGTATTGTAGCGTAAGAATCAATTAAAATATGTTCCGGACAGAAAACTAGAAGATGCCTGAAGTTATTATTTTTTTAAGTGATGCAGCAAGAGCTCTCTAAAGAATAACACGACCGAGGTCATTCAATCCGAAAAAGTTTTAATTCCGTGCACGTTTTAAATGGTTGTGAAGAAGCTAACACCGAAGTTCTAAATTACTTGCTGAGGCAAAATTGTTTTATTTTTTTTTTTTCGTTTAAAATTCATCCTCATTCATTCATCGTCCTGTTGGCCTTCGCTTCAGCACTTATATATTTGTTTTTTGTTGCATTCTTAAGCCAAAAATTAACAGTTTACATTATGTGACGCATTTGATAGGGGATTACTCCACCCTTCCCAAATGAAAAAGTTTCAAAAACTTTTCAGTCAGTTTGTTGCAGTTGCTGTTTTCGTTGTTTATGTCGTTGTCTTAGATTTACTTAAATAGTTGTTTGCGCTCACTGTCTGCAACTGCATTTTGTCTCTATGAAATATGTCCCGTGATTCTGTAAGTGAACTCAGAAGACAGCTAAACTTTTTTTTTTACAAAATTAAGCTTTTTTTATATAGAATTGTTTTTATTTGCAGAAAAATAAACGTTTTCTCATTTTCTCAAGTGACATTTGGATGGCTAAATTTAGATGCAGCATTTGTTGGATTGTAAAGTTTTGTTTTAAGATTTTTTAAAATTCGCTACAAAACGCATGCATAGATACATACATATGACTTGAGTCAAAACTTTTTATACACTTTGCCAAAAAAAGAGTCAAATCTAAAACATTTAAGAATAAGTAACAAAACATATACATTCATATGCTGGTACTTATATATTTCAAAACATTTTAGATTCCTTGGTAGCGTTAGCCCTTAGAAAACAATATTATTAAAGTCACATATTGTCGCTTGAAAGAGAATTTATTTGGGTCATACTAGAACTAGTGAGAAATCATTTTGCGCGCGCGAAATTTATTAAAAATAATTTTATCTCAGGAGCATTATATCCAAATCCAAGGTATTTTGAAAATACGTTGGAGAAAGGATTAATACCACCTGAAGCTTTTCTATATCTTAACGCACTAGGATATTTATCAGACTCGGGCAATATACCTATAATTTACCATGTAGCTAGAAGAGCAACAGATAAAAGAATCCGACATTCTCTAATGTTTGTGGATAGCCGAAATGCTAATTGGAGATATTGTAATAGTATACCTGAACGGATTAAAGTAAATAATGAGCGAACAAACCTAAATAAATATTGGTGGCTTAACTGGATAGTAGTTAATACATAGCTCGAACTTCTGAGTGTTTATATGTTAATTTTTTTACGAGCGGAAGAGTTGTTATTTAGTTCTAAGTATTTTAATTGATTTTATCTTAAGCAAAAATTTAATATGAAATTAAAGGTTTTTCCCCTTTTTTCCTTTAAAAATTGAAAAATATAGGTAGCAGAAAACATGCAATAAAAAAAAATAAATTATTGATAGATTTTAAACATTTAGATATAATGTTTGTATTGAGTACCTCATAAGGTCATTTACTTGGGTTTTTTTTTTATAGTAAGTAGTATTCATTGTTCTACAAATATTATGTAACATAATCGATAAATTGGGATAAATAAAAGAATTAAAAAAAAAATTATTTGTTTGGTTAAAATTTATAGCAAAATCATCGAACTGGTGAGTCCCACAATGACACCGAGCAGAGAATTTGTTCGGTTAATTATTTAATTTAACAAAGTCATTAAATTGGTCAATGATATCAAATAAGGTTTCGTGTTCAGTTTCCCAATAAGTGCACATGACCTTTGCAATTGAATGAAAAAAAATTGTCAATGGGGTACGACGGTAGTCTTCATTGTCATCTAAAGTATATAGACGCTCTTACCTTTTAAGGGTATCATCGTCCAAAGACCCCTGTGAAACCTTTTACTGGACTTGATCTAGGTGCCAATTTCGAATGTTTCAATTTTTAGACAGTTTGTAAATGCATCGGATGGGAAGCTATTAGCTATATTATTCAGCATTCCAATCAGTTTAATGGTCTTAACTAATATTCTACAAGCAGTGGCCCAACCAATATTGAATCGGAAACACAGAACTTTAAAGCATATGAGCCGTTCAGTGCACAAATCTATTAACTCCATAAAACAAAAAGCCGAGAAAAACGTAAAATCAAATTGAAGCTTTAATACATTATGTAGAGCGAACGAATAATAAATTTTGGCATTTGTGATGTTCAACCAATTTTTTTAACCAAATTTGTAACAAATACGAAAAGTAGCGATCTAATAAATTACTGTAGCGCATGAAAATCAAAAAGTTTGAAAAGTGGAGTTAATCGATTTGTGCACTGAACGGCTCATATACCAGACGACAATTGCGAAGCATCCACGAAGGCACCAATTTCTATAAATTATACATTAATTTTCAAATCGATTATATAAGTAATCAATTCAACGTCACCGATTTGCGGATATTTATAGCTATGATTCCACGGAAATAAATAATTGATTTTCATAATTTTTTTTTTTGGAACTCTTCATATGTAATTTCATGGATTTCATGAAAAGATAACACTTAGCGCAAAATATTTTTTTTTAGAATGTTCATATCGTGAACCAGGGGCAATATTTTGAAATAAAAAAAAATATGAGGTGCAACTTTTTCTTTTCAACAGAAAAAAACTTAATCTACGTTTTATAAAAAAACTTCCGAAAATACTATGGTTTTTTTTTATTTGAAGGTACGATCCATCCGGTTAATTATGAAGCACTTTTTGATTCAAATGACTTCATCGGTTGGCCTCGGCAATGAAGTTTTAGTACATTTTCGACTGTAGGGAGCTCTATTTGATCGATGAATGCAACTACATATATCATTTTTAAGAGCCTCAATCGTTGCTGGACGCTTAGCGTAATACTTTCCTTAACGATTTCTCGAAAATGGTAGTCCAACGGAGACAAATCGAAGCTACGCGGTGGTCAGTGCAACTCACCAAAACGGGTAATAATGCTATTTTCAAACTTTCCACCCAAAAGTCAATTGTGAAACGGCGTGTTATCCTGTTGAAAACAAATATTGTCGAAGTTCATATCTTCGAAAATAGGCTACAAAAAATTAATTATGAGTGCGCGGTAGCATCTACCATTTATTTAAAAAAAAAGATGGTCCAATGATACCGCCGATCCAGAAACCACACCAAAAAGTTACTCTTCAATCACGTGTGTACTTTCTGTGCCCCAGATGCGACAATTTTGCCTATTTACGTAACCACCGAGGTGAAAATGAGCAACAAGAATCTGAAACGTAATTTTTGTACAGTTTTGGTAAAAGATTCATTATTTTGCAAGTGATTTTTTATTATTTCCTAAAGCTGTTTCAACGTATATCGACCCATACGCTTAACTGAAGATATAAAACAAATTTTCTGTCATAATACGAATGACATTAGGGTAACCACTATCAAAGAAACCAATAATTCAAATTCCAAGCGCTAGATAGACCCACCTGTATAAATGATTAATTTTTAATTAGTGAAAAGAATCACAAAGGACTATATTTGGCGGCACTCCAAAGTATTCTGTACAACAGGTCAAAAAGAAAAAATGTACTCCAAAAAGAAGTACGATTGGTCACGGTAGAAATACCATGAAATGCAACCACATAACCACGGCCGAAGTTCAGACATTTATGCCATCTTTCATGCAGAATTACCATGGTTAACGATACCAGTGATGGACATAATTAAGGACCAAAATCTTGAATAGCGGCTCACCCCGACTCTTATACACAGGTTCTATGTAAACACTTATAAATTTTATTAACCAGATAAGATTAAATAAGATTTTCCGGGTAACATATCCACACATACATAAATAATTTTCTGGTATGTAATGCTCCTAATTGACAAAATGGTATCATACATGAATTTTACATTGCACTTAAAAATACAACCATAAAAAATTTTTTTAAACATTCTTCATATGTAAATCTAATTTCGTAACATCTCAAAAATACACCAAGCATGCATGAGGCTTCATGTCATGCAATTTGCTCCCTCTTCTACCCCGCTTAAATTATTTGAACCGAAACTGTACAAAGTTGAACTGCATGAGAATACAAATTACCATAAAATGCCAATACTTTTGTTGGATTTGCGAAGCCAAAAGCAATTTTATTTAAGCCCGCATGAAAGGTGAAGGTGGTTTTGGCAAGATCACTACTGTTGTACCTAATGGTATTTGTGTAGCTTTGTGAATGTGTGAATTTGTTGGTGCAAATGTTGAAAATTAGTTGTGACGCATTCAGCAGCGGTGCTGTGTTGAACTTACGATGACGTAACGAGCTTTATTTTATTTATTTTTTGGATTGCGCAGACTGATGGTGCAGTGGCGATGACGTTGAAAATGTTGATGTTGATGAAGCAGCAACCATTTTTATTGTTGCTATTGCAGAAGAAAAAGATTGATGATTGTTGCCGCAATTGTAGGAACTTTGGCGAACAAAACAGCTACTGCAGTACTGCATCAAAATGAACGTTTTGAAAGTGCAATAAAACAGCACAATATGAGTCAACTTAAAATCGTCTGGGATTCTATTAGAGTAAATTTTTATGGCGTGTTTCGTTTTTATCAATCCAATTTTTGTAAGAATATCAAAATTGTTGCAATTGCTGAATTCCACTGCCAAAACATTTTAAAGTTGGAAAGATCGAGTATTCTAGCGTAAAACCAGTCACGCGATGTAAGTTCATATATAAATTCACATATTATAGTATTTACTCATCCTTAATAAATATCAAATGTAGCACTTAAAATGTATTATATTTGAAAGTTGAAGTATGTAAAATAATTTTTAGATAAGACTTTCACTGCTCCTAGTAAGTTAGTAGATTATCAAATCACTAACGTAAATGTACTCTCTGGTATGGGCATCCGTGTTAGTTTGAGGGAACAACCAAAAAGCCAAACAGAGTCATATCAGAGAAATCGATGCATGGTCTATGAAATTCGTTGATTTCTTTTTTAATATATTAAGCAACCAATTAGCTATTTTTTATTTAGAAATATTAAGCTCCTTTGGAACAGATTTTATACCAAGCGTCCTCGATCTACTTATCATTATAATTCCTTCACCTTCATTAGCTGTTGGGCTTGGTTGCTATATAGAGCTTGTAATTTTTCTGATATGCAATAAATAATGAAGAAATCATCTACAGGACAAAGATCGAACTTTCTTCAAATGAAACTTTTTTTTCTTTTTCCATAGCCGATACTGGTACAGCAGCACCAGAGATTTTAGTGGAGATGAAACCAGAAGAGGTAATATTGAAAACCTGAGGCACTATTGGTAAACTCTCTCTCTCTTCGTCATCTGATAATTTTCATGAGTAGGAAAACTATTCGAAGAAAATATGCTTCTCGAAGAAAGCAATATGTGAAGGTAGTAATAGAGCTCTACGAAGATAATCCAAGCAACTCTTCATTCCTCTAAAACTGATCTGATTCAGTGAAAGCCGAGACAATGTTTTATTCATACTAGAAATCTATGTAAATGCAGAAGGTGCTGCTGATAGCTAATAGTGAAGATAACCACAGGATGTGCATTAGCTATGGAATAATGACATATGGAGATTATTAATATTTGTATTACAAAACGCTGGGACCATTTATTTTGTGAGGTTTGATAAAAAAATGCGTGAGCCAAAAAATTAAGGGGATGGGAGGGCGGTAAATGGGGTCTCATCAAGGTCAAAGTTTAAAAATTTGGAGATTTTCATACAAATTAGTCCACAGCTGCTCAGGAGTAGCCCATAAAGCGATAGGTTGTATCACCGACCCTCAATAATATTGCATGCTCAACATTTTTTTCAAATACACTTATCTCCTCTCTCCACCCTTTTATGGAGTTTCCATACAAAAGTGGTGTTTTTATGAAATGTACTCCCAACGTTCCCAATGCTACCAGGGTGGCACTAGAAGGTTCAAGTATATGCCAAACCCCCCTTAATTTATTCTTCCCAACATTTCTTCAGAATGTGCTAACCTCCTATCTCAACCCCTTAAGGGGTTCCCCATACAAAATTGAATTTCTTACGGAATTTGGCTATTTCCAACCCACCAAAGCGCTACTAAATGTTGGACTTAATTATCAATCCCTATTAATTTTACACCCCTATAATTTTTTTATCAATCTACCCCTTTCTGCTCCCCCTTAAAGGTTTCCTAAATAATTAAACGTAAAAACCACTTTGAAACAAATTAACCTAATAAATTCTTCGAAGAGTGTCGGTCATACAACCTATCGCTTTATGGGCTACTCCTGAGCAGGTGTGGGCTCCAAATTTTTAAACTTTGACCTTGATGAGACACCATTTACCCCCCTCCCATCTCACGCATTTTTTTATAAAACCTTATAAAATAAATGGTCCCAGCGTATCGAAATCGAAAAATCCTTCACTATTCCATAGCTAATGTGCATGCTTGCGAAAAATAACTGTAAATATTTTTTTTCTTTACAGTCTTAAGACACAGCCTTCTGGTGGGATGCGCCTTCAAAGGTACACGATCAGGAAGATGATTCCCCATGGGATTCTTTGAAGGACTTTACAAACAAAAAATGCCTCATCATTGGCACTGACACGAAAGCTCTTTAGCCTTTTACACTGTCTGGCAAAGATCAAACGATCAATATTGAGGCGGAATACTTTTAAGTTACCCAACCAACCTTCGTAACAAAAAACCAGAAAAGAAATCACAGCACTAGTCTCAGGATACGTTTATGATAATATTATTGACTGAAGATTCTGAAGAAAGCATTTTTTGTATGGATTTATCAATTGAACACTCAAATTCTATTGCCACAAAAGCAGATATTTCAAATATTATTTGAACCACTCTATATATTGTTGGAATTTGGAAAATGGAGGCATACTATTGAGCGAACAAAAATTTATTTAAACATCCAAGACTGCACACACCGACAGATTTTTTAATGCATGTATGTGTACACATGAACAAGCTCAAAACATAGTGATGCATTCCACAAACAAGACGGACCCATTTGGCAATAAGTTCGGTAGTGAATTTTCGTGCAATTCTCCTCGCAGAAACTTTTTGCACGAGTGTTTTTATTTTGACTAACTAACTAACAATTTTGACTACTTTGATCGAATCATCTTACTGCAGCCAACTGACTACGAAACAGCGTCGCCTATATAAATTCTAGAAAAAAGCGGATCCGATTCCCGATCGCATCATATATGTATGCGCTTTTTCACGTCGTTTCAAAAATATAAATGGTTTTAAATAAAAATATTATGTTTGCCGGCTTTGAAACCTCACGCTCAGCGTCTCAGGCGAAACTTTCAACAACTAGTATGTACCATATGTATGTACATTTTTTTATATCGTCAAAAGTAAACATAAATTCCAACCTCAGTTTTTTTATTCAATTTTATTAGTTTTTTTTTTTAATTAAAACTTTGGATAGAGTTGGCATACTGTCTTTTATTCTTTGGTCAGAATTTGTAATGATAATTATATCAAAGGATATGTTCAAATTAAAGCCTTCACATAAAAAAGATTAAATGAGATACTAAGTAATATACAGCGTTTATTTTTGTATAAAAATTAAAAAGCTGCAACACTTTCCCCTCAATATAAAAACACAAAATTAATGATATGGCAGCTTATAACTTGGAACTTTCACTGGTTCCAAATGGGTATGTTGTTGGCAAACTGCCTGCGAAAGTACAATGGACAGCCACAGATCTACACGGAAAAAACACCAACTCGAAATTATTGTAAATATTAATGAAAATTTAAGAAAAATTAGTAGGTAATTTAGTAATTTAGAAACGGTTCGAGTGTCTATTAAAAATTACTAAGCGTAATATAAAAATTGCATCAAGCAGGCATTAATTTTTCGAATGCAAGTTTTTAATTTTTACAAAGTAGATTTTAAAATTTCTGAATAATTTATTATATTTTAAAAGGACTGTACTATTTTTTAAAAAGTACATTATAAAGTTTTTATGATGAAATAATAATAACTGAAATTTATTTTTAAACTTTTTGGTGTGTTGAACAAAATTAGGGCAGCCAGCGAGTTTCCGTTGCCGCTTTCCCGACCCCGTCCCAATTCTGTTCAACACATAACTTCAAAGCCAATTAGTAAGAGTTTGGCAAGCCTTATATATTTATTTTTTTGCATGAACATGTTGAGAACTCAAACAGAGTACAAATTAAACACAAAAGAGAAATAAAATTCAATATAATAAAAATTAATAATCTTGAAATAATTTTTCTATAACTACTTTTTAAAAATTATAAAGCGGGAATCATATATTACAATATGAAATATATAAAAATTCTAATGTGGCAATTTATTAAAATTTAATAAATTCTTTGTAAAATTTCAAAGTTTTTAAGTGATAATTAAAATGAAGAAAATAATTTTTAATATGCACTTATTAAAAAATGTAAAATGAAAATATTTACAAAGTAGAATAGAATTTTTAATAAGGATTTTCTATTTATTACTATAAAAAAGTAATATTTGTTTTCAGATTTTAATTTTTATAATCTCCTATTAATTTTTAATAAAATTTGAGTTTGTGTTTTTTCCGTGTACATGCATATGCATGTGCTTGAATACACATACATTGAAGTGATGAAACGTCAACATACGAATTGTGACATAGAATAGTTTCGTGCGGCATTGTCTTATCATGCCAGCCTGCAAAGGTTATTCATGAGGTTTTATGACATTAAAAAAAAAATGTATAGCAAATTCATAAAAAAGCATTGTTCTTTATGTTGCAAATTTATTTGTAAGAGAAGGTATAGAATGGCATTGAGCACCATAAAGTATGCAACGATTTTATTGCTTCACTGTTTGCGAAAATTTTATTTTATTACTATATACATAAATGTTTATCCATAAGATATAAATAATATGCAATAAAGTATTGAATCCTTAAAACTTTTAATGTTTGCAGTAAAATTTCAAAGGGATTTCTAGCTCATGGAAACTTTTTTCCTGAATTCATTTTGAAATTTGATTGTTGATTGCAGTATTCTAAAGTAAAGTTATCTAAAGTTCAGCAGAAACTTTCGTTATATTCATACTCAGATTATATTAATCCCACACAAAACTCATCCAAAAACCATAGATGCATCACTTTTGTGGTCTAGGGTGGAAACGACGGTATAGGGGAAGTGATCAACGTTACATTATTCCATTTTATAAAATCATGACTCATGTGTCAGAATAAGTGTGCCTGTTGGACCATCGCTATATAGCATTTCAGTTTGACATCAAGTATGCTTCAACTTCGTCCAGTCGAAATCCAAGAATTGCACACGATATGAAGAATTACTCAAGCAAACGATTGGTTACCATCCTAAAATCATAGTCGTAGAAATGAGGATGCTTCAAAGGAATACTTACAATGAACTTCAAAAGGGCATGAGAAGAAGGTTAAGAACTGTAAACTGATATATTAGAGGAACTCCTTTAGTATGTAATGTTCTGATGAAATATCGTAAAGCCTGACTCCTAATCTTTGACCAGTGATGGTTATCTCAAGGCTTGCTTTCGAAAACTTTAAGATCTTTAGATACAATAGTATGTATCTATCTGCTCTTGGTAACTTGGTAATTTCTTGGTGTGCAAGAAGGAGGAAAAAATAACTGCACTCTACTTAGAAGCATGAGACCTAAAGCGTTCATATTTACATATCATAAAATTTCAAAGTTAATATGTTCTCAAATTTTAAAAAATCTTTTTATACAGAAATTATTTATGGTAAATCATCAACTCGGGAAATGCCATCCGCAAAAAAAAAAAAAGTAAAAGTTCTCAAAACTCAACCTCTTTCGTTTGGGCATTGAATATTCCATATTTACTAAAAAATCCTTCTAGTCAATTTGAAAAAAAAGAAAAAATTCACACAAAGATAAAACTTGATATCACTAAATGGAAAAAAAAACTTTGTGTTACTATAATTTAATTAAAAAAGTGTACCCGAACACTATTTATAGGATACTACTCAACTTAAATTTAATATAATATTGTGTGTAATTATTTGGCTGCAAACAGTTTAATGTGTTCTATAGTACATCTGCTTTTACATTTTTATAGCAATGAGAACAACACAGCGAAAGCTGTAACATTTTATAATGACCTAACCAACAGACCGACATTTAGACCGCAGCTTTAAAGCGCAGCTGTCAAAACATTTTCTAATTTGGCATATTTTCTGTTTAATTCGGGTAAAACCACAGGTGGGCTCAATGTTTTTGTGGCGTTACATGGCACAAAATATGATAATAAATATAAAAAAACAATTAAAAAAAAAAAACTGCACAATTTAACATTTTACGCATCGTACAGTGACATTTGATATATAAAAAAGTAAAAAATTAGTTTAGTCACCTAAACTAAATCTTAAAGAATCTCCAAAAATTGTTGCTAACTTATGATTTGGGTATTAAAATGGTTGAGGGGATTAAAAAATAGAGAGAGTATTTCTTGTGATATTTGAGAAAAATGACCAATTATAAAGTTGTTAATAATTGGCAAACTCCCAACATGTTTTTAATATCAACAAAATGCACCTCTACGTAAGTGATGAATACCGTTCCCATTATATATATCATGGTCTTTTTATACTCTAAAATATATATATTAATACTCGGTTTTGTTCTCTTAAACTTTTAAAGTTTTAGCTTTAAAATGGTGCATAAGCTTTCCCCCGCGGAAAGCCTTTGGGGAGTCTGCTCTATCAAAAATCAGAGAATACGAATGGTATAACGTGTTTAAAAGTGGTGTTGTTCATTATGAGTTCTTTCCTACGGGTGAAACAGTCCTCAAGGAGTATTACCTTGGCGTTTTACAGCGTATAAGAGATGCAGTGCACCGCAAATGGTCAGATTTTTGGGCCGACAACAGTTGGTTTTTGCTTTACGATAATGCGATGTCACACAAAGCGCAGATTTTTCGACCAAACATATCGTAAATATCCTTGAGCAGGCATCATATTCACCCAATATGGCTCCCTGCGACTTTTTTCTTTTTCCTCGACTTAAAATACCACTTCGTGGAAAAGATTTGATGAATCTCTGGAAGCCATAAAATGAAATGCGTCCAAGGAGCTGAAGAACATCTCAGTTTCGGCCTACCAAAAATGAATGGAAGATTGGGTTAAGCGTGAATTTATTTTGAATGGAATATATTTGCTCGAAAATTTGCATAAACTTGTTTTATTTACAAATTCCCGGTACTTTTTGATCATATTGTATATCTCAAAAACTATACATCACAGCGACGCAACAAAATCCTTTAAAAACACACAACACTAAATTTCTTAAAACTTTTTTACTAAATTAAAATAAATCAAATATGAATATTTTCAGTACAAATTTATTAATCGACTATGTAAAATAATTTTTTAGAAAACTGTAGGTACATCAAGCAACAACAAAATCAACTTGAATAAAATCGGCCCATTTTTGAAATGTTTGGCATAGAAGGAGCAAAGCATTGCAGAATTATTAAAAAAGAAGAACCTGTCATTTTGTTTTAAATTTTTATGCATTGACCCTTTAATCTATACCACTAACTCTACGGTCAGCCAGGCAAATAGACTGACAGTCGAATGAACAAACACACATAAGGACCTTTTACCAGTACATAGATTGATTAAGAATTGCGAATTCAAATGTTGACGCCAGTGGCGTAGCGTGCATATATGCCGCCCCCTCCTTGGTTGGGAAAAATTAGCAAAAAAAAAAAGGTCAGCACTTTTTTCATCACAAAAACTCTAGTAATATGACATTACATTTTACAATACTTAAAAACAGTTCCAGCCACATTATGAAGATATGGCTAAACACCAACTTTAAATTAATATTTCGATTTAATTTATCGTGTAGGCATATATACTATATCGGCCATTTGCAAACCGTACTTCAATTTAGGCTAGACATTTTAGAGTCGCCCAAAGTTTTTTACAACTTACATACAGAGTATTCAAATTTCAGGTTTCTTTTTGAATTTGCCGCCATTTTTTCTACAAGTACTAAACTACACCATTGTTTTCTTAAATATAAAGTCAATGCATTCCGGTTAGTTAAAATGTGAGTGAATAACGTGTTTTCATTATTAAAACTTATTTTAAATGAGGTATAAGTTATTTGGAGTTGGAAAAAAATTTCGTTCAAAATACGTGCTCTTAAGCTTATCATCAATAAATTGGATTAGGTTTAATATTAGGTTAGGTTAGGTTTAATATTAGTAAAGCAGAATCTATCATCGTAGTGGTCGTTCAAGAGAAAATATTGCAGTTGTTAGCAGAAGAGCCAAAGATCAATGCGTCGTCGTCAACAGCAATTAAACCTCAAACCAAAAACTTTGATCAGTAATTTACATAAAAATTTTCATGTAAAGGTTTACAAAATACTGTTAACACAAGAATTAAAGCCAACTCAACACGCATTACACGTCTTCAATTCCTTAATTGGGTCATAAAAAAATAAGAAGAAAATTAAAATTTCTTCAAGGAAATTATCTTTACCGATGAAGCTCATTTCGAAATTGGTGGCTATGTCAACAAAAAAATTGTCGCATGTGGGCTGAAAAAAGTTCTAGATAACCAGAAAAACTTGCTTTATAGTATGAATTTTGTAGTGGTGGTATAATTGGTTCAAATGTTTTCAAAAAACAAAATGGCTATGAAATTGTGGTGAATTGAGGATGAGTAGAAATTTTATGTGGAGTCAATTGGTGCAAAATATAGGACGATGCAACATGCCAAATGGCAACGGAATCAATTAATCTTTCGATAGAGAAGTTTAATAATCGAATAATTTCTCAAAGAATAGACGTGAATTGGCCTCCATGTGACTTAACACAATTGGAATTTTCCTTATGAGGTTTCTTGAACAGTAAGGTTTATGCGGATATTCCTCAAACTGTTGAACACATCAAAGACAACATCATCGATCAAATCATTATGCGAAAAGGTTATTCAAAGTTTTGAAAAAAAATATTGACAGCCTGCCTAGCTAGCAGAAGAGGTCACTTGAACGACATTCCATTTCATTATTAACCGGATTTAATTAATTAAGATTTCGTAAAATTTATGTCTTTTATTTAAAATTTAAAAAAATTTCTCAAATTTGAGTTGGATAGAAAAATTGGGTGTCACCCCTAAGAATTTTCAAAATTTTTAATTTTGATGGTGCTGATCGTTTTAGACATTTCATTCAAAAATATCTAAAAAATGTATGTATTCTTCTTCTTTTAATTTAAAATTAATCTTTACAATATACCTTCAAAAATGTTTACAAAACTCGGTCTTTTCACAATTTTAATTTCCATTCAACACACACTTTCAATTTTAAATGATCGCATTGGTGAAAATATGGCCACTACTATTTTCCTAGGCGAACTAGCTGGCTAGAGGGTTAATAATATTTTAATTCTTGCTAAAAATGATAGATATTCAAAAATATTTAAGATTTATGTATAACCTTTGTTTTACATACATAATGCACAAACGTTTCATTGTTTTTACGCAATTTTGTACATATCTGAAAAAAAAATTTCCTTCAGAAATAAATTTGGCGCTGTGTTGAAACAATTTTTTTAAAAAATTTTGCATTACTATTACGAAATAGCTTTTGAAGGCAGGCAGCAGTTAGTAAAATTTGAGAATTTCACTCTGAAAATTTTTGTTCAAATTATTTGTGAATCTCAAAACGGTTCGAACTAATTATGCACCTAATGCTCATGTCCTTAGGGCTTTAAAATTGTTAATGAGATAAATAGAAATTCTAATTTAAATCTCTAAATTTCCAAAAAGCCATGAAGGCTTTATTTAACAGAATTTTTTAAGAAAGCTATGTAATTTATATACACTCTATATTCTTATTTTTCAAAGATGAAGTCTTTAAGAATAATTGTTCATAGACTGAAATAAATAAGTTAATAGAATAAGAAGATAAATAAATATGTTGTGAAGAAGTACTGTCCAGGAAAAATGCCGCCCTAAAAAAGTGACGCCCGGGGCGGGTCGCCCCCTCCGTTCCCCCTACGCTACGCCACTGGTTGAGGCTATCACACAGTACCATTTTTATTGGCGTAGCTACAACTTACATACATGGAACGTTACTGAATGACAGTGAAATCTTTTTAGCTGCAAAATGAACATCAAAAAATACCAAAAGAAAAATAAGTTCAATTCAATTGCGATGAGTCGGATCGTGACTATTGCATCAATTCAATAAATGTTATTTGGTTATGTAACTTAAGGTAAAGTCACTTATGCTTCCACCTGGAAAATACAAACACTTACCAACGAAACGGTGCTTGAAAATGAGAAAAATTAAACATTTGAAGTGCAAATTGTATTTGCTTTATCAAAAAGTTACTTTAATGTTTGCTTGAAGGACTTTTACATTCCTGAAGGAAGAAGGAATACTGACAAGATATTACATTTCCTTTTAAATTGGTTTCCATGGTCAAATAGTTTTTACGTTTCGATTGATTGTTGGAAATTTTGTATTGTTTATAATTTAAATGAAACAGAAATTCGATTTGTAATCTTTGCATAATAAACGAATAGACTTATTTCATAAAGGAGATTAGTCATATGTATAGTAAAATTACACTGTACATGAAATCATTTAAATTTATTTCATAATTTTAATTATTTTAATTTATTTGCTTAAATATTTAGTAGAAAGCGCTACTATGAATTTCTTATTTTCGTTGCGGAATGTCCATTAATTACGTGAGGTGGTTTCTGAATATTCGCACCCCATTTGCCCGTGGCAAGACTTTATGGGATCTGGTAAAGCCCCTCCCCCTCCCTTTCACATAAGACTTACCCCGATGACGTAATACAAAAATGCTTGTGTTTCACTTTAATCTTATAAGATTGCTGTAGCTTCTCAGAAACGATTCATATACGAGTAATATCAAAAGGCTTCCACTGGCATATTGTTAAGGGTGATTTTTTAGGCGTATGGTTTTTAAAATTGAAAAAAAAAAAACAGAAAGTTTGCAACAGAGAATGAAATATTTATTTGGAGCAACACATCAATTCCTTCCTTCCTTCGCCTCTGTGCACGAGGGACTTCACATAGCCCCACAAAAAATAGTCTAGTGGGGTCAAATCCCATGATCTTGGTGATTCAAACTCGCCTTTCAATAGGTCCATGTTATCGCGTGCCATGTGGCATGTAGTTGAAACCACGTGTCAACCAAGTCCAATTCTACCATTTTGGGCAAAAAGAAGTTGGTAATGATCGCACGGTAACTTGCCCCATTGATTGTAACTTTACAATTTTCATAATTTGTGAAAAAAAACGGTCCAATGATGCCGCCGGCTCACAAACCACACCAAATAGTGCATTTTTCAGGGTGCATTGGCTGTTCTTGAACTGCCTCTGGCTGCTCTTCAGACCAAATTCAGCAATTCTTTTTTTAACGTACCCATTGAGCCAAAAATGAGTAATACTTTCAGATGCCGTAACAAGTTCTGGAAAAACAATTTCATTCACGAAGTAAAATAACCTCAAATATAGACAAAAACGTGTTGTTACAACTTTTAGGTTAGAATATCTCGGAAAACTGAGCCAAATGAACATTTCTGAGGCTAGATTTGAATTCAGCGAGTCAAAAACCTTCGGAATAGTCTACTCCGATTTCTGGTAAAATGTTTTCACCAAATTTTGTCGGCCTGTGTTATTGACGACGACGACGTATTGACATATCGCGATCTTCAATACAGCAGCAATATTCTCCTCGGTACGCAATCTCCGCATATGGGTTGGTGGATTAATGTCCAATAAAATGAAACGGGTGCGAAATTTGGTCGCAGTAGCTTGAATAGGCTGTTCAGTAGCTCGATTAAGACGACCATAAAATGGACAAAATTTACGAAACACATTTCTCAAAGAGCACGAATTTTGATAATAAAATTCAATGATTTGCCAGCGCTGTTCGTTTGTTGGGCTATTCATGGTGAATCACGCTTGAGGTGTCAAAAAATGTACACTGAAAAAACAAATCGCAAAAAAATCACTTGCTATATCATGCTAAAGGTGCACAGCAATTCATTAAACTCTTCAGCGAGCATCACTACTCACTCGCAGTGCAAAACTCATTGATAAGTCCTGGATGAAATCATTAAAAATGACACCACCACAGAAATAAGTAAAAGTCCTTTGAAGTCATTGGTACAACTAAGTTAAGTAAGAATAAGTTCGTATGGATTACAAAAGAGTTTGTAGAGTTTGGGCCTAAGTACAATACCTGCATGAGTTTCATTAGGAGGTTAGAAAACATTTGACCGGAACTTAGCACAATAAAATTTAACTTTTATATTTCTCTTGGGTGTCTCTTAATCATAATTTTTACGCATTTGCCATGGTAGCGATATGCAATTATAATTAAAATAAACAAAATTATGTTCAATAAGTTTATTCAATTTAAATTTATTTTAAATAATCAATTAAATTCGATTATTTGGTACAAAAACAAATAACTTCACAATATTTTTAATGAATATAAATGAACGGTTTACATGATAGTTCAAACCTGTAAGCTTCCCCAAATTATAAAAGGAAAATTAATTAAAATACCAACAAAGGAAATACTCACCGATAAACAGGCCTTGGATTGGCATATACCACACATGGTATCACAACAGGATCCCCCAGGCGTGCTGTAATACTGATCGCTTTTTCATTCATTATTGGTGGTACCAGCTCACGCATTTCTGTATGTCGTGCAGCAGTAGGGAGGAATAAGAAAAAATATGGGAGAAAATAATATGTATTATGAAAATATTACCATTACATTGTGATTTAATGGCAGAACCAGCAAAAATATAGCAAAACAAAATTCATTGATTGTTTAGTTTAACCGAGAAAAAAAAACCTAACGAAATAGATAGGAGGAAATATATCGATAGATCAACTTTTAATGTATAATTTATTTATTTATTTAACAAAAATATTCAATTTCCTGAGTATAACTCATTGGAAAGGAGGTGTGGACCAAATGTACCAGATGTTGGGCATAATTCAACAAAGAGTTACCATAACCGATGGTCAATAGCCTTTTTCTATAACATGCTCGATGTGGCCGGCTTAGCTTTGTACATCATTTATATGGAAAGGAAATCAAATTCGCGAAAGAAATTTTTGAAAGACTTAGCCTTAGATTTGTGTGCTCCGTCAATTCGGAAACGCAGTGACAATCCACTGATAATCTGGTTCTAATTTATACGAATTGCTATGGAAAGTGTTCTGGGGTCGAGAATAGCATCGTAATCGTTCCAGCTCCAGCAGCTGAGGTTGAAAATAATGCAAAAGTCGAATGAATTTGCAAAGCCTGCTGGGAACCAGATAAGAAGAAGAGAAAGACTTGCAAGCGATGCTCTCGGTGCATTAACCCTGTATGTGACCAACATGCAGTCGCTGCCCCTAGAGTTTATTATTCCGGAAATGTCTCGTGAAGTACGACTTGGCCAGAGTGTGTTCAGTTACTAATAGTGTCAATCAAACAAATGCTAATAGACTTGTGGTGTCTCTGGTAAAGGTGTGTAAGCGCTGTTGTTGACATACAGTCGATACCATCGCATTTACTTTTTACTTAAGAAATTGAAATAATAATTTTGAAATATCGATATTTTTCCAATATCCGTAAATTAAGTTGTGTGAAATTATTAAGACGAAACTTTTGTAGTGATAACCATTATATTGTGTTGCCGTTGGTGCTGCTGTGTTGTTAACTTCGAAATAAATCACTCACCAGTCAATTGAATTTTGCCTACATTGCTGCTCACAACTGAGTCCTGCGTCAGCTTATGATGTGTTCTACAGCGATAAATTTTATGAGCATCCGTTCGTGTTATGTTGTAGACCAGCAGTTCACCGGTTGGAAGCATATGATTTTTACCATCTGAATAATAAGTGAGTAGGCGAAAATAATCACAAATAATGATATTAATTTACTAAATTTACATATGTATATGTGTGTGTATGTGTGTGTGTATGAAAAGTAGTTCATGCAACATTTGGGCAAAAAAAAAACACCAAAGGACTATACCATGACGAGTTTCAACTCGACACAATTTTAAAATGATTTATTGAATTTCTAACTGAGTGCATTTATTTACAGACAGACGATAACAATTTTAATAGAGTGAATTTTTAATTAATATACTTATAACATGGGTAAATTAACAATTATGCACATGTTGATTTAAAGCCGCAAATAATTGAATTGAATTTTCAGGCATTCTAATGTTCTCATCTACAGGATTTGGAGCCAAAAACTTTTCAAATATTCCATCAGTGCCGCAAACTTTAAAACAAAGCTCATACTATTCAGGAGTAATACGTTAGCTTAAAGCATATTTCAACATATAAACGTATGTGCAGGGCCGTATCTAGGGGGGCAAGATGGTAGAGGATATAACCCCCACCCGAAATTTTTTGATGGACACTATATAGAAACGATTTTGCAAAAATAGACACTAATATTTATAATGACGATAATATTTACGAAAAAAAAACAAGAACGCTCAAGAAAGTCATGGAAACGGTTACGAGGGATGAGGACAGGGCCATATTTAGGGGGGATGGGAGGGGATAGATCTCGCCCCCCTCCCGAAATATTTTGACGGACACTATATCGAAATGATTTTGCAAGGGATAGACACTATTTAAAAAAATTTTGTAAGGAACAGACTACACGAAAACGATTTTTTGAAAAGAACAGACACTATATGAAAAAGATTTAATGAAAAAAAGGTCGAAAAATCATCACATTTTAAAAATGATTTTTGTTCAGCCGCAAGAAATAGTTAATAATCATAGATCTGTATTAGCTTCTTTTCATATTTTAGTGCCGTCAATATGTGGGATAAGCAGATTTAACTTGAAAAATTTTGATTGTTATAAAGAAGTTTTTAGAGCAGTACTTCCTAACATAAAAATGTGTGAAAACTTATTTAAGTAGCTCAATAAGATAGGACAAATTGACTGGGCTGGCACTAATGTCAGCACATCGAAGAATTGAGATTAAAGTCAAATACTTGTTTGCAGCGAAGAATGCTCGGAGATTAAATTTTCTTTTCTAAAAACGCTAATATAATATTCCTTCATATTTCCTTTAGCTAATGTAAAAGCCCTCATATACAATTCATTTCGGTCCTTTTTTATTTTTTAAGTTATTTTTAATAGTGTAATACAGGGGTCTCCAAAGTGTTCGTGTAGTGAGTGGGGGCGCAGGCGACCTTCATATCTTGCCTTCCCCGGAAACTGAACTTTCTTATATTCGTAATAAAAAAATTAATTCACGCGCGCATTCGAGTACTCACGTCAAGCTGTATTCAGAAATGAGAGTTCCGACTGTAAGTTAGCCCGTATATTCAGCAAACGTAAACATTGTAAGTCAGCTGATTTGGGTATATGGTTGGAGTATCCAAAATGTGCTATAAGTATGTACTGTGATCTCTGATCAGCTGATTTACAATGTGTAGTGCGCTGAGCGTACGGGCTGTTAGTTAAGTAGGAGTACCCATGATACAATTGTAATGATAGATTTATTTTGTGAAACTGAAATTGATTCACCTGTGAAAGTGGAACAAAAAGTGAAGGTGACAGTTTGATGCCTTGTTCAGTGCTTTGTGTGGTGTGGTGATCACCAACCTCACACGTCACATTGACTAAAATCTCACTGAATTTTTACGTATTTTACTGTAATAATAATAATATATTATTGTATGTTAATTCTAATGTATACACAATACGCCAATTATATTCCGGTACTGAAGTTTTATCTCAGCAAAAGGAAACGACATCAATTGAAATTCTTCGTCGTTTTGAAGCTTGCATTTTTCTGAACAAGCCCTAAACTTAAAACTTAAATTGATAGCGTGTATGCCTGAGGGAATACAGTCCATCATTACAGCCAAAAGCGGACACATGAAATATTAAAAAATTATTTAATATGTTATTATTAGTTTTAGTCACGACACTTCTGGTATAACTCAACTGATACCTAACTCAAAACGTGTTTTTTGAGTTAGGTACTGATGCAAATATAGCCATTTCATGTTTTATTTTGTATGCAAAAATCAGAAAGACATATCTTATAATTTTACCTTGTGAGAAGAGTTTATGTAGATATACTTTTCATCATTTTCATATAAAAATTAACTTATTGAAAACTTTAAATGCGTTTTTCTCCTTAGGTTTTTTGAGTTATGCCATTCTTGAAGTAAGTGAGCGATATATTCAAATACCGTAGTGTTTAAAAAAAATTTGAAAGTGAATTAACTATAAAAAAAGATCATCGGCTTGAAAAAGTAAAGACATTACAAAAATTGATTTTCAAAAATCTCAAACCCAAAACCCCCCCTCCCCCCCCGAAATAAAATCCTGGTTACGGCCTTGCGTATGTGTATATATTGCAAATATTTAAATATCTTAACATTGATATCAAGCATTTTGAGCTCTTCAATATTTGACCTAATTCAACAAGCAGTAAGTATTTACTTACAGTTATTTTGTCAAATATTTAAAATTCGTAGAGAAGCATCAATAGTTCAGTATTTTAAATATAATTATTGGAAACGTTTGAACACTTTGACTTGTCACTTGGGAATAGTAGAGGGTGCTCAGGGTCGTCAGAGTCAGTAATTATACATACAAGAATTTATTAAAACAGATACCCGAAAATTGTCAGACGTTTTTAAGTTTCCTTTAAATTATTTTTTTAGAAATATTACGCAAGCAATCTTATTTCAAAAAAACTAAAAAAAACCAGCTGAAAATGGTCATATAGAACAAAAAATCAAACTGTTCGAACTCTGAATTATAAACTAAAATTTCTATTTAAATGAATGGGCTACAAATTAAGAAATTCTTTTAAAAAATATTTAAATTTCATGAAAAATAGGTCAAGCCAACATACGTCGTCGGTTTATACATATACATATACACACACATACACGCACCAAACGTTACGGTTTTATTCATAACAACCAACTCATACGTTCAGACATTCCTACGTTTGCACCAAAATGCATACAGTTACGTAGAAATGTTTGCTATATAAGTACATAGTATATTACTTACCACCCTCAAGCGAAGGATAAATATTGAAATTTGGCTCTTGCAGCCATGAGGTTACCGTCACATACTCCTTGACAAATGATGGAATATTGCATTTAATTAGAACGTTGCTACCGATGAAACCACCTGGATTTTGTACTTCCGGTTCATAGCGTTGATTAACAACTATTCAAAATAGAAAACAAAATTTATTGCAATAATTAAAATATTTCCAAAATATTGATGTGAAGCAAACAAAAGAATGCATGGAAGAAAAAGTTTTGAAAAATTAAATGAAAAACCAAATTGTAAATTTCGTAGTTTACCCAAGAACTAAACAATTTGATCAACCGTATTAACAAAACATATGCATTGGGGTGTTTCTTTTGAAAATTTTTATATTATTTTTTCCTATGTTTTAGCATGGGCTTTAAAAATAATTATCACAAAATTTGATCTTCCTGGGTCAACCCCGTAAACAACGCATACAAAGTTTGTGACCGTTTTCGTTGAAATTTTACGAAAGAGCTGACTTACTAAAACGTAGGAAAGTATGTCTTAGGTACCAAGCTATAAAGTTTTAGGTATTTGAGTTGTATGGGAGGAGCCACTTCCCGTTGTCGAACATTCCCATATTTTTCGTGTGGCTGCAAATGCGAACAATATACGTCCGAAGGGGTCTTTTCATAGGCCTACAATATAGAATTGGGTTTAGAATTTCAACTTCCTGGATCAAACCTGGACCAAACAGTTTGTTTCCTATTAGAATGTTGAAAAAACTGTCATCTCTCTTTTTTAAATACTGTGCAGTCTTAAATCCCGAAAGTTTTTTGAAACTTCTAAAAATTCTTCAATGAAATATATTATATACAAACTGTAATACCTCAATTCATTATCTTTTATACAAAATGGTACCTGGTTTGAATATAAATAATACATAACAGAAAATGTATTAAGTTAGCAAAGATAGCACAAGCCAACATTTTTCAAGCCCTGAAAGCTTTTGGTCCGATGAATCCAACCAAAACCTCAGAAGTGCTTCATTCCATCAGGTTTCTTTCATACTCCCCATTAGAAATGTTCCCACATCAAAAAATTATTCAGCCATATAATTACATTATTTTTCAGTCATAATGCTCTGTTGAAATAAAATTTGGTTAGTTTTTGGCATTTTATTTGTTCACCAATGATGATGCGACGCAACAAAATTGATTTTTGCTTTACATAAGAGCTGAGCAAAAAGCTGTCTGCCTACCGACTGCAGTAAACTTATTAATTCTGTCCGGAATGCAAATGTTGAAAGATTCTCTTCCCTTGTGTTTCAGATTACATAAATTGTTTATATTATCGTACTTGTTTCATTTTATCTAGGACATATTCTCAATCATTTTGCTGTGTTGGTCACTTCCGGTTAATACCTACCAAAAAATGGCATAGAAAAAACTTTTCCTTTGTTATAAGCTATGCTTTGTAATGTAAGGTATGTACATAAAGGTAAACTACTTAAAATCCATGCAACATCAATATGCATTAGATTTTACCATATTTTACAAATTCTCAAATCGAGAAGATCGCTATATTAATGCTTATGTTAAAACAAAATTGGATATTTATTTAAAAAAAAATTCATTTCATCTTAATGTCATCGAGCAGTTGACGTTTTTTATGAATTATTCTTTTACTCGAAAACTAGACATATGCCAAGAGAACAATTTTTTCGGATCATACCCGTTTCAAGGTCAGTGGCTCTGTACTTATATGATGACTATCAAAGGTAAAAATAGCACAAGAGGAAGAAGGCAAAAATCAACCGAAGAGCCACATTCTGCACCAAAATAATTTTTCACATCAAGTTTTCGTCGTTTGTAGCTCATGGTTCAAACATTTTCTTCACAAGATTTTCTATCAATGTCAATTTCCTCGACATAGACGGAAGGATTCTGTTCATAAAAGTTGAATTGAAAAACTTCAGAAGACAGTAGTTGTTAATGATGTTACAGAAAGAGAGTCATCAAATTCATTCAGAATTACAATCATATTCTCGTAAAAGATTAGACTGAGGAACAATTCGTTTTACAGGTCGTTGCCAAAGACCGTGAAAAATACCCAAATGCTACTACACTCTCTCTAAGGAAAAAATAATGTTAAATGTTCGATCGGTTCACAGTACCTATGTTTTGATTCATAAAAATTAATGTTATAAATAAAATTGCGGTTTCTCGTATAGAAATTGTATGCGTTATTAAAAAAGTCATATTTCTAAAATTGTTCAAGATATTTCAGGAATTATTCGAGTTAAGTTTTGGGAAAATTTGATTCAGAATGTTTTCAAGTAATTGCTGGGGCTATCTAGATGCGTCCACATAAATTTCTCTAAGAAAAAAAAAGAGAATTAACGATATAGGAACCCGACTAGAAAATATCGTTAGACGAAAATAAGGTCCCCATTGGTTATGTCTAGCCAGAACGTTAGGACCAATTGTGGATTGTAACGGTGTGCCCCAAATTTTCCTAAATAGGATTGTCCAACGCCCGCCTCAGTAAGCTCTCGTTGGGTTTTTGCATAAGGCCCTAACGTTCTGGTTAGGCATAACCCAAAAGAGCCATGCCTTTTACTAGGCGTAGTAAGGCCTAATCAGGTAGTCGACAGGTAAACCAAATTTAGAAATTCCTTAGAATTGCCTAATTTGGTTGCTGCTAAGCATTCCTAATTTAGGCTAACCTCGTTATATCCCAGTTAGGACCGAATGTATATATTTAGGCATGCCTAAGAAAAATTCTAGTCGGGAAAGATTATACCGCTTTTAAATGGAATTAATTGTTGCTAAGGTTTTTCAAAACCCGTTGTTTTGTTGATTGGAACAGAATTATTGGATGGGAGCAGAACAATTTTAACTTTCGAAAAATTAGCGAAGGGCGGAGAATAAGAGAAACGTGGAGAAGAATAATAGGTAGTTAATTATGTGCAACCGAGCAGTCAACCCTGTTTTTATATTTAGTTTAGTACCTGAAAACTAGAAACAGTGGCGGGCTGCAAGAAAGTCTATTTATAAATAAAATGTAAAAGTAAACGCAATACGCCATCTTGTTCCTCTTGGTCTGAAAATTCAAAAGCCATCGATGTCACGAAGAGAAGTATCATCTCGAGAAATGCAATAGAAATTGTTATGAAATTTAGTGAGAAGACAGAAGATAGAAGACACCATTGGGACTGACAAAATAGTTAAAAAATGCGGAAAATGGATTAAGACGGCAGATATAAGAAAAATGCAGTTATCTTGGTTTTGAAATGCGGTTTACGGCATTCTTTTAAGCAAATAAAAATACATTAAAAACGATGTATCACGGTACGAATTCAAGGTCAGAACTTTAAAATTGAAGACGGCGAACCAAATATGGTGTATTAGGTTATTGAGTTTCTACGATATTGAGTCCGCTGTCTTAAATTTAAAATTTCTGAACAAATTTTGTGATAATCGGCTGATTTTTAAACAATATGTCCTCCATATTGAATCCACCATTTAGAATATTAAAATTTTTGAAATATAGCCAGATTTGTAATTGGCAACCCTAAAAACATCCGTGTAACTAATTTTCTAAAAATCGGTTGATTTTTAAAAAATACGTCCGCTATCTTGGATCGGCTATCTTGATTTTGTCAAATCGGACCTCAGATGCGTGGTCAGTGACCCCCAAGAAAATTTTAAAACCTCGTACGTCTTGATCGATCAAGCCAATTTTTGGCCATTTCGGAGATCCGCTTGACGTGAAACGCCCCATATGTACAATGTACATATATCGTCGCTCCCAGATAGAAAGGCCCTAACTCTTTTTTTTTCTCGAAATCTACTATTTTGTCGAAAAATCCATAACCCCCCGCTATATTTTATCGATATTGGTATCGTTAAATAGGTAAAAGACTAAGCAAAAAAACGCATGCAATAGCTCCTCCCTACTCCCTCAGGAAGATGAGCATATATGGAAAAGAATGGATGGGAAAAATCCATGTATACATTTATGTCCATATTTCTGTAACGGCTATATTGATTTCGAAAATGATGACGCCAAATTAAAGATAATAATAGGGGCCATATTTATGGAATTCAAAACTTGATGTAAATGCTGCGGTTCTTAGTGCATGTCGAATATGCCAATTTTTGGTGCAAGTGTTCAAGTGTCAAAAAATCATTGATGGAAATGACATTTGGGGAATTTCTCACCACTAACATTTACGTCACAACCTCTCCTAACTGACTCAATAAAAATTTTGGGAAGCGCATTTAAAAAAACTTCCTTATTTGAGGTTTTAAATTTCTTCTCCTTCTATGAAATTTTAAAAAAATATGAGCTTTTGAGCCTTTCTACTTTTTTAACATGTTCAGGTACCACACCGACTGATGCGACTTAACTTATTTTTGCATGGTGAGAGCTAAGTGTTACTGAATCTAAAATATTGAATTCCACTAAAATTTGTTTAGTTGTTTGTTGGTATACAGGTACATTTTAAAATTGTTTTTTTGTTAGTCGACAATTAAATTTTTTGGTAAATATTCACCGCGTCAAAAGCGGACAAAACTACACTTATTTTTAAAGTTTTTTGTTGCTTAGTTACTCTCAAGGTAATCCTACAAATAGGTGGTGGTTTTTCCAAACATTTTTTTTTGTTTGGTGTCGTACAATCTCATCGTCGAGAACCTATTTATGTATCTTTAGAATCTATATTTGCCCTTCAGATTTTCTGCACAATATTGCATAAATTAAAGAATGCATGAACGCACATTCATCTATCAAGAGTCGCACTTCGTTGACATTTTCTCTGGTGAAATGTGTCGCCGTTATCACAGTTTACTTTGAGCAACATTCACCGCTGTATATATTCGTGCTTTTGTGTCTGCCAGGAGTATCAGTAACACAAGTTCCAGCAGCAAGAGTAATAAAGGCAACAATCCCATGAATACAATTCAATTTATTTCCTTGCCATTACAAAAACAAATAAAAAATGTATGTAAACAAAAAGTATTGGGAAAAGAAAAGTGACAAACCAAAGAGAAAAAAAAATTAAACCTATAAGGGACGAAATTGGGTCAGCAATGAAATTGGAAACTCATTTGTTTATGCTTTTTTATTTTCGAAATTTTTGTCATATATTCTCCTACCAACAGAATGCCCACTTCCGCAATGAAGTGCAAAAATATCCAAAAGAAAATTAAATCAATAAAGACCAAGTGGTTTGAGATTTTGGAAAACGTGGTAATGGATAATTATCCATTATAATTAATCGCATAAATTTATTGTCGCCCGAAATCCAGTTACGCCACTATGAAAAAGCTATCGATTTTAATAGGTTCGAAGTATTCATTTTTTATTATCTATTGGATGTGTTAATTGTGATTTAAGTCAAGCATAATCTTTGCAAAAAAAACGTAGGAACATATTTGGTGTTCTGTTAAAACATGTGACTTTTTATGGCTTTTATGAGAAATAATTTTTCTATCACATCAAAATTTCGAAAACTATTCTGCCCTTATATGCACAAAAGCGGTATCTCAGTGGAAGTGAGTTTTGATAAAATTTATGTTTTTTTAATGTCGTATTCTTGAAATACCTCCAAAATTTTGATGGAGAAAATTCCCTTAGGAGATGTCTAAGCCTCCATAAAAGTAAAATACTTCTGTGTAAAAGTATCTGGAATTTTTAAATAAAACGAAACATAATCATAAATTCATCAAAATTAAATTAAATTCTTTCTTTACACAAAGTAATTAAAAATAATTAAATAAAAATTTTTCGATTAGTTTATTTTTGATTCCATCATGAACTTGGAAATTCTTAAAGTCTTCTTCTTGAAGTCTTTCATTTGCATTTGAATTGACAGATTTGATTTGGCTTCCTTACTAATTAGAAACATTTATAATTGTCATGAAGTTTTCACATTCGAAATTTAATATGCCTTAGCTTAAATGTTGAATTGTGAGTCTGACACTCCTTTTATTACCCGCCACAGTCTTATGAAATTAAATGCCATCAAAGAATGTTAATCTAATTTTAGTAGTGAAAATTCACTTAAGAGTCTTAAATAAAATAAATTATATAGTATGTGTGTACATAATTTAATGACAATAAATTTACACATGCCATAAAGGTTTCGTATAGTTTGTTGATTTAGGACAACATTTAATAAATCAATTTGACTGTAATTTGAAAAACACTTGAATCCAAGCCAATTTCTTTACTCGAATTTCGTAGAGTAGTGTGGATTCATATATGTATGTGTATTACAGACTCAAATCTTTCTTGTTTTGAACAAAAATACATTGATTTGTTGAAGATGTGAGTAGGTGAAGAAAAAAGCTCAACTAAACACTCAAACTTTGCATCGATTTTGCCCTGCCCCATTACAAAAAAAAGCAATATGAGAAAAGCAAACAGTTTATCTCCATCGAATTTTTCTTATCATTTATGTAGCGGAGAAAGATTAATACAGGAATGGTATGAACTGTTCATATGCGAATAAAGTCGAAGCTTAACGAGCCTGTGTTTTTTGTTCTCGTAAAATCTTTACAGCAGCATGCAAAATTCTATTCATCATCCTTCTTCTCGAGATAGGACCCGGTGTAGCAGTGTGTTCACCTTTTCGGTGAAAATATGGTTGTCCCTCTGGATATTTCTAAAGCATTTGATTGAGTGTGGCATCGCGCCCTCGTGCCAAAACTAACTGCTTATGGTGTTGGCAATTCCTTTGCTCGTTGGATAACGAGCTTCTGCAGTGATCGCTATATTCATGTTGTGGTAGACGGTATTACCTCTTACTAACACTCCATTGATGCTGAAGTTCCCCAATGTTCTGTCCTATCTCCAACCCTATTCCTGATTTGTATCGATAACTTTCTGTCATCGACCACCAGCCTAATCCATTTCTTTGTGAACGACAGCAACATTTGTTATTATTATTGCTTCAAGAAGTGCCAAAGCTCTGTGGAGTTTGAGAGTAAAAGGCGGCTTATGAATGACACACTCGCTTGCGGCCTCGATACAATCTCCGAGTGGGGTCATGCTAACCGAGTCAATTTTAATGCTATTGAAATCCAGTGCTGTCGGCTGTCTTACTCACTTCCTTCCCTTAATATGACAGACTTAGTTATTACGAGGTCAACAACTCTTGACGTTCTGGGCTTATCGGTTCAACTATACCTGAGGTGGACCGATCATGTATTCGGTGTGTCGCAAGAGCGGTCAAGTGTATTGGTTTTCTGAAACTGTGTTTTCACTCCAATTGATCATCGGACTGTCTATTTCACTTATAAATGGTGATCCAATAAGAGCTACCTACTTTGCTTTCTAAATAAAATGCATAAAAATCATTGTATTGATGCAAATTTTTATTTGGAAGGATAGTTCGGTTCCTACAACTCAATGTTTAAAAATTATTTTGTTCAATTGTTGCCCATGACTAGTTCTTAATGTTACACTCTGTGGTTCCAATATTCGACAACTCTTTCGAGCATATCGGCCGATATTCCATGAATAACACGAGTTAGGTTGGTTTCCATAGTGTCAATAGTTTCAAGTTTGTCAACATAAACAAGTGATTTAACATATCATCAAAGAAAGTAATCCAATGGCATCAAGTCACATGACCTTGGTGGCCATTTAACAGGACCATTTCTTGAGATGCTGTTTTCATCGAACGTTTCCTTCAATAAAGCGTTTCTGCAGCTGTATGGCATGTTGCGCCATCCTGTTGAAACCAGAAGTCGGCTACACCAATATCCTGAATTTTTGGCAACAAAAATTCATTGATCATTGCTCTGTAGCGAGCACCATTGACCGTTACACTGGTTCCATCCGCATTTTTGAAGAAATGCGGTCCGATGATGCCTCCTGCCCTTAAACCACACCAAACAGTACATTTATCGGGATACATTGGAAGCTCTTGGATTGCTTCTGGTTGTTCATCGGCTGAAATACGGCCATTTTGCTTGTTAACGTAGCCGTTCAACTAGCTTGGAGCTTCGTCGCTAAATACAATTTTTCGATAAAATAATGGATCAATTTGAAGTTGTTGTAAGACCCATAAAACATAATTAACACGTACATCAATATCAGCCGGCATCAATTCTTGTACGAGCTTATAAGCCTTCAGACTAAGATCACGCCTCAAAATACGCCACAATGATCCATAAGAGATGCCCAAAACCTGAGATTGGCGACGAATTGTTGTTCACGATTTTCACGAACACTCTCTGCTACTGCAGAAATATTCTCAAAATTACGTGCTGTATGCACTCTGGTTGAATGATGTAAATAGTGTAAAATTGATTCGATATTTGGTGAGGGTGTTACGAATAGTGCACTCAGTTGGACGCTCATAACGACCAAAATGATGTTGAGGAACTCTATAACTTCTCTAACTGATAACTGATTTTGGTAGTAAGTTTCCACAATTAATAAACGTTGTTCAGGAATGAGTCTATTCATGATTGAGTCGTATTGAATACTGAACACAAACGTCATATGAACAAGCTATTAGGCACATGACAGCTGTCAAAACAACCCAGTTGGAAAAGGGGCCTCGTATTGGATCACTCTTTATTAGACCCAAAGTAGAGTTCAATTTAAATATTTGGGCCGGGGCTCCAAAAACCACTTTGGAGCTGCTAGATTGAGTTCAGTAACGTGAGATGAATATAATAGCGAAAGAAACTGACGTCTCTTCTATTGATTCTCTTCACCATCATTAAATCTTTTGTATAGATATTACATTTGGATGTGCTCTAGAGAGATACGTGAAGTGGCTCCATCAGTCCAAATATTCTCTTGAAGCACTCGGCAGCCTTATAAGGCCCATCCTATCACACCGGTGTTTAACAGAGCATCACACCTTCGTGATTATTCGTTTTTTGACCGCACGATCCAACGATGGAAACAAAATGATCTGCTGTCAAGGCTGTCTCCACTGCTGAGTTTTATTTATCTTTTTGAATTACTACATCTAAAAGCTGCAGTTCCAGCAGTACGTTGAGAGCATCTGTACAGTGCAGTGGTTTGAAAACAATAAGAAGACCTTCAATTTAAGCCAACAAGCTTTGTGTATCCTTTATTTTAATTCAGATTTTTAACTTTCAACCGTTACCAAAGTGGTTGATTATACTTTAAAAAACCAATTGAAATTCATATTCCATTTTAACTAAAAATTTCTACATGACCGCAAAAACCTATCATAGAATTTCATTTAAGCCTAAAATATAATATCTTTTTTTTTTGTAGCCAAAACTGATCCATTCATTTGTACTGCAATGCTGACATGCAAAATGAAAATCCATTGAAAACAGTTTATTGACACATGTTCAGCAGAGCAGCAGCACATCGTCCCAGCTGCATCCTGGTCATGGCTCTGGGCCGAACGCTGCATGTGCTCGCATTTTAATTTGGCACAACAATGGATGAAGCTTTCGATGCCTTTGGCCATTGTTAGTGCAAATGTTGATGCTGCTGATGTCGATGCTACCTCAAATTTCAACATTTTGAAACGTTGCTATGCTCAGCAGCAGACTTGTTATCAAAGAGTAAAGTACATATGTATGTACGTATTTTACCAATCGTATTTTTTTGGGCTTCCAATGTCGTTGTTGTTCTTTTAGGTTTTTGTATGTGGGATTCTCATTTTTTTTTGTTGATGTGGTCACACACTTTGACCAGACCAGCAGGACGGGATTTAACTCTGACCAGCCAGTAGTATGGAGTTTCTGGCAACAGCGGTGAGTAATAGAAGGCAAAAAAAAAAAGAAAATGTTTGTTAAATGAAATTCTGAAAGCCTTGTTCGATATCTGCCAAACCACAGTAAAAAATACGGCTCGGGTTTCTGCAGTTGGCGCACTTTTTTAGAGAATTTGGTATGTAAATGTATGCGAATGGTTATAAATCCCAGTGTATGTACGCACAACATGTACATAGAGCGTACACTCTTACAGTTAGATACCAGACTTTATAGCAATTGCGTCACTAACAGTGGGTAAAAGTATAAAACTTAAATCAAATAAAAACCTCTTAAAAAAAAAAATGTCTTAAAAAACCAATGTATTAAGCCAAAAATTTTGAAAAAACATACGTGTTAAGTGCCTAAGGAATTATTTACATCTTTGTTCAATATAAGCACTCTTCGTTGCCTGGGTAGAAGCACGTCGATATCTGTAACTATTCCATTGAAAGGAGCCAAGAGGGATATATTTTTATTTATCACAAAATTTATCGCATATTAGTACATACATAAGTAGTTGGAGATTAATGGAAATTGTGCCGACATCGTCTTATATGACTTTTTACTAGAGTCTAAAGACAGTCGAACTGCCCTTCCGGAACGCAGAATAATGATAAAGAAGCAACTATTTATTATGAATTTTATACATAAATGAGAAAATTGAACAGAATTAAGAATTTATTCACAATAGTACTCGGGTTCGAACAAAAATAAGTAGATTTAAATGACACGCGACAGAATTTCGTTTGACGTTTGAAATTGAACGCACATATAGCTTTTTCACTGACTACTTCTGTGGGTTTTGAATATTTTGTTTACTTGACTTTGTCAGCGAAAAAGCTATATGTGCTTACAATGTTTTTATATATTTCCTATGATAAAATGTTATTACGAAAATAACGGTGAAAAGAAAGTATGCAGAATGCAAGCAGGATTTGCAGAAAGTAATTTCGTATGTTGCTTTTATTTAGTTTGAAAATAGTACCGTAGAGTGGCTTGGCAATGATGAAAAAAAAAATTATCATTTCGATTTTGGAAAAAAAAATCATCGTGACCTCAAATGTCTTTTAGCGCGATTTCTCTCTCATATTAACACAAATCCACAAAAAAAATTTAATCGTAAAAACTTTTGGGATTTTTGAGAAAATCACCCTCGTTTTTCATAAAAAGCGTTATAACTCCGCCAATTTTCAACAATTTTCAAAGCTACTTAAGTATTCTGACAGAGAATCACAAGTTCTATTAGGATCAAAAGACATTTAAAAATTAATTATTTTGATTTGGATGAAAATGGGATTATTTTGAAAAAATTTTCAGCAGTTTTACAACTTTTGACACCAAAGCTTTAAATCGGCATAGCTGCGTAAAAGATGTTTTTTAACCCTATTCGTACCACGTTATTTTATTACGTTAAGTACCACATAGTAACTCACAGTCACTCGTAAGTAAATGCTCTCTTTTTTAAATTATTTCAACAATTTATTTTACTTACATTACTTTAAACCAAAGAACAACAAAACAATATTCAATAAACGCCAAAAAAAGATAGTTATATTTAATAACGCCAATCCACCAAATGTTCAAACTATATTTATCAGGTATATATTGGCGGAATCACACCCAACAACGAAATGGCACCAACTGTTACTCGATTGTGTGATTTTCGTCAGGAATATAGTATTTTTTATAATATTCCAAGATCCCTGATAAGAAATAATTTATCCTGTGACAATCGCTCTTATCTAATTTTCTTGATATGACGACAAGCCTCTTTTTTGGCATGCTGGCTCTAAATAGCCAGATCCTTAAATGTAAAGGATCCCAGAATTTCTTAAAATAAGCAACTCTCTGCTTCGCGATCCTGCATATAATAATAATCCTATATATGCGAGTATCTCTACTATTTCATTAACTTTATAGTTTCTTCCAAGGATTTTCATTGCATTGTCTTTGTGTTTCGGACAATGAGATGCAGCACGTCGTCGTCAAAAAATAAGGCAAACGCATCCAACCATTTTTTCGCAAGACAAACACGACTTTATTTACTCCCCTTCTAATGATATTATAAACAGGGGATTTGGTGAGATAATACGGAAATCTGTACCACAATTTACCGCCTTTACCAACGAATGGTCCCTCTTGCGTCTCCACAAGTTTTTCACTATCTACAAAATATAGTTCGTCTTCTTGTTCGGAAGTGGCCTAGCAAACATCCATTTCACTTTCCATTATTTCGTTGATTGAATCAAAAAATTCAGCGTCATCAGCATTAATTTCATGATCGCCGTTCACAACAGCTGCTTCGAAATTTCAAATTTGTTGAGACGACTATGCTTAATTTTCATTCGTAAAAACAAGTCCGAAATTCCAAATTTGTCGAGGTAACTGTTTTTTTCTTACTTTAGCCAACAAGTTGGACATATTATAATTTTTGACGGATATCATTGCAAATTTATATGAAGTCACTATGTGGTACTTTACGCAGTTTTTTTTGTTTTATAAAAAATTTTCATTAATAAAATGTACAAATGCATCTAAATTAATCCGTTTCTTGAAGAAAAAGGTTAAATGAAGGAATACAATAAGCCACCGATACTGGAAATCTGCTGGTGATAAAATACACTAATTTTATCAAATTGGGGGAATATGTATCCTCTGAAACAACATATATAATCGGCAACTAATTCCGAGATTTGAGGTTAGTCTGACTGCATGGTTTGACATAGATTTGGTCTTAAGATTCACCACATTTAGCATTGTGTTAAAAGCTAGTTTTTCTATATGTTTGCATGGTTAAAAAAGCAATTTAACTTAAGTGCTGAAAACAGTTCCAGAACTGTTGTTATCCCTTTGATATCAAAGTTTGTTTAATGAAGCATTAGATCGATTTGTAAATTTTCATAAATATCGATCATTGCTAACTGCCTGTAAGTTTATTTATTATCATTTAATTTGCATAAAATGTAAAGTATTTTGAAACATTTCGGGGTTTATAAGCTGTTGAAAAATTCAAATTTTTTAATGGCACGTTTTTGTTCTTTGATCTTAAATACAAATCTTTGGAGGCGCCTTAAGAAATCTATTCACCAAACTTAATCAAAATCAGAGTGAATTTCCACAACAACCGTATATGCATTTCAGGCTGTCATTCAAAACTAGTTATTATATAGAGTTATACTTAAATGAATTATTTATTGCATTTATCGAAATCATAATGCGCTTCTCTCAGTTCTATACGTCAATTAAAATAAACCTATTTCCTCTAAAATCCAAATATGCAAAGATCAACAAGAAATACATTTGAATGCTTAGAAATGGGAAAAACTAGTGCCCCAGTAAAAAACAATAAAAACTATAGCATAATACGCCCACATCACCTTCGAATAATAATGTATAATTACCACATTATCTACAAAAAATGAAATTCAGCAACATCAGTTCGCACTTCAAAACAATATGCAGAGTGGACAAACAATTAGACTCAACCGTGAAGTTGGTAACATTAGAGTTGCTAATGTAAAATCAAATCAGATAGCATGTTATATCACTCTCTCTTACAAAAATTAAACAAGTTATCGAGATAATCACAAAACGTTTAGCAAATAGTTAAGTTTTTGGTTAACACACTGTTTAACTCTACCTCTAAGAATGGCAAAAAGCTTTTGATGCACACATTTTCCACTGTCATCGAATGCAGTTTTGCCTTATACATACATATATACAAGTAGGTGTAGTATATCTATACATGAGTTGGTAACTGACCTTTGCCAATCGACATGAGAGCTTGGCGTACGAACACCCACAGGGCAAAACAATTTCAATACATACATATGAAAGTACCCTGACGAACGAACAAGCGAACGGATGAAAATTCAAATTTTGACTGAAATGAGTTTTTGCTACTATTTTTGTTGCCTGCTTCCGTTGGCTACAATTGGATTACATTTGAACCAACGAATGAATAATGCTGAATATTTTTGCTTTTATATTTTTTTTCTTGCGTTTTCATTAGTTTTTGGAACAGCTCGTTTACCATTGTCGGGTGTACTTGATGTATGATAAAAGTTAGAAGATGCAAATTCAGAATGTAAAAAAACCCAACACAACTTTATTTTATAAAAAACTGAAGAAAAAAGGAATTGTTCACATATGCAAGGGCATATTAATTAAAATGATGCTTGTTACTTTTAATTTCATCAACAATTATCTACTGAAAAAAAAAATATGGGAGCTGCAATCGTGCACCATTCATTGAATGTGCACTGCAATTATGAAACCAATTGTATCGTAGGGGTGCTTAGTCCGTCATGCATCAAATACGCAAGGTAACGTGAATAAAATAGGCAAGGTACGAAGACGTACTGCTGTACACACCCGCTAGTTGGACTGACAATATTACTGTGTTTGGTAAGGCTTAACGAATAAGTATCTCAGAATCTTCGAATAGTGCTGCTAACTTATTCATACATTTCTCACCAAAAGTAACAGCCAAGTGTGCCACACGGATCCGTTACGGATTCGTTTTGGATCCGCTTCTTTGTATTATTTATCCGAAACGGATTCCGAACCTGTGTCCCTGGCGCCATGCCACTGTTCAAAGATCCTCATCTTACCCAACTCAGCTACCGACATCATTTTTAAGACATTCGAAAACGATGTCGTTAAACAGCGCATGTAACAACCATTATCTAATCAGGGAAGCTCCTGGTTCAAACCCCCAGCGACGGCATAATTTTTTTTTTATTTTTTTTTTTTTTTTTTAATTTGAAAGTACACCTAATTCTGTTTTTACGCGATAGATACGTTCCTGAAAAATCCGTGTAAAAAAAATCGCGAAAAAAAAGATACAGTGTCCATATAAAAGTAGGGGATTGGTTCCACATTTCAAAAATCAACAAAAATTAATAACATAAAATTATAAAAAATTACCGATTTTACAGGCGCTGTGACCTATTTTATTTAAGTAGCTGATAAAATACATATGTGTATTAATAAATTACATAGAAAAAATAAAAAATGCAATAAAAATATTAATTAATCAAAAAGAAAATTCATACAACATATAAGAAAACTACAAAAAAAAAAGCAATTCATTTTAATAAAATAAAAACAGTTAAAAAATACTGTAAATCATTATTTAATCGGTATTATTTTCTGAAAAAACGCGAATTCTTTTTTGAGAAACTTGAATGTTATTGTCATCACACAGAATTTCAACTTAATTTTCAAGCTCATGTATTGTTAAATCGCGTTAAATCAAATCAATTCGCGCAAAAACAGAACGCAACACTTTTTTTGAATCGCGTTAAATCAAATTCGCGTAAAAAAAATTCGCGTAAAAACAGAATTAGGTGAATTTAAAAAACAAAAAAAGAACTATATACATATATATTGAAAATATCTTGAAAACTGGCTTTTATATTAATAATTAAAATCGAATCCGTTTTATTAAAAAAAACGAGTCCATAACGAACTCGTTAATTATTATTAACATAAAAGGCAGTTTTCAAGATATTTTCAATTTATTGAACCATTAGGTTGCCTGGAAAGTTTTCCGGGAATTTTGAAAATTGATAATTTTTATAGATTTCGATGTGCTCTTTCCGAATTTTAAATTTGCGACCTCGTATCTTTGCCGCTCGCGCCGCCATATTGGAAAAATGGCGCCAAAAATCAGTTTTTTGACAATATCTCCTTTCCGACTCATTTCACGATAAAAACATATACAATTTATGTTTTCATCTTTTTTTTGTAAAATCAATAAATTAGACAATAGTTGTTGCATTCGCAGTTTAACGACATCATTTAAGTATGTCATGATTTTTGAGCAATTGATTTTTTTTGCATAATTTTTTTGTGTGATATCTTAAAAATATATCCTGAAAATTTGAAGTCAATCCGACAATTACTTTTGGAGTTATTCGGCAATAACCAAAGGGCTCTCGGTGGTAAAAGTACCGAGTGAAAAACTTTAAATGCGTTTTCTCAAAACTATGTTTCCGGAACCGGTGACCACTGTAACCCAAAAACGGCTGGATAGATTTCAATGAAATTTACACAGTTCTTGAAAAACATAAAAATCTAGTGTCTGATCGAAGGTTTTTTTTTTATAAATCGATTTTTTATGAATAATTATTCATAAAATACTGTTGGTTTTTTACCGAAAATCTGGAGGTAAATGTTCCCGAAGTCGCCATTTTGTTGATTTTTTTAAAAGAAAAAAACCTTCGATCAGGCACTAGATTATTTATTTATTTAACTAATTTTTCTTATCCGATTGATTTTGGATGATTTTCCAAGGATTTGTGATGGTCACCGCAAGACACTATGTATGGGACAGGGTCCAACACAACCAGCTATAACTTTTTTTATTTTTAATATTTTTTTTTTTTTTAACTTTTGTCAAGTCAAGTTGAAACATTATATAATAATTCCACATTATCACTTTTATTAAATAAATTAAATTAATACCAAAAAAAAATTATTGAAAATGCCCTAATTTTCACGGCCATGACTTGACCTGCTCCCTTAAAACAAGTCCCTAACGGATCCGTTTTATTTACAAAAAACGACGTCGGAACGGATCCGATAAAACGGATTCCACTTTTTCGAGTGGAATTTCATACGAAAACGAATTTGAAAAGGATTATTAGCAAAAAAACCAATCCGAAACGGATCCGAATATGAAGTCCGTTCCGAGTTCGAAACGGATCCGACAAAGCGGACGATCCTTCCCGCTGTTTGGAGGCGAATCGCCTACGATAACGGATTCAAATCGTATCCGAAACGGAATCCGGAACCGATCCGTTTTATTTACAAAAATCGAATCCGGAACGGATCCATTTTGTTCACCAAAAAGGAGTCCGGAACCGATCCGTATAAGAAGTCCGGAGTCCGTAACGGATCCGATTTAGTTAAAAAAAATGAGACCGGCTCGCAGCCGTTTTATTTTAAAAAACGAGTCCATAAAGGATCCGTTTTAGTTAAAAAAAAAAACGATTCCGTAACGGGTCTGCTTATGAAGTCCGTTTCGGATCCATAACGGATCCGTTTTAGTTAAAAAGACTAGTCCGGCTCGCATCCATTTTATTTAAAAAAACGAGTCGGTTACGGATCCGTTTTAGTTTTTAAAAACCGAGTCCGTAACGGATCCGCATCCGTTTTTGTGCACATTGGGAGTGCGCTTGCAGATAACTAATACCGCTGCACTGCTGACAATACACAATTTTGTACATTTACCCATGCTAGTGCAGCAAGACGAGAACCTCTCCATCCGAACCGGGTCAAGATGTCTATGTGAGCCCACAAATTTAGTAAGTTTGTATGTTTATGTAGGTTAATATTCTAGGGTTAACTGGAATAGCAAAATAATCTGAGTAGTTGATTATTAGAAACCGAGTCCTTTCGTTAAGTAAATATGTAGTCAACCTTTAGTGATCACATAAGACATGCAATAAATTAGCAGAAACAATATTTTTATGTTCACTGGAACACCCTGTATAGAAATATGTATTTTGAAATACTTTTTCGCTTCATATAAAAAAACGAAATCCTTTGAAAGCATAACAAAAAATAAAAACCGTTGATAGCGTGGAACCAACATCGCATAAACTACAACAATGAAATTGGACGCCTATCGGCGTCTACTTTTTATGTATGGAGAAATATAAATGTATAGGAGCGTATGTGATTGTATGCCATTGTGAATGTTTGTAAACTTTCTTCATATACCCGTGTAAAGTTTCAGATATATTTTTTATTTATTTTTCCTTTTTTTACAATGTCGATTCATTTTCTTTTTTTTTTCCTATTTTTGCCCATGTGTACGGATTTTTATTCCGCTTTTGTATTGGCATTTTTCTACTGCAAGTTCGTGCTTTCCTCTGATGTTTTCGAAATGGGAACAATTTGATTTGGTACCTTTTTACAATTGAAATGTAAAAATGTTTTAATTTTCTGTGTTACTTCAGTAATTTGTCCATGTGCTGAAATTTGTTTTATATTAATAAATAAATTGGTTAGGCTGGCTAAAAGCATCCATTCATTTTGTTTATTCCATATTGAGGTTTTGAAAATTGAAAATTTAGTAGATTTTAAATAAAAAATTGTTTTGTCTCTGTTTTAGCATTGGATTTAATTGATTCTCACAAAATTTCAGCTTTCTAGTTTAAATCCGTAAACGGTGGGAATTCATAAAAATTTGACAAAACAACGGACTTAATGTAGAAAAAAATCCGTCTTTGGTGAACGATATAGCGTTTAGGTATTTTATTTTTATCAGAGGCGGTGCCACACATTGTTGTGAAACTAAAAAAAAAGAGTTTATTTGTCAACTTTTTCCAAAAAAATTATAATTTTCATAAAAAATGTGAAAAAAAATTATTTTTGGAAGGTCGTTAGTTCATTGATTTTAACTTGGCAACCCTGGTTTCAAAAAATGATTTCTACGATACTAAACGAACAGAGAATTTGCAACGATGTTGATTACAATATACCACCAACAAATGCTATCACGTCATATTACGAGCTCAAAAGCAGTCTCTTGTATACAGGGAGTCCCATTTTAACTTACACAGCTGAATACGTCAAAAATCAAGTTAGAGGTCAAAGTGACCACTGAAGGTCATTTCAAGGTCGAAAAACTAAAGTTGACCTTCAAATAACCTTGAAAATGTAGGTCAAGGTCATGGTTAAGGTCATGGCTGGATCAGCCCTTTCATACCCACCAACTTTTATTTGAAACATTTTTTGAATGACTTGCAATTTTTTGACTCAGCTGTGTAAGTTAAAATTGGGCACCCCGTATATTTTCTTCTAATTCATACCTGATAGTAAAAGTGTTGGAGCAACAAATACCATTTAACATTTTGGTATGTAGCGTTTTAACCCAAAGAAAAAATACCAAAATTGAATTTGCTGTAAAAATTAAATTGAGAGAGTACCGAAAAAAGATGTAACATTTCTATTTGTTCGTCAATTTTCAATTTAATTTCGTAAACCTGACCAAATTTCGATATCAAAACATCAATACCAACCGTATGAATTTAAAGTTTCTCATGCTCATGCAATAAAAGCAACCTAATACAACAACAACAAAGTAACAACTACGAGCTGAACACAACAACAGCAAGTAATCGAGAAACCTTTTCGACCCCATTTTTGGCTATCAAGCAGAAAGAAAATAAACACATAAAATACAAAGGATCAAGTCATTTAACATTAACCCTCTGCTGCCATATTCAGGAACTTAACTTTACCATACCCCTGCACTTACGTTGTTGTTGATGTTCTCACAATTTATTTTGTGTTACATAAAATGCACACTCTCTTACCAATAACCCCACTATTTCTGCTCAGCTTAAGTTTTTTCTACTTTTTGGCATGCGTTGTGCTGCATAAAGTTTGGTCACAATTTATTCAAAAACATTTTTCCCCTTTTTTTTTGGCAATAATCGAGGCTTATAATTTTAAAATATGTTTAAGCCATATACACTTAACGGGCTCAAACTGAGCAACAAAAATACAAAAAAGGTAACACAAATGGTTTGCATGTACGACATGAGTTGTGAAAAACAGTAAGAAGTAAAATGTATAAATAATGAACCCTTCGCACCTCCCCCTCCATAACTTGCGCCAATAAACAGACAGCCTTTAAGTATGAAACTTGCCCTTGCATAATTGAGAGGGTTTATAATTTGAGGAGCATTATATAATAATGGCGTAGAAAGTTTTCGACAGTTTCGGATGCCAGCCAACATAAATGAATTTATTACCAAGATTCTGGCGAATGGGGAACATTGAAGGTGGGCGGCGTTTAACTTTGGGACTAATGACTGGGAACAAGTTTAGAGGTTTGTAATTAAATTGAAATTGTTAGTAAAATATACTTCTACTGTTGTAAAAGGAAAGTGAAAGTGTTCACATAAAGTTCTTTGGGTCTCATTTGCAGGCGAAGTTGCAAAGCTTCATAACATATTTATTAACCTACTTTAAGAGAAAGAAAGAAAGAAAGGGGGATCGGAATACAGGAAACTCTTCAATTGCTTTAGTAAGGTGAATATCCTTTCAAAATGTTAGGCAAAATCAATGACAGCTTTCGGTAAATTTATTTGCTTGAATTTTCTTTGCTTTACCCTTTAATTGCATTCTTTCTTTAGCATTCAAAATAGCGATTTGATTACTCGTGTTAGCTTACCAGCCTTAACTACAACATCTCGGGATACAATGCTGCCAACAGCATTTGTCGCCACACAATGATATACGGACCAATGAACATCTTGACGAAATTCCTCAGCTTCGAATGGAGGGAAATATAGCGAACCATTTGCTAAGATATGACGGACCTGAAAATACAAAATAAAATTTTATTATAAAGTGATTGTAATAACATAAAAAATCAGTATTGCGGTTTGAAGAAAAAATTGAAAAAAAACGTGTTTTAACGTGGATTAGAAAGTTTAGAATATGATTGACATTTTGGTCTATGACTTGTTATATGACGACCACACAAATAGTGAACACACAGGTAATCCGGTTGACTTGAAACGGGAAGACTCAAAACCTTCCAATTTTTTTTTGTAACGCATTGCTACTAACGCAAATAGGAGGCTGAAGACTATTCACAAGCGAGGGAAAATATTATATTTCTACTTCCCTGCGCTCATAATTCTTTCATCAGTAAGGGCTCAGGAGTTTCGCGTCTCTTTGTAGTCTCCCATAACAACTCAACTTTAGTTAAGTGAGTCCGAAATCCCGCAACATCTCAACGATATCCATCAGTATTTTCGGATTATTTTAAGCAATATAATACAAGATAATCACTTCAAATATCTAGTTAAAGAGAAATTTTTCAGAATATCACTGAGCTAAATAATGGCAAACGAAGTTAATTTATCGAACGCTCAAAGTATGAAGTGTAGCACCCAATCACACTTCTATCGATGAACGCCCATTGTGAAAAATAAAAACTTTTTTCAACTTATGGAGGCAAGTTTTACTCATTTATTTATTCTGCAAAAAATTCAGCTGTAATACAACGCTAATGTGACGTCGTTCGAGCATTGACTTTGGCACCTGGAGTAGGAGTAAGTGACATACTGTGGAAAAATTACTGGTATTTTGAACAAATTAATAACTAAGTAGATAAGGGTTATGTCTTAACAAGGTCCTTATACAAAGCAGCTCAGCAGCTCATAACACTATAAAAACCAAGGGCATCTCTTATGGAATATATTCTACATCAAATTATCTACAAGAGTCTAGGCTTTTTTCCCTCTAAGTTAGAATAACCTACGTTAAATAACCAATGGATCATATCATTTACTTTCAACAACTCATTAGGACTTTTTGGGCGCAATTTATAGCAATTGAAAAAGTATGTAATATTTTTATTGAGTGTGTTGGTTTCAAAAAAAAATTAACATTTAGGCACTTGGATGGTCAGCCTACCTGATTGTCGAATATCCATACCATATCTAAGTTTACTTCTCTCTAAAAATGAACCAAGGTGACTTGCCTATCCTGCGCCGCAGATTTCGGTGGTAGAGACAGGGAAGAAACTGGATGGGATGAACAGCAATCGTCCTTCGCCTCATTGAATTTCCCGGATCGGTAGGGTGCAGTGGCAGGGGACCATTATTTGTGTTCCAACCAGGAAGAGGTGAGGTACCAGTCGAACTGTTAAGCTTCATGGGGCTCGCACAAAGACTGTTCCCTCACGACGAAGTAATTGACTGCTATTGGAAGTGGCTGACCAAGAGTCCGCAAAAAATGAAGCGAGAAGTGGCTCATATGTTCAGCCTAGATATTTTTGTAAGCTTAATCGGAAATGAGCCCGCAGTTACCTGGAAGTGACACTAGCGAGTGGTACGCTCGGAAGGTGAACATTATCGAGAATAGCTGCTGCTATTTCCCAGTGGCTGTGAGGAACCCAAGTATAACCCTCGGACAAGAAATAATAGTTTTAGACTCCAACGCCTTGGTTAAGAAAGATAATGTGATCGTTCCCAATCGGCAGAGCATGGCCTTCGAGCCCCAAGTACTTAAGTATCGGAGGTAGCAATGATCGCTTTACGAAGAAAAGGATGCCAGGATAATGCGTATCCACTCCTCAACAAGACAACGGGGTTGATTAAGGAGCGTTCCTGTTAACCTTCACGGAGCGTTTGCTGGAAAACTCGAGTGAGGATCTGCATGCAGCTACTAGGTGATTTCCGCTGGAAGACGCAAAGTCGAAGATGGAAAAAAATCGCAAAAATTATAGAAGAGCGGACAACGGCAAATCGCCGCAGTGCACTACCCCGCCAGCAGCCAGCACTTTTCACATGTCATCGCAACGTCTCCGGCAAGAAATGAGCCCGAAAGTGGTGAGACTCGAGCTAAAAGACAGTGCCCATGCGAACCTAGCATGACAAGTCGGGAAACCGGTGACTCTTCAGCGAGCCCATGGCTAAAGATGAAACACAGCAAGATCCTTCCAATGGTAGCTGACTACCTTACTTTCGCTTGGGAGCAGATGCGACGAGAAAACTGCGCTCCCGACTACGATTCAACAAGGCAGGATACCATGGAATATTGTTAATTGTCTGTGTCACCCCTACGGCTATGACGTTATTCAAAAGTTTTCCTGTGCCGATTTAGGTTGCCCGGTCTAAGGCTCGCACGAGCCTGGAAGAGTGCAACACTTGCCTAATTTCCAAAACATTGATGGCGAAAAGCAAGTTTCTCGTCAAAGGTGCGGACGCGTAGAGGATCCGACGTACAGCAGAGAAAAAACTTTCACGGGGGTGTACTTAAAATCGACAAACGGCAGTTTTCAAGAGCACCCGATGGTTCCTAATGAACACCCGAAGGCTTCCAAGCCAAAACGAAGTCCAATAAGGTAATGACCATCACAATTTGGATAAATCAATTATAGCATGACTACAAACTGAAGATTTAATGGCTATGGCAAAAAACAAGAAATTAAAAATAGATAAGAGATGGCGGCGCATTGTGTCATTAGTTAATTACTGATGAGTAGTGCTTCACCGAGAACCGATAAAAATCGTTCTCGTTATCGTTATCGGGACCGAGAACGAAAACGATAACGAGACGATATTAAAAAAATTTTTTCTCGTAGGACCGAGGCCGAGAACGAAAAAGGTCTGACCGATATCTCGTTCTCGGCGATAATGTAGTGTTTATCGTACGATAAACACTTGATTATCGTCCGATAACCATTTAGAACGTTGAACGCGCATATACCATACACGTTTGCATAATATGCACTATATTTTTAATAAGCACATGTATGTGCATACACCGACGTTAATATTTTTTTTCTGAAAACGAACAAAAAAGTTCGTAAAAATATAAAAACAAAATCATAACAAAATTTGAGGATTCACATCACATTTGACCGTGGTAGCAAATAATACTTCAAATAATACTTCTTCGACTTCATTTTTAAGAGTTACCTAAATATAAAAACAAGCATGTCTTATTCTTGTTATGTTATGCGATAGAGCCACTTTTAGGGCGTTGGATAGTGGGTATTTTCTTCTCCAATACAAGCAAATCCTTTATTCTTGGTACTTATACCAATTTTAGAAATTCGATCCATGGACCCAATTGTCTGCAGTAAGGACTGCGTAAAGTGTAAGAGGGGTGGAAAAACGGGTAGTGCGCAGGTAAACCCACTAGTCCAGCTAGTATTAAGTTTTTAAATGTAAACGATATTAACCGAGAAATATCGGCGATAACGAGACGAGAACGATACGATAACGATACAGGTCAAAAAATTATAGAACGAGAACGAGTACGAGACGATAAGCTCCACTACGAGGACGATACGATAATTTTAGAATTATCGTATCGTTCTCGTCTCGGTGAAGCACTACTGATGAGGTTTAGCTCCTTTAATTTTGACTTGTAATGTCCTATATAGTCACTGTTATATCAACTCACGCAAGCTTTTTGACGGTTCTTAATTATTTAAAATTGGGTTAGTAGTTTATGATATAGTCCTAAGAGAAGCCAAAAATATGTAAATAATTTAAGAGCTTGAAATCATAATTAAAGCCACAGTACGTCTCTACTGCTTTAACCAACAAGCTGTTGTTTTCAATTTTGCAAACCCTCATGCAGCTATGTACCACCATCCGATGCGTTGAGTTACCATGACCGGTAGTACGGTTCAATTGGTTATTGATTAAGTTATTTTGAATTGTTGAGTACGCGACCCATCTGTTATGAGCTGAAACCGGTGTATTTGTTTATGCGCCAACCGTAACAGCAGCAGGAACACGACTATATTCGTATACTATGATACCACTTGTGGGTGGTGTAAAAGGATTTTAAGTTGTTTTTGCTATTAAATTACAATTTTCTTTAGCACATTATAAATTAAAGCGTATTACAATTTTTTTTATAAGTACAGATACGATAACGATGGAATAAGCTACCCACAAGAATTTTATGAGCCGAAACAAATTTTTAAAGGAAAATTATGTTCACAATTTGACTTGAATATTAACTGATGGTGTTCATACTGAAATTTAATTTTAAGGTTCACTTGTTGGAATAATAAAACGGTCTTAATATACTATTCACGCACTCCAACCGTAACTAAAAATATATAATTTTTTATGTTTAGCTTGAAATTTCACATTACAAACTTAAGTTGCTACTTTGCGATTTTAGTGCAAACTCTTTAAAAAAATATAGAATTTTTCGTTGTATCCACTTTATTTCAATGACCCAACTATTGACTTTTTCGGCACACCCTTTTTATTGAGTTCGATACTGCTTCTGACGTGGCGATAATAAATTGTTTTCATTTGCCATAGCCATAGGTAACAGCGCTTTTTGCCCACAGTTTGTTTTGATGTTTCCGGTATTTTGTTGTTGCTATTGCATTACCAAGCAATTTATAGCTTATAAAACTGTGGAGCCAGCCCTTGGATGGCTGAGGTAAAGGCTGCAGAACATAAAAATTGCGGGCAATGTATAGTGAAAAATTTAAAAAGCGACTGGATGAAAAATGGGAGACCAGCAAAAAACTTTGAAATCGATTCGTTGTACGTTGCACGTATTTTTATATAAAACACTTAATAGTTAAGGACTTCGTATGTTACGTTCTAGCGAGTGTAGGCATTTTGGCAATCTGACTGTATGAACTATTATTTTAAAACACACACAATTCATTTTAGTCACGGTGTAATAAAAAAAAAAACACACACTCTCAATAGGTTTGTAATGTTTAGAACTAAAATATTTAGTGAAAAACTCAGCAAAATTTTATAAAAGGCAATCCCAATGAATGATGCTATGGGGAGTTGTGCCAGGAGTGGATTTTAATATATGCCAATAAGCTTAGGCCCATGAGAAAATACCGCCTGTTTAAGTGAAGAATCGTTGATTTTTATTACTTGTGAAAACCTTGAAGCCATTAAAAACATTATCATTTTTTAATATCTAAAATCCTATTTTATTTTCCAGCTTTTTTTAAGTTGATAAGCATTAGTTGGTTATTTGTCAAAAAATTTTTCTTTAAAAAAAGAAACTAACAAAATTGAACAATACCGCGAAGCAGGATGTATCAAAATTATCAAACGATAATTAAGTTGATAAGCATTAAAAGGGTTTGCACTTTTCACCGGTCAGACAAATAAATAATTCACCAAGCACAAAAAAGTCAATCTATAGGTAATGTGCGAACTCCTAAATCAAAAGTTTTCCGCCTTTCTATTCGTTCTATAGGTAATTCTGTCACGATTGATGCTCTTTAGCTTACAGCGAATATTCTTCAAGAAGACCTTGCCCTACTTGCAGTAGAAGGAAACATGGCTTGGCTTAGATTGGAAGGCATTGAAATAGGAGCGTCACTTCACCAAAACCTTGGGGGGCTAAGAATTACAATTCCACCACTATTAGAAGGTTTTATTGAACTGTTGTATTGAATAATACCAAGTATCAGATCCTTGGGGGGGCCAATGCCCTCCCCAGCCCTACCGAATTGACGCCACTGCATTGAAAGCGGTTGAATAAGATGGCATACAATGACCCATTTAACCTTCAGGATCGTGTATGTATCCTCAAAGGCAGAAAGAAGGCTAACTACCGTAAAAGCACAAAGTCAGCTACGTAATCTCAAAAGTGTACCCAGTAACTATGGTAAAGATCTTGAGTCCCTGATTAAGGAATTTCATAAAATCTTAATATTTTCTTCTTTGAAGCTTTTTTTATAAGCAAGAAACTAACACTCAAAGGATGAGATCTGGAAATAATATGCAACTTGTTGGTTTCTAGAAAAGGAGTAAATGTTAGAAGGAACGAAAATAGATGGAGCAGTGTTGGTAAATGTTTATCTTAACTCCACCGATGTCAGAGGTGTAGTAAAATCTGGTTGCAGAGAGATTGTCCCACAGCTAAATAGTGCGACCCAGAGCCCAATGGTGCTTTAGTGCCCCAAGAACAAACCTGAACTGATTGAATCAATCCATGTATTTCTTCAAGGGGTCCGTCTAGCGTTTGGAATTTGAACTACTATTTTTCTTTGAATGTGACAACTCCATTGTCACTCGCTTTATGACAGATTTTTAATCTAATATCTCCTTTAACGAAATGGGTCGATAGTTTTTTTAAACTGTGGAAGACTTGGAAGAAAATGAGCATTTTAACCGAAAAATATTATTTTCTGATAAAGCTCATTTCCACCTCGGTGGTTACGTACATAGGCAAAATTGTCACATCTGAGGCACAGAAAATACACACGGAATTGTTGTGAAACCAATGCACTCTCAAAGAGTAACTGTATGTTGTCGTTTCTGGATCGGCGGTATCATCATTGAAGATGAGGAAGGAAGATGCGTAACAGTGAATGGTGAGCGCTACATGTGGATTATTTTCGAAGAAATGGACTTGGACAATAATTGATTTCAACAGAATGGCGCGCCATGTCACACAAGCCATATAACAATCGACTTTTTGTTTAAGAAGTTTGAAAAATGTGTTATTAGCTAGATGGTGATGTGCATTGACCACCACGCAGCTGCAATTTGACTCCGTTGGACTATAAATTGTAGGAAGCCCGCAACAATTGGGGTTCTGAAGGGCGAAATCGGTGCAACAATCCATAGATAGCGCTCCTTACATTCAAAAATGTATTGAAAAATTGGGTTCATCGTGTGGGTTACTGGAAGGCCAGCCGAGGAAGTCATTTGAGTGAAATAGTGTGCCATAATTAATTGTACTTCCGAATACAAAGAAAATACATTGAAAAATAAAATATACTTTTTTTTGTAGCAAAAAACCCGACGATTTATAAAAAAAGAAACCTTGAAAAATCTACCTTAGGAAAACTCTCCCAAAATTGTAGCTTCCTAGATCAAACCTGCGAACGGCGCAACCAGTTCGTTTCCTATTATAAGTCAGTCAGTCAGTTAAAAGTAAGCAATGTACTACTTTAAGTAATGAACTACACTTGCTTCCTCACAAATTGCAATGCAGGCATTGAAACCAAAAAATTCTCAATTGCACCTCTATAATGCAATGCCATCCAAGAGTTACTTAAATAACGAATGAATGAACTCATTCCTGAGGTGATAGTGTTCGACAAATCTCATTTTACCTAAACGAAAAATCGAAGAGCTATTGACTATAGTGAATTGCATTCAGTGATATATCCATAAAGTATGTTGCGATGTTACGTCGACGAGAGTCATTGACAAATTTTAAGTCCAGCTATTGTGCACAATACGAAAATATGTCGCTTTTGAAGAACTTTTTTAGTTTAGTGAGCAACTTTGCTACTTTAAACTGACCTCAGGGTTCATAGAAATTAACAGTTTTGAACTACTGCCTCTGGAAATATATCAAGGGAAGGGCTTACGTAAACAAGCAATCAATAATTCTGAAGCTCAAAAGCAAATAAAATTGAAATCTTAGGCAGGGCTGGCAAAACATATAAAACTCGGCTGTCCAGTGACGGTGCGGAAGTCTAGGAAGGTGGATCTGTTTTAATATATGATTTTGCATGAAAAACTAAAAGCGGTTTCAAGTGAAATGCTCAGGAGCACTCTCAGAACGATTCTGTTACCATTAATTGCATAAAAATGAAGAGACAGAGAGACTCCAAAAGTGCTTCAGAGCGTGTCACTCGAAAAAGCTATAAAATGTTAATTATTAAAAAATTTACAACGATTGCAATTTGATGATGCGCCGCATGGCGCTATTAAATCATTATCGGGATCAAGAACGATAACGATATATATCGGATCTCGGTGAAACAGTTATGAAACATATAGAAGGTTCAGAAAACATTGCCATATTTAAGCGATGCAACATATGATGATATCAAGATCGAAGATGATAATCCCATCGCGGAGGATGTGGAAGAAATTTCGGTCTGTGACGTTTCAATCGGTTCTAAAACAATGAACTCGCACACCTGGTCCATGAAGAACAGCGAAGCGAAGGAGAATTTGCTCAACTTTGGTATACTAAATTGCATGTGGATTAGGCCTATTGGGGATACCACTATAAAAAAACGCACAGCTTACTCTTCCTCAAGGTGGTGTGGAAATGAGTGTTTTGGCCAAAACGTATGTGGAAGTAAACTTTGCGGCTCTCGTAGGCCAAAACTATTGATTTTACAAAAAAAGATGAAGAAATAAATTGTAGGCAATTGTCTCTAGTTTCGTTTTGACTATATGCGTTTTTATCGTGAAATGAGTCGGAAAGGAGATATTGTCAAAAAACTGATTTTTGGCGCCATTTTTCCAATATGGCGGCGCGAGCGGCAAAGATACGAGGTCGCAAAATTGAAATTCGGAAAGAGCACATCGAAATCCATAAAAATTACCAATTTTCAAATTTCCCGGAAAACTTTCCAGGTAAAACTACGAAATGATTGTACTACATATATATTTTGTTACATATTATTATTAATATTTCATTACGTGGAATATTTTAAATAAATAAAATTTTTGTTATTTCAAATTTGGATTTTCTTTATTCCTTTTCATTCAAGTACTTTATAGTGGAATCGGATAAGCCATTGCAAAACTTCGAATGTACTCCCAATTTATGTTTCAATTAAACTTTATTGTTTAAGTAGAAACAATAAATTTAGATGCAGACTCTTGCGCCAAAACACTTTTACCATCTTAAATCTAAAATGCAAAGTCAACAAACTTACCTTAGATATGGAGGTAATTGGATTATTTTCCTTATCCAGCCATTCAACGTTTGGCGGTGGATTTCCATCCGCTATGCAATCCGCAATACTGCCGGCAGTGTTGGTGAATTCAATACGGCTAGGCGGCTCATGCGAAAAACTCGGTCCTTGTGTATCAAAGAAATTGGATGTTGCTGAAATTAGAAATGATGGGGAAACAAAGATAAAAAAATTTGCATAAATTTGTGCATGGGAAATTAAAAGTAAATTCACTTGTATTTAATGAATTTTCGCATTTTCTTGCCTTATCAAGATTTGATCTTGAGATGGCGACATATTAACACGCCATTAGCACACATGAACAATAAAAAACAAAAGCGACTTAAACGTCAGTCGTAGTCATGTGATATGCACTTCAAAAGGGGTTACACCTTCTTCCAGAACAAAAAGTATTCCATTAAAAATGTAAATATTCATTCATACACTTTTTTTCCAGCAGCGTCTTTACAAATCCCATACGTGAATAGAAAAGGCAAGAAAGGACGATGTTGAAAGAGCAAAAAAAAATTTGAATATAATATGAGGGACGTCTATTAAAAGTTCTTTCAGACAACGTATTTTGTATAGGTAGGGTGTTGCTAGAAATATTTTTAGAACATTTTATTTTGCTTAGATCTTAGGGTCAAGATGCGGTTATATCTTAAAGAGGTAAAAGTCCCATAAAATATTCATCCAAAAGAGAAAAACCCCGGCATAACAACTCTGTGGCTATTGTTAATTGAAATAGAAATTTGACCAAAAATAAAAAAGTTTTCCCTTGAAATAAATCCAATTTGACATTCCTTTAAAAAACTTTACAAAAGTATATTATGGTTTTTCCTATTTTCAGATCCTTTCCATTTTTTCTCATTGCTGTTTAATAAATGAAGTCCTTTTTGATCAGACAAACTCAAATGACACTGGATACATCATTTTAGCCTTCCAGCATCAAATGTATCAAAAAATTAACAAAACAAGTAGCCACCTACTAACTTTGTAAATATTTTTCAGAACACTCTTACATGCAACTTTGGCCCTGGATGTTCTTAGCAAGTGTAGTGCAACATTTTTACAAAGGCAAAATTGTAAGGCTGAGTTGAAAAACCACAGATGTTGCAAGCAAACACACAAAATTGTGGTAGGCCTAAAGGAGAGCTCCTGGTACCTTGCGGTAGTTGAGGTAGGATGTTGCAATAGTACAGGAAATTGCAAAAAACATTTGCAGCGGAAGAGTTGTAAACGACTTGAAACAAAAAATTTAAAAAAAAGAGGGGTGCTAAAACTGCTGAAGATGTAATTACTTCAGCTGGCGTCATACAGCGTTTGAAGAGTTGGCTCTTAATGGCACAGGACTGCATTTAAGGATGCAGCCAAAGTGAATGCATGTGCTGAAAGAATAGAAGGCTCATAAGAAATTGAAGTTTTTGGGTGACGAGAATAAATGGAGTTTCTTAAAGCCAGAGCAATGATGTTTGAATGGATTGTATACGTAACGCTGATGTGATACGTTAGCTTTGCTGATTTTTTCTTTATCATGAGCACATACACTCTGTTCTCGGCCTTAAAATACTTTGACAACTGCCGTTGATGACAGTTAAGTATGTATGCATGCAGGCGATTACTATGTGCACCCCATTGAGCCGAAGTTGATTACACTTATCTCAAACTGTTGCGGCGAATATACAAATTGCTTCCTCACTGCGTGGTCTGGGTGTACAACGCCAACGCCAACGTCAGTACAGTTCAGTCCCACCACACATCTGCTTCAACTTAGACCGCTTGCTACTGCTGCAATTTGTTTCATTCGCAACATAGATTTACAGTGTCATCAGCTCTATTGACAGATCATCAGATAAGAAACTCCTTGCGCTCCTCGATGCCATCAATTGAAAAATTTCTGCCAGTGATTTTTATTTTTTTCCTTTTACTTGCGCTTTGTCTTAAATCGCTTAAAAATCGTAGATAATATTAATGAAGTGGAAAAAATCGACTCTACCGGGATAAATGAATTAGGGTCGGAAGCAATATAAATTGAAATATGCCGCACATTAGGGTGATATGATTGTGGTGATTTAATGTTAAGTACCAGGGGATCGACCATAGTTCAGTTTTTGATTTTGAGTTTGAAAAAGTCAGAAAAATATGCAAAATGTTTAATAAAAGTTTAACGGGATTCAATAAATCGAAAAAATATGATTTATATTTAAAAAGTTGAAAGACGTTGATAAGTCGGAAATATTGAAAAAGGTTGAGAAACCGAAAAAAGTTGAAAATATGGAAAGAGTCGAAAAAAATTTTGAAATAAGTTGAAAAACGGAAAACAGCTAAAAAAATTGATAAAATATGGTAAATGATGAAAACAGTTGATAACGATTGAAAAGTCGAAACAAATTTTAAGAGGTTGAAAAAGTTGATCGGGGTTAAAACAGTCGAAAAAGGCTTAAAACGTCGCTAAAATATGAAAAATGTTGAAAAAGTTGAAATGGATTGAAAAACTCGAAGGAAGTTGAAAGAGGTTGAAAATCTCGAAAAAAATTTCGTGTTGAAATGTTGAAAAATCTTAAAAATTAAAAATTTTGAATAGTCAAAAAATATTAAAAAAGTCCAAAAATCCCACGCTTACATCTTTTTGTTAACAAGGGAAGTGCCACTCCCACTGATACAATCACATCGAATTCTATTTAATTTCAAAGACTACGGTACCTACATATGTACCGACATCTCTACACCAAATTTTATTAGTATCATCCATATAGTACACTAAATGTAACATTATTTACTTTTTGCTTGCAAGGAAAGTGCCACGCCCACTGATACAGTCCCGTCAAATTTAATTTAATTTCAAAGTTTATTGTAACCGAAATCTCTACATCATATTTTATTAAAATCACTCAAATAGTACATTTAATATAACATTAAGCGTTTTATGCTTGTATGGAAGTTGCCACGCCTACTATTCACGTCGAACTTCATTAACTTCAAAGCTTATAGTAACTGCCACCTCTACACCAAATTTTTAAAAAGATTAATCACATAGCACACTTAATATAACGTTTAACGGTTTTTCAATGTATGGGGGGTGCCACGCCCAAATGTACTATTGCATTCACTTATTGGTAATAAGATACCTTATAGCAACTATATCTACTATGTAAAATTGCATAACGACTGTTAGTTCTCTTGTCTTATATAAATTTATAACTTTAAGAAAGTTGATTTTAGCGACTGATTATTTTATAATTAAACATTATTTAATCGAACTTACAGTCATTAAGCAAAGACCAATATTGTAAATTTTTTACTTATTGATCAATGCTATTTTTCAACAAACATGACAAAGATAACAAATGGAACAATTTTAACCTGGTAATTGGTGACATGTTTCGGCTATTACCAATAGCCTCATCAGACCAGTTTGGTTAATTCTGTACATGGACTCGAACCCCTGACCGTTCATGCATTGCAATTGCATATTTTTGCGACGGCCGCTCTAACACTTGAGCTACTGAGGGACTTGTCATGAGGTGTACAGAGTGCGCATATTCCATTTGTCATCTTTTGTCACTTTCTCGCTTGCTGCCATAGCCGTTAGACCGTCGGCCTAAAGTCATGCTATGATTTATTTTTCGAAATTGTGGTGTTGCCAGCCACATATTTTAAATTCGGCATGCTCTCCATATGGTTTTAAGAAAGTTGATTTTAGCGACTGATTATTATTATTATACAAATTATATATATTATTATTGATTATACAAATGGAATATGCGCACTCTGTACACCTCATGACAAGTCCCTCAGTAGCTCAAGTGTTAGAGCGGCCGTCGCAAAAATATGCAATTGCATTGCATGAACGGTCAGGGGTTCGAGTCCATGTACAGAATTAACCAAACTGGTCTGATGAGGCTATTGGTAATAGCCGAAACATGTCACCAATTACCAGGTTAAAATTGTTCCATTTGTTATTTTTGTCATGTTTGTTGAAAAATAGCATTGATCAATAAGTAAAAAATTTACAATATTGGTCTTTGCTTAATGACTGTAAGTTCGATTAAATAATGTTTAATTATAAATTTATAACTTTTATAAATATTGTGGGCTGTGTCACGCCCTTCAATGAGTTTTGCTCCTTTTGCTTATAATGAAGACTGTTTTCAGTGGAATTATCTTTAAAATTTTTATGGAAACCGTGGTTGCCGTTTTTGAGTTATATTGAATCAAAATTTCCATTTATTTAAAAGTGTCACGCCCACAATTTAAGATTTGCATCCGTCTACGAAATTTCATTACAACATCTTAATTGGTTTGTGTAGTATAGTGTTATAAAAATTAAAGCTTATGGCTGTGTCACGCCCCTGTTAAAGTCTTTTAAAGCTTTCAACTTAGCTAAGCCTTAGTTTTTTTCACTTATGCACCAAATTACCAAGTTAAGTCAAAATTGGAATATGAAACTAATATAGACAATAACTTCTTAAAACCATTACAGAGAGTAAACACTGTAAGTTTTTAATTTCCTCGACACTTTTATTGAGCTGCATACCACTAATGTAATGCGTTTGTTGATGCAAATACAATGCAGATGCAACGTTCAGACAACGTCTGATTACTTTCGTTTTAATTACATGAAGAACTATTCAAAATCTTAAGTATTGACAATTCTGTTACTGATGAATTCTTTTTAGATGATTTTGTGGTCCGAATCAATCACAATTATCTTCGTTTGCGAACGGAACGTGTTACAAAAAGTATATTGTTTACAGGGATGGGATTATTCACTTGGAAAGCAAATTCCTGAAGAAATACAATTCCAAGAAATTTAAATTTTGAGTCAAAATTTATGCTTCTATAGCAAAAGATATGATTTCTAAATCGTTTGCTGGTCCGAGAGTAGAAAAGGACACTCAACTATTCTTCATAGCTTGAGTTCTGTACCCTCTAACTTGGATTACATTGTTCCAGTAATCTCTTTCAATAGGGATTACGTAACTCACATTCCATCTAGTGATGACTGGAAGGGAGGGCTCCCGGGCAGAAGAGGCCATATAAATTTTTACACAGGTGGCTCCAAGCTAAATAACCAGGTGGGTTATGGTATTTACTCTAAGGAACTGAAGGTGAGAATTGCTGCAAGGTTACCGGACCATTGTAGCGTTTTTCAGGCAGAGGATATAGCGATAGCAGAGGTAGCATCCTGGCTGAGGATGAATGTTGTATCCAGAAAGGATATAAACATTTATTCAGATAGTCAGGCTGCTATCAAGTCTCTAGAATCAGTCTTCCTAAACTCACTAGTAGCCCAACAATGCCGCTCCTCTCTAAATGAGATGGCTCAGCATTTTAACATTCACCTCATCTGGATGCCAGGGCATGGGAATATTGATGTGAATTGCAAAGCTGTTGAACTTTCTAGGCAAGGGACTACTGCACAAATTCCTCAGGACAAGTAAGGTGTTGGCATGCCACCTGCAAGTGATTAAAAAATAAATGGTAAAAAAAGCTAACAAAAGATGGACTCAGGGGTCAACTTGCAATATAACTAGGCAGATCTGGCCGAAATGGGACGCTAAGAGTTCGTCAGAGCTGATTTCCCGCACTAGACATAGCGTCTCGTCAGTTGTTGCAGTCATAACTGGCCACTGCCTCATCGGCAGACATGCGGAGAGATTAGGTGTTAGGTCCTTTGACTTTTGTAGAAGTTGTCGGGATGTAGAAGAAGAGTAAAACATTAAACATTTTCTCTGCTGCTGGCCCGCACTTGCTAGAAAACGCCAAAAAAACACTGGGTTCGTTTTTATTTGATGACCTTGATGACCTTAGGCATGTTAGTATAGGTCAGTTATTAAGTTTTATTCCGAAGTTTGGTTGGTTCAACGAGAGGGTATCACAATGGATCACATTTGGTCTGATTCGGTTTCATAACTGACCTAACCTAACCTAAATCGATTACATTGAAGAATCCGAAATTTGTAATTGATAAATCTTGATTTCAATTCAAGAAATTAGAACTTGAATTCATTTCTTCAAATCAATGGCAAAAGAAATGATTTCTTTGTCGGGTACAGTAAAAGAATTAATATCTGTAATTGAAAAAATTTAATTTCATTGCAAAAAATTTGATTACTTAAGGACTTGAAATAGCGAATTATATTGGCAATTTGTCTAAAACAAATGTTTTAACTTTGCGATGCGAAAAGATCATAAGTGGACATTGCCAAAACCAGTGCCCGAGATTCAAATACCTTCAGAACATCTTTCGAAAAATAAAAAAATTTTATTGTTTCAATCATTTCGGAAACATTGAAAATGCGCAGATATTTGCAAGACTTTCATTTAGTTAAAAAAGGTTTCGTAAGCTTTGGTTATGTCCAAAAGGTATTCGACAAATTTTTATGCATCAAAAAACGAAGACTTTTTTTAAAACATTTTTCAAGCTATAAAGGAACTGGGTATGTAAATTTAAGAAGAGTCCTCTTAAACTTTTAAAACTCTCAGGCACATAATACAAATGAAAAACAAACATTCAGCAAATGTGCGCTTATGCTTTGTTTCATTTTCATTTGCTACATTTTGCCTTCTGGCCAAATGTTGTTTTGCGCCTTTTGAGCGCCCATTCATTCCAGTTCAGCTCCATGTGTCATATGACTTTGAATTTTTCTTTTACTTTACGTTTCCGTTCATATTACTTTTGTTACATCTTCTTTTTACAAAAAGAAAAAAAAAATAAAATATAAAAGAAAGTGCAAAGAATGAAAAATAAAATAAAGCCGTCTGTTTAACGTCGACAAGGAAAATCTTTACCGACTGTATAATTATTCCGTTATATGGTCGTTTGCAATAATTGTGTGCGTGTGTATGTGTGTATGTCCGCCTATGTCGCATAACTAGCAAAAGGACATTAACATGGGACTTAATTAATTGTGGCCACGGGTAATGAATAAAACGAACGAAAACAGGATATTTAGCTGCAGCAGTTTTACGCTGATTTTGCTGGTCACATTTAAATAAATTTATTTCAGTGATTTTCAATAAGTAAGTTACTTAAACACCGCAGTACGTTGGAAGAAAAGATTTTCTTTTTGTGTTTCTAAACATTTTCAATAGATATTTATATATACTTCGATTGGTAAAACATATATTTTAGTGATAATCCCTTTAAAAGAATTATTAGGTTTCCTCTAAAAGACATATTCAATGTTTTAGGAATATTATAAATGTGAATTTGTTAAGATCTGATTTTTTATTTTATCTGAATTAGTTTTATTGAATTTTATAAACATAATGCATTCAGCCAGAATGTAAGCGGAGTACACCAAAAGAAAGCGACTGCGCAAGCCAAGCTGCTCCAATTTAAACGAGTCACTTAAGATTTATCTGGTCACGTCACATTTTATTTCCTACTCATATATAATAGATCAGATTGAATAAGAAGGTGAGAACCTGAGAGGTGTCACTGCAACATTTGTGGTAAAGAAATACTTTGAGCTTTTAGCTCAATATAAAAGAAGCTATGTTCTTTGTATCCGCCTGAGAAACTTACTCCAATTTTTTGAAGCAAGACGAGACTGCTTGTTCCCAGTACATGATAGTGGCAATATAAGTATGTAAGTACTATACTGTCAGCATTCCTTTGTGCTACATCCTGCACTACTCGTCCTGTACTAATCTCATATTCAACAGCCAATTTTTAACACCGCAGTGCTAAGTCATTAATAATGCGTGCACTTGGATAAAACTTCTATTGAAGGTCAGTTTTTACTTTCGGAGAAATCTTTTCACAGAAATATTTTAATGCGTCTATTGCCTTCAATTTTTCTCGAGAATATCAAGTGTTCTAATTTTTCCCAGAGCTTGAGTTTAAAGGTACTTAGAAGAATCCCAATGAACCATGAATGGATTAGTAGGTTTTCTTCGTGCCCCAATCCATTTCCAAATGCTATTGGGTTCCATTAACAATTCTTAGATCATCAAAAGAAGAGTGTTTCCTTTTAAGGGTAGGGGACATCGAAAAATTTTTAAAATTATACTGGGTCTCAGACTTTTAAGTGGTAGCTTGAGCCGTGTTTTTGCGAATTGTCTCAGTGCTCACACTTATGCAACCAACCACTCGGGATTTGCATTCAACAATCGTGCGGATCGGTGATCATCTACAAATAGCCCTAACTGCCCTGATTTCTCGAGTAAAGATAGGACGAGTGATTTTCGGTCATAAATATTGCTTTTATGCTATGCTCTAGTAGCTCTTTAGAGCATCGATGGAAAGAAAAAATATTAAACCTTTTCAATAATTTCTTTTCTTAGTTCATACAATCCTCGTTGCATTAAAGTATTTAAAGTGGACAATAAATAAAATATGAATTATTTTTTCCAAAGAGATTTTTCTTTGTTTGAAATTAGAATCCTTCCGGTTAATTGTGAAATACCTCTTCATTCAAACGACTTCCTCGGCTGGCCTGGCAGTAGCCCATACGATTAACCTAATTTTTCACTACATTTTTCACAGTAAAGAGCTCTATTTGATCGATGGCTGCTTATATTTCGTCCTTAATAGCCTCAATTGTTGCTAAATGGTTAAGCTTAATACCTTTCTTCAACTGATCAAAAAAAAAAGATAGTCCAACGTAGTCAATTCGCAGATGTGCTTTAGTCGATGCACATCACTAAAACTGCTTATAACGAGATTTTCAAACTTAACTTGTGGGACACGGCGCGTTATCCTGTTGAAACCAAATGTTGTCTAAGTTCATATCTTCGAAAATAGGCCACAAATAATCAGTTATCACTGCGCAGCTTTCTTCCTCAGCTTCAAAGGAAAATACATAGCCCAATATTGCCGCCGATCCAGAAACCACACTAAACTATATTTTCGCCTGTGTCCACTGTGCAAGTATGAGAACGTGTTGTTTTAACTAATAAAGATCCAGTTTCTCAGAAATTTCAGGGAAAGCGCTTAATTTCTACCGATTCTGGAAAGTAATTTTCTCACAGTTTCGGTAGAAGATTCACTATTTTGCAAGTAAATTTTTGTTTTCCATGTTTTTCAAGCGAATATCTACACATTTCCTGAACCGTAGATATAAAACTAACTTTCTGTCACAATACGAATGAAATAAAAAACCAGTAGCTCAAATCCCAAACAGTAGATGGACCCCTGTATAAATACTTATCTGAAGCATACTTGCTTTATTTGGTCTCATGATCAGGGTGGCCAAATTGAAATTTTTTTGGGTAAAACTTGACTTTTTTAAATGTTAAAATAAAACTTTTCGGAAATGCACTTTTTTTTGGTTTTTTATTCATTCATTCATCGTGGGGGGCAACATTTCATGTCCCCTTTTTTATGCTCGTTAAATTAAACAAATTCTCCAATTAACAGCTTCTTCCGAAAAATCCTGCAATTAATGGTTTTTACAAGGCCAGGACAGTCTTAAGTCATGATCCATTGTACTTGCAATAATCGTAGCCTTCCACATATGTATCTTGTACCGTGCAAAAGTCTTATCTAAGAAACTTTACAAATAATGGTCATTTTACGATTTCTGTACAGGAAAGTTTTTATTCAGTCCTGCCATGGGATTCATATGGTAACCGGTAATTGTTCTTTATTTTATTTAAAATTTTATATGTATCTACTGTACATATGATAAGTGCAATATCATCACCCAGACAATACTTTTGGCTTGGCTTGAAAACAACATTTTGCGACGAAAGCTCTTACAGTTTTCCATTTTTCATTAAATTCCCACAGCGCTACCTAAAGATAAAATGAAATGCTAAAATTGAGCATTTTTTCACGATTTCGCTTTATTTGCAATTTCCTTAAAATATGCAAATTCCACAATGTATGATATGAAAAACTTCCTATGTACGCTCGTAGTCATCATGCCAGATACCACATTTTGCATGAGCATAAAGTGACTTCAGACTTTAGAGTAAGAGTGTAATAAGACACAGAGGCCTGTCTGTTTTTGATGGTCTTATAAAAAGTAAAATTAAAATGTGCTTGGGGTTTTAAAAAAAGTTACATAAATTGTTTACATTTTTGCCGAAATTGCCTTGGTTTCATTACATTCTCGGTACAGTGAAATTTTTAAGAGGTTGTTGTAGGTTGAAAAAATATTAATTTCACCATTTTCTACTTCTTTTCTTTTTCAATTTTCTTTTTCTTCATCAATTTCCTTTAAAGGATACCCTTTTTCTGCTGCTACAGTTTTTCAATTAAGTATCTCATTTTACTCTCAAAACACGCTGGAACAGTGTTCTTGAAACTATGCGCTGAAAGCATGTTTGAATGAAATTGAAAGTTTGTAATTTTTGTTTTTTAGCTGAGAAGAATCTTGACTATGAATGAAATTAAAGGAGTGAAAATCTAGTTACTAAATGACCATCATTCAGGTCATCATTTAGAATCAGCTTGAAATCTTGACTTAAAGCATTTCAAAAAATTTGTAAGAAACACCTGGACATGACGTTCTCTGATTTGGTTTAAGTTTAAGTCTGAGAAATAAAAGTAAAAGGAATAAAAATAGGTTTTTGCTATTATAAATCAAAAACTGAAATTTCAGTCAATGAAATTCGTGACTGAAATTCATTTAAATTCAGACATATGGGACGGTCTTTTACAAACCGAACACTTTTCGGACGACGCATTTTTGATTTGGCTGAAATTTTTTTATGGACTCTGTATCGAAAAAGAAGAGATACGTATTTGAGGATTTTGAAAAAAATAAATTTTGAGAATTTCGTGATTTTTGGCTTGGAAGCTCACTTTCAAAAAGTCATAACTCCGGTTCTGTTAAAGCTAAAAAATTGATTTTAATTTCATTTTAATAAAAAAATATATTTTTTTTTAAATTATTAACAAATTAATACTGTTATAAACAATTAAATTGCTTAAATTGATTTTTAAGAATTTCCCCCACCCTGTATCAAATTTTAATATGACCATCGCATTCTACGTCAAATTTCCTATCGAAAACGAATTTTTTTTAATGGGCAAACTATTTTTTTTCTTAAATTTTGAGAATTTTTCGATTTTTGGCTTGGAGACTGACTTTCAAAAATTCATAACTCCGGTTGGGTTAAAGCTATAAAATTGAAATTAATTTCATTGTAAAGGTAAAAATATGAGGAAATTTGACGTAGAACACGATTCTGATATCAAAAATTTGCTACAAGGTGGGAGCAATTGTTAAAAATTGATTTAAACATTTAAATTGTTTATAAGAAAATTAATTTGTTAATAATTTTATAAAAAATTATTTTTTTATTTAAGTCCATATTTTTAGCTTCACAAGGAAATTAATTTCAATTTTATAGCTTTAATACAACCGGAGTTATGAATTTTTGAAAGTTAGTCTCCAAGCCAAAAATCGCGAAATTCTCAAAATTTATGAGAAATAATAGTTTGCCCATTAAAAGAAAATACGTTTTCGATAGGAAATTTTACGTAAAATACGATGGTTTTATTAAAAATTTGATACAGGGTGGGGGAAATTCTTAAAAATCAATTTAAACAATTTTATTGCTTATAACAATATTAATTTGTTAATAATTTTTAAAAAAAATTTTTTTTTTTTTAAAGATAATTTTCTTAGCTTTAAAATGACAATAAAATCAATTTTCTAGCTTTAACAGAACCGTAGTTATGAATTTTTGAAAGTGAGCTTCCAAGCCAAAAATCACGAAATTCTCAAAATTTGAATTCGCTCTATTTTGAAAAAAAATTTTTTTTTTTTTTAAATCCTCGAATACGTATCTCTCCGTTTTTGATACAGAACCCATAAAGAAAATTTCAGCCAAATCAAAAATGTGTCGGTCAATTTTTGTCAAAATTCGTTTGGTTTGTAAAAGACTGTCCCATATACGAGTTTACTATTACTATGTTAGTAGCGGATGATGATGGTTCTGAGCCAGGGGCCAAATAAAGGAGTGGCCCTAAACGACAACAGTGCTTGTAATTTTTTAATTTTCAGCGCACTGTATTGCGCTATTTTTTGCAAACCTTAAAGCGATGTCTGACACAATAAATGAAATTTTTATTTTTGTGGCATCGGCATTCCTAAAATAAAAACAAAAAAAAAAAACAAGAACAAATTACATAAATAGCTCCTCGTGAATGACGTTGACAACATCGTAATCATTTTAGCGCCATTCTGAGCCTCATCAGCTACTTTGCCCTGCTAGTCTTTGTCAGCAGTTTTAATGCTGACAAAAAACTTTTATCAGCTGCACACCATCTGTATTATCATCATCATCCTTCGTCTCAATATCACCATCACATCCGAAAATATTGAAAATACATACATACATATGGAAATACATAGTTGCGAGCGCTTTAATACCTCGAATGCAGTGGTGTTGCTTCAGCTTTCTTGGTCTTCTTTGAGTTCGCAAGGTGCCCTGCAGTATTACTTCCATTGACTTTGCAACGGCAGCGTGTAGGAGCTCATCAATTTATTTCTCTTCTGGAGAGGTTAAGATTCAAAGGATCACCTACATCTTTCAGCTCATTCGCCTCAATGTTGCGTTGAACTATTGAATGGGACTTTTCGATTAAATAAAACATAAGGCGCTGAAATCATTGAGAATAGTAGTACATGCTGAAGATGTTTATACTTCACTTTATTTTTAGCTTAAATTTTGAGTGGCAAGAGCCGTACAGAGTTTAGGGTTTGAAATTGAATGAAAAAATAAGATTAAAAAGTTAATGGAAATAAACGAGTCATTTTGCATACCTTAACTTTGTTGTTTGTTACTGGATTGTGAATCTTAAAAGAATAAAGAAGTTTCATCCAGAGAAAAATCTACTGATAGAACTTGACTTTTTCAATCTTCATCATAAATATATTATCACCCAAAATATTTATTTTAATTTCGGCACATAAATTGGCATAGTTCTCGACTGGTCCGGCAAAACATTTAAAACTCAGGTGTTGAGTAACGATGATAGTCTAAGGAGGGCGGGAGACCTGTTTTAAAATATGATTCAACATGAAAACACTTTTAGAATGTTTTGTTTTCTTTTATTGCATAAAAATGTAGAGACAGTGAGACTCCAAGAGTGCTCCAGTACGTGTTACTCGAAAGCGCAAAAGGCGTGTGTTGCTCGGATCTTAGCTCAAGAATATATGGAGCACGTGGCTGGACTCCTAGGAGAAATAAATGATATATCGATGATGCACCGCCTGGCGGTCTTGCGTTGCTCATATCCAAATTTATATACATATAATTTTTAGTCGCTACGATCTTTTACAAATTGAAATATAAAAGAAATATTTTTAAACAAAGTAGGGTGTGGAATTCGGCACCCGCAAAATTTTCGGGTGTCGAGTACTCTACACCGTGTCTTCAACCGAGCTTGATTTTTGGAGATAGTTTGCATTATTTGGATATGTTTTGCTTCTTAAAATTTTCTCGTCAGATTCGACCATAAGATTTTTCAATTTTTTGACTATATTTTAATATATCTGTGTATGTGTAGATTAATAATTTAAAAAAAAAATCGCTTACTTTAAAGAAAAAACTAGTACTTAAATGCATTGTAAATTGTCTAATGAAATCTAATAAAATTTAACCAATTTTATTATTTACTAAAAAGGAAATCTTGCTTCCTTGTACACTTCTATTCTGTGACTTGTAGTTTCGTATAGTTTATAAATTGTTTATAATTTTTCATCAAGGTTACCCCAAATTGAATTACAAACTATCGTCCATATCATCGCACTTACCTGCTAGCTGAAGAGTAGTGGCCAAAATGCACACCACAGTTATCCGTTGAATAACATTGAAGCTCCTTTTTCTCTTGTCTGTCTCTCTTGTATTTGGTCTGATGCGGATATCCTGTTTGCTGATACCGTTAAAAGCATTTTGCGTTCTGATATCTTTTCGTTGCATTTTCTTCGGGTTTTTTGTTTTGTTTATTTTATTTCAAATGTGCTGGTAACTTAATATCCAAATGATTGTTTTATAAGAAAAGCGTTGTAACGAAATTGTTTGGGTGTTCTTTTTTTGTTTTTACTTAATTGATCAGTTTTCTTTTACGAAAAACTTGGAAGACATTTTTGTTGCAATTTGTTGGCATTCTGAAAAACAAAAAAATTATATTAAAAATTTGTGAGTATCCCTTTGTATAATAAATAAAAAGTGTGAATGACACATGTTTTAAGGTAATTTTCCTTTTTTTCCGTGTTATAAATTAATAAAATTTTTGTGTGTGGTTTCTTGGGTTAGATAACGTTTCAAATTCTAACTCAAAAATATCAATCATTTTTGACTTAATTTCCATTATTCTCGCATGTTTGTCTCAGAATTTGTTGCCGATTATATATGTTGTTTTTCAGAGGATATAAGGGCACACATATTCCCCCGATTTGATAAAAATCGCATTTTCATTCAAATCAAAATAATTAATTTTTGTCTGTTGAATCTAAGAGAGCTTCTGATTCTCTGTGAGAGTCTTTAAGAAATTTTGAAAATAGTTCAAAATTTGCGAAGTTATAGCGCTTTTTATGAAAAAAAAAACAATGCTGATTTTCTCAAACATCCCAGATGTGTTTACGCTTAAAATTTGAGGTCAGGAGATTTTTTTTCCAGAATCGAAATGTCAATTTTTTTCATTACTGCCAAGCCACAAAGATTTCGTAATAACTTTTTATCATGGGAAATATATGAAAACATTGCACGCACATTTAACTTTTTCGCTGACAAAGTCAAGCAAACAAAATATTCAAAACCCACAGAAGTAGCCAGCGAAAAAGGTATATGTGCGTACAGTGTATTCATATATTTCCCATGATAGAAATTTATTACGAAAATAACGGTGAAACAAAAGTATGCAGAATGTTTGGAATGTTGTTTTTGTTATGTATTTGCTTCGAAAATAGTACCGTAGAGTGGCTTGGCAATGATGAAAAAAAAAATTCACATTTCTATTTTGGAAAAAAAAAATTTCCGTGTAATAACTGTCTCCCAGATAGATCTCCTTGCCCCTCCAGCCTCATTTTAAAAAAGTATTTTGCGTCCATCTTTCTAGCAAAATCTTTAATTACTTTAACATCTTGACTTGGATGGTTTCCATCAACATCAGAATGGCCTTCGTGTGCAAGTCTCGATTAAACTTAAAATTTTCATAAGAGTTCGTCCTGCATTCTAGATATTGTTCAATGACACTTGCAGAGTCCAAAATATATAAAATAGGATGATTTTGAACGCTTATTTGGGATTGATAACAAGTTCATGATATGAATGAAAAACAAACTGAACTAGTCCGCCTAATTTCGATTAGATGTTTTATCATTTCATAATGAAAAAAATCTGAAATGTTTCATAGGTGAATCGCTCCTATATTAAATGTTAAGGCCTATTTCTCTTAATACTCAAATAACAGATATAATATTTTCAATCTGCTTTTAGAATTTCTGAAATTTTATACGTTCATAAATAAAAAAACTTATGAGTTTCAGGAGCTCAATGGTTTTCCCACTTCTATTAACAACAATCATTTCACTCTCCACATGAAAAGCTATAAAATCCTTTAAGAATGAAAAAAACTCAAAATTACTTTTTAAAATAATATATAAATTCACACAGAGGATGGATCAAAATAATGGATTTTACACCTATTTTACGTATGTATGTATGTACAATGTATGTAGGTATGAACGAATGTGATTCCTGCTGTAGTTGTTGGTTTTGATATTTTTCAAGACTATGCCGTTGAGAATTTCAAGTTAAAAGCAAAAAAGTGTTATGACAGGAAAAAAAATCATTTGACTACACAAAAATTTGAAAAATGATGAACAAGTTAAAATGTATATACACAAATTCGTGTGCAAATAAAATAAACTCATTCATACTCACGGTATGAAAGTCAGACTGCAAATAGGTGGAAGGAGGCAACAACTACATACTCGTATAGTTAATTTGTGAAATAAGCCATAAAACGTAAGCATACCATAACCCATTCAGTTTTCGTTACTTTGTATTATGTTACGTTACACACGTGGCGAATACAACAAATTCGCATTTGGCTTTTATATCAGCTTTTGTGAATATGTGTACCCAACGGGAAACAGAATCGCGTACGAAGCGCTTCGGATGTGCTTCAAGATAAGCAGGAAGCTGCATCTAGTGGAAACACTGCTTATCTTTTTTGACAAAGGATGTCATTGCGGGGAAGCATGTGAAATGCGCTCTTCCTTGATGCTTACTAGAAGACCTTGGAAGCATATAAAAAACACTTCCTTGGATGTTGAGTTGAAGAACATTTTCGGAAGCATATAAGAAATGCGCTTGATAGTGCTCTGAAATGCGAGAATCGTAACCAATTGAGCTACTCTTATTACTAATTTTGGTGAGACTAAATCTGTCGAAACAAAAAGCTGCAATTTCGATTTCTATTGTTCCCATTTATTATTTTATTTTTTTCTCTGAGCGCAGCAGTTCGTTGCACTGACAGTAGCGTCTTTTGCCGACATTTTGCCTCTAGCGTTCCTACCCATGTCTCGCTGCCGTAGAGATTGTTGCAATTTGATTATTCATAATTCATATATATACTTTAAGCCAGCGAAAAGGCTTGGCTGATGTCGTTAAACTGCATCGGACGTGCCCCCTTTTGAAGTTGCTATGTACTGAATGCTTCAATGCGGAAATCATCAGTGAAGAGTTAATCGTCAAAAAACTATGTTTTTTCAAGTGATCTCGTTTTGCCTTTGATTTTATATCTAAAATTGCCGTCAGGAAAAAGATTCCTCACTAGTTGTCGTAGTCACTAAGCTCACTCTTTTCCCAGAATTTTGATAATAATACCATCTGACCATTCCGATTTGGTTTTGCAGAAAATCTGTGGCTAATTAGCATGATCTTTGCAAAGCCCTTTAGGTATTCTTAAGATATCTGTCATAGAGAAAATTGAAAACTGACATTACCTTTCAACAAGATAATGTCTACTCATCAGAACGTCGTAGTTGAGCATTTGTGTGTCATTTCACGAATGGTTACTTTTTGCCATTCACTACATATACTGAGTTAGTAGCTCTTTACTCAGTTTTGCAGAAGAGACAGAGCCTAAATGGATTTTATAATCCTGTATCTTCCTGTATGCAAGGGTGAAGCTCCCATAGTGGCCTACTGACGGTTTCATTCGCATTTACAAAGCAATTGAGCTTTGTTTTTATTTTAACATGTCTATCTTAATGTCTACCCTTTCTTTTGATTTAAGTAAAAGCGTGCACATTCGTATGAGCTTGAACTTCCCGAAAATATAAATTAGTTCTATCCAATTGTTCAGCACATTGAATATATATATTTGAAAAATATTTTCGTTAATATTTCGAAAATTGAATAAGATATCACAGATTTTTGAATAAAGATCCATGCGCTCAACCTTTGTAAGCTCAAAAAAATTAAAAAAAGAGAAATTTTTCAATACACCAGATACTTGCTTACACCTTAAGATATCAAAAACTCGCAAAAATTAAAAAATTGTTTAGCGTTGTGGGTGGAGCCCTCCAATATTCAGGGTAGGCTGGTTTTTTTCAAGCAGCAGTTTGAAAGCAAAATTATTTTGTGATGTCCTTGAGTGTAGCTATATCAGAGCCTTTTTTAAATAACTACATATAAGGCAGCTTCTAAATCAAAACATAATAATTAGGTGCTCAATCTGATCTTTAATTTTACCAACTGATCATATCACAGGGCTTACGCTGAAACATCGTTTCCATAATGATATGTCTGAGTAAATAGTTATCTTGCCGGTATATTAAGGTCATGACTATATATGACATGACATTGTCTTTCAGAATATTTCTTCATTTATAAAGTTAGTTGTTTAAAGCATTTTTATCGGCGTAAACAAACCAATTTTCTCATTGTTTGTTAGTTTTTTCTCAGAGTCTAAGCAACTTAGAAGAATAAATTCATTTTTCCAAAAGAATATCATCTGAAAACCAAAGTAAGTGAATATAAAATAAGGCCCACTGTTCAGTATATTGTGCCACATAGGCCACGTCGTTATGCAAAAATCCTTTTCATTTTTACGGCTTTTAATTTTATTTTATTTCATTTCTTTTTTCCTTGAAATATCCCATAACGCACATAACGACGGCAGAGTGAAAGCAAAGAAAATGCACGCAATTTAGGCAGCTTCAAGGTCGTAAGTACACAACCGTCAGAGCAAAGAGAAATTACGTTTTGTTGTATTTTTAAATTTAAAATTTTCGCTTCTAACACCAAATTTGACTGTGTTTTGTGTTGATGTGTATGTGTGTAGCTTTCACTTACTTCCTCACGTCCTTCAGTCACCCGTTTCTTTTGTTCGTTGGCTAAAGCCCATGCTACCCACAAAACCGCGAACTTGCCGTACATATTCGCAAATTGAATTTGAAAAACCTATTAAAATCTGTTGTAAGGAATCTTCGCCTTCATGTGTACGATTATGCTCTAAAGAATGAATGAAGCAATGTAAAATGTATTCTTTGTTTTATTTTTTTGTTTTTGATTATTTGTCCTAAAGAATATCTCAGACTGCTACTGTCGAAAAAAACACGCCACTGCTATTGCATGTGGTTTGAGTTGGGAGTGTTTGCTTGACGGCAGTTCAATCTTTTAAAGGTGGCTTCTTGTGTCTCTAAATAATAAATCTCCATTTCAAAATGATTAATTTTTAACAAAGAAATCTATTTTGTTTTGAATTGTAATTGATGAAACAATAAGAAAAACAAGGAAAATATCGTAACTCAGCAAAACTGAATGGCTGCTTGTGCAATGCAATGTAACAGAACGTAATGTAACGCAATGTAACGTGAAGCAATCAACAACCACAAGTATAATTAATATAGTAGCAGTATCTTGCAACTTGCAGGCATTGGCAACCTACGTAACAACCCTTCACTTATACCTACATATGTCATTGTATTTGCGTATCTGTGTTACTTATTTATGTTTGTATTGCTCCATGTTTATTTTTCTTCCCTCGTTTCCGTTTTATAATTAGATTTAGATTTTACTGCATTTGAAATCTTGCAACATTTACTATTAGGATTTTGGGTAACGAAATACTTTTGCTATTGCCAAGCAGCGATTTTCGAAACCTTGCCATCTCCATCTAAATCGGGTTTTTATTTTCTGTTCCGCTTTTGCACGATAAGTTCTTTGATGCAATACCAAAACTGCTCGAGCGACTTAATTGTAATGTAGTGTTTCTATTGACAAAACAAGTATGTATAGTTATGCAAATTTTAATTAAAAACGTTGATATATTCTACGTACTATTTGTATATGAATTTGTACCATGATACTCTCTATTGTTTGCTTTCTTATTCTCAAATAGAAAAGTATTTGGACTATGATCAGAACCAGATCAAATATTCCGTAATATGACCATCTGATCAATTCCAGAATAGGGTATAGTACCATATTCCTTGATTCAGTCATCTGATCAGCTCCTCATTTAAATACAATATTAAAAACCTTACTATGGTCCCGGTACGTTGTTGAAATCAGGATATTATCCGATATCCTCAATTAAATCATAATCAGAAATTCAGTTTTTTTTTTCTGATTCGGTGCGTACATAATATTTCTTATCAAAACTTTTATAAGAAATTTAGTTATTCTTAATATGCTCAATACAACAACTACTAAAGATTTTCGATACAATTTCATATGTTCAATAAATTTAGAGTAAAATAACTAGTCATACCTATTTCTTTAATTATTTAGAAGCACTTAATTTTAAGCCTTCGGTGAGCATTATCCAATTCTCATCACTACATAAACAATTTACTTTTCTGAATAGGACCTCAACAGAAAACCTGGTCACCAGTAGGTCCTATAACCTTACCCGTTTCTGAGTACAATATATGATCAGTACCGGATCTATTGAGTGGATCTTTGTCCATTACATACGAAGTGTGACACGTTTATTTATTATCATCGTATTCGAAAGCCTGACACGTTCCTGGTTATAATTTAGGTAAATCTGATCCGAAAACTAAACTAATTTATAGTTGGGTTATGGTTCTATGCTTAAAATTAAATTCCAAGTCAGAAACAAAAACCGAACTCGTACGATGTCGATGGGCGAATCAATTAGTAAGCACGGTGCTGTGTCCCTTTTAGAGGGTTAACAAACCTAAAACCCATCTATATCTTAATTGTGTTCCCTAAGTTCTATCAGCTTGCTTAAGATGACCAAATTTATCGTTACGGCTTATTTTCGAAAGCGAATATATTAAAATTAAACAAAAGCTGATTACTACGCAACATCTAGCTGCTAAGGTTACTGTAAACTAACTATCTTTGTATCAACTGTAGGGCATCACATGTTTCATATTTGTGCGGCTATATTTTCACCTTTTTGTAAAAATTTATGTATGTATGTACGTAAGTATTTAGTCGTCTTTGTTATTTGTTTCCATTGTTACATGTCCACGATATCATCCTGTATTTTTTAAATTGTTATTGTCATCCTTGTTGCCTTTTCAATTTTCAAACGAGATTTTTATTTTATTTCACTCAAGCAGCATGAAAAACAATTATTTTATAATTTTTCCACAAAGAATTTCATAGCTGTGTAAAGTGCTCTTTGTTAAGCTTCTGTCTCAGATGCAAAAATCCTACGAACTGTAAGCATTGTAGAGCAAATGTTTGAGTGTTGCAGGAAAATCATAAATTCAAACAGAGATTACGGTCTGGGGTGCTTATCTGCTTTTAAGCGATTTATAAAATGCTAAGCGACAGCAGCTCGCCTTAATATATTAAGAGCTTTTTTGCTACACATTTATTGATATTTCAACGAATTTTGTTATGCGGCAGTTGATGTCGTACCTATAAGCGGATATTATTAGTCAATAGGAAAAAACAATCTCAGAATATCATGCTTTTTTATGTTAAGTTTGCTATAAATTTTTTAAAGCTTTTTTCACGAATATAATTAATATTATTTAGGGACTATCATACTTAGGTTAAAGATACAGACAATCCTTATATAAACATTTTTGATAAACATATCACCGTTTAGTGTTTAGGTATTTTTAAAAGGTAATTAAGTAGTAAATTTAAAAAAAAATTTCATTATATTGAGAATATTAGTTTTTCGATTTGTCAGAGGCTTATACATTACTCGACATATGTATGTATGTATTTCAGATGAAACACAATTGAAAATTAATCGAACTCAAGTTATATACATAGTTTGTTATTATTATCATAAATGCTTTTATTTGAATAGGTGTAATATACCAGGGATATTGCGAATATTCGCATCCGCAATAGCGGAGCTTCCGCATTGATTTAGACATCTGTATCTGCATCCGCATCCGCAATAATCAATGCGGATATTCACGCGGATGCAGATGTACTACATTTTACATCTTCATGCGTTTTTAAAGGTAAAGGATGCCGTAAGTCTTTACATCAATGACAGTGAGATTAAATCCCTTTTGCCAGAAAAGTGCGCAACCATCGAAAGTTGTATTGAATTATTGAAACCTTTTGAGGAAGCCACACGGGAGCTAAGCAGCACGCATGCACTTATTTCATCTGTAATTCCAATTATTCAAATGCTTGAAAAAAAAGTTGATGCCTATTTGGCAAGATCACACAATTTTGATCCAATTCGACAATCTGTCACGACTCTGAAAAGTGAACTTACAACAACAACATTTTCGAATTACTTACACGGAAAAAACACCAACTCAAATTTTATTAAAAATTAATAGGAGATTATAAAAATTAAAATCTGAAAAAAAATATTGCTTTTTTATAGTAATAAATAGAAAATCCTTATTAAAAATTCTATTCTAGTTTGTAAATATTTTCATTTTACATTTTTTAATAAGTGCATATTAAAAATTATTTTCTTCATTTTAATTATCACCTAAAAACTTTGAAATTTTACAAAGAATTTATTAAATTTTAATAAATTGCCACATTAGAATTTTTATATATTTCATATTGTAATATATGATTCCCGCTTTATAATTTTTAAAAAGTAGTTATAGAAAAATTATTTCAAGATTATTAATTTTTATTATATTGAATTTTATTTCTCTTTTGTGTTTAATTTGTACTCTGTTTGAGTTCTCAACATTTTCATGCAAAAAAATAAATATATAAGGCTTGCCAAACTCTTACTAATTGGCTTTGAAGTAATGTGTTGAACAGAATTGGACGGGGTCGGGAAAGCGCCAACGGAAACTCGCTGGCTGCCCTAATTTTGTTCAACACACCAAAAAATTTAAAAATAAATTTCAGTTATTATTATTTCATCATAAAAACTTTATAATGTACTTTTTAAAAAATAGTACAGTCCTTTTAAAATATAATAAATTATTGCAGAAATTTTAAAATCTACTTTGTAAAAATTAAAAACTTGCATTCGAAAAATTAATGCCTGCTTGATGCAATTTTTATATTACGCTTAGTAATTTTTAATAGACACTCGAACCGTTTCTAAATTACTAAATTACCTACTAATTTTTTTTAAATTTTCATTAATATTTACAATAATTTCGAGTTGGTGCTTTTTTCCGTGTAGACCGGCGCAATAAGCACAAATTTTCGACACCACTGGCTGAGGAAAACATCAAAGAAGTCATTTTGAAACTGAAAAATAATAAGAATGGCGTTTCCGGCTCTCCTAATTTCGAATGCGCTAAAATAATGAGATTGACAGATTCCTCAGAAAATGGTATAGTCAAAAGGCCATGCTTAAAAAGTGAGCTGGCAATGATGTTAGATACATCAAGTGAAGATGAGAGTGAAGAAATACCAAAAAATGAAAGTGCTGAAGTTATACTCAAAAAGTAATTGATTGCTTGCCACATAAAAAAAGACTGAAAATCCTCTTAAATGGTGAACCGTTAGTCGAAAAGAGTTAAAGTTCATATCACCAATAGGTCGCCGATTTTCATCGACACCGCCAGGCAGTGTTCCTAGCGAACAACTTTTTAGTAGCGCAGGTCTAATTTACGATTCTCTGCGTAATAAGCTTAACCTTGAAAAATCGGAAATTTTACTATTTATTAAACATAATGCTCCAATTTTTAACTTTTCGTACTAAATATTAAATATATAGCAAAATTTTTAAAAATTTCTTAAAAAATTATAAAAAATCTTAAGATCCGCATCCGCATTCGCATTCGCGGATGTGAACCTTCAAAAATCCGCATCCGCAAATAATCCGAAAATAAGAAACGGTACCTGTTAAAAAAAAACGTCCGAGGGATTTTCATTCTTTTTTTTGCAGAAAAATGGTTTGTCAGGTCCTTCGAATACGTAGCACCATGAATTTTCGGAGTCATGCAACTTGAGGGCACGATTACGATATTCGTGGCGCCACGATTTGATGATGTTTTTCGATAAAACACATCAAAATAAATTGAAAATGTAAAAAAAATATCGATATCTCGTTTAGTTTTCAAGTTATCGATACTTTAAAATCTATTTTGATACTCGTGGTATCATTAGAATTAAGGTTTTGATGGCGCTGCAATTTAAGGATGGTTTTGAATAGAACAGCTCGAAATAAATCGAAAATGTTATATAAGAAAAAATCTATAACTCGTTTGGTTTTCGAAATATCGATACTTAAAAATGTTTACATCCTATAGTATTTCCTATAATAAATCCAACAACTGCTTTGCTAGCCACAGTAATTTTACATAAGAATATTTCGAAAACTAAACGAGATATCGATTTTTTTTTTTAATTTTCGATTTATTTTGACGTGTACTATCGAAAGAAATCATCAAATCGCGGCGCCACGGATATCGTAATATCCCCAACTAGTAAATGCACACAGCAAGGATTTCCAAAAAAAACTGCTCTTAAATACAAATTGTTAAGTTTTATAAACTCTTCTTAAGCTATCATTCGCTGATATTATTTAATAATAAAAAAAAATTGTAATAACTCAAAGTCATAAACACCCATTAACGCAAACTGCAAACATAAAATTATGAATAGAGTAATTTTTCTAATTCACTTTTTACCTTTTTTTACAAAAACACAAGAAGTCTGAGGTGAGAGCAGCTGTAGCACTATTATCCTTTGCGCTTCAACTCAAACTCAAGCCAAATTCCACAAAAAAGGAGTTAGTCGACAGCAGACTCCGTCGGCGTTTACCGTACACCGTTCGGTGAACACGAAAACGGGAGCAAACCAAAACTTAATTTCGTGCGTTTGTATGTCATTCCCAAGCACGTGCTTTTAATTGACCCTAATTTCTGTTAATTGCAGTTGTTGTTGTTGTTGTTTGTTTTTGTTGCTGTTGGAATTTCATAATTTTGCGCTTCATTTGCACATCGTAAAAATCTCAAAATAAAAAATTAATAAATTCTTACAACTTGTGGAATTTTTTTTTTTTAATTAGCAATTAAAATGTAAACTGTCTATTAAAATTTCAGCTGAAATTCTCTTTAATTACATTTTATTTTTTACACAGATCACAGTATTATTATCAATTTTCAGGTTATTCGTATTATTCACATTTTATTTTTTCAGATGAAAACACAGAGCCATGTAAAGAATTCACTAAATGACAAAAAATTATAAATATGGAGAGAGCATGAAAACAACGCGACCGGCTGACCAAGTATTGCCATTAAAATTACCGTTAATATTGTAACTTTTCACTCAGATGCTCTCACTGTCAGAACGACAACTTTTTTAATTAATCACTAAAATTCGCCTTTTTTTTATAAACGCAACGAGCTAATGACAATTCGACAAATAAACGTCAATCAATCAGCTCGCATCAATCCGTCTACGATTCCGATTTTCATTATGTAACGACTTATAGCGATGCGCGGGATGTAAACTTCGATAATGACAACAAATTTATATCTATGAGTATGTGTGTGTGTTCATATGGCACGTGACATATCCGGCGGAAATGAAAGTCGCGTCAATAAATTTGTATTTATTAATGAGTGTTATGTCTGCCAGCGAAATGTCAAAATTGTGCGCTTATTTGCTGTCTACTACAACACCACAAACCGACTGATAGACACTTGGACTAATACATATATGTTTGCACACGCACACACACACTCAGACAAACTTTCAACCAGCTACCGTTCAAATGCGAATTGCACACAACCGTCGATGAAGATGAACCTGCGATGACTGACGCGATTGACAGTGCGTATTGTTGCGGCAGCGGCGGCGACAGCAGATGATGATGGCGAGATGGCTGAGTCCTGATACGAACTGTCGCTCATAGGGATGCACAGCAGCAATACAGGATGCTGTTGTGTGCAAAAGTGGGTTAGTTAAGCGCATGACTGCAAGAGAATACTTGGAGAGATATGAGTAAATGAGTGCCTTGAGAGTATTTACGTTGCTATGGTGGAACACTGTAATCACTGAACATACTTTCTCTTTTCAATTCACATACAATTTTTAGGTTATATAATAAAGAATTTATATACAGAGGCTTATGAGAGTAGAGACTATGAACGATTTATTTACTCTCTCTGATTTTTTGATAGGAAAGCAAAGTAAAAAGCTTTCCTTTGTACAGTGGTCAAAATGATTGAACTTTTTTAGAATTTTTGTTTTAATAGCTGCAAGAGGTATAAAGTTCTTATTTTCAAAGTAAGCAGCTTTCAAAAATAATTCTAAAAGCCTACCCTAGCAGCAAAAAAAATAGGTTTTATAGCTTATTTTACAGGCCTTTTAGAGGTAAGTAGAAATACAACATGTTTATAAATTCTTTATAGGGGCTGATAAGAGCCATTTGGCGTATGAAGAGACTCGGTAAAGTATATCTCTGAGGTGTTTAGAAGACACCTTACAAAAACTTAAAAAAGAGTTGCGAGTTCTTACTGTGGAGCTACCGCGCCAATTCAATGGCAAATGAAAGGCATTCAACTCGTCAATGATGATAAATGAGGCCATGCCGGCGGCATCAAGTCAATGTCTACCGATTCTTTTAACGCTTAGAAGAATATCCAGTCAACATCTGGTCCATTGTGTCGACTATAGTCCAATACTTGATTCGGCTTTATATGTAGATCGATGTCACGACTTAAGTGAACGGTGGAGAACTTGATTAATGGCTTCTTTAGCTTTGCCATGTAGGAACACAGCGCGACGTTATTATTGTAGAAGCAAAAAATGGTGCTATTCACAGTATGTTTTGAGTCAAGTATTAGAGAGGGGATGAAGGTCTTGTTTTTTCCAAAGGTGCCTGCATACGCCTAATTTTGCTCCATCAACATCTCTGGCAAATTATACGTTGAAAAACAGTCAATGAAAAGTGTTTTGCCGCTGATTATATATTTCTCTATCAATTTCATACCGGCTCATTTATCTCTGTTCGTCGCTCATTGGAATTACAAGTTCACCAAACTTCTGTTCTGTATTTTGCGGGCTTACTCTGAACATATTGAGTAAACCGAGCTCGTCCGCGTGACAGATAAAACTGCTCATCGACAGTCAGTAGGTAGTTCGAGGTATACGTCATCTCTAAGTTGGCCATCATCATGAGCCATACATTGTCCCCGGCTGGAGATTTATTTTGTTGAAACTTCTCCGCACCAGTGTTACCGTTATCGAAGCAGATGTAAGTGGTTAAGTGCATGAACCGGATGAATGACATGGTGCCTTTCTACATTGCCATATTGTAGCTCATCCGCAATTTTTTTGCTGTTTGGGAATTGGCGTGAAGTACACCAGCAGATAACAGCATTTTTTACAAGGCTGCGCTTCGTTCCATTGACGAAGGTTTTCCAGAGTTTCTTGATTGGATTCCAGCATGATAATGGTCACAATGGGGGGGGGGGGGGAATATATTGATTTGAAATGACTTGGTGATACGGCAATGTTCCTCGTAATGGCCCTTTACGGGTGAACTTTTAAGTTTTATGCGAACGTGACCATCCAGAAGGTGGTGGGTTCACATTCCAATACTTGCTGTCTCTCGAACGGTAAGCCTGTTCCTAAACAGGTCCAGCAACATGGTCTGGTGCAACAGCACTGACTGATGCAATTGCGGTTGGTGCTTGGCTAGCAACGGTGAGTGTGGCTTCTCCGTAAAATTCCTCCACAGCGTCATCATCGTAAGCGAATCATATCTTTCTTACATTAGTTTTGGCGAAGCGACTTAAAAAGGTAAATAATGGACAATTTTGTGCCCTCGTTAAAAGTCACATACAGGACATGACTGTAGACACAAAAGTTACGTCTCTTATTTTCATAAGCATTCTATTATGTACATAAGAGACATGAGGTGGTATGTCTCGTGTGTCTCTTTATAATGTACAGTATAGTGACACAAACGGGATATACCACCTAATGTCTTATTACTCAGCCTATTATTAGCATCAGGAATGCTTATTAATGGCATTTTTACATACCTGTTTATCATGATTTTATATCTTTATAGCAAGATATTATACAAGCTATTTAAAATACATCACTAGATTTCGTACTATTTGAAGCGCAACAAATGAATTTCTGATCAGCAATACGGTTTCATTGGGTAACGAGCTTTTGTGTCACTATCCAAATTGCCATAGACAGTTGGACATCAATTGATAACTCCTCATTCATTTTTGAATTGCCAGAAGCAATAAACGAGATAACGTAATGTCGAGAGCATATAACGATCTGTCGTTAGATCACTCATTCAAATAAACCGACGTTTGTTGATGACACCCAAAACTTATAAAACAAACTTGCGACACATCTGTAAGATGAAAGATTTTGAAATAGATTTCGTGAGCCGACTGGCGAGAAATCAATCATGAAATCAATTTCTAAATCTTTCATCTTACGCAACTACAAACTATTATTATGAAAGGCTTAAGAAAAATTATAGCGCGCTGTGGTGCGCGAATCACCGATTCAACTACCGGTGATTGTGCAAAAAGTGACGCAGAAATAAAATTGCTTTCGCCAATTTTTTTAGAGGGAGTGTTCAGCCTTCATACATCGCTATGCTAAGACCCAAACCTTGTATTTCCAAATAGTATTTCAAAACCAATACAAATTTCAACATATAAAGCCAAATGATTAGAAAAAACTAGACCGAAAAAAGTGTCCAGGACATAATTTTGCTACCGGAAGATGGATATATAATCCAAACCTTCTACACGACTCCCTGGTTTGATTATTCTTTCAAAACCTGTAAAATATTTGCAACCAAAATCAATCCAAATACCAGGAAAGACTCAACCCAGGTATCATCGTACAGATCCACTCTATCGTGACTCTTCGCGATGCTGCCTGCTTTCAAAAATGACGTTCGTCAATATCAGTTTGCCTTTCGAACAAATCACAGCTCAATTCAAAAAGTTTCTAGAACCGTGACTGGAATAAGAACACCAGACCAGAAAATAAATTCTGCAATATTATTAGAAGTCAAATCTAGGCCTGATCAGTGTCCAATAATATAGAATATAGATTTGATATTTCATTTTTCGATCCGATATCTATTAAGGATACTGTAGGATTATCAAGGTCGAAATCGATCACTATCCAATAATAAAGATTGAACTGTAGAAAGAGCGCTGGAGGCCACCTTTGCGTGCGATGCCGGGATATAGCTCATCTTGGCAAATGCGGCAAATGCATTTTCCCCTAGTGCCGGACCGGGAACAAGAACGTGTCGATAACCAAGCCAGGCATGCTGGTCATTGTAGTCTCTCCATCGAGACCTAGATCATCTCGGTAATCACGCTAAGGACGATACCGCCACTAGCAATTAGGGCTGTAAACACAAAGTCTGTTGCCATGCCGCTGCTTCAATGGGTTATTTTTGAATAATTTGTAAGTTGTTCATATTGTCCAGCACTCTTAACATTTGCTTTCAGCATAGCACATGATTTTGTTGCTTTGGATGGAGTATTTCACTACTTCTGTCACCATTTTGAAGCTAATGCAAAGCAATGAAACGGAAATATACATTTCCGACCATATTCCTGAAAACGATCTTCAGTTATCAATAGCAGTAAATCTCATTCATGTCGTTCTAAGAGCAGCTCAAGCTTTATGAAGTTTGTGAGGAAAAGGTGTTAACAGAATGACACGTGCTCCTTTGACCCAAAAAAATTATTGAGTAACGAGTCAAACAACGAGTCATCACAGACAAATAAATTGTTTTCCCATTACTTAGTATGGCTGGCGTAGATACTGCGCAAATTATAACTCTTGACGTTCTGGGCATATTAGTTTAACCTGACCTAAGGTAAACAGATTATATCTAAGAACATTTGACAAAACAAGCTCCTTCGATCTACGGTAATAATTCAATACAGCATAAACCCTTTGAATTATTACCGTAGATTGGAAGGGGTTGTTTTGTCAAATGTCCGCAGACATACTTGATGTAATGAAGGAAGCGTCAATGTGTTCTTTAAAATATTAAAATGGTGGAAGAAATTTTTCATATTTAGACTGTTAATATCACATTTAAAAGAACTTGACTGGAGTACAATTTGCTGATACGAGCCGGGACTCCAAAACTACTTTGAGGATGCAAGATGTTTCTATTACTTGTGCTCAATAAAGAAATTTTGAGAATTGTGTTTTCAATTAAATGAACTGAGCCGAACTTACTAAGCCATTCAAATATATTACTTTCTATTTTTTAATGTTTATAGGTTATGAAGTTATTCAGGCTGCCACAAAAACAAATTACTCTGCAATGCTATTGCAAATTGTTGATGGAGCTAACACATTCATTGATTTATTTCAATGTTGTGAAACAATGGCATTTAAATTTTTATCGTTGTTGTTACATCGCAATTCATTAAGCAAAAGTATGTCAGTTATTTTCTGATAACATTGCATGTATAAAAAATTTTTTGTATGTTGATAAATATCCATTAAATGCGTAGCCTATACTTTAACTCATTGGTATCATTATCAATTTATATGAAATTTTCCATGTATCAACATAGAAAATCAACTTAACTAAACTTAAGTTTAGTTTGGGCATCGATATCTCAGCTTAAGTATATTCATTTAATTCAGAAATACAGACTTTTGACCGATAGTACCGATTTCTCAATAGCATAACGAAAAAACCGGGTTAAATTCTGATACTTTCTCAATATATATGTCATAGCTTCTCTTTCCATGCAGTGCTCCGTGATATGCTAATTTATTGTTTTTGTTTTTATGGTATCACCGTCCAAACATGGCTCTTTTCTTACAAAATGTGCTTCTGTTAGGTGATCTTGTCTCGAAGTATCCTTTCGGCTGTATAATACTTTTATTATTTTGTAGCCTTGAGCAGATTTTCGTTACCAACTGATGTAGGAAAAAGGACAGGAACGAGGTAGGATTTGAATATCGAAGGGTCCTTTCATAATAAAAATTTAAATTAAGTGAGGATTCGATATTCAGAATTTTATTTTTCCAGGGCAAATAATTTGGCTTAAGTATTGCTTTCTTGTGGGGCCGCCTCTAGCTCGCGAAAAAAATATGGCTTGGCGCCCTTATATGCATTTTTTAATTTCCAAAAGCCTTTTTTCTTTCCTGCTACGTTCATCTTAGAAAAAGATTTGTTTTAAGTTTTAATATCAACATTGTTTTAAATTATTCTCTTTGCTTTTCTGAACAGCGACATTATTGAATTACTTACATTTTCACAAATTTACAGCTTGGGCAATATTTTTAAAGCACTTAATTTGCAGCATTTGAATATGCTTAGCGCGCCAACTGCAGTAGATGCAATCAAAGCGTTGAATGCCACACTCAAATCGTCAAACGGAACTCAACGAGAATGTTTCGAAAAGTCTTGTGAAAATATTTACATTAACTGATTGAGTGTTGATTGAATGTTGAACTACCATTCTCATTTTCAAGAGGCATTTTTGCTATTTGCTTTTGCTTCGTCTGTATTGGTTGTTTCAAGTAGTTTTGAGCGAATTCGATAAATTGCTTAAATTCAGTAGAGAAAGAACTAACGAAACCTTTTAAATACGTTTCGTTCATCTATCTATACGCTGCATTAATTTTTAAACGCGGACGAGTCATATTTCAATCGCCGACTCGATGCTTTTGAGTGCACTTGTGTCCATATTCTGCTGCCTACCGGTAGTTAGTTCGGGAGAAACTATCTGGGGGTGACAACTCGCCAAAGCGAATTGCGTATGAACTGTAAGGAAGAGTTTTAATTGAAAGCATAGTAATATTATTTAAGAAATTTTTGATATTTTGCGACTGATTATTTTGTAATTAAACATTGTTTAATCGGACTTACAGTCATTCAGCAAAGACCAATATTGTAAATTTTTACTTTTATTGATCAATGCTATTTTTTACAACAAACATCACAAAGATAACAAATGGAAAAATTTTTAACAAGGTAATTGGTGACATGTTTCGGATATTACCAATAGCCTCATCAGACCAGTTTGGTTAATTCTGTACATGGACTCGAACGGTCAGGGGTAATAGCCGAAACATGTCACCAATTACCAATAGCCTCATCAGACCAGTTTGGTTAATTCTGTACATGGACTCGAACGGTCAGGGGTTCGAGTCCATGTACAGAATTAACCAAACTGGTCTGATGAGGCTATTGGTAATAGCCGAAACATGTCACCAATTACCAGGTTAAACATTTTTCCATTTGTTATCTTTGTCATGTTTGTTGTAAGAAATAGCATTGATCAATAAAAGTAAAAATTTACAATATTGGTCTTTGCTGAATGACTGTAAGTCCGATTAAACAATGTTTAAGTAATAATATTTATTATTACGTTATCGATCCAGATCGTGGATATTGAAAGGTCCCAAGAAAGAAAAGGACTCTCGTAGCTTTTACAAAAAAAATATAAAAAAGAACTGACATCAAACATGGGCCTCAAATCCCTCGAAATATCTTAAGAAATTTGATCACAAATTCATTGGGATCCGCAGAATAAGTTGCGTAACTTCCGTCACTCAGTCTAGAGAAAGAAGATCAAGCGGCAAAAAAGCTTAAAGATCACAAATATATGTTGTAGTGCAATCTCGTCCTAATTCTCCAGGATTTTTGGAAGATAAATACATCAAAATTATTTCTCGTACGAACGAGACGAGAAGAAGATAGATCTGGCCGGTATCTTGAGAACGAGAAAACTCTTGTCGATATCTATTTGGTGCTAGAATGTATATTGTCTCTGCGAAGTATCTGGACAGGATTAAGCGACAGGACGTGACACTTTTAACAACAAAAACGCATAGCTTGACATCTATGGTAGTTACAGTCCGAAAACTTGATAGTACGTATCGTATCGTTCTCATATCGTCAAAGTACTAGGCTATAGAAATTGAATTGTTTTGTGATTAAATTAAATCGATGCGGTCAACATTTCCGCTTTGGATTTTGTACCGGTCATAGTAACAAATCCTTAAAATAAAGGTAAAAATATTTTATATTTGATGTAGCTTTTGATTGGCATCGTAATGAAGTTAAGTTAAATTTAATTTATGTGTTAACTCTGCACAAAACGAACTGACTGCTTTAATTCCCATTCTCGTACACGAGCTTCATTCAATCGGCCCATTGTCACAATGTTGACCTCAGGAGACATCAATAATTCTGCAGCCATAGTAGTCATAGTCGAATTCTGTCATTTGCAACAGAGTTTGTCAGAGTCAAAGTCAAGGAGAAGCAAGCGGGACAAAGTCTGAGACACATTAACTAGGGACTTAATTAATTTTTGCTACTGCTGCACTGATGAAACCAGTTTGAAAGGAAGAATTCATTTGAGTTGAAGTCCCACTGCACTGCCGATATTTTGCCATTTAATGACACAAGTTGTGGTTTTTCTTTTGCTGTTGTTGCCGCTCTTTTTCCTTGGCTTTTATTGCTCTGCTTTTACATGACAACGATATCTTTGTGTGTTTGATTCCAGGACAGTGGCCTTTTGTTTGTTTGGATGTCTGCTTGGAAACATAGACCACATCATAAAACATCCGCATTGGTTTCTTTAAGGAAATCAAAAATACTTATTTGAAGACAAAAAAAGAAATTAATTTTTTAAGAACTTGCTTGAAAACACAAACAAAAGTTGCATTCTTCAAAGAGGTTGGTTATGGGTAAGGATAAGCATTTTAGATATTTGCTCAAGATTTCCTTAATATGCTTAAATTTTGCAAGCCATTGCATATTTTCATATAAAATGTCAAATGTGAGTTACTTAGCAATTTCGCCAGAGCACTAGAAGAAAGTAAAAATTCTCGAGAGCTTCATGAAAACATGGATAGAGACTACACTGGAAACATAAGTACTTCATAATGTGATACAGCATTAGGCGAAGAAACAACCTACATTTTACGCAGTCTTTACTAGAGACAATTGGTATCATGTACCAAATTTCACAACTTGGTATAAATACCAAAAATAACAATTTAAGTATTTTTGTTGCATGGGAGGAGCCACGCCCCATTGTCCAATCCCATGGCGAAATCCCGACATTACATTATTTTCCAGAACAAAGTATTAAGAAACATAAGGAATGTATCATGGTATATTCGATGCTCACAGTGTTATCACTGTAATCAAGAATTCAAGAAGGAACTGCATTAACATTACTTGTCCTCAAATCACTAACCAGTATCAAGTTCCTCTTCTTGTTTGTAAGAACGTTCTTAGCATTCCAGTTTCCTTCGCTCTGCAGCATCCTTTCTACCACATTGGCTGCGGAGCACCAGCCGAATAATATCTGTAAGGATGCGCGTTCGTTTTCCCACTGACTGCTTCATTTTCATTATTGACTCCATTTGTACAGAAAGAGTGCCCAAACGGTGTTTATATTTCTGGAAGTATCCATGACCCGATGAAAACTGATTGAGGTAATAATAATCCTCGCGAAAGTCTCTCTCGAACCATTTTCTTAAGCAAAGGATATCAGTCTTACTGCTGGCTGGCTCTCGTGTTATATATCCTGCCATTTCGAGCGCGTTTCCCGCCTTGAGTCTATATATAAAAAAAATCCAACACTGCGTGTACACTAGCTATGGAATAGTGCAGGATTTTTCGATTTCGATACGCTGGGACCATTTATTTTGTGAGGTTTGATAAAAAAATGCGTGAGCCAAAAAAGTAAAGGGATTTGAGAGGGCTAAATGGAGTCTCATCAAGGTCAAAGTTACAAAATTTGGGAGATTTTCAGACAAATCAGCCCATAGCTGCTAAGGAGTAGCCCATAGAGCAGTAGGTTGTATGACCGACCCTCAATTATTTTTCATGGCCAACATTTTTTTCAAACATACTTATCCCCTCTCTTCACCTCTTTGGGAAGTTTCCATACAAAAGGGATGTTTTTATGAAATTTACTCTCAACGTTCCCAATGCTACCAGGGTGCCCCTAGAAGATTCAAGTATATGCCCAGCCCCCCCTAATTTATTCTTCCCAACATTTCTTCAGAATATACTAACCCCCTATCTCAACCCGTTAAGGGGTTCCCCATACAAAATTGAACTTCATACGGAATTTGGCTGACTACTCTTACCTTTCCACCGCTTCCAGCGTGTCCTGTCAAACCTCACAAAATAAATGGTCCCGGCGTTTTGAAATACAAATATTAATAATCTCCATATGTCACTATACCATAGCTAGTATACACTTGTACACAATAACTTAAACACCGCCATTGTATTTTCTGAATTGGTATAAAGATTTTTTTGAATACTTTTTTTAAAATGAGTGTTACTAATCAAAATTTACATTTTCCTATTACGGACCTTTCTTTCAGAAACAAATATGTTTGCTGTGAAAAAATTATAGAAAATTTAATTTAAAGATTTACAGAATTACATGCAAATTTTGTTGCGAATTATAAATAATTTTTATAAATTAATTTTAATTAATTCCGAAATTCATAAAGCAGATATTATTATTGAATTAATTAACGCATTAAAAGCTTCATATGAATGTCATCAACATATCCGTTGCAAACGAGATTCCGATTTGGTCGCCGTAGTGTTGTTTCAATTATCGAATTCATTACATTTACCCATATGTACTCGTGTGTATATTACATATTTCATAACTTTCGCTTTCATAATATTATAATTTCAATAATATTGTTGTTGCTCTAGACAAAAATCGATGCAACAATTTGTTGCTTCGTTCGGAAATGCATAATCATATATTCTAAATGCATTTAATTTTCCACCAACAATATTTTTACATTATTAATTAATTGTGGTGAGCTACTCTGCTCTATTGTGATGGGCGAATTTTAAAGTGAATTTAAATTTAATTTAATAAAAAATTGTAGGTAAAATAAAAATGCCACTAGAGTGTGAGTTTTTACATAACTTTACGTCGATAAACACCTAAAATTGCTTTAATAGTAAGTTAAAAATATATATTAAATTAGAAGAATACCTTTCCAACAATTCTTATTTATTCTAATGCATTCATTAAGCTATTTAAGAGACATAAATTCTTGGAAACCAACGTTTGTAACCTTTTTTTTTAAGTCCTCATAAGTCCGCGCATGTCTCTTGTTTCATAATTTCTGTTTTAAAGCGTCCTTTTTATAAAAAATATTGAAAATGTTTTTAAAATGATATTACAATAATATTTTCAAGCTTCAAAAATATATCGTCATTTATAAAAATGCATGTTCTGATCGATTTTCTTCAAAGCTTCTTATAGAAAACTATTACTTATTTTCCAAATTTTAAATCTAGTCTGAGAAAGTGTAAAGGATGTTATCTTTATTTTTTTTTCGAATGTTCATGTTAATAGTTATCCGTGTTGAAAAGTATATATGTATATGCGGCATTTTGAGCCACAAAGGGGACGTCCATTAATTACGTGAGGTGTTTTTTTGAAAATTCGGCTCCCCCTCCCTCCCGTGAGATTTAAATTATAATTTTTAATGTGAATTCTATGCATTAAGAAGTTGACGTGAAGTTTTCCTTGACCCCCTCCCCCCCCTTGGTGAGATTTGGTGAGACTTTGCCGGACCCCCTCTCACCCTATTTCTACTCACGCAATTAATGAACGTCCCCAAAGGTGTAATTTTCCCATATTCCCTATTTTGTTTAAAATAAAAATTTTAAAAAATTTACAATTTGTAGTTAAAGCAGAAGAAAGGGTGATTTTGTTGAGAACGCACTATGTCTTGCAAAATGGCGTCAAGTTCCACTTTCATCTAGAACACTTCATTACAATAATTACAAAGCAAGTGGAGCAGCCATCGAGACGCACGTTCGCCAACTGGGACATCAACATGGCTCAAATGGCATTGTTGGTGATGGAACACAAGTGATGAATGTGAGATGAGTAAATGTGAAAAGCGATTGTCACTTGTGATACACAAAATGAGGCATTACAACTTTTGCAGTGCGTAGAATTTGTTAACTTTTTTTTATATTAATAATTTTTTTAAAGCTCTTGGTAGCTCATTACAAATTCCTTAGACGTGCATGAATAAAAAAAAAATTTAAGGGAAAATATTTCTGAGAGTAGTTACGGAACTGATTTTTCACCGCTTTTTGGATTTCTGTTTTTTCATTCCAAACACATCTATATGAAATTTGGAGAGATATTTCATTTGTTGGAAATATTTGCATTTGAAAAACACAATTTTAAAGTACAAATCCTAAAATTTGCACCATTAGAGTGAGTGACGACACACATTTTCACTTTTAGCATACAGGTAAGTTAATTTAATTTATTAAAAATTGTTCTTAAATATGGAGATGCTAACTTGATTTTCCAAATCTATATTTTTTTTGGAAGGGGCTGGTGTCATCAAATATGGCCGAAAATTATCAATTTGGTTCGCCTAAAGAGTTTGACTTTAACAACTATACTATTTGGTGACACGATGCAGCTTGGCTCAGAGCAATCTAAAATTTTTCATACACCATTTTTTTCTCATTTAAGACATGTTGCATTGGGTGGATTCCAAAGTCGCTTCGTTACAATGGCATGCATTGTATATTTATGTATGAACACACGCAATATTGCGAAAACGTAGAACAGTCCCATATGGGACAACATAAAAATTTACCGTCAGTGAACAAATATTGCCACTCCGGAAAGTATGTGTCGTTAGTACATTAGAAAGGAAAATTTTGCAATGAAAGCAAAGTATACAGCGTAAGAAAAATGAGGAATTATTAATAGTGGTATTGGTAAGAATGTTTCTCCATAAAATTGCTCAGAAGATTTGCACTAAGTTTCATGTCTTCGAAAATTCAGCCATTGAAATGATGAGAAGTATGACAGCTACAGTCAATTGGAATTAATGATATATCTTTCTTAAAAACATTTCAGAACATGGCTTTATAAGATTAAAGAGATTAGCCATTGAATTAATAACTTTAAAATATTTATATAATTTAAGAAATCAAATATCTGTGATTATTCTTACAATAAATATATATAAAAGTTTGTTTGTTGTTGTTGCAGTGCTTTTAATTCACTAAAAACACCTTTGCATAAACTCAAGTTGCCGCATCGTTAAGATGCCACTGCACTTGCCACAATTGCAAGTGCAGTTTAATTGCGCGGTTTAATAAAATATTGCATAATCTGATTGCCACTTCAAGTTGGAGCCAACATCGCTTTGCCACTTCATGCGGATATTCATTAACATCAGTTGAAAGATAAATTGTTATCATTAGAGAAAATCTAGCGCAACCATTTGAGGATGTTGCAGCAGCACAAAGTTAACAGTGCACACAGTGCTATAACAGCGTGAATACACAAGGCAGTCAAAGAGTCGTGACGGTGGGTTTCGGTTGTGGTAAAGGAATGTTCAAAACGCAAGTGAATAAATCAAAAATAAAGTAATTTTCAAATTTAATTAGCTTTCGAGGTATGAAAATGATTTAAGGAGCTTCCTTGTATAAAATAAAGCTTATTACATAAGATTAAATGCAGTTAAAAAGTTTTAATTTTTCAATCGTTCTAAAATTTTAGCTGTTTTTCTTAGAACTTTCAACCATTTGTTGTAATTTTTCACCTCTGTTTGATTGATTATTCTTTTAACACGAAGGGTAATAGTCCGGGAGGTGGTGTTTCATTTGTCATGGTTATTTTAACCAGCTTAATTTTTTTGTAATTGTTTTCAAATGTTCTAAATTCAAGCTTCAGTTGCCAATATGTTATTGGTAATGGTAATGGTAATGGTAATGGTAATGGTAATGGTAATGGTAATGGTAATGGTAATGGTAACGGTAACGGTAATGGTAATGGTAATGGTAATGGTAATGATAATGGTGATGGTAATGGTAATGGTAATGGTAATGGTAATTTGCTTAATAACTCGAAGAGTACATAAGTAATAAGAGTAAGTTTTCAACTTTTTTTGGAATTCTATGAAACTTTTTCTAAGGCCTTTAATTTATTATTTTCAACTTGGTAACATTGATTTCAAGTCTCCATTTAGTACATTGCCAGAAAACCCAAATGACATCCAGATGCTTACACACATAAGACATTGAAAACCTTCTAACTTTAAATGTATATGCTTTATTTCTAGAGCCTGATCTCGATCCCATATAAAACCGCCTTATTAAAGGGATGTATAGCCAATGTCTCACCTTGGAAGCTAGTTCCCATTTGGCTCCAAACAATTTAGTGGCTCCGTGGAGCTGTTTAGGCTTAATATATAAAAAATATTTTTCAAATAATAATATTGTCTTTTGGAGTCTTGAGTACAAGTTAACATAAAAAATTGACATGTTTTAGCCTACGCTACGAAAAAAATGATTTTTAAGTGAACTAGCTTCTTGATAAAAACTTTTACGAAAAAATAAAAAAATTACTCTCCATTTTTGAAAACCGATTTTAAAGCTTTATATTTTTATATTTGAAAGCAGTGTAATTATAAATTTTTTAACATATTGAATAAAGTTATACTGCATGCACCACCACACTCTGTTGGTGCATTGGACCTTTTAACATCTCCACAAGTTGTCTGCATCAAATGCAGTTGCAACTCTAACCAACGCTTTTGTGTTTTTCATGGTGGTTGCTTGATTTAACTATCATTGTTCGTTCTTTTGTGGCAACGCACAGTGCATTATTTCCTCATTTTATCTCCACAAAAAAAAATTTTGACTACGCACTCGCAAAATACACTGATATTTTTAAAATCTGTTGATATATGTATGTATTGTAAAGCATACCTTCAAAAATGGTACAATTTGGACAAATCTACATATAATTTCTGAAGTCTTCATTGAAAACAGAAATAACACAATTCTACTGATTCTGAAGACTTTTATCCCACTGAACACGAATCTGAGCTCAAAAATTAGCCATCATAATAAGTATTTAAGAAATAATTAAAACGCGATATTAGTGCGTTATGTTGTTCATCTGTTTTTCTCAAAAATTACAAATGAAACTCTGTTCTTTTGGCTCCTACCCCTCATAGAAGTGGTCAAGCACGTTATGACTGGGCATGGCGTCGGAACCAGATAAGAAACTGGTGATTTTTTAAGTCAGTTCTGCAGCAACACAAATCTAATGATTAAAGGGATATTATTGGAGTTCAAACCTTAACATAAAAATTCGGAGGTTTCACCTGATAACTGTGCAGAAAACAAAAAAGACTATAACTTTATTAAGAATCCATACCAAAACCACATCCTAATAGCTTATCTTCGCTTCAAGATAAACAGATCCGCGCAACCACAAAAAGGTTCGCCCTACTCAAGGATATCTGTCTTCGGGAAAACTTCATCGATGAAGTAAAAAGGGTATGCAACATTAAGCCCCAGAGCACAATCGAATCCAAATGGTAAAATATTACGTATTCATTTATAATAACGATTGGGACCATACCCCACGGAACTGAAAATCCTGTTTGAACGACGGTAACTGGGAAAAGGTAATTTTCCGCTATGCTAGAAATACAATTCCGTCAAATGTCTTGACAACAATATGTAATAATGTGAGGAAGTTACAATAACAAAGATAAAAAAACAGAAAAAAAGAGTTTTTGCTTTCTTTGTGTAACGTTTTACTTGAGTTCTGAACAGATCTATGCAAGAAGTGGAACATATAAAGCTTGCCAAACTCTTAATAATCGGCTTAAAAGTTACTGATGGCTCTTCCTAGTAGAAGAAGAAACTAGTATAACTATGTAGCTTTAGCTCATTTTTCATTTTATTTATGTTTTTTAAGTGTATTTTTTTTGGTGTTTTGACACAAAAAAGTTATTGAACTGATTAGCTCAATAAAATAGCTATATAGAAACTATTTTCTGTTCGAACAAACAACTAAAAAAAAAATAATATTCCTCACAGAAGTCAATGAAAAAATAAAATAATATACAGCTCATCCGATTTCTACTCATCTCATACGGCAAATGGATTGGGCACACGTTGCAAAATTGCCAACTGAAATCTGCCGGCAAGCATTGGAGTGGAACTCTCATGATAGAAGAAAACGCGGTCGTCTTAAATCTTCATGGAGACGTTCGTTAGAGCAGAAAGTATGGTAATTAAGGAAATGTTGGAGAGACTTGATAGTACTCGCTACTGACTGTGCATGTTGGAAGAGTTTTTCGGAGGCCTGATGGTTCGTGAGGAGATAAACATCACAGGATATATTGACATTATCTTTAAAAAATATTTGGATATAAAGATTAATTAAGAAATTCTAAACCGTCTGCTTGTACATTTTTTCATATATTGAATCATTTTATTTTTTTGGGATTTTGTGGAGCTAGATTGACAAAATTTTACATTGTGCAGCTTAAAAAAAAAAACTTCTAACGAACCTACCAACATACAATGTGCGTTGCAATCACCACGAAAACATTTTGTTTTTCTCTAAATACTGTTGACGCACTTGTTTGCATTTATTTTGCAATATAATTTTAATAGCTCCGATTGCTCATCATTTCCTCCTTGCCGTCTATTATAACCTGCCTGTAGTGCCTGCTCGCGTAACCTCTTACCACTAAATTTACTTTTTTTTTTTGGCACAAAGTTGTTTTGCAGATACTTTCTGTACTTGAAAAGTTCATTCCCGCGGGCCAAGGATACTGAAATGTCAGCAAAGAATAAAATGAAACAAAGCGTTTTATAATGCTGTTTTAGTTAGCTATGTTGTTATTGTTGTGGCTGTTATTGCCAGTGTTGGTAGTAAATGCTGCACTATAACATTTTCAGAGCAAAATCGCATATCAAAGCTATGAACAGCGTTGCAAAAGTCAATGTTTAGGCAAACAAGTCGTTTGTGTAAATAACTTTTAGATTTCAGCTCAGTTGAATGAAAAATATTACATTTAATATACTATCTAAATAATGAACAAATATTTTCCGTCTATTTTTTAGGAGTTCACAAAATACTCAAAAACTATCCGCATGAGCCTTTTTCACCACCCAGACTGCTCATCATCAAAAATTGTATGGATCTTAAATGATATTCTTTGGAGTCTTTCGAAGGTGCGATTACCTTGAAAGTTCATACGTACTGCTAAAATATTCAGAAATTAGTTCTTTATTTACTTAGCTGATCATATTTCTTTAGAGCTCTTAAAAAATATGATATTTTATCTTTTTTTTTTTTATTCTTTTGAGTGGATTACACACACGTCAGTTATGGCGTTACTCAAATAGTGTTAGTAATGCACGGTTAAGAAAAGAATTTATGTTCTCTATATCTTAACTTATGGTTTCCATCCTCAGAACTTTTTTAGTCTACATATTATATCGCTTTAATTATATTGTACTTTTTTACGGCGTATTTTATCTTAATTTATTAGGTAGGTATAAAAATTGCATCCATTCTTATCAATTAAGGCTTTGCCATTGAGCATAGACCAAAAAATGCACCTGCTGTTTGCGTGCACTCTTGCTGCTAGTGCAACTACTGCATTTCTCTGCATCACGATGCTGTTCGCTTATTGGATTTTCTTGTATCTGCAGACATACAAATCTATAAAATGTTTGGTATTTATATTTGGATTGTATACATGTGTGTCGTATATACAAAAGTACACCATACTGCTATACAACAAGACGAACTAAAACCTCATATATGGTCCACCCCAATATAGTATTTAAAGAATTTTTTTGATAACGTACCAATATTGGCAAACGATAAGTAAAAACTGAACATTCCATGTGTGTCTTTACCGAACCGTAATCTTCTAGCAAGATAAAACATATGTGGCTTTCAGTAGTTGCTTGAGTAAATATGGTTTACGAAATAGTGTTCCAAAAGATATTTTATTAACGATGCCTATTACATTACATATGTTGAGATTTTTTGTGATAAAGTGAAATCTTTGGTTTTTGTGAGTACGTACTACCCTTTCCTGTGAGTTTTACAAACACAGTAGTTCAATGTATACCATGTTTTTAGTGTCTGTATCAGTGATGGCATTTTCGGTACATTTGAAATTTTTCAATACGTTGGAGTCGTGAAAAATCGTCGTCAGTACATTTGTTTTAGTACATTCGGTACATTTGGTCCCTTTTCTGTATATTTGGTCAATTTGCTGTTCATTTGCGGTACATTTTGAGTACATTAGGGCTATTTAGAAAAATTATCATAAGTACATTTCAAGTCTCGTGTTAGTATATTTCCAAAATGCCATCACTAATCTGCGTAATTCTGTCAGCACTTTGAGCTCAGACCTGAAACTTTGGAGAGCGACTTTGAGCTACAGATTTTGAAAATTGCCACCATTTTCGCAATCAGAACCTGTTTTCGAGATAAAAAATTTAGATTCAAAAAATCAAAATTAGTCGTAAAAAGTAAGGACTGTCCCAGAAAAAACTTACGTTTTTATTTTTTAAGATTATACTCTACCTGATAATCTTTTAGATCTAAAAAGACACAATATTTGTTCCAAATAAAGTGACGTTTGATATGTTGTATAACACTTGAAGATAGCATTTCTAACGACAAAGATATCTAGCAAGCAAGAAAAAGTCCGCGAACAGATTTTGTCCGCATTCCTGCAAAATCCAGAGTTAATATATTTAACTATAGCAAAAATAGTTGGTGCATCAGATAAAACTGTCTATCCGGTTGTTTCTAAATATAAAAACGGTCTACCTGTTAGCCGAAAAAAAGGTTCAGACAGAGCAGGTACATCAAAATTTACTGTACAAAGGATAAAGGGAAAAAGTGAGCTATAGACATATAGAGTTCTTAAAGTACCAGACCGCGTTCAGATGAATAGCAGTTGATGGCCCAGATGCGAGCCAGAAAATTGTATCATAGGTACCTAACTAAGTTAAAGCAGATTTTGAGCAGCCATCTGGGCACGAATATTATGCATCACCGAAGAAGGGGCATGTGCCAAGTAAATTCAAAGAAAAAAAAATTTCGAAATTTCTGAAGCAATATTTAATTAGGCAGGCCATATGCACCTGTGGCCTCAGAAGCAGCTTCTTTGTTGCGCAAGGGACAATCAATTCCAAAGTTTATATAGACGAGTACCACAAAAAACGTCTTCTACCATTTGTTCGTGCACATGAGGGTACCGTGATGTTGTGGCCTTGTGTAGCAACCTCTCAAAAATAGCAAATCCGCCCAACTGCCCAGAGCTTTGCCCAATTGACAGATATTGGGCTCTAATGAAAAGAGACCTTCGAAAAAGTGGTAAGGCTGCAAAAAGTTAACAAGAGTTCAGACTTAAGTATAAAAGTCGTACCGTACTGTCGATGAAACAAATGTGCAAAATTTAATGAAGGGCCTTCAGAAAAAAGTAAGAAATTTTTTTAATTTTTAATTTAATGAAGGGCCTTCAGAAAAAAGTAAGAAATTTTTATAGAAAAAAAAAATGTTTAATAAGTTTTTAGCTATTTATATTCTGAACACTAGCCAGAAGAAAAAAAAACCAAACAAATTACTGGGTATTTTTTATAACTAAAAAACAGGGACAGTCCTTATATTCCTAATTGGTAAGAACTTCAAAGCCTGATATACAATATCCCTTTTTGCATAGATCTGTTGCGAATCCAGGCAAAAAGTGAAGCGGTCTTGACGCTCACTGTACTGAACAGTAAGGTCAGAAAATAATTATGAATAAAAAAATCATCGCTGACATCGTTGACCCTCGAACCTGGTGAAGCTGGAAAGCATCCCTTAAACCGAAAAACATAAAAGAAAATTTCGAAGAATTAATTATTCCCAATATTTTGATAGATTGTCTGTGGCAAAATGGTGATTTTCAAATTTTGTGTCAAAAGAAAGGTAATCATATTTACATATCTGAAACTCGGTTCTTTAAATTTTAAGAATGGCGTTCATCTACGGTCAATATGCCAAAATCATACAAGGAAGGGAGCTACGAACGCTGCACATTTTTTTTTCTGAAACAGTGTAATTCAATTGCTCCTTCAAGATGTTCAAATTTTTGTTTTTTAATAATTCTGAATATACCTCCTTAGAGAAATTATGTATGCGTCAAAATATTTATATTCATTGTTCATAATTATACCCAACACACAGAACATGTATGCTTTCTCATACCACTTTTAATGCTTAGAAGAGGGTGTGGCAGAATTTTAAAAGTATAAATGTACAGTTTTGATTAACGTTTTTGTGAAATTAAATCGCTTAAATATAAATTTTTAATGGTAGTTCAATTTAATTTAACTTAAACCAACAAAAAAGCAGCACTCAAAAATGTCTGTTGTACACAGTGAGCACTTAAAGCAAACTGCCTCCTCTGTGACATCAATGGATTTCACATCAACGAACTCGACAATGATGGCATTGGCTTGAAAACGAAAAATCCATTAAACACTGCTGGTGCCAGTCAGTATGAACTGAACGTTGGTATGTTGTTGGTGCAAACGCATGTTCGGTCTTTTGTTGTTTTACGAGGTTCTGTGACAAAGGGAATTTCATTAACCAACAGCAGTAAAAACATTGTATTATAAAGTCTACCAAGCAATAAGCCATACCTACATAGGTCAGCACTAATTCTTCTACGCATTACGCTAAGGGGAGAAAATAGTGAAATCAAATTACTTGTGATCAGTCATTTACAAACTGCTAAAATCGAATCAAGCGCATATTTAAAATGTCTTTGGAAGAAAATAGATAAACTATTTGTTTATATGAAAAGCTCAGAATAATAATATTTTTACCAGCCCAAACAATTCGAGACACAATTTATTTTATCTATCCATAATAACTGTAACATAATTTGTTCAATTTTAAAAACTTCAAAGTAACTTACTTCTTCAAACATGCCCCAATTCGATTTGAACCTGAGTTTTATGTGTTCTGAAATAAACACCTTAACCAGTTCAAATGCACGTGTTATTATTACCTTTGCCATTAAAAGAATCTCTAAAGGTAATTTTTTTTTTTAAATGAAATATTTTATTTATCTTTCGTTATTAATAAGGACTGTCCCAGAAAAAACATACGTTTTGTTTTTCAGTTATAAAAAAATACCCAAAAAAATTTGTTGGTCTTTTTTTATCAATAATGGCTAATGTTCAGAACAATTGTTAATTGGTTTTTAGTATTAAATTTCTTACTATTTTCTTAAGACTCGTCATTAAATTTTGCACTGTTGTTTTATCGACAGTACGGTACGATCTTTTCCATTTAAGTTTGAAAACTTGTAAACTTTTTGCAGTCTTACCACTTTTTCGAAGATCTCTTTTCATTAGAGCCCAATATCTATCAATTAGACGAAGCTATGGGCAGTTGGACGGATTTGCTATTTTTGATACCAAATTGATCTTTTTACTTTGATACCATTCCACCGGTAATGAGAGGTTGCTTAATAAGGCCAGAACATCAGTGTACCCTCATGTATACGAACAAGTGATAGAACACGTTTTTCGAGGCACTTGTCTTTACAAACATATGGCCTACCAAACCATATATTGCTTTGGCACATGCCCCTTCTTCGGTGACGCATAATTTTCGTACCCAGGCAGCTGCTTAAAATCTGCTTTAACATAAGCTTCGTCGCCCATAACTCAGCAATCAAATTTAATCACGTACAATTTTCGGGATCGCATCTGAGCCATCAACGGCTTTTCATCAGAACGGTCTGGAACTTTTTGAACCCTGTATGTCTTCAGCATACTTTTCTCCTTATCTTTTGTAAAGTAGATTTTGATGTACCAGTCTTAGCCGTCATATATCGCACTGAGGTGTTTGGCTTCTTCCTTACACGCTTCACCTTCACCGCTACCCAAAGGTTAGAAAATTCTAGTTTTTTTTCTGAACCTTTTTTTTGGGAAATAGGAAGACCTTTCTTATATTTAGAAATATTCGTAAAAGACAGTTTAATACAATATAATGCACCAACTATTTTTGCTGTTGCTGAATATTTTGACTCTGGATTTTGCAGGTATGTGGACAGTTTGCGGACTTTCTGTTGCTTGCTAGACATCTTTGCTGTTAGAAGTGCTATCTTCAAGTGTTATACATCATATCAAACGTCGCTTTATATTGAACAAAAAAATTTTTTTTATACCTATAAGATTATCAGGTAGAGTATAATCTTCAAAAATAAAAACTTAGGTTTTTTCTGGGACAGTCCTTAGTTGCTAATCGATAGCTTAAATAATAATTAAAATAATAAAAGGAATTATTATTAAATTATCTTTCCTAAGACTACTAAATATATTTTGAAAATCGATATAGGGGTTTCCAACTTATAATGATTTTATCCACAACTCCCAATGTCGTCGAAACTGGTTGCATCCTCCAATTTCTGACTGCATTTCGCTACCAAGGTTAAAAGCTTCGTAAGTAATCAATGGATTAATACTAAAAGGAGAGGAGCTGCTAAAATAAGCTTATGTCCTGATTTTTTCACTTCGGAAAGTTGCAGGTCCGGTTTTAAGTTATTGAAATAACAACAACTTTTCAAAACTAAGATTATCTTTTTAGAAAATTAAGTAATTTTTTCGAAGAAGATATATATACAGATTCAAATTCAGCGCCTCAAAAACCTTTGCAAGAGTACATACATAACTTCTGGTTTCTGGGTAAGAGGTTTGGCTTGATTTTTTCGACATGTGCATCAATACTGACTACCCTGTTGTATGACACCAATGTTTTAAAAATCAAATAAGAGATTTCCTTCTTATGTACATCGATTTTTAGAAAATCCAAATCTGCATGTTCCAATGATTAAATCTCCGAAACTAGATGCGTGCAGCTCTTTTACAGTTGTTAAATTTTTTACATTCAAAGCTCTGGAAAAAAAACTGGCAAGTGAACTTTAGCATAAATTTGATTTAGTCCACATTGGAATTTTTCAATTTGTACAATTTTTCCATAACTCGAAAATGTCAGGACTGGTTTCTTATCTTACCGGTCGGTGGTACAGGTGTACCACCATGTATTATTCGCTTGTAAAACTAAGAATTCGCAACCGATTGGGTCGTTTCAGAGCTCAAATTGTAGCTCCTAAAAATCTACCGTGGAAGTTTGACAGAATCCAACATGATCGGTTGCGAATTCTTAGTTTTGCAAGCGAATAATACATGGTGGTACACATGTACCACCGACCGACATCCACGAGGTAGGTATGCAAAACTTGTTCCTAACCGGAACAGTAAATAGGTAAAACAATGCAAATTGCTTAAAAATGTATAGAAATGATAGGCCGAAGTTGTCAGAAAGAACCAGATCTCCAACTTGAAAGAACTTTGAGATATTTGATTTCAAATGTCAAAAGGTACACCTCTACCACCTCCGTCCCACTAGGGTTAAACATTTTGATAGCCAAAATCAAAATATTACATGAATTTATCAGACAAAAAAGTCGGAAGTAAATTTGAATTTGTATTGATGAAAAGCAGATCGTTGTCGATTCTCTATTTAATTTGAGTGTTTAATATAGACCAAATGAACAAATGCTTAACTTTTGCTTTTCCATCTGCCAATTCAAAAGAAGGAGCTACAACTTGCAAATAATGTTTCCATTTGAGCAGTTTTTCCAAAGCTTAACTTGAAAATCATTTTCTTTGTGTTGGTAACTGATTCACCCCCTCCCCTTTTAAATACACTGCATATAGTTTAAGCCACAAAACTTTGAGACGCCTGCATTTGTTGCATTTACAAGAACAAAAAACGGACATAGTTGCAAAAAAGGAGGAAATGCTCTACAATATTCAAACAAAATAATAACAAAGCTCACATTAAATGTGCACACCAGCAGTGTAGCGAAACGGAAAGAATTCCTTAGGACATTGTACGTAACGTCATTGGCAAAATGGAAAATAAATTGTGTTCATTCAGTGTAAAGAAAAATTTTCAATAACAATTTAAACAGCTGTTAGTGTGTTGGCAATTGTGAATATCTTCGTATTTGTACAAAACTTGCAGTTGTCCCGCGGCTTTGCTCGCTTCTTGTAGTCTATTGCAAACCACCTTTTGCGCGTTGCTAAAGAATATCAAATTTTATAATTCTAGCTGAATACATAAGTGTCAAGCTAGAGCATTTTAAGCATTTTTGTTGTAGTGCTTGGTACAAACAATATCCAAACATGTACCAAATTTTACAACTACAGCTGCAATAAATCAAAAGATATAGTGTTTTTATTATTTTTGTTGTATGGTACGCTCCATTGTTCAACCGCACCTACATTTTCTGCGGAGCTTAAATTTCTCAATTGCAGTTGTCATAGGTAGGTTACAAGATATACCATTTAAATCGTCTTTAATTTTGTATTGGAGGTGGGAGTTGTCTCACACGCTTGTCTTCTAAATCTCGAACTTACGCATAGCTTTGATAACCCTCCGTATAGCTATGGTAACCTCCTCCAAAAACCCATAAATTATCGAATAGATAGCGTCAGATGAAGATTATGGAAGCATATATACAATATACGTACAGACAGACACTTCTGTTCCATTCAATTTTATATACTTAGTAGATAATAGATGCAGTCGTACGAACTGCGTAAAAGAACGTTATTATATTAAATGCACTGGAAAAACATTGCTGCGGAAAGACTGGGGAATCAAAGATAATTGCATTTGAAAGTTGTAAGTAAGTAAATTGCGTTTTATCTGAATATTAAAAAAAAGTTTGATTATTTTAAGCCAAAGGTGCACAAAGTTTTTAAGCGGGGAGCCAAATTATCAATAAACAATTTTACTGCAGGCCAAAAAGAAATCAAAATCGATTGATACGGACGGCTTACGTCCGTAAGACGAGATCGTAGTTTGCTTTTATTCAGATTGACTACACTGAAGTTATGCTCACAAATAGAGATCGAATCAAGCAAAAATGCGTAGTGAACCATATCATATGAATTTGGGTATTGCTGCTTATTCCAGTAATGATAAAATTTGTCCCTCCCATTAACATTGTAATGGCTGATATTTTAAGCATTTAGTTTTTGAAAATTAATAAAAGAACAGAAAACTAGAAATATAGTGACTGAAATATTTATTTGTAGCGATACATCAATTCCTTTCATTTACTTTTTAAAGATTATTGCATGTAAATATTGCCCGCGGCTACGCCTGAGGTGGTTCATCCGTTAGCTCCAATTTTGACATACTTTTTCCAGCATTTCTTACCAATGACAGCTGTATTGTTGTCGCTCAGGGCTGCAATTGTGGCTGGCCTGACATTGTGCATATCCCGTCACGTAGCTCCACAAAAAATAGTCTAGTGGGGTCAAATCGCATGATCTTGCAGGTGCAGAATGACACAAGCTCAACTGCTGACAACGGTGACGAATTGACATATCGCGATTCGATACAGCAGCAATATTCTCCTCGGTACGCACTCTCCGCATACGGGTGAAACTGGTACGAAATTTGGTCACAATAGCTAGAATAGCGTGTTCGGTGGGTCGATTATGATGACCATTAAATGGATATAATTTGCGAAACACTTTTCTTACAGGGCACGAATTTTGATAATAAAATTCAATGATTTGCAAACGCTGTTCGTATTCATGTTGAAATGGCAAACCTCACTGAGGGTAAGGTGTCAACAAATTTGGGGAAGAAAAAATAATGGGACCTTGTCATACATTTGATTCTTATATGGGGAAGCTTCGGGGAGATATTAATGATTTTCGGTAGATTAAGGACCATTTTCTAGTTTTCAAAAGGGTGGCGGGTCCATCAAATGTTTTCTGAATGGACCAAGTTTCAACTGGTTTTTATTGGCTCCAATACGAAACTTTTTGTGCCCGGGCTGCGGGCAACTATTATTAAACTACCCTAATATGTATGGGTCTGGCCAGACCCATCCGCTCCACTTACCACCTCGCACGTCATCGCCCATCGGAGGGTTAAGCAGCAAGGCCAACCATCATCTTCTGTCGTATTAGTTGCAGCATTTCACTGAGTTCATTTCCATTTATTTTTTATATATTTTGCTCTTAAAATAAATTAAAAAACATACTTCTCTTAAAAAAATATTTACCTGAGTTGAAATTACCTTTATATGCAATACAATCTCTGTTTTTTTAGTGAAAGGTACTTAGGCTATAACGTCTTACCTGAAATTTAGAAGTACGAACAAAAGACCCCTCAACTTTTATTAACCTCAACTCATATTAAGGCTATTGGTCTTACTTACATTAATGCTTACTAGATGCCGACAAGATCCAACTTTAGTTCAAATCAGCTCCGAAAAACGGAAATGGCTTGGACAAATGTTGTAGCAATCACAAATTAAAGACCGCTGGTAAACGTAAGTGGATCCTTCTAGATAACAAAAAACACGCCCCTCCTAAATCATCTTTGAAACGATCGCTGGAACAAGAAATATGTGAATTGGCGAAATGTTAAAGAGAATCGAAAGCACTCGCTATTGATCATGCAAGCTCCATGAACTTTGTGAAGGCCCTATGCCCCATGAAGAAACATGTTATTTAGTTACATACTGAATCGACTGTAGTATAAAAAGTTATCCAGAACATTTTAAATTTTTTTCTTATTTAACATTATACATATTAAGTCTTTATATTGTAGTGTCCTTACATTAACGAAAAAACTTTACCTTTAGGCATTGTTGTTTATTAATAATTTACTTATGTTACTTTTTAAACCACAGCCTTTTTTTAATTGCTTGAAATTTAACAATGGTAACTAAAATTTAGTAAATTAATTTACAACAATAACAAATGTTAATTCTAGCAAAGAAAACCACAACATAAATTTTGCATGTGCTTGAAAAGTTTTGCGTAAGAATGCATATCATCCAAGCGAATATAAATATGTATGTATGTGTGCGTTTTTGTTGTGTGTAGAGATGGTTTTTTGGGGAACATAAATTGAATACTTTAATAAAATACGATGATATTGGATTTTAAAATATTAGTTTCAATGGAAAATAGTTTGTTTCTCATATGAAAGGTGATTCACTTGGAGGCTAAAACTTAAATGCTATGCAAATTTTACTGAGCATTGATAAGATTCCTTGCTCGCATAAACGTAAGAATTTTAACTTTTTTTTCTTGGGTCATATCTTTTTTATGGAATCCATTCTTTAATTCTCTAACCATATCAAAACAAACAAAACAATATGTTCTCAGAAGAAAGTTTCGGATATAGCTTTTGTAAAAAGTAATATTAGTTGGAAACCCCTACACTTACATATTTCCAAATTTTCTCGTACAGAGAAAAGTTGCAATGAGCAACTCAGCATTTTCGCTATTTCGAGTGGCTCCCTATCCTGAAAAGAACATTTTTTGACTTATAAGTCAAAATATATTTTCGAAAAAAAAATTTATTGCTGATATCGATGGGGAAAGGGAGAAAATGGCTTTTGAGCATCACTTGGAATATCCCTGAACCATGGTAAGGACCGTTTTCGACCCATTTTCAGGGAAAATTTTTTTTTGCTCCAATCAATAGGGAATGGTCGAAAATGGCATATGGATAACACTGAGGGTGGCTCCGGACCCTGGAAAGGACTGTTTTCGACCTTTTTGATCCTCACAATGTCACAGCTTGCATGTCAACCAAGTTATGAGTATTTTCAGATGTGTAAAAGCATAAAATTCTAAACACAATGTCCATACTTGCAAAATATGGAAGTGTTCAACAAGAAAAATTTGCTATAGTCTTTAAGCACATTCACTTCTGGCTTATACACCTTCAACATTTTTTATACTTCATATTTTCATAACTATTTTATGCATCTTATGTAATGTTCATCAAATCTGCTATTTGCTTACATTCTCCTACTGCACGCTGTTGTTTTACACTAACCATTACCGTTAAAGTGATAAAATTTTGGACTAGTTATGATAAAGGTGGCATCCTTGATTTTAGCCTGCCGCTTTGCTATCAAACGTTGATAGGACCATACATTGTTTACCATCGGTGAAATGAAAAAGGGCATCAACATCATCAGTACAGATGAGAAAATTTTAAAAAAAGAGAAAAATTAGAACAACACCGAATGAAATCGTTGCAAGAAAAAGTTTAAATGAGAAACGTAACGCTGCAAGAAATTGAAATGGAATAAATTATTCCAATGCTGTTTCTGCCGTGCAACTTTTCACGATTGGCATTCAAATTGAGCTTGTTTGTGGTGATTTTACAACTAAGTTTGCTGAGCGTAAAGGTCTTTTGACCATCAAATGGAATTAGCATTTAAGGAAATGCAATTGGATCGAAATCAAAAGCCGTGCACGTTAGAAAAAGTTACTTTAAAAGTAGCATTGTTTCATGCGATTTTGGAAAATTCACTAAAAAACAATGCATTTTACTAAAAAAAAATATAACAAAAAAATTTGATTTTGTTTATTGAAAATATTTAACCAATAAATTCAAAAATGTCATCACCGATTACCTTGGTTGTTGGTAAGAAATAGCGATTTGCAGAGTTCAAACATTGTATAAAATTTCATACGCTGGGTATTGCTGCGTTAACTCGGATATTTCATGTTAGGCTATAAAGTTCGTAAAAAAAGTATTTTTGACTACAAAGCATACAAAGAAAGACAAAAATACAAAAATTGTTTTATGAATATATAGTATGTATGTACACATGCTTATGTGTGTATAATATATACATATGTACATATCGGCCATTTTTTTAATAAGTACATAGCTACACACTTTGTTTTTTTATTGCCTTTTTGAGCATTTTTTAAAACGAAATATCTCAAAAACTATAGGAGATAGGATAAAAATTACAGAATCTTTTTGTTAAGAAATACTATGACTTTATAAAAAAATTAAAAAGATTTAAATAAATTTGTTGAAACATTAGTTTTTTTATTTAAAAAAATGATTTTTTCATGAGTTATTCCTCAATCAAACCTAAGAATGAATATGCTTTCATATCGAAATTCCCGACATAACTTTGGAAAATATCATAAAATTCATACCTTTTTCTATACATACATCAGTACATCAGTGATGGCATTTTCGGTACACTTGTACTTTTTTCGGTACATTTGCGTCCTGAAAAATCATTGTCAGTGCATTCGAAAAGTTTTCAGTACATTCAGAACATTTGGGGAATTTTCAGTACATTTGCCAAATTTTTAGCACATTTTCAGTACACCGAAAAAAAAGACCGTACTAAATTTGAAGAACTGCCTTCCTCCGGTTTAGTGTAAAATTTTCCTTAATCTAAGTTATTTTTCCTCATATTGATGAAAATATCGTTTCATTCAGTAATTGAGTCCTTTGAAATGAGTTCATGTTTCATTAAAGCAAGTCAAAGCTCTTCCTCAAATATAGAGTTTGTGGTTTTAGTAAAATTTTCCTTTGAAATAGTAAATTTTTCTTTGGGAAGAATTTTTGAGGACAACTTGTTCCTCATTTGAGTAAAAATTTCCTCAATCTAATGTAATGTTTTGTTTAAGGAAAATCGTACTCATTTTTAGTTAGTTTCTTCAAAAAATTTACTATAACGTAAGAAAATTTTCCTTAATAAATGAGTGGCAACACTCGCTGCTTTACTCGCTGAAATTAATATCTATTCTTCTCGTAAGTATTCTGTTTTTGTCTATACATTTATAGTTCTTTACTTGTTTTTTAAATAAAAAAATTAAAAAATTAAAAAAAAAAAAAATTATGTCGTCGCCGGGATTTGAACCGAAGTTTCCCTGATAAAACGATGGTTGTTACATGCGCAGTTTAACAACATCATTTTAGTATGTCTTAAAAATGCTGTCGGTGGCTGAGTTGGGTAAGATGAGCATCTTTGAACAGTGGCATGGCGCAGAACACACAGGTTCAATTCTCTGATCGGGTGACAGGTAAAAAAAAAATTAAATTCTCTTTGAAGTTTTAAAAACGTATTACAATTAAAATAAGAATGACTGACAAATAAAATAAGTAGTCAACAACAACAAATAAGAAAATAGAGGAAATAGAAAATTAACAAATTTTTTTTTGAAATCAACGAATTTATTTTAAGCAAATTTCTTTCATTTAAGGATACCTTCATCCTTAGAAAAAGTAAAATTTTCCTCAGTTTTTTAACCTTGTCCTCACATTGAGTAAACTTTTCCTTATTTCAAAGCAGCAACATTTACTTGTACTAAGAAATCCAACTCACTTATTTTGAGGAACCCATGGCTTTAGCTCGTATTGAAGGGCATTTTTTCCATTCGAAAATGCATGCTCTCATAGAGTTTCCGTATTAATTCCATTAAAATATCGTTTTACCAAGTGGATTCAATTATTTCCTTTAACTTTGGAATATTATTAGGGTTTTGTTGGCGCTTTTTTCGTTTTAAAATGGCCCAAACATCCATAATGGGATCGAGGTCGGGGCTGTTACCGGGCCATGGACTGCCTCAATTCCCAAAAAGTCCTTGTATTCCTTTACATATGCAAAAATAAATAGTTCATTATTGTAAATCTATCAAAAAAAAATGTAAAAAATAATTATTGTGAGTGGGACACTTACCGATTCCGACCGATGACAAGGTTCAGAATCGTTTTGAAATATGACTTTTGCTTTGGTCAAATGGGGACATCAAGGTAAAAATAGGTCCTACGCGGTATTAAAATCAATTTGACCGTATTATTTAAAATAATTTAATAATAAATAATTAAAGAATATGTGAGAAATTAAAAAAGCGTAAAAAAAACTCCAAAAAACAATGTATTTTTTAATATAAATAAGTTGTAATTTCTGATTACAAAACTAGCAATTATGTGTTTATTTGGAAAAGGTTCCTAGAATTATTATTGTTAGGTCGACAGTTTTGAAAATACTCAAAACTTGTCCCTAGTAACAGTATCTAACAAAGTTAAAACCGTTAAACAAGAGTAGATATTATTTTACGCATCAAAATATAAAACTTCTTGCAAAATTCAAGTCTTCGTTTTTTTTGACCGTGAGTGTAGTTAATTCTTGATTCGTTTGGTTTAATGTACAACAATTTTTCTACAATTGCCGTATATACATACATATGGTGGGTGATCATATTATTAGAGCCACTACGTAAAAAAACACATTTTTTCAACTTATATCATGACAAAAGTATGAAATAAAAAAAATATTCAAATATCTTTATTTTCTTGTCTCTAATTGATAAAATAAAAATAAAAGTTAAGTAGATGTTCCGTTTAGTATTTATAGAACTAAAAATAATTGTAGAGAAATATGTCAAAAACCTTGTTGAACCACATTTTGCAGCAATCATCTCTTTAGCTCTTGTAGGCATACTTTATATGCATTCCAAACACTTTTTTTTCATTTTTTCGCTCATATCCCACAGGGCTATTAAACACTTCATGAATTGACGCATTTTGGTCGTGAGATTCCTAGAAATTTCTCTCTTTAGCAGCTCCCAAAGGTTTACTATAGGATTCAGGTCTGAATTGTTCCCTTACCTTAATTTGTTTATATTTCAGGTATTTCGTAATATTTTTTTAGCTTTGTGGCAAGAATAGATTCATCCATAAACAAAAAGATACCATTCCTCAACTTGGAGAAGCCTATTTGTGTCTAGTTAAGACCTTCATAAATTGGTCTTGTCTCGCTTTGTACTCTACAATTTAGAAACGGTCAATACTTTGTCTGCTGATAACGGACCACTCCTTAAAAACTCTGATTTGTCAGAAAGAAGATGAATCGAAGACTCGTCAGAGAAAAAAAATTTGGAAAAATTTAGAGGAGTCGTTAAAACCTTAAAAATGCAACAAGTTTCAAAACTCTGAGGTTCTCTCAGGTTCTGGAAGGAAAGGGGCTAACCATCTTAACAGATGGATTTAAGATGGAGTTCGGCGCAGGAGCGGGTGTGTACTCGGTTAATATGGGTATGGATATGTCTTTTAGACTACTCAACTATTGCAGCGTTTTTCAAACTGAAATCTATGCCATAGACAAAGCCGCATAGGTGATATGGAACAGGGAGCTTACTCCCTCCATCAATACCATATGTGTGGACAGTCAGGCAGCGATCAAAGCACTGAAACAGGGCCTGATTTACCCACAGGCTATTTAGGCTTGAGCCTAGGGCGCAAGGTCCGAGGGGGTGCTGAGAATTAACGTTGATTTTCACTTAATTTATTTTTTTTTTTTTCACATTAATTTTAAATTTAAAATACAACTTTATTTGGACACAAAGGTAGTGGTACTCTATCATACTTAGCAAAATGCAAAATATTATTCAATAAGTATACATTATACTTCAGCTATTTCACACACCGATCAGTTGACATTTATAATTCGTTATATTTTGTCTGATGGAGACCTAGTCGAACGCTTTGGTACATTTTTACCTAATTACGGACATAAAGGCGAAGACATGGAGAAGACTGTTTTGGCGACTATTAATGAAACTTTGCAGCTTGATATTTAATATTGTCGAGGCCAAAGTTATGTCTGGTCAATACTAGAGACTTCAGTCAAGAAGCAAAGCTGTTAATCCTCTGGCAACCTTAATCCCATGTGCAGCTTATTCTATACAACTCGTAGGGTCGGCAGCAGCAGAGAGCAGCAATCAGTCAGCTGCTTTTTTTTTACAACAATAAATATATATATATATTTCGTTTTTAGTTCAACTAGCAGATGGAAAATCTTGCTTTCAAAACTTGATAAATACTCGACAGTTGTAAAAAACCTGTCGAAAACTCGATAGAGTGCCCGAGCAGATACCAGTAAAGCTTTGTACAATTCTAACAAGTATGTTTTTGCAGCATTAGACTACATATGTGAAGGTATAAACCAAACTATAGAGGTTAAAATAGAGGCAAGAAGAATAGCAGAAAAATTTAAAACCCTAGAACTGACGATAATGATGTGTTTTTGGAACTCTGAGCTGGTAGAGTTTCAAATCGTTAGTGCACAGCTTAAAGAAAATTTCGTTGATTTAACAAACGTTGTTACTCTATATAAGTTATTAGTAGCAGGAAACCGACCATAGAAAATATTTAAAAAGTTGAATGAAGTTGAAAAAGTTGGAAAATGTTAAAAAATTTCAAAAACGACCATAGTTCGCTTAAAAGATTGAAAAGTCAAAAAAATTTGGAAAACATTGTAAGAATTTGAAATAGTTGGGTCAGAATTTACCAACTGTACCACTCACGGTGGGCTTTAACCAACTTTTAATAAAAGTGTGAGTTACTACAAAAACTTTAATTGGGGATTATTTGGGAAGTAATTTGGAGTCGATATATGAAAAACATAAGAAATCCCTAGAGCTTTTTTTTTAAATCCATATTTACTATTTTTCAAAGATATCACTTATATCCCCCAAAATGGGGGATTCGCATATTCCGCGTCTTCCATCGGTAAAATATTTGTCACATCCCGTTTTCGAGGATGTTGAACACGATGGCGGTGCTTAAAATTTTTTTGGAACTGGTTCCAGCCCCAACCCAAAGTGGCCAGAAACCACCCCAACAGACCCAAACTACCATTTTTTGTCATTTAAAGGAATGGGGTTAATTCCAAAAAAATTCTAAGCACCGCCATTGCGTTCAGCATTCTCGAAAATGAGGGGTCACAAATATTTTAAACACCACCATTGTGTTCAGTATCCTCGAAAACGTATTTGTATTTTTCAAGTTTTTTCCGACTCACAGAAACCACCATAAGCCCATTGTCCAGAGTTACAAATATTTAAATAAAAATTACGTCAAAAGCGATCCATTTCTTTTCTCAACAGAATATTGTACTTTAATATTTTTAACATTTAGATACATAATTTTTTTCGTTTTTCGATCGGACAGGGAAGGCTGTATTTCATTAACATTTAATAAATAAACATGTTTCAAACATTAAAAAATACATTATTTCAAATTGAAAAAAATCTCACTTATACTCTATTTCAATACGAATCGAACACCGTTAAGTTTATAAAAATCGTCGCATCCGTTCAAAAGTTATAAGCTTTTGATAAAATTTTGTCCCAGTATTTCAATTGCCTATAACAACAACAAAATAAAAAAAAAATCATTTCACATTTTAATTTCTAGCACACACAGATAATGGTATTTCAGTAAAAATAATTTTTTTTTTTAAAAGTGTCCCAGTTGCTAAATTCTGACCCAGTTTTAAAATGCTGAAAAAATCGATAAAATAAGTACGTAAAATGTTGAAAAAAGTTGACAGAGGTTGAAAATTAAAAAAAAGTTAACAGATGTTGAAAAACTCCGAAAAATTTGAATATTGTTGAAACAGATAAAAATATATGAAAAATTTTATTGAGGTTGAAGTCTTGAAGTCAACTTGAAGAGACCGATAAATGTTAAAAATGTCGACAAAATATTTAAAATATTGAAATAAGTTGAAAGATGTTGAAAACTCGAAAAAGTCGAATGAGGTTGAAAAATATTGAAACATTTGAAAATGCTGAAAAAGTCGACCAAATAAGAAACAGTAGAAAAAAAATTTAAGAGTTTGAAGAACAAGGATAAAGTTGAAAAAGGTTGAATGACTCGAAAAAAATTGGAATAATTTGTAAATGTTGAAAATAATATGAAAATGTGAAAAAAAGTTGAAAAAGACTGGAAAACTCAAAAAAAGTTATAAGAAGTTGAAAAAGTCAAAAATATTGTAAGAGGTTTAAAAAGGCTGAAAATGTTGATAAAACATAACAAGTGTTAAAAAATGTTGAAAATATCGGTTTCTGCTTACCAAACTTTATCACAATACCTTGCATACTTTGCGAAATATGCCGTTATTAGACTCATAATTTAGGGTGGTGGCACACCCAGCATGATTTTGTTTCACAACTTGCTTGTAGTGTAATATTTTGACACTTTTTTATAGAAAATTTTATGCTCTTTCGGATGGGCTAGGTCTTATTTCTGTAAGATTTTTTTTCACGAGATATACAGACAAATATCTAGTAAACCATTTCTTCCCATACAAATCGTATGGAAAACAAAAAAGCTCGATGAGCCACCAGTAAATATTAATATTATGAGCTCAAATTAAACCAGAGTTCTTCTACCGTGTAGCTGCAACTATTAAACCTCTTTGAAATAAAAAAAAAAATTTGAATCACCCTAATATATGTACATATAAGACGATCCATGTCAACCGGATCAGTGCTTTGGAGTGACCAAAAAAATAGCCCGAGGGCTCCTTTTGGAGCTTAAGACATTTACTTTCAAATTTCAGAAAATCAATACTCTAATACTCCATATTGGGACCGCCACCTTGAATTTTAAATTTCTGACCTTGGATTCGTATTCAGCGACCCCAGAAACTGCCGTGTACCAAATTTGGTGCTAATCGGTTGATTTTTATACAATACCTCCGCCATATTAAATCCGCATTTTGAATTTGAAAATTTTTAAAACCTAGCCTCGGATTCGTAATCGGCAATCCAAAAAGCTCCTGTATAACAGATTTGGTACAAATCGGTTGATTTTCCAAAAATACGTCCGCCATCTTGGATCCGCCATCTTGATTTTATAAAATCTGACCTCGGATTCGTGATCAGTGACCCTCAATACTCTCGAATACTAAATTTGGTGAAAATCGGTTGACTTTCCAAAATTTTTCCACCATATTGAATATTTGACCGCCATATTGGATCCGCCATCTTGGATTCTGTCAACGTTCCACGAAAGCTTTTTAGGAGCTACAATTTGAGCCAAGAAACGACCCGATCGGTTGTGAATTTTTATTTTTACAAGCTTTTATTGCTGGACACTCGATTTTTATCCGGCTTCCGGCCGCCATATTGGATCCGCCATTTTGAATTTTTCAAAAGCGTGCCCGAAATCTGAAAATAGATGTCTTAAGCTTAAAAATGAGTTTTGGGCGATTTTTTTGGTCACTCCAAATTTTGGACACAGCACTGATCCGGTTGACATGGATCGTCCCATATGTATGTATGTTATATTAGACCGGTTCAAAAAAAAAAGTGTCTGAAATTTAGAAGCACCGGCAGATTCCTATTCCCATAAGTGTCCCGAGTGGGCTGTGTAAAAAATTTTTTACAAATATTGCGCTCCTGATTAGCGATTTCAATATTACTCTTGAAACTTTTGCACAAAAAAAAAAGTTCACCAACAACCTAAAAACGATGGTGGTTATCGCTGAGATGAACTTTTTTTTTTAATTCAGCCTCACATTCGGGGTAGTTTTGAATGGGGAATTTGAATTTCTCATTATTTTTTAATAATTTTTTTGCCATCAGTGGTAAAAACTGAAAATAATCATGAAATTTTGTCAAAAATTTAAATTTTTTTAATTAAAATGGAAAATCAGGTCTGAATTTTTGGATTTTTTTTTATTTCATTATTTTGAATAATTCAGTATTTCCTCCTCTATCTGATGGTGTTAACCGAAAATTTTTATTATTTTTGTACTTAAAAATATAAACATAAATATAACTAAACAAAGGATTTTTTTCATATTAAAGCTATGTTTTAACAGGGGAATATAAATTTTAATGTGGAAATCTGTTTCGAAAAACATGAAATCTAGTTTACTTGAACCAACCCAAGTGTATAGAATTAGATAAGTATATTTCATATTTTTCGAAACAGATTTCCACATTAAAATTTATATTCCCCTGTTAAAACATAGCTTTAATATGAAAAAAATCTTTTGTTCAGTTATATTTATGTTTATATTTTTAAGTACAAAAATAATAAAAATTTGCGGTTAATACCATCAGATAGAGTAGGAAGAAATTAATTATTCAAAATAATAAAAGCAAAAAAAAATCCAAAAATTTAGACCTGATTTTTCATTTTGAATAAAAAAATTTCAATTTTTGACAAAATTTCATGATTATTTTCAGTTTTTACCACTGAAGGCAACAAAATAATTAAAAAATAATGAGAAATTCGAATTCACCATTCAAAACTACTCCGAATGTGAGATTGAATTAAAAAAAAAAAGTTCACCTCAGCGATAACCACCATCGTTTTTAGGTTGTTGGTGAACTTTTTTTTTTGTGCGAAAGTTTCAAGAGTAATATTGAAATCGCTAATCAGGAGCGCAATATTTGATATTAAAACGGTCAAATCTCATTACCACACAAAAAGTGTTCGTAAAAACGATAAGAAAAAAAAAGTGTCGCTACCGTAACCTGCCATTTTTTTCTTATCATGCTATGAACATTTGCAAAGGTTTGACGATTCACTTCCTTTTCATTGGTAATGTGGCGATTTGTCCGGAAAGTGTGTTTCGTCTCTTCTCTCGGGTCCAGGACGCATATTTCAGTGAAAAGTCGCCTCCGTAATCAATAAAATGTTTGTCGCCTCCGAAGCTCTGAGTTAGTGTATTTTGCAGCAAACTACCTGTAGATCCAGTGATAAATATGTTAAAATGACCTGAAAACGAAATAAATAAAAAAATCTAAATGTTGCTGCGATAACTTTTTTTTGTTTTCTATGAGTTCTGAAAATCACCCATATCGTGATAATAGCCCCTATATTCGCTAAACAGATCAGAATTCTTAATACGGTATGAATATGGAAAATTAAAAATACATGATACATATTGTTATATTAAAAATTTCATGCACTGCTTATAGCAAAACATAATCAGAGTCACGCGATTTTAAATTACTTATGCGTGCAACTTACATGAGTACAAAATGTTATAAATACAGCTGTCAATTAAAGTTGCCTATTAATTAAGATCGGCCTTAATAATGAAACTAACAATATATCTGGCATCGTCATTATTATTGCTCTCGTCGCTTGTTTCTGGATTTATCTTTCAGGTAGCAATATAACTTTTTAAAAATAAAGTTGTTACATAAAAAATTACTACCTCTTTTTTATTCAGAAAACTTTCAACATTATTGGAGCTTCTTATAATGTTGCTCAAAAAGATGCCCTGGATATACTCTATACTGTAAAGCTTATATCACGTGGTAGATATGCAATTAATGGATATTTTGATTTGAAAATTGAACTGGATGATAGACAATTTTTCGACTTGCAAGTATTATATAATCAAAAAAATAGATATTTTATGCTTTCCCAAACAATACATTATCAAATTACATCAATGGACCATATAAGTTAGCACTAATGGATACTGTACGTAAATGTGACCCAAATTTCTTATACGTCGAAGGTATTTGGTTGCCACCGCTGAAACCATTACGTGGTGAAATGCATAATTGCAATATAACTCTTAATATGGTGCCAACTGAATATGCACCAAACGGTTATTACAAATTCGTTCTTAAAGCGAGTGGAACGGTAGATGGTTTTGTTGAATTTACTACATTATTGGATTAACAATCTACCAACATATATGCATATTAATATTTTATATTACAATCTCTAAATTAATTACACAACAATAATTTTATAATTTAAAAAAAGTATATATCTAACCATTACATCTTGGATCATGTGAATTTATATACATATGTACATTGTTCAGAATGTTTAAAAAAGCTTATTAAAAATTATAAAAAAATAACAGGTAACAATTTTTTTCATTTACACCAATAATTTTTTAATAACACGGGACCTACCATTGTTTCGTTTTTCGTTTTGAGGTTGAAAAATCGAAAAAATATGCAAAAAGTTGAATAAGATTGAATAAGTTGAAATATATATTTAAAAAATTTGAAAAAGGTTGAAAAGCAAAAAAAAAAAAATTAAGAAAAGTTAGTGCGATAAGTTCTTATACCAACGTGGCCTATAGTTGTTATAGTGAAAGTCTTTAAAAATCGCACGCAAACCACAAAATTTTAATTTTCACTCACCTCGATGACTCCAAGTGGCCCAAAGTGACTCGGAGTGAACCGCCTCCGTCACTCCATAAGTGACTACCTCCGAGATACTCCGAAGGACAAGGAAAATATCCTTTCAGCAACAAATTCTGCAAATCGCTCAGGACGCACTAAGTTGTCAAATATTAAAAATGACCACCAAAATATTACCACTACAGCACTGTCTTTTGGAACAAAAAAAAAAATTTCGGGAAAATGGGTCAAAAACGGTCCTTTTCAGGGTCCGGAGCCACCCTTAGTGATGTTCAAAACTATTTTTCGAGCTTTCTTGATCGATTGGAACAAAAAACTTAAAAAAATTGCTCTCATAGTACACTATGTATATATGTCACCGGCAAAACTTGTTCTTAGGATAAACTAGTTTTTCCTAGGCCAAGCTAGTTAATTTGAAGGCCTAAAAGTATGCAGTTTAATTTAAATGTAAAAGCACTGTGAATAGCGAAGCCAGTGTTGCACATATCATATAACATTTAACGATTTTCGTTTGAATGGGAAGTGTCACGCCCACTAACGCAATCCCGTTGAAATCCATTTAATTTCTAAGCTTATAGTAATCGACACCTCTACACCAAATTTAAAGAAAATTAATTAGTAAATGGATCAAAACTTATAGAAGCCGACATCTCTGTACCAAATTTTATTAAGACCACTCATATAGTACACCTAATATAGGTAGATTCTCGGTATACATACATATGTGCAAATCATCGAGTCTATGCTACAAAATTATAGCGGGAAGTTTGAAGATTTTTCAAAAATAAAACCCATTATTGACCTTTAATGAGATTATTATTCTGTGTCCAATTTAAATTTGACTCTAACAAGCTGGATAAATCTGGTCACTTTAGATATGCAAATCACTTTGTTTATTTTTCATGGTAGTTTTCTGTCTCCATTACGATTGCATAATGCATTTTAATTGGAAGTACATAAGTTCTGCTCAAATTGTATATTTATCTGCTCAGAATTTCGAAACAAAATCACGCAATCCAAAACTAAATAAAAAAATGCCCTTTAATTAAAACACCGCAAAAAATTTTACAATGAAACATTTTTGCTGGCCAAATATACATGCGAATGATTTGTAAAAATCCCAGTAATTCCCATAACTTACAACGTTATAATAGACGAAATAAGTTTTCACCAAAATTGGAATAATTTTCATTTGTTGATCTTAGTATTTTTGATAAAAACTTTTTGTGGCTGTGGTTATTTTTCTGATTGAAATAAATTGGTTGTTTTTGATGTAACCTAAAGAATTTAGTCATTTTATTTCAATTAATGACTAACTGAATTTGCAATAATCGATCCAAAACGAAAAACTATTTAACCATAGAAACCAATTTCAAAAAGATACACTGACAGCATGATTGATTGCAAGCCTCCATTTCAAGAATGTAAAAGTCATTCAAGTAAACATTAAGGTAACATTTTCTTTAGATAAAGGAAATACAATTTGCACTTTAAAAGTTTAATTTTTGTTTTTTTTTTCCTTTCTGCGTTTTGTTTTGATGGTGAGTATTAAAAGGCAACCTTTTGGTAAACATTCTCTTTTCCAGGTGAAACCATAAGTATCTTTACCTTAAGTTACGTAACCAAGTAACATTTATTGAATTGAAGCAATCGTCACGATCCGAGTCAATTCAATTGGAATTTCTTAAAATGCTTAGTTCTTTTTCCACTTCTATTTCAAAGATGAAAAGATTTCACAACCATTCAGCAATATTACAGCGTACGATGAGGCATCGCCAGCAACAATAACAACCAACTGTTAGAAAGCTTCAACACTCGAGTGCACAATGCTCAATCAATTCACCAGAAAAAGGTCCTTATGTTCTGTTCGTCCATTCGACTGCCGGTCTATCTGAATGATTTCAGCATAGTGACATCGTACAGAGTAAAGGGACTATAAAAATTTGAAACAAAATAAAAGTGTTATGCTTTTCCATTCTTTGTTATTGCATTTCTCTCTTTTTACGAAGAACATTAAAAAAATGGGCACAAAATTACCAACAAAATGGTGTACTTTCAAACTCAATTACTTGTTTGATGGTATTTTCTGCACTTGCATAACGCACAATATACTATAAGTCAAAATGAATTCTGTTTCGTTAAAAATTTGGTTTTTCAATTACCAAATTCGTAATTCTGAGCTCGGGATAATCCTGACGATCCAACCTTAATCCCTTCCTTCATATGCTAGTGCTCAATTCCGTTTCGAGATTCAATTTACACTGAAGTTAAGTTCGGCAATGGACAATTGTTGTAGCTTACTGATAGAAATGATTTTTGGTCAAATAAGAGCAGATTTGGCCCTACTTTGCAGTGTGCCAATTTTGCAAATATAATATTTGTTTCAAAAATTTTACTTAAATGTTGGGCACATCTGTTTAATTGTTCTTTCAACCCAATTATTATCTGTGATGAAGAATGCTGCTTTCGTTGATCTCTGTTTCGTAATGAAAAGTCTAACAGGTCTTATAGACTTCGGGAAAATCCCCTCACGCCAATGATTCGACCATAAAAAATTAACCGTGACTTTCAAATTTCCAATGCTGCATTCGCTTCGTTTCGCCGAATTTAAAAGCAAACTAATCGTTCCTTTTTAAAATCATCTTTTTACAACTTTAACTATACTATACATATCAGCGGTTTTACTGATTACGAAGCTTTCCAAGGGTCTGAAAAAGCAGACCGAATCAGTTTCGAAAGGGCTCTTTAAAGTTCCCAAGATTTGATCGTACATTTAAGGACAGATTTTAGGAAAAATTTTTCGGGAGTTTAAGATTGATGATTTTCGCCACCAATAGAATTGAGGCGCTTTGGGATTTCGCGCTGCTGAACCAAAAATACATAGTTTCATCAATTTCAAACTCTTGAAAGTCAGCTTAATTAATTAAATTTATTGATTCTTTTTCACAGAAGAGGGAAGTGAAGAGGCAATGATAATGTGTTTAGGGACTTTAGCGATGGTTTTCGAGTAAGAGATGATATGATTTTGACCAACGGCATATTTATCAGTTGGATCTACCCACAACAGTGAAGGCATTTGGGTTTTGAGAAAATGTACTGAATCGAGACTTGAAATGTACTTGTTAGAGGCCGAATGTACTCTTTTTTGTCCCAATTTTACTAAAGTGTATGAAATTTTGCACAGCAAATTAATACCTAACAAAAAAAGGTCATCACTTTTCCCATATTCCACATTATATTACAAAAAAATTCACAAAGCGATTATTTAACTTAAAAAAAAGTCGTTATTATAAATTGTTCAAAAGTACCGAAAATGTATTGAAAATGTGGTTAAAATTCGCTAAATGTACTTAAAATGCGGTAAATGTACCGAATGTACTGAAAACTTGTCGAATGTACTGACGACGGTTTTCAGGACACAAAAGTACCGAAAAAAATACAAATGTACCGAAAATGCCATCGCTGCCCCACATATACAACGCATCTTCCACCAGCCCTACGGGAGGCTAACCGCGTTTCTGAATTAGCACAAATATGCCAGGCACAGTTTTTCTAGGATTGCGTCTTTTGTGGACACTAATCTAGTCCTGGCTGATAACTTCCATTACACGAGACTTTCACTAAACTTCATATTTGGTTTAAAATGGCTATGTTAGGTTTAGAAGGCTGTTTGCTGTTTACGCCCAGAAGCCATTGGCACATGGAAAAGCCTAAGAGCTGTTAAACCACCTTAATATACCAGTAAAACTATGAGACAGATCAGGGAGAAGGATCTTGATGTCCTGCGCAGTCATACAGAAGATGCCTTACTGATTGTGTTTTTCTTCATTTTCGCAACTTCTGCAGTAGCTGTGAGACATGCATTCTACCAGCTTTAACGCCTATGATGCAGTATCCCGTAAGGATATCTGTCTTTAAATAGACATATTTTTAGTTTGCGTTTTCAGGATCCACAGAGGTGGGAAAATAAGAGAGCTATGAAATTGTTTCTGATGCAATCGTGAAATCGTCTGCTCATTCCTTCTGAATGTCCAGGAACAAAACATCACTTAAACGAGTGGCTTTTTCGATATGTTAAGTGTTGAGTTCAATGGATTGATCACTGTCTGACTTTTCATGCAGAAAGTTGCGGTTCTTGGTGATTTCTCAAGCCAACAAGCTTTACTGCCATGTCTTTGTCTTAGATTTTTCCTAGGGGAAATAGGGATTATATAAGATTCGCTGCCACTCCTCCAGATTTCATTTGAGCCGTCAGTATAAGTCAGTATTTTATTTTCACCTAAAAAAGTATTATATGCCCAGTTCAGGACCGCACAATGAAAGTGCGGCACCTGGGGCAAAGGAATGTTGTTTTTTTTTTCTATACTTTGACAAGTAGTTTTTCTGTGTCAAATTGTTTTATTTGACACTGTTTTCAAATTGATGAAGAAAGAAAGGTCCACGCATGCAATAATTAAGCTTTTAGGCAAGCGATAATTCACAGCGCAAGACCTGGCTTTATTCCTCAATCTGTTCCGAAAAACAAACAAAATATGGATGTGTAGATCAAGTGATGTGAGATGCAAGATGGTTAACTGATCAGCTCTAAAGATCGTCCTTAAAAGATGTACGAAGCAGTGAGGTGTGGTGAAGGAGGTAAAAACGGTCAAAACAGAACTCTTGTATATTTTCGATTTTTTGTTCATAATAAAAATCTATTTTGGGATTAGGGTAGTAACGAAATTGAACAAAAACAGAAAACCAGGGGAGAGGGGGGCTGAAATTTCGGAAATTTTGCAAACATCTTTTAGGTGCGACTCCTTATAGTGTTGACTTTATTGCTCTAGAGACGCCTGCACAATCCAGCCTCTTAACCTTCTTAAAGATGGCTCTTTTGAATTAATTTCTAACCATACCACTGCTCTCTAGGTAAACATGGGCCAGGATACATAAAAAAATGATGAATAAATAGTTTTATCGCCCATTTTTTTAGAGCTTTCTTATCCAATTTTTGTAAATTCATCACCAATACAGATTGGAATAAAGAGCTACAGTAAGATGTTTGTTGTGAAGTCAATAAACTTCAGTCACTATGAAGCTGAGACTGGATCGAGATTTCGTGTTGCAAATTGAAGTCTTTTCGCTACTTTGATCTGGGCAAGAATTGACGACTGCTGTTGTTAAGTATTAAGGGTTCTATCCTCACAACTTGTTTAGATAAATAGGTCTCTTTTTTTGTGTACTACAAGTTTTACTTAAATTCATAAAATTTATTTTTTATAGGATAGTACAATTTTTGTAGATTGTGGATACTCAAACATAAATATATATGTATGTATTTTTATTTATGTGCATATAATTCATAATATGTGATTTCTACAATTCCAATTTTATGATTTAATATTCCCATTTCATTAGTTATAAACAGCAATGATGAACAAATAACATGTGTCATATAAAACATATAAACAGAACAATGGCATTGTCAAAATCAACATCCTGTGAGGTACATAAAATTTAGGATTCCTTCCATTACAATTCTTAATCTATTTTATTGTATTTTATTACATTGTGGATGTGACCGAAGCACAGAATGCTGTGCTTACTCGTAATATGTTTGTGTTAAAGTTTTGCTTTCACCGCATTAACATCTTTATTCTTTATACGGCTGCCAACTCAATGGTGTATGAAACAGCCTTTAGGGGGGGCTAAACTAAGGAGTGCGTTTTTTTTTTCAAATCGCTGGAAAAGTTCTGAGTACAGTAGAAATTATGTAGGAAATCACAGCCCACCTAAAAAATTTCATTTGCATAACAAAGTTTTAATTTCATTTATTTGGGTTTTTTATAATTTTGCGGCTTAATTTATTTTTGGCTCTGTTTTCAGTCTTTTGAATTTAAGTACGTAGCTTTGCGTGAAATAATTAGATTTTTAGTCCAAATGTTGCTCTGCTAACCAGTTTTATTTTTAGACTTTTATTTTGTGAACTCTTAAATAGCATTAAAATATTAAGTTCCCTTGGTAAGTGCGTGAAAGGCAGATATGGAAAAGTTCAAATGTTTTTGAATGAAAATTTGTTACATTTAGATGGGATGCTTTTGTTATTAGAGTTCTTTTTTTAATTACCAAGGCTATTACGTGGTGGATTAACTTAGTTTTCTTTTTGCTGTAACTCTATTTAAAATAAATAATGAACAGGGATTATTGTATGTACTATGTTAATTAAATGACGATTTCAAGAATAATTGCAAAAAGCAACTCAATATGGGTGTTGTATTTTAGCCAGGCTTAAAATTTAACGACCATCATAGCAGTTATAAGAACTAGTAAGGGTTTTAACAGAAAAGTTTGCGAAATTTGGTTACATTTTTATTACAAGGATATTGCTTCCTTCTGATTAAACAGCATCCCAAAGGCTTGTTGCATTATCTTAAATATCTCAGTACACAAACTTTTTTTTGTATGAAAGTGCCGCATTTTAAACTTTTTGATTGTATACTCTGACTTGACAAGTACTAAACCTATAATTTACTGCTTGTCAAAAACATTCCTCTTACTTGGGTAAAATTTGATTGCATTGCCTCCAAAACTAACACATTATAATGGTTTGAAGATTTTTATTTTATGGGAATTGACTCTTCTTCTTGTAAAAATTTATCCATTTTTTTCAGTTCTTGTCCAAACCGTTCGATATATTTATTTAAAATTCGATTGCAGTTTCTTCGTCATGATATCAGTAAAAACTCTCAATTCACCAACGTCTTCCCATGATACGAGTATGTATTCCCATACCATAACTGGAAACTTTTCACATTTCACAGTGGATATGATATTCTTTTACTGCAGGGCTGTGTTCGGTCTCCATCCAGCTTTATTAAAACCATCGTGATAATAACTATTACAAGGTTTTAGTTTTGCCGCAGAAATTTAAGTCTCTCTAATACCCCATTGACCCTTCAATAGAAGTATATAACGGTGCATTTTTCGGAAAGCTATGAGCTTTTAAAAATAAAACTTCGAATTTTAAAAAAATTCGTATCTCTAAAATGTTCAAAAAAATTTGAAAAATTCATGAATGCGTTTTCTATCACTCTCAAAAACATATAAAATTTAAAATAAAATAAAAAAATTGGAAGGGGTGACCGAAAAAAGTGGCCGATTTGATACAGAATACCCCATATGCATACTTTTTATACCTACAATGCCACCTTCTATACGTTCCAAACGGAATGACAAAATGAATGTGTAGGGAAAAAATTTAAAAAAAATGTAATAGGGATCACTTTTGTTAGCTCGCACAAGTTAAGAAAAAATAGTTTTGCATAGCCTATGTGTAATTTTTAAAAAAATGTTTTAGAATATACAGTTCGCTATTTTTTTGAAAATTTTCTTCATATGAGTATCAATATCATATTCAAGGTACCCTAGTATACTACATGTAACAATATTTGTATGATATTTTAAGGACACAAAACACGCACGTTATCATTACCAATGATATATGTGTGTGTATGTATCGTTTGAAATGCTGAAATCGTTAAAAAGAATACCAATAGTGGAAGTTTTAACCAATCGAACTTTGACAAAATTGTTCTTTTTTAGGAATATGTATATTCATCGGCTTACTAATTGCAAACTATTTTTCTTTTGTCAATGAAGTGTACCCCATTTTAAAGATATAAAAAATATTTTAAAAAATTATAGTGCTATTGGTAAATATATCTTTTTAAAAATTGCGCACATGTATATAGTTACATATATAGAGTCATAAGGTGACTTCCAAAAAATCAAATAAAAAGTTTCGATGCGGCAATACTACAGCTTCGATATACATCAGTTGCTCAAAGCTTTTGCTTTTTATAAATTTTAAGTGAAGTGAAATTATCGCCTAATATTTTGCCATAATTCATGAAAATCAATGTTACTGGTATTTTACAAAAAAACCTTAAAAAATATAAAAAGTCGACAAAAACTTACCCTAAATTTTATGTCAATCCATATAAAACATTCCCATCAACACTACAGGTATTAAAGATCAGAAATTTTATGGCATCTTTTTATTCTTATACATATGTATATGTATATAAAAATTTATGTTTAGTAGTAAAATGTAACTTTCGCATACGATAGTATAATAAAATCGTTGCATACTTTATGGTGCTCAATGCTGTTGCGAAAATTTTCATACCATTGCTTTAAGTATCATATATTTTTATGCTTTCAGTTTTGAAACAAATTTGTTTTCCACAAAATCATTTACTGCAACATTAAACTTTGTTTTTGTTTTTAAGAACATAAAACCTCATAAATGACCCATACAGACATTTAGTATGGAACAATCCCACTCAAAACTATAAGGCGTCACTATTTTTGTGTTGACATTTCATAACTACTATTCAAATGTGTTTGTTCAATCATATAAAGTATATATGGAACGTTTCACGTCAAGCGGATCACCTTCGCGTCCAAAAATTGGCTGGACCGATCAAGACGTACGAGGTTTTAAAATGTTCGTGTCATGAAAATCTTCTACGAGCCGTATGACCCGTTCGAAAATTCAAAATGGCGGATACAACATGGCGGCTGGAAGCCGGAGAAAAATCGAGTATCCATAAAAAGAAACTTGTAAAAATAAAAATTCTCAACCGATCGATCCGTTTCTTGACTCAAATTGTAGCGCCTAAGAAGCTGGCGTGGAAGATTGACAGAATCCAAAATGCCGGATCCAATATGGCGGTCAAAAATCCAATATGTTGTCGTATTTTTGAAAGTAAACCGATTTGGGTTCGTATTCAGCGACGCCAGAAGCCCCCGTATCTTATTTGGTGCTAAACGGTTGATTTTTAAACAATAATCCGCCATATTGAATCAGCCATTTTGAATTTGAAGATTTTTAAAATAAAGCCTCAGGTACGTAATTGGCCACCCTAAAAATCCCTGTATAAGAAATTTGGTATTAATCGGTTGATTTTTAAAAAATACGTCCGCCATCTTGATTTTATAAAATCTGACTGATCAGTGACCCCTAAGGCCACTATGTACCGAATTTGGTGCAATTCGGTTGACTTTCAAAAATTCGGCCACCATATTGAATTTTTGACCGCCAAATTGGATCCGGCATTTTGAATTCTGTCAATTTTACACGCCAGCTGTTTAGGAGCTACAATTTGAGCTAAGAAACGGATCGATCGGTTGAGAATTTTTATTTTTACAAGCTTTTTTTTCTGGACACTCGATTTTTCTCAGGCCTCCGGCCGCCATATTGGATCCGCCATATTGAATTTTTAAACGGGCACACGGCTTTTAGAAGATTTTTAAAAAACGATCATTTTAAGACATCGTACATCTTGATCGGTTCAGCCAATTTTTGGCCGCGAGGGTGATCCGCCTGACGTGAAACGTCCCATATATGCAGGGTGGCCCATTTTAACTTACACAGCTTGTTCCTTGTTCTTTTAGCAGGTAAAAAAAGACAACAGTCAACCACCTCGGAACCAGCTTCAGTTACAAATCATTCCAAGGAAGGTATATCATAACTTTTGAGTTGGTATACTTAGTGTTTTTTTGTTGTTGTTCTTTCTATATTTTTGTTCATTCATTCGCCTGGTAGACACTTTTGCTGCATTCGTTCGAAGTTGTTATGCCAGAGCTTTTTTGTAGTTGCAATTGCTCTAAGTTTTGCTATTCTTCTACATATTTTGCAGTTGTGCATATAAGTACATGCTCATATGTGTGTATGGGCGTGTGTTTTCCGACAAACATACATACACATGCATTTATTGCCCTGTAGGAAAAACGAGTCAAATGTTCTATATGCGAACTCAATCTGAACTCACCTAAACTAACCCAAATGATACACTCGTAACAACTCCAAGCGAATGGCCGAAGGAAAATATGATATACTTATGGGTTACAAAGTGAAAATGTTTACTGCATTTTTTCTTCGTTCAGCCAAAAACTGTCCAAATTGAACCTTACACTGTCAATCGACTAAAAAACAATCATTCGACGGAATGATCAGATCCTCTTTCAAGTTTCATACAGCTGTTACAATGTCTTATATGTATATCTAGAGCCCGTGTCCGTTAAGCTCAAGCTTGAAGAAACTGGTTCAGTTTATGATCAGAGAAGCAAAATTTATCATCGTAGTGGTCGTTCAAGTGAAAATGTTGTTGCTGTTAGCACTAGTGTGGCTGAAGATCCAAGGACATCAATTCGTCGTCGTTCACTGCATTTAAACCTCAAACCAACAACTTTGTTCAATATTATACACAAAGATCTCCATGTAAAGGCTTACAGAACAACAGGGCGGTGCAACATATCACACAGTAATGGAATCAATCGGTCTTTTGATAAAAAAGTTTTTCATTTACATTGTACATTTATATGCATACATTGCTGGATGTCTAACAAAACTGAGCCAAATTTATCTCCACTTCGTTTTTTCAAAGAGAAAAAAAAAAATAAAAATAAATTAACAGTGATGAATGATGCGAAAAATATTTTTCCTACTTGGATCTTATTGTTTACTTTTATTTGCGTGAATGCAATTTTAAAACACTAATTTTGCTTCTTGCAACCGCTGATGCAGCTGCTGCTTGGTTCCCCAAAGTTGGTGCAAATGCGTCTAAAATCATCAATCTTCTACAAGAGCAATAACAACAAAAATGGCTGCTGCTTCATAAACGTCGTCAACTTCAGTACGCCATCTGAATAGATCCCCCTTGGGAGAAGGACTAACTGAATAAAACTAATGTAGTATAGAGTTATATAAAAATCTATTCTTTTTTCTATTAACCCATCGCCGAAAATCATGGTCATATACTTAGTATCATGGGTCAGCTGTGCGAATTTGTTATTAGAAAATATCGAGATCCTTATATTTGTGGTTTCTAAATGATAAAAAGCAAATAAGAAAAGTACATGGATATCAGGAGCTATTTCAAAAGTTCTAGAAGTGCTGTTGAGTCTGAACAAAATGGAAAAAAATTATGCTGAACAGTAACAGGTCACTCAAGAAATCTCTCGTTTGCCAAAAATTCTGGCAACGCCGCAGATCATCTTCATCGTAACCAGCTTCACATTTTATGAGTACCACTCCATCCAGCATTTTGGCGCAAGAGCTTTAATCTCAGTTTTTTTAAAGGATTTGACACCTAGATGCCAATCTATGCAGCCGCCATACCTTTTTCTCTTTTTAAACGTCAATGTATTGATAGCATATCTTTACAGACTAGAAAAAATAATTTAAATACAATTTAATATATACTTAAGTATAAAGATATAAAACTTAATCTAAAATGAAAGCTTAATATTCAACAAATTATTAAAACGAATTTCGGATAATATTAATTCCATATCAATAGTATCTAATAAATTACAAAATAGAGGTAACGCCTTTGTAATAGGCTGATTAAAAGCATTATGACTCATTTCAAATCGCACATGAAATAAATTAAATTTCCGCAACGACCTTAAACGCAACATTCCCCAATGACGGAGCACAATCAATTGAACCTGACATTAAGACATAAACAAGAGATTAAATCTTACGGCCTGTTTCAAGAGATTTTATACCAAGTGGTAAACAACGTGAATCATATGAAGGCAATGGTGTATTAAAATTAAGGTTATGGTACTAACGATGATGATCCACTAACGAAAACTGCTGATGAAAAAATGTATTAAATTCCTTTCAAAACTGCATTTAAGAAAAATAAAACTTTTGTTAGCAACAGGCACTCAGCAAATTATATGACCTGAACCTCACTTTTTTTCCAGCAATGGGTGTATTTTTCAATCAAAGAGTATATTTTGAGGCTTAAGCCAATCAAAATTAACATTTTTATATTTAAGTAAAGAGAATTATTTTTCATGTGGAGTCAACCCTGATAATTAAAATGAAAAAATTATTCTTAATGAATCGAGAAAATCTCTAAATATGAGCATATTCTTTTGTTGCATTAAATATCCCTCCAAAAAATCCGGGGTGCTTCACTGGACTATAGCATGAAATATATGTATGTTCTAACGGGATATTCATATCGTAGTTTGGTAAGTGCAGCTCTGTCTTTAGGCTGCTGTCAAATGTATATGTCATCGAAGGTGGCATTTGTTTGGTTTAGCCATTTACCATTATGTGTGACTTGACTATCAAAGTCATGGCCGTGAAAGTTAGAGCATTTTCAATAATTTTTTTTTGGTATTAATTTAATTTATTTAATAAAAGTGATAATGTGGAATTATTACATTATGTTTTGACGAAAGTTTAAAAAAAATATTAAAAATAAAATAAGTTATAGCTGGTTGTGTTGGACTCTGTCCCTTATATATATAGGGACACTATAGTGTCTTGCGGTGACCATAACAAATAATTGGAAAATCATCTAAAATCAATCGAATGAAAAAAATTAGTTAGTTAAATAAATAATCTAGTGCCTGATCGATGATTTTTTTTTTTTTTAAATCAAAAAAATGGCGGCTTCAGGAACATTTACCTCCAGATTTTCGGTAAAAAACCAACAGTTAATTGTTCATAAAAAATCGATTTTAACAAAAAAAAAATCCTTCGATCAGGCACTTGATTTTTATGTTTTTCAAAAACTGTGTAAATTTCATTGAAATCAATCGAGCGGCTTTCGAGTTATAGTGGTCACCGGTTCCGAAATCATAGTTTTGAGAAAAATGCATATATAATTTTACGCTCGGTACTCTTACCATCGAGAACCCTTTGGTTATAGCCGAATAACTCCAAAAGTAATTGTCGGATTGATTTGAAATTTTCAGGATATATTTTTAAGGTAGTATATTTTAAGAAAATGCAAAAATAAAAATTTCGATTTCACAAAAATCATGACTGGACCTACCCCCTTAAATTTTCTACAAGACCATCTGCCGGAGCTACGTTTTGCGATTTGAAAGGAAATCATGATTGTTATAATCGCCCTACTCGAAAAACTTATAACTTCGCTCAAAATTTTGCAAAATCTGTATTGGAGCTACGTAAAAAATCGTATTCACGCAACATTAGAGCAATTGGAAACCAACATTCGTTAAGCTATGACCGAGCTACTGCACGAATTATGCAGTAAAGATATCAAAATTTATCTCATTTCAATTGAGTCCTGTAAGAGGTCATGTGGCAGACATTTGAATTATGTTGAATTTCATACATAATTGTGAAGTCCAAGTACACTGGCATTAGGACCAAATTTCAAAATTCCATATGTAGGACCGTTAAATTGGTTTCGGAGGTTTCAGTAAAACTGTGTGGTATTGAATCATGCATTCACTACTTCAGCATAGTTCTGGAATATTAAAAGACACTAACAATTTCAATATGTTAACATTCGAATTCATTTTAAAAGTTTGGTATTATTATTTTTAATATTATTGAGCGGCCGCCATAGATCTCTCACAATCAATGCCTGTTTTAATGTCAGTCAGTTGCTCGTGCAACATAACGCAAGAATGGCGCGCATTTTGCGGCACCTCAACTTTTTCTTAGCAACGTGGCACAACGCAAGTTGAAATAATTGCAATAAAACGCACAACGGTGACTACATCAAAAACGACGGAAGCTTAAGCATTTCTTTTTTTCAAAAACGTAAAAAGAGCAGAAAATTTACGATTTAACAATTTTACCAACACGCAAGTCATCAAAAAGGAAAACGTCAGGATTCAAGATGTGGGGGGCTAAGTTGATGCAGAAGTAAAATTCATGTGTTTTAAAGTAAACTTAAAACTGGAAAACTGCATCTTTTAGTGACAAACAGGGATACGATCTTTAATTTGATGCCATTTTTACTGCAATCTTTCGGTTGATATATGAAGTCATTGCCTTGTAAAGTCTTTTTACCAATAATTTGGAGCCCCTTATATGAAATTCCTTGCTTTCTATAATAACAAAAAAACTCGCAGCAATTTAACAAAACATCAGTGATATAAGGACCCCTTTGAAGTCAGATCTCGTACCTTACTCCAGTGACACGCCAGTGTGTAGGTAAACGACTAAGTTATAATCTATCAAAATAGTTTGGTCGAATCAAACTCTTCTCTCGAAAAACTTAATTAGTGCTATAGTACACTTATTTTTCTTAGTATTCCGTAAGTGGACTATACCCAAAAATCTAAGAACTATGGTTTAATAATCCAGATATGCATAGTTGAGAATGTAAAACTCAGTCGATTGCATTACCTCGAACATATCAAACAGCTGGAAGACATAGCTCCAATCATGAAAATCTTCAATCTAGAGTGAAAAGGTTCGGAAAAAAAGGATGACCTTAGCATAATTTTCTGATCTCGTAGAAGAAAGTTGTGAGAATGGAACTCTTTATGGGTCGGATTTCAAAATATCAAAATTACTTGGAAAATTTTGTAATACAGGTAGCGAAGGGTAAGGATATATTTGAATGAAACTAATTGCCTTCACTTCACAAATTGTATTAATGGGACTGGAAGCACAGTTTAAAGTATTAAGTGTTCTTAATTAGTATATACAGTTTCGAAAAAAATTACTTGATATATTATCCCTATATTTCCATGAAGAGATAGTCTTTCAAGTCACATAAGTTCTACGAGCATCGTAGTAAAGCAACATAGCAACATATGTCCCCCTTTACTCATTTCGCTTATCACGTAGACTAAAAAAAAAGCAAAAAGCAAAAATCGTTAAGCGTAAAGACCAAAAAGAGTAAAAAGAAAAATAAATAAGGACTGAAAATTGGTAGAAAAGTGACAAAACCGCTTCCATTAAAAAGCAACAAGAAACAAAAGTTTCCAGAAAAAAGCGTAATAAAGTAGCAGAAAAAAAATGGTATTGATAGAAGAAAGAAAAAGCGGAAAATAGCAGCAATGGTAACAACATCGCTAAAGCTCAGTTGATATGCTCCAGTGCATTGACATGCATCATTTGAATATTTATACACGACGTCACTCATTGGAAAAAAGCAAAATGAAAAGCTCAAGGATATACAAAAAAAAATGAGCAAAACAGCAGAGGAGGTACATAGCACAATTCTGTAACAGGATTTAGGCGCATGTAATGAAAATTAGTCAAAAGAATTTTGGTGATCTTGGTGCTTTGAACTGCTATTATTTTGTAAGCGAAAATAACAGTGCAGCTCTTATTATAAAATGAGCTTAGATACATATTTTTTACTATATTAAACCACAAAAAACATTGTCAAATGACCTTAATTTTGGTTGATAATTTAATAACATTTAACATTTAAATATGTGTTTGGGCACTCCACATAATCCAAGAATTAGATGTACCTATACACAAATTAAATCAACCTGCGGCGCAAGAGCGCATACTCTTGGAGTTCAATCCATGACAAACATTCAAGAAATGAGGCGTCCAGTTGCAAAACCGGCCAAGTGCAAAAAAATAAAATTTGGAGATATTCTCATATATCAAAATCTGGATCATGATTTACCGTTCTACTATGTTTTTAGATTAAAAAAAAAATTTTTGACAGATACATAAAATTTTTTAAATTTATTTTGATGATTAGGTTTCAAAACCGGCCAAGTCCAAGAACTTGGTTTCAAAACCGGCCAAGTCCATGAACTTGGTTTCAAAACCGGCCAAGTCCATGAACTTGGTTTCAAAACCGGCCAAGTACATGATTTTTTTTGTTCAAATGAGCTGAAATTTTGTCACAATTGGAATTCTTTCGAAATTAAGTTGTGAACCTACATATATATAGGTATTTCCACAGAAAGGTCCACCGTGCCCGAAAAAATTTGAAGTTATTAAAAAAAAAGTTATTATCTGATATTATGGAAGAAAAATATTTAAATTTTATTAATTCATACAATTTACACCTGAATTCATTCACCACGGTGAGCAAACCCACTGCGAAATTGCATAGATTCATGGAAAAGTCGCTGGTAAGCAACTAAGTCATTTCGGTCCTGGCTACAAACGTATTTGTTCCATGCCCTATTACGGCCATTGCGAATTTTTTTTAAATCCTTTGTGTACCAGGGGTATGAAGAATTATTAAAATACCTCTTTGCATAAGGCACCGACAATGCTATAGCCGAAAAAAGTTCACCATAGAAAAATTTAATGCACTCATCAAATGAATTACTCGTATTATTAAAAAAAATAATAAGGTCGTTTAATTTATTCCTTAAATTCTCATTCAACTTTAAAAAGTCAGCTTTTTTAAAATTGAATTCATAAATATTGATGGAAGAACATGCATTAATTAAATTTTCATTGTCAGATTGGTACACAATACTCAAAGGTGGATGATAGGAATCAACCGCAGAAAGAGCATGGATAGCATTTCTCACAACAACATTACTACTATTTGCAGCCAAGACTAAGTCAAGTTGTCGTCCATGAGAATTAGTTATACAACTTACTTGTTGTAAACTTGAAAGTATTTCGTCAACAAAAATTTGTTGTTGTCGAGTTTTTGGACACGATGCATAAAAATATGTACCATCATCCGAAGGAGTCCATTTAAGGTCAGGCAAATTGAAATCACCTAACAATAAAATGTCGTCATTAGTGTCTAGTTCATTTATTATGTATTCTACGGACATCGAAAGACATTCGTAGACATCTGCGCTACTATTTGGAGGAACATAAGCGTTAAGAATATAAATATTGGAGTTACAATATGTAACTTTAACGCATAATAGTTCAATATTAGATGCGCAGGCAATTTCGATTAATGAACTAGTTAAATGATTTTTTATGGCTATTAAGACACCTCCACCAACAGAAGAAATGTCTTCCAAGTGTCTGTCTCTTCTAAAAACATTGAAACTGTTGTCAAAAAGTTCCAAATTGAGAAAAGTGTTATTTAACCAAGTTTCGGTAAAAACGATAATATCCTCAGAAAAATTCTGAGTGGCTAAAAAGATGTCATGCGTCTTAGAACGCAAACCCCTTACATTTTGATAGTAAAGGGATAGCCGCTTCAGTTTTTTGAATTGGAACGGACAGTCTTATTATTTTTTTTCGACTTAAATTCTGAAATAAAGATATTATCCACCCATGCATTAGAATTTAGAATGGCAGAAACATGAGAAGATGACACTGTAATTTTAAAAGATGCATGAGTTGGTTTATTACCGATTTTCCTGCAAGAAACGAAGGCATCGGCAGGAATAATTTGGTTTTGTTTAATATAGTTTATAACATTGTCAGTGGTAGTGTTAGCATTAAGACGTGAAATGAAAATCGATTTCAACCTTGGCAATGCTTGCAAGGAGACAGGTGCCACAGAACCACCAATCGTAACAACTCCTTGCGGATTAGGAATAACAGAAATGGATAGAGGAGTATCGATAGTGGAGGAAAGGGGTGGAGGATTATTTATAGGAGCAGAAGCGGGAAAGTTGGAAGTAGACGGAGAGATATTTAGAGGGGGATCTAAGGCAGTTACTTCACGATTAGCAGCTGTGTCACTCGCCCCCCCCACACTACCCAAGTTAACATTCGATTTACGATTCTTATTTAATTTTCGTTTAAGTTTTCTTTTCTTCTTCAGGGAAATAGCTTGCTTGGGTAGAGTAGAGATCGAAGGAGTAGAAGAAAAAACCATTGCAGCCTCAGTAATAGTTTTATTTTGAAGCGAACTAACATCGGGTGAGACAGCCTCATTAAGGCTTTTTTCAATTTGGGGAGTTATGTCTAAATAATTATTTAGAATATCTCTGAAATTAATATTCAAATTGTTAAGATTTTCCCCAAATTGTTTAATTTTGTCGAAAAACACCGACGGGGACAGGGCCCTGCACGATGGACAGTACCAATGCAGGCCCGAACGATTAGAAGATAATAAATCAGTAATAGTGTTAGTTAGGCCTGCACAAGAGGCATGAAAGACCTGTTCACAGGGACCTGAACAGGAAAACATGGCATTCAATATATTTTGACTTTTACATTGATCTCTTAAAGAGCAAGCTAACAAGTTTTCAGACGAAAAATAATCCATCATGAAAAAAAGAAAAGACTAAGTTAAGACCTAAAATATTTTTAAAAGTGCTTACAACGGGTTAAAATTGTGAAAAATATACCCGTTGAACAGCAACAACAACAACCTATTGAGATTAAGGTAAAGCAATGTAAGCGGACAAAGCAGAAAAGGGAATGAAAAAACAAAACTGATCACTGCTTTACACTGCTTGTAGAAAGAAATGTACTCATGTACGTATGTATGTTTACATTAAAGAATAAATTAAATTAAAGTAAGCAAACATGCAAAACTAAATCAAATCAAATTTCTACCAACACCAATTATTATTAAACAGCGACAATTATGTACGCGCAAAATAAATAAAATTATTGTTATTGAACAAAATTATTAAACACAAAGAAATATACGTATTAAAAAAAACAACACAAAAACACAACCGACACTGACAAAGAGACGAGATCAACTGAAATCAAAGAGTATCCAAAGAGATGAAACTCTATTCTGCCCAAAAATTCTGCTCACACGTATTGATTGTCAGACAATGCGTGTGACTTGTTCAAAACAATGCTGCCGTATGTTGGGAAATAAATTTTGTGGAATTTTCTTTTCATTTGGGGTATTATTAGGCGATTGGAACAAACACTTGGGGAATTTATATAATTATGTAATGCTGTTAAGTATTTATTATCATAATACAAAAAATGTTTCAAAGTTCTTATTTACTTCATACCTAAACTACTGTTTTTTCAAAACGATGTAACTTTAATAATAATATCAACAAAAATTTCGTTTTTATAGCAGTACGTAACAAGTTTTTGTTTAACAGCCATTAATTTAATTCAGAAATGAGATTGATTCATTTAATTTAACTCTATCAACTTTTATTTTTAATTATTTTTCCAAAAAACTGTCATTATGTTTTTTAATTTTATAAGTATTTAATCATCAATAAGACTATTTATTTATTAAATAAAATTTGTCTGCTTAAAAAATTGTAATAGTGTTAGAATAGAAATCTGATCGAGTTTTAGATTTAAAAAGAACAGAAAACGGGTGCGATTATTCGTGTTTCGGCTTAATTCAAAGATTAAGTTAAAATTTTTCGGATTAAGTTTTTACCTAATACCTATTACAAAAAAAGGTACATCAAGTAACGTTAATGCATTCCTCTAATTAATAATTCCTCTTATTATGCTTAGTTTGTTTATGATAAATAAACTTGTTTTCGAGCGATTTAAATTTGGGGTTATGGAATATATGTATATGCAAAGATAAGTTAACTTGTTGAAAGCCGTCATAAGAACTAGCTTTTCGGGAAAACTTTGCTGATTTGCGACAATTTCCGGCATATCGTTTCGGTTTTTGTCCGTAGTGGCAACATCTTCACGTCGTGGTGAAAAAAAAAATTTATTGAAAATAATCCCAAAATATGAAAATTTTAAAGTCCAATTGCAATGCTTTTTGAAACTTGCCGAACAAGATATATAATTTTTTGAACCTTAAAAATCATTATTAATTTTTGGGTGGGCATAATAATCTTCTTTTTATTCCGTTTTCCTTATAAAAAAACTAAGAAAAAGAAGAAGAACGCTAAAAAAATATAAAGCAAATGTGAGGTTGTGATTGAGTTAGTCCCATGGCAGTGTGAGGTTACGATTGAGTTAGTCCCATATGTGTTAGTGAAAATAGCTGATTTTTGCAACCGTGGAAAAGGTGAAATTTTTATTTATTTTTCAGTATGGTGAACAAACCAACAGCTGACTTTGAGGTCCTACTAAAAATGACATTTCAAAATAAAATCAGAAGATTGTCGTAAGTAAGTTATTTTATAGTTTTATAGTTTAAATATAAACTTATGTATTTTCTTCCTTACAGAAAACTAATCCCACCATGCAAAACCAGTCTAATGAGCCACAAGAAGCAAGAAACCTTTATCCTTTAAAGGATAACAAGAGCTGTATTTACAATGAAATTTGCGACAACATAAAACAGCAGCTGCAAAACAAACAACACAACGATGAAAACGTTAAATGTGTCCAAGACTTAGGAAAACCTGAAGCACAGCTACTAAATGAACGTGCAGCATTACTGCAACAGCTTAACGTGAAAGGAGACAACTTACGTGAAGAATTCATTGCCGTATTGGTAAAATTGCCTGAGATGTATATTAATTCAATTCGTAATAGCACTTTGGCGATTTTAATTTAGAAGGTGCAGGAAATGAAGATGTAACTGCTGCTGGAGGAGACATTGATTGGGGTATTGAAAGAAAATATTTCAAATGAATTACCCGTGACTGAATATTTAAGTTTTTTGCGCCGGATTTTACGCTGCATCCAGAAGTGAATTCGCGGCAAGAAAAAGCTTGGATTAAAGGCAGCGAGGATCCCGAACGCAATCGCTATAAACTATTTTTAGAATGTACGCTCATTCTTACTTCAATCATTCCACCAGATCTACCAATTGAGTTAACACTGGCTGTAAACACATCGCTAATGCAACTTTCAAAATTATTTGTTTTCTGTACTGAACCTTTTCGTATACCATTCGCTGGTAAAGTTCAGATTTGTTGTTTTGATAAAACTGGGACCCTTACGTCAGACAATTTAATGGTAGAGGGCGTTGCTGGTTTGACAGAGGATGGTGCCATAGTACCCATGGAACAAGCAGCTGATAATACAATTCAAGTTTTAGCTACATGTCATTCTCTTGTTATGGTTGATGATGCTCTAGTGGGAGATCCATTGGAGAAGGCTACATTGACGGCAGTAGATTGGAATTTAACCAAACAATACAGTGTCATACCAAAGCGTGGCAAGTTGAAACCTTTACGTATTTATCAACGTTTCTTTTTCTCTTCGGCGCTTAAGCGTATGTCTGTGCTAGCTGGATATTTGATGCCTTTTACCAACGAAATTTGTTATGTAGGCACTGTAAAGGGCGCTCCAGAAGTAATAATGAAAATGTTGAAGACTGTTCCAAAAATTATGAAAAGGTAAATTGCATGAGTTGATATGGTTACGATTCGTATTTCTTTCTTTCTAAAATCAAAAAGAAAAAAGATGCAATTGCTGACATTACAACAACCGATGGCGTTGCTGCATCCACTACAAATAGCGGTAATGCTATAGTTACAAGAGGTTCAAGAACCGTGGCAAATGCAGGACATAATGCACAAGAACGGCAGAATTTGACGCCACGTGAACGTGCAATTTTAAGACATCGTGAAAATTTGAGCGCTACACAAGTAAGTCTACAAAATGCTCTGAAAGAAATGGAGGAGGATCAAATCTCAGTAGTAAAGTTGGGTGATGCCAGTATTGCTGCACCCTTTACCAGCAAATCATCTTCGATTATTTGTGGTATGAAAAAAATTGATTACATATTTTATGAAACAAAAATAACATTTTATTTTAATTTCAGTTAATCATATTATTAAACAAGGACGTTGCACATTAGTCACAACTTTACAAATGTTTAAGATTTTAGCGCTCAACGCTTTAATCTCAGCCTATTGTCAGTCTGTGCTATACATCGATGGTGTCAAATTTAGCGACACTCAGGCGACCCTACAAGGTCTGTTTATAGCTGCCTGTTTTCTATTTATTACACGCTCGAAGGTAAGTAAATTATTTTAATGCATTTTTTCAATACATAAAGTATATTAATTTTATTTAATATAGCCATTAAAAACATTGAGCAAAACAGCGCCGCTGCCAAATATTTTCAATTTCTATACGGTGTCTACAATTCTTAGCCAGTTTGCGGTTCATTTTTCTGCCCTGTACTACTTAACACAAGAGGCTACCGCGAGAGCACCACCAAGGTTTGACAAATTTTCTAAAAGTTTAATTTTCTTTACACTTTTTAATTTTTTTTTATAGAGAAGGAAAAGTTAAACTTTACATTGATATGGATCCTGAAGAGAAACAAGCATTTGAACCTAATATCATAAACAGTACAGTGTATATTATTTGTTTAGCTTTGCAAGTTTCAACATTTGCTGTGAACTACAAGGTAAATTTTTATACAAATTAAATTTTAAGCGAAGTTTTTAGTCCCTTAGCTATTTCGATAACACAGTTGAAGGAAATTTTTCCAGATGAATGGAACCTTTTATTTTTTAAGATTTCTTAATGTGAAATCATAAACTGCCACTAATATCTTTTCATTAAAAAGAAAAATTGTAAAATTAATTAAATTTTTGTATAAAATTTTTTTTTCTAAATCATTTTTTTAAGGATTTTGCCAATTTAAATGAAATACACTGTATATGTTTGAGGAATATATCCGAACAAATTAATTATTATACATTTTAGCTTTACAACATAACGCAAACAAAATATAATTTTTCTTGTTTTACACAGGGCCATCCGTTCATGGAAAGTTTGCGTGAAAATCGATTGCTGTTGTACTCAATTCTAGTATCCACAGCTTTAGTTTTTTTCCTAGCGCTTGGTTTGTCACCTGAGTTAACTTCAACTTTTGAAATTGTCGCATTCCCAGATGATGTAAGTTATTTATGTACATATGTTTTACGTTAATATAGAACTCTATTTTTTTTCTTTTTTAGTTCCGTAAGATACTTATACTAGTACTCTTAGCAGACATTTTGGCAGCTTATGCAGTCGATAGAATATGTTCATTCCTCTTTGGTGAGACCAGAAGCAAATCAAAAGTATTGAACTGCTAAAGAAAACAGTTTTAGTTCCACTTTTTATAAACACATACCCCTCTCTCACAATGAGTAAAATAATTAAAAAAAAAACTATGTAACTTTAGAACTTAATGAAATGTACAGAAATGTGTGCCAGGTGAATTAAATATATCTACTATATGAAAATTTGTTTTATAAGAAAGTGTTTTGTGGCAATATAAAAATGAAAGAAAGGAATGTTATGATAAAAATGTATTTTATTTAAGTTCAATTGCTCGTACTTAATAAAAATAATCGTTTGTCAAATTAATTCAAACTACAATGTGATTAAAAATGATTTTGTAAATATTGTGTGAAAATTTAAAACGCAACATTGAACAATAGTAATATTTTAATTTTTCTGTAGCTGAAGAGCTTTTTGATCTTCCATTTTAGAGTCTTCGAGCTGCTTAAATTGAATTAATATGACCAAATAAGTTGTAACGGCAGAAAAAATCTGTTTTGAAATTTAAAATGTTTTTAATGTTTTGAACATTTCATAATTGAGACCTCACCTTGAAGAGTGTAGAATTATCAATGACAAAAAATCCATAAGCAGTGAATTGCACTTCCTGCTTAATACTTTTAGTTAAGAATTTGTCGATCTAAAAAAAACAGATTTTAATATTTGTTTTCGGTGCTTAACACAAAAATTACAATATTCTGGTACTCCTTGCTTTTTCCATAAACTCGTGCCAGTATTTGCGAAGTTATATTTGCCTAAAGTTAAAATATAAAAATAAACAAAAAAGTAGACGATGAGCCAAAAATATAAAAATAAACAAAAAATGAGTGGTGAATTATTATATGACATTTGTCAGATGAGCAGGTTACCATATGCTAAGTTTTTTAACTGAAAAGAGCCAGGTAGTGATTTTTGCTTATTTAAAGGACAATAAACCCTCAAACTATATTATTTATCACTTTATTTTAATAATTTTTACAATAAGTCTAAATTTCATTGATTTTTTCGACTATATAATAAAAATATTTTTCAAATGTTCCTAATTTGGACAAAAATGCCCTAAGTGGTAAAGTTAAAAATTTTATTAGTCACCACGAGTGGGTGAGTTTTTAAAAGCAGCGCCGCAACTGAATTTTTTTGCGTTAGTAGTAGAATTCGGTCGAGAGTTTCGCCTCTTTTGATACTCTTTGACTGAAATTCGGGATTAGGTGGTTTGCGTGCGATTTTTACAGAATTCCACTATAACACCTAACACATAAGTACGTTTTGCGGTGCGTGAGATTTTTGGATTTTTGCGGATTTGTTTAAAGTTAAGTATGTCGTCGTCCTCTAACGACAGGAAGCAGTGTAATGAAATCCGCGAAAAACCAAAAAAGAAATCGCACGCACCGCAACACGTAAGTTTTTTGGCAAAAAGTTTTTGCACCAACGTGGCCTACAGGAGTTATAGTGGAATTCTTTAAAAATCGCACGCAAACCACAAAATCGCGATTTTCACTCACCTCGATGACTCCAAGCGACCCGAAGTGACTCGGAGTGAACCGCCTCGATGATTAGGCACTTATGGAGTAACTACCTCCGGGATACTCCAAAGAACAAGGAAAATATCCTTACAGCAATAAAATCCAAAAATCGCACGCACCGCAAAACGTACTTAAGTGCGATAAGTTTTTGCACCAACGTGGTCTATAGGTGTTATAGTGGAATTCGTTAAAAATCGCACGCAAACTACAAAATCGCAATTTTCACTCACCTCGGTGACTCCTACAAAATTTCTCACGTTTACATATTATTTCAATTGAATTGTATTCAAAACCAGTCAAGTTCAAGGCCTTGAAATCAAAACCGGCCAAGTCCAGTACTTTGGTATCAAAACCGGCCAAGTCCAGTAGTTTGGTATCAAAACCGGCCAAGTCCAGTACTTTGGTATCAAAACTCTTGTCAAAACCGCCCAAGTGCAAAATTCTTTCCTCAAAAACATCGGCAGATGAAACTAGAAAAGTCTGAGCTGACGTGTTTTGAGTAAAAAATTTTATAAGCTAATATGCGGGCAATACTTTTTAATTTTTCAATGAACATAGATGAAAATAAACGTTTTTCGTTGTTTTTTCAAAAGTATGAAAAAGGCACTTGGCCGGTTTTGCAACTGAACGCCTCAAATAATGTATAGTACATATACTTGGAACTAAAAGGAACTCGTGGAAGCCATTTTCCAAACGTTGTCAAGTTGTCAAAATCTTACTGAGTCAGCATTGCTAAATTTTATAAACGTTCTATCTCTATTGGAAATTGTGACACTAAAAAAAAAAAAAGATATATTGAAGAAAATCATGGCTTCAACAAATTCATTTCATCAATTTATCATCTCACTCGTGCAAGAATTGTTCCATACATAAGGATGTTCATCCATATCAAATTGTTGAACTAAATACATCCCACACTTTGACAACTATTTGTAAGGTATGAAAGGAGTGAGTTAAGCATAAAAATAATATTTAGCTATTCTTGATCAGCGTTTTCCAGATTTTATTAAGCTACGTCAGTCTGTCTGTATCTCTGTGTGGTTTATGATACGACGTTTATGGGATAACGATGTAGATTGGAATACTGGTTACCTCATCCATTGAACCTAGTTGGAAAAAAATGAATTTTAACTTTTTATGGGGCTAATGATATTTTGAGCTTAACTTGAGAGCGTGTCAAGACTCACTCTTCAATATTTTAAATCATTCATTGGACCAAATCGATTTCAAACCAAGTCGTACTAACTTTAAATCTCGGAATTGGTTGCCCATTATATATATATGAATGTATGTTGTTTTTCAGAGGATATAAACATTTGTTACGAAGTTATGCCCATTTAAAGTTTTAGTTTCAGAACTTGAAAAACCGCTGAAATTTTTTCAAAATTATCAAACCGGTTGATATTTTTGGTCCAGTCTAATTCGCATATGTATAGTAAGTGTTTTCGGAGTATCAACAATACAAGCTGCAACAGCAAGATAACAATACCAGGCATACAATTTAAATTGTTTCCTTGCCATTACAAAAACAATGTGCGAAAAAACGTATGCCAATTAAACCAACAAAGTGCGAAATCGGGTCAGCATTGAAATTGGAAATTCCGTTGTTTACAGTTTTTATACCCTACACAGAGGGTATATTCACTTTGTCATTCCGTTTGTAACGCATAGAAGGTTGCGTGGCAGGTATAGAAAAGTATATATATGTATTATTGATCAGCGTCCCCACCTGAGTCGATATAACTATGTCCGTCTGTCTGTCTGTCAGTTGAAATCACATTTCCGAGAAAACTGAGCAAGCTAATTTAATGAAATTTGGCACACAGATCACACCTTCTTGCAAGCTGCTAGCATATAAAAATGGGCGAAATCGGGTCGCGACCACGCCTACCGCCCATACTCTATGTAAATATACCTCAGCCCACTTGGAAAAAAGTTGCTGCGATTTTGATGAAACTTGGTGATTTGGTGTACATGTGAATAAAATCAAGATTGGGCTAAATTGGGTTTAAAATTTGCAAAGGTTCTTAAAGGGGCGTGGCACAGCCCTAAATATTAACTTTTATAACGTCATAACTCGTAAACCGTGTAAGAAATTGTAATGAAATTTGGTACACGGATACAAATCATATATATCTTGAATTGTGTTTAAAGTGGGCGGAATTGTAAAAGTGGGCGTGGTACTTTTCAACAATTGAAAATTTTGATTCCGTATAACTCAAAATTGGCACATACGATTTTCATGAAAATTTTAGGGATGATACCACTGAAAACAGTCATTAATACAAACTTCGTCAGTATACTGGACAAGCCTGTTGAAGGGCGTGGCACAGCCCACAATATCTATAAACGTTATAATTAGAGAACTAACAACATAATCATTATGAAATTTAGTATCGCCGATGTACTTACTAAAAGATATCTTATTGCGAAAATTTGGCACAATAGTACCGGTGGGCGTGGCACTTCCCATATAAGCAAAAAACGTTTAATGCTATTGATAGCAATTATTATAATTAGTATAAGCTATAAAATTAAATGTATTCCGATGCGATTGCATCAGTGGGCATCGCACCTCTCATATTAACAAAAAATTCGAGGCGATATTTTAAGAGAACTATATTGCATCAATTGGCATGAAATTTGATGTAAGTGGCTTACTTTCTATAAGGTATGTCTGCATCAAAAGCGGGCGAAATAGCACCACTGGGCGTGGCACCTCCCAAAAAAGTAATATACCTTAAGTGGCATATCTATTGAAATGTATGAGTAATCATACTGAAATTTAGTGTAAGGAGTTGGTTTTTGGAAAGCTATTTCTTGATAAAAGTCAGACTGAATTGTACCAGTGGGTGTGTAACCGCCCTAAATTTTAAGACTAATTACGGCATATATCGCAAACTATACAAGCTAAAATTTTGTATGCGTATGTTAATCACGAATATAATTTTTTGATCCCAAAGTAGACGGAATCGGAGAAGTGGGCGTGGCATATTTCGTCTTTTTCATTTTTATTCTATTTTTTCAACATTTTCCATATTCTTTTGAATATTTTGTATTTTTTTCTTTTTTTAAACCTCATTCAACTTTATTCGACATTTTCTTAATTTTTTCGACTTTTTCATCAATTTTTCAACATTTTCCATATACTTTCGACTTTTTCCATTTCTTTCAACTTTTGTCTAAGGTTTCCATATTTTTTAGACTTTTTCAGTTGTTTTCAACTGTTTCAACACTTTTTAACCTTCTACATTATTTTCGACTTATTAAACTTCTTCAACCTTTTCAACGTATTCATGACATTTACTTAAAAAGGTCTTTCAATGCAGTCTAGGGTATGTGAGTTTCGACCTATCCGAAGATAACACCTTTACTAGTTAATTTTGAAATGTTTGTCATTTTCCCCATCAGAGTATCATCTTTGTATGTGTCGCAACAGTATAAGAGAGCCATTCAAAAGAAAATTAGGTCAGTAATGACCAAGTGCTGTGAAATTATAGAAGACGTAATTTTATGTAAATTATCACAGAAAAATAATGTCACTGAAGATCTATCTTGTTATTTTATTAATGACAGAGTATTACAAAAAACATGGTTTTGATATACAGAGTTTTGAGGTCATTGTTTGGTTTTTGAACATTGAAAATATAACTGAAAACTTGCAACTGAATGTAATATTTATTTGGAGCGATACATCCATTCCTTCCATTTATTTTTTACAGATTATTTTATGTAAACATTGGCCGCGGCTACGCCTGAGGAGGTTTATCTGTAAGCTCCAGCATTTCGGCCGGTATCTCACCAATGACAGCGTATTTAAAATCTTTCTTTGAACATCTACAATCAAAGCTATACATAAATATAAAACGTAAGTTTCCTTATTTTAAATCGAACATATTTATATTGAATTGTTGAACAGTAGAATTAATCATAGTACTCTGTTTTTTAGAAAACTACTGAATTTGCTTCTATAAAACCTCAAAAAATTTCACATAAACCTCAAATATATATAACTTTTTTTCTGACAAAGCTGATGGAAATCCATTTGCAACACTTTATTGACAAATGTTCAGTTGAGCAGCGCACCATTCCACCAACACCTTGGTCATGGCTCTGATTCAAACGCTGCAGTTGTGCTCGCATTTTAATTTGGCACAACAATGGACAAAGCTCTCGATGCATTTGGCCATTGTTTGATGTCGGTATCGGTGCTACCTCGATTTTTACATTTTGATGCGTTGCTTTGCTCAGCAGCAGTCCTGTTTTCCCAGAGTAAAGCCTGGATATCCTTTTTTTATTACTCGTGTTTTTTTTCGGGTTCTATATTTTGTTGTTTTCTTTATGTTTTTCTTTTTTGGAATTTTTCATATTTTGTTATCCTGGTCGCGCACTAAAACCAGACCTGCACTACCAAAAAAAATTACCAACCCAACCAACCAGCTATATGAAGTTTCTGGCAATATGTAGTAGTAAAACGGAGTAAAAAACAAATTTTGTTTTTTTGAAATGAAATTCTAAAAGCCTTGTTCGATATATGCCAAACCACAGCAAAAAAGAAACTATAACAATACGGTATTTTTTGTGCAGTTGGTGCAGTTTTTAGAGAATTTCATATGTACTTGCCTGTGAGTAGGTATAAGTCTGTGTGTGTGTGTTTGCATAACATGTACATAACGTACAATTTTTCAGTTAGAAGCCCAAACCTATACCAACTATGTCACTCACAGTAGGCAAAATGTACAAATCTTTCTATTAAAAAAAAATAGTTTTTAGTATCAGAATTTTGTTTTGGTTAAGTAAACGGATAGCGGTCCTTTTTGTTTTTGCTTTGCGAATCACTTAACATTTCAGTGACGCGTATCATTCAATTGTATAAAATATAATTCGGTCATGTTTGGTCCGAATTGATATCTTAGTATTTAAGAAAAATTTTAATAACATTGAATTTCTAAGGATGAAACACGAGTGCTTTTTCAATGCAAGTGACGGTTGGATGAGTAAATTCAAAAAACTCTTTTCGGTGCTGAGAGTGTAGAGCCATTTGAATAATAAAAACTGAAGGATGTAACAAAAGGGAATAATCTCTCCGAAGATAGAGCGCTTACCTAAGCTTAGCGCTCTACCAAAAAAAAAAAAATGGTCGGCACTTTTGGTATTCAAAAACCCTACCACTTTAACCCTGGATTACTTTCGCCGGGTGGAATCCACCCACAAGTTCAAAAATTAGGCAAAATTTTTATGATACCCAAGTGCAATGAACATGTACCCCAAATTTATTCTAAATTTACATATTTCCATATATTTTAAAATAAGTTTCAGAATTGATTGAAGTGTAAACATTCCTCATTTAAAAAAGTGTCTGGGTGTTTTACACCCACAAGTGTAATCGCGTGACACTTATTTTGGTGTAGTACACCCACGTCATTATACGGTTTTTAGATGAAATTGTGTTTTTAGTAATAAATATTTACGCAGTATAAAAAGTTTTTGGTTACAAAAGAATGTCCAACTACAAAAGAGAGCAGGCCAAGTTGCCGTTATTGTTTCAAGATTCAACCCTGTACTATTGACGCCATTTGTAACGCCATTACTGACGTGGGTGTAATCCACCCATACTTTAAAATAAGCAAATTTGTGAAATTAGGTCCTTAAATCATTAAATCTTATTTTTATAAGTAAAAACACTTATTTACTATGTAACTCTAAAGTTTATTTTTTAATTAAGATCATTTCAGTTAAAATATAATAATTAACTTAAATTATTTAATTTTTCATGTTTGAATCGATTTTACTTGAAAAATTAGCACCGAAAGTTAAAAAAATATTAAATTATTTATTTTTACTCGTCAGTTCAGCTTTAATAATTGAATACTTTCAAGGCGTTAGAGTATTAAATGGAACTTTGCCATAATTTTATATGAAACCCTTACTTTTTTATTTTTTTTTTATGTGAAAAATGCAATGATATAATATAATTTTTTTTTTTCAACTGAAATTATCTAAATTAAAAAAATAAACTTTTGGATAACATAGTAAAATACGTGTTTTTACTTATAAAAATAAAATTTTATGATTTCATTAACAAATTTTAGATATATGATCATTTTAAAGTATGGGTGGATTACACCCACGTTAGTAATGGCGTTACGAAAAAGGCGAGAGTAACAACATTGCTATTTACTATATCCAATAATTTTCATTTATTTACTAAAAAAAAAACGGTTCCATACTTTTAACTTTCAAAACCCCTAGCAAAATGAGATACATACATATATTTCACTACCATTTTGCCGCCCTTCAGGCGTTGCGCCAGGGACTACTGAATATGATGCGAATATCCCAAGTTCTGATTAAGAGATCGTTATATTCGATCCTTATAAAAGTATTAAAATAAGAATTGGCGGATTCTCAGATGCTAGCTAACATGGTTTAAGAAAGTCAAAATCAATGTTTTGAGAATGACCGCATCTTAATTTTACATATATTTCAACAAATTGACATAAACAAAACATAAATTATCTCGAAACGCACTTTTTTGAGGCACGCCTTTTCCGCTTCTGAGGACAGTATACCTATTAGATATAAAATAATTTTTCTGGTATTAACGTTTATTTTCCCACTGTCAATATATACAATTTGGCATGTACGTAATCGTATATGTAGGTAACTGACCCATCTATATAAAGAGTTAGGTAAACGAACGCTCGCAGGGAAGGACACATCCAGCATACATGCAAGTATTCTGATGAACGAACAAACAAAGAAGCAAATGGATGGAAATTCAAATTTTGACTGAAATGAGTTTTTGCATTTGTTTTTGTTGCCAGTTTTCGTTGGTTGCAATTAGATTGCGTTTGAAGCAACGTTGGCATACATCTGCTGCGCCATCTAGCCTTCTATATATTGCTAGGATATGTTTGCATACACATTAGAGTGGTCCTTAGCCATGTGTAGCTAGAGTAATACTCTAATTTGTACATATTAATAAGTTCTTTACAAAGCTCACAAAAATGTCAAGAAAAAATATTAATATTAGCGCATGCCGCCCAGAACCCAAAGTGTTAGAAATATGGCAAAACAACTTTTATTAAATATAACAGCTATGATTGGCAAATATTTCATGAAAGGCTAAAAATGTAGTGGTTTTAATAACTCAAACCACGCAAATTTCAAATCTGATTTTAGAAACTTTGTGTCATAAATCTTTCGGATGATATTCGATTTTATGATTACGGTTCTAAAATCTAGATATGCAGGGTTTGAGTTATCGTTTCTTTTTACAATTTGCCTTGTACCTCTCACTTTTCTTTTAAGCTTAAATGTTATTTCTATTGTTTTTGCGCCGTCTACGGTTAAATTTCGAAAAACATCACTAACTTTCTAACTTAAAAAAAAAAACTACAAAAAAGTTGAAGTTTAAAAGTCTAAACCTCAGCAAATTGTAAATTTATTGGAGTAAGTAATAGCTCCTTTAAAAGTTAATTAAAACATTTTTCGGAATTAATCGGAACTAAAGAACAATGAGAACATAGTTTATATAAATAAGTGAAAAATATATAAAAGTCGAAACTCGAAATCCCATAATTTCAAAATGATATATTTCGGAAACAGTTTTAAGTACAAGAATTATATGGGCAGATATAAACTTCAGACTTGTTTCATGGTTTGCTTGAAAACTTTTTTCGTTCACGTTTCGTTTCGCCATTTGTTAATATTAATACATATTTTTCTCTGCAATTTGATAAATGAAATCTTTAAATTCCAAAACTTGAATAACAAGGACCACTCTAATGCACATATTTACGTGGATGTATCGTATATGCTCATGCTTTCATTAGTTTAAAGACCAGTCCGTCTTCTGTTGTCGGTTATACAGATGTTGGATGCTTAATTATTCCGTATGTAAAAGAAAATCAGTAAGAATTTTGGTCAGAAATAAAAATTTAAAGCATCAAATTGGACGTCAAAAATGATACTCGTTACTTTTACACCAATTTGACGATTCTTATGTCACGTATGCACCTTTATGAAGTGTTCAATTAATAGGTGATATATGTACATTAGACCTGTTCAGAAATTTACGAAATATGAATTTTTCAATGGGCTGAAAGCTTAAGCTCTATGAATTTAAATAAGATTTGCATAAAAAAAAATTTTTAAATATTTCTGTTAGATATTGCGCTTTTCGCCGGAAGGTCGAATTCGGGTGTAAATCTGAATTTTAAAAGGTTCTCTCAGAAACAAATAAATAACTTTTATTTTAGAAAATATTTCAAAATAAAAATAATGCAGTTTTTTATCTTTAGTCTAATTAACCAGTTCTTAAGGTCAGAAACTTTTAAAATTGTTTCAATTCTATTTTACAACACTTAAAACATGAAATTTCAGATTTTTTTTCTGAAATTTCAACTTTAACCTTAAATATTTCCGAGAAAAAAATTTTTAAAAATTTTTTAAATACTTTTTTATTATTGTATAGCTTACTGCCTTTGTGCTTAACTAAAGTAAGCCATTTATTTTTCACCGTCTTTAAATTGCTTCATTCAAAAGAAAATGTACAAATTGATGATGTTACATATTTTTGATTTTATTTTTAATTGCCCTACTAATTGATGCTATTGATTATGTATTTGAATAAGGATCTAACCCCTTAAAGGTATTTCATTGTCTTATATGTTCAATTGTACCCTCAAAATGATAAATCCAAAAGTGCAATTAAGTTTCGGCTTGGACTTTTGAGGACGGTGGAAATTTGTCCATTTTTTATTTTTTTTTAACTATAACTCAAAAACTATACATTTTTAATGCCTACACATCATATAACTTTTTGTAGAGAATCATATTTCCCATCAAAATGGCACTTTATAAAGTCAAAAAACTTATTTTTTAAATAAGTTAAGTCAAAAAGACTATTTAAAAGACCCGAATATTTTCAATTTGTTGTCCTTAGTTAAATTTTTGTGTATAACTTTTTTCTGTGTGGATTTAGGTATAATCATTGGTTCACAGAAAAGAAAGATGACGTAGTTTCCGTCAAAATGGTGATCCATAAAAGAATTTTTTGATGAAAATTGGCTGAGATATGGTCGTTCAAAGCTATCTACTATTGTATGACTTTACCAATTTTTCACCTTTTGTTATTTTTAATTTTTACACACAAAAATAATGTTTATTCGACAAAAAAGTTATTTTCAGTCTATTAATGATATTTTATGGAATAAATATTGTTTTCGTGTGAAAAAATTAAAACTAACAAAAGGTGAAAAATTGGTAAAATCATACAATAGTAGATAGCTTTTGCACATCTGCTCACCGTTTGAAAACTTTCACAAACTGTGATTGAGTTATCAGTCAATAGCGCTGAAAGACCTTCACTGCTTGGCGCGATTAAGTGCAGCTCCGCCAAACTTGCCGTAAGCAAAAGCACAGTGGCAAAATGCTGATGATTTGGTCTGCTTTTGAGTATTTTGAAAAGTCTCCGCTTTGCATCATACTTACCAAAGAAAATCTTAATGCATAATATATATTTTCCATCACTTAGAACCGTTTTTTCAAACATTTCGAAGAAAATCAATATGGTCATTATATATTTGCTTATTACACGTTTTCTGACCCTTCAGAATATGAAACACTTCACTGGCTCTTTTACTAAAAGATAAAATAACACATTTTTCATGAAAGAATGCGAGCAGAAACTATTCTAACCATTACATATCAAACAGTTATTCTCAATTTAAGCTGCACTTCTGCAATTAAAATTAATTGCTACAGCCGTAAATGCCTCTTCAATTCCTCTCTTATCCAAAACCTACACCACCAAACTTACCTTTGATTGGAATTAATTTCCTTATTCACTTATTTGGCTCAAAGTTTTCATACACTATGCAAACTTCAGAGAAATTCGACCCCACTCGGAGGTTGAAAAAAAAAGAAGTTGATAGCATTTGAAATTAAAAATGAAAGGAAAATAACGATAAGAAATTCAGACATATTTTTGCTAAAAAAATAATTTCACTTCCATTTATTAATGAATTTTCTAATTTACTTTTATCCAGATTTGATCTTGAGATTGCAACATATTAACACTCCATTAGCTCACATGAGCAATAAAAACCAATAGCAACCTGAATGATAGCCATCTCTATATGAAATGCATTTTATCTTACAGTTATGTTCCATTAAAAATGTAAATATTCATTCACTCACTTTTTTCCGGTATAGTCTTAACAAATCCCATGCGTGAATATACATAAAATGCAAGAAAGTCGGATGTTGAAAGGACTAAATTTTAGATATGATGTGAGGAACTTCCTTAAGACATTGCTCAAACAATGTATGTGCATTAGGGTAATGCAATTAATATATTTGTTGGAAAATTTTGACAAGCCTAAGCAAAATATTGTTGAAATATTTTATAACTTGTGCCGGTAATAGCCAAGCCATGTGAACGCTCATATACAATAAAATTCGTCACAAATCTTCATATTCTGGAAATCTTTGGGAGCGTTTAAAAATCGAATATAAATACATTTGGAACAATATTCCTTAAACAAAAAAGTTCCTTAAATTGAAAAAAAAAATTAATATACTCGGTAAAATAATTCCTTTTTATTACTTTTTTTATATACATATTTTTATATATTCTGTAGTACATATATTGCAGAAATAATTTATATACTTATTTTAATTAAAATAATTAAATGCAAATAAGTAACTTGAAGGCATTCGAGCAAAAATCCATTTTAAAAACATTCATATTTTGGTTTGCGTAAATAAAAAGTTGTTTTTGGGGTGCATCGGAACTGGAAATTGTTTGAATGCGTAATGTTACTGACCTTACTGTTCTGTGCAGCTTGTGATATCTCCAAAAAAATTACAAAATAAACCATACGCTTGTCAAACTACATAGTTTCATTCATTGCTAAATGGAATCATCAGTGACCTTTGAGCCGTTGCAAGCTTCCTTCGCAGAAGTTTCGTCTGTGCGTGTGATATACATTCTAATAAAAGCTAAAAATAAAAAAAATTATACAAGATATATAGAAACAGAAGTATCCACCTAATATCGTAGTAATTATTTTTCTCAACACCTCGTATTGAATATAACGTTGTTTGTGGCACAACATTTTTACAAAGACAAAGTTGCAGAGTTGAGTTAAGGAACCACAGATGCTACATGGATTTCATAAACAAATTGCCAACAAACACATAGGAAGCGCACTTGTGCCTTGAGGTACTTGCGGTAGGATGTTGCAATAATGCAGGAAATTGCAAAAAAATATTTGCTGCGGAAGAGTTGCAAACGATTTGAAACAAAAAAATTAATGAAAGACAAAAAAATAAGAGGGTGCATAGAAGTAAAATGCAGAAGATGTAATTGCTTCAGCCGGTAACATGTAACGTACAGAGGATACCTCAAGAAAGTGCATGCCATAGCTAAGGATGCAATCAGAGTAAATGCAGGGAAAAAAACTAACAGTGACCATGTGCATAAAGTAGGAGATTTGGGACTTTCTTTTAAGGCCAGTGCAACAGGAATCTTTTGCAAATGAAAAAATACCTGAACTGAGCTGAGATGTTAGTAATAAAATCTTATATCTTCTGAAACTTATATTTACACTATACGTACTATATTATACTCGTGTATAACTTCACTCCATAAGAAGCACAGCCACTCTGATTTCGCCCTTAGAATGCTACAAATGATGATGACAAGTATAACGCTGTATGTAGGCGATTACACTTTGTGCACCCCATTGAGCCGAAGTTGATTAGACTTTCGCAAACTGTTGCGGCGAATTTACAAATTGTTTCCCAACTACATAGATACATGGTCTGGGCGTGCAACGATAAGCACCATCAAAGTTCAGTCCCACCACTCATCTGCTTCAACTTAGACCGCTTGCTACTGCTGCAAAATCTTTTATTCGTTCCAAAGATTTGCAATGTCATCTGGTTCTATTGACAGATCATTAGATAAGAAACTCCTTGCACTCCTCGTAACCATTAAATGAAATATTCCTTTCTCCTTACTATTTGTTTTATTTTAAATTGCTCAAAAACCGTAGATAAAATTAATGAAGTGAAAAAATCGAGTAAAAAAAAACTTGGTTCTCGCATAAAATGCGCGCTACAAGACAGCAAAGTTCGGGCTCAGATAAAGGCAGATACAGTAGGTCGGGTTACAAAATCATTCCGGCAATTAGAAAAAAAATATAATGAAGATAAAAATACTATATAAAAGTATTTGGAGAACATAGAAATACAAATTAAAAATAGAAAAACTAAGCCAACTACTACAGAGAAGCAATCAAAAGAACTCAAATCTAGGTTGATTGCGCTTTCTGAAAAAAATTTCGCTACATTTTCACCGTACATTTGCGCGATGGATGGCGAGAATTATTCTACTGTGGGAGGTAATGAAGGCAAACTAAACATTATTTTGAATCTGCTACCCACAATCCACCTGACAACATCAAATATATCCAAAAGACCAAGTTCCCTGAAAAGGTTTTCTTATGACTGACAATCAGTGATCGTAGCGTCAGTGAACAATTTTTTTTGAAAGGTAGCTTAGCTTTCACTTCCAAGACTTACAGGGAAAGATGCATTCCTGAACTCCCCAAATTAATGTAAAAATAGGTTCGACACGATAAAGTAATTTTCTGGCCGGATTTTACTTCATCAAATTACGCAAGAGATTCATTAGATAATTTGAACTTGCGAGACATTGAAATTGTACCTTAAGATTTTCACCCACCAAACGTGCCACAACTACGATCAATTAAAATTTTTGAGCTAATTTGAAGCGAAGTATTTCTAGCAAGCGTTATTGACAAAAAAATTTTGATAATACAATACAATAAATTAAATACAAATAAATTAAAGCTGAAAAGAATCGATACAAATGGAATTCAGGAGTCTATGAGAAAACTACCTCTGAAAATATGAAAAGAAAATCATTGTGGAGTAAATTATTTTTTATAAATTATAATCGAGCTTAAATTTACTTAAATAAATAAAAAACAAATTAAAAAAAAAATGTAATATATTATTTGAACCACTTAGCGTTTGTCCAGATTTCATTCACCAAACGTTACACAATAGACCACCTGCCATTTATTTGTCATCTCTCGTTTCCTAATTATAAAATTGTCACTAAGATTTTGAAAACAGGCGATTATTTTTGTTTAAAAATGATTTAACTGTATAACAAAAAAAAATTGTTTACTTAAAATAATTTTTTTTATTTATAAAAATTTTACTGAAAATATTTTTTTTAATACTTTTATATTCAATTAAGTTCTAAAAAATACATTTGCTTTCAGATTGATGTTCCCGCCATAATTTCGGAATACAGTGCGACCTCGGTCAACGCAGCAACTCCTCAATGTTCGTAACGAGTCGAATTCTTTCATTACAGACTAAGTAAGTGCAACTTTTCGAAGAAATTTTACAGCGATAGAAAAATGTTTATTCAAATGGTTTCTTAAGCATATAAATGATGACTTTTTTTGCTAAATTGACGTTGTTTTATATTTAATGTTCTTCTTATGAAATATCCATACCAGATTACCAAAGATTTTTTGAATGCATTATTGCAACTTCCGCGGTTATTTCAACAGTCTTGGCTTTTATTAGTTACGTTAACCGAGGCCGCATCATTTTTACCTACAATTTAAGGTCGTTTAATTAGAGTAGATCTATGATTATTACTCATACGACCTGTTGTACGTAATTTTAACATAGGAACGAAAATGAAGTGAAGCAAGAGCTCTTTTAAAGTTTTGTTAAACCAGCGGAACTTTTATTGAAGTAAGAGAGCATTTTTACTAATTAAGGCGCACGAGAGGTGGGCATATCTGGAAGCTAATTCTTCCCACTTATGTTGCATATTCTAAAACATAACTTAGCGCTTTTGTTTAATTTCATCAAAAGATGTTATATTCTAAGGCTTAAGCAAACAAATAACGTTCTCATCTTATGAGCGCCCTGTTGATAAAAAACATTTTCAGCTTACGTATATGTCCATGCTGTTAATAGAATTTTGCGACAAAAGCTCTTAAGAGCTTATTTTTTCCATTAAATTTCCTCAAACCTACAAAGAGTTAAAAAAAACACAAGGAATTGAATATTTTTTGGTTTTTTTTTTTTCTGCCACTCGCAATATTGCGTAGATATACAAATGCTGCAACGTATAGTGTAAAAAATTACTAATGTGTATTTTAGTCAGCACAAGCAGGCTTTAGATACTAAAGTTTAGAGTCCGGTTGAAAATTTACTTAAATTGTATAATTTTTTGAAACTTTTTTACATAATATATCAAAAAATCATTTAACATAAGAAAAGTGGAATACTGTCCCGAATTGCACTCACTTTATGTACAGCGAATTTTCTCAAATTTTTTATGAAAAATCAACGTCTTCGCCACTTTTTGTTGGTCATTCGGAAAGTCAGCTAATTCAGCTTACAATCAGATCGGATGAAATGAAGAACTTAGGCGTCTAGTCCTTCATTGTGTTCACTCTAAGACTTACGGATATGAAGTTCAATACGATTATTGAAGTCCTCACTCCATATTTCCATGTTAGTTCATTTCTCTTCTAGAAATTCTATCTTCCATTAATAATAAAATTATTAAGAGGACAGCTGGTTGAATTCGATAATTAAAAATTTTATATAACATAATGATATGCGGATGAATAAAGTGCAGTGACAACAGTTACTTACTTAGGAACTAATTTTTAACAGCAACAGAGCCATCTTATTTGTGCTCTAAAATGTAAAGTTATCACAGTGATGGCATTTTCAGTACATTTGCGTCCTGAAAAATCGTTGTCAGTACATTTGACAAGTTTTTAGTACATTTGGGACATTTTCAGTACATTCGCCAAATTTTTAGCACATTTTCAGTACATTTTTGGTACATTTGGACAGTTTATAATGTTTACCTTTTTTAGTTTTTTAGTAAATGAAAATAAAAATCTTTTGTAAAATACTACAAAGGATATTTCAATGACTTTAAATCGAAATACCTTTTCATGCAGTTAAGCCATCACTGGATTGACCATTGCGCAATTTTTTCAACATCTCCTACACTTGTGGTGAATAACCCTCATGTTGAAAGCTGCTAACGCCCAACCACTTCCCAACAAAAGTGCGATGTTGCCAACCCTAACTATTAACGCCCCATTGCGATATGCTCTGCGCTCTCCAAAGTAATGGAGAGCGTAATAAACTTTCTCCATATAAACTATCATTACCTGAGATCTAATAGTGTTCCTCACTGAAAGGTGGAACCAATGTGTTCATCTTCTCGGTAAAAGTGTGGTGGTCGCTGTTGATATTTATTATGCATTTGATCGAGTGTGGCACCACGCCCTCGTGTCTAAGCTAATTACATATGGTGTCGGTAATTTCTTTGCTCGCTAGATAACAAGTTTGTGCAGTGACCGTTCTGTACGTGTTGTCTTAGACAGTATCACTTCAAATGATAACTCCATCAATGCCAGAGTTTCCCAGGGTTCCGTCCTATTTCCGTCCCTCTTTTACCGATGACTTTCTGTCTTCGACCATTACCCCAATCTACTCCTTTACCGATGACAGCAACTTTTTTCATTCATCGGGTCGATTGACCCGACAAGACCCAATGGTGTTTACTGTCTCACAGATGAATGGATTATTCGCCTCAACCCATCAATATCGTGGCGTACATATTTCGAAATCAACAACTCTTGACGTTCTGGACATATCGATCCAAGCAGAACTGAGGTAGACAAATCATGTATTCGGTGTGTCGAAAGAAGCGGCCAAGTGTCCGGGTTTATTAAAACGGTGACAGGAAGTGAAATCACTGCTATTGACATTTAAACTGTCTATTTCACTTATATTAGACCTAAGCTGGAGAACAATTCACACTTATGGGTCGAGGCTCCAAAACCTACACAGGAGCTTCTAGATAGAGTTTAGCGGCGTTGGATAAAATTAATAGGACATGTAAATATTGCCTCTTCTATTGATTCTCTTGAGCATCAGCGTAGGGTGTTTATCTTTATATGGGATTTACTCTAGAGAAATTTACGAGCTGGTACCCACAGTTCGAGTATGCTCTCGTAGTACTCGGGCGTCTCATCAGGCCGATCCCTTTTGCGTCACAACGGTGCTTAATAGAACGTCGCACTATCGTGATATTTCGTTTTTCGGCCATACTATTAGGTTATGGAACAATCTCCCAGCGAGTGTTTTTCCTGACCGCTCTAACATTATGAGATTCAAAAAAAAAATAATCGCAGGCAATACTCCTCTCATCCCTTTTTTCGCCAACCTACCTACTTTTCTTACAAATCAACTGAGCGTTGGCTTAAGTTTAAAAAAAAAAAACATTGGTCGTGTTATACTATATGATTATTGGCGCCGTCTTTTTGAAATCACAGGAATTCCCAGGAATTGTGATTACACTACATCAAATAACTCTCCCAATATGTCGGATTTGCTTTTTTTAGGAATAGCGAATTTACAACTTATTAACAATACACATATATTCAACGCAGAAAAGTAAAATTATTAGATCATTTTCATTTGTTCATTATACTCGTAGATTGAATTTCCAGACTTATGTCCTTAACTTTATTAACGATTTATTTTAAAAATAATATATTCATGCATACATCTTCATTAGATTATAGTTTAAATTACTTCGAACAAGGTCGTTATGATGGAGTGTGTAGTACTTACTTCAGTGCTCTTGCATAGTCAAAAAAAAAACTCAAAAAAGGCATTATCCACTTAAAATATCATCCTTCACATGCACAATGAAACTTTCCACACTTTACAAATTCAAATCGAATTCAGAATCATCTCCGCAATCTCTTAAGAATAGTGGCCCAAATACACACTACAGCTATGAGCAGCATAATGTGAAAGCATCTTATTCTCTTGTTTGTCTTTCTTGTGAATGGTCTACAGTGGATATCATGTTTGCTGATACCGTTGGAAGCGTTTTACGTTCTGTTGTCTTTTTGTTTAATTTTTCTGTATCGTACATATACATACTTATGAGCGAGTAACTACTCGTAAATACGCAAGTGTTTGTTTTATAAGAATAACTTTGTATCGAAATTGTTTTGTTGTTTGACTTCTTTAATTAGTGTACTATTGCGACAGACATGAAAGACCATTTTGTTGCAAATAGTTGGTATTATAAAAAAAATCATATATTGTTAAGTTGAATTTATAGAACTGTTTCTTGTGTGAAATTAATTCAAAATTCGAATAATTTTTTTTCTTTCATTGCATTTAAAGCAGTTGTCTTATGAATGTCTCCTAGCTCGACATGCAACAAACAAGTCGAGGTAATAAGGACATATTGCCAAAACTGTCAAACATAAATTCACCTGATAAGGTGGTTTCAATCTATACAGGGAAAGCTTGCTTTGATTTAACTCATTCATTGGAATAGTAAAGCAATCAAATTAGATATGAAATATACCTTTGTTGAGATCGTAATGACCCTGTACTTAAAAAGTTTTCGTGATGTTATTTATTTACTAAATGGATGCTTAAAGAACTTTGACGGTACTCAAAGCTTATCATATGTAGCCTTAACGGTCATATTGCCTTCAATTTATGTCCTTTTTCTCATAATGTCACGATAACTAGGTGTTGGATATTATAGACTGATCCGTGTGACTCCCGTGTCGAATTTTTGGGAGTTTTTTGGGAGTTTTAACACCCATGGGTGTTATGTCCATTGTTGTGAGTGGTCATAATCCCCAAAATTTTTTTGGGGACTATGACCATTTTTTTGGGGACTATGACCATTGGGGTTATGGCATGGCACCAATTTTTTATCCCACCTTACATTTAATGGTAAGAGCTACATTATCCACCTGAATGGCTATAAAATTGTATAAGAAAGGAAAACTCAAAAAAGCTTTCTAAAATGATATGTAAATACACAAAAAAGGGATGAAAATTATAGATTTTTACAACAATTAGTCGTGCATTTATGTATGTATGTATGTAGGTGTGAATTTTGTTATTGCTGTTGCTGTTGTTGATATTTTGTTATCGAGCAACATCGTTGAGATTTTTAAGTTAAAAGCAAAAATATGTTTTGTAATAAAAGAAACTCATATGAATACACGAAAATTAACAAATTTGAAGTCAGCTGAAATTCATAACAATTTCTGTACAAATAAAATACAGATATACACTAAAAGTCAAATACAAAGAACATATCGCTCACTTACTTCAAGACTGACTCAACTCAAAAAACGTGATTTTTGAGTTAATGATGTAGAAATAGCCCCATTTTATGTTTTGTCTTGTGGAAAAAAATCAGAAAGGTGTCTTTTAAATTTGCATTGTGATAAGATATACTTTTCATCATTTTCATATTAAAAGTAACTTATTGAAAATTTTAAATGCGTTTTTCTCCAACTTTAGATTTCTTGAGTTATGACAGTCTTAAAGTAAGAGAGCGATATGTACATACATTTGTAAGTAAGAGACACCTTCATACTCATTCAGGTGCGTTTTCTTATATTATTGTGTAGGGTGATTCACTTTGAGGTACATACTTTTTTCAGATTTAAAAAAAATTAGAAATCATTCTTCGTTTCTATTTATTAAGGCTAATTTCTTTCAAATTTTGGCCGTAACTGCGGCTAACATGCTTCATTCTGAAGTTCCAATTTTCGATGGTGCGCTCAAGCATTTCGAGTGGTATTTAGTGAATAACGCGAGTAATGTTGGTTTCCAGTTTCTCAATCCTAGCCGGCTAATTCAAGTATAATTTGGACATTGCGTAGCCTCAGAAGAGAAAGCCTGGAGGTGTGATATTACATGATGTAGGCGGCCAATTCACCGGTCCGAAGCGTGAAATTAATTGTTCATCGAATTGTTCTCGCAATAAGGGCATAGTTTCACGGGCTGTATGGCAAGTAGTCTCGTCTCGTTGGAACAAAATATCGTCGAAATCAAGGGTTTCAATTTTACGAAGTAAATTGCTCGTTATCATGGCGCATTAACCTCATATTTTTTTAAGACATATTGAATATACAAATATTTATTTAAAAAAGCCTACTGGAGGCAACAATTTCAACGATTTTTATGAGTTGCACTACTACACTACACTACATACTTAGTTAATTCCGTTTTTGTAATTGTATTCATCTTTAAAAGAAAGAATTTGGAGCTGATGAATTGATTTTTTGGATTGACTTCTTCTTGATTTTTATATTACTTTTTGCTCCAAAATAGCTGGCCGCGGTACATATGGTACAGACATAGGAGTACTGCACTTAAATTTAAATGCACTGTGGGTTCCATTTCTATTTAATATGATTAAAATTAGCAATTATTAGAATACTACATATTTGCACTACTACACAGAAAAAAAAGATTCTATGATATCAAACCATTTTGTGTCCTGATTTCAATGAATTTTTTGTATGATTTTCAGTCATAGAAATAGTTTCTCTGAAATAACAAAAGATGATTTGTTGAAGCTTAAATAAATTCGTTGGTTTCAAAAAAGAATTTTTCTTTTTTGATTTTTTCCTTTCCATCTATTTTTCTAATGCTGTTGTTGCTATTGTTATTGTTAATTTATTAATGTAATACGTTTTTAAAACTTCAAAGGAGAACTTACATTCTTTTTTACCTGTCACCCGATCACAGAATTAAACCTTTGCTCTGCGCCATGCCACCGTTCAAAGATGCTCATCTTACCCAACTCAACTACCGACATCATTTTTATGACGTACTAAAATTATGTCGTTAAACTGCGCATGTAACAACCATTATCTAATCAGGGAAGCTCCTGGTTCAAACCCCGGCGACGACATATTTTTTTTTTTTTATTTATTTAATTTTTTATTTTTTAATTTAAAAGTATTTAAAAAACAAAAAAAGAAGGAGAGAACTATATATAAATTCAAAATATCTTGAAAACTACCTTTCATATTAATAATTAAAAACGAGACCGGATGGAATCCGTTTTATTAAAAGAAACGAATCCATAACGGGCTCGTTTGTTATTATTAACATAAAAGGCAGTTTTCAAGATATTTTCAATTTATACAACTACAGTTCTCTACTTCTTTTTGTTTTTTAAATACCTTTAAATAAAAAATTAAAAAAATCAAAAAAAAAAAAATTATGTCGTCGCCGGGGTTTGAACCAGGAGCTTCCCTTATTTTTTGTTGTAAAATCAGATAATTTGAATTTGAAAATCCAAAGAATTATGGGTTTTGATTTTGCAAATTTTTTCTTTGATTCAAAGAAATGAATCAAAGTTGATGTCAAATATAGTAATTGGTCTTGTTCACTACTACAATACATATACATATGTATGTTTTTATTAAAAGAAATTCTGACGGCTCGTGGCGTCTTTGCGGGTAGATTTCCTATTCATAAAATTTGCGAACATTTATAGAACAATGTATGAAATTTTGGTTGTTTGTTAGCAACGGTCGTTAACAACATGACAACAAAAGAACATCAACAACATCGTTTATGTTGGCACGTGTTTCACCTCATAGATCCTCTTCAGAGTACTTTTGTTGATGTTGCGAGTACGGAAGTACAAAATTGCCAAGTAGGTAAGAAAGAATTCTTGGCTTTCTCAAAATAAAATTTTTCCTTAAAATGGAAAAAGGTAAATTTCTTTTGTGGGAATAAGAAAAAAAAGTATATTCGAAAAAACTTGGTGACCTTGTTTTTTGAATTAAAAAAATGTGAAAAACTTTGACCTTTTTTGACTCATTAAAAAAAATTTTGATAAAGTACAAACATCTAAGAAAGATGACTTTCCGGCTTTTTGAAAAATTTTTCAATTCCTACCTGGCTTTGACATAAAATTCCGGGCTTGGCCAGGTGAAATCCACTTACTTGGCAACACTATGCGAATACATATCAATTAGATATTCCTGCCTAGTTTTGTTTTACCGTTATTTTCGTATTAACGTTTTATCATGGGAAATCTATAAAAACATTGTACGCACATATAACTTTTTCGCTGACTGTACTTTTGTGGGTTTCGAATGATTTGTTTGCTTGACTTTGGCACGATTTGCAGAAAGCAATTTGAAATGTTGCTTTTGTTATTTGCTTTCAAAATAGTACCGTAGAGTGGCTTGGCAATGATGAAAAAAAAAAATTGATATTTCGATTTTGGGAAAAAGTCCCCAAATTTGACCTCAAATCTCTTTTAACGCGCATTAATTTCATGTAATTTTTTTAATCATATTAATACAAATTCAAAATAAAATTTTAAGCGTGTAAATATATGGGGTTTTTGAGAACATTAGCCTTGTTTATTTTTCATAAAAAGCACTATAACTCCGCGAATTTTCAACAATTTTCAAAAAATTGAAATTGAAAAAATTTTCAGCAATTTTTCAAGCTTTGACGCTAAAACTTTAAATTGGCATAACTTCGTAAAAAATAGTTTTTAATCACTCAGAAAAAAAACATTGTTATCTGAAGAATTTTTTCATTCTTGAAAAATTGTGAGCTAAAAATTGTTGACTTAACAAAAATTTCTTCCAGCAAAAACTCATTCTTGATTTTTTAAGAATCAAACTGTCAATTTCAAAATAAAGTTCTTATAAAAACTATTTTAATTTTCTTAAACATTTTTAAAAACGGAAAATTGTTGGCCCAATAATAAAATTTTTGTGCTAAGTATTTTTGTGATCGTATTGGCCTTTAAAAATGAAATTGTTAATTCAACAATAAGTTCTTCAGTTTACAATTATTATCAAGAATAAAAATAGTTGGCATAACAATGAAAAATGTTAATAATTTTTACTTCAAAAACTAATTCTCGGGCTAAGAAATAGAATTCTTGCCACAACAATTTATTCTTAAAGTTGTGAAAACTGTAAATCTGTCGCTTTAGTAAAAATTAATGAAAAAAATTCTTATTGCGTAGTTAGCTCTGATCGTCTTGTTTTTTAATAAATTGAAAAAAAAGTGAAATGTTCTTTGATAATATTTTGTCAAGATGGTAAATGTACCGAAACAACGACGCATTTTCTGCAAAAAATGCAAGGTCCACAAGCTCCATAAAGTGACACAGTACAAGAAATCCAAGGAGCGTAAGAGTGCTCAGGGCAGAAGGCGTTACGACAGGAAACAACAAGGTTTTGGTGGACAAACAAAACCCATCTTCAGAAAGAAGGCCAAAACCACCAAAAAGATTGTGCTGCATATGGAATGCACAGAATGCAAATACTAAACATTTCGAATTGGGTGGTGACAAGAAGAGGAAGGGACAGATGATTCAGTTCTAAATTACTCGCCCCTGTCGTCTTATTATATTTAAAAGCAGCAGACCAACATTTGTAGCTGAAAATGATTCTTCTTTTTTCATAAAAGTCGTATTTAAACTTTAATTTTCTCACCGTTGCATTGCAACACTTTGTTTTCTGCGAAAACACAAGGTGGTATTTTTTACATTGACAGTAAGAAAGTTTTTTTACTTAATTGTTGGAAAATTAAAGCAAAATGCTAAAAAAAAACATTGAAGTGAATTTTATTGATTCTCCATCCCTTGAGCTTTATATTAGTTGGGAAATATCCTGGGACGGAGTAAAGGCATTAGGCGAGTGCCGCATGAATATGAGTTTTTTTACAGCACTGATGCACACAAGAGCAGTTTGTTTAGTCTCTCATTTTTTTTAAAAGTCAATAATACAAGCGTAAAAAATTGCCTTTCGCAGAATAAATGGATAATGGCCAACCCTACTCTAACTTAATAAGTTGAAAAATTAATTTCAATACATTTATGTCAACTGCTTTATTTTTAAAGAAAGGTGACAACTAGTTTTTAATATAAGAATTTAAATTTATTTTAAAGGCAACACATTTAATATTTGAGCCAACAACTATTTTTACAATTTTTATTAACAACGCATTCTTGTCACAACCATTCAAGTTGTTGATTTTTTAAACAACTCGTTCTTGAGACAACAATTTATTTTTTTCGAAATGTAACCTACGGAAATTGTTGGGCCAAAGTATAAAATAGTTGGAATTACAACTTTTTTTTCTGAGTGATCAAATCGGAGAAATATGTGTCCCCTTATATCCTATGAAAAAGAAAATATATAATCGGCAACCAGTTCCGAGATTTGAAGTTAGTCCGACTGCATGGTTTGAAATGGATTTGGTCTGCCAATAGATCTGTCATTTACCTTTAACGGTAGTTTTGAAGTAATAAACTGCAATGTTTTATTGAAATTTTTAATTTTTATTGCTCTATTTTGAAAAGAAAAATATTTTTCTGCTTGGTTTTGTTACGACTATAACGGGAACAGTTATGTGTACCAGTGATGGCATTTTCGATACATTTGTACTTTTTTCGGTACATTTACGTCCTGAAAAATCGTTGTCAGTACATTCGACAAGTTTTCAGTACATTCGGTACATTTGGGGCATTTTCAGTACATTCGCCAAATTTTTAGCACATTTTCAGTACATTTTCGGTACATTTGGACAATTTATATTATTTACCATTTTTTTTTGTTTTTTAGTAAATGAAAATAACCGCAATGAGTAGATTTATAGTAATTACCTGTATATAATATCATTACCCTATTATGTTTTTTTTTCTTAGTAAATGAAAATAATCGCGCAATGTGTAGATTTTGTAATTAATTTAATGTAAAACATGTCTATTTTTGAGATGGGAAAAGTGAGGACCTTTTTTTTTTTTTTTTTGATAGTCAATTTTAGAACAATTTCGTGCAAAATTGGGTGCTCAAGACAAAAAAGTACTTTCGGGATCTAAAAAGTACATTTGAAGTCTCGATTCAGTACATTTTCACAAAACCCAAATGCCATCACTGCACTGTGTACACATGGCTTATTTTTCTATTTCGCCACCTTTTCCTTTAACGTTACAAATTTTTGTAAATACATCGGTTAAAAATACTTTCAAATTCCTGAAAATTTCTCAAAATTTTCGGTCATGAATATAAGCTTTTTACAATTTCTATGTCTTATTAAATTAAATATCAAAATTTAACCTATTGCGTTGCGGGGGCTTCCAACTTTTTTCGGTTGTTATAAAAGCTATATCGATTTCTGAAATAGCTATATTTCCAAAACTAAATTTATATATTATTTTAAATATTACAAACAAAGGAAAGATAAAAGTAATGCACCCAAATAGAATATGTGATACTCATAAAATATTAAGGACTCGTGGCAAACTTCCTGCTTACCGTCCTTTCTAAGGTACAGAATATTTTGATACAAATACTCAATACAAACACAAAATCACCAATGATAAAAATTATTTTTCTTTCACTTTCACAAGAGCAGTAGAAGCACAGGGTGGTTGATGTACTAATAGTAACTGCACCACTACCTATTGGTGCTCCTTGAAATAATGTTTTCATTTTAACTCAAACTGAACTCCACAAAAAGGAGTCAGTCAGCAGTAGACTGGCGGTGTGAGCGAAAACAAAACCAAACCAAAATTAAAGTACGAGCGTTTCTATGTCATTACCAAGCACATGCTTTTAATTGACCTTAATTTCTGTAGATTGCAGTTGGGTTTTCTTATAATATCTTTATTTCAGAATTTAAGTCGAAAAAAAATAATAAGACTGTCCGTTCCAATTCAAAAAACTGAAGCGGCTATCCCTTTACTATCAAAATGTAAGGGGTTTGCGTTCTAAGACGCATGACATCTTTTTAGCCACTCAGAATTTTTCTGAGGATATTATCGTTTTTACCGAAACTTGGTTAAATAACACTTTTCTCAATTTGGAACTTTTTGACAACAGTTTCAATGTTTTTAGAAGAGACAGACACTTGGAAGACATTTCTTCTGTTGGTGGAGGTGTCTTAATAGCCATAAAAAATCATTTAACTAGTTCATTAATCGAAATTGCCTGCGCATCTAATATTGAACTATTATGCGTTAAAGTTACATATTGTAACTCCAATATTTATATTCTTAACGCTTATGTTCCTCCAAATAGTAGCGCAGATGTCTACGAATGTCTTTCGATGTCCGTAGAATACATAATAAATGAACTAGACACTAATGACGACATTTTATTGTTAGGTGATTTCAATTTGCCTGACCTTAAATGGACTCCTTCGGATGATGGTACATATTTTTATGCATCGTGTCCAAAAACTCGACAACAACAAATTTTTGTTGACGAAATACTTTCAAGTTTACAACAAGTAAGTTGTATAACTAATTCTCATGGACGACAACTTGACTTAGTCTTGGCTGCAAATAGTAGTAATGTTGTTGTGAGAAATGCTATCCATGCTCTTTCTGCGGTTGATTCCTATCATCCACCTTTGAGTATTGTGTACATATCTGACAATGAAAATTTAATTAATGCATGTTCTTCCATCAATATTTATGAATTCAATTTTAAAAAAGCTAACTTTTTAAAGTTGAATGAGAATTTAAGGAATAAATTAAACGACCTTATTATTTTTTTTAATAATACGAGTAATTCATTTGATGAGTGCATTAAACTTTTCTATGGTGAACTTTTTTCGGCTATAGCATTGTCGGTGCCTTATGCAAAGAGGTATGTTAATAATTCTTCATACCCCTGGTACACAAAGGATTTAAAAAAAATTCGCAATGGCCGTAATAGGGCATGGAACAAATACGTTTGTAGCCAGGACCGAAATGACTTAGTTGCTTACCAGCGACTTTTCCATGAATTTAAGGATATGTCGGCTTTAGTTTATTCTGAATATTTGAATAAAATTAGGTTGAATATTCTTCATGACCCCAAGCATTTTTGGGGATTTATTAATACAAAAAAAAAGTCTGACGGGTTTCCATCAGAATTCAGAACAGTTGATGGGCTCACTAGCGACCCACAAACTATAGCTGGGTTGTTTGCTAATTTGTTTAAAGAATCCTTTTCTACGGAATTATTTAGCCCTGAGATCAACTATTTTGAATATATGGATAACGACCCTTTAGTTTCGATTAATGAGATATATTTCTCACCTGAACTAATAGAGAAATATATCTCATCTCTTGATGATGACTTCAGCTCCGGACCTGATGGTATTCCTGCGACAGTACTAGTCAACTGTAGCTCTGTGCTGAGTCAGCCCCTCAGTTTGTTATTTAATAAATCAATTAGATATAGCTATTTTCCTAAATTTTGGAAAAATGCATACATAAGCCCCATTTTCAAGAAAGGGTGTAAAAATGATGTTTCAAATTACAGGCCCGTAGCGAAGTTATCATCGATACCGAAAATTTTTGAACGCATTGTGTACGATCAAGTTAAGGTGTGTTGTAGTGAAGTCATAACAACTCGTCAGCATGGTTTTGTTAATGGCAGATCTACAGTTTCTAACCTCCTTGATTTTACTTCCTTTGCATTAAGCTCTTTTGACTCTGGTGGGCAAGTTGACTGCATCTACACTGACTTCAGTAAAGCATTTGACAAATTACCACATAATTTGATTTTGTTTAAGTTAAAAAAGCTTGGATTTCCTTTAAGTTTTGTCAGCTGGATTGAATCTTATTTATCTGATCGCTCATATCAGATAAGATTTCGGAGGGTGTTTTCCTCCCCATTCAGCGCGGCGTCAGGTGTTCCACAAGGAAGCCACCTGGGGCCGCTCCTGTTCATTTTAGCAATTAATGACGTTACACATGTCATTAAAAACTCGCATCTGCTAATATATGCAGATGACATGAAAATTTACAGGAACGTGAAGGGGGTTGGGGATACTATTCCACTTCAGTCTGATTTGAAATTCTTTGAGGTTTGGTGTTCTAAAAATAACTTACATCTTAATCCTGATAAATGCCAAACTATGATTTTCACCAGGAGAAAAAGTATTGTGGAGTTTGATTACGAATTAAAAGATAAGAATATTGGTCGTGTTGATTTAGTCAAAGACCTAGGTATACATTTTGATGTAAAATTAACTTTTAATGAGCATATTAATCAAATTTGTAAAAAATCCTCATCTCTGCTTGGCTTCATTAAGAGGTGGGCAAAAGAATTTAATAGCCCTTTAGTAACGGTGACTTTATATAATACAATAGTGCGTCCTCACTTAGAGTACGCCAGCCAAGTGTGGTCACCATTTTATAATATTCACATTAATAGAATTGAGAGAATTCAAAAAAATTTTATTCGTTTTGCTCTCAATGGCTTAAATTGGATTGACTCTTTAAACCTTCCTCCTTATGAGGATCGTTTGAAGTTACTACATATGCAGTCTTTGAGCTCGCGTAGAAATATCGCGGATATACTTTTTCTGCATCAACTTGCGACTGGGTCTCTTGCTGCACCAGAGCTTCTTAATTATATTCATTTAAATACTAATCGCAGGAGTAACCGTAACTCTTATCAATTATTTTACCAACCTTTCAGTAGAACTAATTATATGGCTACAGCTCCTTTTAATCGCATGACTACTCTTATTAATAATTGCGATGTATATGATATTAGCTTGTCAAAAGGTCAACTCAAGCTTAGATTGAAAAATAACTATAGTTAATTTTGTAGCTTAATGGTTGTTGGTCTTTATGTTTGTGTTGTCCGAGCCCCACCGCATGATGGGTAAATTTTTTCTAACATTTATGCCTTGGACCATGTTAATAAATTCATACAATTACATTCATGCAATTGTATGTTTATATACATATGATCCGGGTGGGTATGTTGAGAAAGTGTGATAAAGCTAAGAAGAAATTATAAAAAAATAAAAAATTAATTGCATGTATAATTTTTTCATTTCCATTATTATATAAGCTTTTTACTTGGTTTTAAAGCTTCATGCTAAATTGCTAAGAAAGCAAATAGCTGTAGTAGCTAAACTCTATTATTATTTTGTTGTTGTTGACATTCAACAATTTTTCGCTCCATTTGTACATTGAAAGGACCCCAAAATCAATAATAATTATTCTCATAGTACGCATGATTTTGCTTTTTAATTAGCATAGATGTGTTTATATTGCCAATTATAATTTAAGTTGAAAATATTTTTTGAATTTTTTTGATTCATTTATAAATTTTTAAAATATCAACATAAAACGTAAGCCATGTGGTGTTCAAAGAGTGACAGAAAATTTTCTATATTAAATGAGCGTTGAAACAGAGCGACCTACTGACCGAGTTATGCCTTTAAATTAACTGTCATTATTGTCACTCCTCCACTTACTTCGTCTGACGTCGACACGCACTAAAGCAAAGCTGTTGACAACTTTTTAATCAATCACAAAAGCTTGAAATTTTTTTATTAACAAAACGAATCAGTGACAATTTGACAAATAAATATCAATCAATCAATTGACAATAATCCGTCAATGATTTTGATTATCATTTTGTAATTAAGAGACGTAGACGTATACAAACTGCGACAAATTTATATACATTTGCATAGGTATGTATGTACAGTGAGTATCTATGTGCTTATAGCCCGCGACATTCAATGAAAATGAAAGTTGCATCACTAAATTTGAATCTATGTAGAGAAATTTTATGTCAATAAAAAATATTACCGAGTATGTATTGCAATAAAAAAAATATTTTTTTAGAGTATCAAAGTTTTGAATTAAAATAAAACAGAAAAATTTAATCTTAATTTATATCTTGACTTTTGACTAGACTCTACAAAGAGCATCCTGTACTATACTCACTCTGCTTAAAGAGATTAAAATTTCGTTAATGACTCTGTATTAATTTCTGGCTTCTTTCATCGATTTTTAATACTCTTAAGATTCACTTTCCTAATGATTCTTAATAGCTGATCCAAAATTTTTGAATAAAAGTTAGCTCTCAGTACCTTTCCTGAACTTAACTCACAGACACAAACAGCGTCGCAACAAGCACCTTTCACAAGAAAAGCGATAAAAAACAACATCGATTTCTTTAAGATCCTTTGTCTCAAAATACTAACGTTCTGGTATATCAGCTAATATTATTATTATCTCATGAATCCTTAAGTATACTAAAACCGCTAATACATATTCGTTACTTAAAACGAAAAAATGAATGGTTGGCTGTGGTCGTTGCAAGCTCTCGAATGGGCTCATTTTTGTATAAAATCATCTTCCACCATCCGACAAACATTTAGCAGAAGTTTCACATAGATGTCTAAATTTTTTAAGATTTTGGCCATAAAAGAATTTTTTTCTTAAAACGTAAAATCATTTTGATCCTTTCAGTATTGGCGCAAAAAAAAATTGTTTCCTAACTGAGACCTATAAAGGAGTCCGGGTCCACACCTGTTTATGTTCAAAAACCATTTTCAACATTATTGCATCGATTGCGGCAAAAAAGATGATTTCCAAAAATAGAAACTTCCGGGTTCCGGTTTCCTTTGTTGGATCCAAGTTTTCTAATTTTTCCCAGAAATGCTGTAATAAATTTTTGTCCTATAAATTAGGCCAAAAACCATCCTGTGGTGTCGCCTAATTTTGTTTTCCACCTTTCCTCATCTCTCCAAGTAGAGGCTCGACTTCTATCTTTTAAATTGTATTTCTAAGCTTGTTCCGTCGATTGGTTTATCAATCTTTTTAGGACCAATATGCTCTCTAGAAGAGCAAAAACCTCTCGGTGACATTTAAAATCCGATTTCTATCTTGTCCCATCGATTGAAACAATAAATCCTCCATAAAATCGCTCCCATTTCCGCCCTGAGCAACACCTGAGCGACTGATTTTCGTCTGCATATATCTTTAAAGTGCAAACCTGAGGCGAAACCTTTTTTTTTAAATTATGTTATTGAAATTCAAATGAACATAAAATTCGGAGCAATTCGTTAATTTAAAGTTTCAGACGGTTGTTGTGTAAGCTTCGTTATCATTCAATTACTTGTTTTGCCACACGTATATTTAAAAAATTTTGTTTCCAAATATTTTTTATTGATGAATAATTCTGTGGTGAAAAGGAAAAACTACTTAAGTCGACTTAAGCACAGGGGAGTTAAGGCTAATTTTAGATTAGTTCTAGATGCAATTGCTCTTTGTTTTTAACGCAAGTTGTTGGTATTTGTTTAGGCCTTGATATTGGCAAAAAATAGAAATCGAGTTTCACCAAGATCTAAGTCGACTTAAGCAGTTATTCATTTTTGCCACAGAATTGATAATATTTTTTGACAAATGCTCATTAGTTATGGATAGTATATTTTTATTGTATTCGGTATTGTATACACAAAACTTGACAATGTTTTAATATCAAAAAAAATTACTGTATTCAGCAATATTTTGCAAAAAATTGTCACTTGATAATTCGTATTGAAAGTATCATTCGATTCACTTAATGATAATATTAATAATGAGATAATATAATGCAATAATATTTTTAACTGTAAGTAATTTGAGTCATAAGTATTATCCAAAATATTGATGATGCCAATCTCTGATGCTACAGATATATCAAAAATATGCTATCAATATTTGTCTGCCACAATACCACAAACTGTTTCGTAGGCACTTGCACACGCATAGACAAGCTTTCAATCAGCTACGGCTCGAATGCACACAACCTTAGATGAAGATGAACCTGTGATAACTGCCGGCTATAAACAGCACGTTTTGCTGCGGCTGCGGCGGCGGCGGTGACAACAGATGATAATGGCGAGTTGTTAGAGTCCTGGCATGAGCTGTCGCTCATGGGGATGTAGAGAAACAGCAATAGCATGCTGTATCCAAAGTGCGCTTGACTGAAAATAAAATGGTTGGAGAGAGATCAAGTGGATACCTCAAGAGAATCTACGTTGCTATGGTGCAGCATTTTTAACACTGAACGCACCTAAATGCTTCTTTTTTCGAATTCCCATATATGTTTCAAAGCTATGTACAGTGCTGGTATACAAATTTTATGAGAGCAGAGAAGCCTTCTCTCTTAATGCTGAAATTAAAGTTGAAAATAGCCTTAATTTCAAAAGTAGTAAAAAGTTTATGAATTCTGTTTCTTTGTACTACAAGCACTATCATTTGACACATTTCAAGCTGTAGTCTTATAGAATTTTTATTAAAAAAAAAATTGGCAAATAAAACAAGTGGCAACCCATGTTTTGGGACGGGATTCGACAAAGCAACCGTATGTTTAGACTCACCAAGGTCTATCATTTTACACACATTTCAACCAAAAAAAAAGTTGGCCCAAAAAATAGGTGGCGACCCTTGTTTGGGACGGGATTCGGCAAGGCAACCCTATGTGTTATATTTAGACTCATCAAGATCCATCATTTGACACACATTTCAAGCTGGAATCTCACACCGTACACGTTTTTCTAAAAAAAATATTAGCCAAAAAACAGGTGGCAACCCATGTTTAGTTCAGGATTGAACAAGGCAACCCTATATATTCTATTTAAGCTCATCGTGCTCTATCATTTGACATACATTTCAGGCTCTAATCTTATACACTTTTTATTAAAAAAAATTGGCCTAAAAAATAGGTGGCAACCCTAGCTTCGGACAGGATCCAACAAGTCAACCCTATATATTCTATTAAAACTTATGAAACTCTATCATTTGGCATACATTTCAAGCTGTAATCTTATACACTTTCTATTAAAAAAAATGTCAGCCAAAAGCCGGTTTCTTTCGGCCATCGGGACAGGCTTTGGCAAGGCAACCCTGGTGGGTTAGTTTCACCAAAGTACTTTATGATAATAATGTACTTTCCTATACATCCCATTCTGTAATCTTACACACTCGAACTTTTTCCAGCCGGTTCTTGCTCTATAGACTTCTTCTTGATGATGATCCTGAATAAGAATGGGTCGATATTTTGATAGCAGTTGTCTTATCAATGTAACTCGTAGCTAGAAGGAGTCACAGCTGCTGTTATGTTTGTATATGGAAAGCAAAAGTTTTGAATGACTACTCAGTAAAAAAATTTAAAAATCCGACTTCTTGTTTTCGAGATAAAGCAAATTAAATTTTTGAATTTATATAGGCGTCTTCTGTAGGCAAAACTTTGGAGTTTAAAACATTGAATTAACAAATTGGTTAAAAGTATACCTTCAAAAATTTTATTGAAACCAAGTTATTAGTTTAAGATATATTAGCCAAACTATAAAAGTGCTGCTACATACAGAGCCATCTATGAAAAACTTTTAAAAAACTGAGCATTCCAGCATCAAACCTGATTGATATTATTAAATGAAAAAAATTGGTGGCCTGAACTGAATACAAAAAATGAGTCTTAATTTAAAACTTTATTGTTAAGTAAAACTAAAACAAAAGGCTCATTTACAAGTACCTTGCACCCTGTAATTTTAACGGGCATTGTCGAGAGTTCAGTGGCATAGCGTGAACATTTGCCACTGGAGGAAAGAAGCTTATGTGCCACTAAAAATAAAAACCAAAAATACAATCAAATTGTAAAAGTACGAGGTTCAGGGATTTTTTGGCGCTAACTGGTACAACTAGGTCTGCGCAGTCCTACATATATGGGATTTGTGTGTATAAATGTGTTAAATGCTATGAAACAGAGGTTTTCATTAGCCGCTCCTAGGAATTCATGGACGGATTCGTCTCTAACACACAAAACAATAAAGTCATACACTCATTTATATGCAAAAGGTCTGAACAGACCTCGTTGAACCTCCTAGGGTTAAACTTTTTTCACATAAGCTTAGAAATATGCTGTTGAGAATAATAAAACATGAAAATTCTTTCGAATTGTGGAGTATTATCGGAACTGTGTTGACATATGTACATTGACTAATTTCAATGTTCCAGAACATTGGTATTTTTATGATTGTTAGTGTCCGCAGTTGTCATTGCATTGCAGTTCACGTGGCAAAAGTATGCCAGCCATCGCTTGTCAATGCAATAAATATTTCCGTTGAACATTCCTGCAATTGTAATAATAATTGCACAACAACAAAGTAATAAATTCTCCAAGTGTTGATGACAACTATTGATGTTGCTATTGTAATTCCATGAAAGATGTTGCAACAATAATTTTGTCAATGGGTATTCTGATGATGTCAAATGAGTAATATAACTCAAATAACAAAATTTAAGGTATCTATTTATTAAAAATTTGTGACATTGCATTGCGACATTTGGGTCCCATCTTCAGAGGAGCGCGATGCATATAATATTTTTGTTTTATTAAGAATAATCGGTTAATGAAACTTTCTTCATTATAGAGAATACGTTTTTTTTTTGAATATCACTGCATTCTTTAAAATGTCAATACTTAAATCGCAACGTTACAGCCAATGGAGCAAGGTACCGTGCGATGACTACCTACTTGTGTTTACCCAAAATGGAAGAATTTTGACTTGGTTGACACGTGGTTTTAACAAGACGGTGCTACATGCCACACAGAACGCGATACCATGGACCTACTACATAGTTCAAAAAGTCCCGGGAACTTTGGTGGAATTAATTCGATATAATTTTACGGATGTGGCAAATTTTTCAAGAAGAATGTCAAATTTTGATGACATTTCATCTAGTAGTTTTGAATTTGTCGCTGTATGAGTGACGCTACTATTGGTATTTCTTAAACAATGAAAGAAAGTGAATTTCGAATTTTGATAAAACTTTGCTTTGTGATCGGAAAAAACGAGAAAAACATCACAGCATATCTGCTCCGTCGGAAACAACTAGGAATTTACAGATTATTTGCTGAATTTAAAATGGGTCGTACGAGCACCAGTGATGCACCACGTTCGGGCCGGCCAAATGAGGCTACCACTTCAGAAAACATCAAGAAAATCCATCTGATCGTTTTGAAAGCCCACAAAGTGAAAGTGGACATAATGAAGTTGTCGATCGGTAGTATTTTCAATATTTTGCATGAGCATTTCGAAATGAAAAAGACGTGCGTGCGATTAGTGCCTTTGCTGACAATTGATCAAAAGCAACATCGTGTCGGTGATTCAAAGCAATTGCAAAATTGAACTAATTGCGATATGAATTGTTGCCCCACCTACCGTATAATTCAAACTTGGCCTCCAGCGACTGTTGTCTGTTTCCAAACTTTAAAAGATGGGTCCTGGGAAAGAAATTTCACTCAAATGAGGAGGTAGAGTTCAAAACTGAAGCCTATTTTGATAGCCTCGACGTCGACTACTATAAAAAAGGTATCAAAATGTTGGAGGATCGTTGGATGAAGTGTATCTCCCTCAAAGGGAACTATGTTGAAGAATTACATCGATTTTTATCAAAAAGTTTGTGTCTTCATCATTTCTCCCGAGACTTTTTGAACCATGTAGTATTGAGAGGCGAGTTTGGTGAGCAATTGATCTCACGTTTTGGAGCAGTCCATTGGGTGCCCCACTAGATCATTTTTTGAGGGGCTATGTAAAGTCTCTACTGTATAAGGGCAAGCCAGCCTCTATTTCAGCCCTGGAAGACAACATTACAGCTGCCATTGGTGAGATTCTGGCCGAAATACTGGAAAAAGTATGCCAAAATTGGATGAACCCCCTCATTCGTAACCGCGGGCAACATTTACATGAAATAATCTTTAAAAAGTAAATGGAAGGAATTGATGTATCGCTCCAAATAAATATTTCATTCACTATTGAAAATTTTCTGTTCTTTTTTCAATTTTCAAAAACCAAAAGCTTAAAAGATCACCCTTTATTAATGGACACTGTGTCTTAAATAAATTTTATTAAATAACATCAAATAAATTTATTGACTGGTTCGAGCTTAGGTAAAATATCGATTTTATTAATTTAAAATAAGTTTTCTTATTTTATTTACATAAAATTGGCTATACTCCTGATTTATTAAATTTCTGAAAAGCAGATGATCTTAACCAAATGATCTGGATTAGTGCGAGAAAAAAATTAAAAGTTCAACTATTTTTGAAAAACAAAAAAAATATACTCTGTGTAGCCAATTTTACATAGAATTACCAGTAATTTTCGATTAGTACACGATTGGAAATCTTGCAATATATTTTAATACAAGCGAAGTATTACGAAGATTTTTAATAGAATTTTGATTACATTTAATACTACTGAATAGATTACAAAATTTTATAATGAATTTTATATTAAATTTTAAAACATAAGTATTATATTTGATTTTTAAACCATGCTGTATTGTATTTTAATACTTCAATATTGAACTTTCATTTTACGTTGTTTTAGCCAACCAATAATAATACTACGTTGGCTGATGTCGTTAAACTGCGCATGCAACCATTGTATTACAAGGGAACCTGGTTCGAATCCCATGAATGAAGACATCGTAAAATTTTTTTTTTAAATCTTAATAAAAACGAGTATTAAATTTTAATACAAAATAGTTTTAAAAATGAATTTTAATATTAAGGCAGTATTAAATTTAAATACAATTCTGGTGTGGTCATATGCATATGTAAGCCCAAAAGTAAGCCCAAATTTTTTAACCACTAATATTTTTAGAAAATGTTTTCCGAAAAGCATTCAAAAATTAATATTATCTTCGGAAAATGCTACAATCTTAAGGCGATAATAGGTCTGTTGCGTAACTTTTGGATCAGAAACTCGCAAGTTGTATAATTTGTGAAAATAAGCAAAAAAAAACCTTTTTCTGGGCGTGAAAAATTGCCAAAATTACGGGAATACGTTTTAGTAAAAAGTTGCAACTTTTGTAGAAAACGGCGAAAATATATTTATAATTTTTCAATTTTCAACTACAATTTTCAAATTCAACTTTATTTAATTTTTGATATCAATATTTTTTTTTTATTTATTTTATTGACTGAAAAAAATTTCACATTTACTGTCAAAGCATGAGCTTGAAAATTTTTACTACACGAAATTTGTGTAGCAGAAAATAGCAACATTTGGTAGCGACTGGAATATTCATTTTTATTCTCTTCTGCAATTTTTTTTTGTACAGGAACAACAAATAGTAAAAATAAAGTATCAAAAATTTGTACGAATTTTCAGGTAATGGAACACACCTATTTATTTTAGTGACTTTTTTAAATCACTGTCAAAATTTTATCATAAAATCGTTGATAGCAAAAACAACTTCAGAGCGTATCATTAAATTAAACAAACATAAACGTGGCGCATTTTTAACAGTTTTCTATCCAAAAAAGTTCAAAATGACACCATCACATATTTAAATTTTTATTATGTGTTTTTTACAATAACAAAAACTGAAATAATGGGAAACTTGAGTATAAAAATAATGCCAGCAATTTAATACTTTGAGTGGGCGCATAAGCCTTGCTAACCTATACGCTTTTGAAGTGACTATGCACAACGTTTGCATAAGTGCCACTACATACGAGTACGAGCGAGTGCAACAAAGCACAAAAACGATTCGTGTGCTTAATTGCTGTGCAGATCGCAATAATAATTACACTAAATCTGTAACGCTGTCTAACTCAAAATCTAAAGGGAAGGTTCACGAATTTGAGACGAAGTTTGACATGTGGCGGGGGAGCGGAGGTCAGCTTTAATGTTGCATCACATTGAAGTGATATAATAAATTCAAACTTCCTGCGGTCATTCCAAATTTTTCATGTGGTTGAAACTGAATTTTGCATTGAAATCTTTGCACATCAATCAATGGTACAGTTTATCGCTTTCTTCCACCGAACTTTACAAAGTCTCACTTTGTTGCATTGAGCTCTATGTAGATAAAAATGTTGAATGAGAATCGACTTTGGAATATGTGTAAGGTCCTTCTATAATTTATCAATCACTTAATGATGAACATTTTAAAATTCAAGTCGTCAACTGGAGCGACTTTATCAAACACATCAAGTGTAAAATTTCATATTATCCATTATAAAACAAAAGTTTTTTGTCGCTCACTAACTGAATATGATTAAACGTCCAGGCTAAGTAACGCAAAATTCATAAATGTATATCTATGGCCACAAGGAATAACAGCTAAACTCGATATTTGATGACAAGGCGAAACAACATATGTTATGTGTAGATTCATATGTCTTATACTGTTTCGCCTTGTCATCAAATATCGAGTTTAGCTGTTATTCCTTCTGGCCACAGAACTGTACATATTTACGTAAAAGGACACAGATTACTCAACCACATATGTAAAAGGCCAAGTAATAATTATATCCGACTGGAGGGTAGGCTGGAGATTTGGTACCTCAATGCCTTATTAAATTTCTTGTGCTCATTCACAGTAGTAAGCACTTAAAATTCTTATCGGAAATGAGCATTTTTCATGCAAACGTAAACTGATTCAATTTCTCCTATAAACGGCCCAGCACCTATCATTCACTACGTTCACGAATCATCCTTGTACTCACTCACACAAGTTCTTTATACCATTGGCTCTTAGATCATATAAACGCTGACAGTATTGTGGAAATTTAAAAATGGCCCGAAGGAGAATAACAAGAAAATTTTCTGATAATAATGCAATTTTTATTGCTACGGAAAATGTGTTTTGTTCATTCATTGGAAAGGGAAATTTTGCTATAAAAGCAAAGGAAATAGTGCAAAATGCAGGCTTGTTAATGTGATAGTTGTGTTAGTGATGTTCAGATTGAATGCGAAATTAAAGATTTTCTAAAATTAAGAAAACCAGATTTTGCTTAAGAGTCTGAAAACTTTTTCTGTAGCAAAAGTTTTTTTAAACTCCTTTTATGTTTTAGTTCAAAATTTTCATATACATACATATATGTATAATTGACAAAGGCTGATCTCTAATTACGGAGTCGATTGCAATTAAAATATATTGTTTTTCAGATAAAATAAGAGGACATGTATTCCCCCGATTTGAACGAAAAACATTTTTTACGAACTTATGCGCATTTTAGGTGTTAAAAATCCAAAATCACTGAACATTTGCTTAAAAAAGCAACATTTGCATCCAAACCAAAATAATTTATTTTTCTCTCCTGAATAACTGAATCATCATAGATAGTATCTTAGTATCTTTCAGGGTCTTCAAGAAATTTTGAAAATAGTTGTAATTTGGGGGAGCTATGGCGTTTTTTCTGGAAATAACAAAGTTGATTTTCTCAAATGCTCCTACTTTCTTTTCGCTAAAAATTTTAGGAAAGTTTTCTACCAAAATGAGGGAAAAATGGCATGAGTTCCATGTGGATCAAATGACATTTGAAATCATGAGAATATTTTTTTCTCAAAATCGGAATATATATAATGTTTCGTTTTTAACCACGTCAGCGAAGATCGATTTACTACTTATTTTGAAATATTCCATTTCCGAGCTACAGTGGCTCACATTTCATGCAGTGCATACTTTGAACTTCAATGCTCTGTAACTTTGAAACTAAGTGGATTATGAAAAAATGTTGATATCATTTGAAAGAACAAAAATTTTAATTTAAAAGAAATTGTTATAAAATATTACCTGAAATTTTTATAATAGAAATTCGAAGTATACTAATAAATTTCATGTCACAGCTTATTTCATGCAGACATGTATAAATTGAAAAAAACATTGTTTAAAAAAATGATTTTGTAATTTTAAATATGCAGTGTGGTAGCCTCTTTGGTCAACTACAGCTTAAAGACGGATTGGCATCGAAGCTGTAAATTTTTTATTGGTGTCTATCGAATTATAGCGCCACTCAATTTTATGTGCCTTTTAAGGTCGCTTTTGTTTGAAATGTGTATTCGGATATTTTTTCCCAAAATCGCCCATAAATTCACAGGCACATTCAGGTCAGGCCATCAAATAAGTGCACTTGTATATTTACCAGAATTGAACTATGCCCGCTTCGTATTTCGGGTTTTTATCTGGGTAAGACCGTTAATTTGTCTGGATGCCCAGATTTTCGGCACTCTGCAACAAATTAACACTCATAGTCTAAAGACATATCCATACTCATGATATTTCTTATAAAAGCCAAAATTCCGGTACCAGCAGCTGACATGCAATGAACAAAAAAAGTAAGACCCCATAAGTAGTTCAACGAAGCAGTGCGATTTTGTATGTTTCATTTTAGCCCTTTACCGACGAAATTCAGTGAAAATATAGTTTCAGTTACAAGCACCTTTTCTAGTCGGAGCAGCTCCGATACGCTTTTTTCGATATCACTTCTTCACTATTAAAGCTCTGGAAATGTGACCGCCAGAAACAAAAGCAAAACCTACGTTATATCAAATTAAATCATGTGGAATCCTATACGTAAAGTGAAAATACCTAAAAAAATTTGTGGAACTTTCTGAAATTTATAATGACTTTTTAAAAAACAATACATGTGCTTTAACTTCACTATTACCGCCCACAAGCTCAGGTAGCTGCTGCATTATTAATAAGAAAAATTATGCTGCAGAGGCACTTCATTCATAATGCAAGTGCAGTTTAATTGCGTGAATTAGTTTAATGTTGTTTAATCTGATTGCCACTTCAAGTTGCGGCAGCATCGCTTTGCCACTTCATGCAAATGTTCATAACATCAGTTAAAAGATGAGCTGTTATCATTAGAGAAAATGTAGTGGATTTATTTGAGAAAGCAGCAGCAGTGCAAAGCGAACCGAGCATAACAGCGTAAGTACACATTACACTAAAGGCATAAAAGGCTCGTATTAAATTTTGATGCAGGGTGATTTTTGAGTACGATAGAAATTGGAATAGAATATACGTAAATGAAGTTTGAACCGAATGTTTTTTGTTTAAAATATTATTTTATAATATTTACGAATATTGCTGAAAAATAATTTCCGACTTATGTCCACCACAACTTTGAGTAATAAGTTTTCATAAATATCGAGCAAAACTCTCTCAATTTGATGTAAGAGCATCAAGAGGGCAATTAGTTTCAATGGAAATTCTACTTATACAAGAAATTTTGTTACAAAATATTTAATTGTTCTCAATATATTAAGCACTGAAATTTAATCTAGGGACAGTGATTTCAAAATCAACAAAAATTGTCTTATTGCGGAAATAAGGCCACAAATGGTCCGAAATTCAACTATTGTAACGCGATTTATTATAGCAATTCGTCATATACTAAATTCGGATATCATTTTCAAATAAAAATTATCATAAAATAAAATTTTAAATAAAAAAAGGATATTGGAGTAAATTCATAAAAATGTGCTTTATTAAAATTTTAATTTCTATGACTCTAAAAGCAGTATATACATATATAGTATATAACCTTAATGAATAAAATTTAATCTGACTGAGTCAAAATAAAACAAGAAGACTTTAGATAAATGCATTATTTTTCGTGATAACAAAATGGTTTTATGATTCATTATAATGTGCTTAAAGTATTCGGTTAGTTAGCCATAAGTTCGGTTCTTATGACTTTGTAGAACATCAAAGTAAAGTAAATTCCTCCCAATTTACCTTATTCAGATTTTCATAGTCAGAGCAATATTTCTTCTAGATTGGATTATACTCTTCTCTTTCACATTCAGGGATAAAAGTAAAAATTTTACAAAATGCCAGGTGTCACTCCCGGAATAATGAAGATGCCTTGTATACCTTCTCATATTTTCCGATTTGCTACATATAGGGCATTTTTGTGCCAAAACAAATGAATTTGGACTGTGGAATCTCCGAGTTTGTAGAGTTCTTTTTTTTGGATTTTCGACAAAAGTCCACAAAGCTTACAAAGAATTTTTCTTAAAATGTTTTTTTTATCTCTGTAAAACAGCAACTCTCCGAATATTATATATATCGAAAAAAAAAATTCCAATTTTTTACCTTCTAAAGTAAATATTAATAATAATTAGTAATAGTTTAATAGTAATAATTTTTTTAATCTTTTTGAGTAAAACTTGAAAATTGGTCAAATTTTGGAATTAAAATTGGCAGACTTATAGACGTTATCAGCCTTTTTTCAACTGTTTCAACATCTTTTATCTTTTTTCAACCTCATTCCTTATTTTATCGATTTTTTTGCCTTTTCAACTGTTTCAACTTTTTTCAATATTTTGAATTCCTTTAATATTTTCCATATTTTTCCGACTTATTCAACCTCCTTCATCTCGTTTCAATATTTTCCATATTTAATCTACTTTATCTGCCAGTTTCAACTTTTCAACCTTTTTCAATTTTGTTCAACATGTTTCATATTTTTGTCGAACTTTCATCTCTCTTTCACCAATTTTTTTTCCACTTTTTCAACCTAATTAAATTTTTTCAAGACTTGCAACTTTTTTTGAGTTTTTTAACCTCGTTCAACTTTTTTCAGAACTTTCCATACCACTGACTTTATCAGCCTTTATCATTTGTTTCAACTTCTTTCATTTCTTTTCAACATTTTCCATATTTTTTCGACTTTAACAACCTAATTCAACTATTTTTGAGTTTTTCAACCTCTTTCAACTGTTTCAACACTCTCCAACATTTGTTAACATTTTCCCCATTAAAATTTTTTAGAGCTTTTTCAACTGTTTCAATATTTTTCAACCTCTTTCAACTTTTTTCCTTATCTTCTGAACTCTTTTATTTTGAACCTCGTTTAATTTATTTCGACTTTTTCAGATTCATTAAATTTTTTTTTGAGTTTTTCAACCTTTTTCAACTTTTTTTTTAACATTTTCCATATTTTTCGACACATTCAACTTTTTTCGATTTTTATACCGTTGTCAACTGTTTCAGCATTTTCAACTTTTTCTAGCATTTTCTATGATTTTTTGATTCCTTCAGCCTTTCTCACCTGTTTCATCAAATTTCATACTCTTTAGATTCTTTTACTCTCTTTCGACGAATTTAAAATTTTTCATATTTTTATTTTAATTTTCGGCATATCACTTTCCAACAGTTTCCAGTTTCTTTTTTCGATTTTTTCAACCTCTTTTAACTTTTCAAATATTTTCCTTATTTTTTTGATTTACCTCATTCAACTTTTTGCATATTTTTTCAAACCTTAAAATGAAAAACCGAACTGTGGTCGGTCTCCTAGTACTGTATGTATATTGTGAAATTAGCTTGTTTGTAAGATTCGATTAAAGAAATGCTGCAGTTTTTCATTTGCCTTTTATGTCAATTTGAACAACATAAGGACTTAGCTTTAAGCACTTAATTTTACGAATTAACATGAAAAATTAAAATACTTGAAATGCGTTAAGCTCATTAAATTCACTTTTTGAAACAAAGTAATCATTAAATTTGAAAATTGTAAAATGCACCGTGCTGCATGCACCATCAAACCCTTTTGATGCATTGGACTTATTAATACCTCAAAAGTTGCCGGCATCAAAACCAACTCCAAATTTCACAACCGCTTTATGTTCATGACGGCGGTTGTGTTAAGCAGCCGGATGCCTGTTCGCATGATTATACCGCCATTATTTGTTGTTTTGTGCCAGCAATTGAAAAACAATTCTAACAAGCGCGGTGCAGTGAACCACTATGTCAAACGTATAACGTTTTGTCTAAAGTAGTAACCAGGGCTGGATTTAGAATACCATCGAAAAGACCCAGTCCAATAATTTAGTTTATTAATATTGTAGCAACTCGCTTTGAGAAGTATGTACATATGTACAATATCTCGCTTTGTGCAAAAAAAAAAAGATACTAAGGTCATGACTCTATTTATTTTTTGACGAGCCCCAGAAATATAATAGTTTAAAGTATTTTTGACTGTGACCTTTGTAATACTTCCATTTTCGATAAAGTTGCATAGCCTCATAACTGCAGTGTCGTCAGAGAAATTAGCAAGCTGAATGTTGCTAGTAAGATAAATGTGTGAATTATGATTCAGCCAAAAACATGTCTATATCTCCTGATAGATAACCATTGTATGATATTTCAGACCAAATTGTCGTCCTAAAACGAACCTCAATCAGTAGCGAGCGTCTTCAATTCTCTACAAAATTTCTCTGATTCAAGTATTTCCAGCACCAGTGATTCTTTTCACGATGATTTAGGATGGTCGAGATTTCTGCTAGTCCATTTCCGTTTTTGCCGTTTGATTTGAATGGAAATTGGAGCTTGACGGCAGCTGGTGACCAATTCGACATTGGAAATGGTTCTCCAAGTTTTCAGAACACGGCGAAGACAAATGTTGGCAAACACTTTAAGATTGTGTAGCAGAGCGCACTGTTGGTAAGCTAAGTTTCACACACGTACAAGCCTGGCTTCATGTTTGGCTCATAAACTTTGAGCATCATTCTCATCGGCAGGAACGAGGATTCACAGACATAACGAAGCTGAGCATGATTCGTGATTGCTCTTATTGGTACTGTCATCAGGCGTCTAGCACTGGTTGAGAAAATAGACCTGCTTTTTGTGCCATTTATGTTGACTTTCAGACCTACTTCTGGTCAAGAAGATCTGACGATAATGAGTTTTGGATTTCCACGACTTGTAAAGTCTAGAGCTCTGCTAAAGACATCGAAAAGTATTATCAGGAACAAAATCGATGACGCTTTGATGCCATTAATGATCTCGGAGTTTGCGTCCATTTGAGCGTATCCCAGATGCAATTGCGGTCAATTCTGTAACAATCGGTATAGAAGTCGGTCGATGAAGTTATGTAAATGTAACGAAGCCCACCACTTAATTAACTGCTCCACGATAATGTATAGGATATTAATTTGATCAATACACGGATGTTTCAAGCAAACCCCTGTCTTTTTTCAGATATATAACTAATGCCTCTATAGTTCTAGCATAGCCACAAGTTCCTTTTATGAAACTTTACCAAGGTTCTTATGAATCAGTTTTTAGATATGTGTTCTTCCCAAGTTGTGATAAGGGCAGAGTACAGGAGTTCTACGGTGAGCTCCGGGAAAGCTTTCCCTATTTCGGCAACTATACGATCTGCGCTCTTTGTTATCTCCGTTAATGAAGGCTGTCACAAGGAATCGATCTCGATCCGTTCGGTCGAAAAATTAATTGTAGTTTTCGAATAAGTGATTACAACTATTTTTCCGTTGACTCTGATGAGAACCACTTTTGCTATGTCCTTGGACGGAACTGGCATAATGATAAGTTCCTCATTTGGAATTTTCACAAAGGTTCTTATAAACTAGTCTTCAGGTATTCTTCTTCTACTCAAATTTGAATAAGAACTGGGTACATAAGTTCAGCGGTGAACTCCTGGAAAGCTTTCAATAGTTCGGTAAATATGAGATCTGTACCTGCTGCTTGTCTTTTTGTTTCTGGTATTGTAAAGGTGAAATTTGGTTTCATAAATTTATATAACTCCTCAAGTATAGCTTAATATTTGATGGTTAAAGTATGTAGTATGGCAAACTTTGTAAAAACGCGCCCTCTAATCTTCTGGAGACTATCCGAGCAATTGTGGTATCTTTATGAAATTTAGCGAATTTTATAATTGAACTATAATTGAAGATGCAGACTGTACACCAGTTTGAACAAATTGCCTACATAGCTATGATTCCCATAATTTTGAGTTTTACCGGCATTCGCCTATGTCTTCATCGATTCAGGAAGTGACTGTATTCACAAAGATACTCACTTTCATGTACCTGCCATGCCCCTTTGTATGCATTACAAACGAAATGACCAAATAATATACACTGTGTGTAGGGTACACAAAAATTATTACAACCTCCCTGTGACTGATTTTCGTTTGTTTTGTTCATTAATCTCTTTCCACTAAATTTGCAACTTTTCAACCCAACGTTGTTGGTTTGCAGATATGCGCTCTGTGAAAAATGTGCAGTTCATTCCCGCGGGCAAAGATCCTGAAAAGTCAGCAAAGAATGAAATGAAACAAAGCGTTTATTATGCAATTTTATTTAGCTTTGTTGTTATTGTTGTACAAGTGCTTGCAGATTTCCAGTTGCCATTGTTGTTGCTATTGTTGGTGTTATTGCCAGTGTAGTACTGCTCGTGGTGCTTCCTTTTTACTTGGCAATGGCGTCTTCTGGTAACATTAAATGACTTCAACTCTAACCTCAATTTTGTGAAGTCAGACGAAACTTTTGAGTTTGTGTTTAATTATATCAATAGCGTCAGTTTTTTATTTTATGTTTTTTACTAATATTTTGGATGAAAAGGTTAAAATGATTTGGTTAAAAAATATTTGCAAGCCGGTATCCAATGCCGGAAATATCAATTGACTATACTGCGTAAAAATTATTCGGAGTTTTCTTCGATTGCTTTGATGGGATAAACTGTGAATTCTTTCCAGAAGAACGAGCGGTAAGTAAGAATATCATTTTAGCGTCACGCAGTGCTTGCGTAAGAATGTCCTCCGAAAACGGTCAAATTTGTGGAGGAACAACTCATAGATTTTGCTCAACAATAATCCAACATAACATAAAGCCTTTATTGTTCATAAGTTATAGCCAAAAATGCAATGCAACCTATTGACCAACCAAGTTATTCATCTCGTTCGGTCAGGATTTTCCTGTTTTCGAAGCTAAAATTATTATTTCGAGAATGGCGATTTGAGTTGGTTGAAGCCATAAAAGCAAATTCGCTTTAATCGGCATTTGAAAAATCTATGGAGGACTGGATCGAGCGCTGGCGTAGTTATGTTGGGGACTACTTTGAAGGCGACAGATTAAATTTGTTTGATTAAACAATTTTCTTTTCGTTTTACTTAACAATTTCGGATACTTTTTACACAGAATCTTGAGATATTCGTCGGCACGTCTCGCTCGGAGAGCTTTATTTAGAGAATTTAATTTTGTTTTAATGGTAGTCGTATAATGCTTTCAGCCATAGCCCTATATTTTTAAATGTGTTTCGTATTTCGTTAATTTAACCAAAAATTATTATGTACCCATTTATTTTTATAGGAAAAAGTCTTATCGACCTTAACAAATTTCAAAATATGCCAGTTCGGAAATTTCGTTGGGTTTGTACCCTAGAAATATATAGTTTTCAGGCTCTACTCAAATTTGCAATACCAATTGTCAAGTTACTGCAGTTTGCTACAATCGTTGTGTCGTGAACATTTGCTACAAGTTTTTTTTCACATCGACGGCAAATAAGCAGGCCACATAGTTCTGTGTCCTTCCAAATATTATGCTTTATAGTTAGAGTTGATTTTAGGCAAAATGAAACACTATCGATTTGTTTTGAAGAGCACGGTGAAAATATTTGCACTCTTTGATTGATTGAATACTGACAGTTAAACATTTTTGGGTTTATTTGCTCTTCGGACAATTTTGAATTTTTTTTTATTTCAATTTTAAAAAGTAATAAAAATGTTGTTGCAATTAAATTTCAAATGTGCAAAAACTTAGATTAAAAAAGCTAAAAGCTAGGGATTCTCAAATTGGATCCTATGATTCGATGACAAAAAATTATCACGGGTTAGTTAACCAAATTACGCGTGAATCGTTTCTACTCTTAAAAGGATTTTTTCAGCGTTTTTTAGGGTACCGACAATATTGCTAAGCTATTTTTTTACAGATACTTATATTATTCTGCTTATATTGAAAAGTAAGGCTGCTTCAAAGATGAAGTTGAAACTTTACTGTTGGTAATGAGAGATATTTTGTCTATTTTGGATGTTGCCATTTCTAATGTCACTCAAAACGCTAATCCAGAGATATTGCTTATGATGTCGAAAGTATACATATCAAAGTAGATGAGTGTTTCTTATTTCTATCAACAAAAATATTAGAAAAATTATGTAGGGAACTAATAATCATTCCACCGACATCAATTGAATCAATTCTGAAAATAACATCATCCTTAAGGTATAGCGTCATAAGCACTTTTCATTTATTTTATATTACGAAAATTAAAATTTTGAATTATATTTATTTTATTTAGCTTTGCCTATAACACTAGCTTACAAAAAAAAAGATCCGGTTTCTTATATACTTTTTACTATGTATTTGGGGCGTAGATTCCAAAAATATCAACATTTTTTTTAAGAATCGTTTTCCAAGTATCACCAAAAAACCCGTTTTTCTGTACCTTTTTCATTTATTTGGCCATATTTCTATTAATTTTTTTCGACCTTAATCCGTTGCTCACAGCTTAAGAGGTTTGCTGTTAATGAGAATCGGATAAGATTTGATGGAGTTACAAGCGATCAAAGTCCAAAAAAAGTTTATTTTTTTGTGTTTAAAAGACACAAAATTTCGATTGCTCCGTTTAAATCCCAAAATCTTTCTTTGCAATTTGGGTTTTAACCATAGCCACCTTCGGATGATCCTAGCACATACGATCCACTCTAATGGGCTTCACGCAACTTTCAGGCTGGAACCGAAGTCCTATCGGTTCCTGACACCGTGGTAACAGATTGATGAGGGCACTTTTACCTCTAGACAGGCTTAGTAGTTTGTTAAAAGTACACTCGGTACAAGGCTCAAAACGGGCCAAGTACAGCATAGTTAACATCTGCTTTCAGTTTGTGCTCATCAAAACACCCTCGAGCACTGGTAAGCCCCGATGATAACGGACAATGTATGGTTTGAGTTGGATGATATTGATTTAAACTTCCTTCCTTCCTTCCATCCTTCAAGCCATACACTGTCCGTTATGATGTGACAGAGCAATGTATGGTTTGAATTGAAAGATAATGATTTAACAAATTTCGAAGGGTAAATAGTCTCAACAAACTTAAAACTAAACTGTCCACCGCCACTAACGAGGGAATTCTTTCATTTTTTTTTCTAAATTTTCCTAAATTAGTCTTGCGAATAAACTAAAAATCAGTGATTTTCAAAAATTTGTGTAGGGTAGTTTAGAAAATTCTATGTTTATACATAAATTGAAAAAAAAAACAAGTTTTCTGAAGTGGACTGTTGCCCAGGAAGATAAACTTTTGTTGAAGTTCCAATTTTGGAGTAAGATTTTCATACAAAATTATATTTGTGCAAAAGGTGATATTAGAAATTTCAGGTTAGATTGCATTTTATGTATGGAAATTAACTTGCAGGTGTTGCCTTTAACATTCTCATTAAAAATTTATAGAAATCTAATAAAAGTTTAAAGTATTATATGTGTAAAGTAATATATGACCTTCAATAAAAGTTAATTTTCTCAGGCAAAATGGTCTAAGGTGGCACTTGCACCAAAAAGACCAATTCTTTTGGAGCATTTATGATATCACAGATAAAAGTAGTGGACTGTTTTCTTATTTCTCTGCTTAACCCAATAAGTCTCAAAAACTATATGTTAAGATAATTTTTCGAATGCAAATTCGGTGGAAAATGATTGTTATAATAAATGGATTCATGGATTTTGTATTTAAGTTTTTCGTCATTATATATAATTACCATAAATATTCATCACATAATTTCAATGTTACAAGAAACTAGAAGCTATACTACAAGCATCTCTAATGATATTGTGTTTCCTTTATGCAGAAATGAGAAACGAACCCTTTGACACAAACTTTTAAGCATAAGATGGGACTCCCAAGCGTTTTGCATGACCGACTCAACCCCAATCTTTAATAGTGAATAGGATATATTCATTACAGAAACTAAAATATTGATTGCTTCCAAAAACTCAAATTATAAATCAGTATGTGAAGTATACTACAGATATGTGCTATACGTTCTTTGAATTTTTAATTTATTACTTTTATCTTTAGAAAACTTTTTGTGAAAAATGTTACTCTCATAATTAAAGTCGTACTGCATATTTTAGTGTTTATTTATTAGCATTAGATTTCACTGCATGAATATATTTTTATAATAGTAAATTCTGCACAGTACTCCTTATTACATTCCTCTCATTTCTGCTCTTCAAATCGGTTGACAAGATATGTGGATGCTGGCTCTATACGCCCAGGACAATAAATTCATTTGGTGTTGCTGTCAGTCTTCTTGCTGCTATAGCTGCATTTCTATATCTCGTATGCAAATGCTGTTCACTCAATGTACTTACATACTTGAATTGCAAACGTACATTCATACATCCCTTTAATGAATTTGTACAGAACAAACAATTTTATCGGAATTTGTTCTATTTTGGCTAAAGGATGACACTATTCTTGTTTTAATAACAGCTTCTACATTCTGTTCGGATTCTTAATTTCTGACCTTGGATTCATATTCAGCGAACTCAGAAAGCCCTGTATACCAAATTTTATGCTAATCGGTTGATTTTTAAATGATACGTCCGCCATTTGTATTCACCATTTTGAATTTGAAAATATTGAAAATATAGCCTCAGATTCGTAATCGCCGACCCTAAAAACCCCCATGTAACAAATTTGGTACAAAACGGTTTATTTTTAAAAAATACGTCCGCCATCTTGGATCGGCCATCTTCATTTTGTGAAATCTGAACTCGGATTCGTGATCAGTGACCCCCAAGACTCTCGTATATCAAATTTGGTACAAAGCGGTTGACTTTCAAAAAGTTGGCCACCATATTGAATATTTGACGGCTATATTGCATCCGCCATCTTGGATTCTGTCAACCTACCACGAAAACTTTTCTCCGGCTTCCGGCCGCCATATTGGATCCGCCATTTTGAATTTCTGAACGGGCTACACAGCTTTTAGAAGATTTTCGTGAGACGAACATTTTAAAACCTCGAACGTCTTTATCGGTCTAGCCAAATTTTTGGCCGCGAAGGTGATCCGCTTGACGCGAAACGTCCCATATAGAAAAAATTTTTACCGTGATACTGAACGTTTTTTCGAGAGCTACGGAGTGTCTGAGAGTCGGCTGACTACCTATTATTTATTCGTCCGATAGAAGAATACTTTTTCTTTCAATAAAATTAGTTTGACTACAGAGCTACCAACAACACAGCCTTCTTTAAAACGTTTTCTACTGCGCTAGCTTTTACTGAACTCTTTACTTTTGAATGCACTTCAGTTCCAACCAAAAGCCTTTAGGGATACCTACACGTTCGTTTGTTGCATTTTATAGTAAGATGTATTAAAAGGAAAGAAGAAAATTTGCAAAGTAACAAAAGAGGAGAGAATATCCAACCAGATACATATGCCACAAATTAACACTCAAAAATGCACTCTGGCAGGAAGCACAAAGATGTCTTAAGGGTCACTACACGTAACTTTACTGCCAAAAGAAGTGACTTTTGTTCGTTTTGCTGTTTTTATTGTGAACCAAAAACGTCTTTTGTTCATACACAGAGCACAAAGCTGCATTTTCGTATTTTTAAATATTTCTGTAGCTGTCTTTTCTTCTGTTAACTTTGTGACTTATTTTCACATAGGTCCTTTTATAAACCTAGGCAAGTGCACAAGATTTTTGCTTGATGTTTAAATGCAGATTACGCGTGAGTCATGCCAAATTTGTCATGGTATTTTTATTCAGTGTTGTTTGTCATTTCAACTGGAAAAGACTAAGTGTGGTATAGTGCCTACAAATTATTCAGCTGAAAAACGAAAATCAGCGTTCCACAATGATTGTGTTTGATGCGCTTAAAATAATCGTCATACCGTCTCCGTGGTTTTATAAGTCATAGTGTCTTAACTACTGTACTCTTTTGAGGAAAAAAAAATGCTCTTATCTTTCAGACTATAACTTTGTAACTATAACTGTTACATAAGCATACAACTCGCAGGGCAAGGTAGCTTTCTTTCCCAACCTATTCGAAGTCATCAGAAATAGGTAAAGCAAAACGAGTTCTCACTTTTTTATATCTGGATTCACCAAGTGAATGCTCATTTCTCTCGATATGCGAGGCTTTTTTTTGATGTGTGTGGCCTTTTTTCCTGGATTTGAGGGGCTTCTTCAAAAACGTGGAGCCTGACGCGAGTAACTTTCAGTCAAGTTATTTCGCATATCCTTAAAATCTCATGTTCGAGAGCAACAAATTCAGATTTAAGTATCAGAAAAAAGCAGAAGCTCTTCTTAATTTCATCGAAGCTATAGCTATTGATGGTAACATTTTATCCCAGATAAAGAACAGATGTTGGTGTGTTACAGCATAATATGTACTTGGCTTTGCCCTTGTTTTCCTATGCGATTTGTCATATCCTTATTCTCAACAAATGCTACGCAAAGAAATCCAGCCGGTTAAGCTTATCATTTTCGAATTCAAAAAGTGATGGTATTGATTTGAAACTCGTTGGTTATTTCAGGATTTGTCCTGGCGAAAATTTTTGATCCGTAGTCGATCTATTGGTGTAGAAGCCACTTTGTTACTTATTAACCAATTTTCAATTCAAAAAGTCACAGAGGTTCATAATGAAAAGAATTTGTTAAGCTACATTTACCAGGAATAATTTTGCATGGATATGATTATCCTTTTTTGTAGAAGAAGCAAAACTTGCAGATAATCAAGTCTACAGGCAAGCTTTTTTCTCCCCAATTTTAAGTGATAGTTCGATGCAAACACTATGCCAAGGCATGACCTCCTGTCGAAGAAAGTTCCGATGATAATCCATGGCATCCGGCAACTGTGTTATTCTTTAGCTTCTCTACCACTACCAATGTCTTTCTCTTTTGAACTATGCGACAAGACTACTTCGTTGTTCGGAGGTGGTTTTATAACTGAAAACCAAATATCACATCTCTTTAGAATGGTAAGTGCTTCAAGTTTTTATAAACAAAATTATTTTTCCCACTGAAGCGAATATCAAGAGCACAGCTTAAGAATTTTTGAGTAAGAAATGTTACTAGTACTGCAACTTTAACTCAGATTTCAAGGACGTTAGTCTCTTACAGTTCAAAATGTTATATCCTCGGTAGCTTAGAAACATATAAAACATTTGAAAGGTACTTTAAAGGTTTCAAATACCTACAGACAAATGTTATAAGTCGCAAGTGATCATACATTTGTCCAAATGACGTGTACGGGAAAAGAATGAAATAAAATTGTTAGTCCCGGATTAAGAAATTTGCCGTCTCTAGGCAGTTGCAAAAATAGTTTTTGGCATTTTAAATGGAACTGGAACTAAATACTGTTTAAATTGTATGTAAATTTTCGCAGACTTGCAGAACAAAGGCAGGCAGATATCAAATTAAAGTTGATATTCTTTTAAAACCTCACATAAAAATTTTTGTTTACCAAAAAAAATTCAAGAGTTAAAGATTTTAGTGCAGCTTTTTCACTTACGTCAAAATGAATTTTCTGAATTGATGAGTTCTATTTTTGTGACACATCAAAAGTTTCATCTGTATTTTTCTTTTTATTTATTACTTTTTTTCTTTTGATAAAAAGTGCGTATCAAAAGATAGCCGCTCCAATGCACAATTTCTTTCGCAATTAAATATTTCTATTTTCCAGGTAGAACCTCAAGTTTTTTCGGTTACGTAACCGAATAACATTAATTAAATTGACGCAGTCATGCTCCTTTCGAAACCTTTCGTTTTCTTTTTTATATCAAATCTATAACCATCTGTAAAATTTCAGTACACAAAGGGGCAATACTAACAACTCTGTGAAAGCTTCAACACTCAAATGCACAATTCTCAATCAATCTACCGGAAAAAGGTCCTAGTGTCGCTTCGTCCATCCGTCGTCTACCAGTCTATTGGTTTGTCTGTCAGTATAGTGAGTGGGGTATACAAAAATTGAAAACTAAACAAAAGTGCTATGCTTTTTTTATTCTCTTCTCTTTCATTTCTTTTTATGAAGAACATTACGAAAATGGGCACAAAATTGCTAAAAATATGTTCCATTGTCAAATTGTATGTGTTGTTGATTTTTTTTTTTATTTTATGTAAAGTAGTATCTCAATATGCACTGTGGCACAAAAAAAAAACTGCGTTAAGCACTTGCAGCTCTATATTAAAACTTGAATGTACTGCGAGCTTAAGTTAAACTCAGCTTACTGCATTTTAAAATTACATCACTTTAAAATAATAGTAAATTATCGATATTTTCAAACAGATGACCTAAATTACAACCTACTGAAAATGGAAAAAAATTCCACAAAATCAAAGGAAAAATTGGGAAAAAATTATTTTTAGGAAATGATTCTGATTCGATAAATTTCGGTTCTCTGAATTTTTTGGATGGTGATCGATTCTGTTATCCCTACTGAGTAGTGCAAAAAAAAGAGTTTACATAGTACAGGCCTTTTTTCAAAAAGGACGAAAAAACAAAAAAAAAATAAGCTTTTCTGCAAACTTTGTACTTAATTCCATTGATATGTACCTACGTCATTTGAAAAATGTTTTTCGGTACTGTTACTTTTACCCGGATATAAAATTTATATATAGATATGTATATCAAAGTAAAGAAGCTGTACAGAGGTCCAAGTAATCACAAGCAAATGCACACCAAAGCCTCAGAAGCAATGATATATGTATACCTCAATTAAAAGCCATTTCGTTATCTTTTCAATTTTCATCATGACACCAATAATAGCAGTTGTATGTGAAAAGCATTATGGTTCAAAGTATGTCAAAAAAGCAGACGCCTTCAAACTCCAGAAGATTGGTATAGAAAAATTTCTTATGAAGTGTACGACCAAGCTCTTTCGTCGCTGAGAGTCCGATTTGGGACAGATCCAGTAAATTTTTTCAGATCACTAGAAGCTTTTGTACTTGGCAAAGATTCTGATATTGATAAAATCATCAATTTTTATTAAGATGATTTCAAAAGAGATAATACGTTTAAATCATGTTACGATTTTACACACATACCATGAGTTGGCTGATACATTGAAAGAATTCATTATTAAAATTTCAAATAGGACAAATGTGTTCGCCTTATCAAAAGATGTACTTCTGACAAAATAAACGTTTTGTTTTTAATGTACACAATAATCGTTGAGAACTTTATTGTAGATATCTTACATACAAAAAACTAATTTAAGTTAAACTTACGTTTTGTTCTTATTACAATATGTTTTTACAGTTCTTTTTGTAATTGTTCTCTAATGGTGAACTATTTTCATAAAGAACAGAATCATTATAAAACTAAAGTTCCTAAAGCTAGCATAAATTCGATATCTTGGGTAATGAAAAATTTTAAAGCAGACGTTAGCATGAATCAAAAGCAGAGAACGCCCTGGAAAAAAGGTTGTCGTGGCCGTAATAACGCAAGGAAGGTCGTAACCATGCTGAAGAAAAGTCCCAACCTCTCAGAAAGAAAAACCGCTCAGCTAGCAGATTCCTCCGAGTCATTTGTGCGAAGGGGAGGACAGGTTGAAGACCTAGAAAGTCCATAAAGTGCCGGATCGGAATGCTGAAGAGAATTGCGAACCAAAAATACGCCCTCAAAAACTGAGTAAAGATTTTGTGTCTAAATTCGAATGTTGCATTATGGATGACGAAATGTTCGTCCTTTTCGACATTTTTTAGTTTCCTTGCCATGAATTTTATTTTGCCAACTCTAGTGGACCCAAAAAAATTCAAAACACAAAAAAAAAAAAAAATTTCCCAGAAAATTTCTTGTTTAGTGGGCAATTTTCAGTTTTCGTAAAAGAATCTAAAATTTCGTGACGATAGTCACAATCAACATCGAAATTTTCATCATGGAATGCTTCAAAAGAGGCTCCGACACTTTGTAAAAACTCATTAGGCATCTTCCTTGTTTTGCTCTGATCTTTCTTCATGTCACTACAGTAAAGCGACTCTTGAGTGATACCTGCAAAATATCATTACCTTCGTTCCTAGAGTAGCGAACCCATCCAATGACCCTGAACTCCTGCCAATCGAGAGATATTGGGTTCTAGTGAAGAGGCAATTAAAGGCAACAAAAGGGAATGCAAGGACATAACAGACTTTAGATGCAAGTGTTGCGCGTCAAGCCAAAAGATACAAAAAAAATTCCATCAAAGCACTAATGAGAAGTATTCCAGGGAAAGTAAAACATTTTACGCTTCAAAATTAATACTTTTTTTTAATATTATTTTCCATATTTGAATTAAATTTGCGTTAAAAAAAATATAATTTTTTGAAAATTGAACTTGTGGTTACTGGTCATTTATTTTTCAATGCACTAATTTCTAATGACGCACTCCATATATCAATGAATTCTAAAGAGGTTGAAAATGGTTTTTGCTCAATAAGATGTAACTTTTCCAATATATTCATTTAAAAAGGATTTATTAAAAGTTCGATTTAATGTTAAAAATACTACGTTTGTTTATTTATTTATTTTAAATGATTCAGTTTTACGTTTTTTTTTTTAATTAATTTAATTTCATTTGCATATTGAAGTTTTAATTTGTTTTTCTTGGCTGTTTTTTTATATCTTCGACTTAATTTATTTTTCTCTTTGTTTTTATTTATTCAAATTTAGGTGGCTTAGTGTAATTTAATTAGATTTTCATACCAAATGTAGAACTGCTTATCAGTTTTATTTTGAGTTTTCTGTTTTTTAGCTGTTGAATAACATGCAAATATCAAATTTTTAAGAGTTCATATGGCCGTGAGTTAAATTGATTGAGTTGCTTGGGGAAACATTTTTGGTATTAAGTGAATTAACCACATTTTATGACTCGAATGTTATGGCCATAAGTAGAAATTCAAGCCAAAGTAATGTAGGTTTTTAAGTCGGCTTTATGTTTATTGAGAGAAAAAACAAAAATATTTGTGTCAATAATTACAAAAAAAAAAATTTGGAAAAGAAAAAAAAGCTATAAATTTTTTGTAGACACACATTTCGATATCTACGGTTATGGGCAGAAAGCCGAATTTAACGAAGTTAGCAGCTTATAACTTGATTTTAGCTCTGATATCAGAAGAGTGCTCTGAATACAAATCCTCATCCTGGATAAAAATAAGCAATTAAGCACTGAAGATATCACATGAGGCCTATTCCGCGCAAGGCTAATCAAAACTTATCTTTTACTTTTTTTAGCAAAATAGGAACCTTCCCTCAGATGAAGGTGGGAAAACTCTGTTTCTAGAGATTATATCAATTATGTCCAATGCAGACTAAACTCTTCTATACTGATAACATATTTATCTGCATTGGCAATTACAATCAATTGCACATTTCTAGACTAAACCACTATTTCCCCCCCTTATATTTCTAACTCATCTAAGCGTTCGTTCATTATACATAAGCACTTTGAGATAGGCAATATATTTCGCTCGCTTTTAAGTATGCTCCATTGGTGCTGGCTACTCCAACCAGATTGTTTATTGCCATAAATTTCATTTTTATATGAACATTATTGTACTATCCTTAGTTTTGTTCACATGTACAAGTTTTCTAACGTCCATAAAAACATTCCAAAAACAAAATAGATTTCTGCTGACTAAAATTTTGTCCATTTTTTAGTTCTCTAATGAATTCGTTGCCTTGTATCAAAAGTATTTTTACGCTTGTGTTTTTATGTGGAAACGAATCCCAGCTGAAAATGTATTCACTGATGACTAGCAGTCAGAATTGTATATTCTGATAACACCGCCACTTCGGCAAAACTAATTTCATGAAGTAAATTCCAAATGACCTGGTCATTGAAAAATATCTTACAGAGGCCATCAACCGTTCAGCTCCATCAGCAGTTTTCTTAGAGATGACTACAGCAACTGGTCTCTTACACGTTTTCATAATGCATTAAAATTAAGTGATTAAATTAGGCAGAGAAAATTGGGAACTCAATGCAATTTCGGATACAGCAAGTTGCGGCAGTAAGCCGTATCCATTTTTTGCTCTTATAAAAATAATGACGCATAAGAAGTTTTTCATACTGGGATATTTTTTGAATTTATGTTTGTGGATATGCGATGCTGTGAGTGCTCTATCGCACTTTGAAAACGTTTATTTTGCTGTTGCAGCTGCTGTTTTGTTCACCAAAGTTCCTGCAGTTGTGGCTTAAACAATCAATCTTCTTCTTCTCCAACTACGTACAACAGAAATAGTTGCGGCTGCAGCTGCTTCATCAACATCAACGTCATCAGTAAAAACGTCACTGCGCCATAAGTCTTAACAGACCATACAAATTTATAAAAAGTTCGTCGCGTCATTGCATGTTGAACTCAGCACAAGTGCCAGTGCCGAATCAAGGGTACTGCCAAAAAGATTCAAGCATAAAACGGCAGAAATTAAAGGATCACAAGTTTGAATAGAATTGACATAAGACCTTATTTTGCTGAACTTCACAGCATGCTAATATAACTTTCTTCCCGAGGGAGCGAAAAATATTATAGGGCCTACACTTGAGATGTGGAAGTTTAGCACTGATTATTGCTGAGTATGCCACAACCATTGTTGTCACTAATATAATAGTATTTGAAAATATTTTTAATTTGGTAAAACTGTCTGTGGAGCTTTGGTTTCGAAGGCTCATTTAAAGTCTAAATGAAAATTTATACTTAAGTTGATATTTTGCAAGAGATTTTTGGTCGGCCTCTTCCTCTGTGACCTAAGTAATGTGTTTGTGTCTCTTATAGCGTATCCAAAACAATCGATACTGACTTATAGATATTTGACGCGTGTTTCAAAATTTCGAAGTGAAACTTTTTGATAACATCAATAAACAAAGTTTAAGATTTATTTATTCCACCCAGAAACATATGTACCTCAGTTTACTTGGGTACTTAGTATCGAGTAATTGTTGAATTGGATTTGTTTGATTTTGACAAAGATAAAAGGTCACATTAGCCAAATAATGTGACAGACTATACAGTTTTTGTTGTATGTTTATCGTTATATCAACCCAATCTACACATAAACAGATGCGGATGCGTTTTGAGCCCAATACGTATCCGTCAGCGTGGATTCCATTTTTCAGTTTCGAATTCGAAACGGATCTGCTATGGATAATATATGTATGTAATTCAATGTGGAAATTGTGCAATAAAGTTCGTAAAAATATAAAAACAAAATCAAAACAAAATTTGAGGATTCACATCACATTTGACCGTGGTAGCAAATATTACTTCAAATAATACTTCTTCGACTTAATTTTTAGTGTTACCTAAATGTAAAAACAAACATGTTTTATTCTTATTTTGTTTTGTTTACTCTTGACAGCGATAGAGCCACTTTTACGGCGTTGGACAATGGGTCTTTCCTTCTCCAATACAAGTAAATCCTTTATTCTTGGTTCTTATACCAATTTTAGAAATTCGATCCATGGACCCAATTGTCTGCAGTAAAGACTGCGTAAAGTGTAAGAGGGGTGGAAAAACTTGTAGTGCGCAGGTAAAGCCACTGGTCCAGCTAGTATTAAGTGTATAAATGTAAACGATATTAACCGAGAAATATCGGCGATAACGAGGCGAGAACAATACGATAACGAAAACGATACAGGTCAAAAAATTATAGAACGAGAACTAGTACGAGACGATAAGCTCCACTACGAGGACGATACGATAATTTTTGAATTATCGTATCGTTCTCGTCTGGGTGAAGCACTACTTTATTCACTATATATTATAAGTTAGATTTGAGCTTGTATGAAGAAGAAATGACACATGTAAGTTTCATGCGGGTTAAACAAAATTTGAAATCAGGAGAATAAAATACAACATAACCCGATTTTTAACAATTCTCAAAATTTCGTAAGGATTTTGAGAGAAAATAAGAACATCTATAAGAATCAAAAGAGAAAAACTAATTGTTTCGGTTAAGGATGGAAATGCCGCCATTTAGAATTTTTTTTTTCGTTTTTTGACAACTAAAATTGGAATGCGCATAACTTCATAAAAAATGTTTTTCAGTCAAACCAGAGGAATACTTGTTCTCTTATTTCCTCTGAAAAATAAAATATTTTATCGGCAACCAATTCCACAATTTGAATTCAGTCAGCGTGGCATGATTTAAAATGGATTCGGTCTAGCATATATTCTATACTGCAAGCGCGCATTGAGAGTCATAGAGACAAGACTTAACTGGTGTTGTAGATTATAATACTTGCTATTATCTAATAATTAAAATACTTACTAAATAATTGGGTTTTACCTACGTTGCTGATAAGAATAAAACCTGCGTCAACTTATGATGTGTCCAGCCGTGATAAATTTTATGAGTAGCTGTCAATTTGCGTTTGGTTGTAGAGCAGCAATTCAATGCTTGGAAACATTTGATTTTTACCATCGGAAAGGTAAGTAAGTGAAAGTAATCACAAATAATGAAAAACATTTGAATTTAATGGAAATGAGAATCATTTCCCTTTTAAACTAAACCACATAACTAGAAGCAAATGTCTTCATTTCAAAGAATTTTCAGCAAATTCAGACGGGCTTAACCTTCATTTGCTCCTTGTGTAGAAAACTACACATATGAGAATCTATTTTTGATTTTTCTAAAACCACCTGATGAAAACTTACCAACATTTATGACTTTGTCAGCAACATTATTTTACAAACAAAAATGGGTCTTCCGTTAGTAAAAAAGTTTTTCTGGAGATTTTATTCACAAAGTTACGTTGGTGACCCTTGTGTGTAGATTTCTACACACACATACCGCGCGTTTGCTGCAAGACAGTCTTAGCTCAAAAAAATTTGTTTTTGAGTTAATTATATACAAATATCCGCCGTTTCATGTTTTCGTTTGTGTGAAAAAATCAGAAATATATCCAATAAACTTGCCTTGCGAGAAGAGTTTTTATAATTTTCATATAAAAAGTCACTTATTGAAACTTTAAATGAAGCAATGAAGCCAAGACGTTTGTCTAAAATGCATTAAGGAAAAGATATTGTAAATTAATTTCACTTTTATCATTTATTTTCTCATAATTGAAGTTATTATTTATTCGTATTCTTGAAATACTTCACTGAAAATGTACTGAAATATGTGATATGAAATTATGCGTAGAAATCTACACACAAGGGGAGACAACGTAAGTTTTTTTAAGAAAGGTTAAAACTTAAGGTTTCAAGTTGAGTGTCTTTATTATTGACTTATATACGACAACAACTTTCATTAAGTGAACTTCACATTTATTTAAAAATATATAATATTCACGTGAGGATTATAAATATTGTGGTCATTATAGTGCATTTCTCATTTTCTCATTTTGCAAAACATTTACGATTCTTTCATAACATTATAACAATAAATTCATTTAAAGTATTTTTAAATTTCATGAGAAAATAGGTCAAGCAACCAGAAGTTGTCAATAAATACATTGCTTTAACATTAACACACTCATACAAACATGTGTTGATGAGCAAACAAACGATTATGTTGAAATGCTTGTTATGCACTTACCACCCCCAAGTGATGAATAAATATTGAAATTCGATCCTTGCAGCCATGACAAATGATGGAATACTGCACTTCATTAGAACGCTGCTACCGATGAAATCACCTGAATTTTATGCTTCCGTTTCATAGCACTGATTGACGACTGTCCGAAATTGGGAATAATATTTATTGTAATCATAAGTAAGAGATGTGCAAAATTTGGTTGTGTAAGAAGAACAAAGTACACACAAAATTCCAAGTTTGCATATACCAATCAGAGCTGTACATAAGTACTTAATTTTTCAAGCAATAAGTGCGTGCACGAATAACTTAGGAATCTATAAATACTTCAAAGTTGTTAGGTTAGGTTTTTGATTTTTTCTTGGAGGTTTTAAATATTAATATCAAAATTAAGGAGAGTATGACTTTTTTGATATTTTTTTTGTACTAATTTTACAAGCTTGAATCTTAAATTTTTAAATGATTTCTGTTCCATCAAGGGATAAAGTTGATGTAGCAGCTAGAAAGCTCTGGTTTCTAAAACCATACCTTCTGAAGTCTACCTACAAGCATTGTATGTGGTGTAGGGTAGCAGAAAACGCAGCAGTCCTATATCATATTGGGAGATATCGTTGGAATACGAAATTCATAAATCAAGTAATTACTTGTTATTAGCCGTGTGTTTGGAAAGAATTTATGGAATTTATGTTTCCATATATTTCCGCTGTTATTCCATGAAAATTTCGTTTTAGTGAGTTTCACTGAAATCGTAGTTGGACTAGATCTGACTTTTATGAAAGAAATAAGAAAGATTGTTCGACTTTCAATGTTTGGGTACCTAGGTATAGTTTCTTCTGGTTTGGCTCTGAATAAACACCATGTCAAATTTCATCCAATTTAAAGCACGCTTTCGAAAGATTTCCTAATTCAATGAAAAACATTGTTAGAGCCTAAAATGTAAGAAATTGTTGAACTTAAAAAAACTTGTTTTCAGATATTTATGTATCTTTTATATCCGTGACGTTGGTGAATAATTAGGTATGTATGTCGAAAATTCTATATTTCAGGTTTGCGAGAATTTTAAGTTCTTCAAAAAAGTATTGTCGCAGAAGCAAAGAGAGCGGATCGTGCGGGACCACCACGTCATTACGAAAAAGCTTTCGGGAAAATTTATCAACACTTCACGTCCAATCTAAAGTAAAAATGGAGCCAATCCAAACGACAAATCTGTGATCACAATGAATAACAGCTAATATCGATGTTTGATGATGATGTGAAAAAGTATAATAGACCAAGAGCCAGCGACGACCTTCGACATTTTATAAAAGCTGAAAGTTTCTCTGTGTTTGTCACTAATGGAGGTTACAACGATCCCCGACTATGAAGTTTGGATAACGGTTACTTTGGAAGATAACAGGTAGCAAAGTTGTAAAAAAATGCATGTAACTTTCGTCATTTTATAAAATCTGAATTTTATATATGTTACTTGAGGAGCTATCAAAAGATGTTTTTTTCAGTTGGCAGACACTTCCGATGGTTACTATAGTCTGCCAGACGCCTTAAACCTAACATAATTCGTTCATTAATGCTATACGGAATATGAAAAAGGACATTTCATTGACACATGTTAGGCAGAACAGCATCCCGCCGACAGCCTAACCATTGTGCTGCTCCAAGCGCTGCATTTACTGGCATTTTAATTTTGCACAATAATGGATGAAGCTTTAGGTGTTTTTGGCCATTGTTGGTGTAAATGTCGATGTAGCTGATGCTGGATGCCCACTCGACTAAACATGTGTTGCGTTGCTATGCTCAGCAGCAGCGTTGTTATCCAAGAGTAAAGCCGAGATATATTTTTGAAAAATATTTTTTTCGGGATACTGTATTTTGTTTTTAACTTCTCTTGAGAAGTTATTATAATAGGTCCGAAAATCGAAATAGGTAATTTTGTGTTTTATTTACGTTTCAAGACCTCGACAATCGTTTACAAGTATTTTTAGAGTGATATCTGTGTGTGTGTGTGTGTGTCTGTGTGTGTGTACGTATGTACGTACGTATGTGGACATATTTTGGCTTTCGTTTCCTCAATCACTACCGGACAGAATTTTTTGATGACCATATCAATCGATATGCCACGTCATGACTTAGATCTGAAAGGAGTCTGGAAATAATCGGTCCAGCGGTTCGTTTTTTATTCATAAAAAACTGACTTTTTTATGCACGCAATATAAATTTCATATAAAAGTATGGATTCGTAGAGTTGAAATAGATATTCATCAGAATGCCTATGTATTTGTTTAATCTAGATAAATAGTGCCATATTGTAATCATAAGATATTCTCAAATGATTTTCGAAGTATCGAAACATTAAAAAAAAAGAATTGTTCTCAAGAGAAGTTGCTTGTACGGTACTTGCTGCCGAACCGATTTTTGTTCTTTTGTGTTTGAGGGATTTACATTTTTTGATCACATGGTCGCGCACAAAACTAGACAGAACTGACCCATCCAACCAAACAGTTGTAAAAAGTTCATGACAGCAGTAGTTATAAGAGGAAACAAAAACAATTTTTTTTTTTAAATTTAAATTCTGAAAGCCTTGTTCGATATCTGCCAAACCACAGCAGACTACTACAACAGTTTGGTCTGTTTTGTTTAGTTGGCGCAGCTTTTACAGAACTTTATATGTAGGTATGTATTGGTATGTGAGTAGGTATAAATCTGTATGTTTGTATAATGTGTAAGAACATAACGTGCACTCCTTTAGCTAGTAACTAAAATCCATATTAATTGCGTTATTTACAGTAGGCTGAATTACTGAAATATTGAAAAAGGTTTTTAAATAGCGAATTGTTTTAAGTTAAGTAATGCAATAAATTTTTACAGAATTGTTTACAAAACTGCATTGCGACGAAACCGCTCTGTATCACGGAATAAGACATTCAGATTCTATCCTGATTCCGCTTGGGATTTACTTCGGAAACGGAACTAAAATCCGAAGGTGTTTAGAAAAAGTGACATAGAGATGGTAGGGCAAAAGAAATAGTAAAACGGAGGAAGTTATGCGACTGCAATCCCTTAGAAATGTGGGACGAAGCGGTGTTGCTGACGACAATGTTCAACGCTGATAAGGAGTGCTCTAGAGCTCGGTGCTATAGCCCTACCGTAATCAAGCGCTGTATACCAGCTGTTACGCCATTGGTGATACAGAAAATATTGTTTTAAACTCAGACGTTTCTTCACACTTTCAGTTGATAGGACTTGAAAGACTGAGATGGAAATATTTTCATAGTAAACTACACAGATAGACCAAATGGAATTGGCTCCAGTGTACTCCACCATGTTAAATCTAAGCAAATAATATAGATTATATGATTGAAGCAGAGGTTTCCAGAAATCTTGAAAACATTTGATCTACCTACTTTATATTAAAATCCTCGAGCGAAGAGCTGGAAAATCTGATATGATAGCATAAGAGTGCATTAAAAATTGCTCTTGAATGAGTTATAAACTCATTTTTGAACAAAGTGAACTGAAATCATAAGTCAGGGTAGCCAATCAAATATCAAAATAAACTAGAACTATTGATATGTCGCCACCTCTTACAAAAAGGTTAACCAAAACAAACTCATGTCATAGTTTCACTTGAAATAATTCATCTGAGGACCTTAATGAAATAACAAGATTTGGGATATGATTAGGAGCTGTATAGATTCAGATGTAGATGAACCTGTTTTCAGCGTTAACGCAGAGACTTTTGACTTTTGACTAGACATATGTCTAGTTATGATCGAAACCACTTGCAAATAACATTATTTAACTCTAATAAAAATAAATTAAAATAAAATTTCTTATAGTACGGGAGGCAGCATTGCATTTTGGGAAGCAATTTCCTCCCGCTTAATTTTTTTTGCAAATGATAGTTTATGTATAGCTGATGATCGAAATAAGCGTCAGCCGGCAGACTAGTGCCTGGTTGTGGGAGGTCGGCAAAAAAAGTTTTGCGCAATAACTCGAAAATTAAGCCACAAATAGAAAAATATATTAAAACCAATGTTGTAGAGGAGAAAAAAGCACATCCATTTCATGCCAGAAAAGTTCCCAAACGACAATATTTGGCCCACTTTCACCGTTTTAAAGTTTTGGGCGAAAAAGGCGGTTCTCAGATTCAAACAAGTAATGTTAATTTAAGACTTTCAATAAAAACCGTATTTTTTCGAAAATGGAAATGGTCATTAATAATATTAAAACTATGAAAAGTAGGTCAAATCTTGTCATATGGAAATATTTCAGGCATGAAATCGATGTGTTTTTATCTCCTCTACAACATTGATCTAAATATATTTTTCTACTTGTGGCTTAATTTTTGAGTTATTGCGCAAAACTTTTTTTATGGACCTCTCACAACCAGGCCCACCATTAGTCTGCCGGCTGACGCTTATTTTGATCATCCGCTGTACATAAACTATCATTTGCGAAAAAAATTAAGCGGTAGGAAATTGCTTCGCAAAATTCAACGCTGCCTCCCTTTCTATTAGGATCGAATCAATTTTTACCCACTGTCTTCAAATGCTGCTTGGCATGTTCATATGTACGTTAGTTACATATATTCATATACATATATGTAAGTTGGTAACTGACCTATGCCAATCTACATAAAATTAGGTGAACGAACACGATTGCAGGGAAGGACAAACTCAACATACATGCCAGTATCCTGATAAAATAGCAAATGAAGAAGCGCAGGGATGAAAGTTAAAATTTTGACTGAAATGAGTTTTTGTTTGTATGTTTTCGCTACCAGCTTCCGTTCGTTGCAATTAGATTGAGTTTACATCAACATCAACGTTTGGCATGTGAATATCCTATGTTGCCTCATATCTATATTGCTAGAATGTGTTCATACATACATATGTACATCTTTTTGTGCGTATATCCGTCGTGCTTCAGCCCTTTTTTCCACCTTTTGGATATATGAACTGATGTCTGTGTTAAAATTGGCTGAGTTATTCAGAATGTAAAAGAAATTTTGCCAAACTTTTGATCTAAAAATAAAAACAGTAATGCTAAGAACTTGAAATAGTATAGTAGTAGTAGAAATTAAAATGATGTCTCTAAAACTAATTGGCGATTGTATACAGTGAAATACAAGGTGATGCCAAACTCCTAAACTAATTTCATTTTGCAGTAATTTAATTTCTTAATAAAAATAGTGGATATGTTTGTTGACAAGTTTGTTTTTCATTAACCAGGGGAGATTATATTCAAGTAGCTGCCACCAGAGTTCATTCACATTCGCAGCAATTTTCTCCAATTTAGTCGGATGTTCCTTTTGAAGGACGCCAAGGTTGTAGTGGCACTTCGTACATAGCACGTAAATTTTCAGTACTCAAAAGGCGATTGTTTTGCTTCCTTTATTCATATGAAAAATCATCCTTATTATGGTCAAAGTTTAATAGGGTAATAATTTACACGTGATCAACAATAAAGGCAGAAGCTATTGCACAGTTTTTCTTTGTATGAGCCCATCTGCAAGTATATTACCAGAATTTGCTGCTAAGACTGTCTACAGATGTCGTCTGTTTGAAATTCTTAAAAACTCAAGTTTTCTTCGATATCTGCAGTCAACTTCGATATCTGCAGTCAAAGCAGCGATATTCCCGAAGGAATGGGTGTTCAGCTCAAGGCGAGCAGCTAAATGCCACAGTGTTTGTAAAATCATTGAGAAATAACTACGAATCCCGTAAATGTTGAAATTAACACAAATTTTTCATGTTCTTAAGGAATATGGATGACATAAAACGCTATTCGCAAAAATTATAGCAATCTTTCAAAGGATAATAGTTTATACATCATTTGAAACAAGATGTTCACTTACATATTAGGTGGTGTAATTTTTAGAAAAACATCATATATTCTTCCAAAAAATTCAATAAGCGAATTAAAGTTAAGTGGAATTTTAATTGCAAGAAATTGAGTTTTCGGAATATTGTAAAACATTCGTGGTCGTATAAAATTGACTTTTTGAAACACCCTTTATTCATTATTGTCAAAGAATCATTCACAATATACGAATACAACACCCAAATATTTTGTTTCAAAAAAAACTCCAATTTCAAAATGAAACCCTTTCAAAGCATAACAAGAAAAAATGGACAAAAATAACACAACATGGCATAAAACGTAACAATGGAGCCAGTGTACATATAGAACGTAAGCCATTTTGTACTTTCTGGCATATTTTCGCTTTTTTTTTAATTCAATTCAATTATTTTCTTTTTTTGCCCATATTTCCTATCTGGCTCTGTATTGGTATTTTGCCAATATAAGTTGGTGCACAATAAGGGTATTCCTAAAAACTCGAAAAGCCTCGAAAACTCGAAAAGCCCGGAAAACTCGAAAACATTTTCGAGCCTCGAAAATGAAATAAATGTATGAAAAAAAGTTTGCGCAACTCTCGAAAACTTTCGAGGCAAATTTGATGCGAAAGTAGCCTCGAAAGTTGGAAAATGAATAATATGAGCGAGAAGAGCGCAATTGTTCTCAAAAAGATAAAAAAGTGTCAAAAACGAAAATTAAATTATAACGATTTTTCGATTTTCAAAACAAATTTTAGTTCGCTACAAACTCTTTATTTTGATTCAGTAAAGCAATTTTAAGTTTCTATTTAAACAATATAGGTATCAGTTGATAATATTAGTGTGAAAAAGTTTCAAATCGGTCCATGTATAATGAAGAAGAATGGTTTAAAATTAATCCCAAAAAATAATTTTTTTAACAACTTAAAGTTTTTTTATTTAATTTTTTTGATTGACAACTAAGACACATGTTGATTTCTCTCTTTTTCACGCTCATATTTAACTACGTTTGGAAGTAAAAAGACACGAGTTAGGTATAGCAACAAAAGGCGTATCTCATTCGTTTGCACGATTGCATAAATTGGGGTGTTCCCTTAAACAAGCTCGAAAACTTTCGAGATTTCCATGCTTTCGAGTTTTCGCGTTTAGAGGAATACCCTTAATGTATTTTTGTTTACGCTTTCAAATTGGTTACATGTATTTTTTTTTCTCTAAATTTGAAATGTGAAAATTTTTCAATTTTCTACATAATTTCAGTTGTTTGTTAATTTGTTGAAATTTATTTTGTAGTACATATTGAAAAAACAAAGTTGAGTCGGCAACATAAATCAATAGCAATGAATCGATAGGATATCATGAAGTATTCCTGATACAGGCGCGGATGCAAGGGGGGGGGGGGGGGGGGTTACGGGGATCATGACCCCTCCCCCCCAAACAGCCCGCATTTCAAAAAATAGAGCTGAACCAATATTTTGAAAACCAAGTTTTTGCAAATTTAAAAACCGGAAACTAACCAAACGACCAAAATTAACTTACTTTTTGCACTCTGAAAAAATTGGAGTCAAAAAATGACGGAATCAACAAAATTGACTAATTTTCTTACACAATACTGACTTTTTTATTATTTTTTCTATATTTGGATTGTCTCTATACTTCATATATAAGCAGTTATTACAAGTTCCAACTAAAAGCATCATTTATAACACAAAATCCAATCTTCTATTTTGTTTTGCAAATCTGTTAATGATCGCATCGATGTCCAATTCGATGTTGCGATGTATGTGTAGCAATGCAAGCCCGGTGAGTCTGTCTTCTGCCATAGTTGATCCCAACCAAGTTTTGAGAAAGTCCACTGAATTGATTCACATGGAGTATAGACGACGTATCGTCTATATTAAGAGGCAAAGGCATAGAGGCATAGATTTTTATTTGGATTCATATTCAGGGTGGCTCTCATAAAAAAATATTTTTGAAAAATCATTTTCGCGAAGACCAGTTAACCGACTCACACCGAATTCACACCACGTAGCTTTTATATCATGAGACATAGCTTAGGGTACAACATTTTTATTTAGGATGCCCCTCACACAAAAATATTTTTAAAATAGCATTTTCACAAAAACCACTTAATCGATTCACATGGAATTTACACCAAGTGTTTTTTATATTAAGACACATAGCTTAGCTATAAAACTTTTATTAAGGGTACTTTCGATATCACAAGAATAATCTTTGAATGTAATTGGACTAAATTTGGAAAGGCCTTGCTTTGCACATGGTCAGTTATATGTGGGACTTTCATTAGTTAGAAATTCAAATAATTTACACTCCAAATAATAAACCTAAAAACTTTGTATACCAAAAAACATAGAACTGAATTAAATTTACATCATTTACAAAAAAAAAAGTTTGATTCTGCTATTTATTTTATTGAAATAAAAAAAAGGCGCTTCGCACAGGGTAATGCTAGTATTTATTAAAGTTATAAAGATTGATGGCATCAAGAATAGTTACAGCAGTAAATGATATATCAAATTAAAGTACTCAAGTGGACTAAAACTATCAGCTTTAAGATCGGCCAACCAAAAAATGAGATATAAGCCCAGAAAAAATTTATATTTTTTTAAATTCACTGATTAACCAAAGCCTGGCTGATCCCGTCAACTGTTATCATTTTAATAAAAAAATTTCGTCTCTACTGAACTGCACACATGTTTTTCGTTATATACAGGCCTGTCGTGAAAAACGGTACGTTTTCATTTCGAAAACTTTTTGAAGCAATTTGACTTCGAAGTTAAATTTAAGTAGATTTGCAGTTTTTTTGAATATGGAATTGACGTTTTGATGTCGTTTTGAAGACAAGGGTTTTTATATTAAATAAGAATTAAGTGAGTATTGCATTCACCTCTGCTATTGCAATGGAATTAAATGGTGAAAATAAGCTGACATTTTAAGTGAATAAGACTTTCGACAAAGCTGTTGTAAGTTGTTACGTATAATCCACGGAACATTGTTAATGTAAATTACATAAATAAAATTGAGTATGTTTGGATTAAAAAAATAATTAAAACTAAACAAGTGAACTTGCCTTCTTATTTAATTTAATATTTCCTTTGCTTGCATGAACGTGACGAAAGTCGTTTAAGAGAATGCATTGCCATTGCGCGATTAAAGTGTCGCTGGATTTTCGGTTCACTATCACTATTTGATCCTATGCTACCGCTGCCACCACCGTCATCAGCATTATTTGATTATGTAATAATGACAATAAAAACAGCAACCATCTGCATTAACATAATAATTCGAAAATTGAGATTTTTTTTGACGAAATTGTGCTTCTTTGATTTTTTTAAAATTATATAAAAACTGTCATAAATAAAGATGCCATATTATTTCAAAAAATTAAATTGAATTATAAAAATTTGCATAAAATGCATTTGATATGCATAGTAAAATCGGAACATGCATACTTTTATGGGATCGTTTTCTAAAATTTATTTTCAAACGAATTTTAACACATTTATACTAAAAATTGTACTGAAAATTAAATTTTTTTTGGTTAAAATAGGCTGGCAACTCAATTTCGAACTAATATTACTTCATCAGAGTAACATCTCTGACTTCACATAGACAGCTTAACAGCTGACTTCGAAAATGTAGAATTGACGACTTTTTATTTGTCTAAGAATAAGAATTGTGAAAATAGAGCGTTAACTTATTTTTTAGTTATTTTTATTTTTTTTTCATTGAAAGCCTATAAAATATTAGTATTTTTAAAAAGAAAAATGTTTAAAGTTTTTCCCTTCATAATTTTATTTGGAGTTAAGTCCTTCAATAATTAAACGTCTAACAAAAGTTCAGCAATCGACTACAACTTATTGAAACGTTTCAAATCCACCTCAATTTCACTTTGTCGTATAAGTGAAATTCACGACAGGCCTGATAAAGAGTTTACAATTATATAAACAATAAATTTATATATGAATTTTCAAGTAAAACAAATTGGACGAGTTTTTGCATAAGGTTATTCTGACTTTGTTTTTTATTCATTGAAGAAATTCGGTTTGCTTTGTTTATTTGTTTATTTGGGTATTCTTGTTATTTTTGTTATTTTTGATTTTTTTCTATCCTGTGACCTCCTCCGGAAAAAAAATATAGATCCACGCCTGTCCTGATATGTATGTATGTGGATAATATCAAAACACTGGCTATTGGGTTTGATCTTGAATCTAGCTCACTGAATCTAGTTCCTTTTGTTACTTCTGACTTAAATGCAGTATTTTTTGAGCGATATATATTTTATATTTACCTTTTTTTATTATGCTGTTAATAGTTAGCTCTGGCATTTCTAGCTTGTATAGAGATTAATTTTTGATCCATCCAATATATCTTATATTTTATATTTATATTGATATTGAAATTGAATAACAGTTATCAGAACGATTTTGTTTTAGATGGAAAAACACATGATTTTGATTCAATTTTTTCTTAATTACGAATCGAAAATCCCTAATCCTCCGTCACAACTTTAAGAAAGGTGAAGTTAACGCTTCAAAAAAAAAAAAAAATTTCTGTCGCTACTCTTTCACATATGTATGTACATTAGACCGGTTCAAAAAAAAAAGTCTTTGAAATTTAGAGGCACCGGCAGTTTCCTATTCCCGTAAGTGTACCGAGTGGGATGTGTTACCAATTTTTTTTTTTTGAAAAAAAGTTCACCAACAACCTAAAAACGATGGTGGTTATCGCTGAGGTGAACTTTTTTCTCTTAATTCAGTCTCACATTCGGAGTAGTTTTTCAAGTAAACTAGATTTCTTATTTTTGAAACAGATTTCCACATTAAAATGTATATTCCCTGTTAAAACATAGCTTCAATATGAAAAAAATTCTTTGTTCAATTATATTTATGTTTATATTTTCAAGTACAAAAATAATAAAAATTTGCGGTTACCACCATCAGACAGAGGAGAAATAAATGAATTATTCAAAATCATAAAAGCAAAAAAAATCCAAAAATTTATACCTGATTTTTCATTTAAAAAAAAAAATTTAAATTTTTGACAAAATTTAATGATTATTTTCAGTTTTTACCACTGAAGAAAACAACATAATTAAAAAATAATGAGAAATTCGAATTCCCCATTCAAAACTACTCCGAATGTGAGACTGAATTAAAAGAAAAAAGTTCACCTCAGCGATAACCCCCATCGTTTTTAGGTTGTTGGTGAACTTTTTTTTTATGCGAAAGTTTCAAGAGTAATATGAAAATCGCTAATCAGGAGCGCAATATTTAGAAAAAATTGGTAACACATCCCACTCGGGACACTTATGGGAATAGGAAACTGCCGGTGCCTCCAAATTTCAGAGACTTTTTTGGACCGGTCAAATGTACATATAGAAGGCCTGGCAGACATTGTGATGTTCAAGCTAAACAGCATAAATAATATATAAATAATGAACTTTTTGCACTTCACTTTAATTTTTTTTTTCTTCTCTAAACAGACAATCTTAAAGACAAAAGCTTACGTTCGCATAATTGTGGGGGTTTAAATTCTGTGTCGCATTAAATAATAATGTTGCAGAAAGTTTTGGGACAGTTTCGGATGCCAACCAGTCAGCATTAATGAATTTATTACCAAGATACATGGGGAAGCGACATTGAAGGTGAGCGTTTAACTCTGAGACTAATGACTGGTAACCAATTAAGGAGTTTTTAATTAAACTGCAATTAGTGGTAGAATATGCTTCTACTGTTGAAAAATTAAAATTTTCACGAAAGTATGTTTGGGTCTCATTTGCAGAAATTTTCGTTGAGCTTATTAAAGTATGTATTTTTAAAAATCTACTTTATATTTCTTTTACTCTCATATTTCTAGTTCCATCTGTACAAATAGAAATAAGTTTTGTCATTTTCATAATTGACTCTACACAAATTTCTATTGCTCGGAATATATTAGTTCCTCTCGTTGTACCATATAAACTCTTCACCAATATTTAAATCCTTATACAGTGGTCGGCATATATATTTTGACAAATATGAGCGTTTTAGTGTTCTTTCTGCAATGGCTAACTGTCAATGCTAACGGAACTGTATACTTATATAAAAACAATTACACATGCTAGGCGTCAAAAAAAAACAAAAAAGCTGCGTATTTTTTTTTTTGTTGATTTAAGTGCTGCAGTATATTTAAAAGGTAAAAAATCATTTTGTGGGTGGCATAAGTATTTTGACAATTTTTATGGCATGAGTTTACAGTGGGAGTGCCGCTCATATTTTAATAAAATCCTACTTTCTTACGAGGCTTTCAATACTGAACACGAATATGGAATCAAAAGTTGGGTGACGCATCTAGTTTCGGAGATATAGCCATCATAATTCGGGGATATACATAGCTTTTAATAAAATCATTCTTTGAATTTGGGAACCCCTGGATCGACTTTCAAAATAAAGATAATTTAATGAACTATAATATAAGCTCATAAAAGTTTGAAAGTTTCAGTATTTGATAGTTTTCTAATTATGACAATTTATCTAAATTTCTGGTCAACTTTTTTTTTAAAAAACCGTTACATTTTTGGAAAAAATTTTGTTTTGCAAAGATTTTTATTAATACATGAGAAAGCGCATTTTATGTCCTTTCAAATGGTGTACTATTCTAAATTAGTTTTCTTGGGCAAACGGATTTTTTAAGGAAGGAAAGTGAACGAGCTCTAGCCACATCTGTCACATTTGTACTCTCATCCAAAGCCAACGAAGTGATTCACACGTTCTCATCAGCTAATACTTCTCTTTTCTTTTATGAGTACCTAAGTATATCGTTGATTCTTCGAGACACAGTAGTACGGGATAAAGGAATATCTTGCGTCACTGCAGCCATTTCTCTCCAAGACTCCCAATGGAAAGAGCTCGAGAAGATCAAGTTATTTTTTGTTATTGTTGTATGAGCTGAAAAAGCTGAATGAGTTTCGAGCTGTGAATTCTTGGCATATGGAGTAGTTCGTGGAATCATTGGATCCAGGTTCGTTTAATAAAAACTAAAATAAGCTTGTTGTTTTGAAAAATTTCTTAATTTCGTCACGCGGGAGACGAGCAAATGGTGAATACATATTTCAAACTTGAGATTTTTGCCCTTCATAGGTATTGTAAAGGGTGTTTTTTTTAGAGGTTTGTTTTTCGAATAGAGATAAAACTGGGATTTTGTGGTCAAATCTGGCAACTCTAATGTCATTTATATTCAGTTTGGTTTGCCATTTCATCATGAACAGGTTGACAAAAGAACAACGCTTGCAAATCGTGCAAATTTATTTCGAAAATAATGGTTCAGTTCGCGAAGTTTACCGCAAGCTCCGTCCATTTTATGGTCGACATAATCGTCCATCAGAGCAATTAATTCGGTTAACCATGGATCGTTTTCGCACTACGTTTACTCTATGTGATAATACGCATCCGCAGAGACGTCGAACAGTGCGCACCGAAGAAACAATTGCCGCTGTAAAGCAAAATGTTGAAGAGGACCCGAATGTATCGATTCGCCACCGTGCACAGCAATTGGAGCTTTGTCCATCAACTTTATGGAAGATTTTGCGCAAAGATCTTGGCTTCCGACCTTACAAGATCCAGCTTGTGCAAGAATTAAAGCCGCGAGACCATGCAATGCGTCGTGATTTTGGTGTATGGGCCGAAAATGAGATTGATCTCAATGCTGATTTTCATCGCAAAATTTTGTTCAGTGATGAGGCTCATTTTTGGTTGAATGGCTACGTCAACAAGCAAAATTGCCGCATTTGGAGTGAAGAGAATCCACATGAGACCCTTGAGACGCCATTACATCCACAAAAACTGACTGTTTGGTGTGCTCTATGGGCTGGTGGAGTCATTGGGCCATACTTCTTCCGAAATAATGCTGGAGAGTCAGTTACCGTTAATGGAGACCGGTATAGAGCCATGATAACCGACTATTTTGTTCCCGAATTGGATGGCATGAATGTGGATGAGTTGTGGTTCCAACAAGACGGCGCTACATGCCACACAGCGCGCGTCACAATCGATTTATTGAAGGAAACATTCGATGAGCGCATAATTTCGCGGAATGGACCTGTCAATTGGCCACCAAGATCGTGTGATTTGACACCATTGGATTATTTTCTTTGGGGATATGTGAAGTCGCTCGTCTACGCCAACAAACCAGAAACGTTAGGGGACTTGGAAGCCAACATTCGTGGCGTTATTGCCGACATACGGCCCCATATGCTCGAAAAAGTGGTTGAAAATTGGACCTCTAGAATTGGCTTTATTCGAGCCAGCCGCGGCGGCCACATGCCCGAAATCATATTTAAACATTAATGGCATAAAATTATCCTTCCAATAAAGCCAAATTGATGGACATTAAAACGATTTTCTTGTGTTTTATTTCAATTCGAAGTTGTATACCTCTAAAAAAAACACCCTTTACATATCGCGTTGCGTTACTCATACTCCAAGTACATAATACATATTCGTATTAGCCATTTGCATTTGTTGTTACGAATGCGTAATGATGGTCGACAAGGTAAGACAGCAGTATAATGGCAAAATACATACCCATTTATATGTACATACAGTTGTGGACAAAACAATAGGGTCAGCAATAACTTAGAAATATACATTAAAATTTTTGGCAACCCTTGTACGATACCAAACGAAAACTTTGGGGGAATTTTACAAAAGAAGCTTGCGCTGTCATGAACCAATTACGTAATGAAAAAAAAGCCAATGAAAAGTATCTCGATCGATTGGTCGTTCTCAAAACGTTGAATACAATGCTCTAAAACTAATAAAAACACAATGTAAAAAAGTTAGAATACATAAAACTACGAAAAATATGACAATCTTATCAAATTAGGGTTAATCCGTGACCCATTATAGGGCTGTGCTGCAACAACAACTGAGCTGAGACTACAAGTCCCAATAAGTCAGGATTGGGCACTTTTCGCGATATTCTTCCAAAAGGATGTTTATCCACTAATCTCTGCCTAACAGTTCTGGAGGACACTTGCAGTCTCAGCTCACTTGTTGTTGCAGCAGAGCCCTCAAATGGGTCACGGGTTAACCTTAATTTGATGAAATTGTCATATTTTTCGTAGTTTTATGTATTCTGACTTTTTTAAATTGTGTTTTTATTAGTTTTAGAGCATTGTATACAACGTTTTGAGAACGACCAATAGATCGAGATACTTTTCATTGCCTTTTTTCATTACGTAATTTGTTCAGGACAGCGCAAGCTTCTTTTGTAAAATGCTTGGTTCGGCCCATATTTGAACATCCTAATATGATTTTTTTCTTTCTTAATAAACAAATATGTAACTGAAATTAACATAAACAATACTCAGAATGTCTAATTTAATCACAAAATTAATAATTTAAGAGGTGACCCTATTGTTTTGTCCACGTGCTACTGCTGCTTTTCGTAATGTTGAGGGTATAAATAATTTAACGTTAGTTTTCGAAGTTTCCAATCAATCATTTTTGGAGCTAGTAACACCTATAAATAATTCCCCCAAAGTTTTCGTTTGGTATCGTACAAGGGTTGTCAAAAATTTTAATGTACATTTCTAAGTTATTGCTGACCCTATTGTTTTGTCCACAACTGTATGTATGTTACAGCAAAGTACTCGTATGTGTTGCATAAAATGGAATGGTCGGTATTGTATTAGCATTTTACGATTAAATGTTTCATGGGAATAAAAAAAGTAGAGACTTACAGGGCCGCATTAGAGCTCTTAAAAATTTCATACACGCCTATATACTCAAAGTTTCTGAAGCAATACCGTCTAAAGTAGATCGGTCCAGAATTTTTGAAATCATAATTCATGAAAGAACCAATTGGAAAGGTAACCCGATAACTTAGGTACCCTAATGTGTAAGTAATTAATTATGGCAAGACTGGGGCAGTTAACTTTGGACTAAGATTTCAAAATGCACTTCCCACGGATAAGTTCCCAATCATCCATCTTGGAGATATCTATGGATGAGAGGCTTAAATAAAAATTGCAACGGTCAGGAATTTAGTTATTATCGGATAGTCAGGTGGCTCTCAAGGCACTGAAATCAGCTATAGTTGTTACTATACTAGTTAATAATACCTTAGCTATTATGTAGATTTGTGTATATCCGATTGTTTTTGTCTAGATGTGAATTCATTCAGGATTGTAGCCTCAAAGGAAATATTTAAGTTCATAGTTACTTGTGTATTAATGACATTTTTAAGAAAATATAGAACGAACTTTATTGAACTTCAAGTTAAATAGGAAATTCAAAACCGTTTCATAGAAGCAAATTCTTTGCCGAAAGTTAAGGACAAGACACCCTGTTGAACGTAATGTTGCCACATCGTTTTATGCAAATTTCCTTTTCATTTTAACGGCTTATAATTTTATTTCAGTCTCATTGTTTCTTCTTGAAACTTCCCGCAGAGTATACTGTATATAAAGAAAATGTGAAAATATACACCCAATTAGGGTATATTCAAGGTCGCAATGCATAATCGTAAGAGTGAACAGCAATTGAGTTTGGTTTCTTTTTCGTTTATTTGTAATATAAAATTTAAAATTTTTAAAGGGTAATTCAATTGGTGGTTGCAATTCACATCTGACAATACTTGCTGTGTACTGCTGTCCTCTGACGATATCTCTAAAGTAAGGTTATCAAACGTCCTCATATTTTATAAAATTAACTTTCCTGAAAACTTTATTGCATAATCTTATGCACGGCATTTTTCTGTTCGCCTATTTTGTTGGTGTGTTTGTACTGCGTCTGCATTTATGTTTGTGTGCATCAATGTTGTTTTTTTCTTTTCTGCTCTGCAATTCTTTGGTTCTTTGCTTTCGTTTACTACTTGGTTTGTGCTTTGTTGCATTTGATTCCATTTCTTTACAACGTTTGTTTAGTTTAGATTAGGGATGCTCAACTTCAGTGCCCAAAAATCGATAGCGCGTTGACTTCTATAACATTAATTTCGAGCTAGTATGTGTATAAATGTGTGTAGAAATTCAAAGGAAACAAAACATTACCCAGTAGAAATTCGTGCATCATTGATGTAAATAAACAAATATAAATGTTTGCATAAAAAGAAATGCGAAAGCACCGCATGGCTACACAAAAAAATTTTTAAGCTCAAAATTCATCAATAGAAACAAAAAGTACTTTTCTGAGAATTAAAACTATATTTCCATGAATATGAATTTTTTTTTACAACAGTGATGCGCACAAGAGCAGTATTTTTAGTCTCCCATTTTTATCACAAGTCAATTATTATAATACATGCGAAAAAAATTGCTTTTCACAGAAATATTTTTTTGACCTGGATTTTTCGGTTACCGGACATAGCCCCCACGGATATAATCCCCATATCGTAAATGGGGATTATGTCCGCTAATTATTCGGACATATTCCCCATTTTCGGTATGGGGGTTATGACCTAAAATTTTTCGGACATAATCCCCATGGGGGTTATGTCCGAAAAACTTAATTAATGCAAACAGTTTTGGGTCTTATTTCCGTCTTTTTTTCCGGTTATAGTCCCCACTTCGTTTTGGGGTTATGACAACTTCTAAGGATAGACATACCCGGTGTTGGATTTTTGTCACTTACCCCCTACTCTTATGTAAAATTACTGTGGCTACCGAACTAGGTGTTGGATATATTATAGACTGATCCGCGGCCGAAGGCCGCCGCGAAGCCGTGTTGGATTTATGGGAGTTTTAAATCCTTAGCTGCGGCCGCAGGCCGCCCACTTACCCCAACTCTTATGTAAAATTACTGTGTCTACCGAACTAGGTGTTGGATATGTTATAGACCGATCCGCGGCCGAAGGCCGCCGCGAAGCCGGTGTTGGATTTATGGGAGTTTTAAATCCTGAGCTGCGGCCGTAGGCCGCCTACTTACTTACTTACTTACTTGGGTGGCCATAACAACCCGTTACCGGGTTACGGCCGACCTCAAAAGCTCTCTCCAGGCGCCTCTGCTTCGCGCGCGCCTTCTCCAATCAGTCACACCAAGCGTGGATAGGGTTTCCTCGGCTTGGTCTTTCCATCGGAGGCATGGTCTTCCTCTCCGTCGTCGCCCAGCGACTACCGCATCAAACACCTTTTTCGCCGGAGCTTCTTCGTCCATACGCACAACATGTCCCAGCCAGCGCAGACGTTGGATAGTGATGCGCTTGACTATGTCGATGTCATCGTAGAGCTCGTACAGTTCATGGTTCATTCGAATACGGTAGTCGTCGCCGACGCGAACAGGACCGAAGATTTTGCGAAGAATTTTTCTCTCAAACACCCCAAGTGTGGCTGCATCGGTCTGCGATGCTTCTGCACCGTAGAGTAGCACGGGTAAGATGAGCGTCTTGTAGAGTGTCAGTTTTGTCGGGCGAGAGAGGTCTCTACTACTCAATTGCTTACTGAGACCGTAGTAACACCTATTAGCAAGAGTGAGTCTTCGCTTTATCTCCAAGCTGATATCGTTTTGAGTGTTCACGGCGGTGCCAAGATAAGTGATAGATAGCCGCCTACTTACCTTAACTTTTATGTAGAATCACTGTAACTAGCGAAGCCGGTGTTGGACATATGGACATAATTTTTTTTTCAAAAAATCCCCATAATGGTGTTTATGACCGAAACTGATGCTGACATAATCCCCACAGCTTTGGGGATAATGTCCGCTGTTTTATGGGGATTATGTCCGAAAATGTTACGGTCATAACCCCCATACCGAAAATGGGGATTATGTCCGATTAATTTGCGGACATAATCCCCATTTACGAAATGGGGATTATGTCCGTGGGGATTATGTCACGGCACTGATTTTTCTCAACTGGCATTGCGCAATTCATTTGACTCCGACTGGGTCTCTTGCATATTTATTTGACAATCGAACCAGCGCATAGAGATCAGCAACTGCACGAATGATGGCACGTTTCATAGCTCGCGACCGCGGGAGGGCAAATGGTCAACCATAGTTTAGATAATCTGAAATTTAGCATAACAATTGTATTGATGTGGAGTTGCTAACTTTACTGTGTAATTAAATTGAATGATTTAAGAAAGTTGATTTTAGCGACTGATTATTTTATAATTAAACATTATTTCATCGAACTTACAGTCATTAAGCAAAGACCAATATTGTAAGTTTTATACTTATTGATCAATGCTATTTTTCAACAAACATGACAAAGATAACAAATGGAACAATTTTAACCTGGTAATTTGTGACATGTTTCGGCTATTACCAATAGCCTCATCAGACCAGTTTGGCAGCAAGCGAGAAAGTGACAAAAGATGACAAATGGAATATGCGCACTCTGTACACCTCATGAGAAGTCCCTCAGTAGCTCAAGTGTTAGAGCGGCCGTCGCAAAATATGCAATTGCAATGCATGAACGGTAAGGGGTTCGAGTCCATGTACAGAATTAACCTAACTGGTCTGATGAGGCTATTGGTAATAGCCGAAACATGTCACCAATTACCAGGTTAAAATTGTTCCATTTGTTATCTTTGTCATGTTTGTTGAAAAATAGCATTGATCAATAAGTAAAAAACTTACAATATTGGTCTTTGCTTAATGACTGTAAGTTCGATTAAAAAATGTTAAATTGAATGATATTTGAATGATCCCGATTAGAATTTTTATAGGCATGCCTAAATATACTATCGGCCCTAACTAGGAAATAATGAGGTTAGCCTAAATTAGGAATGTTTAGCAGCAGCCTAATTAGGCAATTCTAAGGAATTTCTAAATTAGGTTTACCTGTAAAAGACATGCGGATGTTGGGTTTGCCTAATGATTTGGTTGTCGTTGGGGTTCCACACTTGACCCTAACATTCTACAAGTCATACCTGAAAATGTCGTTAGGCATAAATTAGGTTCCCATTGGCTTTGCCTAACCAAATTGGACAATCCTATTTAGGAAAATTTGGGGCACACCGTTACAATTTAAATTAGGTTGTCGTTCGGGTTCCACACTTGACCCTAACATTCTACAACTCATACCTGAAAATGTCGTTAGGCATAAATTCGGTCCCCATTGGTTTTGCCTAACCAGAATTTTAGGCCCTTGTACACAAACCCAACGAGAGCTTAATGAGGCGTTGCAATTTATATTAGGTTGTCGTTTGGGTTCCACACTTGGCCCTAACGTTCTGGCTAGGCAAAACCAAAGGGGATCTAATTTACGCCTAAAAAAATTTTCTAGGCGAGATCATTGCGTTATTATCCTGCGCAATTTGTGTTACTGTCAAATGACATAAGTTCAAAGATCTTGACTTGTGCCTTGAATTATCTCACGATTAGTCATCGGGAAGAGAACAGGCTAGATGGAGGTGGTTATCTCTTGGAAAAAAATCAAACGCCAATTTATTTATAATTTACTGGCAAAATTAGCTATTATAGTATCCAGGCACAACTAGTTCTACTTAGACGGAATCACTGTGACTAGCGAAGAGGGTGCCAGTGTATGGTCTTGAGCTGCGGTCAAGAGCTGCTTACTTAACCCAACTTTTATGTAGAAATACTGCGACTAGAACAGTTGGCTTTTGAAATACTAAGGAATGTAAGCCCTAAGCTATGAACGGTGGCAGTTTACTTACCAAGCATGCAATGATATGGATAGGTTTTTGTTGTCTCGCTTTACTTCATACTGAAGAACTGATGCAGAAATCGCTTGGCCGACTAGCAATTTCTGAATAAGCAAAAAATTATATTCAACTTGAAGCTCGACGTGAACATTTTATCACCGTCTGCTGTTTCATTAGCTTGCCAAAATTTAGGCAGTTGATATACAACATAACATATCATTACTCGAAAGAGGGGTCATGACCCCCAGCATTCCCCCCTGTGGTTTGTTTGATATCTGAAGAACGCTTCATTTTTGTCTGATGTTTTCATCACCTATTTGTAAAACCTAAATGCATATTAAGTCTGTCTCAGTTTCATTCGGAGTTGCTCTTAGCTATTGCCATCCGTCCTTTTTAATTTAATCTACATATTTATTTACTCCAAAAAAAAAACAATTATTTCATAATTTTTTTACAAATAATTTTATGTCGACATAAAGCTTCTGTCTCATAGCCAAATGTGCAAATATGACCCACTGTAAGCATTGTAAAGCAAATGTACTTATAAGTGTTGCAGGAAAATTATAAACTCAAAAAGAGATTACTGTCTGGGATGCATATCAGCCTTGAAGCGATTTGTATAATGATAAAGTATAGTAGTATATATATTACCAATTTGCGGCAGTTGCTACTTAATACATACTGAGAAAAGATTATGCTTCTTTAAATAAATTTATTTGGGTGAAATTTTCTAAAAATATTTGTTAACAATATTTTGTTAATATTTTGTTAATATGGCAGATAAAATGTTACAGAAATAGAATAATTCTCCTCTACATTTACATTTCTAAATTTTTCAGGGGTCAAACCATGTTTACAATTTTACTCTTAAACTACAACATTGGATCATTGGCTTAAGTGACAGCACTGATTTGCTGAAAAATAACATAATTAGGACTGGTGTACCACAGCTTTAATTAAATCAACTCAATGTTCGAGGTACTCAATTGTCTCCTTTACCACCTCACATGCCCCAACTCTACAGCTCATGTCAGGCTCACCAATAAATCAGTGTTAAATAATTTCAAAAACGAGTCTTACTATTTCAATGAGAGATCTATTTATATGAAATTTCGCCTGATATATATCATAAATGGGACACATTGCTCTTAAAATGCTTCTTTTAGTGGAAAATGTAAGCAAATATTTTTTCTCCTTTTGTTTAATGGGGATACCCTGACTTTTTAGCACAATATCTAGAGCTGAGCCTGATGGCCCTTTCATTTCTTTCTATACCCCTATGCTTTGAGATCCAAACAAGGCTGATACGTAAGACTCAGCTATTTGAAATGCCCAGTAAACCACAAGAGGCACAGCCTCGAAACTCTAGCATTGCCTGGCAGACGAGAAGCTGTGCTGATATTAATTTTTTTTGAGTAAACTCCAGTTTTAACTTCACAGATCAAATTTGAACGATCTGCGATGCCTGTTGAATTGAATTTTTTAATGACTTGCCGAGTTTCCACCTGTGCTCCCTGAACGCTCACATTCGAAATGAAATCTGAAGGTCACTGCCTGTGTGGTAGATCAATTCATCAGTTCTTGTAGTCAGGGAACGCAAGCGCTTATATTAAATGCAAAATAATTTTGTGCTTCGATGAATTTGTGTATATTTTGTGTGTCATTTCGTAATGTTCACCGTTTATCTCGACATATGCAAAAATATCTCTCTTGTGTTCTTTATCATCTCACGGAGCACAGAGCCCATACAACAATCTTCCAACGTGCAGTATCAGTAGCGAGTTCATTCAATTCTCTTCAACATATCCCCGATTTATGTATTTCATGTTTTAGCGCGTCCAAGCTGATTTAGGACAGCCGAGTTTTCTGATATCTGGAGGGTTTTTGAATATTTTGAAAATTTAACTGAATTAAATGGTACTGCCATACATATTTACGGCGAATCCCACATGTATTGGAATTTAATATAAATTGAACTTTTTTATTACAAAAAAATTATCGGTTTATAATTCTAGTTTTCTAACAACTGCAGCCTAACGGCCTTTTAATGAGTAAATTCAGGTAAACTGACTGAAAATTTAGCTTTCAAAACTTTTTCATTCATAAAAAAAAACTTTAATTACAAGGACTAAGCAATGGGAAATCTTTTTAAAAGCACAAGCTTGATGCATAGTAAAGGACGACTGTCATGTTCAAAAATATAAATTTATAAGCGTCATTTTTGTTTGCCTTACTTTGTTAACCTTTTGTTAATATTTATTTATTAATGCAAAAAAAAAACTGTTAATTAAAAGTTATAAACACCTTTTTGTCAGCTATCATCAAAATAAGTTATTTTCCTCTATCACTTTTTTACAACGGCACAAGAAGCCCAGAGGTAGTAAAAGGGCCGACTGAAACAGAAATTTTATTATCCTTTGCGTTGTAACACCCCATAATAATATTTGTACTTCAACTCAAACCGAACTCTACAAAAAGGAGTCCGTCAGTCGACAGCAGACACCGCCAATACAAACCGCACCGCCTGTTCAGCGGATATGAAAACGGAAGCAGACCAAAATTTAATTACTTGCATTTGTATGTCATTATCAAGCACGTGCTTATAACTGACCTTGATTTCTGTTGATTGTCCTTGTCGAGCTGTTTGTTTTTGCTGATGTTTCAGAAATTTTCACTTCATTTGCACATCGTAAAAATTCCATGATATAAATTAAAAAATAGTTTATTCACAGCTACTCCACTCAAAGTGGGACATCACACTCAAATTTTCTATTGCTGAGTTAAACGCTAAAATTAAAGTTATAGTTCGTGTTTAAAATAAAAATTAGATGTTTTCAATGTTTCCGTGGCCACAGAACTGACTGTAAAGTTTGATTTTTCCTAAAATCGGGTTTATTTTCTTCGATACCTTTTGAACAGCTCAACAAATTAGAGATATATTATATTTTTGATAGCGACTTGTGATGAAAAGTGGATCACTTATGATAATGTCAAGCGAAAATGGTCACGTGCGAATTATGGTGATGCGGCGCAAACTGTGGCCAAGTCAGGATTTAAGGCCATTAAGGTTTTGCTGTGTGTTTGGTGGTATTGGCAGAAAATCATCTATTATGAGTAAAAACTCTTAATTCGGGCCTGTACTGTCAATAATTAGACCGCCTGAAGGAAGCAATCGTCCAAAAGCGAACTAATTTGCCCAATAGGAGTGGAATTGTGTTCCCTCAGGATAACGCCAGGCAACACACATCGCTATAGTGAACCGCTAAAAGCGAGTTTGGTTGGGAGGTTCTTATATATCCACCTTATAGTTCGGAACTCGCACCAAGTGAATACAACCTGCTCCTGTCCATGACAAACGATTTTGCTGGTTAAAAATCTACCTCTAGAGAGGCTTGTGATAATCGACTGTCCCAGCTTTTTTTCCAGTAGAGACGACTGCTTCTATCAGAGAGGCACATTGGAATTATCTTCAAAACGACAACATTTTATGGAACAAATCGGTGGATATTTGTCCTAAATCATCTCATTTTAAGCATGCTAAATAAAGCCTTCAATTTCATGCAAAAAAAACTTAATTCTTTTAGCGCTTTATATCAGTATTTGGCCTTTCGTTATCACCGTTTGATGAAAATCAAACTTCAATTGCATCCTATTTTGTAGGCAATATTTGGTTAAAATTTAAGTTAATTCACTTTATTAGTATAAGAATAATATCTGACCAATATATTTGTTTTTTATAAATTGAAAATAGTTTTTCTTTATTGAAAAACTGGCTGTTAGGTCAATTTTGTTTTTATAAATAAAACAATGTTAAATTTATTTGTTCACCCGACGTTTCGCTTATGGGTTTTAAGCATCTTCAGAGGTATGTCAAAATTCTTTATTGAATATTCATTTCACACTGTTAACTTATATTTGTTTTTTATAAATTGAAAATTGTTTTTCTTTAGTTATTTTAGTTTTTAAATATGTATACGTACCGGCTTGAATAAACGATTCTGGAAAAGGTTCGTCTAAATCACACACTCAATTAAATCAGTATTTTGAAGAAATCAAAGTCGAATACCAAACATTTCGAGGTAGACTCACAATATGAGGTGGATGAGGGAACCAAAAATCAGCTCCTTTGAGGCAAATAAGAACAATTAGAATAACTTATAGCTAAGAGAATCGTATGAGAAAAGAGTGTGTCAAAACAAATTTATAAGCCAAAAATTTTTGCTGAGAGAAGACATGAAAGATACTTGTAAGGCCACATGTTTTTTCTTTATTTTTTATATCAATGAAAATACATTTATGGACTTTTTTAACTTGGTCTATGACATTTTTTTTTCAAAAATAATTAATCACAATATTTTCATTAGAAATGTCACTTTAAAACTTGCTTTTAATTATTTAAAACCAACCTCTCCTGCTTTTAAATTTAAAACGTGCTTTTAGAGTAAAAGCAGGTTTTAAGTCGACTGTAACAGAATAAACATGGTGTTAATTTTAAAATGCAATCGAAATCGTTAAAGCCTTCTTCTAATTTGTTTAATTAAGTGCACTTTTTTATTTTTGTGTCATAGGAATATTGTTTATTTTTAATTATATTAGTCACGCAAACTATCTGTACCTACATAAACATATGCAAAATTTAAAGTATCCCTAAGGTTCTCGATTAATGAGCATAAATATACATAAGCTCTGCTATAAAAGCAGCTACGTGAACTTAAATTCTATTCAGTTTGTCTTCGCTTGGCGTACGCTTAATATTGGATTATATACACAGATAAATTAGAAAATTCATCTAAAACTAAATTCTGGTTTGAAGGATACTAAGGAAGAAAGGGTTAGCTTACCAGATCCAAAATTTTTATCGTTTTCATCACACAGAGCGGTTGGCGGTTCTCGACCCAGTCTGATGTCTCAGACACTCAGTGATGTGCCCAGTGAAATCATTGTCGAATCAAGGATTAAATATGGTAGTCGTTGGTCAGCCTGCAAGGGTTTGTTAATGGAATATTCAAAGCGTACAACAATACATGGTATTCGTTATTTGGTTGAAGTACATCGACCATTTTATGAAAGGTAAGCATCTTATAGAAAAAAATTTATGCGCATCTGTGTAACGCTAAAATTTAAAGTACCTGTTGGTTTTAAAAGGATAAGTTTTGTGTAAATGACGTCATTATAAGATATTGTGGCAGATGAGTTCCAGTTTGCCACCTCTTCACCTGTGCTGTAGGGGTTTTGTTTTTTTAGAGGAGAATAATTTTAATCAAAATGAAGATCAAGTCTCATTTTCAATATATGGGACGTTTCACGTCAAGCGGATCACCTTCGGGGCCAAAAATTGGCTAAACAGATCACGACGCACGAGATCTTAAAATGTTTGTCTCATGAAAATCTTCTAAAAGCCGTGTGGCCAGTTGAGAAATTCAAAATGGCGGATCCAATATGGCGGCCGGAAGCCGGAGAAAAATCGACTGTCAAGGCAAAAAAGCTTGTAAAAATAAAAACTCTATCATTTTAAGACCTCGTACGTCTTGATCGGTAGAGCCAATTTTTGGCCCCGAAGGTGATCCGCTTGACGTGAAACGTTCCACACATATTTAAAAAAATAAATGTTTTATATAGTTTTTTTGCTACCACTACATTGTTTGTGGGCATACTTCAGTTAGTGACTTTCGCAGCGTGTGTTTAATCCATTTTAATTTTGACAATTGAAGAAGGTTCTGTTTTCAGGATTCGGTGACGACAATTGTTGGTGAACACTTGCAAATTGTGTGATACAAAAGGAAGACTTTACCAACTGGGCCACTTTTAAAAAAAAAAAATTAGTTTTTAATGAAATTTTGTTATTTAGATAGTGGTATGTTCTAGAAATTAAAATATGAAATGATTTTTATTTTATTTTATTTTGTTGTTGTTATAGGCTATTGAAATTCGGGGACAAAGTTTTCTCATATGCTTATAACTTTTGAACGGATTCGACGATTTTTATAGATTTAACGATGTTTGATTCGTATTGAAATAGAGTATAAGTGAGATTTTTTTCAATTTTATATAATGTATTTTTCAATGTTTAAAACATGTTTATTTATTAAATGTTAATGAAAAACAGCCTTCCCTGTCCGATCGAAAAACGAAAAAATTATATATGTAAATGTTAAAAGTATTAAAGTACAATATTCCGTTGAAAAAAAAAAAATTGGATCGCTCTTGACGCAATTTTTATTTATATATTTGTAACTCAGCACAATGGGCTTGTAGTGGATTCCGTGAGTCGGAAAAAAACTTGAAAAATACAAATATTTAAAGCAGCAACCGCATCACCTCCACTCCCCGTTTTCGAGGATGCTGAACACGAAAGTGGTATTTAAAATTCTTTTGGAGTTGACCCTACCCCTGAAATGGCCAAAAATGTCCCAAAATAGAGGAATCGCATATTCCGCGTCTTCCATCGGTGAAATATTTGTAACCCCCCCATTTTCGAGGATGCTGAACACAATGGCGGTGCTTAGGTTTTTTTTTGGAACTGGCCGTTAAATTTATAAAAATCGTCGCATCCGTTCAAAAGTTATAAGCTTTTGAAAAATTATTGTCCCCGAATTTCAATTGCCTATACTGCCGTCAGAAGCGAATAAGGCGTTTCTCAAAAAAACTCGTTTCGAGATAATTGATGTTTTGTAAATGCCGTTTTCTTCGTACTTTCTCTATGGATTTTTGAATTTATTTTTGGCAATTTAAATATCATTTTAATGTTATTTATTTATGATTAAGGGAAAATATCAAAATTCCATGTGTTTATACGTTTTTTATGAGATACGTCCATTTCGCTTAGTATTTATAGCTTTAAAAGTGTAGATACGCCATTTTACTTAAGACTTCTCATACAAACTTTCATACAAAAAATATAATATTTGCTATTGCATAAAATACAGATTAAATGAAATAAAAACTAGAATCAAATTAAATTTTAAGAAATTAAGCATACATTATTGCTACTTAAGAAATCTCATGCTTTAAAAGTAGAGAGTTTTCTCCAAAATGACATCATATTTCCTGGTATTAGATGGTGAAGTGAACAAACAGGAAATGACAAGAACTTACAACAACAATGGCAACATGATCCAATCAACGAAGCTTTGCGTTTAATGTCCGTTATTTATAAAATTATTAGTCGTATTCAAATATACGACCATTTACCTTCGTATTCTTGACAAACGTCTAAATCGCTTAGTAATTTGTGGTAAAATTGAGATAGAGAAAATATTCTTAAGGGTTTTTTTATATATTTGAATTAAAATATCGTTATTTGGATTAGTTCATTAGACGCGTACTTTCTTAAGCTATCCGATGCCATAAGAATCTCGAATATCAATTTTTTGAGATATGCCTTATTCGCTTCTGACGGCAGTATACTGCGAAGCCGGTGTTGAATGTTTGGGGGTTTTAAGTCCTGAGCTGCGGCCGAAATCCGTCCACTTACCTTAATTTTTATGTATAATTAATGTGGCTAGCGAAGCCGGCTTTGGACATTTAGATCATGGTGCCACGGGAGTCGTAATCATATGAGGTCATAATCCTAATTCAAAATATGGGGTTGTGTCTGCAAATTTTTTGGGATTATGACCCCCTTCGTGAAGTGTCACAACTCCAAACGAAAAATTTGGTATTGTGACCTCCAGAGGAGGGGAAATAATCCCAGAAACTCTACTTGGGATTATGACCGTTGGGATTATGTCACGTCACATTTGTTTACTAACATACGCGCTTCTTTTTCACTAAACGACAGTTTTCATTTAACCCATTTTTGCGTTCGAGCCGAAATTGTGGTAATTCGACTAGTCAGAGAAATTTTAGCTTTTACTCTCTCAAAGATCGCGATTTGACAGTTTTCACTTTTTTACCTCAAAATCCGGCTCGAACTGGCCTAATACGTGATTACCATTATCCTGTATATGTATTTTGGAATATCTTATAATGGGACACTTTATACTTCACCTATAAAAAAAGGCCTTCGACCTTGTTGTTCAACAACGATGTGATAGCGAAACCTGTGCTGGACGAAGCCAACCGCCAAGTCGGAGTTGGACATATAAATATAAAACTTCAAGTAAATCGGGAGTGAGGCCGTTAAAGTTAATAATAACCCTAGCTTATCTTAAGCTAAACTGGTTCATCCGAACACGCTTCAGATCAAATAATTTATCCTAAGAAAATCTAGTTTGTCCCGTATCATTTGTATGTCCATGAAAATTTACTAAGTACTTCAAAAGTTGCATTAATTTTTCGTTTCAGAATTTTTTGGTTAGTGATTTTACTCATATCACTTTACTTTGCTGTTTCGTTTATATGGAATATATATTTAAAATGGCAAGTTGCCTTAGCTATACTTGGCTTCGACGAGACTGTGGTACCGATGTATAAAATACCCTTTCCCACTATAACTATTTGTCCGGAAATAAAAACGGATATTGAAATTTTTAATTTTAGCGCTATATCACGTGAAATATGGGATGAAATCAAAAAATATGGCACATTCGAGAATAAGGCAAAGCTTGCTGATGAAAAGTAAGTGTACTATACCAAGCATTAATGTATGATAAGTTTCAATGATAAGCTAAAATTTTCTCCAAGAATTGCACAATTTGCTGCTACTTTACAAATTTGTGAGACAGATGTGGTAAATCGTTATGCTAAATTTATTTCAAAAGATGTTGTTCTTGATGTGGCACAAATGTTGGTAGACCTTTCAGTTACGAAAAATTTAACAGCACGCTTCTGCAAATGGAATAGACGTTTCTATTTTTGTGATAACATAATGAATTTCGTAGCAACTGATGAGGGAATATGCTATCAGTTTAATGGCTTACGCAGCGAAGACATCTATCGTGATAAAAGGTAATGCATAACAAAATTATAGAAATAGTAATTGTGTATTACAATTTAATAAGATCAAATCAAAGTTCTTTATTTCAGCTAAAAATTCACTTGCACATTTATGATTTTTATTTAGTATAATCAAACAAAAACATGAAAAAGAACAAAATAGACAAAAATTCATGCTACATTAATGTTCGGTTTTTTAACGTTTTATTAATTAATATTTTGTGTGATATCCTTTGTTTTTTATAACATCGCTTGAGCGTTTCGGCATATTGAAAATAGTTTTGGAGATTTTTCCAATATGCCGGCGCGAGCGGCAAAAATACGAGGTCGCAAAATTGAAATTCGAAAAGAGCACATCGAATTCTATAAAATTACCAATTTTCAAAATTCCCGGAAAGCTTTCCAGGCAACCTCATTTTTTTTATTCAAATGACTACTATAAATAAAAATCATAAATGTGCAAGTAAAAATTTTTAGTTAAAGAAGAAGAACTTTGATTTGCACTTATTAAATTAAAATTTTTTATTTATATTCTACGTTTGTATTAGTACTTTATACTTTAAGGAATTTTTTCAAGAAACCGAATATTAATGTTAGTCACTGTATGTACACAAAATGGGTTTTGGGATGTTATGATTTTTTTTAAATAATGTAGAAACTTCCTCTCAAATTTTTTTGATATTAAATTTTCTTAATTTTATTCTGACTGTAGGTCAAACAATGTTGACCTACAGCCAAAATTTTTTTAATTGATAATACTCGCTAATAAAAATGTCTTCTGGATCTACTTTGTTTGATACATTGATTCAAAAATTTGTATACGAGTGATATAAGAAATAAAGCTAAGACAAATTAAAATTAACAAGTTCAATTACAGGTTTGTCAGCTACAATGACGAACAGGTGGCCGATTTCAACAATTACTTAGATGATGGACCGCCTTTGAACAATGTAACTGGATATTGGTCTTTAGAGAAAGGTTACGTTGACCAAGGTTACAATTCATATCCAAAACGTACAGTTATTTCATCAGATCGCTATGCGTTCTTTGTTTTTCTAGAGGGATTCGAGCACAATTTTGACTATGTTTGTCGTACTTTCAAACAAGGCTACAAGGTACGCCAATTTCATTTTGTTGTACTCGTGTGTTTGCTTAAAATGCTAATTGTGTTTTAATTTAATAAATAAGGTATATCTTAATTCCCCTGAAAGTGTGCCACTGACTACTGGTAATTACATATTGGTGCGTCATGAAGATGAGACGATGGTCAGCATCTTACCACAATATATTGTCGCATCAGAGAATTTGCGTGACTGCAGTCTAGCAAAGTAAATACATATGGTTATGATTGATATTAATAAGAGGTCTGCGTGAGTGCGCTTGAAACGACCACCAAGCCATTCGCTACAATTGCGAGCCTATTGAGCCCTTACGAACGAAAGTCACGAATCAAATCAAAATACCAAGCGTTCAACAGTTCTCGACAGCAAGTGCACTGACCGGTTGACAGAGCGAGTGCACTCACCCAGACCTCTAATATCAATTAATAAATATTCTTTTTTTTTATTTTAATTACATTATGAAGACGTCAGTGCTACTTTGATGATGAGCGATACTTAAAATTTTTCCGTACATATTCACAAAGCAACTGCCAGGTAGAATGTCTTGCAAACTACACAATCTCAAAGTGTGGATGTGCTAAATTTTGGATGCCAAGTAAGTTGAAAAACAAAATGCTGCTGCTTAATCATGAATGTTATCATTGTATCTCAATATTATTTGAATTCATTGGCAAAATCGGATATCGCAAATATGTATGCATGTTATTGAACCTATGGAAAATAAATCTTTCTCAGTTCCAAAATCGGATTAGAACTATTTTTTGCAAAAATAATTCAAATGTATCTAAATGGAGGGTATTCGCAGAGGACACCCGAAGAACTTTAAAGGTTTTCTCAATACTTTATTCGGTTTAAAAAATCTCCAAAAATAGTAGTAAGAAAAAGAGTGGAAGATTCATGTAAAGATAAAATATTCAACAATCTAGAAAAATAATTACTTTGTCTTGGACATAATACGACACTTCTGATTTTGTAATGCAGACAGAAAAACCTTTAACCAAAAAAATGAACTGCACTTAAGTTATCACACAATCCCACCAAACCTCCGCACACTTCGATTTCTTCGTGGGCCCTAGCTCTATATTTGACAACTTCCTTTAACAACTAAAAGTATGCAATAGAATTTTGATGTTTTGCTTATATGTTTTTCTTAAAAAACTCCAGACAATTGCTTCCTGGCTCGAAATCAGTGAGATCTGTTGATTTTCTGATCCTGAGAGCTCTTACTCATATCTTAAAAACTATTAGAGATTGACAAAACCAAATAATACTACAGTTAAACCTGGTTAAGCGGTATTTGGATAAGTGGGAAACATCTACTAGTGAGACTCTCTTCAAGGTCCCTGCACTTTTGCATCCGAACACCTCTATTACTGGGAGTATTAAACCTCTATATCTGGGATTTGATTTTTGAAGTGTTTGTGCGTTTTCGCCTCTATAACATGGGCTTTTCCCTCTATAACTGGGACCGTTTAGAAATAACCTCTATAAGTAAGAAATAATATTTATGAGGGTATAATTTGTTATTTTGAATTTGAATATGCACTAGGGTGTTTCAAAATACCATCATACTTTAGAATTTAATGACGCACCCCTCACAATGAAAGACCATTTAAAAACATGAATTTTGGAAAAAAGAAAAATTTTTTTCATACAAAACTAGAGGTCGCTACCAGAGATTGAAAAAAGGTTGTTTTGTGAAATTCAATGAAAAATATTATGTTTTTTATTTATATTTGTTACATTATGCTATCATAGAGAGATCCCAGGTATCCAGGTTTCACTGTATTTTGTTTTGTTCTTTTATATTTCCGCTTTCATTTTACGCAAAGTTTCTGAGACCGAAAATTATTTTATACATCGATGACATGTGTATGTGTCTGATATTTAATATCTTTGTAGAGCCACTGGATGTACCCGTGTGCAATCTTGCCGACATATCATGCTATATCGCAGCAGAAGAAGAATTCAATCTGAAGATACAGAACCAAAATATGCAAAAGGCAGTTCATCCAGATGCTGAAATTAAGTGTGATTGCATGCCAGCGTGCACGTCCTTGGAGTATCATTTTGAAATATCAAATACACGTTTTGATTTGGCAGCTGCTTTGTTGTCATCTCGTGAAAATTCTGAAGAAGAGTAAGAACGATTGAATTAAATAAAAATAATTTATTTATATGGATAATTTTAATACTTTTATAAGTTTTAGTTTTGAGCGAGTCGCCAAAAAACTCTCAAAATTATACTTACCATATATACGTACTTACTACTAGACCCAAATTTATTTACTATAGTACTTAATTTTAGTCTTTGGAGTTGATTCAAATGACCTTTTGTAGGTTCGAGAAAAAACCAAAAGAAGTTAGCAAATCTTAACAGCCTTTCCAAAATTTATCAAAAATCGACTGAGCTCGATACAAAAGTTTGTACTAAACTTATTGTAGCAATGCTACAGTATATCATCTTCCGGACCTGGATGAATATGAAAATGATGCTTTACGGAATATCTATGTACAAAAAATATAAAAAAAAAGTTATAGCAAAAAGTTTTGAGGATGTTCGCGCTTCTTGACATCTTCGAAAGTGTCATATCTGCGGCATTTTCATCTTTTTTTTTTTTGAGTTTTGAAAAAAGTTTTTGGATTTTTTTTGAGTTTTGAAAAAAGTTTTTGGAAATGCATATTAAAAAAAAACTGAAATTAGTATAAAAGTATAAGGAAGTATGTATGTACATTAGACCGTACCACCTTACAGGCAAAAAAAAAAGTTCACCGTACACCAGCAAATCCGAAGCATTTTGGCAAGGTAATTTCGAAAAACTTTTTTTTTTTTTTTGCCGAAAATAGAGGTCGCTTATTTGAGTTTTTCATTATATCTTCGGCATTTATAGTCCGATCTTAAAGTATGATATATCAATGTTTTTGTCTTGAGTAGACCAACTTTTTGATTCAATGATCCTTGACATCCTTGACATAGGCAGGAAATTCAATTCCCACCAATAAAAAATTTTTTCAAAGTTTCCGCCAATATTTGCGCCTGTATTGTTTTCTTAGCTTATCCATGCCATTCTTAAAACACAGAGCGTTTTGTTCAAATAGTACATGAATCAGCAGTGGCGGTCGCCGATGAACAACGCATGGGCCATATTTTATCTAAGCTCGAGAGCCGCCAGAAATACAACCAACTTGAATCACGTCGAAATATGGTCGATTAAAATTCAATGCTTTTTATAACGAATTCGATGCCACTGTAAAACTACATAAAAAGACAACAGTAGAGCTTAGAGAACTTGATAAATAATTTAAAGTTTTAACATACATAAATAAGTTTTCCCACTATAAAAGCTCCATGTTTTATTTAAATAATAGGAAGAGCGAATGAAATTGTACCGTACGGTGAGCTTTTTCAAGATGCTGGGCAACGGCTCCAATACACTTTATTTGATTTTACTTAAAATTTTTTAATTCATGTTGTAGATCTGGTGGGTTCTTAAAGTCAATGACCTTTGGAGCAAAAAAAAAATTGGTCTCCCTATGACAAAAACATCTTAGTTCAAGCCCCGACTCTAAGTACCGAAGATATGACGAAAAATTTAATAAGGGGACCCCTACGTTTGGTAAAAAACTTTAAAAACATTTTTAAAAATAGTTCTAATGGAATAATCGAAATATTTCCGTTAGAAAAATTTAATGATTTTTTGCTTTAATTTTGTGACATTAGGGTGGTACATTAGGATGGTAGGAACTGAGATCTGATGGGTAAGTTCTAAAAACGGGGTACTTGATGTCAAGAATCATTAAATCAAAAAGTTGGTCTTTTTAAGACTAAAACATTGATGTATCAAACTTTAAGATCGGACTATAAATGCCGAATATATGATGAAAAACTCAATTTCGCGACCTCTATTTTCGGCCAAAAAAAAAAAAAATTTTTTTTCGAAATTACCTTGCCAAAATGCTTCGGATTTGCTGGTGTACCGTGAACTTTTTTTTTGAGGTACGGTCTACTGTACATATATATGTACATACAAGCAGTGGCGTCAATTCGGTAGGGCTGGGGAGGGCATTGGCCCCCCCAAGGATCTGATACTAGGCACAACAATTCAATAAAACCATCTAATAGTGGTGGAATTATAATTCTTGCCCCCCCCCCCCTCCAAGGTTTTGGTGAAGTGACGCTCCTGCATACATGTATCATAATGGTACCCCGTCATAGCCCCATGGTCAGGGCCGACGACAAGGGGGATTCCCCCGTAAATTCTAAAAATCGCTAGTCAAAAAATAACTCATTCACGAAAATAAATGATCACGGTCGAAATATTCAGGGCCTTTGCGTTTTTTCGTCCACTAGAATAGCCGTGTTTTTTTTGACACGGCTGCCCGCTTAAAAAAATTTTGTATGAGAAATTAATCGGCGATAGATTCGCCGCTTAAATATTAATGGCGCATTTAAGCGTTGGATCATTCACAATTGGGCTGCTTCATATAAGATTTGGCAGCACAGTCTCACAAAGTCTCTGATTTTTAATCGAGAAAGTTCCATCTCTAACCGTCAACAGGGGAAAAAATTAGATATTTACGTTCAAAAGTAAATTTAAAAAGTTAAAACCAAAATATAAAACTGAAATGGCGGAAGAAAAAAGGTTTTTATAAAACGCTTTTGTTCAATTTTAAGTTTGTTTGGATTTAATTCAATTGTCATTTCTCGTTTGAAATTTGTTTCACGGAAGAGCTGCCAAATTTGATTAACGTAAAATTTAAGCGGCGAAAGCCGTTTCTTTGCCACTGAATAAGCTATCTTATGATGTACAAGTTTCTCTTATTTGTAATGAAACTCTACGTTATCGACTTACGGATACTTTTCAGAGTATGCTTTCAGCCACTATCAATACAACCTCAATCTCTTAATGTAACCTGTACTAAAGATAAGCACTTCAATTGTGCAAACTCGGTGTGTAAAATGAAATGCAAAAGCGTTACTCAAATAAAAATATATCAAATTAAAGTACTCATCGAGCGTGGTGCCCGGAAATTATCAGCTTCGAGATCGGTTTGCTAAAAACTGAGGTATAAGCGTGGAAAGATTTTCTATTTTTTAAATTTTTTCAAACAATGCACTGATCAACTGACAAAAGCCTTGCTGTAGCTATTCTAGATCCTGTCAACTTTTATCAATTTAATCAAAATTTTCGTCTGATTCCATCGCAGTTTAATTTTCTAAAGGTTTCACTACACTTCACCACGCGTAAACTGCGCACAGGATTTTTAATTTTACAATTGTTGGGGGAAAGGGAGCAGAGTCAGTGCATGTTTACTCCCGGGCCCGGATTTGCTCTGGGCGGCCCTGTCCATGGTGCTCATATTTTTTCTGAGCTTGAAAACTGCATTCTTTACTTACTTTTTTGTAGAATTACTGGAATCCTGCGTTGAACATAATATTGCGTTATTGACCTATATAATAGTAACTCTACATGTTGGAGGATTTAAGCTTTGAGTCGCGGTCCAATATCGCCTATTTACCCTAACTTTTATGTAGAATTACTGTGGCGATCGAAGCGATGAATACAATTTTCAAACTTAAAAAAAAGAAATATGAAGGAGGTCCATGCGCGTACATACATACAGTAGCAAGCATAAAAAATGCAACAGCGGTCACTGAGATACAAAATGTAAGATATCTTTGAAACTAATTATGTTAGAGTATTATAATTTTATATGTACATGCACATTGTCCCTCACATTTCTGATAAAAATTTTTGTTGAATTATCTGCATCCAGTATCCTGTAATGCATCAAAGTACAAGACAACCTTAAAAATTAAGCGAGCAAAAAAAAATGCAACTCTTCAAAATTCAATTTATTTTATTAGTTTGAGTATTCTTACAGGAGAATATTTTAGCTTAAATTAATACTTAGTAGCATTGCCACTATTGGCGATGACTGCACGAAATCTGGAAGGCATAGGATCCATTTAGGACATTAAAGTCTCCATGGATATCTTATTCCACTCTTCCTGAGGGATTTTTACCAAGTTCTTTATATTGGAGAGGTTTTTTTATCACATCGTGATCTACTAGCTCCCATAGATTCTCTATAGAGTTGAGATCCACGAAAAACAACATCTTGTCAAGATCGACAAATCATGTTGACAGTCAAAAATAATCCAAGGGCGACAGAAGTAGATGTTGCTGACTACATAAACAAAAGATTGGCGTTCTAATTGGTGTTCGTACAGTTAGGCGACGGTTAAATATGTAAATTTGTTTGCCAGACGCCCAGATAAAAAACCGCTTGTTAGGAGAGTTAATAAAAAAAATCGACTTGGTAAAAATCCTTCAGGAAGAGTGGAATAAGATATCCATGGTGACTTTAATGTCCTAAATGGATCCTATGCCTTCCAGACTTCGTGCAGTCATCGATAATAATGGTAATGCTACTAAGCATTAAGTTAAGCTAAAATATTCTCCTGTAAAAATACTCAAACTAATAAAATAAATTGAATTTTGAAGAGTTGCATTTTTTTTTGCTCGCTTAATTTTTAAGGTTGTCTTGTACTTTGATGCATTACAGGATACTGGATGCAGATAATTCAACAAAATTTTTTATCAGGAATAAGAGGGACCTTGTGCATGTACATTAGGGTTATTCAAAAAAAAAAGTTTGAATTTTTTGCTGAAACTTTGACATCACGTTCTAAATCATGAAAGAACATCACATGAATTTTTTCAGATTTTTAAATGCATTTTTTAAGGTGGCTCAAAGCAAAAATATATTTTTATTATTATTATTGTTAGCATTAATTATAAAATGTTGTCAAACCATTTGAAAAAGTTCTTCTAGAGTAACTTAAGAACATTCATTTTGTTTGTTTTTTAATGAACTTTAAAACCTACGTTCTAATATTGACAAAAAAAAATTTTACCCCTCTTAAATAAAGAAAAACTGCTTTAATAAGGCGAAATTTAACGGTTTTTTAAAGAAAAAAGTCATCGTGCTTTAAATAAAATTAACTTTTTTAAAATAAGACCTGGTAAGACTTTTTTGGTCCAGCAGGCTTGATGATTTAACGTTTGAAACATAGTGATGAAGCTTTTTTTCAAAACGAGCGGGTCGGTAATAGATTTAATCGACTCCTGATGTGTTGTATTTCATATTCATCTTTTATTGAATACTTACCTTATAGCTGACATTAAACTCTACAATTTAAGATTTTGTAGAAACTTTTAGGCCATTTCGCAACAAATTTACAGCAGTTTTAAGTTAGAGAAAAATATCAAGTATGAAAATTAGACAATGAAAAATAAAACATAATAAGTAACAATTTGGTGTATTTGAGCCACCTTTAAAAATGCATTTAAAAATCTGAAAAAATTCATATGATGTTCTTTCATGATGTAGAACGTGATACCAAAGTATCAGCAAGAAATTCGAAAAAAAATTTTTTTTGAATAACCTTAATGTACATATAAAATTATAATACTCTAACATAATTACTTTCAAAGATATCGACATGGCACCTATCATGATACAAATCGTTAGTAAGACAAGAAAAACCCCGATTTTGAAATTCAAAAAGATTCTTATTCGATTTTAGCGACTATTTAAAAATATATTGCTTAAAAATAGCACCATTTTGGATCTTCAAAGAGCCGTGTCTCAGTTTCTATATCATTTGAAAGGCTAAAATTTAGTATAGGCTCCTAATTTTAGTAACTTATTTATATTTTTTTCGAATCAATATTTTAAAAATACTCAAATTAATATTAAAATATGTATGTTTTAAAAAAATGATAATCCTTTTCCGTTTTTTAGTTTTCGTGCTAGCCTTTTATACGTTTACTTCAAGGAGCAGCAATTTACCGCTCTTAAGCGAACAGCTGTTTCCAGCATAACTACATTGATTGCCAATTGGGGCAGTATTTTTGGGCTATTCATGGGCGGTTCCATACTAAGTTTTATTGAGATGATTTATTTCGTTTCTGTGCGTCTGGCGGGAAACTTAAAAAAGCGACGTATTAGTAAAAAGAAATTAAGACAGCAGCAGATGGCATCAGAGCATCATGAAGCTTAATAATTTTGAGAAAACAAATGAAGAAGCATAGCGTTTTAAAAATCCTTTTAATTCTGGATCGCCGTATATATGATAACTGGTCTTATGCTGCGAGGATAACTTATTTTATTAAATGTAATAAGAAACACATATAAAAGCTGACCAATTTGTGGTTTGTCTATATTGTCTTAATACAAAAAATAAACTATTAAATAAATGTATTAGTTTTGATGTTTTCACTAAGAATGTTTATAATTTTATAAATAAAAAATCGTCAGCGAAGCGCAGTCATTGTAAGCGTGTCCATACAAAGGGCTAGACTGCTATAAAAATCAACAGGAACTATGCAACATGAACCGGCCTCATCTTTCTCTTTATTTTTTCGGGAGTTTTGAAAAACATTTTTTTTGAATTCCGGCATTTATCAACATTTTTGACCTTTTCTCCATTTTCAAGTCTTCTCGACTTTTTCGACGTTACGGCTTATACAGATTTGTGCTACATTCTACGATTATTTCGAAAGCGTTTGTAACTTTTCTGTAATAACACAATAGATATAACATCATTAAGTTATCACATCATACCGCGAATGTTTGCACTCAGTACATTCCGTACCGGCTCGTGATTAACATCGACTCATAATTGGTACCCAACGGTAAACAATCGGCATAAACGGGCAATATTCAACCCATAGTTAGTTAAAAGATAAAATATTACATTTAGAATATCAAAAAGTATGCAAATCAAATTGTAAACTTTATCTGTTAGTTTTTGGTTTCGTTCACAGTTTGCATTTTAATTTGAAGAACAATTTTAATATACATAGATGTACTTGATGAAAATAGAAGGCAATGAAAAAGTAAATGAAAATTGCACTTCATTAAAAACTTCACAAAAAAATTTTAAAGAAGAGATTTTTAGTTGCTTTTTTGATAGCACGTCCTTAGCTTTATTGGGTCAGTGATTTTGATTTGGTAGTGCTTTCATATTCATATGGTACTGATAGGCTGCATGCACTTCTTTCTAAAACAAGCCGTTCTTTGGTATTGCATTAGATAATTTTTACAAGCTTTTTTACTTTAAAATTAATTGAAGGTATTATTGTGTTTCCTATCCCTAAATTTTTCAAAATGTCGAAAAGGTTGCCACTTTTTAATAAATAGTGCCACAAACTTTATATCACAAACAATTACTTAAGCCAACACATACTTTTACCCAAAGAGCAAAGACAGCAACAACACTAACAAAAATAGCAGTGATTTTTATTGAAAAAGTTGCACTGTCTTCTGAATTCATTTACATAATAAAATATTTAAGGAGAGGTAGGTATTCTTTAAAGCAGACATTTATATTATATTTGAACAACTGCATGCGAGGCAGGCGGCAGGACAACCAACGATTCAAGAATGCTGTATCTGCTACAAACTGAAAGAGAAATTTTGGAACTACTACTACGCTACTTGCAGACTATGTAACTCAATGTAAAATGTTCAGTTCAGATCCGAGTGACAGTTTGTTTTAATATCCCAACGGGAAATCTGAAAGCAGCTTCCAAGAAGAGCTCGTCAGATTTGCTTCTTTGGAAGCATTTAATTCAAAATTCCATTTAATTAAAAACAAACATTAATTGCGCATCAACTGGGGCTTGAACCTAGGCATTTCGTGCAGTTACATGCCCAGTTTAATGACATACTTTCTAAAAGTATATCATATGAACTATCAAGTGGCAACAGTATAAATCAAAAACTCAAAAATTCATTTTGGCAGAAAAATATTGTAGCTTTAGTCTCTCCGAAATTAATAATAAGTGTAGCTCAGTTGCTTAAAATGTGCGCATCTCAGAAGACTAGCATTATGCATGAGGCCCTAGGTTCGAATCTGATCGGAGACAAATAAAACACTAGTTGACTGTTTTTTTTTTTCAATTTAAGCTCAATGTGCTCCAAATCAACAGCGGGGCAGGAGCAGAGAAAATGTTTTATGTTTTCTTCCTCCTCCACATCTCCACAACATCTGCAGAAATCAAAAGACCTAACACCTAATCTCTCCGTATGTCTGCCGATGAGGCAGTGTCCAGTTTTGACTGCAACAACTGACGAGACACTATGTCCAGTGCGAGAAATCAGCTCTGACGTACGCTTAGCATCCCATTTCGGCCAAATCTACCTAGTTATATTGTAAGTTGACTCTTGACTCCATCTTTTGTTAGCATTTTTTACCATTTATTTTCTAAGCAGTAACTTGCAGGTAGCAAGTGGCATGCCAACACCTTCCTTGTCCTGAGGAATTTGTGCAGTAGTCCCCTGCCTAGCAAGTTCATCAGCTTTACAATTGTCGTCAATGTTTCTATGTCCTGGCACCCAGATAAGGGGAATATTAAAGTACTGAACCATCTCAATTAGAGACGACCGGCATTGTTAATAATAAAAATAATAGAGTTTAGCTACTACAGCTATTACAGCCTTCTTAGCTATTTTTAAGCTTGACATGACTTATATAAAATGAAGCCAAAATATAAACATATTATACTTAGAGATTTTTTATTTAAATTTACTACAAGATAGGATAGCTTACTTTTTGAGTTCCATAGACATTTTTCGATTTATAAGGTGCCAAAGTTGAAAATTTATTAAAAAAATGCAAAAATTGCATTTTTGTTGAACTGTTTTTATCCGTAGCGACCAAACAAGTGGTGCTATTGTGACTTATAAAGGGTGTTTTTTTTAGAGGTTTGTTTTTCGAATAGAGATAAAACTGGGATTTTGTGGTCAGATCTGGCAACTCTAATGTCATTTATATTCAGTTTGGTTTGCCATTTCATCATGAACAGGTTGACGCATGAACAACGCGTCCAAATTGTGCAAATTTATTATAGTCACTAAAATTTCAACTTTATTTTCACTCAAAATTCACATGATTTTTGCAATTATGAAGTCAAGAAGGCCGCCTAGATCTTGTGATATCACACCTTAATTTTTTTTTTTGGGGTTATGTGAAGCCAAAAGTATGCGTCGATAAGCCAGCTACGATTCAATACTTCGAAGCCAACATTACTCGCGTAATTCGCGATATACCTTGAAAATTGGACCTCCATTTTAGACTACGTCCGAGCTAGCCGTGGCGTTCATATGCCAGAAGTCATATTTAAATTATAATGCCAGAAGATTATCTTTCGAATAAAGTAATTTTCATGTCTATTTAAAAAATTCATCTTTGTTTTATTCCATTTTAAAGTTCTATACCTCTAAAAAAAACACCCTATATTACTTCGAAATATTTGTCGTGATCTCTACTTTTGGGAAAGAGTATCATGTAAAATAACATTTTCTATGGAGCCTATATGACGTTACCTCCCGGAACAGTACATGTTTTTGGTTTATCTCGAAAACCAGATCTGATTCAGCAAAACCACAATTATTTTCGGATTCAGCGGGAAATTTTACTATGGGAACGGTGGTTTTATTTGCCGCCATATGACTTTGCAAAAATTTGTAGACTAGTCTAGAAAAGCAATCTCAACACTCAGGACAGCGCGTGTTTAACGGTTCAAAAACTTTAATTAACTACTTATCCCAATATCTGTGGCATATCATTTTGAAGCTTGGGGATCGAGCTTTAATCTGAAGTTCACTAAAAAAATATTAAGAAATGGGTTTTCCAAAAAAATCAAAAATATATTTCAATTTGCAAAATTTTAGCTTTTTCAGTTTTTTTTTTAAATTAAATAAAGTATATAAATAATTTTTTCCCCATGAAAAACTTTGTAGTTTTGAGCGCGAATAAATCAGTTTTTTTAAAAATAAAAAAAAAAAAAGAAAAAATTGGTTTTTTAAGAAAAATGCAAAAATATTTTCAAAATTTTTTGCGAAACTTTTTTTTTTTGCAATAGTAGTTTTTTTTTCAAAAAGTACACATAAAAACCTATAAGTGTTGGTATAACTATTGTTAATTGATAAAGTTGGACGTTACCCAGGAGGCAAGGGCAGGAGCTAGCAGTGCTTCTAGCAGGCCTTCCTTGGTAAGATTAAGGCCTTGCCACCTCCTTTCAAACTTACTTTCTTTTTTATATGAAATGTCCCGATAAAACAGGCCTTCTCAAGCAGGCCTTCTAAGAGCGCTTACCTTAGGAGGGGTCTTATAAGTACTTGGAAAAGATTAAATAATTTTAATACGCCGTGCGGCTCTGAGTTAATTTTATCCGCGTCACCTCACTTGCACTTTCGTTGTTATTTTTAATGTTTATTTGTTGTGACATTTTCTCAATTTATAATTCGACATTAAATACACAACACTCTGCCGCCATCACCTTAACAATAACATGAAACATAACACCAACCTGGCAACAAAGTTATGTCGAATCATAAAACATTGCAACATATGAAATAAAAAAATACATGGAGTCCTTCCCATATCAGGCCTAATAGCATGCCAGCTGTGGGAAGGCATGCTATTAGGTCTGATATGCACCGAAAAAAAAAAACCGCACTAAATTTGAAGAACTGCCTTCCTCCGGTTTAGTGTAAAAATTTTCCTTAATCTAAGTTATTTTTCCTCATATTGATGAAAATATCGTTTCATTTAGTAATTGAGTCCTTTGAAATGAGTTCATGTTTCATTAAAGCAAGTCAACGCTCTTCCTCAAATATAGAGTTTGTGGTTTTAGTAAAATTTTCCTTTGAAATAGTAAATTTTTCTTTGGGAAGAATTTTTGAGGACAACTTGTTCCTCATTTGAGTAAAAATTTCCTCAATCTAATGGAATGTTTTGTTTAAGGAAAATCGTACTCAGTTTTAGTTAGTTTCTTCAAAAAACTTTACTATATATAACGTAGGAAAATTTTCCTTAATAAATGAGTGGCAACACTCGCTGCTTTACTCGCTGAAATTAATATCTATTCTTCTCGTAAGTATTCTGTTTTTGTCTATATATTTATAGTTCTTTACTTGTTTTTTTTGTTTTTTAAATAAAAAAATAAAAAAATTAAAAAAAAAATTATGTCGTCGCCGGGATTTGAACCGAAGCTTTCCTGATCAGACAATGGTTGTTACACGCGCAGTTTAACAACATCATTTTAGTATGTCTTAAAAATGCTGTCGGTGGCTGAGTTGGGTAAGATGAGCATCTTTGAACAGTGGCATGGCGCAGAGCACAGGTTCAATTCTCTGATCGGGGGTGACAGGTAAAAAAAAAATTAAGATCTTCTTTGAAGTTTTAAAAACGTATTACAATTAAAATAAGAATGACTGACAATAAAGTAGTAACCAACAAATAGAGGAAATAGAAAAATAACAATTTTTTTTTTGAAATCAACGAATTTATTTTGAGTATATTTCTTTCATTTAAGGATACCTTCATCCTTAGAAAAAGTAAAATTTTCCTCAGTCTTATAACCTTGTCCTCACATTGAGTAAACCCTTCTTTATTTCAAAGCAGCAACATTTACTTGTACTAAGGAATCCAACTTACTTATTTTAAGGAGCCCATGGCTTTAGCTCGTATTGAAGGACATTTTTTCCTTACATTTAGGCATTTTTCCTTAAACGGAGTAAGTTTTTTTTCGGTGTGGGAAGGACTCCATGTATTTTTTTCATTTTATATGTTGCAATGTTTTATGATTCGAGTTTTTGTTTTATTTAATTCAATCTGTAATGATATTTAATAAATAACAATAAAATGGCTTTGAAAGAGTTTCTTGAGTGTACACTCAATGGAGTGTCACTATTCTGCTAATTAAAATTCACTATTTATAAAATTTACTTATTGCTGATATTAACAGAATGTAAACAAAAAAAAATCATAATATAAAAAAAATTAGTATAAATAATTATATTTGCATGAAAATTTGTTTTGAGAAGGTGTTTTTTGGTAACATCGCACAGTGCTAGCAGGCCTTCTCCGAGTTTTTGAAACAAAACACCTTTTCTGTAAAAGTACAAAAATCGTGAATTTCATACCCCCTTATTTCAACAACAAATAACACTAGGGCGAAATCCAGTACGCAGCTTTATTACTGGACATTGATATAAAAATAATGCGAAATTTCAGCCAAATCGGTGCTATATTTTTTTCATGTGGCGTTTTCGTGTATTTTACCCCATAGCCGAAACAAGTATTTCACATCTATCTGTTTCAGGTGCACTTGCTGGTGAATGCTGACCTGATTATTGTTTCCAGATATGTAAGTGGCAATATTTTCATGTTGAAAACAAATAAACTGAATTTTCTTGAGCATTGGCAAAGAATGTCAGCCTGATAGCAACCAAACCAGCTAAAGTTAAAATATCGCCTATATCATGGGAAACATTTTAGACAAAAAAAAAAAATTTAGATTATATTTTTTTATCGCAACAAAAAACTTAATAGAATCGGTGAAATCGTTGAAAAAATCAGTTTCAATCCATAAGTAAAAGTTCGCACAATTTTCATCGATCAAAGTAGCCAAACACTTTTGGCAACTATATAAAGTAACACCTTTGCAACAGCTTGTGTAAGTCAAGCTAACAAACTATACATTTCTACAATGCAAAGTACGTATACCGAATTTAAGTAGCAAGCCCTTAGAGGCAATAATTCCGGTGTACCGGAAGTCAGTGAAGAAGTTGCAAAATACATCATCCACGCACATTGTAAACAACGAGTAACCTTTGTGGTAGTTTTTCATGAGAAAATACAATAACAAAATGCTCAAAATGCAAAACTCAATGAAACCATTATTCCAATACTTTACATAGACAGAACTCATTCAACAAGAGCAACTTTAACAACAATACAATAACAATGCAACGTCCGTGCATTGACTTTGGCGTCGTACCATATGTTTTTGCACAGTAGAGCGAAAACTGATTTTCTCTATTCCTAAAATTTTTAAATACTTGTGGGCTACTCGAAAAGTCGTAAGAAAATTATTAACAAATTACATGTAATAAAGGTCAATTAAATATTTGGTTGAGTCAAACACAAAATGCTTCAGCCAACATTTACCACTTTTTGATCCAAATACAATATGTTTGACACAAATATATACATATTATATTGCTCTATATCACATATATGTACATTTATTATATTCAAACAAATCGTTTTCTCAGTGTAATTGAAAACATAAATGTTGAAGAAAGTGGCTCAAAATCGGTTTTCATCAATTTTACTGAACCAATTTTTTTTGCTCAAAACTTCATCAGGTATTTTTTAATATTGAAGTATTTCCTACAAAACAGTTATGAGGTGGTTTTACTGCTTTTATGAATATGGAAATAATATCATGGGTAGAAGTAATTTTGGGTCTAAAAATGGAATGTTTGATCAGTATGACTGACGATTCACGAAATACAAACTTTTGAAAACTATTTCATAGGCAATTTCTGTAACACTTTTCGGCATTCTTTATTGCTATTATTAAAGAATTCATGATCAGAAAATTGAAAAAAATCTTACGACATCACACCTTCTTCAATTGCATTCGACGGAATAACGAAGTTCATTGAACGAACGCTCATCCTTACAAGAAATAGTCGGTAAGAGCGACGAAAACTGGAACGCAGTTGGAGGATTTACTGAGGACGTTCTCAGAAAAAAAAAATGGTACCTGGACGCAGGTATGTGATTTGAGGACAAACCGCGGGCCCTACCCCGAAGCAATGCTAACACAGTCCCAGAGTAGATGGAGGCCTGAAAAGAAGGTGCAGTTTTTAGTGAATTGACACACTTTGAAGCTTATGACGGTAGCTTTAGGTAAGTAAGTGCACTGCGTTTCATTTGCAATGCATTTTCCACACCGTCCACCAAGAAAAAAAAAAACTGTGAAGGGTATTATTTTTCGTAAGGTTGCCGACCACTGAACCGAGCCACTGTTCACCGCAATTATTAGTTTTAAATCTACGGTGTTTGCATAACTCGCACACCATCATACGAGTATTGACCCCATCGCCTCAATACGTTACCATGTCCGGAAATACGGTTCAATTGGTTATTGATTAAGTTATTTCGAATTGTTGAACACCTACGCGACTCAAATGTTGCTGAAATGCAAGCTGGCGAGTTTGCTTATCGCAGTAGCAATAGCGGCAAAAGTAATATCCGTATCAGTATGCAACAGCAACAAAAGGTGGTGTCGAATAAAAGCTCCCGCATGGAGCAAAATTTTTTGATGATGGCAAAATAGCATACATTTATTCACACCTACATATGTACATGAATATTTTCGATGCTGTTGTAGTAAAATTATTTTTAACTTTTAAATTTAATAAATTAAAGCGTGTCGATATTTTTTTCTGTTTTTAAGAACTGTGGAAGGATGACGGTAATAGCCACTCTTGAGCTCCACACAAAATTTTTATTTAAAATCATCAAAGTTTTTTATCAAATTCTTATATGTACATTAAGGTGATTCATTTCTTTCATTTTGTTAATCCAGATATAGCAAAAGTAAGTTGTAAAGTGTACGTTAAATGGAATTGACATCACTAAGCTTCAGTAGAGTGCTTAGGGGGGGATCGCCCCGGGTGTAAGGCTTCAGGGGCGGCAAAATGGTCGTGAAAATATATCATTTTGCTAGGGTTTTTGAAAGTCAAAATGAGTACCATTATTTTGGTAAATGAAAATCGTTCGATGTAGTTATTTTTAATGTGTAAATTTTCGTGACTTTAAAGTGAGAGATATGTCATATTGCTAGAGTTTTGGAATGTCAAAAGTGAGAACCTTTTTCCTTTTTGATCGACAAAATTTTTCGATTATGATAAAAAACCTTTTCTGGTAGATAGGGGGCGGCATTGCAGCTGTTCGTCCCAGGTGCCAAATATGCACGATACGCCTATGCTAAGCTTAGTAAATAAATTGTGCATTGAGAGTGAAAAAAAAGTGTTAGAAAGTCTCTTGAAAGACGACTTTGAGGCTTTCTCAAAAACACATCGACGACGGAAGTTACTTCGATAAATGAGCCTACGTTTACGATGGCTTCATTAAGTATACTAAGCGTATCGTTTTCGAATAATTATCAATTTCGAGTTTGATAGTTCTTTCTTTAAATATTCGAGTATACCATTGATTTCGATACCGAATACAACATAGGAAATATTGCTAGTTGATGACACACATTGTAACTCAACCGGAGTAAATGCTGGAAAAGAAAGGACAACGTAGATGTGAACAAAACAAAGCCATTGAGTGTTGTCTACACTGAGAAAACAATTTAATTATATATACTAAAATTTGGTTATAATTAACAAATAATATATTTGATATAGGCGAATTAAATATTTGATATATGTTAAAGTGTCACATATTACAGTGAATTAAATAATATTATTGGATCAATTATATGTTTGGTAATAATTACCAAATCATATTTTGGTTGAAACAAATATTATTTTGGTTGAAACAAATATTATTTTGTAGCAATCATTCGTTTGTTAATAATCACTAAATCATGTATTTGACTAAAAAAAATTTTTTTTTCGCAAACGTATACATTCATTAATATCGATTTGTGCTAAAAATCGATGACCAAAAATAATTTTTAAATATTGTAACATCCTTATATAGGATGTCGTAGGTATTTATACAATCATAAATACCTAAATTGCGTACCAAGCAGAATATGCTTGAATATGTTGTGAATTGCAAAATTTTCATGTTAATGAGAAGTGAAATCAAATAGAAATAGGATTAACAAATTATATTCAACCCAAACAAATTTGTTCAATCGACTCAAACTAATATAACGTTTGGCCCAATAAGCAACCATTTAAATTTCAATTAAGAACATGGTAATATCTACCAAAATTGATTGATAGTTAACAAATATTTTAAAAATCTATCAACCAAATACATTTATTTAAAGGAAACATACTCTTTTCTCAGTGTACATAAGTATAAGCAAAGTTAATGGACTTAAGCCCAAAACATCTTATCAAGCACATCGAATCAATTCTCTGTAAATATTGAATAATATCGCGAATAGCAGTATAAATCAATTGGAATCGGGAGCAATTAAAATTTTAATATGCTACAGACTATGGCGGTAAGTATTTGTCTGTAATGGGTTTTTTGTTTTTGAAGAATAAAGAAGAGTTCTCTTTTGCGTATCAGTTTATTTTTTGAGCTCAATTTCATTCACAGAATTCTAAAACAAAATACTACTTTAAGGTCAGTGCCACTGACTCTGCTCCGTTTCATTTTCATTTGTTGCATTTTTCTGCCCTCGGGTCAAATGTGATTTTGCACTTTTTAACGCCCGTTCATTCTTGAGGTCGGTTTCATGTGTCATGTGGCTTTGTGCAATTCTTCTTGTTTTCCTTATTAACAAAAGAACCATAAATGAAAAAAAAAGACAAAAAGGTCTATTTTACGTAGACCAGAAATATCCTTGACGAATACATACATACATACATATACTGTAATATATAATATATCGTAATAATTGTGTGCGTGTTATTAGCAGAAGGAATTTAATTGATTGCGACCACAATTACTGAAATGAACGAGCAAAGAAGTTATACTACGGAACAGCAATTTCTGGGGACACTGATTTTTATGACCGCATAAAAATACATTTACTTCGGTGATTTTTTGTATAAATAATTTAATCATTATATAAAAAGGAGTCAGATGTCACATACCGATATTACTTGACATATTATACACATGCGTTTTCTTAATCATTTTGATTAAATTGAATAACCTTAGTTAAATGATTCGCAACTTGGCTGCAAAATCAATCAAAATTAAACTACAAAATAACATCTCAAAGCAAAAAAAAAATCGAGTGAACATAAAACTCTGCATCTGCGGCATTTCCGCTTTCGTCACTAAATATTTTGATTATGATGATGATGCTGAGGCAAAAAGTATGTGATAATACTGCAGATGGTGTGCAGCTGATAAGACTTCTTTGTCAACATTAAAAACGTTGATGGTGACAAAGAGTAGCAGTGCAAAGAAGTTGATAAAACGAAGAATGAAGCTGAGTATAATGATAATGATAACTTTGTCAACGCCATTCACAAATGCTCTTTATAAAATAACAATTATTTTCAATTATGTTAGGTACGTAAGGGAAGGTGGGGCAAAGCGGTACACGGGGCAAAGCAGTACAAATGGTATATTTATCCTTGCATTATAACGCTATCTAATGTAATTATAAGGAATTTGTGTTTGAGTAGTGCTCTTGTAACTGCCAGGTTACAGCGACATTTCGACCTTCAATGGGGAAAAACGGTAGAAACGTACGTTTTTTTGCATCGTAATAATAAACATCTTCTTTTGAGAAAATAATGAGCCTAGTTACCTTAATAAATTCAATATAGATCGAACTAATAACTTACATGTTTCATTGTGCGAAAAAAATTTTTTTTTTTTGTGAAAACTTTGTCCCGCCTTCTCCTATGTATGCATATTTTTGTGTTGCCGATATAACCAAAAGAAAAATTTAATTTATTATGAAAAGCTTCATTGCGATGAAAGACATTTGCAAAATACACTGTGTTGGAAGAAAATGTAAGGTATTGTATCAAAGTGGAGTACGTGAAATTTAATGGAGCTACCCGTTTTTCAGCGTAAGTGCTTGTTTTTGATAAACATATTTCCAATATGAAATTCTGATTCTGAATTCACAACAAGCTTTTGATCACTGAGGGCATCTCAAAATTGTAGATACTTCATTAAACAATAGTGGTGTTTTATTTGTTCTGGTTAAACCTAAAAGTGAATAAAACGCATCAGTTTAACCTTACCTTACCATGCCATTTATCTTGTATTTTACAGGATATTCCTGTATTTTCAGCGAATATCCTGTAAAAAATTGACTCCTATATTTTTGTGAAAAATCCTGTAACTATACTGTTTTATTTGCATTGACCTTAAACTTAACATTTCTCTTGAAAGTTAACGATCACTATCTCGCTCAGTTTGTTCTGGTTAGTTTGTGGTCGTCAACCCTTACGTTGATAACGTGATCAAAACTGCTCTACAAAAAAAGTTGTAAAATAAAATTATTTTAAAAATTTTGAGAATTTTGTGTTTGTTGTTAAAACTTTTACTTATTTGGAAACTGAGAATTGCGATTACTAAAAAATGGCAGCAATAGTGGAATATGTTCCTTGTGTACCCAGCACGACCGCCTCTGTGGAACGAGTATTCGCTTCCAGGAACAAGATATGGACAGAGGAAAAATCTCAGTTAAAAGTAGAAACTTTGAAAGACATTCTGACCGCTAATATCAATTTAAACATTTCGAGCATTGATTTTTACTTCTGGCTTTACTTCTGGCTTCTGGCTTCATCTTTAATAAAAAGATCATTTAGTACCATCCTTCTTTTTGAGCTCTGATATGGTCATCTATCAGAGGCGGAGACTTCCAAAAAGTTTTGGGGGAGGCACAACTTTTAAAATTTTCTTAGTGACTTTTTGTGGGGAGGGGGATATAGAGTCATAATCATAGAAAAAAATTAAAATGTAAAAGTATATGATGAAAACACATGAACAGTATACAATTCACAATTGGAATCATAATTTATTGTTCAAAACATTACAAAATTTTGGTTATGACAATGCAAATATTTTACGTCTAATTTCGCACCATTCTCTGAATTCATTCGCGATCTCGTTTAAATCTACATTCAATCCATCTTCGGAATGTACATGCAAAATGCTTAAAAATTTAAGCCGAGTTAAGATCAAATTACTCTTTAAATAAGTTAACTCGGATTTTTTTTCTTCTTCTATAATGTTAACTCTCAAAGTTACAGCCTTTTTAAGGTGGCATGAATTTAAAACCGTTTGGTAAAGAAGTCTACAGGTTGGATCAAATACATGTCACTTTAAAATGGCTTTAATTTTGCGAGGAAATATTAAAGACGACCATTCGAAAGCTTTGTTAAAGTTGGTTACACGTTGGTTAAACACAATTGCAACTTCTATGTAATGCTCAGTTTCCTTATTATCTATGGTCTTTCTAAACCGATTCACAAAACCAAATCGAAATGATTTCGTGAAATTTATGCAAAATTTTTTGATGTCGTTGCTTACCAACAAGCAGAAGGAAAGTGACTTTCCGACTTTCCAGCACATTAAGGATGTTTTTGTGCTATTTCATATATCTGTGGCAAAAAGCAATAACCGCTTAAGTCAGCATAAGAAAGAATTGAGTTATGTGTGCTACCATATTCTATTAACAAAGCATTATATTTACTTGAAACCCCTATTTCGCTACATAAATATGTTTTTTAAAAAGATATTAATAAAAACATATTGATCTAAGTCGCATTGAAGTTCCATTGTATTTATACTAACCGCAAAAATATGCCTATAAAAATATTTCCATAAAATGTTATTTTTGAATCTTAGCATTGCGCGTGTAAGAATCTTTAAATGTGCATTAATTGTGCCCTTTTTAACTTTTTCCCTTAGATCATCAAAAAATGATTCCGTCAATGCTATGTTGTCCCGAGACTCTATCTGATTTCTGTCATATTTTGATTATGAATTAATATTTTAGTGCATTAATTCAAAAAGAAACTTAACAAATGTAATTAAGCAGTGAACTCATAACAGATACGCCGCACTCTGAACTGAAAAAGTACCGATGAAACAAATGGCTGGGACTGAAATCAAAGAAAGCAGAGCATTTCATACTTGATCACTTCATTTCCACATTAAGAAAATTAATGTTTTGGATTTATTTATTTATATAAAATATTACCTTATTACTTATATATATTATAATAACTCAATTTACAACATTTTCTGCTTAGTTTGATATTGCTTGTTTAATTTACATTTAAGTAATAAGAAACAAAAAGCTTCGTTCTGCGTTCACTGAGTAAAGAACTATGACCCATTGACCGCGAAATGTTAATGTAATTACTTTTGTAATTATTTTTATCAGTCGAATATTTATCTGCTCACACGCCGACGCGAACAAATTGACATTGAAGATGTTGACATCTTCTGAAGTGATACTTCAATTAATAAATGTCTATCTATCGAATTGCATTAACCACAGCGATGTCCTCCGGGAAAACTTCAAAGCTATGTGACCGATTCGTATTTGTTTATATAGCACGTGACATATCCGGCGTAAATGAAGGCGGATTCAGCAAAGAAATTATTAATAAGTGTTGTGACTGCAAATTGGCTGACAAGACGTTTAGATAGTTGTATGTAAATTATCGCTATCGCTTAGCTTCGAGCTGCACACAACCATCTACCAAAATGCTCCTGCGATTACTAACGGCAATTGACTGAGTGTTTGGATGCCGCAACAGCAGATGATGATGATGATGGCGAGTTGACAACGTCCTGATACGAATTTCCATGAAGATGCTCAGTAGCGTGAGTGAGTGAGTGAGCTGGTTTGCGCATGACTTATAAGAGAGCCGTTAAATGGACATGAGGGAGTACGTTAGGTAAAATTTCTTGCTATGGTGGAGCATTATTTTCACTGAACATACTTCTTGTTTTAGTTTCCATATGATGTTTTTTTTTCTTTAACTATGTACTAAGTAAATTAAGTACAAATTTTTAGAGATCAGATTATTTTGTAATGTAACTCTTTTGTAAAATTTTCACAATAGAGTTAATGGATATCATAAGCTTTCATTAACAGTAGGCTAGGCTTATGCTTCACTTTTTATGTTTTCTAATAACGTCGAACTCCAAGAACTCGAACGTCTATAGGCCGAATTTTCTTTAACTAACTTACAATTCTCCTTTCGTAACTCGAACATCCATAACTCAAAGTTCTCCATAACTGAAATGAAAATACATATGTACATGAATTCTATAACTCGAAGCAATTTGCTTAATTGCAACCGCTTGATCAGGAAGTAATTCAAAACTTGAAAGTTTTTAGTCATAGCAGAGTGGTAAGACGCACAAAAGCAATATGTAGATGTAAACGAATAAAAGGATATTACACTAAAGAATTGCATTAATCATGTAACAAAAACATGGAATATTAACGTCAGTAATCAAATCATAGCGAATTGCTTCAAAAAATCTGGATTTGGTCAATATTCTGAATGGGAATGAGATGACATTCCTCTAATTTTTTTGACTAATATTGATGAAAATCAAAAACTATTTGTAGCTGATTACGAAGCATAGTAAAAAGCGAACAAAATAACTTGCAATGCTACTCTTCAGGATTCTATTGAAGTAGATAATGAGCTTTGCACAACTGGCTTTCCTACAGATGATGATATTTTTGAGCATTACTGCCCTGAATCGGAGGATCCAATCTTAAGCGGAACGGAGAGTGATAGCGTGGGTTTGATGGAAGAAACTATTTATCAGCTTTCCAGAAATGATGTAGAAAATTCTTTTCGATCATTGCATTTTTATTTGCACCCTAAGACACTACAACTTTTGTGCACTATAAGGCTTTAAGCAAATTAGAGTAATTTTTTACTGAAAATAACAAAAAAAAAGTAAATTTTCAGTCACTAATTTCAGAATGTTTTACTTCACTGTAACTTATTATATGGAGTTTTTAGTAAGTGCCTGTTTTAAATAAAAAAATGCAAATTCGACATTTTCAACAAAAAAAAAAACCGGCGGGTTGCACTCTGGGAGTGCCGACAGAAGTGAAAACTTAAAATAATATAATTGAAATTTGTTTTCATGATGTTTTGTAATGTTTATGGAATAAACATATATGATATATATAGAAAAGAGAGCGAGGGAGAGCGAAGTCGCACATATATGTACTGTATATAGAATATGTATATACATCCGGTGTAGGTGTCGGTGGCCTGTCGCGAGTTTATACATTTTTCCTCAGCCGCAAATCCTCTAAGCGTAATCGATACGATTACGATACGATTACGATACGATTACAATACGATTACGATACGATTACGATACGATTACGATACGATTACGATACGATAACGATACGATTACGATACGATTACGATACGATTACGATACGATTACGATACGATTACGCATCCGATGTCGGTGGCCTGTCGCGAGTTTATACATTTTTCCTCAGCCGCAAATGACGCATCCGATGTCGGTGGCCTGTCGCGAGTTTATACATTTTTCCTCAGCCGCAAATGCTTTCTTACGGAGGTGCACAACGTGCCTAAAGAAGTTCTCACTTCAAAAAAATCTTTAACTCGAAGATTATGGTGATTCGAGTTATGGAAATTCGACTGTATCTGCTTACAAATGATATGGGCGCTGTTAAAAGACCTAAGGAGTTTAAGTCACCCTAATGCCCTTTCTAGTATAGGTTATGTAAAGCTCAGATGTCTCAATCAAGTGGCCGTCTTTATTGTTCAAAGCAAAATGTGCCCTTTTTTCTGCATCTTGGGCAGTACAGCGATGATTTCGGCATAAATGTTTGCCTTCAGCTCGTAAATGGTCTGAGGCTTGCTGCGGTACACTTTGCTTTTCAAATAACCCCACAAAAAGAAGTTCGAAGGTGTCAAATCTGAAGATCTATGTTGTCAGTAAATGTCGCCTCTTTTTGACATCAAACTTCCAAGGAATTTTCGTTGCAGAATTGTTTGATTTGCAGTGTGGCATGCCAATTCATTAGAACATCTCGGTCGTTGATGAACGGCTTGTCGACGATCTCCCACTGTCCCGAGTTAAAAAAAATTCGACACCAAAGGACGAATTGTTCTGTCAGACGATATTTTCAACGATATGCACGTTGAGTCAGCACAACTGAACGAACTATTTTCAATATACAGTGTCACTATTTCGGCGCGAGGTTGCAGTTTGAAGCGAAACACGGTTAAAATTGTACTGTATCACAATTAATTTGGTGATATGTATTTTCCTTCCATTCTATAAGAACCGTAATAATTTTCGTAAAGAATCTTTGGTTTACGATAAATATTTAGTTTTCATCTCATATTTCTTTCATCTGATTTTCATCTCCAAAACGAACATATGTTGTTTCCATGCTAGTAAGCTCTGTAGGTTATATTTTTCTTCCAAAAGTCTTGTATATCTTGTGCGTACATCTTTGCACATGGCTTGCAATAATGAAATCTGTTATAGGTCATGAAATGTGCGTCTCACGGAAACTCATTGATAAGATTTATCAATATAAGTAACGTTCTTTATTGAGTACACCGGTAGGCCTGTGCCTTACTCCAAATTTATGTACATTCGTATTTATTGACTTTCTCATTGTATTCTTATACAGAAAGTTTCGTCACACATACTCTTTTCATATAAAAATTTCAGTGGCAAGTGGAACAAATGCTGCAGTATGTCTATTTACCAATAAAGTTAAGTAAATAAGGCTTATATGAAGATGAAATAGAATGGGGAAAATGAGATGGCATGGCACATATTATCGTACGTTATTCGTTAAATGCAAATTGCGTGACGTTGCTGTTGACGTTAATGGTCGATAAACAAAAAGTAATGTTGTGACGATGTGTCACTGATTTTTGTCGTTGGTAAGGGAAATTTCCATCGAAAAGCATTGAAAGCTTTAGCGAGTTCATTATATTGATATTTGATTTAGTGTAGCGGAAATCACATTAACTTAAATATTGTTTTAATAATGTATTGGTTAAAGTTTAAGTTTTTGTCAAAATGAACAAATGATATTTAGTATATTATGCCAAAAAATCGTGTATCTCTTTTAATATTAGTGGCAGAGTAAAATTGGTGGCATGTTAAAATGAAATCCATTTGCCACATCCAAACAGTTTGTTCGAACACTTAATAATTAATGTCTTTGGTCATTAATTTTTAAAACCTTCTTAAGCAACTTGTATCTAAGCAAGGTTCCACTCCCATTTATCCAAACACCTTCCTTCAGACTTCACTTGCATCACCCTGTTTTCTTGTGCCGCTTTTCATAGTACTACTTTGGAAATGTCGCTGGTATATTCAGTTTGGCCTGGAATCTAATTTCATTCAGTCAGTGAGCAAAAAAAAAACAATTTTTTTTTTAGGTATGTAGGTAATGGAATATTTTGGATTTTCGGAAGGTAGTAGAGAAATAATTATATATCAAAAAATTGCTCATAAAATGTTGATCTTGTAATTGGTTTTAATTCACTCGACACAAAAGATTTTTGATTTAGTAATTTTAAAAACATGGAACTTGTCTTAGCATTGTATCTAATTTTGGCTTCAAGAGTTAACTCAGAGCTAACTTCTTAAGATATTAGAAATTTGATTTATAGTTATATGTATATCACATTAAAGTTTAATCTCAATGAATGAAAAACAACATCTCGTCGCCCCCAAGCCTTTAAGCCCGGGCCCCCTCTCCTTTTATTCACACTAGTTAGGATTTGACATCATTTTGTAATATTTTTGCTAAATTAACTTTGTTGCTTTGTTGTCTACACAACTTTTTTTTTTTGTTAGTACGTTTCATAGAAAAAAGTTGAGTTAAAGTCAAAGTGTCATCAAAGGGGCAATAATTCAAGTAAACTAATCGTAGTAAATAAAGCTCTACAATAAAAAGTATAAGTTGAACAAGTTGATTTTTAGTGTTGCTACACGGAAAAAACACCAACTCAACTTTTATTAAAGATTAATAGGAGATTATAAAAACTAAAATCTGAAAACAAATATTACTTTTTTATAGTAATAAATAGAAAATTCTTATTAAAAATTCTATTCTAGTTTGTAAATATTTTCATTTTACATTTTTTAATAAGGGCATATTAAAACTTATTTTCTTCATTTTAATTATCACCTAAAAACTTTGAAATTTTACAAAGAATTTATTAAATTTTAATAAATTGCAACATTAGAATTTTTATATATTTCATATTGTAATATATAATTCCCGCTTTATAATTTTTAAAAAGTAGTTATAGAAAAATTATTTCAAGATTATTAATTTTTATTATATTGAATTTTATTTCTCTTTTGTGTTTAATTTGTACTCTGTTTGAGTTCTCAACATGTTCATTCAAAAAAATAAATATATAAGGCTTGCCAACCTCTTACTAATTGGCTTTGAAGTAATGTGTTGAACAGAACTGGAGCGGGGTCGGGAAAGCGGCAACGGAAACTCGCTGGCCGTCCCAATTTTGTTCAACAAACTGATGTACAAAATTTTAAAAATCAATTTCAGTTATTATTATTTCATCATAAAAGCTTTATAATGTACTTTTTAAAAAATAGTACAGTCCTTTTAAAATAAAATAAATTATTGCTGAAATTTTAATGTCTACTTTGTAAAAATTAAAAACTTGCATTCGAAAAATTAATGCCTGCTTGATGCAATTTTTATATTACGCATAGTAATTTTTAATAGACACTCGAACCGTTTCTAAATTACTAAATTACCTACTAATTTTTCTTAAATTTTCATTAATATTTACAATAATTTCGAGTTTCGTTTTTTCCGTGTACTTCATAAAATATTACTCACAACGTAAAAATATTTACTCATCTAATAATTTTTTAGGGTTCATAAAAATTTTATAGCACGAAAAAGATCAGCTTAATTATTTCTATACAACTATGCAACAATTTTTATTATTTATTTAAAATTAACTCGTTGACACACTTTTGAACATGCCAAACACAATTTATTTATTTCATAACCCATGTAATGTTTATATCCTTATGGTATCATTAACTGTAAATTGATTGAATTGACGGGTACGATTTAATGTGGTAATTAATATAATAACTAAATTTGTAACTTACATACCCATATAATTGGAATATCTATTATTTTGTCCGCTTTTATTTTTGGTAGGTTCAAAATGAAACCTTCTATCTGATAAAATCGATATTCGGCATACACAACCAAAAGGCATTAAATTTATTACATTCCATGCGACATATGCAGATGTATCCTCTCACTTAATGAAATTTATGGGGGCCCAGTTAGAAACCATATATATGAACATGAAAGTTTGCGCCAAAATTTGTGTTTGAAAACGAAAATATTCCACGGTGCAAGAAAATGAACATTAAATTAAAGTTTCATAAGTATTAAGGAATTCTGTTAAATTTCTCAAGTTTTTAATTGAACTTGGGCTTATATATTACAAGAGTCTTAGATATTTAGTCAAACAATTTCACACCAAAAAAAAAAAAATTCTCGCAAATTTTCAGGTGTTTTAAATGCCACATTTCAGGCTACCTACTTAAAAATCTGTATTATGAAACTCACTGTCCTATTTGATTTAGAAAAATATAATTTAGAATATATCCAACGGGAAACGGAAGCGCTTACAAAGCGCTTCGGATGTGCTTCAAGGGAAGCAGAAAGCTGCTGCTTCCAATCCTTATCTTTTTTAACATAGGATGTTATTGCGGGGATGTCCATCTTTGGAAGCACATCTTTGGAGGATATAAAATAAACTTCATTGGAAGTATATAGAAAATGAGTTTGATATATTCAATGAAGCTTAATAGTGAAAAAAAATTTACTGATTCTCTGATCAGATTCGAACTCCTCCTGCGTTACACGAGTGCTTTGAGATGCGCTGATCTTAACCAACTGGGCTACACTTATTATTAATATCGGAGATACTAAGACTACAAAACTTTTCTGTCAAAATGTCGATGTCTATAGTTGCCATTTGAGAATTTACATAATTTACTTCTAGCCAGCCAAAATATAGCAAGAGTATTGGCTGATGTTGATGAGGATCCGGAGTAAAAGTTTTTTTTAAATTAAATAAAATTTCGAATTAAATGCTTCCGAAGAAGTACATCTGACTTGCTCCGCTTGGAAGCTGCTTTCAGATTTCCCGCTGGGTATCTACATGCAATATATATGTACGTAGCTCTCACGACAAAAGCAAAATAATATTTAAGACTAAAAGTCAAAATTTTACTTTTTCATAGAATCTAGATCTAGATCTAACTGACAGTTATTGAAACATTAAGCTTCCAGCACAAGAGCCTTACATGATTAAGATGTCATATGAGAATCGATTTTTGGAATTCAAAGGAGGTATTTATTTTCCATATAAAAAACTATGGGCTAGGAATCAGCGCATAAGCCAAACTGATAACCGCAAAGACTTGAAACTTGGAGTACAGAGCTCTGTCATAATGAAGTGGTAACTTATGATAGGAGTTTTTACATTCAAATCATATTGAGACATACCAAAATTTTTTTTAACAAAATCGAAAATTTTCGGGACACGACCTTCTCCGACTTAGCTCAAATTTCGCATAAGCGTTAGGATAAGACTTACTATTGCCGTTTTTTGTTGTGTTGCAAGTGATAGTTTTTGTAATTGTTTTGCCACTACTTCACAAAACAGTGAGCTCAGCCTCAAAAACTCTTTTTTTGTTTTTAATAAAATTTAGAAATTATTTTTGTTCCCTATTTCGACAACTTACAGATTGAAGTTCATAAAAAAAATTGTAAAAAACCAAATCACTGAAGATTTTACAAAATTCCTAAATATTTTATTCACTTTATATCAGAAGCTTTAAACTTTATAAACAAATTTTAATGCGAACTATGTTAATGATTACGAGTAACTTCTCTTAATTTGCAAGCATTTCATTATAATAATTGAGTACCAATTACCAACTGTCAACCTATGGTTTTCATTAACATGGCTTATCTGTTGATGTGCTTAGGTTATAAATGGCATATCTGAGTAGGTTTTCACATTATCACGTAATGTGTAGTCTTTTACACATAGTTATTAGCCTAAGGTTGCTAAATGAAATATCTGAACGTTTATCAGTATAGCACCCTGGCTTAAATCGCATACATGTGCGCTTATCAAAAGAAAAGAGAGCATATAAGGAAAATATCATTTTGATGAGGTTTGGGAAGAGAGGTTGTACTTTTCCATTTTTAGTCTACCTATAACAATAATTTCACTTAGTGAAGTAAGTTCTTTTTTTTCTAAAAGTATTCAGTTAAATAATTTAAGGTTACAAAGAAGATCCTGAAACTCATCACATTTCTAGGAAGCTATGTTGTCTGGTTCAATAAAAGTTATATTCAATCCCGAACTAGCCAGAAATATCTGTGCTATCTTTCAGGCCTTCAAAAGGTGCATGGCTGCTTAAAACAAAGATGTATTTATGTATGTAGGTGTGCGTTTTACTCAATTTCCTAACAAATACAATAGCTTAAACTTTCATAATGAAATCATCTCTGAATTCTAACTGAATTTTCTACTTCATATAAGACGCATGATAGAAACTCTCAAGTAGGTGTGTATGAAGATTTGATGCAAGTTTTCGGTAAGTTCTCAATAAAGAGTTAATGGAAACGTGAACGAAATTTCCATAACGAAATTAAACGAAGTTTCGCCATAAACAAACAACAAAAAATCATTGAAAAAAATATATGTATATAGGAAATTAATATTCAATTTTGATGAGCTTAGAATAAGAGTTTACTCGTATGCTAGTCAATACATTCAAGAAATATGTTATATTCATCCCTAATTAATTTTTATAGAGGAATTAAAAAATTTTCATTCCGAAAATGCGTCCATGTTAGGTCGACTTTTTAATATCGATTTTACAGTGTTTTGACAAAACAGACTCATTATACTCTCTTATATGTGTCAGTATCTAAAAGGGTTCCTTCTACGGTCTAGTGCATTTCCTAGTGATGACCAAAATTCATTTCCAATCTTTTCCCATAAATTTGTTAAATATAGCCTCTACCTGGTCCAAAATTAAATATTGCTGAAGAAAACAAAATTGGGTCTTCGAATATAAAGTATGCGTAAACTAATATGAAATTTATTAAAAAACTTTCCTAAAAATCTTGGGGCTTCAGATAAAAAAATTGTTTGCAGCACATTGCACATAAGTGGGCTGACAACTGAGATCTTACATTCATTTCAAAGGAGTTTTTCCTTGGAAGTGAGAACTTTTCGATTTTTGTTTTATTTTCATTAACAATCTGAAGATTCTTCTTTTCTTCATTTCATATCACCTTGAATACATTAGAAAACTTCTAGGAATAGGATCCCATAAAATTTGTTAGCTCCTGGCCTTATTGAAATATTGAAATATAACCACGGCTTTCACAATAGAATAAATACACTGGACCCCGAAGAAAATTAATTACGCTATCAAACTTTTAACTGAACTTTTTAGCTCACGTTACTTTAAAATGAAACAATTTAATGAAACATATCAAAATTATAAATAGAAATAATGATGTGCTTTTACTTTTTACATACGATAATTCTGCAAACACGCAGATTTCTTTCAACAATAAATAAAAATGTTGTTTTATTATAAAAACAAAAATGTTGTAGAAAAATAGAGGAGACATTGGAGTACAAAATAATCCCAGCAGTTGAATGCTTTGAATGGATGCATAAACGGTGCTACCCCACATAAACTCAAAGCAAAGGTGCACTTGTATGTGTGCGTGCTTGCGTTTGTATACATATGTGTGTACATACATATAAGAATGATTTTTTCAAGTGCCACTCCATAGAAGTATGAGCGAGTTGAAAAAAATATAAAACCGATCCTTGTGCCTAATTTCTGTGTACGTTGCAATAGCAACCAAATCTGCCTTTACCCTGTTTCCCTCAGATCCTTTTAGTCTGGCTGTGAGTTCAGTACCATAGTAATCAGTGCAACAAACGGTGTCAAATCTAAGGACAGACGAATAATCGATGTCAAAGACCAAACGTTAGCATAGAGTCATAACGTGTACTGATGTATTTTCATAAAGTTTTCATAAAAATTTTGTACCTTAAAGTGAAGCGATGTTTCAGCAACATTTCAGATTTTTAAATATTAAAAGCTAATGTTTACGAAAAACTTTTCTGACCATAAAATAAACCCTAATTAAAAAGATAATTTTATTTTTTGGCTCCAGCGTAGAAATGCTTTTATTTTGCAGCAAAATAACACTTTGTGCCACTTTCATTTTATTATCTTGTTGAATACGTAGTACGTACGTAGTATGTAATGGAAAATTGCATCAAATTTCACTTCATTATAATAATAACGTAGTAAGTGAAACAGTCAACGAGACACACGTACACCAACTGGGACATTAATATGGCTCATATGACTTTGTTAACGAGGGGACTCATGTGTTCAAAATTGGAAGATGTGCAGAGCCTTTGTCAAAAAAAAAAAATAGCATGTAATAGACATTACTATTCAAAGTAAGTAATTGATGTAATGCATTACTAAAAAAACTTCGCAATATAAGTACTAGGGATACCAATTTTCGGGATTTTTTTGATCGCGGAATTTGAAAATGCGATCCCGGGATCCCGGGACAGTCCCGGGATTTAAGAATTTTTGAAATTATTAACATAAATGGACCTATACTTCGGGAAAGATTAAAATTATTTGACTATTTATAAAGTGACAATATTATTTATTTAAAACAATAAACAGAAAAACTAAAATCTTCTCTATAACAGTAAAAAAAAAATAAAATATAATATAAATAACTTAAATTTTTGTTAAGTATCAAACATTTTTTTAAATGCATTCATTATTATCGGAACTAGAATATAACAGCTAAAGCTCTAAGCTCAAAATACAATTTCATAGCAAATTACGGCGAGGTATAGTTGCACTTCGAACTTCAATTCCAATTCCGAGCTAAATGGGAATAAGCACAGGCCTAATTTATTCTTTTTAGTTCATAAGCTTTGAAAAATTGTAGCGATACAATAAATCGTTTTCTATCAAAATGATTTATGGTAAATTATGAGCTAGTCAAATGCTGTCCACAAAAAAATATCAGCTAACTCGGAGCCCTTATGGTTTTATTTTTGAAGTGAAACTTCTTTAGTGGGGGTCATTTGAAAAATTTGTAACGCAACGCAAAATTTGAAACGCAAAACATGAAATCATGAAACGCTTTTTTTAAGTAGGATCTAGAATATCAATAGCTATAAATTATGTATCAAATTAAAGTACTCATCAAGCAGAGTGTGCTGAAACTAACAGCTTTGAGATCGGGTAACCAAAAGCTGAGATATAAGCGTGGAAAGATTTTCTATTTTTTCAATTTTGTCAAGCAATGCACTGATCAACTACGTAAGCCTTGCTATAGCGAGGAAAATTACGTTGATTGCTTTCTATTACTATGTTTATGCAACAGCTTAGTTCGTTTCACCGAGTACCGATCGGTAATCGTGCAAGAGTCGACACATTTCGTGCGTTCAAATAGCTTTGAATGTTGGTTATATGCATGTGTTCTGAATTATGGCATGGCCTACTCAATCAAGTGCTGTCGCATAAGCTTATTTTATGTTTATTGCGTGGACGTAAATGCAATGAAAAAACAAAAACAAACGAAATTAAATAGAACTGCGATAGAATGCGACGAAAATGTTTATTAAAATGATAAAAATTGATGGCATCTAGAATATATATGCACAGCTGTAAATGATATATCAAATTAAAGTACTTATCGAACTGAGTGCACAAAAGCTATCAGCTTCAAGATTGGGTAACCAAAGCTGAGACATAAACGTGAAAAGATTTGCTATTTCTTAAATTTTTTCAAGTAATTCACTGATTAACTACCAAAGCCTTGCTGTACCTATTCGAGATCCCGTCAACTTTTATCATTTTAATAAAACATTTTCATCTCATTCGCTCGCAGTTTCACTTCTCCCGCGTGTGAACTGCACACATGTTTTTTTTTTCTTCTTCTCGAGCAATGCCCCATATGCATGCAAATGTCTAAGACTGCTACGCCCCCCTTTATGCAAAACAAGCGGTTGGACAATTCTTGAAACTTAAACTGACGCTATTAATTTTATTAAACTGAAACTAAAAAGTTTCCCTGCAGTCACAACACAAAAGTTAAAGTTGAAGTCATTTAATGTTACCAGTCCATCTAGTCGTAAGTAAAGAAAGAAAGATCGTATGCGGTACCACATTGGCAACAAGGACAACTGAAATTTCGTTTTATTTTGTTTAACTTTTTAGAATCTTTGCCAAGGGTATGAACTTTTCATTTTCCAAAACAAAAAAAAACTGAATGTTTAGTTGCACGAGTTTAACCAAAATGAACGAGCGAAACGCATGGGTGTCACAAAACGAGCTCAGTGAAGTTTGTAAATTTCAAGTTATTTTGTGAAAGAAATGCACCCTAATGCAAAAATCACAGGCAGCTGTAATATTTGCAACAAATTGGGAAAAAACTAGGTAAGCGAAATATACGGACATGGGTCCTTGTCGTTTGTTATGCTTTTGTTTAGCTGCTGTTGCAACGCTAGATGGCGCATTATTTACTTTATGGCTTGCTGAATTGCTGAATTCGTTGAGTACATGCGACTTGCTTTTTTTGACGCAATCAGAAAATAACAAACAATGGCGGTAAAATCGAGCAAACAAATCCGGCAAAATGAACGACCTCCACGATGAAAACAAAACGGTTGTCAAAGTTGGAGTTGTTTTTGATGCCTACGCTGCAATGGGGATTAAAGAATCGAAAGCACCAAAGCCGTGGTGTGATGCATGTGGCATGGTGCAATTTATAATGCTAAAAATAATAATAATTTATTTTTTTGAAAAATTACTTAACTTGCTGAACTCTAACGCAATACATTTCAACTTTTATTTTGGATAGTAGGTTTTTAAGAGTTTTGAACCTTCGCAATAAGTGAAAGCTTAAAGTGTCCTTTTTTTATATAAACAAAAAACACAATTTAGAATGGAATAGACAACAGTTTCTCCAATTTTAGCATTTTTTTCAAAAAACATGTTCTCCATCTACTCAACTCAACTACCAAGCTGGTATTCCATAAAATCTGATACCATTCAATGATATCCGACAGGTTTATTTCAATGTCATTTAAAATAACTTGAAATTTTCCAACACCATTCTATATCTCCGAATACGAATATATCAGCCATTAATTGTGAAACCCGATAGAGTAAAAATCACACTTTGTCACGATTCTTTCTCGGAAGATTTAATAAACCCCAAATGTCGACTGAATCTGGTCATCTTCGAGTACTTCATCAGTACGCCTGTAACAATGCGATTAATCATAGTGTTTTAGCCGTAAAAATTTGTGGGCCAGTTTTTGTATTAAAGTCTGCTTTAACAAATTTGAGGCTCGACATTTCGGCATGGGTAACCACCAACGACTGATTAAGTCACTTTTCTATATCTGCGTAGATATTCACCATTAATTGCTCTAGTGACTTCTCAAATCCTTTCTGCGCAATTTTATCGATCGAGGTGTGTTGCGCTTAGAGCAGCTTATGGATCATGTAATCTGCCTACCAAACAATTTGCTTCAGAAGGAAAAAATTTGAAAACCAAATAGACCACAGACCAAATAGACCACATCCAACACGTAGTGTAGAAAAAATAGCGGCGATAGATGAGACTGTACAAGATGAGAACTTGGCGTATTTTACGTAAGGATCTTGGTTTAAAAGCATACAAATTTCAACTCGTGCCAGAACTAAAGGCGGCCAACCTTCCGAAACTTCACTGTATCAGTTTTTTAGCTCTTGAAAAGCTTGAAGGAAATCCACTGTTTTTCGGATTTAATAGCTACGTCAATAAGCCAAATTGCCGTATTTAGGCGAAGAGCTTCAAGAGCAATCCTTGTATCCAGACAAAACATTGGTTTGGTGTGGTTTATAGGCTTGTGGAATTATTGGTCTACATTTCTTTAAAACTGGGGCTGCCACCCGTTATCGTGCCATGATGTCGGACTATTTGCTGCCTTGATCTTGACGACCAACAAAAAAATTTGGTGAACAATTAATTTACGCTTTGGACGGGTTTCGATTTTTGCATTTGGGGCTACTTTAAGATTGCTAAGATTGAGGAATTGAAATTCAATATTACTTGCGTCGTTCACCAAATAGCACTCGCAGTCTCACTCGAGCCATCGAAAATCAGAATTTCGGAATGTACCTGTGAGTCGCTGTTACGGCCAACATTCGAAACAAATTATCTTTAAAATATAAATGCAAAGAAAATCTTTTGCATGATAATAAAAATAGCCCGATAAAATGTATTTTTTTCTTCTTAGCTTTGGAAAAGTAAGTACTTCCAAACGAACGTCTCGATCTTCAATATTATTTTATTTTAGTTTCTTAACCATCCAGACTACTAAACTCGTGTTAATCACTGAAAACTTAGAGAAATATTAAAATTCTTAATGCATTATATTTTTCAATGAATATCCAACTTTACATAAGCTATTAAAACAAACCAAACATTTTAACTTTTAAATTAAGGTAATCAATGAATAAATATTTGCATGAAGTGGCAAAGCAATATTGGCTTCAACTTGAAGTGGCTACCGGATAAAACAGCATTTTATTAATTCACGCAAGTGACGTTTGCCATGCGAAGTGCGAAATGTTTTCTTTAAATCGAAGTATTAAGAAAATTGAAATCGCGGCACATTTTGTTCTCAAAAGCCAATCCTTAAACTAAATTGTAGAGGTGATGGATACCGCTATTTTGGTGAAAAATACTATTTTCATTAATGTAACTTGGTCAAACTTCAAAACCGCATCTTTTGATGGAAGCAGCCACTTATGACTGCGACAAGTGACGACATTCTGATCCAAATGCAGAAAATTAAATTAACATCTAATGAAGAACATAATTTTCCATATTCAAAAAGTCTCTGATTTGGTAAGGTAGTCGCAACTACCTGCAGTAACAATGGCAACGCATTTGCGCAAATGTACAACAATGGGACAACCAACGGTTTAGTTACTCGTATTTGTGGTTAGAGTTCGCTAGCAGAGCAATTGATGTTGCTATTCTGCTGCAATTTCACCACACATATGGGCATTCAAATGGAGTTTTTGGTAATTAAAACGCAGGAAGCCCAAGAGTGGGATTTGAATCAACAAACCTATTACGCTGGTGACCTGTAGTTCAATGACTGTTTGTACTTTCGACTGTAAGTTATTACCGAAATTGAATTTATTTTTAACCACAAGATAAATGAAAATATATTAAAACTGATATTATGGTTCGAGGGCCATTCGTCAAAGTCTTACACTTCAGTTCACTTTTAATTAATTTTTCTTAATTAATCTTATACACTGTGGTTCATCAGGATAGAACCAACTGAATTTTAAGCAAAAAATCTCTATAAATTGTGAATGCAGAAGCAATAAATATTCCAACTTTTCAGAAAATAATATCACTTGTAATGTACTACTTAAAGATAAAAAATCAAGTCCCAATGCATTATAACGGTACTTTTCTTTAATTGTTTGTAATGATGTGGGAAATTTTTCTTTTTTTCTTGGTTCATCATCATCATCAAATTTATTGTTTGTATTAAAACTTTTTTTCATTGTAATTGTTTTATCTGAATATTTATTTAAGAATGTCTACTTTTACCGTTATTCGCAATAACTTCGTAAATTCTGTATTTCATTGACTCGTATAGAGATTTTAAGTAATCAAGAGAAACATCGCTCCATGCTGCTTTTATTCTATCAATAAGCTCATCCTTAGTTTCATACTGTATTCCTCCTTCGTAGACTTTACGGGTTAGCCAACCTCAAACATTTTCAATAATGTTACGGTCGAATGAGAAGGGCGGCAAACTTAAGGTTTCAAAATTTCGGCTAGAAATCTATGATTTCACTACACGAGCCGTGTGTATAGGTGCATTATCGTGTTGATAAATCCACTCTAGTGGTCCAAAAATATCTTTAATCTTTGGAAAAACTACACCAAAAAAAAAGACCGTACTAAATTTGAAGAACTGCCTTCCTCCGATTTAGTGTAAAAATTTTCCTTAATCTAAGTTATTTTTCCTCATATTGATGAAAATATCGTCTCATTTAGTAATTGAGTCCTTTGAAATGAGTTCATGTTTCATTAAAGCAAGTCAATGCTCTTCCTCAAATATAGAGTTTGTGGTTTTAGTAAAACTTTCCTTTGAAATAGTAAATTTTTCTTTGGGAAGAATTTTTGAGGACAACTTGTTCCTCATTTGAGTAAAAACTTCCTCATCTAATGGAATGTTTTGTTTAAGGAAAATCGTAATCAGTTTTAGTTAGTTTCTCCAAAAAATTTACTATAACGTAGGAAAAATTTCCTTGATAAATGAGTGGCAGCACTCGCTGAAATTAATATCTATTCTTCTCGTAAGTATTCTGTTTTTGCCTATATATTTATAGTTCTCTACTTGTTTTTTAAATAAAAAAATTAAAAAATTAAAAAAAAAAAAAATTATGTAGTCGCCGGGATTTGAACCGAAGCTATCCTGATCAGACAATGGCTGTTACATGCGCAGTTTAACAACATCATTTTAGTATGTCTTGAAAATGCTGTCGGTGGCTGAGTTGGGTAAGATGAGCATCTTTGAACAGTGGCATGGCGCAGAACACAGGTTCAATTCTCTGATCGGGTGACAGGTTAAAAAAAATTTAAGTTATCATACAATTAAAATAAGAATGACTGACAATAAGTAACCAGCAAATAAGAAAATACAAAAAAAATTAAGAAATTTTTTTTGAAATCAACGAATTTATTTTAAGTAAATTTCTTTCATTTAAGGATACCATCATCCTTAGAAAAAGTAAAATTTCCCTCAGTTTTATAACCTTGTCCTCACATTGAGTAAACTTTTCCTTATTTCAAAGCAGCAACATTTACTTGTACTAAGGAATCCAACTTACTTATTTTGAGGAACCCATGGCTTTAGCTCGTATTGAAGGACATTTTTTCCATACATTTAGCCATTTTTCCTTAAACGGAGTAAGTTTTTTTTTCGGTGTAGTTCCAGAAGATTTTTGTAATGATCTCCCGGTCATTTGCGTACTTTGTACGATTAGATCAATAGTTCCGTAGTATGAAACTGCAGCCCATACCATAACGCCGCCCTCTCTACTGTGATGAAGGGTCAAAAATTATTTCTGAAAACGCAAATCGTGAAAATAAAAGTTATAGCATTATTTATGTAAGCAGGACCTTAAGAAGATTTCGGCTTAACTCTTAAGCATTTTGCATGTACATTCTGAAGATGCATTGAATGTAGATTTAAATGAGATCATCATTTGCAATGTCATAACTAAAATTTTGTAATGCTTTGAACAATAAATTATGGTTACAATTGTGAATTATATCCTGTTCATGTGTTTTCATTACATTCGTTAACATTTTCGTACGGTTAATGTCACCTGAAAAAATTTTGAAATTTTGCCCCCCCAAAGTTTTTTAGAAGTCTGCACCTCTGAAAAGACCCCTTTGAAGGATTGTAGCAATAAAAAGAGAGAAAAGTTGCACTAGATTGCTCTTAGTTGAGTTATTTAGTATTCTTAAACAAAAATTACAAGACAATAGATGCATCACTTTATTCTGGCAATTTCTGATGCATCTGTTATCTTCTCATATTTGTTAAAGAAAAATCATTGATCGATTTGTAATCATTGATCGTATGCCAATGGCGGCTGTAAGTTCAATTAAATAATTTTAAATGATTTTCAGACAGACCAGGAAGTCTCTAAAGCGCTTCAGCCCAAAACCACCTATGTATATGTCACAAACATGCAGTTTGTGACGATGAAGGTCAGCAAATCACTGAAAGTGAACTGTGTATTCAACATCATCATAAATCAGTTGAAATCTCGCTATTATTGAATGAATGAAATAGCTTCAAATTCTAATATTTTACATCCTAAATCCTTGATAAAATTCAAATAAATCAGATATTTTGAACAGAGCTAAAAAGTTTGTCGATTTGTGTAAAAAACAAAAAGTCCGCTAAATTGATAAAAATACTTTTAGATTCCGGTCAACTTTCAGATACAATATCAAAAAAATTACCTCCATAAGCGAGCACGCAGATTTATTAATTAGGGGTCGTCCATAATAGACGTCCGCAAAAATTCTTAAATTTTAACTTTCTCATTGTCAAACTGGTTAACCCCCCTCACCTAACGGACGTCTACAGAGGATTATGTAACCCCTTTTGGCTTTTTTTGTAAATTGTTTTATGAACAAAATAAGGAAAACACTCTTAAGTCTTAAAATTTTCCAAGGATCTCACTTTGTGTTATTACGCTACTTAATATTATTCTTTGGACAAATGACTTATTTGCGGTTGCTATATGGTAAAAGTAAAAGAGTAAGTCCACAAAAGTTGGACAACAAAAACCTTACTAAATTTTCTTAAAGAACTCTTTGATTATAGCAAAAGAAAAAGTCCTTTAATGTTAACATAACAAAGTTTCATGAAATTATTCGAATTGTGAACTTCTTTAAGATGTTTCCACAAGCTCAGATGTTTCTGCCACTTGATAATTTTTTTCTTTTTGTATACTTTTCGCATTGTTCCTTCAATATCCTTTAAGGATTCCCTGTTTCTGCTGCTGTTGCTGTCGTTTTTCAATTAAGTCTTTCATTAATATAGAAAGCTGAAAGACAGCTTCTCAAAGGATTCAGTATTTTGTCTATTTTCTGTCATTCTTATGATGTGCTGGCGCCAATTTTATATGAAATTTTTTGATGTCTCTATAGAGATATCAAAAAATTAGAGCTAATTACTCGTATGTTAAGTAGAAAAAATTTTTATTCTAAGACTTTAGTAACGTTTTGTTTTAAATCAAATTTTATTTCGGAAATTCAAACTATGTGCAAAAAAAAAATCAGTTGAACTTCTAAGGACTTATTATAATTTTCTTCCAGCGCACTGTATTTCACTTCTCTCTCAAGTTGAAACTTTACGTCGATGTTTTACACAGAAAATTAACTTTTACTTTTTGTCGTGTCGTTATCACAACAAAAAAATTGCAGAAAAAAAACGTTATGTATTAAAACAGTCTTCATTGAAAGTTGAATGTTTGTAAATGACATTTAGAACGTTATCATCATCATCATCCTTGTCGCCTGGCTCAATAGTCTAGTCCTTATGGCTCTTGTCACTATTAACGTCGAGATACTGACAAGAGAATCTTATCAGCAGAGCACCATCTACAATATCATCGTCGTTCATCGAACAGCACTACCACCATAAAAAATAGTGAATAAACGTTTAAATGCCTCAGGCCAGAATTCTTCGTTTTTGGTACTTTTCACATTCGCGTGATATCCTTGCTACGATTGAGTTCGTCTTCATGTCGCGCTGAACAACTAAATTGAATTCTTTGATTTAATGAAAAGTTACCCGCTAGGGTCATTACATATTGACCATTTGTATCCACCATTTCGATTGATTGATTGAGAGAATGAAATTTGATATTTTGCTTTGAGCTTATGCCGTTAGATAGAAACTGCATTTTCAGTTGGGCTGTTTTGATAAAATAAAATGATATATAGGAAATTTTCCATTTGAAATTATATAAAAAATAATGGTTCATTATTCCAGTGCAAAAACCACTCCAAACAGTGACTCTTTGAGGATGCATCGGTTTCTTGAAGTCTTTCTTAGGTCTTTATCAGACCAAACACGGCCTTGTCACTCAAGATGATTTTCTTTGAAAAAGCGTCATCAAGCTGTGTTTGCTCATGCATCCAATTGGCGGACGAACGGTGTTTGCATGGTCTGGAGAGTTCAATTCCTGCGTTAACAGGAATTCGACAAGTGTGCATATTAAAACGTTTTGTTAAGACTCGACGTAATGTGGTCCTTGAGAGATAAAATTCAATTTTAAAAAATTCTTATAATTTTTATTGGACTAATAAATCGTTTTGATGATAGAAAGTTTTTATCTTTTGATAATATCTAATGCAGCCATTGAATATGAGTAGAATTTGCTTTACTGCAAAAATTTATAGCTGAAGGCGCAACCCATTTCATCCAACTGACCCGAGTTTCGTTATGGGGAATATGTGGAACTGGCAATCCATTAAATTTACTTATTCCTAGGGTTGCGCCGTCGATATGGGCAAAATGTGGCGCTACAAAACGGCTTAAAGGCTTTAGGGGTGAAAACATTAAAATAATTTTTAATTTTTTGCTCCCCAACACAACTACAGAAGTACCATACATCCATCATCTTGCCCCACGGCGCCAGTTGGTTGCCGCACCCCTGCCTGCTGTTCTGTATGCATTCAACTAACTGTTGAGCAATTATCATAGTTGCCAAACAGATCTAGAATTCTTTGGAAGGGAAATCTAAGTTAATGTAAGTATTTTATTCTTTTCGAGTAGACGATATCACTATACATAGTGATAAAGATCAATGATAAAGTTTAAAAGGTAAAAATCTTTCGAAATGTACTATTCAGAAAAATAGTTCGGTATACCATAAGAATAGTAATAATCACCCCTATCATCGTAGTCGTTTTTTGTTTTCGACGACTGTCGATTTTTTCGTCGTCTCGTTTTTTAAGTTGTATCATCGCATTTTGACGACACGACAAAATTTTTATGACTGGTGACTATTACAATTTCACTGAAAACTTAAAAATTTAAAACTTTAAACTTTGACAGAAGTTGGCAGCTTGCTATCGAATTTAAGTTCAGTAAAATTTATTGGACTTCAAAGTTGAAAGTAAGTTCTAATGAAATTAATATAAAAAGTAAAAAATAATATTATAATTTTTGATTGAAAACAACAACAAATAGATGTCTTAATAGAGATAAATAATAAATTTAGTTTCCTAACTTTGGGAGAGTAGAAAAGATTTGTATTCACGTGCATAGAGCCACTTTTTTTAATGAAAGCTATTCTTTCACTGCTTCTTCTGAAAACAATATCTTTCTGCACACTTTTGCACATATATATTTTTTTTGTTTGTTTTTAGAGTACATATTTTCTATCAAAAAATGTGAGTTATATGTACCAGGAATGGGAAAAATCCGCAAAAAACAATAAAAACTTTTAATATAAAAGCTAAGAGGTGTAAATTCGGTGTGAATCGATTAACCGGTCTTCGTGAAAATTATATTTTAAAAATATATTTGTATGAGGGCCACCCTAAATATGCACCCTTAATAAAAGTCTTATAGCCTAAGCTATGCCGTTTAATATAAAAGACACTTGGTGTAAATTCCATGTGAATCGATTGAGTGGTCTTTGTGAAATTTATATTTTAAAAATATTTTTGTATGGGGGCCACCCTAAATATGCACGCTAAATAAAAGTTTTATATTCTATGACAGCCGCTTGATCGATACTGTAAAAGTTTCATCAAAATTGGCCAGATAGTTTTTGCGTCCATAAATTCACCCTTACTGGCCTAGGGGGTCATTTGCGACCAGGCCTCCCATACAATTTTTTTTTTTTTGTTTCGATCTAACAAATACAAAAACGCAAAAAAATACTTTCGTCCAGCTAGCTTGTTCTAGTCGCAACACTGTGCAGCTCTTTAAATTTCGCCAAATTAAATTGCATTTGTATGCAAATAAACCATTTGCTCAAAAGTCTAAACTACAATTTACTGTTGTCCTTTTTTATTTTACTTAAATTGGAAATAAGCTACCACCATCAACATTTTCAAAATTGCATTGTGCGAAGTTTTCTGAGCCAGAATCTACAATTAAGAATCAGGGAACATACAAAAAGTTGTTTTTGTTCACAAATTTAAAAAAAGAATCACTCAGTAAAATTTAAAATTATTCAAAATTGTTTCGTCGTCTACAAATTTCATAACGACAAAAAATGTCGTTTTGAGATGTCACATTTGTTTACGATTATTAGAAATTTGTAATAGATTGTCGTTTTGACGACAGTCGCTTTTATAAAACGACTACGATGATACCAATTGAGTCGTATCGTTTTTTCTTTCTGTCGAATACGACTCTGGTACTACCCAGAGCTGCCAAGTGACCGGGAATTTTATGTCAAGGCCGGCGGCTAGGTAGGAATTCAAAAATTTCTGAAATGCATAGCTGGCAGAGCTGTGAAAGAGTGCATTCATTTTCAATTGAAATCCATTGAAGTCACTGCCAAAACTGTAGCATTCAGAATTCAGCTATTTAAAAATGAAGTCGCTTGTAGACTTCAATGCCGTAAGTCTGCAGCCTTTTCCATCCTAAAGAATGCAATTATTCTGGTGATGTCATATTTTGGATTGGAATCATGATTGGAAGAATTTTGATTGATTTGAAGTCACCACAAATCACTTTGAAGTCGTTGAAGTCACTTGAAGTCGTTGAAGTCACTTGAAGTCGTTGAAGTCACTTGAAGTCGCTCAAGTTACTTGAAGTCGTTCAAGTTACTTGAAGTCAGCTACAAAAAAAAATCGAAATATGAAAAATTTGGGAACTTTAAAAAATCGTGTTAGAAGAAAAACTCTTTTACTGAAAGTGAACCAAGCGTGCTTAAACATATTTTAAGTTACTAATTTTAAATATAGGCCATTTCGTTATAAATAATATGGGTTTCATTCTTATCACTTTATTTGCACGGTTTTTGGGAAAATATTTAGTGTTTTTCTTCTAACACGATTTTTTAAAGTTCCCAAATTTTTCATATTTCGATTTTTTTTTGTAGCTGACTTCAAGTAACTTGAACGACTTCAAGTAACTTGAGCGACTTCAAGTAACTTGAGCGACTTCAAGTGACTTCAACGACTTCAAGTGACTTCAACGACTTCAAGTGACTTCAACGACTAAAAGTGACGTCAACGACTTCAAGAGACTTCAACGACTTCAAGTGACTTCAACGACTTCAAGTGACTTCAACGACTTCAAGTGACTTCAACGACTTCAAAGTGATTTGTGGTGACTTCAAATCAATCAAAACTCTTCCAATCATGATTCCAATCCAAAATATGACATCACCAGAATAATTGCATTCTTTTCAATGGAAAAGGCTGCAGACTTATGGCATTGAAGTCTACAGGTGACTTCATTTTTAAATAGCTGCACTCTGAATGCGGAATTTCTCATGAATTAAAATTGAAAATGAATGCACTCTTTCACAGCTCTGATAGCTGGGAATTTTCCCACATGTTTCCACTCGAAAATTAAAGTCTTTTATCAATTTCTGATATTATTTTTTAATATAGCTGTCCAAAAAAAAAATAATCAATTAACTTTATTTTTGTTTTCACTTATTCCAGAAACTTGTAGACCTTACGTATTCATCCAACAAAGTCTCAAATCATTTAATATTTTTACTACCCATTTTATTTAGTCTTAAAATCTCAATTTTAAGCAAATTTTAGTCATTAGATGTACAATTATTTTGTTTTAACAACATAGTTATTTTTTTAATTCGCTTTCCATATCTTTGAACTGCACCAGTATTGTCATGTATGTCATTACAGCAGTGAATATCTAAAAAGAAATTTTAATGAGTTTTACGCCAAGTTTTGAGAAACTCAAAAATATCTTAAATTTCATTAAATCGTCTATTTTATTTGTTGATTTATTACATGTATCTTAAGATTAAATTTCACCTCTTGGGTGCATTCCAATCACATAGTTTATTATTTTTTATTTTTTAATTTTTCAAGGGAAAATATTGAATTTTATATATGAAACAAACCTTGAACAAAGTTATTTTGTCTAATGAGAAAAAACCATAGGCCGTCAATATGGGTTCTTGGCGTAGATTCTTCATAAAAAATTTGTCAACCTAGTTATTGTTGAAAATAAAATTGATTTATGAAAATGCAAAAAAAAAGTCTTAGAATACATACCATCTTTTTAAGACGACTTTCAGTCCGCGGAAACTTGCCGAGGATCTTCGCAGTCTTTTTTACCTAAAAATGTTTTCCAATTTATTAAATTTACAGTCAACAATGGTGACTTAATCTTATTATAAGTTCTATATTTTGATTTTAGAAAGTGGCTCACTCTGCTGCAATTCTTCGCTTCTATTGTGTGCTTCAAAATTCAGTTTGTGTTGTTGCCTTCGAAAAATCTTTTAGGAAACGTTCTTATAAACTAATCTTATACTTTTCAAATTCTTTTAAACTCATTCCAAAGAAGTCTGACTAGTAGCGACGTAGTCAATGCTTTCGGAAGCATAGGGCGGTAACACTTTGGGTCACCATTAATAAAGTTTCTGAATACATATTTCTGCGACATTTCTATTTTGCGTGATTTAAATCGATATGTGCCGGTAATTCCTTTGATCTTTTCTATGCAATCAACAATCAATGCTGCTGACCTTTTTTTAGCTCATCTAACGTAAAACACTGAGACCCTGCAATAATTTGGGGCCTCTCACATGGGGCCTCTCATAGTGACAGTACGAGAATCAAGAGGAGTGAAATACCCGTTTCATAAGAACATTACACTTGGCCACTTTTTTCAATGTATCGAACACATTTTCTATAATTGTTTGATCCGATTGAACTTATGTCCTCAGAATTTTAAAGTTATTGTACGTGCAATATCTCTACCAGCTATATCGAAAGATGGAGAAAGCAATTGATTCACCAAAGAGACAACGTACTATATCGGTGCGTAATGCTTATTGAGACTTCATTTGTGCGTCTTTACTCGGAGATTGTTTTTAGGTCATTCATATCCCGTAGGATGATTTGAGAGAATAGAACAGCCCAAGCAGCTGCTCGTTATCAAACGAGGGGAGAACAATGCCACATTGGATCAATTTTTTTGACATATCCAGAGCGCATCGATATCTTCACGAAATAGATGAACATAATGGTTCGAACATTTGATAGAGAAGAAACACCGTGGAGCATAGGTTAGGTTTTGGTGGCGGCCATAGCCTCAAATAGACCACAGGGGTCCTGGTGGAGCATGCTCTGTGGAATTCATAAATGTGGAATTCACTAAGTAGATCGATGTACTCCAGAAAATTCACACGGCGAAAAGTTAATTTAGTCCTCCATAGCTTCGCAGAGTGGTGAAATTGGCTGGCAATTTTTAGGATTTGTGACCACGCCTTTTTAGTAACTGGAAGTAACAAACAGGTTTAAACTAAAATTTTAGTTATTCTATACAATATTCCAAATCCAACTTCTTTGTGGATCGTATTATCAAAAATCAAATATGATACGGCTTGTCCTTACATTCCAAGAAACGTTTTCAAAGATCTGCTCCAAGGTATGTACATGCATTTTAAATGATACTACTCACCTCCTCTGAAATTCCATTCGGGGTCAACAACAGCATCAAAACTGTCCACCATGGTAAAAGATAAAAAAATGAAGTTGCTGAAATATGTAAAATTTCTGACCATGACAGAAAGTCTTTTTTATCAAAAACTATTGATATGAAAAAGAACGGAGCAGCAGGTGATGAAATCAGAATGTATGCAGTAATGAAAACGAAGGCACTTCCATAAATTTTGTTCAGGTCAGTTTGGCAAACTGTAATAAGATGATTACGTTCAAGTAATATATCATGAATACGTTCGTAGACACTTTCACTGTCATTTTTAACAGCTAAATCAAGTAAATTATTCAGCTGAATATTATAATGGCGGAGAGTCTCCTCAATTACTGCGGTTATGCAGATATAAAATACAATTATCAGTCCAAGATATAGAAAACTAAATGGAAAAAGTATCGAATAACAAATGGATGGTAAGATTTCCATTTCGGCAAACATAAACGCTCTTATTTGCATAAAAACTGACACTGCAAATAACATCGAATAGATGCCGAACAGCCTAGTGTACTTCATACTGCAATAGCTGACTTTGCTTTCTCGATTAAGTTGCAATATCGTTTGCAGAATCTTAGCATGTTGAGCTCTTCCGAAATAAAAATAAAATGCTGAAATACTCAGTACCATACAACAGCACCAGAAGTGCGTGATTAAATAAATGTTGCCGGTTTTATTGTATATACTTAATTTAAATTTCTCTGTACGTATAAAGCTGTATGTGAGGGTGACAAACATTATAAGTTGTAATGAGCATAGTAAGCACTTTGCAATAACTTCGTCAAGACGCGTTATGTATACGAGGTTTTTACTTTCATCGTATGAAACGTTTAATATTCCCAAATAACTTAGCAAACAGCGATAAAATAGTAAGTCTTTATTCAGCTTCATGTTAATAAATACTAATGTAGTTTGGACTAACCGCATTGCTTGACAGTAAACTTAATTAATCAATTTTTAATTTAAGTGCTTTGCAGTTGATAAAATCTTTTGATTATCAACTATCAATATAAATTATTTCAAATTTTATCAGAAAAAAAGTTTAACAGAAAATGCCTAATGTCATTAATTAAATACGCAACATTCATATGGCAAGTCCTAAGGTTGACAACAGAAATTATACCCGTTAAAAAAATGATGTCCTTCCGTTAGTAACATATAGTAAAGAGCTTAGAAGAAATGGAATAAGTTTAAAAATTTCAAATATTTTGACTGCATTCACTTGAACATATCGAGCATATAGAAAAGTCATCGAAGAAAATCTTTAATTTACTTACATCTTTTTTTCAGATGTTAGTTGATCATCAACACCAGATCTCTTGGTTTACAAAAACACTTTCCCTGAATCGAAGAACATGGAAGACTCATTTAGATCAGGCGATAAAAAGATAAGCCAAAACTACTACACCGGTTTCACAAAACCGTAACTTTGATCTGACACCAAATAATTACTATTTTTTCTCAAAATTGAAGTTCTATTCGGAGTGAAAATTTTTTTCTGAACTCGATGGTATTAACTCATATTAAAAACAATACATCGTTTTCTTTCTTTCGTAGGAAATGAAATGTTAATAAAACGCTTTAAAAACTGGCTCACCTTCCGTATCCGGTCAACAAATCCAAAAAAACAACCCAGCGAAAAGAAAACTCCTAGAGAAAATTCATTAATACTTAATATCCCACAAAAAAAGGAGCCTCGCAACATTTTACACAAGAAAACTGACAATAAATATGCAATAAAATTGTTCGGGGGTTTTCTGTAGTTGAAATTTTATTAACCAGGGATATGTCAATAGTAAATGTTATTACCTTAAAAGGTGTATTACAAGGTGCTACAAAAAAAAAAAATTTAAGCAATGCACTTATTTTCATTTTTACCCATTCCGAAAACTTGTACAACGTATAAACATTAGGGTTGTTCAGAAAAAAATTTTTTTCTAAATTTCTTGCTGATACTTTGGCATCACGTTCTACATCATGAAAGAACACCACATGAATTTTTTCAGATTTTTAAAGGTGGCTCAAAGCTACCAAATTGTTGCTTATTATGTTTTATTTTTCATGGTCTAATTTTCATACTTGATATTTTTCTCAAACTTAAAACTGCTGTAAATTTGTTGCGAAATGGCCTAAAAGTTTCTACAAATTTTAAATTATAGATTTTATTGTCAGCTATAAGGTAAGTATTCAATAAAAGATGAATATAAAACACAACACATCAGGGGTCGATTAAATCTATAACCGACCCGCTCGTTTTGAAAAAAAAAGCTTCATCACTATGTTTCAAGCGTTATATCATCGAGCCTGCTGAACCAAAAAAGTCTTACCATGTCTTGCTTTAAAGGTTTTTTAGAGTTTTTTCGAATGAGATCTTGCATATTAAAAAAAGTTAATTTTATTTAAAGCACAATGACTTTTTTCTTTAAAAAACCGTTAAATTTCGCCTTTTCAAAGCAGTTTCTCGTTAAAATTTATTTTTTTGTCAATATTAGAACGTAGGTTTTAAAATTCATTAAAAAACAAACAAAATTAATGTTTTTAAGTTACTCTAGAACAACTTTTTTAAATGGTATGACAACATTTTATAATTAATGCTAACAATAATAATATATTTTTGCTTTGAGACACCTTAAAAAATGCATTTAAAAATCTGAAAAAATTTATGTGATGTTATTCCATGATGTAGAACGTGATTCCAAAGTATCATCAAGAAATTCGAAAAAAATGTTTTTGTGAACAACCCTAATGTACATATACATATATAACATTTAACGATTTTCGCATGAATGGGAAGTGTCACGCCCACTAACGCAATCCCGTTGAAATCCATTTAATTTCTAAGCTTATAGTAACCGACACCTCTACACCAAATTTAAAGAAAATTACTCACATTTTTCGTAAATGGATCAAAACTTATAATATACATAGCCTGCAAAGTCTCATTAGGTTAGGTTAGAATGGTGGCTTAGCACAGCAGGCTTGAAGCCATAAGTAGCACTAAATTTAGCCATTTTAATGCCACATTACGTGATCCGGCGATTTGGTGGGTGTTAAGACAGCTACATATTTATAAATAGTTAGCCTTATTAATCTTAATCCTAATCTTAAATAGAGCAAAGATCCGATTTCAACTTCGGCAAATTCGCTGTGGTCATTGAAGAAGGGTTTTCCAAGGCATCTTAGCCTGATTCTGGCTAAGGCTGAACAGCTGCAAAGAAAGTGTTCGAGTGATTCAATCTCGCTTGCATTTAAGCAGCTGTGGCATAAGGAATTGAATGGGATACCTAATCTTCCAGCATGCTTGTCGCTTCAGCCCAGTGTCCAGTGCAGGTCACGGTGATTCTTGCGATGTCAAACCGGCTCCTAGACTGTAAGTACATAGATGGTTTTCAGGCTATTATTTTTATATTTATTTTTATTTTTATTTATTTATTTGAGCCTTTGAATAGAAATGAGGGCCAGATTGAGCTGGCTATTTTATAAGTTTTTAAGCACTTCTAGTGGTTTCCGGCTACAGACAAAAAATGCGTGAAAACTCTTTTCCTAATGGAAAAGATGGAAAGATGCCGATGGGAGTATAAACTCGTTCCCGAGCGAAGAGAGAAACAACGCCTTACTCGTTCATCAGCTATTTCATTTCCCTTGATGTTCCTGTGGCCTGGAATCCATATGAGAGTAATGTTAAATTGGCGACCTTGCCTGACAAGTTCTTTTCTGCATTGTTCTACTAGCTACAATTTCATATGTGCCGCACTCAACGCTTTGATAGCGGCTTGGCTATCGGAGAGAATCGCTTTCTTCTTCTCTGAATTAATACATCCCACTAATCTGGAGGCTTCCAGAATAACAAAAACTTCAGACGGGAAAACGCTAGCTGAATCAGGTAAATGGAAAGATTGAGAGATTTCTGGGTCTCCTGTGCCTACTCCAGAGTCCATCTTAGACCCATCGGTGAATATGGTGGTTTCAAAATTTAAGTGGAGAGTGCCCTCTTCCCAGTTAACTCGCTCCGGAAACTTCACCTGAAAATAATAGAAAATGTCAAAGATATGAACTTTTTTGTTTACACTTTTACTATTTAGTGTATTATTATTTAGTATTTAGTGTATATTCCGTTGGGAAATTTGAGAGTTTGATTGGTGTCGGTGTCGAGCATAAAGCAATGTCCATATTGTTTCGAAAACCAATTTCTGGTTTCCCTGAGCATGAAGCAGCTGCTTTGATAAAAGAATTGGAAGGTAGAAGTTGTAGGACATTTAAGGCTGCCGTGGGATGATGATGTCATAGCCCCCGTCACACCGATAGAAACCGTCCTTTGCACTCTTTCTAACTTTGACTGGTTGTAGCCTTTCCTAATAGCTGACCATCAGATTAAGGCACCTTAAGTGAGAATCGAACGAACTACAACTGTGTACATCCGAAGTATCATTTTTGGTTGAAGGCCCTATATCTTATATCATATCAAATTTTTATTATCCATTTTAAATAGCTTAATTTTTAGACAACCTTTAGCCATTATATGTACATATGTATGTACAGTTAATTAGATTACATTTAATTTGTTGAAAAACGCAATTGTTATTTGAATGTGCTTTCCATTTCTTTGAACTGCACCAGTATTGTCAGGTATGTCATTACAGCGGTGAATATCTAAAAAGAAATTTTAATGTAAATATATCCTGCAATGAAAAAATAGTTTTTAAATGCAAAACTTGATGTTTCTATTTAAACTGACAGTCCTTGAGGCGCACTGAGCTCAAATTTTTGACCATATAACCTGATAGCACGAATAAAGGCGCTTATGTATAAACAAATAAAGAATTATATACTAAGTTACACATGGAGATTATATTAACGAGATTATCATTGTCACGATACCCGTTTACACAGTGAGATTGACTGGCAACGAGATTTAATATATTTTCGACTTTTCAGCCTTTTTCAATTGTTATAACATTTTCCAAACTTTCTCATTTTTTCCAACATTATCATTTTTTTTTTTGAACTTTCAACATTTTTCCAGTTTTTTCCGTAGATTCAATATTTTTTCAAAATTTTCAAACTTATTCAACCACTTTGATTTTCTTCAATTTAATTCAATTTTTTCATATCTTTTCAATTTATTCAACCTCTTCCAGATTTTTCATCACTTTTCATAATCAAAGTATCAAAAAAAAAGTTCTTTGTTTTATGTTTATGTGTATAAACCTTATATTATATATAAATAAAACAAACCTTGAACAAAGTTCTTTTGTTTAATGAGAAAAAACCATAGGCCGTCAATATGGGTTCTTGGCGTAGATTCTTCATAAAAAATTTGTCAACCTAGTTATTGTTAAAAATAAAACTTATGTAAGAAAATATATACGAATGCTTTTATAATACATACCATCTTTTTAAGGCGTATTTCAGTTCGCGGAAACTTGCCGAGAATTTTTGAAGTCTTCTTGACCTAAGAATGTTTTCCAATTTATTAAATTTATAGTCGACAATGCTGATATGAGCTATAAATTTTGATTTCAGAAAGTTTTTTTTCAAAAATGTCTCGTTCAGTGTTGGCATGTCACATGGATTTTTAGGTTTACGACAATCACAAGTCGTAAACTGTCGTAAATGTCGCAAATGTTGCAAACTCCAGATCAACCTCGATTTCACAACACTGAAATTGTTTTTAAACAATTTGACCAACAAAACAATATGCTATGGAACTTGAACATGTTTGACAAACAATTTTATGATCTGAACCCCCCTCACAGGTAATCGTGAAATTTCATTGAAAATTCAAATGCAAGAAATTCCGTTTATTTATCGTAAACTCAATGTTTGTCACAAAGGTTCGAAGGACCTACAGTCATAAACGTCGTAAATGTCGCGCGACATTTGTAACATGCCAACCAGAGAACTGCATTGAGTAGCTCACTGAGGGTTATGAGTCACTTGCAAAACTATGAGACGTGAATGTGCATATTACATGCAATAATGAGTGTGAATCAGAGTTGCGCTCACTAATAGTGAATGCGTAGATAGCTCATAGCTCATGAATGTGAGCTGCTTAATAGCTCTAGTCTCATGAATGTGAATGCCGAAAAAGTTCACTCACATGCAGTCAGCATTCATGAATCAGTGAATGGTTTGAGCCACTTAAGTTGAACTGTGTCAAGAAAAAATTTTTATTTGCTCCAATCGATAGGGAAAGTTCGAAAATGGCCTCCGGACATCACTTTGGGAGGCTCGGGACCCTGGAAAGAACCGTTTTTGTCCAGAAAATGGGTCCCCGGACCATGGTACCCATTTTCGGAAAAATTTTTTTCTGTTCCAATCGATGGGGAAAGGTCGAAAATGGACTGTAGACATCACTTGGAGTATCTCCGGACCCTGGAAAGGACCGTTTTTGACCCATTTTCGGAAAATTTTTTTTTTTGCTTCAATCGATGGGGAAAGGTCGTAAATGGATTTTGAACATCACTTGGAGTACCTCCGGACCCTGGAAGGACCGTTTTTAACCCATTTTCGGAAAAATTTTCGAAGGGGAAAGGTCGAAAATGGATTTTGAACATCACTTGGAGTACCTCCGGACCTTGGAAAGGACCGTTTTTGAACCATTTTTGGAAAAAAATTTTTTTGTTCCAATCGAAGGGGAAAGGTCGAAAATGGATTTTGAACATCACTTGGAGTACCTCCGGACCCTGGAAAAGGCCGATTTTGACCCATTTTCGAGAAAAAAATTTAGTTTTTTTAAACGAAAGATAGCTCAAAAATATTTTTGGACATTACTAAGGAAGGCTCGGGACCCTGGAAAGAACCGTTTTTGACCCGAAAATGTGTCCCTGGGCCATGGTACCCGTTCTTGACCCATTTTCGAGAAAAAAATTTTGTTTTTCAAACGAAAGATAGGTCAAAAATATTTTTGGACATCATTAAGGAAGGCTCGGGACCCTGGAAAGAACCGTTTTTGACCCGGAATTGTGTCCCTGGGGCATGGTACCCGTTTTTGTCCCATTTGCTGCACAAATGAATCATGCGCCCGAAGAATACCAAGCTTTCGTGCAACAAAAAATACATGGCCCTAATTGACGCCCGAGTGCAGTAAGAGAATATTCGAACTGTTGGCTTTAATTCCCTTAAGAACGCCTTGCTATAATACTCGTATCTATCGGAAAGGGCTAAGCACGCAAAACTGTATTGGTATTCAAGAAAATAAGAAATTGTATATAAATTTGATCATTAAACTCGACCTGACAGCTTCAGATGTGTTAATAGTTTATTTCTGAAGAAGGTCATATAGACAGAACGAGGATCAAGAGGGATAAGATATTTCCATTTCAAACAAAAAAAACTACTAAGTTGCCTTTTTTTTCCAATGCTTCGATAACATTTCCATACGCACTTGGTCCGATTGAATTCATATGCCCAGAACTTTCAGAGTAATTGTACGCTCAATATCTATACCAGTTATACCAAAAGATAGGGAAACCAATCTACTCATCAACGAGATAACGGACAATATCGGGTCTCATTGCACTCAGATCGACTCGATTAGTGCAGCCCTACTCGGAGACTGTTTTTAGGTCACTTGAAAATGTGTAATTCATATTCTGGAAAAGGATTGGAGAGCATAATACGGTCATTGCTGCTGCTGCTCGTTATGCAACAAGCGAAGAGAACGATACCACATTCGACTAACCGCTTTTGAAATATCCAGAGTAACGATCTTGTCTTCAAAAAAAACGAATTTCCAAATTTGGGGAAGGAAGGAACACTATCATCACTGGTGAAGCGTGCTCTGTTGAATTCATATTGGCGAAATCATTGTACTCCAGACCATGCACAAAGTGGAAGCTGATTAAGTTACCCATAACTTAAGAAAGTGCAGACCGTAATGCAATTTTCATGACTGGCTGGACATAAACAAACTGGTTCAAATAAAAATTTTAATTATTCTAAACAAAATATATCACAATTCAACCTCTAAGGGGCTCGTATTATCAAAGCTCAAATATAATACGAAATTATTTAAATTTTTTTTAAAGGTTTCTAGAGACGCTTGCCTTTAAATTCAAAATTCAAATTCAAGGTAAATACATATATGCTTTATTAATAAAATTTCTCACCTCCTTTGAAATTCCATTCGAGGTTAACAACAGCACCAAAACTGTCCACCATGGTAAAAGCCAGAAAAAAGACACAGTTGAAATACGAAAAATTTCTGACAATGACATGTCTTTATTATCAAAAACTATCGATATGAAAAAGAACGGAGCAGAAGGCGATGCAATCAGAATGTAAGCAGTAATGAAAAGTAGAGCATTTCCATAAATTTTGTTAAGGTCAGTATGGCAAACTATAATAATCTGATTACGTCCAAGTAATATATCATGAATACGTTCGTAGACACTTTCACTCTCATTTTTAACAGCTAAATCAAGGAAATTATTCAACTGGATATTATAATGGCGGAGAGTCTCCTCAATAACTGCTGTTATGCAGATATAGAATATAATTACAAGTCCAATATATAGAAAATTAAATGGTAAAAGTGTCGCATAGCAGATTGATGGTAAAATTGCCAATTCGGCATAACCAAACGCTTTTATTTGTGTAAATACAGACACTGCAAACAATATCAAATAGATGCCAAATAGCCTGGAATATTTCATACTGCAATAGCTGACTTTGCTTTCTCGATTCAGCAGCAATATCGTTTGCAGAAACTTAGTATGTTGAGTTCGTTTGAAATAAAAATAAAATGCCAAAAGACTCAGCACTAGACAACAGCACCATAAGTTTACAATTAAATAAATGTTGCCGGTTTTGTTGTATACACTTAATTTAAATTTTTCCGTACTTATAAAGCTGAATATGAGGATGACAAACATTATAAATTGTAATGAACATAGTAAGCACTTTGCTAGAACTTCGTCAAGACGCGTTATGTATACGAGGTTTTTACTTTCATTGTATGAAACGTTTAATATTCCCAAAAATCTTAGCATACCGCGATAGAATAGTAAGTCCTTATTAAGCTTCATGTTAATTAGTACTAAGATACTTTGGAGACCTACCATTTTGGTTGAAAAAAAACATAATTAATTATTTTTTACATTGAGTGTTTACCTTTGATAACATCATTCGATTATTATCTACATATATGTATAAAGTATTTTAAGTTTTATCAGATAAAAAACTTGAGCAGAATAAGCTTAATGGAATAATTTAATACGCAACGCTGATATGACATGTCTTAAGATTGACAACAAAAGAAATGCACTACTTGTAGGCTAAATTCACTTTGTTACCGTTAGTAACGGTAGGAATTGTAAATAAAATTTAATTAAAAAGAAGTGTTTGTGCCAGGATTTGAGCCCTTGCATACTACCTCCCAGACAAACGTTCTAACAACCGACATAAATATACATTTTTTTTCATTATCATAAAAATTAAATATAAATCCTTATTATAAAATAGAATTTTATCTATACTTTTCGGTATAAAAAAATTATGCACTATACTACAAGATTTTCCACAACGATTTTCAATATCGGTTTCTATAGTAGAACTTTCTGTAGAATCCGAATATCGCAACAATTTTCAATATAAATGGCAAAAATAAAGCACTGTTGAAAGCACATTTTAAAAAAATAGCAACCAAGAAGCCCTTTATTTGAAATTAGTTGTACGGGGGCGAAAAAGTTAGCCCCCCTATCTTATACAAAATTTCATTGCAAAAATTTTTACGTAACTAGAGCATTTTTTTCACATCAATGCAAAAATCATTTTCTTCTTAAAAAGGTAAATAACTTTTCAAATTGATTAAGGCAGACCACATCAATGTCATCGATTTCCTCGCCAACAAAGCTTGCAACGGAGCGCCTGCAAGAAAATGTGTAATAACAAGGGAGTTACAATAACAAACGTAAATAAAAGGGAAATATGAGTTTTTTGGTTTCTTTGTTTAATTTTTTTGCTTGAGTTCTTAGCAGATCTATACAAGAAAATAAACATATAAGGCTTGCAAAACTGTTAATAATTGGCTTAGAAGTTACTGATGAGTCTTTCTAGCAGAAGACGAAACTAGTATAACTAGCTTTAGCCCATTTTTCCTTTTTATTTATGTTTGTTAAGTGTAATTTTTTTGTGTTGACACACACACATATTGAACAGTAAGCTCAATAAAAATAATATATAAATTATTTTCTGTTTAAGCAAACAAACAAATAAAACAATTAACGTTATTTTGGATTTCACCTATTCCGGAAACCAACAAAGTCTCAAATCATATAATATTTTAATTATTTATTTTAAATAATCTTAAATTCTGAAATTTTTAAACCCCTTTCATTCTCGTACAATTAATTGAATTACAAATAATTTGTTGAAAAACGCAATTGTTATTTTAATGTGCTTTCCATTTCTTTGAACTGCACCAGTATTGTCAGGTATGTCATTACAGCGGTGAATATCTTAAAAGAAATTTTAATATAAATATCTTGTATGTACATGGTAAATATATCCTACAATAAAGAAATTGTTTTTAAATGCAAAACTTGATGTTTCTATTTGAACTGACAGTTTTTAGGGCGAATTGAGCTCAAATTTTTGAGTGTACGAATAATGGCGCCTATGTATAAACAAATAAAGTATCATATACTACGTTACACATGGATATTATCTTAACGACATAAGCATAGTCATGATACCCTTTTACACAGTGAGATTAACCCTTAATAGCCTGACTTTTTTTTTAAACTGAAAAAAATATATGCTGTAGATTCTGCGATTCTGGACAGCTTTTGTTCCATCTAACCTAGCTACAAATTACATGGCTGGTTCCTGATGGAATCGCCAGGACTCCGAACTTCAAAATCAATTTTGCGAGAGAAATTTTTTTTCATATTATTTTGTTAAATATATTAAAGACATACAGAAAAATGACACAAGACTTCGAAAGTGGCTTGCTTCTCTTCGACTCTAAATGGTATATGTACATTAAAGAGACATGCGCAACGTCGAGGAAGTTCGCTCTATATAAACTCGAGGAAATGGTCCTCTGGAAAAACTCATCGGCAAAGTAGAAATTCTCATCGACACTAACCCTCAGAGCTCAATCGAATCCAAATGGCACAAAATCAAGTCGTCATTTATAACAGCTAGTAAGTCCGTACTTAGCTTTACCTCATGGAACAGAAAACCATAACTGAGCGATTCTACCTAAAGTACCATTGAGAACGCAATAGTGATGAAGCTCAAACAAGAGACCAGAGGCAAAAGAGCCGCACAGATATACCACGCCCTAAATAAAGAAGTAAAAGCCTCCTGGAAAAAATAAAAGCGAGATCAAAGACCTTCGCAGGGTTTACGAAATAACGCACAAGATGGCAGGCAACAAATTCAAGTTAAATCGAAAGGTAAAACACCAAAACGGGAGCCCATTAACAACTACAAATTTTCAGGTAATCCGATAAAAAGAACATTTTTCGGAGACCATCCACCGTTCAACCATCCACCGTTCAACTGCACCCTTAAGCGCCTCTTACATGCATCTCCCTGCGGGAAGACTACAACAACTGGCCTCATGCCCTCAGGCTATGACGGGAGACTTTGTGATCCTTTTGACGTTGTCAAAACCCGATTTCAATTTAAATCAAAAGATGAAGGTGGAAATGGATTTGCAGAAATCACCAATTCAAGTTTGCCGGCACGCATTGGAGTGGAACCCTCAGGGTAGTAGAAAACGCGGCCGAACTAGATCATCGTGGAAATGTTATCTAGAGCAGGAAATACGTGAGTCGGGAAAATGATAGAGAGAATTGAAGGCACTCGATACTAAGTAATAAAAAGAAAAAATTTTTGAATAATAATGCACCAGTTATAAAAGATTTAGAATTCTGGGATCCTGTTGGTCTCTACAGAGACCAGTTGAATTCTTTCAATAATTTTATTAACAATAAATATTTCTTTATTTTGCACACTCACATTAGTATCAAGACACGATAGCTATTACGAATATTATTTTTTCGGGTTCAGAATCACAAAACTTTCCGTCAAGCTAATAATTTCGTGTTATTGTTAATGACTATTCTTGCATCATCTTGCACTAATGAGAGGAGTCTTCCAACTCTTAAGAGGCTGAAATCGTATGTGTGTTTAAAAATGGTTCAAAAATATTTAAATCATGTTGCGATTTTTTCCATATACCATGAGTTGGCTGATAGAAATGACATGGAAAGAATGTTAGATAAACTAATTCTTAAAAATTAAAAAAAGGACAAATGTGTTTGCCTTATCAGAAGATGTACTTCTGATGAAATAATCGTTTTTTTATGTACACAATAATCACTGAGAACATTATTGTAGATATCTTACATTACTTTTTCACTATCATGATTCTGTAAGATTACACAGGCCGACAAAATTTGATCAAAATACATACCCAGAAACCGGACTATATATTTCCGTAGGTTTTCGATGCGCTGATTCCGAATCTGGTCGCAGAATTGCTCCATCGAGATATTCTAACCTAAAAGTGCAAAAAACACGGTTTTTGGCTATATTTGAGGTTAAGTTACATCGCGAATAAAATCGTTTTTTCCAAAACTGGTTGCGGCATCTGAAAGTATTACTCTTACCCTTTAAAACCCATTTTAAATTATGTCGATATCTCTTTTAATCACCGAAATATCATAAATTTAAATTTTCTAGGTATCCTGCCATACTAGAGCTAATGTAGATCTGTATGTAGGCCTATGTAATAAATTTCAAGTTACGATATTTCGGAGACAAAAAAAGTTATTGATATAATCTAAAAAAAGATTTGAAGGGTAAGGGTAGTACTTTCAGATGCCGTAACCAATTTTGGAAAAAAAAAAATTATTCGTGATGTAAAATAGGCGCAAATATAGCCAAAAACCGTGTTTTTTGCACTTTTAGGTTAGGATATCTCAAAAACCTGACGTGATGGAGCAATTCTGCGACCAGATTCGGAATCAGCGAATCGAAAACCTACGGAAATATATAATCTGGTTTCTGGGTATAATTTTTGTCGGCCTGTGTTATCAATCGTCAACTTAAAAATTATATTATTTATTATAGAATCTTATGGCGCCCCTGGGAAAAAATACCGTTTTAATAAAAATTGAAGACTTACGCGCACTTTTATTGTTAACGCGGTGTAGGGTATTTAATTTTTAGCGAGGCCAAAGATAACACCTTTACTAGTTTTAGTTTTCCCTTTTTAAATTTCAAAAAGAAAAGTTGTTTGTTTTATGTCTGTTTAAGAATCTTATATATAAAACAAACCTTGAACAAACTTCCTTTGTCTAATGAGAAAAAACCATAGGCCGTCAAGATGGGTTCTTGGCGTAGATTCTTCATATAAAATTTGTCAACCTAGTTATTGTTGAGAGTAAAGTTAATTTAAGAAAATGTAAAAGAATGATTTTATAATACATACCAACTTTTTTAAGCGTACTTCAGTTCGCGGAAACTTGCCGAGAATTTTCGAAGTCTTCTTAACCTAAGAATGTTTACCGATTTATTAAATTTACAGTCTACAATGCTGAATAAATGTTAATGTAAGCTATAAATATTGATTTCAGAAAATTTTTGTTGTGACATTTTTCGTTTAAAATAAAACTTAATCTTTAAAGTTCGGTTTGTATTACTGCCCTCGAAAAATGTTTTAGGAAAGCTTCATGTTTATTCGCCGTTATTAGATGAAACTCTTTTAAACTCATTCAAGTCTGACTAGTAGCGGACTAGCAACACCTTCGGAGACTCTGGGCGATAACACTTTACGGGCCCCATTAATGAAGTTTCTTAAACTTTTGCAACATCTTCATTTCGTGCGATCCAAATCTATATTAGCCGTTAATTCCTTTGTTCTTTCCGATGTAATTAAAAATCAATGCTCATGATCTTATTTTGCTCATCAAACGTGAAACTCTTAGGCCCTGCAATAACTTGGGGCCTCTCATATGAAACCTCTTACCCACAAAAATTTAAAAAAAAACAACAGTAATTTAACAAAATACCAAGAATTTGGAGTCTGATTTACAGTCAGTGCCCGGGATCTGGGGCAATTTGCCAGCATCACTTACTATGACAGTGCTACCTGAGCACACCAGCTTCCTTGTTTTGACCGACCAGACAAAGGTAGCTACGGTTGGCATATTTTATAGGCAATTCTCGGAACAAACCGACCCAAAAATCTGGGAGTATATCGATTCCATCAATCACAGCCAACTTAAATTTTTTCTTGGAAAATGAAGACTTTTTTTTTGACAGCAAATTTATTTATGTGGAAAAAATTTATGTATTTTTTAAAAAAAAAAAAATTTATGTATTTTTTCCCCTTCAATTTAACGGCTTGTACCTCCAATTAACGGATTTTTTTGAAATTCTCCAACTCCAACACGACCTACGGCTTCGGCATGCAATTAACGGCCTGGCCGCGTCGGTAAGGGAATATTCGAACTGTTGGCTTTAATTCCCTTAAGCACATCGCGCTATAATACTGGTTTTTATCGGAAAGGCCTAAGCACGCAAATCTGTATTGGCATTCAAGAAAATAAGGAATTGCCTATAAATTTTATCGTTAAACTCGACCTGACAGCTCCAGATGTGTTAATTGTTTATTTCTGAAGAAGGTCATATAGACATTACGAGGATCAAGAGTCCGATTGAATTCATATGCCCAGAATTTTCAGAGTAATTGTACGCTCAATATCTATACCAGTTATACCAAAAGATAGGGAACCCAATTCATCAACGAGATAACGGACAATATCGGGTCTTATTGCACTGAAATTAGCACGATCAGTGCAGCCCTACTCGGAGACTGTTTTTAAGTCTCTTGAGAATGTGTCGCTCATATTTTGGAAAAGCATTGAAGAGCATAATACGGTCATTGCTGCTGCTGCTCGTTATGCAACAAGCGAAGAGAGCAATATCACATTCGACTAACCGCTTTTGAAATATCGAGAGGAACGATCATGTCTTCAACGGTGAATATAATGGTTCCTACTTTGGGTAAGGAAGGAACACTATTTTCACTGGTGGAGCATGCGCTGTGGAATTCATATTGTTGAAGTCATTGTACATACTACAGACAATTCACAAGGTGGAAGTTTTTAAGTTCCCCATAACTTAAGAGAGTGCAGAGCATATTGCAATTTTCAGGATTTATAAACTACCCTTAAGTGATTGGCTGGAAAGTAGCAAGCTGGTTAAAATTAAAATTTTAGTTATTCTGAATAAAATGCACCACATTTCAACCTCTTTGGGGCTCGTATTATCAAAGCTCAAAAAACACGTGGGTCATTGAGTCCAGGGACTAACAAAGAGATAACTCCACCTCCTAATTTTTCTCCACCTTTTATTGTAGCCCCGGCTTCCAGATGATATATGTAAAAATTTGATGAAAATTTTGCAATGGCTTGATAAATATTATTCGGCTGCTTTATCGACATCAACGGTTAAAAGGTGGTATGGACTTTAAACGCGGTCTCGCAGACACAAATGACGGTGGCCGCTCAGGTCGCCCGAATTCAACAGTTGTCCCAGACAATATCAATAAAGTTCATAAAGGCGCTTAGGACGGTCGGGAATCGAAATTGTGTGTGATAACAGAGGAGTTGAAGATATCAGAAGGAAGTGTATTCTCTAATTTGCATGAATTTGTCCGTTCTTTCGATAAAAAGCAACAACGACGCTTACAATTCAACGCCCTGTTTGGAGTTATTTAAGCGAAATACTACGGATGCATCAATATGTGACAATGAATGAAACAGGGATCAATTACTACACGCCAGAATCAAAAAGATCATCAGCTGAGCGGACAGCAGCTGGTGAAAGCTGTTTAAAGCGTCGAAAAGGATGCTTCACTAAAACCACTGTAAGTTTTAATCTAAACGCCAAATTATCAATCAAATTTGACTCATGTCATTAGGAGGCCAGAGCTACACTGTAAGGTGGAGAAAATTAATTAATTAATTAAAAATTATTTCACTTTTTTTTTAAAGTTTCTAGGGACGCTTGCCTTTAAATTGAAAAAACATTTTTAAGGTCCATTTTAAGGTAAAGCACTATAAATAAAATTCCTCACCTCCTTTGAAATTCCATTCGAGGTAAACAACAGCACCAAAACAGTCCACCATGGTGAAAGCCAAAAGAAAGCCACAGTTGAAATATGTAAAATGTCTGACAATGACATATCTTTTTTATCAAAAATTACCGATATGAAAAAGAACGGAGCAGAAGGCGATGAAATCAGAATGTAAGCAGTAATGAAAAGAAGAGCAGTTCCATAAATTTTGTTAAGGTCAGTATGGCAAACTATAATAAGTTGATTACGTCCAAGTAGTATATCATGAATACGTTCGTAGACACTTTCACTCTCATTTTTAACAGCTAAATGAAGTAAATTATTCAGCTGAATATTATAATGACGGAGAGTCTCCTCAATAACTGCTGTTATGCAGATATAGAACACAATTATCAGTCCAAGATATAGAAAATTAAATGGAAAAAGTGTCACATAGCAGATTGATGGTAAAATTTCCATTTCGGCATGACTAAACCCTTCTATTTGTGTAAATACAGACACTGCAAATAATATAAAATAGATGCCAAATAGCCTGGAATATTTCATACTGCAATAGCTGACTTGGCTTTCTCGATTCAGCTGCAATATGGTTTGCAGAACCTTAGCATGTTGAGCTCGCTCAAAATAAAAAATAAATGCCACAACGCTTAGTACTAGACAACAGCACCAGAAGTTTACGATTATATAAATGTTGCCGGTTTTGTTGTATACACTTAATTTAAATTTATCTGCACTTATAAAGCTAAATATGAGGATAACAAACATTATAAGTTGTAATGAGCATAGTAAGCACTTTGCTAGAATTTCGTCAAGACGCGTTATGTATACGAGGTTTTTACTTTCATTGTATGAAACGTTTAATATTCCCAAATATCTTAGCATACCGCGATAGAATAGTAAGTCCTTATTAAGCTTCATGTTAATAAGTACTAAGATACTTTGGATAGAGACTTACCATTTTGGTTGACAAAAAACTTAATTAGTTATTTTTACTTTGAGTGCTTACCTTCGATAACATCATTCGAATATTAGCTATATATATATTGTTATCTTTGTCATGTTTGTTGAAAAATAGCATTGATCAATAAGTAAAAATTTACAATATTGGTCTTTGCTTAAAGACTGTAAGTTCGATTAAATAATGTTTTATATATATAAATTATTTTAAGTTTTATCAGATTAGAAACTTAAGCAGAAAATGCCTAATGGAATTAATTTAATACGCAACGCTGTTATGACATGTCTTAAGATTGACAACGAGAAGAATACACTACACGTAGGTTAAATTCACTTTGTCCTCTCATTAGTAACATATAGAGCTTGGTAGGAATGGAAATATATACATGGAGTAAGTTCGAATATTGTGTGCACCTTTTTATTTTGTGCTAAGTCTGTTCACGAACACTCCTTCCACCTAGGCCTGCCTCGAAATTTTTCGCACATGGTTGAAAAAATAATTATAATTTTTTATACGAACATCAGCTTGACTGATTTTATATCAATTTAAGAACATCTATTTTTATAACTTTTCAACATATAAAAATCATTTATTTGGACAGTTATTTATGTTTAATTTTGTCTAATAAAACAATAGCATTGTCTAGTCGAACTGGTTAAGGAACGGGGTCATATTCGAACTATGCTAGAAATGAAGCAGATTTAAATCTTATGGTCTTATTCAAAAATAAAATTTGTAATTAAAATTTAATTAAAAAGATGTATTTGTGCCAGGATTTGAACCCTTGCATTCTGCCCCCCAGACTGACGTTCTAACAACCGACATAAATATACAATTTTTCCTTATCATAATCATTAAATATAAATTCTTATTATAAAATAGAATTTTATCTATACTTTTCATTCAGTAAAAAAAAAATGATACACTACTCAACAAGATTTTCCACAACGAATTTCAATATCGTTTCCTACAGTAGAATTTTCCGTAGAATCCGAATATCTTAACGATTTTTTTCGATTGGACCTAATTTTCATTATAAATGGCAAAATGTTGAGAGTATATTTTAAAAAAATTGCATTGCAAAAATTTTAAACATACATAAATACTCGGCGCTTACACATACAAATTCTTGATGAAAAGTTTCCTTGTTTGTGGGCAAGAGAGGAAAAACCAAAGAGACGAGATACAAAATCTGTCGTATGTTGCAAATGCCAAACAAAAAGCACAAAAGAGAATTGACAAGAATTTCTTTAACAGAATTCCCTTGTGTAAACGTCGATATTCATAACTCTATTAAAAAAAGTCATAATTTACGAAACTATAGTAGAGCATTTTTTTAACATCAATGCAAAACTCATTTTCTTCTTATAAAGGTAAACTATTTTTCAAATCGATTAAGACAGACCCCATCAATGTCATCGATTTCCTTCGAATTAATCTCGTTGTCAGTTAATCTCACTGTGTAAACGGGTATCGTGACTATGTTAATCTCGTTAAGATAATCTTTATGTGTGGCGTAGTACGGTGTAAGTTGAAAATCACAGTTGATCACCCACTGTATATGATTCTTTATTTCTTTATAAGCGCCTTTATCCGTGCCACATAAACTGATAACAAATAGAAAACTTAGGTGCCACACAATGGGCTTTAATCAAGTTTAAATACAAGTTCGAGTTACATTATCAGAGTTGGGGATTATTCCCAGAGCCTTTACTATATTTACTGTTTTTAGTAATATTACATATGTATGTATAACATAGGTGTAAATACAATTTTTCCAAAATTGTAACCCGTCCCAAATCCATTTGAAAGCTATGGATATCACTTTTTTTCTCATATACTATATATGTACATAAAAACATTTGTTATATATAAAACAAACCTTGAACAAAGTTCTTTTGTTTAATGAGAAAAAACCATAGGCCGTCAATATGGGTTCTTGGCGTAGATTCTTCATATAAAATTTGTCAATCTAGTCATAGTTGAAATAAAAGTTTATATAAGAAAATGTAAAAGAATGCTTTTATAATACATACCATCTTTCTAAGGCGACTATCAGTTCGCGGAAACTTGCCGAGAATTTTCGAAGTCTTCTTAACCTAAGAATGTTTTCCGATTTATTAAATTTGCAGTCTACAATGCTGAATAAATGTTAATGTAAGCTATAAACTTTGATTTCAAAAAGCTTTTGTTCTGAAATTTTTCATTAAAAATAAAACTTTAGCTCATACATATAAATTATGCATTGAATGCTTTAAATGAAATTGATCTTAATCTTCTCAAATTGCATTAAACTTATTCAAAAGAAGCCTGACTAGTAGCAACATCTTCGGATTCCCAGGGCTGTAACACTTTACGTGGCCTCATTAATGAAGTTTCTTAATATTTTTGCAACATGTTCATTTCGCGTGATCCAAATCGATAGGTGCTAGTAATTCCTTTGCCTTTTTTTTTGTTTTATTAGCAAATATAAAACACTTGTGGCCCTTTACATAAAACCTCTTACGCACTCAAATTACTAAAAAAGCTCCAGCAATATAACAAAATACCAATAATTTGGAGTCTCATTTGCAGTCAGGGCCCGGGGCCTGAGGTTATTGGCCATCACCCGTCACTACGCAGGCTATACCTAGGCATACCAGCTTTTTAGCTTTGCACAACCAGACAAATTTTGATTGGGTTGGCATATTTTATAAGCACTTGGAGAGGATAAAGCAACCAGAGCAGCTGCTCGTTTGGTGACCGGATACCTCCCGCAAGTACGCTTATGGTATTGATACGATGTCACTTTCGATCAAACGCTTTTGAAATATCCAGAGCGACAATCATGCAAGTGACCATTATGCTTCTAACATTTGGAGAGGAAGGATGACCGTCCTTACCGGTGGAGCGTGGTCTGTGGAATTCATATGTAGATGCAATCACTAAGTAATTCGATGTACTCCAAATTATTCAAAAAGTGGAACTTTATTATGGTTCTCCATATTTTTGGAGAGTACTGAACGTTTGGCTCGCAACTTTGAAGATTTGTAACCTCACCACCTATTTCAGTAATTCGCTAGGCAATAGTTTACTTCAATTTTTCTCAAAGGTTTCTAGAGACATTTGCCTTTAAATTCAAAAAAACGATTTTAAGGTCTATTTTAAGGTACTTGTATTATTAATAAAATTTCTCACCTCCACTGAAATTCCATTCGGGGTTAACAACAGCATCAAAACTGCCCACCATGGTAAAAGCCAAAGAAAAGCCATTGCTGAAACATGTATAATATCTGACGGTAAGTTTTTATCTATAACTACCGATATGAAAAAGAACGGAGCAGATGGCGATGAAATCAGAATGTAAGCAGTAATGAAAACAAAGGCATTTCCATAAATTTTGTTCAGGTCAGTATGGCAAACTGCAATAAGATGATTACGTCCAAGTAATATATCACAGATACGTTCGCATACACATTCACTCTCATTTTTAATAGCTAAATCAAGTAAATTATCCAGTTGGATATTATAATGGCGGAGAGTCTCCTCAATAACTGCGGTTATGCAGATATAGAATACAATAACTAGTCCAAGATATAGAAAACTTAATGGAAAAAGTATTGCATAGCAGATGGATGGTAAAGTTTCCATTTTGGCATCTAAAAACGCTTTTAATTGTGTAAATACACACACTGCAAATAATATCAAATAGATGCCAAATAGCTTAGTGTATTTCATACTGCAATAACTGACTTTGATTTCTCGATTCAATTGCAATATCGTTTGCAGAATCTTAGCATGTTGAGTTCGTTCGAAATAAAAATAAAATGCCACAACGCTGAGCACTAGACAACAGCACCAGAACTGTGTGATTAAATAAATGTTGCCAGTTTTATTGTGTAGACCTAATTTAAATTTCTCTGTGCGTAAAAAGCTGTATATGAGGGTGACAAATATGATTAATTGTAATAAGAATAGAAAGCACTTTGCAAGAACTTTGTCAAAACGCGTAATATATACGAGGTTTTTACTTTCATTGTATGAAACGTTTAATATTCCCAAATATTTTAGCAAACTGCGATAAACGAGTAGGTCTTTATTAAGCTCCATATTAATAAATACTAATGTAGTTTAGATAGAGACTATCCGTTTTGCTTGACAATAAACTTAATTAATTAATTATTATTGTCAATGCACATAAATTATTTGAAATTTTATCAGATAGAAAAATTAAACAGCAACCTAATATAATTAATTTACCACGCAACAAAGATGTGACACTTCCTAGGGTTGACAACAAAAATTATGCCCTACACACACTTATGCCCTATTCACTTTGTCCTTCCGTTAGTAACGTAAACTAAAAAGCTTGGCAGGAACAGAAATATACTTTTAAATGCAGTAGACCCCGCTTAATTGATCGTTTTACGGCGCAAAAAATTTGGATCTATTAACCAGGGAATCAATAAAGCGGGCCCCGCTTATTTGATACAACGGATCAATTAAAAGAATCCTGGATAATTGATCGAATTAGTCAATTAACCCTTAAATGCATGACATTTGTTTTTTTAGTGAAAATTTTCTTAAATGATAATGAAATGGTCGTACATCACAAGAAAAATACGGAAAATTTTTTTTTTGTTTTTTAAATATTTTATTATTAAAAAAATGGTTTGTTGCCAAATGGCTACATTGAGTGGGTTTTAGTTAGTATGAAAGCTTTTAAAACAATTGTTGTTTTTGTTGAGACATAGAGCAACATCGCATTTTTCACACTTTACAATTAGGGTATTTGCATCGCATTTTAGCATCTACATTCAATGGCCAATGCCCAAGCTGGTCCAGTCGAATATCTTGAGGCGGAACATGCTGTGCAGGTCCTTTTTTCTTCTTCATTTGTATATTTTGCTCAGTGGAACTTCGTCTTCCCCGTTTTGTCGATTTCGTTCCGATTCTGCACAAAGACTCTGCTTCCTCTGCTCTGAATTTAGCTTGGCACATTATTTGGGAATCCTCAGTTCCATTTTGCTTCAAGACCCGTTTGTAGGCTAACCACGCATTTACCATTGTCAAATCTATCAAATGGCAAAATATACGCATGTACCATTTCCTGCTCTTCATGATAATTTTATAGCGCCCCATTAGACTGTCTAAAAGATCTACGCCACCCATATGACGATTGTATTGCTGAATTACATACGGACATTTTACTTCAACTATTTTTTTCTGCTTCCGGTCGTATCTTTTGACAAATGTTTCTGGGTGGGTCCCAGAATAAGGGTCACATGTTTGTTGTCCTTTGCAGCCGACGAAATGATGCTGGTAGAAGGTAATAAAACTGATGAAACAGTCGCAGATGGTGTGTTGGTAGTAGAACTCTCAACATTTGTGTCTTCGTTCTCGCTGTTATATTCCTCTAAAATGTTTGGGTCAAAAGTAGGATCTTCCAAGCTATCATCATCCCAATCATTTCCTTCATCATCGCTTTCGAAACCAGTAAATTTATCCAAAAACTCTTCTATTTCCTTATCTGACAAATGACTACTGCTCATCTAAACCAAAATGTAACGGAAATTTTTTAAAAAAATTTTTCACTTAACACTCAATGTAGCCAAATGGCAACAGACCCAAAAATTGGTGTAGGTACAACAGGGCACAGTTTTATGGAATATATAGCAACGAAAATACACAATTTGAAAATTCACTTTATCACAAAACCTGTTTGCAAGTTCACTGCCTACTTAACAATTCAAAAGAGCAATCTCTCTCAATATTTTTGAGCTTAGCATAGCATCACGTACACAAGTGATCTCTTTCTGTTCTATAACAGCATGCAAAAATACAATTGTTGTACTACAAAACTACTTTTTTTACAAAAAAAGGCTTTGTTGCCAAATGGCTACGTGATGCATTTAAGGGTTAAGCGAAGAAAAAAAGTAGATGTGCATTCTACTGACCTTACCTTCAGTTTTATTAAAAGGCTATATTTTTTTTTAATTATACCACATAAAAAAGTAAAATAACTCTTTAAGTAAACGGAGCTTCAATTCAACTTAAGATAAAATAAATAAAATTAACAATAAATTCAGATATGTGTAGCATTTCACAAAAAAAGTATACATACATACATACCTATGTAATTACATAAATCTGCTTAAAAAATCGGTTATGGTCAATTACATTTCATTTTGCAGTCTATTGGTAAGGATTTCTCTCTCCATATTTTCTAATTCATTGAAATATTTCTTGTGAGGAAGAAAATATGTGCGAAGGGTTTGAATAATTTCAAGTAGCTGTCTAACAGTTGAAACCCTATCAGTCGTTCGTTCCTCTTCTTCGTCTGATCTCTTAAAGGGGGAATTTTACATGTATTTTTATCTAGAGAAATATTTTTTCTGATTATTTGAGCGGGGAAATCAATTTAGCGGGAATCATTTAACAGGGGGCTTAGATGATTATTTCTAATGAGGAAAATTTCATTGGTTTTTTTAGACCAGTTATCCGGGGAATTCAATTAACCGGGGAACTATTAAGTGGGGTCCACTGTAGTAATTAAAAAAAAAGAAAAGTAATATATTTGTTGCTAGTTTCTACCAAAGTAATGGTAGTTGGTTAATTCGGTTAATTTATTTATAAAAGTTGTTCTACTGTTTTTAGTTCTTAATTGACATTTTTCAGCGACTGCAACTACCTTAAAAAATTATGAATAGGGAACTGGTGGGTAATGTTCAGGGGCGGATCCAGAAATTGGTTTTGGGGGGGGGGCTAAGACTTTTTTTTTATTACACACTTTAAAACTTAACGCATGACATAACAAAAATTTGCAGTAGAGTGGGTGTTTCATATCATATTTTTTATTAAGAAAAAACTATAAAGTAAAAAATAATAAATGTCCAAAATTTTCTCTCCTTTGATGGAAAGATATTTTCATATTTCTCATCCCGATACTGCTTCAATGTCTGAATAACACTTTCTACCATAATGTAGCAAGTGCTTAGGTCAAGCTAAACTGCCTGGAGTTGACTGGCAGGAGAGATTGTCAATTAAAATACGTTAGACTCAATTGTCAATGCCATGATGAAATTAAATTGGGCACATTATTTTTCAAATCGATCAAGGCAAACCCTTAAAAATTCATCGATTTGCTTGAAATTTACAGATATTATTCTACGTTCAATTCTTGACCACCCATATTTTTTTATTTTGCTGAAAGAACCTAATTTTCATTTCAACTTTGTCCTTTAAAATTATAAAAAAAAAATTCTGAAATGACTTTTTTCAAATTGTCGATATTTCCGTAATAAATAACGGAATTTAATAATTTTTTTTTCAAACTTTTCATAACATAATGGATTTTATGGAAAAATGACATTTAGTGCAAAGTAAATTGTTTTGTAGAAAATATTGCTAATATCGTAAACCAGAAGCATTTTTTTCAAGTCAAAAAATTTTTAAGTGCATCAGTTTCTTTTTTCCTTGCAATTTTTTTTATCAATCCAGAAAGGCTTAAACTACATTTTATGAAAGTCTCAATTGTCGAAAACGGCTTATTCCTAATTGAGAACATTTTTCTTAAAAATCAACAATTCAAAAATTTTAATTGGGTAGATGGGTGGAATAAGGGCACTCCACCTCCCACCAAAATATCACATCGATATACGTAGTACTAGCGTTACAGTAGAGCAAAATGTATCACTTACGTAGTCACAGAACATTGAAATATTTTTTTTTTTGTTTCGTTGCTACTTCAAAATTTACAGTTCATTGAGACTAAATATAAATATTTCAATGTTCGGCAAGTACGTAAGCGATACATTTTGCTCTACTGTAAAAGTATACTCAATTAAGATTGTTGAATTGTACTTTATGGAAAAAGGACACTCGCGCAAAAGTACGCTTATTCCACCCAGCTACTTAATTTTAATTGTTCAATTGGTGATTTTAAAGAAAAATGCTTTCCATTAAGATTAAGCAGTTTTCGACCGTCGGGACTTTTTTCAAATGTAGTTTAAACCTTTCTGTGTTGACAATAAAATTTCAAGAAAAAAAAAACTGAAGCACTTAAAAATTTTTTGATTTTAAAAAAATGCCTCCGGCTTACGATATCAGCAATATTTTATACAAAACATTTTAGTTTGCACTAAATATCAACTTTTCATAAAATCCATTGAATTATGAAAAGATTGAAAAAAAATATGAAATTCAATTATTTATTTATTAAGGAAATATCGACAATTTGAAAAAAAAGTCCTTTGGAAATTTTTTTTTATAATTTTAAAGGACAAATTTTAAATGACCATAACTCTGAAAATTGGGTCCTTTCAGCGAAATTAAAAAAAATATGGGTACCCTAGAATTAAACGTAGAGTAATATTTGTAAATTTCAAGCACATCGCTGACATTGAGTTGATATTTATTTCGATTTGAAAAATAATGTGCAATCGACGAATTGCTGCTAAGTAAAAGACCAGCAGAGTTTGCCTGGGAACAAAATTTTATTGCAACAATCGAAAAAAAAAGAAAAAGCCGAAAATTAATTTTGGAAGTGACAGGAAACTTACGCGACCCTTCTAAGGAGGTGTTTTGGAGCCACTTTTCGAAAAAAATATTATTGTATCAATCGATGGGGAAAAGCCGAAAATGGAAGCAAGAAATTTTGGAAGCCACAAAAAAGGTACCGGTGAAAGTAAATTCCGAAAAAAAAGTGAAATTATTTGGAGAATATATCACTCCCATACAAACACAAACTTTTAAGCACTTTACTGCCCTCAGAAACGGAATAAGCGCGTCTCAAAAAAATGCGTTTCGAGATAATTGATGTTTTGCTTATGCCGTCTCATACTTTAAGTCTCATCATACTGCTACTTTATTGCGATATCGGCTTAGAAGTTTTCGATGTTGTCCTGCAGAATTAGCTACATTTAATGTTACTTCATAATGTACATACGAAAGAACCATTGAATATTTGTAGTGTAGTACCGACTTCTAATGTACCATTAAATTCTATCTGAGATTCAAGCTTACAAATAAACAACTGTGTTTTTTCCAACTAACTATTAAGTCTCAGATACAATTTAACTAAACATCAAAAGCCGTTACATTTTCTTTATTTATGGAAATTGAAAATTAAACATAACAACTAAAGATGATGACTTCATCCATACCTGAAGGTATGAATTCAATCAAAGTACCTTGTACAATGTGAATATTACGACTCTAATTACGATGCGAATGAGTAAATAAAAAATAATTCATAATGCTGAGATTATGATGTATAATAAAATGAATTTGTAAAAACAACTTGGAAAAGGGTTCATAATACGATGATACTATATATAGAAATACGCAGAGATGTAAAATTCACTATTTAGCTATACGACGTCTTGTTATTGGCGTAGTCGGTGTTGGTGGTTTTATCTAAAATTTAAAATTGGAATCATATTATCATTCATATAAAATATTTAATATAACTGTTAATAAATTACCGAACGTATTGGTTTCGGTGTAACTGCATTTGCTGGAGGAGGCTCACGTGGTTCGGGCCCATCCGGGTGACCCACAACTGTCACAGCAACTGGACGTTGTTGTACACTGCTGGTACTTGCACGTTCAGTACTGCCGCTGCGTGATGTGGAACCGGAACGCTTGAACATGCCTGATAGACGGCCGCGCAGGTCTTTTTTGCTAGATCGCATGTCGCTCGCAACACTTATATCAGAGTCAGATCCTCCTTGAATCTGCAAAAAGTGCAAGTTAATAGGAAATGTTTATAAAATTCTTTAAACGACAATAATTTACCGATACTTCGCTCTCAGAATTCCGACCACTCTTTGTGAGACTACGCAATTTGCCCATAAGGCCTTTCTTTTTTTTGCGTGGTCCACGTGGTATATCGCTCTGCGTTGAGCCCCCCGATAAACGTGAATCTAGGCGTGAGTCCATACTCGAGTCACGTACTAGACCACCCAGTTCTGAATCAATTGATTGCATTGAAGACATACTGTCGTCATCTTGACGCCAAAAGTTCTACAAAGAAGTTAAAATTTAGTCAATCTGTAAGTTTGAACATACTTCATTATCTGGTCATACCTGATCCTTTTGTATTGAGTGATCTAATGAGAGGCTCTTTCTTATTAAACTTCCATTATTTGCAGATGATCTTGTAAGTCTGGGACCATTTCGCTGCGAGCCCGTTGCACTTCCTATTGAACTTGTACTGCCATGAGGATCATTTTCCTGTGATGCAGCCCTTCTCAAACTGCCACGCTTCAAACGACTACGTTCGTTATCATCTTCACTCATACGTTGGAACTTACGCAACTCCTCAGATGCTTCTGCTAAACGTGCCAGCACTCCAGCAATTTGATTGCTGCTTAACGCAGATGATGGTGATGGACTTCTACTGCGGCGTGGATTCGTTTGCTCTGGCCGCAAGGAGTTTCCACTTGTTGCGCGCTGACTAGAGCCCGTTGATGCTATTTTTAAATCTGGTGCAATCTTAACCAGCTCATCGACTGTCTGTAGTAGAGCGCCAACTTTACGTTCCCCACCGTCCTGTTCCATGCGACGTTTAATCAGCTCCTTTTCATAGCGCTCACGTTCCCTTCTCAATTTCTCATTCGATGTACGCAATTTTGCATGTACATCGCGTAACTCCAGTAGATCACATTGTAACTCTGCAATTTTCTTGCGTCCCTCTTCCATTTCTTCTTCAGTGCCACGTTTCAGCTGATCCAGGCGCCGTTTTGATTCCAAACGTTCTTTATCACGTTCGCGCTCAACTTCAAATAGGGTTTGTCGCAAATCACGCGCTAGTGTCGATGTTTCTTGCAGCAGCCGCTGTTGGTCTTCACGTTCTTTTTGCCAAGAAAGTTCGAGTTTGGTTTTCATGCCTGGTATCTTTGTTCTACCCGAACCAATCACACGTTCTTCTTCGAATTCGTTTAGCTTGGATTGCATTTCAGAGATTTTGATTTCATTTGCACTGCGTTCGGAAACAAGTGCTGTTTTGACTTTGTTACCCTCTAAACGCGCCTCGACAAGTTGATCTTCTAGGCAACCGATCTGAAAAAAGTTTATATCATAGAAGAGATTTTATTTACCAGAGATTTCATATTTAAATATTGAGCTTACTTGTTGTTCCAAATAAGCAATCTTGCTTTTGTCATCATCATCACTGCTATGCATGGAACCACGACTTTGTCTTCCTGTTGTATTTGCTTTCAGATCACCAATCTTTTTTTGTGCTGACTCCAGCATCTGCTTGAAAGTATCACGATCCTTTTTGAATTTTTCACATTGACGCTAAGAAAAAAAAGATAGATTTATTCGTATGTCATTAATTTTAAACAGTATTTACATGCATCGAGGTTAATTCTCCACCCAAGTTCTTCACTTGCTGTTCGTACCGCAACCTTGTGGAGGCTACTTCAGATTTTGACTGCAACTCGGAATTTTCCAACCTTAAATCAAATATTAAATATAAACTCGTTATATTTGATAGTAACGATAAACTTACTTAATCTTTAGCGACTTAATTTCAGTTTCCAAACTAGCACTGTGTCCATTAAGAGAGGATTTAACTTGCTCAATGCGACTGAAGTCATTCAGTTTACTATTTAAGTCATCATTATCTTTACGTAATTGGAATACCAAATCAATGTTCATTTCGTTTTCTCTCCTAAGACGTCCATATTCCTGTTCTTTCTCAGTCAACTTATTCTTCAACATAGTCTTCTCATATTCGATGGAATTACTTGCCATATTTTTAGCCTCCAAATCGAGTATTTTCCTCTGAGCATCCCTCAGCTTTTTCACCAATTCAGAGCGTTCAGCACGTATTGGTTCCATTTCTTCGAGCTTCAGTTTGGCAGCACCGAGTTCAGTTTGCAGATTTTGTCGTTCTGTTGTCAGTTGAGCACGCATTAGTATAGTTTCTTCTGACAATTTTTCCCAATGTAAATTCAAATCGGTATAGTTCTTCTTTTCGCGTTCCAATGAATTTTGTAAATCATCCACTTGCTTCTTTAATTCGGCAACCTGTTTCGAATCAGACTTCGAGCTTAGTGATTTCGATTTCAAATCCTTAATTTCTTTCTCTAAGCTAGCTTTTGTTTTTTCGGCAGATTTTCGTGCTGCTATTAAATCATCATCCATTTGTGCTACTTTAGCTTCCCATTTTCCACGTTCTTTACGTTCCTTCTCGTAGTCTTTTTCTAAGGTACTAAGTTTTTCTTTGTCACGTTTTGACTGCGACTCAATGGAAGTTTTAGCAGCTTCGATTTGTTTGATCTATAAACGATCAACGAAATGTAACAAGAAGTTTAGCTGAATTATACTTTTTACATTAAAACCTACTTGACTTTCATGCTTCTTCAATTTGTCTTCCAAATCCTTAACCTTTGAGTTTAATTTCTTTCCTTCATCATCTGACTTCTTAAGTTTCTGCTCCAGTTCACTTGATTTTGACGTGGAATTGTTTAGTGTCTTTAGCTTTTCTGTATAAGTAGAAAAAGAAAATTAAATTAAATAATTTAATAAGAATAATTTAATAAGCTTGGTCTGTTCGACTATTTATACCTTAAATCTAGACTTTTCCACTTACGTATATCGCCCTCAGCTAAATTCAGTTTTTGTTTTGTTTTCTGCAGTTCTAGTTCTAAAGCTGATTTTTCAGTCTCAAGTTCCTTTAGCTTGCCGCCACCACTATATAAAACTATAGCTCTCATCTCACAAACTTCCTCCTCAAGTTCTTCAACCCATTTTTTCAAATGATTTTTAGGTGTCAGATCCGTAATACGTCGAGGCGTGTGCGGTGGCAATTTATCATCGGTTTCTTGAAGTATGCGTTTCACTTTGACGCTAAGCTCGTTACGTTCTTTTTCCGCTGCAGCTAATGATTCCTTGAGTTTAGTTAACTCACCATTGTTATTCGAACGGTCAGTAGTAGAATTTTGACGCAAATTCTGCAGTTGCATTTTTTTATTTTCAGCTTCAAGTGCAGAAACTTTAGATCTCAATACAGTGGCTTCGTGTTCTACTAACTCCAATTGACGTTTAACATCAACGCTTTCTATACCAATTTTAGGCTTTCCATTTTTAGAATTTATTTCAGCTTGTAAACGTTCAAGGGAACGATCCTTTTCAACTATTGTTTTGCGCAACTGTGCCAATTCATCATTTAAAGCCTTTAGTCTCTTATCCGAACTATTGGCTAAAGAACTAAACGAAAGTGGTAATTTTTTACCACTATTCATCTCATTTATTAATTTGTCTTGCAATTCTCGAACTTGTTTTCTAGCTTCGGAATTTTCTTTATCCAGATCTTCGACTTTAAGACGCAAGATAGATGCTTCCTGTTCATTTAGTTCAAGTAAAATTCGCAATTCGGCGGGATCGTCTTCATCAGAGATACCTTCATCACGATCAGCTTGAACTTCAGGCGCTAGGCGGCGTGGAGTTGGACTGAGCTTGCGCGCTGGAATATGAAATGAACATATGAGATGTGTTCTATAAAACGAAAGCAAATAATGCATGCAATTAATTTGAAAATATTAATGGATCTAGTTAGTCAGTTAATTAACAATCACATTTAACTGTATGAGCAGCTGTAAAAAATGGCAAGATTTTCATTTAGTTTTTTTATTTTGGAAGCTAATGATATGAACAAATGTTTGAAGGTTTAGTTAGTCACAGATTCGAATTAAAGAATTAATTAAAAAAAAAAATATGTACAATTTAGAGTATTAAGAAAGATGCCTAAAATATTTGATCTTAATATGTCGTTTTGTCCTTAAGAAGGTGTCTTAAGAAGATTTCCAAAAAAACTACAGGCTAATTAAAAAGTCAACCCACCTATTAAGACTCTGATCTAAAAGTAATGTGCACTATTAGCAATCTCACTAATGCATAACTTTACATGAGGTGGTAAGTATGCAGAAAATTCTTAGCCACGAAGATTATATACTGTCTGCCTTTCCATATTTGGATGTAGTTCTTGATAATGAAACTATTCGGTATAGCTCTAGCCATTTTGAGCAAGGTGTACGGAAAAGTCTGTTTAGGAACATCAACATCACAAGCTGGTTTTGAAATGATACTCAATATTTCATCATCGAACCACGGAAAGTAACTTTGCAATACCATACCAAGTAGACCTTCAGCATCCCAATTTTGGTTATGACTATATGGCACCAATGACATATGACAATGCCATAACGTTCTAAAAGCGGGTGTAGAATTTGTTGAAACGCATGGGGTTCGAAAATGATGAAATTTTTAAATTGACGATAATCTTACAGAATCATGATTATGAAGAAGTAATGTGGGGTGTCTACAATAGAGTTCTCACTGATTATTGTGTGAATAAAAAAATTTTTATTTTGTCAGAAACTCTTCATTTTTTCCTTGTTTATTCTATCAGCCAACTCGTAGTACATGTGTAAAATCGGAACATGATTTAAACGTTTTTGACCCATCGTTGAACGCACATACAATTTCAGCCTCTTAAGAGTCGAAAAACTCCTTTCATTGATGCCGATATATTTATTAACAATTTCACGGCTCAAACGAATTCTGGAATGAGGTCCTTATACCATAGATGTTTCAGTGAAAAATCTACTACCAAACATGTTGCGATCACTTAGTAAATTATCTTTTTAAAAATTGAATATTTTATCAACATCACAATCTTTGCCAAGTACAAGGCTTCAAGGGATCTGGAAACATTGCTGAATCTGTCCTAAATTAGATTCTCAGCGACGAAAGTACTTGGTCGTACACATCATAATAAATTTTTCTATACCAATCTTCTGGAGTCTGAAATATATGATTTTCTACTTTTGAATTGGAATCAATATGCTTGAGAGTTTACGCGTGTGGAGTTCTCAACACGCGCAACAGATCTTCCGGCGCCCAGGGAGGAATGTAGGCCAGAAGCTATTATCTACGGCGAGGAAATAAAAACCTTTACCAATGGTTAGAAAATAGATGCGGTACGAGTTCAAAGATTCTCTTTCTTAACCGCGAATATACTGAACAGCCATCCAGCCAATGCAACCTGCAGATGGATTTTTGGCTATGGAACAAGTTATGATTACTGGGCATAACCTCTCACACTTCAATATAATCATACAGTGTTTGCAGTCTGGCGTTAATATAGGCACATTGGATAATTCCATAACCGCAATCGCGAGCTCAACAACAAGCTCCCTTGTATGATTGACTATGAAGAAGTTAAGACAACGAATGAACCGATGAATTTGCTAGGCGAGAATCAGCCTAACTAGAGAATTTGATGGCAAACGTAAATATGACATTATTAGAATTCTATAGGGAAGAGAAATCCGAATAAAGAAGCTTATCCATCAGTAATGGTTCGCCACGTCTAGATGCAGAGTCTCCAAATGCTTTTAATCGACTTTAAGCCAGAACAAGATTAATAATATTTTACATTTCAAAAAAAAAGTATGATCTACATTGTAACAGAAGGCCTACCGGGACACTGTCTAATCGGCACGGAATAGAGGTCTGTGTGAGTGGACTCGCCCTGTTAACCGATCAGTGTAGCTACGAATGGTTCTATTGACATTGTACGAGTCGTCAGTAGGCTCGCTCAAAACAGAACTATTGAACGACATGACTTGTGATTCGTTTGCACTCTGACTCGTATTTCGGTATCAAGAGAAAAACCAATGAAAGCAGATCTATATACAAAACATTTACAACAAACTGGCAAAGGACTTGGAAAATTTTGGGCCAAATATATGTGCATCGGAAACTAACGTTGGTCCGATTTGGATGAGTTCTAGAAATGCTCACAGAAACGGCCAATAAAATGAGTAACCTCGGTCTTGTCCGATCTGAACAAGAGAGAAGTCAATCGATGGGCCCTAGAAATGGTCATAGAATAAAACGAATGAACTCGGGCTTGGATTCCGAGAAGTTCAAGACGCAAATAAAATACAACAAGTCACTCGGTATCGAATGCAATATGCTACGAGTGATTCAACTCGCAGAATATTTTATTTGTGAGTGTAGCACTCCCCTCGCTTGCTTGGTTTTTTGATTTGTTTTAATTTAATTCGTGATTTGCGTTCGTAAGGACTCGATAAGCGCACCTTCGCAGACCTCTTAGACTTATGAAAACATCCATGGTAGTATTAAAAAAGTGAAAATTCCAATAAACTAAAATAGGGGTAATATTCCCCACAAACTAAAGACATCTGAAACATCTAGACCAGCGATGGGCACGTAGTGGCACTTTCCGCCCTCATGGACCAAACCGTTATTCTACGCACAAGAACCAAAAAACAATTCGCAGAATTTCAACGCTTTCGACGCGCAGCGATGACTTGAGTTCAAATGAAACCAAAAACAACACACAAAGGCATTAGCGACGGTGCCGCATTGTGTCTCGACGAATGTAGCAATTGTTTCTGTTTGTTGTGCAATTTGTTTTTTTTGCGCTGTTGGCGAATTTGGAAATGAAAGCAAAAAAACTTGAAAATTTAATTTTTTGTTGCTTGATTTTGTTGTTTCGCTCTTTTGCTAGATTTCCATGCCCACCGCTGATCTAGACCATAGATGGGCCAAGTTTTTGAAACGGGAGCCCTTTTCAACGAAAGCAACAAAAACAGCAATTAAAACAATAGAAAAAGCCCCCACCATAGCTTTGATCTCGATAGCAAGAAAAAAATTCAGCAATAAACCAAAAGCCAGAGCAACATGAGATGTCCTCAATTTGCGCATTGTTGTTTTTTGTTTTTTCCTGAGTGATGCAACAATAACAATAATACAAATCCCGTAGCAGTGGTGAGTGTATGTGTTTGTTGTTTTAGTTATTTTTTTTTAAAAACCGAAATTTGTTTGTTGTAATAAGCCACAAATGGCTCATTTTTCGTATTTTGCCCATCGCTAGTCTAGACAGTCATATATGAACTTAAGTATTCGTGTATGCCTTCTAAGAAGATAAAACTCCTTTGTTTGAATATTAGTCTAAAATGTATAATTTCTTTGGGATTGTCTTGCCAAGCATTATATTCGCATTATATGCAGCATGATGGTAACGTTTATGATTTATTTAAAATATGAATGTTAAATGATGAAAAATCTATATCGAGTTAAATCTCACTTCTTGAACGAGATGCCATTTTTTTCAACTGCATCATTAAGGAATCATTTTCATCCTCGAAACGTGCAACTTTTTTCCTCAAATTATCAGCCTGAAATATAAAATATATAAATTTAAAATCAAGAATATTTTTTTCAACTATGCATGTCAAAATTTATGCTTTTAAATAGAGGAATGCGCCGTATATACTGAAAACAGTTTAACATGAAAACATCCATAAACTTCAATTTCAAAAACTACATCAAAAATTGCGGTTAATCAGAGACAAAGCTTTTGATGCAATCCAATTTCATTTTATAGTTTGATGTACCTGCCCCAGCACCGGACATAAGGGCATGTGATATTACAGTTGGAAAGAGAAGTTTTGAACGTCCAACTCCAGAGCTTGCTGTCGGGAAAATGTTTGCAAATGGTGAATATGCTCTATTAAGCCGTAATTGAATATCCTTTGGTTCTGAAATTGAACCTTTAGCAGACTGGTCCGTAATATCTTCTGCAATTTTAGAAGCTACTGTAGTCAGTAGCTCATCCTCAGTTGTAGTTTCACGATCACATAATATTGGCCTAATGTTGGCTTGCAGAACAATTTCAAACAAATCTTCAGTACTAGTGGATATTGTACCTAGTTCTGGCATACACTGGATGCCTACATCAATAGTTATTGTATGTTCTGTAGCAGTTCCAACTTCACTGCAGACATTTTCTGTTTGTGTGCTACGCGGAAAACTTAGTAGCTCATCAACACAATCTATAGTTTGAGATCCTTGAGTTACACGGCTGGGCACATTTGCTAAGCGTTCGCGATGCTGTCGATTCTTTGTTTGTTTTCAATTGATATTCATAACTTTGTAAAGAAAATTGTAAATGTATTAATAAATCAGTGCTTCTTACCTCTTCCTCTGCAAATTTCAAGTGATCTTTCAGATCGGATTCCCTTTCTACAGAATCTTGTAAGTCACGTAGTAGCTGTTGTGGATCCTCTTGTGAACCTCCGCGTGTTAATGATTCTCGTGTGAATTTTGCATCGGCTGATGTTGATTTGCCAAGAACGCCTAGCATTGGTGCTTTCTTCTTACCAGGATTACGTAGTTCGTCTGCCTCAGACTATGGGAATGAAAAGAAAAACTTAAAACGTAACTACTTATATATAAAAAATCTTTAATATAAGAGCTAAGAGCCAAAATTAAAAATTTTAGTTCACCTGACCTATCAACTGTTCCAGATTTAAAGCGGGAAATCTGTACTTCGTGCTTGTTTTATCTTAATCTAAATGATTTACCTGTAGTTTTCTAGCCAAATCATTGGAGAATCTAAGCTCTTCCTCAAGTCTTTTTACCTTCGCCGTCAAGTCATCGTTATAGCTGCTTTGCCTCTCTTGTTCTAAAGTATCAATCTTACGCTCACATTTTTTAAGCTTAAAACTGAGTATACGACAATTTTTTGTTGTCGTCTCCAACTGTTTCTGTAATGTTGTATTAACCTCAGCTTGATTATCACGAAAACTATCATGCATCTCATCCATTTCTGCTTCCAAGTTACGAATCTCCTTCTTAACATCCTGATTTTCTTCCATCAGCTCTTCGCAAAGCTGTTCAGCTGCCTGTAGTTTTCTTTTCATTTCATACTCAACGCTCTTTGGACTATTCTCCAGCTCTTTCATGCGTATATTCAATTTTCGCTTTTCATCATTTACTTTCTCAAGTTGCTCTTTCATTTCGTTCACCTTTTGTTGCAACATCAATGCTTCTGAAGCAGCTGTGCGATTTGGCGCTGTATCCATGGATGCTAAACGTCGCAAAAGTATATCACTCTTGTCACGTTCAGCGCGTTCTGCACGCACTTTTGTGGCATCCAATTCGGTGCGTAAACTCTTGATTTCATCCTGCAATTCACGATCGTTGTGTCCCACAAACGTAGTATCAGTTGTTTCAGTGGTTATTGAATGATTATCGTTAAAATGTCTTTTATCCAAATATTTGGTATCCTTGATCTTTAGCATAAAGTCGACATCTTGTGTTGCTTTCTGTTTGTCCAGCTCTTTTCGCCGTGCAGTTGATGAAGATGTCGAGCTGAGTGATGTCGACGTGGTTTTAGCTGATGATGTTGTTGTTGCTGTCGAGTTCGAAGTTATTGATTTCGGTTCAGTTTTTATAGAAGGTGCCGTTGAAACTGATATTGATGAAGCAATTGTGGCGGGTCTATTCGTAGACGTAGGAGTCGATGTGGAAGTTGACGAGCTGGATGTTTTTTTAGGTGGTAGTGAAGCACGTTTTAAGTCAAGTAAATTTGAGCCAGACTTACTACGTTCTGGTTTATCTGGAGGTGGCTTGCTTTCTGTTTCACTCGCTGAATTTTGTTCGCTACGATAGAAAGAAATATATTAAATTTTTGCTATTTTTAGTAAAAATATTAAAAAGATTTTTACTAAATTCCAAAATAAGGATATTCTTTTTCGTCAACTCATATTCATTATTTGAGTGACATTTTAAAATATATGTAAAGTCGTTCCACAAAATAACCATTTGTCATTATGTTGCATTTAGTTTAATTGAAAGGCTTTGCGTTTGTAAAGTAGAATATATACCCATTCTTCTAATTTAGATGTCATTTGATTCAATAGATTAAAATGTTTTTTTTTATTTTTTAATTATAAAATAAATATCCCCCAGAATGTACTATATAAAGTGGTGCTATATTGTCGTATTATATTAAAAACGTTTATAAACGACGTTATGTATATTAGACGTATGCATGAGTGCACTCGAAAGGACCATCAAGCCACTCGCCACATTGCGACCCGACTAGAATTTTTCTTAGGCATACCTAAATATATGGTTTGGTCATGGTTATAACCTAAGGAATGCCTTAATTTGATAAGTCGGGGGAATCAGTAATGTGGTTATCGCGGCTAAGTTCGAAATTACTCCTGAATTGTAAGGAATGACCGCTGAGAAAACTGAACTTACACAAGGTAACATTGCGATAATTTTTCTTCACGATCTTTACGAATTCTCTTTTAGACCTCTTCTATTGCAAGAGTATTGAAACACATAAATTTTTTTGCGGTTTTGCTTTTTTACTTATAGACTGCACCTACTTGTTCTTCTGCGGCAAATGAGTAAAGGAAGCAAATGTAAAATGCGTTAGTACGGGCAAATGTCGACTATCACGTTTGATTTCCCCTCGCATGAACTGGAACCAACAATAAATTTTGAATACTCAGACAGCGTAATTTTATTTTCTATCAATTCAATTTCAATTTTATTGAGACTTTTTCAACAATTAAAATAGCAGATACATTTGTCTCGCTTACAATATTAAAACGCACATCATTATATACTTCAATACTCCACAACCAGAAACTTATCTTTTTGCAGAAAATGTTGATTTAAATTTCCTGGGTAACTGACCTACCGTTTTCCCCTATTCACCACCAAAAGCCAATGAATGAGTTAAGAGTTTAGTGAACATACGCAAAGAGTCGGTGCGATTTTTGCGTGTGCAGGATCTTAAATCTAGTCAATCGGGTTAATAAATGTCAATTGTTCCAGAATCTTCCGGGCAACATGGACTAACACCTACATGGTGCCAGCATCCGATTTGGCAACTAGAAGAACCCTCTAAATGCCTCATTGTTTTAAAATCTCTGTATTTGGGCTTAACAAAGCGTGCGTGATCAGAAATGCAAATAACATACTTATTAGGGTGATTCAAATTTGTTTTTTTGTTTCAAACAAGTTTAATAGTTGCAGGTACAACAAAAGAAAACTTCTGGAGAGCTCATAATATTAATATTTACTTTGAGGTTTTTGATTTTTCCATACGATTGGACAGTTTCGCCGATATCTCGATATAGAAAAGTCTTACAGAAACTGGACTGAGCAGCTCATAAGAATGAACATAAGATTTTCCAAAAAAAAAGTACTTATTAATTAAGAAAATATTTCATCAGCATATAAATCGTGTGGAAAACTAAAAAGTTCGATGAGCCACCATCAAATATTAATATCATGAGCTCTCCTTGCACCAGAAATATATATCAATGAGGATTAAGTCTCCTTCTTAAATGGTTCAGTCGGTACATCATACTCAGTTTCTTCTTTTCTTGAAACAAAATTCACATTGTTGTGGTTAACATTGGAGAAAAACCGTAGATGAGCTTGTCAGAAGAGGCCGTAACTAGGATCAAAGCTCTTCTGTGAACCAAAATTATTATCGGAGCAAAGCTTCACATTGTGCTTGCTATTTTACAACAATAAGCTTTCTGTTTATGTATCATAGTATCCAAAGATAACACATGATTTATGGATTATATCAATTATTTTTTTAGAGAACTACATATATAAAACACTCTCTTACCACCAAAAAAAAAAACAAAATGGAAATCTTTAACTGATATTCGTAGCATAATATCACGCTCTCTTGGGTGCCTAGTCATTATGACTATGAGGTGAGCGTATAATGTGGAGAACTTGCTCGGAGAAGATCAGTAATTTCACAAGAGCATATGGTGGCAGACAATTCTATACAGAACTAGTTAACACAAAAAATTATATTTCCAAATCGTTTACGTATTGGATATAATCCTCCAATGTCTCCAACCTGAGGCAAGAGCCCCATAGCGATGTTTTACTCAAGTGGAAGATTCGCCAGATAATTGTAAATTTGCAAGGAATATTGATAAGCATGTAGTCGGAGTACGAGTACATTCGTGCCATACTTTAAAAACAGAATGTAATTAACTACTTTATTGAAATTCTTAGAAAAAAAGCCTATCTATTTTTATTTTCTTATTTCAGGGACATTAGCCTTATTAGTAAAGTATAAGTAATTCTTAGTCTTCTTATGGAAAAAAGCGTTGGTGGAACCTTAAAATTAGTATCAACATAGCAACTGTCTTAAACTTAAGAACAACATACTCTTCGCTTTTCTTAGGTACTGAACGTTCTCGACTTGATTCCCTTGAATTTTGACTACGCTGCTTTTTTATAAGCTGCATTTTTCGAACGCGCTCTGCGAGGCTGTCTGTCGAAAGGATGACTAAGTCATCTGGAATATTTCGTGAAGGTGATGACGATGTTCTGGGCGATGGTGACGGTGTTAGACGATTTTGTGAAATAGAACTTTCCATCTGGAATTAAAATTTATAACTTTAATGGCATCAGACTAAACTTTTTTCTTTTCATACTTACCTCTTTCAGATCTAATGTTGTTGTATGTCGCCTGGGTGGAGTTGGTAATTTAACGGTAATATCGACATTATTATCCTCTGCTGTTTGTGCGGCAGTACGTAAACGTCCCTTTACCTGATCTGTCTCATCGTCAACGTCTGGTGTGGAGGCCCAAGATTGTGGTCGCTTCCTAAGCTCTACATTGAAGTGTACAACTTGGTTGAGTAATCGTGAAAACAATGTTTTTTTACGTAAAATCAATGATATTTTAACCAGTTTAGAATGTTGAAATCAATTCCAAATGATGTTATGTTATACGATACAATAATTACGTTATTAGCCATTGCAATACATTACACATACATTCAACATTTTATGAACGTTTTTAATTGTACGATTACCAAATGATCCAAATCCAAGTTGCAACATAATGTGTCCAACATGGGTGAGGTGCCAGCAATACGAGCATACATATGAGCAAGTAATCAGTTTGATTGTACCAACATTAAGCGTGCGTGTGAATATATCGATGTGAATTTTAAATGCATAATATTTTTTATTGATTACAAATATTTATTTTCATTATTATAATTTATTGCAGTATATAAGATGAAGTACAAGAACAATATGTAGTTAGTTTCGTAGTAAATAGTAGTAGTAGTACAATATAGATGTATGAAGTAGTTACGGAAATCAAGATGAAATAGTTCATAGATAGAATAGTTCAAATGTAAAGAAAAGAATAATTATAAAATATTAGCGAATCGCAAATATACTTTTATATTTCATATACTATGAGTATATAATATAGAACTAAGACGCTATTATCTTTAGTCTGGCCAAAAAACTAAATACCCTACTCTGCATTAACAGGAAGTGTGCCTTAAAGTATGAAGCTTTTATTGCAAGAGAATCGTTTCAAGTTTAAGCGCGGTGGAGGAACTACGCTTTTTTTACATACCATCCTCCACTGGTTTGTTTTACTAAATTTTGTTGTGTAATTAATTACACAGTCTAACAGTGATTTTGCGACAGAGTAAACACGTTATAATCCTGAAACAGGACGTTAACCTATTCGATTTGGCCGAACAAATATATTGTCCGGCACGCTCTGGTTCTTTTCATCTGCATTTGAAGGTTAAAGAAGTCATAAACAGGGTTGCCATCTGGCCACTTTTGACGCAGCTAGGCCGTTAATTGGATGCCAAAGCCGTTGACTTTGAGGAATTGGATAATTTCGCAAAAAGCTAAATGGAGGTAAAAACCGTTAATGGCCGTTAATTGGAGGAAATTTCTTTTTAGAGAAGGAAAAAAAAGAGCCATAGATTTTTCTGACTAAAAAAAGTACTACAATGTTCTTCAAATTTTTCCAAAAAGAATTTACCATTTTAACAAACTTTTTGTTTTGAAAGGCCGTTAATTTCTCATTTTCAACTTGGCAATCCTGGCATAAGAGGTTAAGGCATATACATAAAGCTCTCAAAAAATAATTTGAGTGTATAAAAATGTCTAGACCAAATCCATCTCAAACCATGCAGTCGGAGTGACTTCAAATTGCGGAATTGGTTGCCGATTAAATATGTTGTTTTTCAAAGTAATTAAGGAAATATACCGTTCCCCGATTTGATTGATAATTATTTTTTACGAAGCTATGCCCATTTAAAGTTTTAGTGTCAGAGCTTGAAAAATCGTTGAAAATTGTTTTAAAATAGTCGCATTTTCATCCAAATCAAAATAATTAACTTTTGCCTTCTGATTTTCTGTCAGAATCTTTAAGAAATTTTGAAAATTGTTGAAAATTGGCGGAGTTATAGCGCTTTTTATGGAAAAAAAACAAGGCTGATTTTCTCAAAACCCCAATATTTTTTCGCTTAAAATTTTACTGTGGATATGTATTAATATGATAAAGAAATGACATGAGTTTAATGCCAGTTAACCCACATTTGAGGTCAGGAGATTTTTTTCCCCAAAATGAAAATGTAAATTTATTTTTTTCATCATTGCCAAGCCACTTTACGGTACTATTTTCAAAGCAAATAACAACAGCAACATTCAAAATTACTTTCTGCAAATCCTGCTTGCATTCTGCATACTTTTTTTCACCGTTATTTTCGTAATAACATTTTATCATCGGAAATTTATAAAAACATTGTTTTTCCTTAATTACTTTGAAAAAAAACATTTTTAATCGGCAACCAATTCCGCAATTTGAAGTCACTCCGACTACATGGTTTGAGATGGATTTGGTCTCTACCAAGTTTCAAAATGGGATCACCAGCAATTTAGGAGCTACCAGGTTTTGGCGTTTGTCCTTTTCGTTTACAAATGTTACTTTTGAGTAATGTGGAACTATTCAATACATTATACAATAATGACATTTTTAAGCGAAAACGACGAAAGGAAATACTAACTTTCTCTCTTTGGAAAAAATATTTCCTTCGTCAGAAATGTCAAGCACAACAAATCATCGATGAATATGCCTTTTAGACAACATAATTTTCAAAGCAAGGTCTAGCAAAAACTTAGTGGGTAAAACCAGATGGATCAGCCGCAAACTATAACTTTGGATATAGTACACTGTTATCGCCAGACCCGTTTTTTCGTATATACATAGATTTAATTGCAAACTCTGGCACGAAAGAGTATACAAGACGTTCTAGAGCGAAATCAATGACAGGCAAAATCACTCTGGACACTGCGGGGTTAAAATACATATCTTGAACTTAAATTTTGTGTAGAAACAGAAAACATAACCTCACAATCCTTGAACATCTTTTCATAACTTCAAAGGAATTTTCCAGAAAAGATGCAAGGAATATAGTTTCCTTAATATTGAACTCTAAGCTTATGGTGTCGTTTTAAGCAGATGCACCGTTGCAGCAAAGATGGAGCGAGCTTTCCAGAGCCCCGCCTAACAGGAGCTTTTTTTTACGTTTTATTTATTATTTTTATAATTTTTTTTTTTTTATTTTTTAAGCAATTTTATGCTATAATTGCTTTCCATCGCTGGCAACGAAAGGTATTGCGAAGATGTCGCAGTGACTCTCTGACTAGCTTTAAGCTCCTTAAGTATTCAATCTAATCTAATGACAGGTGAGTAAGTCATACTTGCACTCGTTCTCATTTTAATGATAATTATCAGATTAGAAATTAGTCCAAGTACATACATATATGGAAAGATTTGAAAATATTGTTAAAATTTTCAAAAAAACTTAGTGAACAAGACATAAAGCACAGTAAACATAGTACTTAAATAACTTAAGAAGTTCATAAGTAAGAAAATTCATTGATATGTCAATGCACTTTGACCTTCCAATATATAAACCACCAATATATGTATTTATCTTACCGATGTCATTGCTGCTAGCCGTGCTATTCGAACTGGACAAGTTCTGTGTTGAGGTCCATGAACGTGATGATGGTCTTTATAAGATTATTATTGGTTAAAAAGATTACATTAAAATTGATTTAAATTAAAAAATATGAACAACACACCTAGCGTTAAGTCCATCTGTGAGATTTGGTGATGATAATGCCACATCCTCACCGCCACGACGACCACCGTGCTCCTTATAATCTCGAAAACATCTTTTGCAACGTGTTGGATATCGAGTTTGTGGATGAAAACCCAAGGGGCAAAGCTGATCGCCTTTTAATGATGGATATAGATGATGCATTTATACGAGTACTGTTATCCGGATACAAAATTTGTGAATGAATCTAAAATTAAATAAATAAATAGTTATTTATAGATAAACTGTATAATATGTATATTCAACAATTGGTATAATAAAATAATGTGGTAAATATAAACAAAGAAAATGTGTCACCACTGTGAAATATGGCTAATATTAAATTTTTTTATGCTTATTTCATTATTATTTGTTGTTGTTTTTTTTTGAAACATCCTGGTTAACACGAGCACAAAAATGCCGTTAAGAAAATCATCATGAATCTCAATTGGACCAGCAAACCGGTCGTTACAAAGTTGGCAACTTGCCAACTTTTCAACAGCATCATTGTCAGTGGTTGCGCCAATATTCAACAAATGAATCTAAATCTAAGCAAATTAAAACAAAAAAAAGAATTAAAGCCTCCACGATTTGGCAACAAATTTAAAGCAAAACGATTTATTTATCTCGTCTTAAGACTTTTACTGTAGTCAATGTTATAGCTTTTAAAGATTTTTCGACATAGCAAAGAAGGGTTACTGAGTTTAAATCAAAATAAATAATATGCCTGCAATTTGTTTCATGAATATGATTACTGGATATTTCTTGAGTAATTTTCAGAATATGTAGATCAAAAGCTAACATCAAAATATATACATGTATTACCTATTGCTCTGAAAGCAAATATGTACTAGCAAACAAATGTTAAAGTCTCGAAATCAACAACATATACCTTGTATGAAAGGTTTTCTCTCGTGGGATATATAAAATATATTTTCAATGTCAATGAGATGTGGTATCGTTTAAAAAGTCTTCCATACTTTTAAAACACTAAAAATCATCAGCTATGAAAGGCGCCTGAGCTCAAAATAAATTTCAATGCTATATTTCTTAGGGTTCATTTTCAACTTAAGTTAATACAGACCATTAAATTAAATTCTTTGATATATAAGTTTGAAAGTTTATTATGTTCGTAATGTTTCACAAAATTTATATTTATTAATAAAAGATTTTTCATATAGACAATAATCAATAGTACAAACATATCAATTACTTCGCAATAATTTGCAAAACTGCTACCGCTTCAAAATTGTGGCTTCCGCCTGGTGCGAACTGAACGCCTGAGCGGCATGCGTGGTGGCTGAAAGATCCAGGAGGTAGAATTTCTTAATCAGGGATGTTATAAGAGCTTAGTGAACAGAGTGTAGGTATGATATTTTAAGAACCTGTAGCTATATTTGGTGAAAGCTTTTGTTGTAATACTGATGTGCTATAAGAGTTGTCGATCGAATTTATTTTTAGTATGCATATGCCGAAAAATCTAAACCTCGATTGAAAATATCTTTAGTGTCTTTAACAGTAAGCATGGAAGTCACTAAAAATTCACGAATTTTTCCAAGTTGCATGAATTTTTACTTTGTGAACTAGTGATCGCGAACATAGCCTTCGCAAGGCTCGCCTTACCAGAGATCTGATGGCGTTCCTCACTGAAAGGTGGAACCAATTTCTTCATGTTCTCGGTGATAGTATGATTGACGCTCTTGATATTTCTAATGCAACTGATCGAGTGTGGCACCGCGCTTTCGTTTCAAAACTAAGTAATTGCATATATAGGTAGTGTTGGTAGAATAAGGAGCTTCTGCAGTGGCCGTTCTATACGTATTGTAATAGACGGTTTTACTTCAAATGAATACTCCATCAATGCTGGAGTTCCCCAAGGCTCCGACCTATCTCCGTCTCTCTTCCTTGTTTTATCATTAACAATCTGTCATCGACAACTAACTCAATACATTTCTTTCTTTTTCAATGGAAAGTGCTCCAGAGATATTTGGTTCCCTCAGTTCGGGTATTTTCTCGTAGCATTTCACCGTATTTTCAGGCTCTTCTTTTTTGCGTTAAGACGATGCTGTTTAAACCGTCGCAATATAGTGATAATTCTTTATTGGCCTTACTATTAAAATGTGGATCAATCTTTCTGCGAGTGTTTTTCCTGATCGCTGCGACATCATTAGATTCAAAAAAATATTGACTGATACTACACCGAAAAAAAAACTTACTCCGTTTAAGGAAAAATGCCTAAATGTAAGGAAAAAATGTCATTCAATACGAACTAAAGCCATGGATTCCTCAAAATAAGTAAGTTGGATTCCTTAGTACAAGTAAATGTTGCTTCTTTGAAATAAGGAAAAGTTTACTCAATGTGAGGACAAGGTTATTAAACTGAGGAAAATTTTACTTTTTCTAAGGAAAAAGGTATCCTTAAATGAAAGAAATTTACTTAAAATAAATTCGTTGATTTCAAAAAAAATTTGTTAATTTTCTTATTTGATGGTTACTTATTGTCAGTCATTCTTATTTTAATTGTATAATACGTTTTTAAAACTTCAAAGGAGAATTAAATTTTTTTTTACCTGTCACCCGATCAGAGTATTGAACCTGTGTTCTGCGCCATGCCACTGTTCAAAGATGCTCATCTTACCCAACTCAGCCACCGACAGCATTTTTAAGACATACTAAAATGATGTTGTTAAACTGCGCATGTAACAACCATTGTCTGATCAGGGAAGCTTCGGTTCAAATCCCGGCGACGACATATTTTTTTTTTTTTTTAATTTTTTTATTTTTTTATTTAAAAAACAACTAAAGAACTATAAATATATAGACAAAAACAGAATACTTACGAGAAGAATAGATATTAATTTCAGCGAGTAAAGCAGCGAGTGTTGCCACTCATTTATTAAGGAAACTTTTCCTATGTTATAGTAAATATTTTGAAGAAACTAACTAAAACTGAGTACGATTTTCCTTAAACAAAACATTCCATTAGATTGAGGAAATATTTACTCAAATAAGGAACAAGTTGTCCTCAAAAATTCTTCCCAAAGAAAAATTTACTATTTCAAAGGAAAATTTTACTAAAACCACAAAATCTATATTTGAGGAAGAGCTTTGACTTGCTTTAATGAAACATGAACTCATTTCAAAGGACTCAATTACTAAATGAAACGATATTTTCATAAATATGAGGAAAAATAACTTAGATTAAGGAAAGTTTTTACACTAAACCGGAGGAAGGCAGTTCTTCAAATTTAGTACGGTATTTTTTTTCGGTGTACTCTTCTCATCCCCTTTCCCACTTACCTATCTCCTTTTGTTAATACTTAGCGTGATCGGCTCTTATGGGTTAAATATATTAAAATGATTTCGGTCCAACATAAGTAACGCATACACAGAAAAAACAAGATTGGTAAAATCAAAGAATTGCAATTCTATGATTAAAATTTGTGGAATTCAACAATTCATTTCTTTGAATCAAAGAAAAAATTTGCAAAATCAAAACCCTTTGTTCTGTGGATTTGCAAATTCAAATTATCTGATTTTACAACAAAATATTTTAGCGTAATCAGCAAAATTTTTCACAGATATTGCAAATAAAAAACTTCCATTGTCTAATCAGGGAAGCTCCTGGTTCAAGCCACGGCGACGACATAATTTTTTTTTTTTTTTTAATTTTTTTATTTTTTTAATTTAAAGGTATTTGAAAAACAAAAAGAAGTAGAGAACTGTATTTATATAAATTGAAAATATCTTGAAAACTGCCTATTATGTTAATAATAAAAAACGAGTCCATTATTTTTTAATATAAAAGGCAGTTTTCAAGATATTTTCAATATATTTATAGTTATCTACTTGTTTTTTTGTTTTTTAAACTAAAAAATAAAAAAATTTAAAAAAAAAAAATTATGTCGTCGCCGGGGTTTGAACCGAAGCTTCCCTGATTAGACAATGGTTGTTACATGCGCAGTTTAACAACATGATTTTAGTATATCTTAAAAATGATGTCGGTGGCTGATTAGGGTAAGATGAGCATCTTTGAACAGTGGCATGGCGCAGAACAGAGGTTCAATTCTCTGATCGGGGTGAAAGGTAAAAAAAAACTTAATTTCCGCTTTGAAGTTTTAAAAACGTATTACAATTAAAATAATAATGATTGACAATAACTACCAACAAATAAGAAAATAGAGGAAATAGAGGGGAAAAAAAAGAAATAGTGGGAAGTAAAAAATCAAAAAAGAAAATTTATTTTAAGTTTCAACAAAAACTTTAGGAAAATTAACAAATGTTTTTTTGAAATCAACTAATTTATTTTAAGTTTCAACAAATCATCTTTTGTTATTTCAGAGAAACTGTTTCTCTGACTCAAATCATACACAACATTCATTGAAATCGGACCCGAAATTGTTTGATATCAGCGAATCTTTTTTTTCTGTGTAGAGAATAATGTCCTTAAAAGACATGCAAAATTTGTAGTTTGAAAAATTAAATTTTTTAAAAACGAAATTGTGAGATTGTGAAAATTTTCTCAGTTGCACCACTTTCAAAATAAAGGACTCCCATGTTGTAGATAAGATTTTCCACCTGAAACTATGTTTCGCATAAAATGAGAAATTATTTTCATATATTTTACAGTTAAGCTCTCTTACATGGTATAGTACTGGAAAATACATTTTAAGTGAAGTAAACATTATTGAAGAATATTCAAAAAGGTGTTACAAATTTACTAATTTTTAAGATTTTAGTGAGGGCCGTTCTTCTATAATTTTCTGCAATCACGCTCTAAGAAAAATCGATTTTGTTTTGTATCTTAAATTATTCCTTTGGTTTATTGTATCAAAATTCAAGAAAAATCCTTCCTTAACTGATTTATGATCCACCCTTACAGTAATTATTTAATTACAAAGATAATTCATGAAAAATTTCGAGAGATTTCGACGAGATTTTTATTTCCATTTTAATTAGATATTCTCACAAAAAAAACGGAATATTTTTGTCAAATGACGTAAATGTTTTTATTATATGAATGCCTTTAAGTTTATAATAAAAACAGTTACAGATGCTATTGACGTAATCAGTTTTTCCCAATCATCAGTATAAACATCAGCTGTTTTTGTTCCCACAGTGGGATCTCACGATTTTTCGAATCTTTGTCCTCGAATTTTTCATATGTACATAGATTTTTATTGATCTATCTAGCATATCGTATTCCGCGGTGATATTTTCATCATATGTAATTGCTTGGTACTTTAATTTTTAAATCGGTTAATAGTCATAACCCATAATAACATTATTACACCAAAAATAGTAGCTGCCTCTAGTCGACGCCTGTAAAATTAGTTATATATTTAGAGTACATAATTTAACAGTGGTAGCAGAAGCATTAGAACATGAAACTATATCTCTGTCTATAAGTAAAAGTACTCTTCGACGTTGTGGACAAGTTATTCGTGAAGAATGTGTTACAAAATTAAAAAACTTTTTTTAAAGAATCTGAGCTGTTGGCACAAGTACTTCATTGGAATGGAAATATTCTACCCTCTTTAACTTGTATGAATAATGCAGTTGTAGATAAACTTCCTGTATAGCTTGAAGTAACTTTGATGCGGAATTCCACAGGTAGAGAACAGGCTGTCAGGCAGTGTCAACAGAATAAAATTTTTAAGAAAAGCTAATTGCTTTCTGTTGTCATACCACATCATCTGGCATGGGATATATAACTGGTGTAGCTATTATACCTCAGATGTTAAAGATGTTAGTAAGAGACCTTTCGTAATTCCCTTGTAGGCACCACATTTGAAAATTCTTTTGGTCCAAATGTATCTTTATTTAAACGTTTTAGAGACTTTGGGTCTCAAATTGGTCAAAACTAAATCAAAACTGGATTTCAGAATACGAACATTTTTAAAGGAAAAAAATTCCAACTTGTAAACTTCATAGATGACACTTCGATTTTGTAACATACTCGTGGTGATTGTAAAGAACTTTTCTTCTTTCTAAGCGCTTTCCTGAAGAACATCCCTCTTGCAAAAGTTCTTATCGAACCGGAACTTTTCATAATGCGCGTTGGATGTTGAAAGTAAAATATTGTTTAAAAAAATATTTTTTTCAAGATCAATTTAAATAAATTACAACAGAAAAGAAAGCCATTTACGATGCACATTATGTACAGTTTGTTTATTCTAAAAACTTATCAACACCAATTGCTAAATATGAACCAGTTGTGGTATTTAAATCCAGAAAATATCGCTTGTCACTGAAAACTGAAAAAAAGGGGGGGGGGGGTTCAAGATTTCGTAAGTGCACAAACAAAACAATCCTTTGAAAAATTTAATTTATGTACAAAGTTTTTGGAAAATTATCCATCATTTTTAATAGTTTTAACTAAAGATTACCCAACCAACACAAGATCTTTTTAACACTTTGTTAAGAAACTTATACCAGACTTCTAGAGCATTCATTCGAAACACTTCAGTAAGGCACTAAAAAGTTACTTCTTGAAGTATCGTTTCTGATACGTTATGAAGTGACGCATGCGGGATACATATTCCCCCGACAGAAGGCACTTATAAAATCCTCGTACGATATCGTATGCGATGAATTTTCAATTTTTTCAAGACAATAATAAGTGACTACGGATATAGTAAATGTTTTATATAGAATATGTAACTTGTATTTGGAAAACATTTATTAATATTTTTTCATTTATGGAGTTTTTTGTGGTTATATGACCATAGTTGAAATAGGCAATATATTTTCAATAAATAAGTTTTAGAATTTAAATTTTTTGGAAATTTCTAAATGAAAACATTTTTATTTGACTAAAAATCATTTATTTTTAACGATTTCTTACTAATTCTACAAAAAAGTGTTTTTTTCTCTTGCAAAATACTTTAACCCTAGGATGTTCGGCTACTTGTGAGGCGGTAAGTGAACCTGCTGGGCCTCGCGAGGCCCATATGCCATGGCCCACGTTTGCTATATTTTTGTCCAGCCTGGTGTGCCGCAGGTGGCTGCCATTGGTTATAGGTGTTGTGCATGGCTCTAGCTACATATTACATACAATTTATTACATAGGCCTACATACAGATCTACATTAATTCCAGTATGGCAGAATGCATAGGAAATTTAAGTTTATGATATTTCGGTGATTAAAAGAGATATCGACAAAATTTAAAATGGGTTTTGAAGGGTAAAACTAATACTTTCAGGTGACGAAACTAATTTAGGAAAAACAATTTTATTCGCGATGTAAAATAACCTCAAATATAGCCAAAAACAGTGTTTTTAGCACTTTTAGGTTAGAATATCTCGAAAACCTGACGTATAGGAAAAATTCTGAGCTCAGATTTGGATTCAACGCATCAAAGTTCTTCGGATATGATAGGTCTGGTCTCTGGTTTTTGATTTTTTTCTATTTTTGTCGGCCTGTGTAATTGGCTGGCGGTGAACATTGGAAATCATTGTTCTATTTTCTACTTGAGCGGTCATCAATCACGACGTCAGATTGTGAGTAACACACGACGTTTGTCCGTTTTGCATGATGGTACGATCGCCTCGTAGCTAATAAATGGTACCAAGCCAGTAACATCCAAAATATTATAAAACATAGCTAATGTCCAACAGATTGGGTCACGCTTGCAAGAGTAGCTGCTAAGCATCAGGTCCATCGTATCAAAACTAGCTTCTCTTCGTTGTAATGCAACATTTGATACCGCTACTTTTAGTAGATGTCGACGTTGGATGTTTTATACTCGGTGGACAGCAAAATACCGGCATCGTTCTTTTTTGGCACATAAGAACACAACGAAACTTGTTCACTATAATAGCCAAGCAATGTCTCTTCCAACGGATGATTTCAGGATATTCCAAACTACTCCGGTACAAACCGTTTGTTGTAGAGTGGCCACAATCACGAATCTCAATGTATGCAATTCTTCAGCCAAGTCCAATGAAATAAATAAATTATCTCAATAAAAAGTTTGATAAAATTTTTGTGTTAACGATAAATCGTTTTCCTTGCTCCACATCTCGGTCGTCGCCTGCTAATTTTCGGTGTAGATCTCAACTTTCAGTGGATAATAGCTCACAAATCCACCATAATGTGTTGTAACATGTTTGGTGTATCAGCTTTCATACATCTGCCATACGTTTAAGAGCTGGGCCTCGCGAGGTCCAGCAGGTACACATGTGATGTTACTACATAAACAAAACAGGTTTGTTTTGCGAAGTCAGCGTAAACGACCCATCTCTGGTTTTGTTACGTTCAGAAACCATGAGCGGTAGTTGGCAAGAGACCGTTTGGCACTCAGAGCTATGAAAAAACTTTGCCGACCACTTAAAGTCAAAATGAGCCTCGAAAAGCCCAGCCGAAAATCCTAGGGTTAAACTTCAAGGGCCTGACGTTACCATTATAACTGGTGATTCATTTAGGGCTTCTTTTTTTTGTTATAAATAAAACACTTAAAATAGAATTGGATGTCGGAATCTTTATTATGACCCGAAAGAATAAAGATAATTTCATTAAAACGTTGGCAGCGACTACGCCGTAGATGCTCCATTCGGAAAGTCAAATTTTCAATCACTGTTTCCAGCAATGCTATCGGTATATCGCGAATTACGAGAGTAATGTTGGCTTCCAAGTGTTAAATCGTAGCTGGCTTATCGACGAAGGCTTTTGACTTCACATAACCCCAAAGAAAAAAACCTAGAAGTGTGATATCGCACGATCTAGGCAGCCCATAAACCACACCAAACAGTGAATTTTTTTTTATGTAACGGTAGTTCGAGAATCTATTCTGGTTGCTCATCAGCCCAAATGCGGCAGTTTTGTTTATTGACGCATCGATGGACAAAAATCGGCGCGAAAACAGCGGATCTTCATTGAGCTGTTGTAGAGCACATTGACTGAAATCAAAGCATGAATTTAAGTCTGGCGGTTTCAATTCTTGAACGAGTTGAATTTTGTAAGCCTTTATGCCAAGATCATGATGTAAAATTCGTCAATTCGAGAGATCAAGATGATGCGCATAGCGTCGAATCAATTTGTCACGGTCTTTAGCCACGCTATCCGCTACAGCGCCTTATTCTCCTCACTACGGCCTGGATGTGGTCTATTCGGTCGCGTATCATCTAATAATGTACACTGAGACTCAAATTTGCGGATGGTATTGGCAATAGTGGGCACAACATATGTTGCTCGATGTGCACGAAAAACATTTCTCACAGAACGCTGATTTTCGTAATACACCTGAATAATTTGGAGACGTTCTTGTGATGTGAGTCTTTTCATGATGAATTGCCGAACAATGCTGAATAAAAAAAAAATGAAAGCATGACACCAGTTACGCGTGTTCTGTCAAAAAAAAACAAATGGAAAAAACGGATATATTTTTTTCGAGTTAGAAGTAGTACCAATATATTGACCTTTTCGGTGAAATTATGGTATTTACTCTTGATATTTAAAAAGGCTTTTAACCCACATATTAAAACTTTATTATTTGTCAACGAGCTTCTTTCATCAACCTTATATCCAATCTAATGATTTGCGGATAACAGGAACATTTGTCTTTGCACATTGAATTAAAAGGAGCCTGATCCATGCGGCAGTTGAGCAAAAAGTTTGAGACGGCTTATGAATAGCACAATCTAAATTCAATCACCGAGTGAGATTCTCAAAACATTTGTTCGATGTGTCGAGTATATATGTAGATTCCTTGAAACGGTGAGAGAAATACTTTGCTCCTATTGATCTACATATCATGTGTTCCATCTGTCGAGTATATATGTAGAATCCTAGAATCGGTGAGAGAAATACTTTGCTCCTATTGATCTTCGGACTTTCTACATCACTCATATTGACTGAAGCTAGAGTACAATACCCACATATGCGTCGGGACTGTAAAAGCTACTTTGGATCGGGGTTAATGTGTAAAATTAAAATATTATAGGTGATGAGGACATCATCTCCACTATCGATTCAGTTGAGCTCCGACGTAACGTAGAGTGTCTAATAACTTTCGGTAGATATTACAACGCGATGTGTCTTAGAGGGATACATGAACTGGCTCCATCAGTCTAAATTTTCTCTCGCAGCCCACGAGAGTACCATCAGCATCAACTTTGACCTCACGACTAAGTTCCACATCTCCCTGCAAATATTTTCGCCGGTAGCTACTACAACGTTCGTTCATTCTTCCGACCTTTCTCCTTTTCTTAAAACAAAAATAAAATTCAAAATGAATGAAACCACTAATTATTTGCTCTGAACAGGCCGGCATATAATCTAAAATATTATTACATTTTGTTGATCTCGTGAACTGTTCGCTTGTATCAACTTGTTTTGTCTTAAGCCTTTTATCCAATAGGTTGCGAAATTCTTACGTTAAAATATTTATCTGCACCTAAATACTTTGTATTGGTTTTGTTGTTTTGATTTTTTGGCAACTTGTTGGCTTCTTAAAGATAAAAGCAAAAAGTAGATGAAATTCTTTAAAAATGTTTAAAAATAACAAAAACTCAAATTATATCAGGGTCATTAATGTTTTATTTGATTTTAAATGTTTTACAAAAATGTTAATGCATAAAAGCATGTACATATAAGGGATTCCAATCCTCTAAGAATTCAACAATACCGGGATTTTCGGATGAAAGATGTATAGTCCCGGGAAACTTTACTGTTGTGCCATTCAGCAAAAAACAAAGACTAGTTAAAAATATGATCCCCAAATCTCAATTTTCAGCTGTTATGGTATCGAATTCGACTCTAAAATTGATGCATTTTTTTTTTATATATGAACAATTTATAGAAAAAAATTGTAGTTTTTATCTTACTTATCGAAAACCAATTATTTTCAGAATAATAACATAAAAATGGAACATTGATAACTTTAAACCATAAATAAATACTTAAAATAGTTTTTTGTGAAAAAAACTGGAGAAATGTAACATAATACATGAAATTTTGGAAAGCACTCGAGACGCATTTGGTATCGATTCTGAAGACAGCGATAAAGATGACATTGGTTTCTGGTATTGAAATTTTCTTCTTCTTTTCTATATAAAATAAATTTTCAAAATTGTAAGTATACTTCATGTATGTGAAATAGTTTCACGGTTGTCCGCCCCAATAAGTAGGAAACTCTGGATGAAGCCATGGAGGCAAGCCAGGAGTGAACGCCGCTCTTTTGCGTTTATAACCAAGAAATTGCAAATAAAAGATATTTCCGCATAAGCCAATTATTTGAGAATGAATAAAACGCAATTCGAATATGTTTTATACATATTTAAGACATTGAGTTACATACATATGTAATACTCGAATGAGAGACTCAATTTCAGCAGCTGAACAGTTGGCAATCACTGAGATTTCTTGATACTGGTGAGTTACATAGTATATGCTTTCGATTGAGATATTATTTTAATCGTATTTTTGCCAGTGTTTTCATCAATTTGTTAGTGTCTTAAAATATTTTTGTTATTGTGACCATATTTTGAAATTGCATGCAAGATTTCAAAGTTATATTGATTTTTAGAAAAGCTAAAGAAATTACACACTTTCTGATAACATTTGTTTTATTTTTATTTTTTCAATAATTATCGAACAGCGCTCTAGAATGGGAAGCAGTTTCGAAAGAATTTATGATTAAGTGGTAATTCCCCAATTGTCTCGGCGTTTTAAACGGAAAACACATAAATTTTCGTCCATTATGGAGAGACAGCGCTTTTTACCACAATTATAAAAGGACAAACACAGTGGCGTAGCTGAGCGTTCGCAAACCCCGCAGTGCCCCGCGAGCTACCGCGAAAAACTATGAATGTTAAATAATTAAATCTGCCAACCCAAGTAACCGAATCGACCCAGCTTGAGCAAATTTTTGAAGTGAAACTTCTTCAGTGGGGGTTATTTGGAAAATTTGTAACGCAAAATTTTAAACGCTCGTTGAAAATGATATACTCTACGAAAATTGTCGTGGCCAAGGATATGATGGAGCTAGTGTAATGAGTGGCATCTATTCTGAATTACAATAAAGAATTTGTAATATTCAGCCGAAAGCGTCCTACGTTCATTGCTTAGCTCACAACCTTAATATAGTTTCAGAAGATTCTGTTAAATCTTTAGTTTTGGTACAGAAATTTTGCGTAACTCTTCAACGACTTGTTGCATTTTTTAGTGCAATTATTGTATTATGCGCTGGGATGTGCTCATTGAAACAATGAATTCATACTCATTGAAGTATCCAGTGTGTTGAAAAAATTGTTTGCTACAAGGTGGTCATCTAGATTATATACTATTATATTATATACGCATGTCGACAAGGGTTTAGACCAATAATGAAATCATTATTAAAAATAAGCTTAGTATCCAAAGACAGTGATACCAAAAACTTTATATAAACTTTTGAACAAAGAATTTGTTACTTTTCTAGTCATGGAATGCAAGGTTTTAGAAATAACTAATTTAGTCTCAAAAGAATTGCAGAAGAAAAGTATGGATTTATTTTATGCTTCAGAGCTATTAAAAGTGTCCTTAGATAATATAATAGAATTAAGAAACAATTTTGAAAAGGTCGTCGAAGAAGCTCAAGTTTTAGCTTCCAGTTGGGAAATCGAAGCAGTATTCGAGCATAAAAGAGTGAGAAAAGTAAAATCTTTTTACGATGAGTTGTCAAAGCACGAAGTGATTAGCGATCCACGACACGCATTTGAAGTTAATGTGTTCAATGCTGATCCGGATACAATCATAAGACAATTGCGCTCAGGGTTCGGACGAACCCAAAAAATATCCAAAAACTTTCGCTGCATTTCCCCTAAAAATTTACTTGCCATAAATAACGATGATCTACGGACAGCAGCAGAAGAATTATTTAGTCTATACTCCGAAGAAATTTCATCAGATTTTACACACCAGCTTTTATTCCTCCGAAATTTAATTTAAAAAAAATATTTCACGCGACACATCAATTAAAGAATTATTACAATATTTAATAGAAAACCATTCCTCTTTTTTAAGTAATGTCGCAGGAGTAATGATCATAATAAAATTGTATTTAACATTGCCAGTAACAGTTGCTTCAGCAGGACGGTCTTTTTCAAAGTTAAAAAATATTTACGTTCTAGTATGTCACAAGTCCGATTATCTGCTTTAGCACTGTTATCGATTGAATGTGAACGGGCGAAAAAAAACCTATATTGATGAATTAATTGATGAATTTGCAGAAAAAAATGTTAGACGTTCCAAAAGATTTGAATAGGACATCAAACAATACTATTATTTTTTTGCTAATAAAAACTTATTGTTACAATTAAAGAAATTTTCCTTTTTTTTAATTCAAATTTAAATTTCTATCACATTCATCGACATGGGGGAGGCCTCATAAGGGATTTTGCAGGGGGTCCTATTGTCTCTCAAACTGCACCAGTTGGATCAACTCGGTTTTATACGCTTGCTGATTCAACGATGGGTTGATTCGGTTACTTAGGATTGCAGTTTCAAAGATCAAAAGAATGTAACGAGTTGGGTCGTTTCAGTTACTTGGGCTTGCCGATTCAACGATCAATAAATAGTTTGAGCTGGGTTGATTCAGTTACATAGGTTTGCATATTTAGTTATTAAAAAACTGCACGAGCTGGGTCGATTCGGTTACTTAGGTTTGCTCATTCGAAGATAAAAAAATTGAATTAAGGGAGCCTCACTAAGATTTTCGCGGGTGGGCCCCTCAACTCTTAGCTACGCCACTGGATAAACATCATTATATTAATGGCCCTTGTCGATTCAAATTGCAAATTTAGTTTTTGTAGAAATTGACTGCAATGGCCGTACTAACTACTGCCTAGAAACTGTTTTAGAGGAAGAGAGATCTATCTCCGCCTGTAAATAGTTTAGTTGGGAAAGGGCGGAGCCTATCTAACACGTCATAATTTCGGACGATGCGTTTCTTATTCAGAAGCATATAATGAAGTCTTACCCATGTCTATGAATTGCGACCGGAAAAAATATTCAACAGAAGGCTTTCGCATGGAAGACATGATGTTGAACATGCGCAGGCCCGGATTTACCTTAGAGGCACACTAGGCCAGTGCCTAGGGCGGCACGATTTAAGGGGCGGCAAATATTGGAAACTTTGAATTTTTTTTTTTTTTTTAAATTTATTTACACAGGGGGAAAAAAGTGCAAATAATACTGGGATTGTGTGCACTACATTACCTAAAAATGTTAACAAGCAAAAAAAAAAAATTACAAAAAATTTTTTTTCTTTATTTACTAGTGAAGAGGGGCGGCAATTTCTGACTGGCCTAAGGGCGGCAGATTTCTAAATCCGGGCCTGAGCATGCGTTTAGTATTCTGTTGAATAGGTTCAGAATTTTTCTTAGTTCAGTTAAAGTTAGAGACTGTTGAGCTTATCACTTTTGTTTGTTGTGTCCTTCACAACTTTATTTTAGAAAACGATTCAAACTATGTAAAAAGAAAGTTGCCGAAAGTTGCAGTTCCACATCAGATCATAACAAATTATACAACCCTGAAGCAGAAAACATTCGGCAAGTTGGATTGGTTATAATCTGATTTAATTTGAAATTTTTTATTGCATTGCTGTAACAAAGTCTTGTTCTATTCAATAAAAAACATACATATAATGAAGTAAACATTTTTCAGTCTTTTTACTTTCTTTGCAGTCATCGACTAGCTCTCGTTTAAATCCGACGTGTCTCTCTACGTGAAAACGGTCCGTAAATTTCTCTTGCTTATATTTCTGCGATTTTTATTTCTCTTAACCTAGCGGAAGATTATATCCTTCAATCTATTCCCTATATAAATATTTCTTATCCAACTAAGAAATTGAAAATAGGATGCTGTGATACTGAACTCGGTAAACTTAAAGAATCTGACTCTGCTACCGAAATTTTCCTACCTTTTTTTATTGAAAAAATAGATACCTTAATCAAGACTGATTGGAACTTTCTGTATACAGATGGGTCAAAATCAGACAACTACTGCACTTCTACACAGGTTATATTGCGCTAAGAAATACAAATGGTCGAAGCACTACAGTTTGGGCTCATATATCACTTGCCCCAGCTCAGCTTTTTTTGGACCTTGTGATATTCCCCTGCTCCGAAATTTTTTTGTCGGCTTCTCACAACCAGCCTCACCACGATTTTGGTGACTAAGACTTATTTTTGATTATCTGCTATATTTAAACTATCAATTCCAACAAAAATTAAGCGGGAGGAAAAGACAATATTTGGCTTTTAAGGAACAAAGAATTGATAATTTAACCAGGCCCGTTCTATAGGGGCTAGGGGGGGCTTTGCTTTGGAGCTTCATTTGCTCCTCATGCGTTTTTTTGGTAAAACTTCAAAAACTAAAGCAATTAAGAAAATTAATTTTATAGTTTATACTACTTAGGTTTACAGTTTTTTTTTTTCTAAAACAATAACAATAATATAAAATAGCTGTACTCTGCGATCTTTTAGTGCATTGAATCTTTTTAAAACCATGTCTAGATCTAAGACGTTTGTGCTCGAAAGCCAGAAACGATAAATTATTAATGCCGAAAATGACGATTCGCATACTTTTTTCTAGAAGGGAAAGTTTCGATGGTTGCAAAAAGATTGTCCACTTTTTCCATTCCTTGACAGCTCCGTCAGCACCACCGTCTTAATTTTTTTTCCGGCTTTTTCAATTTGTTTTATTGTCCATTCTCCGAACGAATTCCATCTATATATTCTTTGGCAATTTTGAGCTCAATTTCACTTAGAAATTGGATGACCAAATCGGCCAAAGGGGGCAGCTTTTCCAAATCCATTTCATCAGCTGTATCGATAGCTGTGAGAATGCCATTGTTTGTAACAAAACGATTGGTCATTTCAATTAATACGATATCGATTGTTTCGTAGAATGTTGATTTCAGCGTGATGACCGATTCGCGTCGTTCACCCAGTGTTTCTTCAACAGACTTTTTCAGCATTTTTGACTGGTGCCTATTCCGAATTGACTCGCTCTCGTTACTGGTTCAATCATAAACGCTAATGCGAAGACAAATTCCAACGATGCCATCACGCGTGACAAATCGACTGCTATCGTTACGTCATCACCATCGAATCGTTCACCGATTATTTGAGGCAAAGTATTCATAATATGGATATAGTTTTCAAATATGGATTTTGAAGCACGTGTGTTTGAGTAGTGCTCTTGTAACTGTCAGGTTATAGCGACATTTCGACCTTCCGTTTTCGAGAACCACGAGGTTCATTAAAATGAGTGCAGTCGATGTAAGATTCGAGGTTTTTTGACTTAAGTAAATTCATTTCATATGAATCATTCAAAAAATGTCGTAGTATATATAAGTGACATTCATTTTTATTGACAACGATTTGTATATGTTGATAAATTTTTGTTTCGCGAGTCTGTATGTTTACATAGGTCATGGCGGCAGAGTGTTATTGCACTTCGTATACCGCTTTACTCCACCCGTGTGGCAAAGCGGTATAAACGTACTTTTTTTACATCGTAATAATAAGCATCTTCTGTTGAGAAAATAATGAGCCTCATTCCCTTAATAGATTCAATATAGATCGAACTAATAACTTACATGTTTGATTGTGCGAAGATAATTTTCTTTTTTTATTAAAACTTCATTTTCCCGTTAGGCATACCGCATTGCCCCACCTTCCCCTGTATGGCCAACCCAACGAGTTTCGACTAATTTCAAAATGATGCTGCCAACAAGACAGGACAACGATCCAAAATCACCTCTTAAGTTTTTAAGGCCTGACTTCAGAGCAATAGAATTGCATTTCTTAGTTGGCTTGCCCTGATCTGAATCCTGTTGAGAGTTTGTGGGAGATCGTTAACTTGAAAATCAAGATTGAAAATTGGAAAACCACGTGAGATCTGTTTCAATCCTTGAAAATATCCTGGGAAGGCATATCGCAGGATATCATTATTAATGTAGTTTCCTCTATACCAAAGAGAATAAAGGGTTTGCAACTATGTACTAATTTTAAAAATTTTTATTTACCACAAAAAAGGAGGTGCTCTAGTTTTGTCCGTTAAGTTTTCTGGCATAGAATATACGCAAATATAGCTATTTCACTGACTGTACTTCTGAGAGTTTTGAATGTTTTGTTTGCTAGACTTTGTCAGCGAAAAAGCTATATGTGCTTACAATGTTTTTATATATTTCCCATAATAAAATGTTATTACGAAAATAACGGTGAAAAAAAGTATGCAGAATGCAAGCGGGATTCGAAGAAAGTAATTTGGAACGTTGCTGTTGTTATTTGCTTTGAAAATAGTACCGTAGAGTGGCTTGGCAATGATGAAAAAAAAAATTGAAATTTTCATTTTGGGGAAAAAAGTCTCCTGACCTCAAATGTGAGTTAACAGGCATTAAACTCATGTCATTTCTTTATCATATTAATGCAAATCCACAATAAAATTTTAAGCGAAAAAAAAAAAGCGCTATAACTCCGCCAATTTTCAACAATTTTCAAAATTTCTTAAAGATTCTGACAGAGAATCAGAAGTTCTATTAGAATCAAAAGGCAAAAGTTCATTATTTTGATTTGGATGAAAATTCGACTATTTTGAAACAATTTTCAACGATTTTTCAAGCTCTGACACTAAAACTTTAAATGGGCATAACTTCGTAAAAAATAATTTTCAATCAAATCGGCTAACGGTATATTTCCTTAATTACTTTGAAAAACAACATATTTAATCAGCAACCAATTCCGCAATTTGAAGTCACTCCGACTGTTTGGTTTGAAATGGATTTGGTTTAAATATATATAATAAATTCACAACATGGTTCAAAAACGTCGTTTTCACAAAAAATTTATGATTTGAAAAAAATGTACTAAGGGGGTGCTTAAGTCTTGGCCAATACTGTATAGTAAAATTTGCCCCCCCCCCCAAGCAAATTCAGGTAGGTACGGGCATGAATGCAACGCTACCTAAGGGCAATATTTAGCTCTTAAGGAACTAAGAATTCAAATTCTATTTATGAAAATATTTGACTCGATTTTACATAGAATATACATATGTATGTTGAATTCTTCGGGTCAAAACAGTCCAGTCACTAACAATTGTATACAATTGATAAGATGACATTTATGATAAAGATTTATTATTATTTATGAAGTATAAGAAACATTACAAAACCTATAATCAATTACGCCACATGTGCCTATGTAAACAAGTACTAATTTGAGAGCACTAAAGTCTCAAACATTTCTTTATTGTATGTTCATACAATTTTCGATAGAGAACATTCTTCTGCGCAGAAGGTTTCGAATACCTTTTGCGCATGTTTTTCATACAAAACTGAAATTTTCCAACAAAACAGCAATCAAAACATCAACAAAAACAAATGCTCTTAAATGTGGAGAAATAAATTCTGTGTATCTCTTCGAGAACGCTGAGTATCTCTTAAACGTTGGTTTTTGTGACTCCTAAAAATACCTATGTTTGCATATATTTTTAATATCTTGCGGGACTAAATACGCCATAAGGAACATAGCCATGCTGAAGTTTATTTAAAGTTTGCTTAACCCATTTTCTGTATTTTGTGCAGCCCTTTTTTTCTGCAATAATGCAACATATAAAAATAAATTTTATTTTTTTTTTTGCAATATAACTTACAGAAGTAGATTTTCCAAAATAAGACGTCACAATGGGGCTGCATCTGCATCTGTTGCCTTAGTAAAGGAAACGCTTTAATTAAATTGATATTCGAGTAACATACACGCTGAGGACTGAGAAGTATCTGGCTGATTGCAGGTCGCGTTCGTTGCTTTTTTGCGGTAATGACGATCCAACTTTTGGTGATATGCAGAATATTCGTTTGATTGTTAAAAATTAATGAATATTGTATCTTTTTTCGAAGACACAAATAAACGTTGCGTAACACGTTTTTGTTCACAATGAATTTGAAATAAATTTAATTACATTTTAAATTCTGTCACTTAAATGCAATTGCATTTTGACACTTGAACTGAAATAAAAATAAAATTTTTTTTTTTTAATAATTATAATTTTTATTTTTTCGGGATTCTTTTAACTTTTTTCGTAAGATATTATTTTTATTATTTTTCTTTTTATCATTTGTATTTGCATAAACGCAACTTTTTCCAATGGTATGCCTTATGTGAATTTTTGGAAATTTTAACTTTAAATTTTCATACCAAATGAAAAAAAGAAAGAAAAAAATTCGCTGTGTTTTATAAATAGAACACATTAAGGCACTGGCTGAAAATTCTTCTTTTACAAATTCTTATCTAAATTTTCATTTAAATGCAATCTACTGTTGTAAATCTTAATATTTAAATTACAAATTTTCCAAAATTTTATTGGCTTTCCTCAGAAAAAGTGTTTTTAAAAAACGCTTAATTTCACTAACCAAATTTTATGCGATATTCGTATATAATTTTGATTTTTAACTATTGATCTCGGTATTGCACTATATATTTATCTCTTTCACTCATATGTATATGCTTGATCGGTTTTTTGTTTAGCGCGGTTTTTTCTTTTGGATGATGCGATCACTTGAACACTCAGGAAACAACTGAAATAAATTTTTGCTATTGAATTAATAGTTGCACAAAAATATCGTGAAAATACAAAACTTTTCTCGTAGAAATTAAAATTTTTCTCTTAAATTTTTTCGCAAATCTCCTGGTTAAAATGAAATAAACACCTGTATACCCTAAAATAAACAAATTTTTGTAGCTTGCCTTTGTATTTCAAAAATTTTTTCGATTATAAGTAATTGTCTTTTTAACATTTTTTGTTACAGATAAGTAACTACTGTTTTCGATTTTTTTTTCGTTATTTTTTCGATCAAAAATAACCGTAATATTCGATTTTTTTTCTATGTCAAAATAATCGTCACTATTGGGCTTTTTTTAATAAAAATAAATGTCACTTTTAATTTAATTGTGATTCTTCAGCGAGAGATTTGTGTAAGAGTCGATGAAAGTAAAAAGACTAGAACTTTTATTTACGAAAGTGACATTCATGTTGCTTATCTTATTTTAGTTTATGAGATATCATCTATGAGGTTAATTAAGTAAAATATCGCATTTTTGGCTAATTGTGACCATAAAAGTAATGACGGGAGTTTTAATTCTTAGAAATATAACAATTAAAAAATCAAAAAATAGAAAGATATTTTTAGAAACATTTTTATTAATAAAAAACTAGTAAAGGTGTTATCTTCGGCCAGGCCGAAACTCACATACCCTACATTGCACTGAAAGTACTTTCTAAATAAATGTTAAAAAGACGTTGAAATGCTTGAAGTAATCGAAAATAATGGAATAAGGTTCAAAGAATTTGAAAAGTGTTGAAAAATACTCAAAAAGTCTAAAATATATGAAAACCATTGCAGAAAGTTAAAAGAAATTAGAAAATCCGAAAAAATGTGGAAAATGTTAAAAGTGGTTAAAAAACTCAAAAATAGTTGCAAAAAGTTGAAAAATATTGAAACAATTCAAAATTTATGAAAAAGTCGAAAAAATAAAGAAAATGTCGAATCAAGTTGAAAGAGGTTGAAAAATTGGAAATTATACATATGGAATAAATTGGGAAAAGTTAAAAAGTTGGAAAAGTGAAAAGAATGTGGAAAATGTTGAAAAAAATAGAATAGAAATGCAGAAAACCAAATATGCCACTCCCACTTACGCAAATCCGCCTACTTTTGGTTCAACAAATTACATTCGTCATTGACATCCACATACTAAATTCTAGCAAAATAGCTTGTATATACATGCCTTAATTAACCTTAAACTTTAGGGCGGTGACACACCCACTGATTTCATCGAGACTGATTTTGATCCAGAAATACAATAGTTTTCCATAAACAAACCTCTTATACCAAATTTCAGTATGATTGTACATATAGTTCGATAGATATGCCACTTAAGGTATTTTACTTTTATGGGAGGTGCCACGCCCAGTGGTGCTATTTCGCCCGCTTTAGATGCTGACATACCTTATAGCAAGTAAACGACTTACATCAATTGCTGCAAAAGTTCTCTTAAAATATCATTTCCAACTTTATGTTAATATTGGAGCTGCCACGCCCACTGATAAAATCTCGTCGAAATTTATTTAATTTTATAGCTTATAATAATTGATATCTATGCCCCAAATTTTATGCGTTTTTTGCTTATATGATTGGTGCCACGCTCACTGGTTCTATTGTGCCAAATTTTCGTAAGCAGATACCTTTTAGCAAGTATATCTTCCATACTAAATTTCATAACGGTTACGTTGTTAGTTCTCTAATTATAACGTTTATAAATATTGTGGGCTGTGCCACGCCCTACAACGAGTGTGACCAGTATACTAATGAAGCTTGTATTGATAACTGCTCTCAGTAGTATCATCCCTAAAATTTTTATGAAAATCGAATGTGCCAAATTTGGTATATAAATACCAGTTTATTTTTCGTGCTGCAGTGTTATCCATGCCCTCACTCGCTGCGTTTGGGTTCAATGTGATGAAATCGTGATAGTGGGGCGATCGAAATTTTTTGAGCGTACGATTTGATTCTTCATGGAGCAAAACTTTAAGCCAAAGAAAAAATGTTTCAGTAAAAAAACAGATAGTGTTTGATTATATCTATCCTTAATAATAATGAGTTTTTTATTTGTAGACGTACATTTTCATAAAAAAACATAATTGTTTTAAAAACTGAAATCGGGTATTGTGATATAGTAAAAGTTGGGCAAAAGTTATTTTAAATTAAAGATCATGCCGAGAAAAAGGAAAGACACGAAAGTGGGATCCAGAAGAAATGGGGAGGAGGAACTATGGGAATTCTCCTGACATCAAAAAACTTTGGAGTTCCATTTGTCGCACTGCAACGAGCTGTTTGGAGTGATAGGCCACTTAACGACATTCTTGTTAACTCCTTGGGACGTTAACCAGTTTTTAGTCAAGCACTGGAATTGGAAAAAAAAGTGTTGCGACAGAAAAGGATGGAAGAAAAAAAAAATCCAAAAAAAAACCAAAACTCAGCAGCAAAATTTAAAGGTCTAAAAATAACAAAGTCCCTCAAGCGATTCAGATGAAAGCATACATTTAACGAGTTCCGATGAAGATCCTTGGCCCAAAATTGCACCCATCAAGGACACTCCATGTGTTTTTTGAACAAATTGTTTCAGGTGTACAAGGAGAAAAGACATGGCCATGTGATTTTGTTTGTGCTTAGAATCAATGTCTTCCAAAAAGTGCCACGCACACTTTTCCAAATCCGTCCACTTTAAACACAATTTTCATACATTGTAATTGCGTGTAAACTTGATCGTTTCGAACTTGATCTTCAGGTGCCGCAATGTGAGTAATTTAATCAACAAAAATTTCGTTCCTGTATTATTAAACTATAAGCTTCAATAAAGTAATTAGATAATATAGAATTGGAAGTAAAGATTACACCGGCCAACAGTCAAATTTTTTTCTGAAATTTGATTTATGTTCTTGGATGTATTCAGTGTACTGACGACGAAAATGAAACTATTTTTTTCCAACAGCTCTAGCTTTTTAAATAATCCAAATAGAAAAAAACGCTTCCTTTCGTCAGTCGGTTTGATACCACAGCCTCAAGTTGTCTTTTTTACCATTTTTTTGCGTAATATTCTATTGTTGGAATAAGAGTTCTCTTACAAAATTTGATACGTAGAATGCTTTATAAGCACGCCATTTTTCTGCATAATAAAATTATCACATCAAATTCCCTTAGTATTTTAAGGTGATTTTTATTTCGAAAATTTCAAATATTAATGAAATATTGATATATAACTGCGGGAACCTGCCGTCCATACTACTAGGACGTAATGAATTATTTTTTAGGTGCTATATTAGATATATAACAAATATTTGTTGTTGTAATTACATAATAAATTAAATAATAAATTCTAAATGTAGTAATTTCAAAGTAGAAATGAAAAATGAAAATACGTTTGAAATTCAAACTCAAAACATAACAGAAAACACCGCCGTATCCGCCGCCGCTACCGTTATCGCCACAATCGCTGTAGTTAATTTGCTCCTATCATGTAGCGCTTGTAGCAGGAGTAGCAGCAATATTGGACGTTTCAAAATGCGCACTGGTCGTTGCATTCGATGTTTCTGTTGTCGTAGTGTTTGCTGTTGCTGACATTGGTGGTATTAAGTTTGAAAGAATGTGCGGCCCCGTAACAGTGCCAATTTTATTATTAGACGACGAAATGGCAGCTGACTGTTGTTGTTCTTCCTTGTTTCCCACATTGAAGGTGTTATCCATTGACAAAGGTGCTTCAGCTAATGCTGCACCCACTGCTGTTGTCGCTGAATCCACTGCCGGCCCATTATTATTTTCATTTGCTTGTGCTAATGTTGGTACCGCATTATCCATTGTGTTGGCAGTGGAATTACTATTTATATTAATATAAATTGCTGAATTGTTATTAGCATTTTCAATGGAAGCTCCCGACAATGACGATTCATCGGCGGAGTCATCGCACTCTGTCTGTACTCCCTTCTCGAGCAATTGATGTTCATTGAATTTAATTTGTCTACCATCGGAACCAAATTGTTTTGATATTTGTAATAGCTCACGTAGTGTTTTATTTTCCATACGTAAACGCGCCATGGTTTCTAACTCCTTGACAACAAATTCATCATCCAGAGAGGCGGCCCGCTGCATCACTGCCGCCATTTCATTGATTTTCTCACGCTGCTCCCGTATTATTTTCCAGAGTTTCTCATTGTACAACTCACGAAAGTTAATTTTACTATCCAGCACTTTGTTTGTGGTGTGCTCTCTATACTTTTGCATGATCAACTCCATGGCGCGCTCGTAATCTTCAATACAAATTTTCAATTCTCGATTTTCTTTTAATATTTCTGAGCTATTGGCATTTTGTTGCTGTATACGATTTACCATATCAACATTAGATTTGTTATTTGCAATGCGATTTAGTGAATCCATGTCATCTTGAAATTGTCGCAAACTCTCTACTAGGCGATTATTTCCCTCTGCTTCCACCAGAAGCGCGCTACCTAGCGCATCTAAATCTTTAACGCGACTTGCCATGCGTTGGGCATCCATTATGATTTGTCCAACTGTAATGTTAGACATGTTCGCGCAGTCAATTTTATTTTGTTCTTCACGCTAGCGGTGCTTTTTCAGACCGCGATTGCTCTGAATGCTGGTTCTGGCGCTGCTGACGACGTTAGCTGTTTTTTTTTTCTTTCTGTACTCGTTTAATCGTTTAGCTTTTTTTGTTCGATCACTGTTTCTAAATAATTTGCATATATTTTATTACTGCTTCTTTGGCAAATTCTTTTGAAAAATTTTTAACAATACGCAATAGTAACTTTTCAATTTAAGAATCGTGTGAAAAATTTTTCTAAACCAAGAATTTTTTGCGAAACAAAAGAAATTAAATTCGATTGACGTTTGACTTCGCCCCAAAATTCATATGTCAAAATTCACAAATGACATTTCAGTTGCTATGAATTATTGGGTGCGTTCTGTAGAAAAATCCATTGAGAAACTGTTGAGTGAGCGAATTAAATCAAGCAATAACAGGGACCCTACTTTGTAATGCGATGCGATAAGGGGCGTTCACATTATCCTTCATGCTGTCCATCATGCTTGACAAACCTCGATGTTTGATAATGTGAACGCTCGATACTGCCGCTTGACACTCATGTTTAATGGATTTCAAGATATTTTGATTTCTCTGCTGGCTTCAACAACAACAAGAAATTTTTATTTTCAAATAAAATTTCATAGAGTGAACATCGATGGATTACGTGAATAATAAGAAGTTATGGCAAGATTTAGGTTTTTTTAGGGACACATCCTCGTTGTAGGAAGTTGAAAACTATATTTTTCATTACTACACCTCCAAAAAAGAAAAAGCCAAGAAAGGAAGTGAGTAATGCGAGTGATGTGTACATCTCGAAATTTTTCTGCAAATGTTGTTTGACAAGCATGTTTGAGGATGTGAACCAATGATGGCATTTGGGTTTTGTGAAAATGTACTGAATCGAGACTTCAAATGTACTTTTTAGAGCCCAAAGTACTTTTTGGTCTTGAACACCCAATTTTCCTTAAATGTTCGAAATTATTTTAAAATTTACTAACAAAAAAAAAAAAAAAAACCAAGGTACTCACTTTTCCCATCTCAAAAACCGTAGCAAAATTAGATATATTTCACATTAAATTAATTACAAAATCTGCACATTGCGCGAAACGTAATTAATATAACAGGTAATTACTGTAAATCTATTCATTGCGGTTATTTTCATTTACTAAAAAAACAAAAAAAAGGTAAATATTATAAATTGTCCAAATGTACCGAAAATGTACTGAAAATGTGCTAAAAATTTGGCAAATGTACTGAAAATGCCCCAAATGTACCGAATGTACTGAAATTTTGTCGAATGTACTGCCAACGATTTTTCAGGACGCAAATGTACCGAAAAAAGTACAAATGTACCGAAAATGCCATCACTGATGTGAACGCTAAAAGAAATTTACAGTTATTCGGTTTGTCAAGCCATGTTGGACAGCATCTGTGAACTCCCCTTTTCGCTCTGAAAAAGCTGTGTCTGCTCACCAGTGTTGCAAGATATACAGATTGTTACGTTGATTTACGGCATTTTTGCTTCATGTACAGAAATACGAAAATTACGCTGGGAAGGGTCGAACCGTTTTCGGACGCCAATTTTTTAGATGTCTCTCTTGAATATTTTGTTCATAAAAACAAAAAAAAAAATTAAAAACAAAGGAGCGGTAGCATAATCCTTTGTGAACAATTTTTTTTTTTTGGTTTGCGAAATCGGACTAAAGTGGATAACCAGGGGGAGGGGATTGAAATTCCTGAGTTTTTGTGAAGTCTTTTATGAACGCATAAGAATATATAAAATTTGAATCAGCTGTGATATAAATGAACTGATTTTTACTGCATATTTTAACTTTTAAAGATTTAGTTTTTAAATCCTGCGCTGGTACTTAGTCCTGAACTAAAAAAACAAATACGAACAATTACTCGTATAATATCTATGTTTCCAGGCATCACTTTCTTAGATTTTAACTTAATATTTATTTCTACGTACATATTGATTTTTTATATACTTATCTAAACAATAAATTTTCTTTCATTTCATTTCATACCATATTTTCATGATAATTATTCGGGAAATGCGGAAACTTGGAAATGCTATACTTAAACTTTGGCGTTATGTCTCGGAAAAAAAGGTTTTACAGCTTCTTTTACAGGCCTTTTGAAGACAAGTGTTTCGACAGCATATTATACATATTAATAAATTCTTTATAAGAGCTTATAAGAACCATTTGGCGCATGGAGTATAAACACAATTTCACGTCTTTTTTATATTTCAAAAGACTCGGTAAATTAGTTGTTTAAAATACATCATAAAACATTGGAAAAGAACTTCGCGTGTCTTGTAGGACTTTATTATAATAAATTTTGTTTTATTATCAAATTTTTTAATATGCAAATTAAAAAAATTTATTACATACAATTTTGTTTTATTACCAAATTTAATCTTTACAGTACATTTGGACTATTACTAAAAATGTCCATGTGGTTTTGTAAATTTAGATAAAATATAAGTCGACCTAAAATAAGCTTTGTGACCATGTCAAATAGTTAGAAATTCGTTTAAATTTTAGTAACTTTTTAATGTTCTTAACGAAAAAGTACTTTCGGCATCTAAAAAGCCATTTCAAGCCCCAGTTCAATACATTTCGACAAAACCCAAATTCCATCACTGGCTCCAGTACTACATTAGTTATGTATATGTTTGGTTGAATCCTTAATCAAATTAAATGTGAGAAGAGAATAAGATCGAAATATCTCTCAATTAAAGATTTCACATTTTTACAAAAAGTACGGGAACAAATTTTAACATCGATTAGTGTTTTACATCGGCTGAGAAGCTAAGCACAACTGGGACATGCGCACTACAAAATTTATCGCAGAGAAATAGAACAAATTCAATTTTTTGGTGCGATATAACACAGAAGCTAAATCGCACGACGTAATTGCACGTCTCTATTCTGTTTAGCTCTTAAACGTTGAGCGATCTGAACGAAATCGTACGTCGCAGTTGTGTTTTTAGCTTCTGATTCCATGTCATAAGCAAACTTACCAAATATATAGAAAACAATTGACAGTAAAGCACTAGTGTCAGTTTTCACCAATGTCATTTAAAATATAATTCTCTTTTGAAGCTATTTATTGCAGATTTCATTTTAATTTTTTTCAGCTGATTCGTAAAGATGGTGCATGACATAAACGAACAAAAACATTAAAGGTATGAATGAAGCGCCGCTGTTTTGTTTTGTTCAAACTATTCATGTTACGAACTTGTGGAAGATATCAAGCGTTAAAAATTGACAAAGGCAAAAGGAGAACGATGAAAAATCGAACAAACTTCGTTGCACAAGTTGACAGTTGAAAATTGAGAAACAAAACGTTTGGTATGAGAAAAAGTACGCATCGCGCAGGAAAATATTTTTCTCCGTTTTAAAATAAGAAAAGAAAAAAATTTGTGGAAAAATCGCGAATATTGTGAAATTAAAGATACAAGTGTAGTTCAAATTCTCAAAGTTAAATTTAACACCATAAAAATAAAAACATGCGTTAGTGATAAAAGTAGTGAAACTTAAAAGAAAAATAAAGCAAATTTTTATCTACACAATTTTGCAATCAGGAAAAGAAATAAAAATTTCATACGATTTACGTGCGAACAAAAGCTGCAGTCTCTGCAGCCTTGCGCTCAACGGCTGACCTCCACAAAGCCAATTTTTTATCTCTCCTTCGCCCACCGTTGTCATATTGACCTAATCCAAAAAATCGATTTGAAAAATTTGTTGAATTTTTTAATTTGAAGAAAAAGAGGTAAAGCCGGAAGTTTTTTGAATTTTAACGAAATTAGATTGTTGAAAACAAAAACAATAAGAAAAATATTGCATTGATTTCATTGGCTTAATTCAAGTTTTACTGACACAAATTTGTCAGTCCAACATTTCATCCAATATGTTACAAAAATTAACACGATCTCAACTACTTCAGCAACGACTTTGGGGGCGTGGCGGAATTTTAGGTGTTCCAATGCATATTGCTCTATTGTTTCTGTGGTTTTCACTGAGCACGCCACAATGCGATGCCACCGCAACAGATATTGCTTTGGATGCTAAAGCAAATCTGACGCACCGCATCGACAGTCTTAATTTGTTGGTCTACACGTTTCTGCTGACACTCACGGTACTCACAATATGGCTGTTCAAACATCATCGGGTCTCGTGGCTCCATGAGACTGGACTAGCGGTGATATACGGTAAGCATAAAAAGGAATATTGAAAACTTTAAAAAAATTATGGGACAATAGCTGTATTTGGGTGCAATCCTTTTTTTTATTATGGGGAGGCCTTGGCGTGTTCGATAATGGGTCGTGGCTCTGTCCATATGGTTGCTAATTGAACAATGATTTATCAACGGCTTTGGATTTCTCTCATGGTTATTCTTCGAGATAATCGAAAAACCCCTGATAGTATTTTCAAGAACTTTTCTACATACATATGTATGTACATACATAAATATTTATGTATGTAAATGCGCTGCAAAGTTTATTATTAGCTAGCATATTAATTTTGTTCAAATATAATATTTTTATTTAGTTTTCCTTTTATTTCATTCCACATTTGTTGGATATGTGGGTCAAAAAATTAAAAAAGTGCAAAAAACCGGTTTTTGGGGATATCTTGAAAATGCTTCTTAAGAAGAGAAAAAAATGGTTGGCATTTTTAGAATCTACGCCTGAAAATACATAGACACAAGTCTTTGAAGAACCAAATCTCGAGATGAGGTCAAAATTTATAAAGGAATATTATGTATTATTAGACCATTTGATTGTTTTTTGTTATGTCTATTTGTGTTTGATCGTATATTTTGGTAATTAACTTAAATTATTTTTTAAATAGTTCTAATCTTTGACCACTATAACACATATTTAAAAATTATCCGGGGGTCACTCTGTCAATTAATTTCACCTCTAACAAAGTTAAATAATTCAAAAATAAAAATAAACAGATTGATTTGTATGGAAACCTGTATAACAAATTTCAATATACTATATTTTGGAGATAAATAAATATATCGATATAGGTAATTCAAATTTTGAAGAGAAAAAGTAGCATAACAAAAATGTTTAATAAGAAGTTTATATGTGTGTGTATGCAATGGAATATTTATGGAAGAAATTTTATTTTAAAGTTTCTTAAATCTTAACTTAAAATGCTTGTTAAAACAAATAGAGTGAAAAAACATGGATGAAAGGATGGTACTCCTATATGTTCTGAAAATTTTGAGCCTAAGTAGACTGAAATCGGTCATGGAAATTGGAGAAATTGTGATTTTCTTGAAAAAGTAAATTTTTGTATCTTTTAGCATGTAGATAACGTTTAAACACTCATTTATTTATTTAGATTTGCAGCGTTGTTGTCATCTACTAGTACATAACTACCCAAAAATAATATAAAAGCAAATTTGAATTGTGTTTGTTTGTTTGTTTATATTCACCAATGAATGGTATAGTTTTATTTACGAGCTTTTTTGAACAGAATTAAAAACTTTTTTTTAACAATAATAATGGTCGAAAAAAAATGTTCGCATTTTTTCTATCTTCTACGTGATGGCCCAATCACTCAATCACATATGTACTTATAGATGAATACTTATGCAGTATTTAATTGGAACCACCACACCACTATATCTCTAAAGATATATAAATATAATAATACTGTTAAAAGTTCTTCATACGACTCAGAAATATATTTATAAGCCCAAAAAAGTCCCTCGTTTGACATGTCTCTTTCCTAAATTTTCAATCAAATTCTGAACAAAAACTTTTAAATACATATTAACTCTAAGTATATTATTTAAAAGTATTTGCAGCAACATTAAAATATCATTTACAATGCCATAAAATTAAAATTTTACCGATTTTATTTGTCTTCTATTTTAATGTCATAACCTCTGGCATTTTAAAAATTGAGAAATCCTTGCCAATGATCACGTCAGTGATGGCAACGCAAACTAGTCAGTGGTGCAGGTGCAAACAACATACTTCCTAACTTTGCTAAGTCGTGTCATCACTAGCGTGCATAAGGGTTATGTGCCAGTAAGTAACTACTGTCTATTTGCTTATAAGTTTTAAAAAATTATTTGTAAGATACTTTTGAACCACAGTTTTATTCACACCAATAGTCTGGGATAAAAATAATCCAGAGGTGTCAAAAAGTCATATTTCCATTTTTGATCAAATAGCAAGCTTTGCATTTAAGCTACTTAATTCTATTATCAGCTAGAAATTTTAATATTACAATCAATTATTTTTTTTTGTCGATCTCGGATTTAGACCAGCATAATTAAGCTCTACATTTGAAACCTTCGTAGTTATTGATCCTTGATGCCTTTGGCCGATGCTATCAAAAGTGGTACTGTAATCGATGAAGGTTATACGTAAAAAAAGCCTTGACCTCATTTATTCGCTCCACTGAAATGAGAAAAGCTTTAATTTGATCAATAAAACCCGAAAACGAAGACTAAATGTTTAGCCATTTAAATTCGATTTAGCTCTGGGTTTTTGTGTCGCTAAGTTTTTTAACTTCGTCCCCCAATACATACAGGCATTCTTGAGTTATAGCTATGTACAGCTATGGATATATAAATGGCACATTTTTTGATATTTTCTGTGTTATGCTACAGTATCGTAAATAATATTAACAAACTATAAATATTAACAAACAACAAGTGTTTAGTTTTTTGCAAAAATATATCCTTCATATTTAATAATAATACGAAATTCACAAATAATCCATTCACAAAAAAAAAAAATTATCAAAATGTAAAAAAACCGATGAAATGAGCGGGACACATAAATGGCACAGTCTGAAAAAAGAGAAAATATCGTGTTGAAATTGCATTTGTTGACTTTTTGGTATGCAAAAACCTTAAGATCATTGAGATCTTGTGCCTTGTGTAGCCTCTGTTTTTGATGACAGCTTCACACGTCGGACCCACACTCCCTACACTTCCCCGCATTTTGTTTTGGATATTGGCATACCAATCTTTCTGTGCGGCAGACCAAAGATCGTCCATATTTGTATAATTTTTTTTACGATTTCAACCTTGACCTCGTTCTACAGCTTCTCTATTGGATTTAAGTCAAAGCACCGTACTGGAAAATCCAAAATATTAATCTTTTCCGCACAAAACCCATTATTTAGTACTTTGGAGGAGTGTTTAGTGTCATTATACTGAAAAATATGTCCACTTAATTGGCATGAAATGGAGTGCATATGTTTCCATATGGTTTGTCAATGTGCCCAAATATGGAAACTTATCCATTTTGTCCTTGATTTTTATAAGCGAGCCTACACCAAGCCAAGCAAATGCACTGCAGATCATAATAAGCCAAAAGGAGGTGGTAATCGGAATCGATGTCGGCATTTCTTCTGGCTCTCATGTCAAGTAGTCTATTTTTCCAGGGCCTCTATACAGAAATTATCCAACTATATAGTTTTCTGTTCTATAGAAATATTGCACGATTTGATAAGCGAAAGTGTAATGCATAAGTAAACTATTAAATTCACAGTGAAAATTAAGCACAGTGTTGAATAGATATCTGTAAAACAACAGACAGCATTGTCAAATGATTAGGGCTGTGAAGCTATAGGGACTTAAATGTATTAACTCAAAAGCTCAACAACAATAACAAAGTAAATAACATTTTATCTTTCCGGTGCACAATTTCACATGTTACTTTGGAAACAAAAACTGTCACCAAAAGCTTTTAAACTCGAAGTTCGGATACCGAATTGAACTATAAAAATTAAATAGATAGAGCGAGCAGATAAGGAAGTTCTATCAATATTTAGTAGGTAACTAGTTGGCGAACATTTTTCTAATAGTTACTACATTTTTAAAGCTTTCGAATTCTGATTTTTGATGTTAATAAAATTGAATGATAACACTGCTCTACAAATTTCAACTTTCGATCTGCTAATGGGAAATGACTAGGTGTTTTCGATAGATTATTGCACGATAAACACGAATCTGGGCTCAACAGTTGTCCACCGCGTATAGTTTTTGAGAAACAGGGGTTGAAACATCCAAAAAAGCGTTTTTGACCCACTTGGAGTCCTAGAACCAGGCCCGGATTTAGAAATTCGCCGCAACTAGGCAGTTGAAAAACCAACCTTAAAACTTCTTCAATTGTGAAATAATTTTGTACGAAAAGTTTTTCAATCAATAAAATGCACCTTTTATTGATTTCCTACTTATGTTTCTAGAGCAAAATACAATATTTTTGGTATTTTTGAGATTTTTTTAATGATTTCTGCATAAAAGCTAGATTTATATTTCACTGCAATATATATTTTTTATTAAAATGTTATGATCATTTTGATAAGACGCCAATAACTATATACGAATAAAAAAAAATTTCAAAGTTTTCGCCAATATTTGCAGCCCTTTAATTCTTGCCGCCCTAGGCTCGTGCCTTCTCTGCCTGTATGGTAAATCCAGACCTGCCTAGAACCTTCCAAATTTTGATCTCATAAACTATAATTTAATCGCATATTACTTTGAAGCGTACCCGGGTCAGCGGCCGTTATTCTGAGAGAGAGAATAGGAAATTTAGCAGTTTTCAGTCATGAGTTGATCTTACTTTTTTATGATGGTCACAATATTTGAAGGGCTTCTCTTGGTCGGAAACTGGATCAAAAATAGTTTGTATGACCACCAACGTACATATGCATCGGCGAACATTACACCCTACACAAACAATCCTTAAGTTGTGACTCTGAACATTCGTAAACGAAAGATCATTTAGCCACAGAACTGATGATTCTGTGTTTCCCAGGGCTTCATTATCAGATGCGATTTATTTTTAGTTTATTGACGTCGAAAGGGGAAATTACAAGCTTCAATTTAAAATATTTTAAAAAGTTCTAGAACTCCGAGTTTAGTTCCGACGGTTATTCAAAAATGACCACAAACGCTTTCTTTGGGAGACCCATTAACTCAGCAAAGCAAAGTTAGCAAAATCAAATTTAACTTATGCCATTATTTAGTGCTTATTAAGTGCTAATTTAGTGCTGTAAAAAAAAATTTAGTGCTGTACGAATTCTTGAAAAAATTAAGGTTTTTGCTAGCTGAATGAGAAGCTAGCAAAGCATATCCGAAAATTTTTAGCAAAATCAAATTTAAACTATGCCATAATTTAGTGCTTATTAAGTGCTAATTTAGTGCTGGAAGAAAAAATTTAGTGCTGCACGAATTCTTGAAAAAATCAGGGTTTTTGCTAGCTGAATGAGAAGCTAGCAAAGCATATATGAAAATTTTTAGCAAAATCAAATTTTACCTATGCCATAATTTAGTGCTTATTAAGTGCTAATTTAGTGCTGTAAAAAAAAATTTAGTGCTGCACTAATTTTTGAGAAAATCCTATTTTTTTGATTTTGCTAGCTGCATGAGAAAGGTTAAGGTGAGGTACGTTAGAAATAGTTAGCAAAATCAAATTTAACCTATGCCATAATTTAGTGCTTAGTAAGTGCTAATTTAGTGCTGCAAGGAAAAATTTAGTGCTGCATGATTTTTAAAAAAAATCAAGGTGTTTGCTAGCTGAATGAGAAGCTAGCAAAGCATATGTGAAAATTTTTAGCAAAATCAAATTTTTCCTATGCCATAATTTAGTGCTTATTAAGTGCTAATTTAGTGCTGTAAAAAAAAATTTAGTGCTGCACTAATTTTTGAGAAAATCCTATTTTTTTGATTTTGCTAGCTGCATGAGAAAGGTTAAGGTGAGGTACGTTAGAAATAGTTAGCAAAATCAAATTTAACCTATGCCATAATTTAGTGCTTAGTAAGTGCTAATTTAGTGCTGCAAGGAAAAATTTAGTGCTGCATGATTTTTAAAAAAAATCAAGGTGTTTGCTAGCTGAATGAGAAGCTAGCAAAGCATATGTGAAAATTTTTAGCAAAATCAAATTTTTCCTATGCCATAATTTAGTGCTTATTAAGTGCTAATTTAGTGCTGTAAAAAAAAATTTAGTGCTGCACTAATTTTTGAGAAAATCCTATTTTTTTGATTTTGCTAGCTGCATGAGAAAGGTTAAGGTGAGGTACGTTAGAAATATCAAATATAATTTAACCTATGCCATAATTTAGTGCTTATTAAGTGCTAATTTAGTGCTGAAAGAAAAAATTTAGTGCTGCACGAATTCTTGAAAAAATCAGGGTTTTTGCTAGCCGAATGAGAAGCTAGCAAAGCATTTATGAAAATTTTTAGAAAAATCAAATTTTTCCTATGCCATAATTTAGTGCTTATTAAGTGCTAATTTAGTGCTGTAAAAAAAAATTTAGTGCTGCACTAATTTTTGAGAAAATCCTATTTTTTTGATTTTGCTAGCTGCATGAGAAAGGTTAAGGTGAGGTACGTTAGAAATAGTTAGCAAAATCAAATTTAACCTATGCCATAATTTAGTGCTTAGTAAGTGCTAATTTTGTGCTGCAAGGAAAAATTTAGTGCTGCATGATTTTTAAAAAAAATCAAGGTGTTTGCTAGCTGAATGAGAAGCTAGCAAAGCATATGTGAAAATTTTTAGCAAAAGCAAATTTTTCCTATGCCATAATTTAGTGCTTATTAAGTGCTAATTTAGTGCTGTAAAAAAAAATTTAGTGCTGCACTAATTTTTGAGAAAATCCTATTTTTTTGATTTTGCTAGCTGAATGAGAAAGGTTAAGGTGAGGTACGTTAGAAATAGTTAGCAAAATCAAATTTAACCTATGCCATAATTTAGTGCTTAGTAAGTGCTAATTTAGTGCTGCAAGGAAAAATTTAGTGCTGCATGATTTTTAAAAAAAATCAAGGTGTTTGCTAGCTGAATGAGAAGCTAGCAAAGCATATATGAAAATTTTTAGCAAAATCAAATTTTACCTATGCCATAATTTAGTGCTTAGTAAGTGCTAATTTTGTGCTACAAGGAAAAATTTAGTGCTGCATGATTTTTAAAAAAAATCAAGGTGTTTGCTAGCTGAATGAGAAGCTAGCAAAGCATATGTGAAAATTTTTAGCAAAATCAAATTTTTCCTATGCCATAATTTAGTGCTTATTAAGTGCTAATTTAGTGCTGTAAAAAAAAATTTAGTGCTGCACTAATTTTTGAGAAAATCCTATTTTTTTGATTTTGCTAGCTGCATGAGAAAGGTTAAGGTGAGGTACGTTAGAAATAGTTAGCAAAATCAAATTTAACCTATGCCATAATTTAGTGCTTAGTAAGTGCTAATTTAGTGCTGCAAGGAAAAATTTAGTGCTGCATGATTTTTAAAAAAAATCAAGGTGTTTGCTAGCTGAATGGGAAGCTAGCAAAGCATATATGAAAATTTTTAGCAAAATCAAATTTTTCCTATGCCATAATTTAGTGCTTATTAAGTGCTAATTTAGTGCTGTAAAAAAAAATTTAGTGCTGCACTAATTTTTGAGAAAATCCTATTTTTTTGATTTTGCTAGCTGCATGAGAAAGGTTAAGGCGAGGTACGTTAGAAATAGTTAGCAAAATCAAATTAAACCTATGCCATAATTTAGTGCTTAGTAAGTGCTAATTAAGTGCTGCAAGGAAAAATTTAGTGCTGCATGATTTTTAAAAAAAATCAAGGTGTTTGCTAGCTGAATGAGAAGCTAGCAAAGCATATGTGAAAATTTTTAGCAAAATCAAATTTTTCCTATGCCATAATTTAGTGCTTATTAAGTGCTAATTTAGTGCTGTAAAAAAAAATTTTGTGCTGCACTAATTTTTGAGAAAATCCTATTTTTTTGATTTTGCTAGCTGCATGAGAAAGGTTAAGGTGAGGTACGTTAGAAATAGTTAGCAAAATCAAATTTAACCTATGCCATAATTTAGTGCTTAGTAAGTGCTAATTTAGTGCTGCAAGGAAAAATTTAGTGCTGCATGATTTTAAAAAAAAATCAAGGTGTTTGCTAGCTGAATGAGAAGCTAGCAAAGCATATGTGAAAATTTTTAGCAAAATCAAATTTTTCCTATGCCATAATTTAGTGCTTATTAAGTGCTAATTTAGTGCTGTAAAAAGAAATTTAGTGCTGCACTAATTTTTGAGAAAATCCTATTTTTTTGATTTTGCTAGCTGAATGAGAAAGGTTAAGGTAAGGTACGTTAGAAATAGTTAGCAAAATCAAATTTAACCTATGCCATAATTTAGTGCTTAGTAAGTGCTAATTTAGTGCTGCAAGGAAAAATTTAGTGCTGCATGATTTTTAAAAAAAATCAAGGTGTTTGCTAGCTGAATGAGAAGCTAGCAAAGCATATGTGAAAATTTTTAGCAAAATCAAATTTTTCCTATGCCATAATTTAGTGCTTATTAAGTGCTAATTTAGTGCTGTAAAAAAAATTTAGTGCTGCTCTAATTTTTGAGAAAATCCTATTTTTTTGATTTTGCTAGCTGCATGAGAAAGGTTAAGGTGAGGTACGTTAGAAATATCAAATCAAATTTAACCTATGCCATAATTTAGTGCTTATTAAGTGCTAATTTAGTGCTGAAAGAAAAAATTTAGTGCTGCACGAATTCTTGAAAAAATCAGGGTTTTTGCTAGCCGAATGAGAAGCTAGCAAAGCATTTATGAAAATTTTTAGAAAAATCAAATTTTTCCTATGCCATAATTTAGTGCTTATTAAGTGCTAATTTAGTGCTGTAAAAAAAAATTTAGTGCTGCACTAATTTTTGAGAAAATCCTATTTTTTTGATTTTGCTAGCTGCATGAGAAAGGTTAAGGTGAGGTACGTTAGAAATAGTTAGCAAAATCAAATTTAACCTATGCCATAATTTAGTGCTTAGTAAGTGCTAATTTTGTGCTGCAAGGAAAAATTTAGTGCTGCATGATTTTTAAAAAAAATCAAGGTGTTTGCTAGCTGAATGAGAAGCTAGCAAAGCATATGTGAAAGTTTTTAGCAAAATCAAATTTTTCCTATGCCATAATTTAGTGCTTATTAAGTGCTAATTTAGTTCTGTAAAAAAAAATTTAGTGCTGCACTACTTTTTGAGAAAATCCTATTTTTTCGATTTTGCTAGCTGCATTTAAGGTGAGGTACGTTAGAAATAGTTAGCAAAATCAAATTTAACCTATGCCATAATTTAGTGCTTAGTAAGTGCTAATTTAGTGCTGCAAGGAAAAATTTAGTGCTGCATGATTTTTAAAAAAAATCAAGGTGTTCTAGCTGAATGAGAAGCTAGCAAAGCATATGTGAAAATTTTTAGCAAAATTAAATTTTTCCTATGCCATAATTTAGTGCTTATTAAGTGCTAATTTAGTGCTGTAAAAAAAAAATTTAGTGCTGCACTAATTTTTGAGAAAATCCTATTTTTTTGATTTTGCTAGCTGCATGAGAAAGGTTAAGGTGAGGTACGTTAGAAATAGTTAGCAAAATCAAATTTAACCTATGCCATAATTTAGTGCTTAGTAAGTGCTAATTTTGTGCTGCAAGGAAAAATTTAGTGCTGCATGATTTTTAAAAAAAATCAAGGTGTTTGCTAGCTGAATGAGAAGCTAGCAAAGCATATGTGAAAGTTTTTAGCAAAATCAAATTTTTCCTATGCCATAATTTAGTGCTTATTAAGTGCTAATTTAGTTCTGTAAAAAAAAATTTAGTGCTGCACTACTTTTTGAGAAAATCCTATTTTTTCGATTTTGCTAGCTGCATTTAAGGTGAGGTACGTTAGAAATAGTTAGCAAAATCAAATTTAACCTATGCCATAATTTAGTGCTTAGTAAGTGCTAATTTAGTGCTGCAAGGAAAAATTTAGTGCTGCATGATTTTTAAAAAAAATCAAGGTGTTTGCTAGCTGAATGGGAAGCTAGCAAAGCATATATGAAAATTTTTAGCAAAATCAAATTTTTCCTATGCCATAATTTAGTGCTTATTAAGTGCTAATTTAGTGCTGTAAAAAAAAATTTAGTGCTGCACTAATTTTTGAGAAAATCCTATTTTTTTGATTTTGCTAGCTGCATGAGAAAGGTTAAGGTGAGGTACGTTAGAAATAGTTAGCAAAATCAAATTTAACCTATTCCATAATTTAGCACTAAACCTTTCTCATGCAGCTAGCAAAATCAAAAAAATAGGATTTTCTCAAAAATTAGTGCAGCACTAAATTTTTTTTTACAACACTAAATTAGCACTTAATAAGCACTAAATTATGGCATAGGTAAAATTTGATTTTGCTAAAAATTTTCATATATGCTTTGCTAGCTTCTCATTCAGCTAGCAAACACCTTGATTTTTTTTAAAAATCATGCAGCACTAAATTTTTCCTTGCAGCACTAAATTAGCACTTACTAAGCACTAAATTATGGCATAGGTTAAATTTGATTTTGCTAACTATTTCTAACGTACCTCACCTTAACCTTAACTATTTCTAACGTACCTCACCTTAACCTTTCTCATGCAGCTAGCAAAATTAAAAAAATAGGATTTTCTCAAAAATTAGTGCAGCACTAAATTTTTTTTTTACGGCACTAAATTAGCACTTAATAAGCACTAAATTATGGCATAGGAAAAATTTGATTTTGCTAAAAATTTTCACATATGCTTTGCTAGCTTCTCATTCAGCTAGCAAACACCTTGATTTTTTTTAAAAATCATGCAGCACTAAATTTTTCCTTGCAGCACTAAATTAGCACTTACTAAGCACTAAATTATGGCATAGGTTAAATTTGATTTTGCTAACTATTTCTAACGTACCTCACCTTAAATGCAGCTAGCAAAATCAAAAAAATAGGATTTTCTCAAAAATTAGTGCAGCACTAAATTTTTTTTTACAGCACTAAATTAGCACTTAATAAGCACTAAATTATGGCATAGGTAAAATTTGATTTTGCTAAAAATTTTCATATATGCTTTGCTAGCTTCTCATTCAGCTAGCAAACACCTTGATTTTTTTTAAAAATCATGCAGCACTAAATTTTTCCTTGCAGCACTAAATTAGCACTTACTTAGCACTAAATTATGGCATAGGTTAAATTTGATTTTGCTAACTATTTCTAACGTACCTCACCTTAACCTTTCTCATGCAGCTAGCAAAATCAAAAAAATAGGATTTTCTCAAAAATTAGTGCAGCACTAAATTTTTTTTTACAGCACTAAATTAGCACTTAATAAGCACTAAAATATGGCATAGTTTAAATTTGATTTTGCTAAAAATTTTCGGATATGCTTTGCTAGCTTCTCATTCAGCTAGCAAAAACCCTGATTTTTTCAAGAATTCGTGCAGCACTAAATTTTTTCTTTCAGCACTAAATTAGCACTTAATAAGCACTAAATTATGGCATAGTTTAAATTAGATTTTGCTAAAAATTTTCGGATATGCTTTGCTAGCTTCTCATTCAGCATTCAGCTAGCAAAAACCTTAATTTTCTCAAGAATTCGTGCAGCACTAAATTTTTTTTACAACACTAAATTAGCACTTAATAAGCACTAAATTATGGCATAAGTTAAATTTGATTTTGCTAACTTTGCTTTGCTGAGTGAAAGGGTCTTTCTTTGGGAGTTTCAACACACATTCTCTTAAAAACTATACGCGATGGACAACTTTTGAACCCAAATTCATATTCAGCGTGCAAAAATCTTTCGAAAACACATAGTCACTTCTCATTAGCAAAACCCTTGTAAACCAGTGTTGTTGTTGGAAATTAAATATATTATGTAAATTAATTCATTTACGTAAACAATTTACATTTATATTGCGTTGACAGTTCTATACACATACAATGTATGTATGTACTTCCTATTATAATAAATACGTACAACTAATTAAACAAATCTTGTAATTTAAAAATAAACATCAACAAAAAAAACTGTTTAGTTATTTAAAATGCAATAAATAGAATGAGTCATTTTCATGGTATTCTGTAAACTTATCAACTGTCTGTGCAATTTCACAGAAATGCTAAATAGTAATTGCGTTTTTTTTATTATTTTATGTGCTGTTGTTTGTATTTTTAATTCTTTAAATTGTAAATAAACTAACCAGTTATGAACAGAATTCATATTATAGGCTAGGTGGGAAAAAATCGCCACTTAGAAATTTTATTAAACAAGAGTTATTTGTGGGTTTTACCAAAAAAAAAATATACAAACTTAGTTATTGTAAATAAAGCGACAACAAAATTTATACCTACTTAGTATTTATTTCTATAAACTCCGTTTGCCCTAGTAGGAATTCCTATCAGGCAAGCCACACCATAGTCAGCTCCGGAGATGGCTAAGAATGCTATGTGTGAATTTTATCAGGCTAAGTTTTCTATTACAAGTCCAACATCCAGTACTGGGAGTTATTTGCTTAATATGTCCACGCTTTTCTTTGATTTTTCCTATGTCATGTGACCTGAACATAGATTAGGAGCGTGAAACAAAAACCGATAAATCGCATTTCACTTTTTTTTTGTTAATGATGTCAATTGGTTGTTTTCCTACATATCTTTCTTTATTGTCAATGTAACCTGGTCGAAAACTAATAAATCTGCTCCAAATCCTTCCGCGAAATACCCGGATCTGAACATAAACCGATAAATACGCCAATCGTACCAATCGAAGATTTTAATTTAAGTTGAATAGCTATAATTGCTTAAGCTTTTAGTTTATGCTTTTAAAATACCTAAGAGAATTATACTACAACAACATCAATTCTGATAAAAAAAAACAAAAATATTTTGGAAAATAATTCGTAGTATTGAAAAATATTTTGCGAAAAAGTTCCAAGTATTTTTGAACATTTTTAAATAGCTGCGGCAAGCTAATTGCACGTAAACAAAAAGAAAAATCTCAAGCTCAAGGAGCAAATGAATTGAAAGCAAAATCACACAAACAATAAAGTGCGTTGAAGGCAAAACTACAAAAACAAAAACCATGCAACGATAGCGAACCAAAATTAATTAACCTGAGTAACGGCATGAGCTCAACGAGTCGATGAGTTGAGGAAAAAATTACACGAACAAAATACATGTGGTGATTACGGACCAAAATGATTTAGCTCAAATAACGGAGTGAGCTCGAAGTGAGCTGAATATTTTTTGTTATTGTTGTAAGAGCTGGAAGATCCAAACGAGCTATGGGCTGCGCATACTTGATCTAATCTACCGATATATCCTGCAGTGTTTTATAAAAAACCGATATGTCCATTTTGTTTTTTTGCATATCTCAACAAGTACCGTGCACACGAATGCAGAATTTAGGTTTCCAAATACTGATTCCAACATCAATAAATTGATAGACTTCGTTCAATTCAGACCCTTTCACTCAGCAAAGCAAAGTTAGCAAAATCAAATATAACTTATGCCATAATTTAGTGCTTATTAAGTGCTAATTTAGTGTTGTAAAAAAAATTTAGTGCTGCACGAATTCTTGAGAAAATTAAGGTTTTTGCTAGCTGAATGCTGAATGAGAAGCTAGCAAAGCATATACGAAAATTTTTAGCAAAATCAAATTTAACCTATGCCATAATTTAGTGCTTATTAAGTGCTAATTTAGTGCTGAAAGTTTTTTTAATTTTGCTAGCTGTATGAGAAAGGTTAAGGTGAGATACGCACAGTGTTGCGACTAGAACAAGCTAGCTGGACAAAAGTATTTTTTACGTTTTTGTATTTGTTGGATCGAAACAAAAAAAAAAATTGTATGGGAGGCCTGGTCGCAAACGACCCCCTAGGCCAGTAAGGGTTAATTTATGGACGCGAAAACTATCTGGCAAATGTTGATGAAATTTTTACAGTATATTACTATCGATCAAGCGGCTGTCATAAAATATGAAACTTTTATTTAGGGTGCATATTTGTGGCCCCCATACAAAAATATTTTTAAAATATAATTTTCACAAAGACCACTCAATCGATTCACATGGAATTTACACCAAGTGTCTTTTATATTAAAAGGCATAGCTTAGGCTATAAGACTTTTATTAAGGGTGCATATTTAGGGTGGCCCTCATACAAATATATTTTTAATCGATTCACACCGAATTTAAACCACTTTGTTTTTATATTAAAAGCTTTTGTCGTTTTTCGCGGATTTTTCCCATTCCTGGTATAACTCACATTTTTTTGATAGAAAATATGTACTCTAAAAAATAACAAAAAAAATATATATGTGCAAAAGTTTGCAGAAAGATATTGTTTTCAGAAGAAGCTTTCATTAAAAAAAAAAAGTGGCTGTATACACGTGAATACAAATCTTTTCTACTCTCCCAAAGTTAGGAAACTAAATTTATTATTTATCTCTATTAAGACATCTATTTGTTGTTGTTTTCAATCAAAAATTATAATATTATTTTTCGCTTTGAAATCCATTAAAAAAAACTTTTCTTTAATATTGAAAAATAGCAAAATTAATATTTTTCCACGACGACTCAATCACAATTTTTCAAAAATTAAAAGTTGAAGAAAACAACTTCACTCACTTCAACCGTCTGAAACTGTAAATTTACTTACAGAAAACAAAAATATTTGTTGGTTTCCTAGCTTTGAGAGTATTTGTTGTAAGACTATACCGTTATTTTTTTTAAACGAGAGATTCACTTTTGTCCAGCTAGCATACACTAGACGCAACACTGTGGTACGTTAGAAATAGTTAGCAAAATCAAATTTCACCTATGCCATAATTTAGTGCTTAGTAAGTGCTAGTTAAGCGCTGCAAGGAAAAATTTAGTGCTGCATGGTTTCTAAAAAAAATCAAGGTGTTTGCTAGATGAATGAGAAGCTAGCAAATCATATATGAAAATTTTTAGCAAAATCAAATTTAACCTATGCCATAATTTAGTGCTTATTAAGTGCTAATTTATTGCTGTAAAAAAAAAATTTAGTGCTGCACTAATTTTTGAGAAAATCACTGTTTTCGTATATGCTTTGCTAGCTTTTCATTCAGCTAGCAAAAACCTTAATTTTCTCAAGAAATCGTGCAGCACTAAATTTTTTTTTTCAGCACTAAATTAGCACATAATAAGCACTAAATTATGGCATAAGTTAAATTTGATTTTGCTAACTTTGCTTTGCTGAGTTAATGGGTCTGTTCAATAGGGCGGGTCGATTTTTTTTTTTCAAAAAGGGTATGGCAGAAAAATATTCTACGGACAATTCTGAGCAACTTTGCCAAAGAAACTATGGGTCTACAATCAATTTCGAGCCTCCGCATTTTCACAAATAGGCTTTGAACAGTACTTATTTTGGATTTTTATGGAAATAACTACAAAGTATTTCATATTTTAAGTAAAAATTGTGGTAAATCGGCTATTATGATGTCGTTGGGAAATTTTTGTGGCTCCTTTCTTTATTTACCATGCTATTTTTTTTTTTTTTCAAGAATAGTGGAATGCTGAAGTACTTAAGTCGAAAGATAATGGAAAAAAATTTTTTATTCAAAAATAAAAATCTATTATTGAAAAATCTGTCATTGAAAACGTGTAATTATTCCGTGAAAGTTTTAAACGTCAATTGTTGTTTTTTTCGCTTTTTCCAAATAAGGAGCTACCGATAAGACCCATATCATCCGGATGCAGCCTGTTGCATATGCCATCTCAAGATATTCCTACCTTTGGCTTGCCAAGTGATTTTAATGGACTCAACTTACCAAATAATAGTGATTTACTAAAGTATTATAGTCTTTTAAGTGAAAGTGCTAAAGCTGAAAGCAAAATGTTTTCATACAAAAGTTTTACGCCACAAGTAGTTAAAAAACTAATTGAAATTTGGAAAAAATTAAACATCGAAATAATTAATGTTAGAAGTGTTGCTAAAAAGTTAAACGCCTTGGTCGACTTTTATCAAAAAGAAACCAGATTCAAATCTAGAAATAGATTTGGAGCTTGTTTAGATTGGACTAAAAATATATTTTTCATTGGAAAATGCACATGTAACCTAAAAGAAAATAAATGTTCCTGTGGATTAATACCTGAGCATTTGCAAAATTTCATGTTTGATCAACATAATGACAGAAAGCTGACGATACCAGAACCTTTCACTGAAGTGACTGAACAAGAACCAACATTGGAGTCAGTTACTGACAGTTAGTCACGATCCAACTTATATACCGGAGCAATTGGACCTGGTCGTTGGCGAATCCAATCAACATTTCGAGCATTTAAATGAAGGGATTATTCCAGAGGCGTATTAACAAAAAATACAGAGCCTTTAACTTTGCCATGATGTGCGATAGATTTGGAGTCTCTGACAGAGTAGCGTCGTGCTTAGCAACAGCTCTATTCAAAGATATTAATTTTAGAGATGAAAATGGCGTGGTCGTTGTTATGGATAAGTCGAAAGTAGCCATTTACTCCAATTTTGAAGAAAATATGAAAAAATTTGTAATTGTTCCCATAAAAATGCAATATATGTATGTAAGTACTGTTTGAAACTTATTTGTGAAAATGCGGAGGCTCGAAATTGATTTTAGACCCATAGTTTCTTTGGCAAAGTTGCTCAGAATTGTCCATAGAATATTTTCTTGCCATACCCTTTTTTGAATTTTTTCCTCCCGAAGAAATCAACCCGCCCTACTGTTCAATTCAAAATTAGAAAATCATGAACTTGGCCATATTTTTACAATTTCCCACAAATAACACGAATGTGATTTATCGGTTTTTGTTCCGATTTTGAATTTTTTACAAGATAGGATATAACTAGTAAATTTTTTATGAAAATAATTTTATTAAAAAGTTCTTCGTGTCGGCTGGCATTTCAGAAATTTACATTTTTTTTCTTATAATATTTCCTTCAGTAAAATTTTTAATTTTCGCACATTATTGCTGATTCAATCATCAATAGAAAACAACCAGATTATTTATTTGAAATTTTAAGGTTTTCTAGGAACCGAAAAATTAAGCAAATCTTATTGCCTAGGCACATGTATCTGTTAACCTCACGTCATTTCTTTATTCATGCGGAACACACAACACATTCATTTAAAATGCATTTGTAACGCAAATAACATATTTTCAAGCGAAAGCTCTTGAAACACTTTTCAGCCGTTCTCTAAATATTATTATTACTAGTTAGTATCCTTATCTACATATATCACTGTTTCCTTGTCTGAGCTTCTTTCCTTTTTTGATGACATCTTATTTTTATTTAACTATAAATTTTTTCTAATCTCTAACTACTTTAACTTTTTGTATAATTAAATATTGTTTCAATAAATAGTTGTTAAAATGAATAAGTCTATAATTAATAATTAGCTAAGCTTGTACTATTTAAAAAAAGAAATCTAATTATACAATGAATTACTGAACTAAATAAATTTAAGTATTTAAAATTGTTAGCGTTTTTACCATAAAATATAAATGTCCCGTTTTTGTTGACCTTGTTGGAAATGTTTTTAAATGTTTCATCTGTAATGTAGAAATCAAATCGTCTGCACTCGAGAAGATAGGTAAAGTTGAAAATTATGTTAGGTCATGAAAAAAAGTTCCTTATAGTTACCAATTGATGGATAAAGTGTGAAAAATTGATTTTTTCACAGTCAACTAAACTTATTAATTTGCGGGCTAAAAAAAAAGTTGCCCCAGTCGATTAGACTATGTCGTAATTTCATTTTGGCGTGATCCGAAACGCTAAATGTGAAATGGTTTGGACATGATCAAGGCCGCTGCCCTGGAACCCAGTTAACAAATTTTTGATGAAAAATAAAAAATCGTGCAAGCAAACGCTTAAAAACGCTATAGTTAGATGTATGTAGTTATTTAAATATTTTGTGGGTGGAAAATATAAAATTATTATAAAAATTTTAGACTCTTAAGCGCACCACTGTTCGGTGTTGGGTACCTAATATTTAACGAGATCATTATGGAAAGACACCAACACAGGAAGGTTATTTAAGCCCTTATACATTCAAGGTTGTTATAACCTATATAATTCTAGGTATAAAAAATTACATAAGTACAACTCCGGTAAAAATTGTTCCACATTTTCAAAATTGAATTCGTTTCTTAACATTTTGTTATCATATTGTATTTTGCTCTTTTGTTTTGTAAGAAATTACTAGTACATTCATTGAATACAGGATATAGTTAAAACTCGACAGCCGTCACAAAATGGATATTATATTTTTTAAATTATAAGTCTGTAAGTAAATCGACAAGTTTCAATCTGTTCTATTTTATTAGTTACATCGGTTTTTGGTAAAATTTGGGCATCAAATGTATGCTTAACTGAATCACAATCAATTTAGGTTGATTACCATTATTACACCTATAATTCCCAATACCGTATAGATATTTCTTTATAAATACTTATCTTATCGTAAATCAGAATCTTAATATTTGAAATGATTAGAAGTATTTTCCTTCAATTAATCATTAGTTCACAAAAAACTAATTTTTTTATCAGAAAAGTTTATATCGTCGCTCTCGTGTAGAAAGGCCCTAACTCATATTTTTGAAATTTCACAAAAAGAGAAAAATTTTTAAAACCTAAAATAAGGAAGTTTTTTCAAATGCGTGGTCAGTGGGTCAGTTAGGAGAGGCTGTGACGTAATCGTTAATGCCGTGAAATTCCCCAAATGTCATTTCCATCAATGATTTTTTAACACTTGAACATTTCCACCAAAAATTGGAATATACGACATATACTAAAAACGGCAGTATTTACATCAAGTTTTGAATTCCATAATTTTAGCCCCTGTGATTATCTATAATATGGCGTCATCATTTTTGAAATCAATACAGCCGCTACAGAATTATGGAAATAAATGTAAACATGGATTTTTACCTTCCATTCTTTTCCTTATATACTCATCTTCTTGAGGGATTAACGTAGAAATTTTGAATGCGTTTTTAAGGTTAGACCTTTACCTAATTAACGATACCAATATCGATAAAATATAGCGGGGGGTTACCGATTTATCGATCAAAATGTAAATTTCTAGAAAAAAATTAGTTAGTTAGTTATTGCTTAATTTCTCGGAAAAATAAAATATATATGTGTAGTTAGGAACTTTTTGTTCTATATAGATGATGTGTTCAATATAACTATCATCTTAATAAATTTGAATGGAAACTTAATTGTTATGGCTATTACCTGTATTTGGGATACAATAGGCATGTCTTCTCTATCAAAAATATTAAGGTAAATACAAACCCTATCTTGAGCAGCTGTGATTGCGTAAACGTTATTATAATTGCATAAAAATTTTTTAACTTTCGCATAACAATTTAATTTAAACTTAGTTTCTTGAATACCAGACAATTAAATTTAGCTAGTCACTTCTTCTAAATGGCTATCAAGGCCATTACAATTTCATTGAATTATTTCAAACTCATTATTCATAAGAAAAACTGGACACATTCAAATATTGTCTATGTCACTAAAATAATTTCGATCGTTTGTTGTCATTTCAGACTCATCTGTTATAGAATTTAATTTAATCTATTTGTCTTATTTTTGACCATTTCCCTTTGTTTTCTCTTTGAAAGATTTTTTGGAAGTATATACCTACTAAGTTAATTTTGAATCCGCTTATATTTATGGTTTGCCGAACAGATGAAACCGAAGAGAGAAATTATTTAACTTTTCGCTCAAAAGTATTTTCTTCTGTAGTGAGCTTATGATGTTCATTGAGACTCTATCGAAAGTTTATGCTCTTTTGACACATACACCTGCAATTACATGTTTTAATTTTTTTGGCATAGTATGACATTTATAACGGGTTTTAACTAACTACATATTATATTATTTACGCGCTTTGTTCAGTTGTATATATTTCATTCTCTAGAGAAGGTTTATGTTGATTTTGACAATTAGCACATTTTGCTTGTCTAACTATCATATCTTTCGGTACTACTGCAATGTTGACAAATTTTGTTTTCCGTAGAATGTCTCCAACACGTGTCCAAATTGATTTTGGATCACATTTTTTAACCTCTTTACTTCTATCGCACTTGAGTTTTGTTTTTCTCGAATTGCATGAATCAACTCGGTGTCAGATTGGTAACGCAGCTTTTTTGGAGAAAAAAGTTCCGTTTGACTGATGAATGCTTCTCAACTTTAACAAATACCATAGGATAGGTTCAGCATCTGTATTATTTTACTGGCTTGATAACAAAATTTATATAATATCACATCAGGGTCAAAAACCACAATATTTTTTAATGTTTTTTAAAAATTTGCTCGAATTAAACTATATTTTTTTACGAAATAACATTTATTGATTTCTAATCCGGTACACGTTTTGTCCCATTACGAATTTTTTTGACTTAAACAAAAATATATTAAATCAGTGCTAAAAAATATCTGAAGTGATAGGAATCGGATTTGAATTTAACGACACAAAAAACATAAAGAAATCAATGTAGTCATGTGCAATTCGTTAAGTCAATGATCAATCTTTTTTAAGAGCTGACTAGACATTATTATTCTGCAAGAATAATAAAATTAATACTGAAACTCTAAACAATCTTTCGAAGTAGAATATATGTATGTATATGAAAAGCCTAAAATTTATTTCGTTGTTGAATTACTTCTATTTTTTAAGGGCTCATCGTTGGTGCTGTTATACGTTATGCTGGCAGTTCAACGCCACTTATACATCTACAAGTTGAACCCGATGGTGATCCGAAATATAATCAATCACTACCACCTGATACGCTATGGCTAAATGTAAACCTTTTAATAAATATAAAATTTAATTTTAATCAAAATGCTATTTTTAATTTTAGTTTCCTGGTAAATTAACACCAAATACCACCGATAAAGAGCCAATTGCGAATAAAACATACGCGTATGTTTTTCGTGGACTAGTTTATGATGTTGAAGAAACCGAAATTGATTTAAAAGCTACATTTGATCCAGAAATTTTCTTTAACATAATTTTGCCTCCAATAATATTTCATGCGGGCTATAGTTTAAAAAAGGTTCGAAACTGAATCAAGACTTAATTATTATGTGACATTACTTTATCTCTGCTTTTTCGTTTTTCAGAAATATTTCTTTCGAAATTTAGGTGCAATTCTTACGTATGCCATTTTAGGCACTGCTCTATCAGCGTTCCTAATCGGTGCAATTATGTACGGTTGTGTAAAACTGATGCCAGAATATTTGAGCAGCAGTTTTACATTTCTGGACACGCTGTATTTTGGAGCGTTGATATCACCAACAGATCCACTTACCATAATTGCAATCTTTAATGACTTGCATGTGGATGTGAATTTGTATGCATTAGTTTTTGGTGAATCGGTGTTAAATGATGCAGTAGCTATTGTGCTTAGCAGGTAAGTACATTCATACAAACAATTATCAATTATCTTTCAAGTACATTGTTTAAATATTTTGTTTTCTCTTAGTGCTATACAAAACTATGGAGAACACTACTCAAAAACAGGAGAGTTTGAAACAAATGCCTTCTTCAGATCACTAAGTGACTTCTTCTGTATATTTATGCTTTCAACATTGATTGGCGCTGCCATGGGTTGTTTCACAGCATTAATATCCTTTTTTAAATAAGAAATTACAGCTTATGCTTTGTACATCTTACTGCTGAGCTTTTACAAACCATTACATTTTATAATTATATATCATAATCTATTAAATACGCTTTGAGTCCGCTGTTGCAACAGTTTGTTCCGTTTTAGGTTCTTAGATACTTCCATAACTTGCTGGTATCCATTTACATAACTTATTATTATGGCTTTGTTGGATTACATACTTGAAAATCTAGTTTTGTTTCCGGCATCAATTGTTTTTTTTAAATCCACATTAATCAAATTTTTTGTCAATCAGTCTATTTTTCCGTGCTGTTGTATTGTTATATTCATTTAACATTTTCTTTATATCCTTGTGGTAGAGACGCGATTTCTTAGCTATTAATCGGGCTATAATCCGATGCTCGCCTGCGTTTGCTGCGGCGCTTATTACTCAAACTCAAATGTTATGACAAAGTATGATTACAAATTAGTCTTGTTTCTAAGTACATAACTATAGGGTTTTTCAATAGAAACGGGTAGCTGAAAATTTAAAATACAATTTGTTTTAACAAGTTGTGTGTGAGATATCCACAAACTTTTTGTTTTATTTGAAAAACATATTGATGACATTATGTGTGGAATATGACATCGTTCAAAGCCGCCACGGCTTTGTTGGTTGACGCTGAATTTGAGCGATGACACGGTAATATTGATTTTGAGGGCACCGGTTGTTTGCGGCTTATTGGCATGGACCTGCAACATTGGGAAACTCCTCAAGGAAAAATCGAATAAGGTCAACCCAAACAATGGGCGCAACGGTTGCGTCGTTGCTACAACAGAACACCCATTTTCATAATAAAGTTTTATTATTTGCACGTATTGCTCGACGCTGTAACTTGCCATGGTGATTTGTCTTTAGTGTCTGAAAAAATAAAAAAAATATAGCGATCAACAGATAAAACGACATGACGTCATGAGCTGTCAAAATCTACTCGTCTCTGTTTAAAAACCCTATACAAAGAAAAATACAAAATTAATACAGTAATTCAATGGTAATTTAACTAGCATGTAAAATTTATATTTTCTAAATCACGTAGACGGAAAGCCCACTGTATAAAAGTCAGGTGTATAAGATTACAGGATAGGATGTACAGAAAAGTTAGTGAGGAATTTTGGTGAAACTAACTAACCAGAGCCAAAACCAGTGTATAATATTACAGCTCAAAATGTATGTCAAATGATAGAACTTAAGTTGGCATTGATTTTTTGGGTCAATTTTTATTAATGAATTTATCAGCTTGATTGTATCCTGTCCCCAACATGGGTTGCCACCCATTTAAGAAAAATTGGCTGTAAAAACGGGTGGCAACCGATGTTCATGGCAGGATTCAACAATTCATTCCTATATATTATATCAAGGTTCTTCGAGCTCTATCATTTGACACACATTTCAAGCTGTTATCTTCCTTAATGAAAATTAATTAAACCGTTTCAGTTTCTTTGTTACTCTCCTAATTCTTAGAATAACATTTATTTCTGTAAATGGGAACCTATTAACTGCATCAGATGACCAGCTTATGTGTTGGAAAGAAAATTTTTTCGGGGCCATTCTTTATTATATTTTATTAGAAGCACTTAGTAAATATTGTAAACTAATTGATTTTTAGTGATATTCAATCATAAAAAAGATGTATAAATTAACTTGGATTCAAAAATTAAAATTATATTGAAAAGCGTTAGTCAAACCCTGAGTTCAGACTAGATAACTCCGTAGTAATCTACTAAAGAACTTCCTCAACTTTCAGAAGTTTTTGTCATGCATTTTGTCAAATAATTTTAATTACAAAAATATTATTACTTGAAAAAGCTACAAAAAGTATCACGCCAGGCATAATAATGTTAATATTCCGGATTTATTTTTATTATTTTTGCTAAAACTATCTCTATTGTCTATTTCCTTAAGTAAATGATAAATAATTTTAAAAATTTTTAAGCCGATTTATTCTTTTGAATAATCGTCATGAAACCGAACTTTTTTGTTTCATCAATTAATCTACATGTACAGTACATGTATGTAGCTGATTGCTTTATCAAAAGTGCCAAATATACAACACTTAATCTTTTACTTAAAACAATGATTTCTCATTAACTCTTGCCACACTTGACTAAGTTTACTAGGGTTCGTGATTTCCCATTACTGGAGTCGGCGCTATTTGTTCTAATGTCTTACAGCACCTTCCTAATAGCAGAAGCATCTGAATTAACAGGTGTTGTTGCAGTTCTATTTTGTGGAATCTGTCAAGCACATTATACATACAATAATCTTTCGGAAAACTCACGAACAAGAACAAAAGAAATCTTTGAACTATTGAACTTTTTGGCAGAAAACTTTATTTTCTCTTACATTGGTGTTTCGATGTTTACATTTCCGAAACATCACTTCGATGCAGGTTTTATAATAACGGGATTTGTAAGATAAAATTTGTATATAAACTTTAAATCTTGACTACTAACTTTATAAATTAAAAGGTTTGTGCCGCCATCGGACGAGCAGTTAATATATATCCATTATCGTGGTTATTGAACTTAAATCGCAAGCCAAAAATTTCATCAAATTTCCAGCATATGTTATTTTTTGCTGGTATGTATTTTTCATAATAAATTGATTTGCTTATCAGTCATTTAAACCTAATGTTTTTTTTTTTTTCTAGGTCTACGTGGTGCCATGTCGTTTGCCTTGGCTATAAGAAATACTGTTTCTGAGGCTAGACAAACAATGCTGACGGCGACGTCATTAATTGTTATATTCACTGTTGTTATACAAGGTGGAGCATCAAATTTTCTACTGAATTGGTTAAAAATACCGTAAGTTATCTAAAATGTGCAATGTCCTTTTTGTGCATTCATTATAGCCCAGAAGCTCGTGACAAAAAAGTGCAAGAATTTTGTGAAAGCCCATGTTTAAATTAAATGTTGTATTAATGGTATACTCTTACATGAGTCAGAATCAGCTCGCAAGGTCAGGTATTGGAACACTTGTCGCTGCTGTTTAAAAAACAATTAAAATATTTTTTTAAGATCGATAAACTAAAAAACAGCCATTTTTCTTGATTTGTTTCTAAAATTCAAAAATAAGTAATTTTTTCTTTATTTCAATTCTTTTATGTTTTTCATAATTTGAAATGCATGAAAAAACTCTCAGTCGTTTCTCTCGTATGAAAATTTTTTCAGAAAATTTGATTTAAATGTTTCATAGAAGGCCTTTGTAGCCGAGCCAATTACTGGTTAATTTACCGTTATCTTAAAACGCTGACGTTTAGGCCAAATTCAAGCTCAGATTCGAGCTCAGCTACCCCAAATTACCCCGAGTTGATATCAGTCGATGTTCCTCCAGAATTAAGATCTCTGTTTTGCATAAAGTGTAATTGAAGGTACATATTATTATAATTGGGGAGGTGGATAATAAAAGGAAACATTCACATTTTATGCAGGAGATGATAAAAACTTATTGAGTACTTGAAAAGTTATTATATTATTTGAAAATAATTATTTTTAGGATTATACCGCGAAGTCTCAATTTAATATTTAGGTAAATTGCTAAGTTTAATAAAAAACAAAGCGAAGTCATTTAAGGCGGTTTTTGTTTTTTATTAAACTTAGCAATTTACCTAAATATTACTTGAAAAGTTATTTTTTTTTTATTTGATTTTTTTTATGATGTAACTTTAAAAAGTCTTTTGCGAAGGCAAATTTACGAAACTACTAAATTTGGTAAACAACTGAAACGAAACGCTGTGTGTTAAAGCCTTTTAACAATACTGACCGGAATAACAGAGATATAAAAAAGCTTCGAAAATCCAGAATTTCACATACAAAGTGCATTATATTAATTTTCAATATTTTTCTGTAAGTCGATAACGCGAAGTCCGATTTTGAATATTGTTTTATTTTGATTGAAAGGCTTTAAAAATTTAACTAAATTTACATTCAAGAGTTTTACGATTCATCTAGAGATGACGCTAAACGTGCTTTTTATATTTTACCTTTGATATGCCCCTTATCTTGCACTATTGGTACGGGTTTGAGAAATAATAGCATAATCCCTTCCTATAATGAGGTAAATGCACAAAAAATATTTTAAATTTTTGTAGTATGTATGAGTCAATAAGGCCTACATAAATTATGCAGAGTGCATAAACGCGCAAGCTTACAAAATGCAATGTAAGCAATATCCTTATAGAGGACGTTCTGAGTAAAGCAAAAAAAAATATTTACCGCCTTATTTAGCTTAAACCCAAAATTTACTAAAACATTCTTTTGCGTGTATAAAAGCAAGAAATGCTTTGCGTGCTCTTTCTACAACTTTTCAATGCAATATGGTCCATAACTTTATACTTAAGCTTGCGCCATAATATCACTTCAAATATTTAAGTCTATCAGTCACAAGCAAAAAAAGGCCATCAGCTTAAGCTTCTATTTTGACACACTGTCAACTTATTATTTGTATCCTTTAGCCATTTAGGCTGTTATGTAAATAAAAATAGTATCTTGAGGAATATTCTAATATGTAAAACACAATTTTTCTAAATTTCAGAGTTGGGGTTGATGAAGAGACTGAACAGTTGAACAACTATCAGGTTCGCAGTGTGAGTATTATTAAAAAATTTTACTATACGCATAAATATGTAATGTAAATATACATGTTTTCCTATAACTTTACTACTTATGTATATATTTCTCAATATTATTTATAGTTCGATTTAACTTTAATGCTCTTTTTTACATAAACTACTACTTTTAAAATTTTTAATATTTATTTCTTTAAATAAGATCAGTTTTTCTTTTACAAACTAAATTACTTCAAACAAACTGTATGTCTTGAACTTTCCAACCTTTGTGCTTTATGCATGCCGTTACCTAAAATTTGATAAGTTAATTTTATGTATATATTGAAACTTTCTATTTAACTTTGCAACCAATTTGAAATATGTATTTAATTGAAAATTCTCTGAATAACGCAAACTTCACACCGTGCTAACAAAATGTCAACTACAAAGGTTTACAATTCTATGGAGAATACAGCAGCTGCGGTATGTTTCATTCTTTCCATATAACTCATGCCTACATAAAGTTAGACTCTACTTTTTTATTTTATAATTTTCTACTAATTAGTTTTTGTTTACTCATTTTATAATTTTTGCGTGTACAATTTAAAGCTTGATTTTTTTATTTTACTTTTGTTTGTAATTTAGTTTTTGTTTAAAAGAACGTAAGGAAGTTTTTGTATATTTTGTTAACATAGTATTAAGTTTTTTTACAATCATGCACATTCTGTTAGTTAGTTAAGTTCATATGTGTATGTATGTATATTTTCATATACGCAGTCAATCGATACAGGACTAAATTTGAGCCAATTGCCACTGTCCAGACGACGAAGTTCTCTGGTGAGGAGTGTTTTTATTTCGTTTACATTCTAGCTTGTTAAATTTATTGTCAATTTATTTAAATACATTTTATTTATTTATTTTTTTAGTATCAACTTTGCTTTTTATGGATTTAAAATGATATGTTTTTAAGCTTAATAAATAATTTAAGATATGAATTCATTTTTATTTTGTACAATACACAACTTTTTAAACCTACTTTATATAAAGACACCCTTGTTGAATTATTTTTTTCTCTTTGCGATATCCAAACTAACGTCTGCTTTTAATGATACATTACATAGAGGTCGCTCAAGATTGATGAAGCTTTTACATGTAAAAATTAATTTTTTCTTGTAATGAAGAAATCTGTGTGGTACGGTTGATGGCATTTTATGAATGATTTATTGCTTGAGCTTGAATATCTTGAGAACTTTTATGAGCTTTCTTTAAATCTTTAAAGAGTCGAGGTTTCAGGAAAGGAAATATTGGGTTTTGTTTTTAATACGATTTTGAACCATTCTAATATACAACTTAGTGACAAAATTAAAACTCTGCTTGTTTTACACCTTGAGAATTTGCTTTTCATTATTGCATTTAACACTATTCCGACGTATCACAGTAATCAGTTGCCGTTTTCTTCTTATAAAAAATTGCTAAAATGTCAGCACCAATATTGAAAAAGAGAGAATAATAAAAAAGCAGCTGTATCGCTTCGCGTCTTGACCAGGACTATAGGAAGAAGTTTACGACTGTTACCGGTAGGTGGGTTGCTCGAACTCATACGATTATATGCGTTTTATTTTAACATAATTGTGGTAAGGACATAAAGCCGTGACACATAACTAAAAGTTTAAAGTTAGCAGAAAAAGTAGACCTGCAATTAATATGGTTTTGAAAAATTTCATTGTAGCTATGTGCTTAAATACGTAGCTGAAGTTTTTTTTGATATATTTTAGTTCATTGGATAGAGCATACTTAAATATAATATTAGCTTCACCTAAAATTTTAAAGTTGCCTTGACACATAAATCTGGTTTCCGTAGTCCAGGTGACATAGGTATTATGTATCAATAATTAAAAACGTTACTTTGGATATCGCACAATAAATAATACATTTTAAGTGAAAGGATTTACTTGAAATTTAAAATTAGTCTGATGGATATTTGCAGGATATTGATGCTGATATGGAGGATGGTACTAGTGCTGCTGCAAATACTACTACAACCACAAGTCATTGCAGACGAAGCAATGAAAAGGCTATTTTAGCTAGAATTTGGGGAAATTTCGATTCGAAGTCAGTATTCTATTCAAGTATAAAAAAAAAACTTTTTGTAAAATTTTTAATTCTTTTTGTTTCAGATATATGAAACCTTTGTTAACACATTCTCGTCCCACATTATTGGAGACACTTCCTGTATGTTGTAATCCTGTAGCACGATTGCTTACTACTACTGAACAACTAACACAGGTTTGTTGAACTAAAATTGTCATTTACATATATTAAAAATTGCATCGACATGAAATTTTATAATCACCATTCACATAATTTTCATTCCGCCTATGAACGCTGATAATTGATCTCGAAGCACGTGCTTCCGAGCGAAAAGGCGTGAATAAAAACATTCTTCACTCGGGGCTAACGGGCTCTCAATTTCATTTTGAGAAAACAGATTAACCAATATGCCAAAATAATGAAAATGTGTTAAATATATAAGTATATGTATTTTTCATGTATTCTAAAAAAACATTCATGCATACATTCATAATTAATTGCTCAACTCTAAAGGTAAATTTTGTTAACTATTTTTGTTTTTATTATATACGAGTATATGTATGTACTATACTGATTTGATTTGGGTGAAAAAAGTTTTTTGGTCAATTCTTAAAATGAATAGAAACTTAATATTCATTGATATCACCTAAATTAATTACACAATTCATTTGTAAAATGTAAAATAAGTCGGTAAAATTAGGAAAAATGAAATTTAATTGTTTGGCAACCTCGTTTACATAGCTACTGCACTTCTAACATGCATTTACTACAAGTAAAAAATAATAGCATTAGTTAAAGCTAAAGCACATTTACGGAAGATAATGACTTGCTATTGCTGCGGCTATCAAAATCGAAAGCAACAACAAAAGTAGAAAGTATAAAATATTCATTTTTGGTAGTTTGTTTTGATATGCTTTTACCCTGACTATCGAATAATGAAAAGCACTAGCAAACCAAGTGCTTTAGCCTTTTAGGCAGTTATAGTAAAAGCACATCATTGGCTACCGAAAACGTCCTTCCTGACTTTACTATTGCTTTCGATTTTCCAGTAGTCGCAGCAAATAATGCTGAAGATTATTTCCAAAACCACGAAAACAAAATTTGACCGGAAAATTTTCACTTTTCTTAGCCAGATGGAAAGTTTCCTTTTTGGTAAAATTTTAAAACGAAGAAATCATGTTTTTATGGTTCAGATACTGGCAAGGATCGACAATTTTACATAGAAACATGCTCTTAAGACATTTTGCGAGCTAAAAATTTACTGCAACAAATGAGCTCCAATAGCAAATCTTCGATAACAAAGTTCGACGACTATGTACGTTTTTTGAAAAGTGATAAACATATTTTAGATTTGTTATAAAAATTTATGAAATTTGTCAAATTCAATTTGCCTTTCATGACATGCACAGCTGAAAGATAGTTTTTGACCTTAAAAAGATTGGTAACCTATTTAAGGAGTACTATGACCCAAACTAAGGACCGATCCGATCTTGATCTTTGAAATTGATATCAGTTAACCTTTGTAGTCGTATTAATGAAAATATGAGCTCAAATATTTTATAAGTCCACGCACTTTAATTCGGTCCTGAAAGGGTTAAATATCACTCAGATTAGTGACTTTAAGCGCCTCTTTATGTATCACGATTCGTATCATTTCGTCTATAATTTTGAAGCCTGAAAATATGCTATTATAATTTAAATTTAAACTCAAGAATATCTAGCCTGTGTTTATTGAATAATTAATTACAAATATAAGAATTGTACTCGCATATTTTTAGGCATGCAAATTAAAGACGAAACGAAACGAATCGTGATATAAGGAGGCGCTAAGTCTTTGCTTGTATGGGAGTTCCCATGCCGTTTACGTTAAATAATTCACTTAGTATAACGCTCTCTTGTCAAAATCCATCCACTTTTATTCAAATCTCATGTGGTTGCTTTCAGTTCGGTTAGAATTTGCTGTGCTTCTAATATACCTAGGTTTTTTAGATTTATCATTTTATATTTTTTATCATAATGGATTACACAGCTCAACAAAAAATTTTTTTTTTTTTTGTTGCCCTGGATGTTTTTGCTTATATCTATAATTTCAGGTACTCAGTTTACGAATATATTCGTGAATTGGCTCTAGTTTTTAAGATATTGATGTATTTATCTACATACACTCCCGCTCATCTGAATAGGTTCAACATGTTTCTCGTATTCTAGCCTGTCTCCCTTAATTTCTGTTGTAGATACACTTAGTTTTTTTATTAATTTTAAAAAATCATTTGTTTATATGTAATTCAAGAAAAAAAATTAACGGGAAAACAGTTATTTTGTTGATTTGAATCTGCCAATCATTATTGGTAATTTTTTGGCTCATCTGAATAGGTTCAGTAGCAAAAGTCTTAATTGGTGTAAAAGTGCGTAGTCAAATCGTTGCATTTTTTTTGAATTTTACATTTGCAATTGATTTTCTTCATAAGCTTAAAAAATTGGTCGCGGCAATCTTCCGACGAAAGTAGAAAAAAGAAAAGTTTAAGTGTTTCGCGAATCCGGCCTAAATCATCGTCATATCGTAAAAAAATTTGACCGAAGCCAAATTGTTGCTAGCAATTATCTGCGCAGTAAACTTGGCTACGGCAAAAATAAGAAAAGAAGCATATATAAAACCGCTACAGAAAAGGATAGGTAGGCCATCATCAGAACTGCGTGTAATTCCCGTGACTCGAAGATTAAAGAAAATACGGTCATAGAGACTACTTTATTAACCCCAAATTGTGTTTTACGGAGAGTTAAATAATTAAAGAGACTAAAACTGAAGAAAAACAACTACCTAATGCCACTCGTCATCCACCACTTGTCATGACCATATTACTTTTAAACAGGAATTACAACAGATAAATACATCAATATCTTAAAAACTTTGTACTCTGGGTGCCTGAAATTATAGAAATCCGCAGAGACATCCAGGGCAGCGAAACCACTGTTGACCAGTAGGCCCGGATTATTTGTCGCCCTTACGCCCCCCTTCATTAGTAAATATAGAAAAAAAATTTTGTAATATCAAAAGTGAGGACCTTTTTTTTTTTTTTGCTTGTTAACATTTTTAGGTAATTTAGTGCACATACAATCCCAGTATATTTGCATTTTTTTCCCCCTGTGTAAATAAATTTAAAAAATTTCAAAGTTCCCAATATTTGCCGCCCTAGGCACTGGCCTAGTGTGCCTCTAACGTAAATCCGGCCCTGTTGACCAGTGTTATCATTTGGTATAAGTGAGTCGGTTCTTAAACTGAATGTCACTCACACCAATGTTTTTCACTACTTGTATACCATAAGGTTGTATTTAAATAGCTAAAAGTTATTATTTATTTGTGAGCTTCTCATTTCTTTACACTTTTTTTTTATTTCAATATTTACATTTTGGGGTTGATGGATTCATTTTTCAATTTTGCAATAGCAAAGTAAATTTTTTTGTTTTAATGTTGACGAAAAACAGCTGTGATGCCTTATTTAATTAATCAAATAAGCGATACAACACCAAAATAAAAAAAAATATAGGTAGCCAAGTGATATGTGAGCTTTTATTGAATTTAATTTTTATATACAGAGTTTATTAAGCAAAAAAGACATTACAACAATATATGTATGTACATATCTAATATAAGAAAAATTATGAAAAAAAATATTTTTTATTAAAGTTTAATGTTTTATAAAATAGTTCAAAATTGAATACAATATGGTATTTTTTTATTAAGTCGGTATTACTTTTAAACTTTAATAGTAAATACAACCAAAATTATAAGACGTGTTACCACAGTTTAGTATTAGTTATAGTAGTTGCATTAAAATTTATATATTTACATGTGAAACTCGGTTTACATAAATTGCTGCTATGATTTATTTTTAAACAAACAAAATAAAATTCACTGAAAAATACATTTTTCTCAAAATTTTAACGTGATAGAAAAAATGAAAATGCAGTTGTAATCAATGCACTAAGGTTAATTATATTAAATTGGAAATTGTATAAATAATTACATTTAAATACTAACTCATTACCCTCCCAACTAACACTTTTTTTCATATCTGTCCTTTTTATTCATTTCAACATTATGTAATAACCGTTCATCATATGTGCCAAATTCTTGCTATGTCAAAAGGATGTTGGTATACGCCGTTCAGATTCCGATTCAGACATTTGCATAGATGACGATGATTATGGGCGCAATAATGGTACTGCGACCAATAACGGCGGTGGAAATAGTGCTGGCAATGGTACGCGACGAAATTCCATCAATCGCGTAAGTATACGAATTGTAGCAGATGATCGCAGTTTATTTGCAAGTTATAGAAATCGTGATTAAATTTTAAATAGAAAGAGTAGATCTCTAGTATTTGATTGTTATTTATTAAAAAAAAAACTTTTGGCGTAAAACAAACTCTTTCGAAAAAAAAAACCTTTTATTTAATCGGGTTTTGTATTGGCTGTAATTTCTATTTCTATTTGATTGCTTTCCAAAAAGACTAATTACCTTTTTTTATTATTATTACTAATGCTGCAATTAATTTTATTTGTAAATTAATGAACAAAAACATTTTTTATTTATTATTTATAAAACTGTTTATTTATTACCTAATAATAATCTTTGAAAAATTTAAAACTTATATCCTTTGTTGTATATTTTGCATGCTGTGAAAATAAAAACAAAAATACTAAAATTCCAATTTCTTTTTTTTTATATTTCTATACTTTTTCATAACACTTTAAAAATGCGGACTTAATCACAAACTTTTGAAAAATTTATTATCTACATTAAATACTAATAAAATTTGAAAATTATATTGTAAAACTTTCTATTGCTTCTGTTGAAACTGAACGTTGTTGTTGTTATTATACATCTAATAATTGTGAATATCGAAATTCTAACAAAAAATACAATAACAAACACTAATTATGTTTTAATTATTTATTTTTAATTTTTAAAAATTAAAGAACATTTTAAATGAAACAAACCAATTTATTGCAGACCTCAGTATCGTTACCAATAATTTTATGTAGAATGAATTGAAATAGTAAAATACTGAATAGAATGATACATATAAAATCAAACAGAATCTATACTAAATACAAGAAAACCTACAGACAGAAACATTAGACACATAAAACATCACTAGCAATCTTTGAATGAAACATAATACCCAATGAATAAAGGTTTAAGGACGAAAAATGCTTTCAAAGATGTAGCTTGGTGGAAATTTTTGAATAATCGCTTTGAAGTCCATATATTTTTTGGTTTGAGTAAATGAGCGAATTCTGCTTTTCGATCTGCTTAAGCAGTCACCACAGAAAACTCAACAGATGCAGAGAGGTAAGCTCTTCGGACTTTACTTTCTTGCACTAAGTGCAACATTTTCACCAAATATCATCCTTGGTAGTATTTTGCCGAGTCATAACAAAAAAACAATTCTATATTCATTGGACTATTTACTAAAGAGCTGCCCACGCATGACTTAAGTATATTATTGCTCCTTTTTTCAAATAAAAGTTCTCATTATTTTCATTTACAATAAAGTGTTAATACATCCATTCCAGATAAATTTGCGCATAATAAAGTAAATTGTGGCGTTAAGTGCTTGCAGTTTAGACAGATGATTTGTCTTCATAAAAAAATAAAAATTCAATTTGAACAATAACCCACAACCTGTGCAATTAATCGAAATATGGTTCCTATAACTTTGCCAATATCAACGTTGTTTCTTTTATCGATACGTATTTGGTTTTTACGAGTACGATAAAAAACTTCAGATAGTACAAAGCTATTGTTTTTTAGTTTTAAAACATTTTTGCTAGATCGAGAATCCAAAAACATAATGGAAAAAATTTTTGATGCAGTTTTGTTTGAAACTCTGTTTTAATGATATTCAGCAAAAAAAAATATTCTTCTATAAAAACTTAAAAAGTTATCTGAAAATAATAGTATAAAAAACGAGTGAAATAAGTCTACATACACTACGCAACCTATGCCTTGAGCTATTGAATCAATTTTGATTGATATAACGACTCCGCGAATGGAAATTTCAAGTGATAATAGAAATTTTGTTGTTAAATTTGGAAATGAAAATAAATCCTGTGGTAAAATTTTGAAAATATCGGACTTAAGTCGATCAACAGTTCACACGATCATTAAAAATGATGATGATAATATTGATTTCATTGAAAACAAGCCCCGTAGTGTCCGCTCAAAAGGACCTATCTCGCAGAGATAATATAATATGAACAATTACTGCTCCCTTGATAAATTGATTTTTTAATGCTACTTATGTTTTCATACAAAATTAGGTAAATTTCTCTAACAGCCGTGCTTGGACAGCTTTGAAATCATCTTTGATTAATTTTTTTTAATTCACTTATTTTTTTTGTTAGTAATTATGTTTGGTTGTTGATATTTTAAGCAATGAAATTTGTTTAAAATTTTACTCGCCTTTTAATGTTTTGGTTTTTCCTTTTAATTTACGTGATGCAATGTAAGTATCTGTAAAATTTATTATAAATCAGTTTGTTTCATTTTAGCACATTTCAGCTTTTTTGTTTCATTATAAATATTTCGTTTTCAGCTGTTTTTCTTTAGTTTTAATGCCGCATTAAAAAAATTTACTTAAAAAGCTTATGTTGCAAAAAAAAAGTATCTAAAACTATGCAACGCAGTTATTTAAATTTTTAGTTAATCATTTTACAGTTGTCTTACATGTTTTGTACTGCACAGTTTTAGGCGCTCATTTTTTATAGTACATATTACCTTAGTAGGTAAATTAAAAGTACATGTTCCAAAATTTCATTTGTGTAAACATTTTTTTAATCAATTGCTTGTTTCATTTAGTTCATATATATAATTTTTTTGCACATTGTTTTGTCCTAAATTATTTTTATTTTTATTTATTTTGCAGGATCCGAGTACCTTTCGTTCGCAACATATCTGATTTAGTTATATAATTTAATATAAAAAACATTGTTATGGTTTTTTTTCGTTCTGTTGCACAATATTTTTTTTCTTTGAAGCATGAGTTTTGCAGAATTTAATTAACTTTTGTAGCAAAAGAAAAGACATTTTTCCTATTGATTTGTGATTTTATTATAATTCGATACTACATTTTAAAGATTAATTTTTATGTTACGAAAAACTTTAAGTATTTACCGAACAAAATTTTAATTATTTAATTGAGTGAGAATGAATTGCTTGTGAACAACAAAACTGGTGATATATTTTAAATCCTAAATAAAATATATATTTGATTTTAATTAAATTTTTATTTATGTTATTTAAATCAGTAGAATAAATTTTTTTTTAACTATTTCTACAATAGGTGTTGTTAAACTTTATACCTATAAGATAAATTTCTTCTTAAATAATTTTCTTTTTAAGTTATTTATGTGTAATTATATAAAGTAATAAATGAAAAATTGCTTAGCATACAAAATGAATAAAGTTGCGATTGAAAAACTTAAAAAGTAATGCCTTAAAATATGCAATGAGAGGATTAATTAGAAAATGTTTTTTTTTTATTTTTTTAGTAGTGCAATAAATAAAAAATTGGGAAACCGGAAAGAATGAAACGATTTTCACGAGTTCTAAATTTGGGTCAAAGTCATGCAAGAAACTTTTTTCAGATTTCACTTATTTTCTTGCAAATCACTGTCAATGTGAGAAAATAGTTTATAAGAAAAAAAACTCCACTTCAAATTACACTAGCTAACAGTCAAAGTTCCGCAGATTTTTGGAAAATACATTAATGACTTTTGATCACCTCTAGCTTTGGAGATATGTATTGACAAAAATAAATGTTTGCTGATTTTTAGAAAAGCTATATGCAACGTGTCAAATGGACAAAAAAAAATTTCTGAAACTGCAAGCACGTTGTTCACATTTTCCATGTAAATTTTTTAAGAATATTATTCTTTGCTCCTCTCTTGTGTCCTTTATCTCCGCACGGGATATGGGACCAGCACAAAACTCTACCAACGTGCACGATCAGTAGCGACATTTGGCTTACATTTCAGGCAGTTATCTTCGTTAATGAAAATTGACCCAAAAAACTTGTCGAAACCCATGTTTGGGACAGAATTCAACAATGCAACCCCAAACATTATGTTTAGACCTCTTCAAGCTCTATCATTTGGCATACATTTTGAGGTGTAATATTATACAGTTTTAATTTAAACAACAAAATTGGCAAATCGGGAATGGCTTTGGCAAGGCAACCCTGGTTGGATAGTTTGACCAAAATGCATTACTATCTTTCCCGATTATCTTATGCTGTAATCTTATACACTCGACTTTTCTACAGCGGGCTTTTGGGCTACTAGTAGGATTTTAAAGAAGCCTTAAAGTATTTTATAAGTTGTCCTTAAAATTTCTTTAACATTATTATTGAATAGGAGGTGTACTTTAACAATATGTACTTACTTTAGCTTTATTTGAAACTTTTATATTTTAAGCTTTCTTCGTTTGTTGTGTTTTTTTGCGCCTAAAAGTATGAAAAACAAAATTAAGATGTTACTCATATTCCCAATATCCTGAAAATATATTTTTGTAACAATCATTTTGTTTTTTATATATTGACAGACTTTAGGATAACGCTTGTATTTCATTATCTTAGCTTGGTTTTGTTTAATTTTGTGTTTTTGTTTTGGTCAAAACATTCATTTTTTAACTACTTATTTTGCTCTTCTGCTACACAATATTGCATTAACATACATACATTTTATACGTGCCACGTACACTTAACATACATAGTATATGTAACTCGAAAAATAAAAATATTTAAACTTTTGTAAATTGAACATACAGTATTTACCTAATTATTCTTTGTATTCTTTCTATTTTCTTTGTAATTTTTCATTGTAAAATGCATTCAAACATTAAAATAAAACATAAAAATAATTCTCTGAAAATCATTTTTCACAAAAATAAATTTAAAAAAAAATAAAAATCTAAACGAAATACAAAACCAGATGGAAATTTTGGAACACATTCAAAGCCCCGTGTCGACGCGCATTAGACTATTAGGATTTTATGGCAAGAATTTATAGAAAAATTAGATATGTATACTATTAAGAATAAAATAAAATTATGTATCGTATGTTTTATAACTGTGACCGAGATTATTTTTATGAAACTAAATATGGTTCGGCTGGAGCGGAAATTAGTTGAGAGAAGAGCACATGTGATTATTGAACGATTTTATGGCTTTATATCTGATTTTAATAAATCATAATTACCAAGAAAGGATTAAACCAAATTCAAAATCAAGGCTTTTTCTATCCGGTTTTGATAAGATTATAGCAGCAGCCTTATTTTCTTCGTACGATCTGATGCTTTTCAATACCACACTCTTTTATGTTACCCGTTTCCATATTTTTTTAACGGATTTAATCCAAGATTTTTCAATCCTACCCAATATTGAAAAATCATATTGAAATAAATACTTTCTCAAACCGGATATTTCCTTATACATTTCGAGACAAATTATATTTTTCATTTTAACCCATTAATGACATGAATCTCATTTGATATAAATTTTTAGTATGTACTTCATTTCGGCTACCTTGTACCTATAGCATTAAATATATGAAAAAGTTTTAGCTCTCGATATTACTTACAGACAACTTCATTTCAAAGATCTTTTGAACGACAGTAAAGTTAATTGCGTGATTTTGAGCCAAAGCTGCCCACAAATAAGATCTAAGTCAATGTGTACCGGTGTGTGTTGCTCAAAAATTATAAAATTTTAAAAATCTGTTAGAGGAATTTCGAAAAAAATAACATAATTTTAATTTTTTCATGAGTTTCAATCAAGGGATCGGAAGAAAAATTCTTAAGTTCAATACCTTGCATGAAAGATTTTTTACAACTGTAGCTCAGAGATCATAATAATAAATTCCACATGGCAAGCTTCAGAGGACGAAATATTATTAAGTATAAACTAATTCTACGTTTGCTTCGTTACTACCAATTTGAATGACACACTCTCAATTGACCTCAATATCAACTCCGACTCAGGTCGTTTTTAAACGTGCCAGTTTTAGTGCTAGCAATACCCAATCTTGTCTCACAGACGAATGGATTGCTTTCCTCCTTTCTTTTACTATGACTGGCGTATATTTTACAAGTTCAATAATTCTTGAAGTTTTGGCCACATCGATTCAACCGAACCTGAAGTGGGCAGCTTATGTGCCGAATTGGTTTTTTCAAACGGTGCACAGTGGATGGGTTTGTATAAGACGGCGGCCATATATAGTAATAATTGCGCTAGACTCTTGAAATTTGAAACAGATGTTTTTAAGGTGAAGATAATCAAAATTTGAGTATATGAAAAAAATCGGTTCACGGACACGCCTACCTCCCATACAAAGGTGTGATGTGGTTGAGACCTTTTCTTCCAAATGGGTATCAATTTCCATTAACTTATTAATGCTGATTTCAAAAATGTTACAAATTTTGCGATATTTCTTATAGTTTTCAAGTTATTAGAGAAAACCCAAAAAAGGTGGCCTTTAACAGTAGTAATAGCGCTAGTCTTGAAATCTACACAGACGTGTTTTAGATTAAAACAACAAAAATTTGTGCATTTCAAAAAGATCGGTCCACGTACACGTCTACCTCCCATACAAAGGTGGGATGTGATTGAATCATTTTCTTCAAAATGTTTTTTTTTTTTTTCCATTAGAAACTTAATATATATTTTTTCAGTAGTCAACTTTTTGACTTGTTTTATAGTCGGAACAATTTTTTAATTCGGACTTTAATAGCACAGGACTACAAAACTGTTTTTTTTTTTATAGAATTTGATCGATTGCAAATTCTATGCTGTATCCCAAATTCGGTCATGCCAGAAATTCGAGGTATTTAATATTTAAGGATATACATATTGCCAAAAATGTAATGTACGAATCCCCACTGTCGCGGGAACATCTAGAACAGAATAAATCTTTTAATCAGACCGCGTAGCACCAAAGGGTTAAATATTTCAAAATTTTAAACTGATGAAGCAATTTCGAACATCTAAAATAGTAGGTCCAGTCCGATACACACAAAATTTATATTATATTATTTCTAAAAATTATTCTTTTAATTTTCTAGAGCATTAAGTTCCTTTAAAGCTCCTATAAGAATCATATTTCTGACAACCAACAAATCAAAAAGCTTGTACTCACATCTGGTTTTATATCTCGGTCACATTTGATGCGTGTAAATACTACACTAACCTTGCCCACCTTTAGGAAGAAATGAGGCGAATATCCAATTTTGTTAATTTTTTCGAGCTTTATGCACTGAGAAAACAATTTGTTTGAATATAACAAATGCATATTTTATTATAGAGTAATCAAACATTTATTTGAGTCAAACATATTTGGATCAAATATTGATATATGTTGGTTGAAGTATTTTATGTTTAACTCAATCAAATATTTAATTGCTCTATATCAAAATAAAAATGGACAAGGTGAGTTATGTATCTACACGCTTATTTTATACCTGTAATCACAGCAAAACGGCATATGTCATATGTTGACTTATGTAAATTGAATTAAAATTGCGATGCAATTTTTTTCTATTTAATTTTATTATCACAACGTTTAACTCACTAAGCACATCTGTGGTTAATAGCCATGTGTTTTGCTTGTATAGTTAGTAAGTTTTACTCGTCAACTGGCGATATAGGCACACATATGGGCAAAGACTGAAACCTTGTAAGCTCAATCGAAATGTTCAGACGGAGAAAATATTAGACCTCACCCAAAAAATGTATGCGAGATGGAGATCTTTCTGCCGAATAATTTTTTTTAATGCAAAGCCTTCGATTATTGAGTCCTCAATAAGGACTATAGCCACAGGAGTAATAAATTCCATGTCATTAAGTTTTGCTTTCAAATAAATTTAAAAACCAAAGTAAAAATAGATACATGTGCTGTTTGTTTTTTTGACCATAGATATGAATATTTCCGAATCAAAGCAGCCTAAGTCTCACTGCAATCTTACTAAGCAAAATATTATAGGTTTATTAAGAATGTTTCCCTAAATCAAAATTGTAATTTATAAAAACATTAACTATAAACAAATTTACACAAAAACCGGGATACATTCTGAATGGTTTTTGATTTTATTTCAAAATCTGATAAGTTTAAAATATTTATACATCAATTTTATGGCTCATTAATTTTATTTCTATATAATATACAAATGAGTACCTACATGATATTGAAAATGGTTCTATATTACATTAAAAAATGGTGTTTTATGAAATATAAAACACCATTTGTATGTTTCCGTACTCAGAATTTTTCGTACTAAACATTTTAATTGTTGCCATTGTTAGCAATTTTTTAATCAAACAGTAATGAAAATGACTAATTAATTAATATAAGGGACTTAGGTACTTTTGATATTTATTGACACATACGTACATACATATGTATGGAGTGTATGTTAATGTATATAAATATTACTTAGCATGAATTATGAAAAGATAATATTGTCAAACAATTAGATAATTTATATATTAAAATATACATGGTAGCTGAAGCTAAATAATTAAATAATGGTAGCACGTTGGGTTAGAGCTATACATTAAATTTAAGCTAAAGCTTCACAATATTTTCTATATAAAATTTTAACTTTTTACTTAAATTTTGACAGAAAAATATTTTAACCTATGGCTTATATTTAACGTATGACTCTATAGTTTCAGATGTACTACTTGTATTTTTATTAAAAAAAAACATTTCTTTTTTTATAATTCTGTTGATAAGCCATTCTACGAATAAGATAAACTTTGTATGAAATATTGGGCCCAGAAGCTTGCATTAATTATATGCTTTTAAGATTGCTATAAAACATGATTAAAAAAAATATTGTTTGTTGAAATCTGATTTTGACATAATTAGAATCTGTTTTGATGCAAATTTAATTTCAGTGCAACTCTGGGCCAAACTGGTCCTTCTCCTTTAATATTTTTTTATTGATTTTTCTCAACTTAAAAACAAACTTTAAGTAAAACGTTAAAACTGAATGTATGTGTATTAATATTCTATGATCCTTCAAGTTGTTTGTAAAATAATAGTTGATGTATATTTTTATTATATTCTAGGTTACTAACTAGTCTTTAATACATCTCTTTTTGTTGAATTTTAGAAATTTTTAAATAATAAAAAATAAATATTTTAAAACAACCAATGAAGTCTTTCATTTTTTAATCGAAGGCATAAGTTATAGTGAAAAGTGGTACTGCAACGCTAATGTTGACACAATATTGTGTCTGAATAAATTTATTTTTAAATGTTGCATAGTCAAAATATTTTATTCAAGATTTTTTTTAATAAAATTTAAAAGAAAGATTACCTTTACTTAAAGAATTTTCAAACCAATAAAACCAAAATGTTTGACCATTCTTACCAAAATTAGTAAGTAAGAATTTCAAAATGTTATAAAAAAGTTATATGCAATATTTTTTTATTTAATGGACTAACTGCAAAATACAAATTTTATCCGACCCCCTGACCGACTATATCTACATGAAATAAATATATTATTTTAAAGTACTTAAGCTACCTATGAATGTATATAATGTACGTCACTAATAAGCCCAATATTATCCCTATCGAACGAGTCCGACATCACTCTGAAAAGCTCAAAAGATCCCACATAATTTGACGGTACTTGGATTACAATAAAATGTTCGACTTCTATGTTCAAAACCCTGCTAAAAATATCAATAATTTAAGACTCTGCATTGTAAAAAAAATTCATGACAATTTAATTACATGATTTTTTCAATATTTTGAGATTTTTCGCCGAACAGCTTTGAATTACACTAACTATAAAAAATAAGTGCTGTCGAATAACAAAAAAATATCAAATAATTTGGGGGTTTTCAACATAGCTGAAACGCTGTGAATTTTCAAATAGTGCTAAAATTGTTATTTTTGCCCGTGATTTCAAAATCACAATCAATAAAATGTTATATTTTCTTATATGACGAATTCAAATCTGGCCGTCAGGAATTAGGGTATGTCATGCTTAATCGGCCAGTGAAAAAAAAAATGACATCTGTGGGTTAAGTAATTCGTAATTCTCACATGTTAGAGAAATTTTACGGTCAGATTTGGAATCAGCATAAGTCTAAAAGAAATTATAACTTATAAAATAACATTTTTGGTATGGCATTTAAAATCTCGAAATCTAGAGCCATTTCTTTTCTTCATTAACATTTTTTTTTTTTGTAGTTGTGTTATATCTTAACAGTTTTAGACTATGCCAAACAAAAATAAAAGTTGTTTTTTATTTGCAAAATAGAAATTTTTGGTAATTTATTTCCTTTTCTTTCTATTGTATGTTTTTATGGTTTTGCAATACAACTAAATAATAATAATTCAATAATACATCTTATTCATTTGAAATTTTAATTCATTGGTTAACAGTAAAAAAGTAATTAGCACAGTTCAGATATTTAGTTTATATTAATTTTAATAAATTTTCTTAACTTAAAATATTTCATTTAATATGTAAAGTTGAACTGAAAGTAAATATTGCTTTGAGCAGTAGGTAGGCTTATAAAAAAATTAGAAAGAAAAAAGTGTAGAATCACAACACATTTACGAGAGCTCTACTAAAAAATTTATCTTTATATTGAATTTCATTTTAAATGAATAATGACAAATGGAATAAAAAAAAATTAGTTGACATTCATGTTTAACAAATATGCGTGCTAGTTATGTAACAATATCTTTCTTACAGGAACTAATTAACTGCTTAGTTTATTTAATTTATTATATAAATTTTATTTAGAAAGTTTTTATTTAGTTAAACTCTGTTGTTCAGTAGATTTCAATTTTTCTTGTTCAAATATAAAATTGGCAAATGATTCTGCCTGAAGACGCCGTCTCTTATCCATTTCTGGTCTGACGACAATGCGATAACCACACAAGATTGTAAATGTTGAAAGTATTCCAATGGCCATTAGACCTGTTGTTGTTTTTCTAAATTCTTTAAGAAATTTAATGAAACTCATCTATAAAGAAAAACCAAAATTAATTTTTATAAAGACTGTTAAATATTCGTATGCAAAGACATAACAATCAATGGAAAGTAAATTTCTGGGAAATTTAAACTTTTTTTTAAATGAAAACCCAGGGAGACAATTATTGATAAAGCCCTTTTAAGTAGAAGATGCACAATTTCAAGACATCAATAATAATAAAACTTCCTTAAAGCTTTAAAAAAACAAGCTGAAAATTAATCATTTCTTGAATATAGTTTTGAAGATGGCAAGTTAGTCCGGGAGGTAGCGTTGCATTTTTCAAAGTCATTTCCTCCCGCTTAATTTTTTTTGCAATTGACAGTTTTTAAGTAAGGCTGATAATCGAAATAAGCGTCAGTCGTCAGAATCATGGTGGGATGGTTGAGAGGCTGACCAAAAAAAGTTCGCTCAATAACTCGGAAAGTAGGACATAAACAGAAAAATATATTCAGATCAATGTTGTAGAGGAGATGAAAACATCGATTCAAGGCCCGAAAAATTTCCATATGAAAAGATTTGACCCACTTTTCATAGTGTCTTAAAGACTGCCTGACTATGGAAATACCTCTTAAAAAATTTATAAACATAAGGGAACAGATTTACTTTAGCTGACATTCTCCAATTTTTTTTTAGGGGTAAAAGAGGGTTAAGAGTAAATAAAAAAATTAAAAAAAGTGTCACTCGGATCTAGTTTCGGAGATATAGCCATCAAAAGTTTTTTTGTAAAAACTATTATAGCTTTGGAACCCCTGTATGAATATAAAAAATATGGGTATCATAAGAAAGATAATTTAATTTTGGAGATGTGACGATTTTCTGAAAATTTTACCAATTTTTTTTCACCTTTTCTTTTCCAAAAAATGTGTTAATGGCCTATAACATTTTTAGCATGTTAAGAAAGCTTAACTTATTCTCTGTAATATGGTATATAGTTTGTTCTAAATTTTATTCATATTTATCCCCTTTTTTACCGGAAAACCAAAAAAAATTCCTTTTTACCCCTAAAAAAATCAAATTGGAGAATGTTAGCTAAAATAAACTTAAGCCTTGTCAGTCAATTTAAATAAATTAATTTTAAAAAATGCGAAACAATGCAACGAAAATTGTATTATCTTTCATCTCCTTTAAGCCAAAAACTCACAGTGGGACACCTTCATAAGAAATATGTTATGAAACAAACCTCACTTTGTTGTAGCAATGGGTGCTGCAGTTGTTACCAAAATACTTTGAGAAACAGGTGCTACTTTATCCTCTTCTTTTGTTTCGTGAATATCTTCTTTATTTTTGTATTTTACAATCAATGGTTTCCAAATGTAAACGCCGCCTAAAAATCCAATAGCAGTGACGACCATTAATTGTGGTACAGTTATTCCGCGAGGACGACGAATTTGCATTGCACTTTATTCGTTTTTAGAATTGATTTTAAAAATACTTTTTAAAGCTAAAGAACTATATAAAATGTTACAAAACCATTCCCCATTTCTTCAATAACGAGCAAACATTTGACGTTTATTTTTTGACGTACGCACGTTCAGAAGACTAAATGTTGCTTAAACCGTTTTTCGCTTCGGAGCTGCACATTAATACATAAGACATTTAGTGTACTGTTCCATAAACTGGGTATATTTTTTATACTACGATTTCTTACGAAAAGCGGGGTGGCAGGGCGGTTGGGGTAAAAAAAACAAAAAAAATAGAACATCTTGTGTAATAATGTACAGTCCTTAATGCGTCTGATCATCTCTGCGCACACTGCCAAAACTTCATCAGATTTTCTATTTCGATAGTCAGGGTGGATTTAGACGTGGAGTCTACCAACTCAAATCAGATATAAATGCCTAGCCCAAGAGTCCGCTGCAGAACAGTCGAGTGTATAAGATTACAGGATGGGATGTACGGGAGAGATAGAAATGCATTTTGGTGAAACTAACCAACCAGGGTTGCTTTGCCAAAGCCCGTCCCGATGCCAATTTTGTTATTTTAATTAAAAGTGTATAAGATTGCGTTTGAATGCATTCGTGCACATCTCTGGTTGCTACCGGTTTTTTGGGTATATTTTTGTTCATAAAGATTGCAGCTTGGAATGTAATCCAAATGATAGAGCTCGAAGAGACTAAATAGAATATATAGGGTTGCCTTGTCGAAGCATGTCCCAAAAAATAGTTTCCGATTTTTTTTTGAAATTTTCGTCTGTGAATTTTCCGGACCCTCCCCTTGGCAAGATTTGGTGAGATCTGACGGAACCCCTCCCCTCTCTCCCGAGAGACTTAAATTATAATTTTTAAATAATTGATATGATACCATCTGTTATCTGCTATAATAATGTAAATTCTCTGCAATAAAAAAATGACGAGAGGTTTTCCTTGACCTCCTCCCTCCCCCTTGATGAGTTTTTGCCGGACTCCCCCCACCATATTTTGACTCACGTAATTAATGGACGGCCCCTAAGGAATAAAACTAAGAAAATTTGATCAGTAGTTGATAAAATTTTGGAAAATATCAAACAATTCATACAATCAGACTATTGCGAGCTTGCAAGAGTGAACAACGGCTTTCATTTTGAAATATTGGCGATTTTTTAATTGGGCCATTGAAAAAAAAAAACAAGACAATTTTTCCAAGGAAATTATTGGAATTGGCCACTAAGGTCATGCGATATAACACCATTGGATTTGTTCTTATGGGGTTTCTTGAAGAGTAAAGTTTATGCGGATAGTTCTCAAACTGTTCAACACCTCAAAGACAACATCATCGAGCAAATATCACTAATTCCAACATCATTAAGCGAAAAAGTTATTCAAAATTTTAGTTTGACAGCCTGCCGAGCTATCAGAGGAGGTCACTTAAACGACATTCGTTTTCAGTATTAACCGGAACCAATGTACTTTAATTTTCAATAAAAATAAATAAAGATTACACACAATTTATGTCTTTTATTTAAAATTTAAAAAGATACCTCAAATTTGAATACTTTATATTGTCAAAAACGAAAAATATTATTTTATTACGATCATCAAATTTTCGATTTGCAAAACAAATTTTAATTCGCTACATTTTTATTTTTATTTATTTAGCTAGCAATATGTTTCTATTTTAAAAAATATGTATCAGTTGATATCTAATTTATTTAGGTTTAAAATTAATGTGTAACAGTTTGAAATCGGTGCATTTACAAACAAGAGGATTTCAAATTATGTAACTCAAAAAAATATTTCTTTAACAAATTAAAGCTAATTTAACGTTATTGACACTTTCACAAAATTCAACTAAAGAAATTCTTTGAGCAAATTTGTTAACTTTTTTGGAGAGATCGATCAGTTGTTAATTTGTTTTATTTTTATACATTTATTTAAGTACGTTTTGGGGTAAACAGACAACATTTAGGCAAGAGTAGACGTCTTTTGCCGCCTAAATGTTAGCAAGTAAGCATACACAACTTCGAGTACATATTAAGTTTGTTCTTCTGATTTTGTGGTAAAAAATTGAAAGTATGAAATCACTAGATTTAAGAGAGTTAAAGCTGAAACTTCTCAGAGCAAGTCGAATCACCACAACATCAGAAGAAACACAGAAATGGGTAAAATAAAAACTGTAAAAACAGATGTTTGGCTCGGATCTGGTTCGTGAAATATCAGAAGATGCGGATCAACTTTTCTAAAAATTACTATAAGCTGTGAATCTTTAATCTGATTTTAACAAAATGGATATCTTTTGAAAACTATAAAAGTAAACATTTTAGTGTATCATCTATATCTACAGTGGGAAGCAAAACTGTGGCTTTTTATATCCTCTGAAAAACAACATATACAAATTCGGCAACCAATTTTGAGATTTGAAGTTAGTCCGACTGCATGGTTTGAAATGGATTTAGTCTTAAGATTATTTATCTTGAAACGCAGACGTGTTATTTATGAGCAAATGTTATGACACAAATAATTATTTTTGTGCAGTTGGGGTCAGAAAAGACCCTTCTAGGTTATTTCTCGACCTTACCATGTTGACCAGAACCGAATTAAACTACTAGAGTATATTTTTTTCATTAACAGTATAACAAAATCTCTTGTGGCCAAAAACAAACGTGTCCCACTTAGTGTCAAATTGCAGTGAATGGGATTAAGATTTTGTAATTACTTTGCTCTTTAAAATCATAAACACATTCAAGAATAACTTTTCCGAAGACGAAATCGCGAAACGTTTTATGATTTGAGTTGGGCAAGTGAAAAAATTCGACCTTGGTGGTAACATTGAATGGGCCTAGTGCTACCGTTAATACTGTTGAGAGTTTTGGATTCATATTTTTGGTGTCGAACAGAATTACCAGAGATTTTTAGTACGCTAAAAATTACATAGCAAGGTGCATATTAAATTAGTAGGAAATTACTACATGAACAAGATTTCATCAATAACTAACCTTCAAAGAAAGTACGACCTATTCGGTTTTTGTACTAAAGTTAAAAAATTTGTCATACTGAAACCTCTGAAACATTTACACCGCATACGCTGGGCCTTTTCTTGTAAAGATTTTTGTGTGTATGTTTTTTAAAAAAAAAAATCAATATCGATACTGAATCATCTTGAGTTTTTTTCTTTTTTCTATTTTTATTTGAACGTCAAGCGGATTATTTTTAGCGTTATGTGATTTGCGTTGTTGACTTGAGTCTGACAATGTTATGATGAACATTAACTTTGTTAAAAACTTTTAAAACAAAGTGTTTCTTCCTTATTGTTTTTGTAATCATTGTCAGTTATTCTCATATTTCTCAATCACTCAAGCGTCGATAACGACTTACTTTACCTTTAAGAGATAGAGAGAGTGAAAAAATGTGAAACCCTGAGTGTTTTCATGTACCGGAACTTTTTTTAAAACTAGTTTATTATATTTATGCTTGGTGCTTAAGTATAGTTTGAGTCATTCCAAGTCTCGAATTCATTGGGTTCGGTTCGAAAATATCGCGCGTTTAACAGCAGCGCTATCTCGCTTTGAACAAAGAGCGCAAATATAATATAAGAACATGTTTATACATAGTGACGTGAAAAGAAGCTGTGGCGGTCACATCTATTGTGCGCTAATCTTTGGACTATTTTTATTGATTACAATAACAGCAGCAACAAATTCTGTTCCAGTTACTCCAACGGGCATATTTACACAATATCCAGACCCATTACAACAACAAGATACGAATCAATCTTCTAGCGCTGCCTATGATGATTTTGATAATTATTTACCATTTCGCAGCGATCAACACGACCAGTTCTCATGGAATTTGTTAAAGGAAATACTTTTGCAAGAACAACATAAGAATGTCATTATCTCACCGTTTTCGGTGAAACTGATTATAGCACTGCTTGCCGAAGCAACAGGTAATAATACACAAACGCAAAAGGAACTCTTCAGCACAATGACAGACATAAGATCACCCGATAATTTTCGTGAATATTATAAAAAAGTTCTGCCTGCCCTCAAGAAGGAAAATCCATATTATACGTTAAATTTAGAAACGAAAATATTTGCAGATAGCTTCATTGAAGCCCAACAAAAATATGCTGCCATGCTTGAATCGCATTATGATACGTCTATACAAAATTTGGATTTTGCCAATTCTCGTGCATCAGCCAATATTATTAACAAATGGTGCAGCAATGTTACTAATGGTAATTTGAAAGAATTGGTCAATGAACAAAACATACAGAATAATGTAATGCTAATGGCAAATGTTATCTATTTTAATGGCTTGTGGCGTCGCAAATTCAATTACACATTTCCAAATGTCTTCTTTAAGACGCCTGATGTGCAGATAAAAGCGGTATATATGGAACAGACAGAATATTTCTATTACCATGATTCAGAGATTTTAGATGCTAAAATTTTACGTTTACCATATAAAGGTAAAAAATTCTCCATGTTTATTTTATTGCCAAAAACATTAGGCGGTATCGATGAACTGACGCGTGATCTGGAAAATGATCAGTTAAAACGTATGCAATTTATGATGGATGATGTGAAAGTGAAGGTTACTTTGCCAAAGTTTAAATTTGATTTTGATAAAAATCTCAAAGAAGTTCTTAAAACATTGGGTATAAAAGAAATATTCACAGCGAATGCTTCTTTGCCAGGTTTGGCACGAGGTAACGCTGTGGCTCGGCAACTAAAAGTTTCTAACATCTTTCAAAAGGCCGGTATTGACGTCAATGAAAATGGTACAGAAGCATATGCTTCAACAGTTGTAGAGATTGAAAACAAGTTTGGTGGCAGCAGTACAATAGAAGAATTTTATGTTAATCGTCCATTCATCTTCTTTATTGAGGAAGAGGCCACTGGTAATATATTGTTTGCTGGAAAAGTTACTGAACCCTTTATATAAATGAATTTTATACTACTTTAAATATGTATATGTATGTATTTTTATGTATGTATTTTTATGTATGTATTGTACGTATTTTGACTCGTTTAAAAATATAGAAGAACAAAATTGAATAAAGAAAGAAACTGTAAAGTACGTAAATAATATTTGTTATGACCTCACTGTAAAGCACAATCTAAAAAAAAAAAAAAAACAATTAAAAGAATATATTCAATTCCAAAGCAATAATAAGTGCTGTGGAAAACCCACAAGCAAATGAGTATTTTATTTTATCTTCGATTAAAGTTGAAGGGAACACCTACAATTTAGTTTCATATATTGTATATATGTAGGTACATTACTATTTTATTTACCTATAAATTAACTTTTTAATGATCAAAATATGTAAGTCAAAACAAACACCATTCAAATTTTTTGCATCACACTATGTGCGTCCATAAGAATGTGAGCTTAACATAAATCTTTTGTCAACTTCTCTTTTTGCATCATATTTAAGAAACATCTTTGCTTAAAAATAAGCTGTTTTGAGCTGAATTGGGTAGGAATCATTCCTTTGGGAATCATATTCTTCAAATATTCCAACTCCGAGACAACAGGGGCCATTCAATGGATCAAATTTTGGAATTGTAGAATTTTCAACGTTTCTTTTCATAGAGTCAAAATTTTGAATTGATAAATTTTAGTTCCATTCTAAAGAATTGGAGTTTAAATCAACTTTTTCAATACAATAGGAAAGAGATTGATTCATTTAACAATTGCATTTCAAGGAATCAAAATTTGGAACTGAAAATTCAACTCCATTGGAACTCAGAATCGACTTTTAATATTCGATGACAAAAGGAATTGATTCAGTTTTAATATCATTCAAGGAATAAGATATTTAACTATTTTTGATTTTTTACCATTCGAAAATGAATTTAGACATCCTAAGTGGCTGCTCTACACCAATCAATACGAAAAAATTGAAAATTACCGGTAGAGCCTGCTTTTGGTTTTACTTTTCGAATATCGATACGGAAAGATGTTCGAAGCTTTCCACATCTATTAGTGAAACCAGTTTTTTTTTTTTGAGAAAAAACCTTTGATTTTTTTTTTTCAAAGAAGGATAATTGGTAATTCTTTTTTCCCTAGTAGCAAACGACAAAGTTATCGAGACACAAACAAAGAGTGATGTCTTTAAAATAGCTTGGTATCGTAATTAAAAAGATAATTTCGCTAGCTTAGAGTGCAAAGGCGCTAACTGCACTTTTTTACAAAATTGAGATTTTAATGCAGAACAAAAGAGAATTAAAAAATACATCGTTAAAAAAAAAAAAAGGTTGGTTACTCTTTATTTCATATGGTTTCGTGTTGATGCGCAAAAGTGCCATGTACATAGCTGTCAAAAAGCGCGCGCTAAGTTCATTAAACACATGTGATTGTTGCTAAATTGGGCTGGTTGTGCGTTCGCGCTCCGTTAAAATTAATTTATTGCTGTTTCTAACATCAAATAAGAAAAATGTTCATATAATTTTTTATAGAAAAGGTGCTAAATGATACGCGCAAATCAAAAATAGCAACAGAAAGGGTGCTAAATGACAAAAAAAATTCTTCTAAATCAAAGATACTACTTTTTTTTAAAATTTTTTTTTACTGTATATGTATGTAACAACAATTCAAATAAAATTCCATTCAAAAAAATTTACAAAATATAATGTAAATTTCTTTATACAGTTTTTTGTCTCTCCTCAAAAAATTCAAAAAGTGCAGTTAGCGCCTTTGCACTCTAAGCTAGCGATTTGCCTTTATAGCGAAATTTTGTTTTATAATATCTAGCTACAGAAAGATATCAAACCATAAGAAAGAGAGTCGCAAAATGCCTTTAATTTATATTTTTAAAGATCATAACAGGCTAATTATAAGGACATCAGGTGGCATCTCTCGTATGTGTGACTATACTGTACAGCACCGATTGACAAAACACGAAAAATGTGCGTTTGGCACTTTACAACAATTTAGTCGTTTTTCTTGTTTCTTAAGAAAAATAACTAAAACAAAAAACACATGCTACGCACATTTTTTACGCGCTATGCACAGTATTTACATTATTGTTCTTGTTGCATCACTCAGAAAAAACTAAAAAAACCGAAGCGAGCGAACAAGGAAACAACAATGCGTACATTGGGCACAGCTTCTCTCGTTGCACAGACCATCAATTTTTTTGTCCAGCAATTTGACCAACAAAGAAATACGGTTACCGGACATAGCCCCCACGGACATAATCCCCATATCGTAAATGGGCAGTATGTCCGCTAATTATACGGACATAATCCCCATAAAACAGCTTTGGGGACTATGTCCGCATCAGTTTTGGTCATAACTACCATTATGGGGATTATGGTCGAAATTGATGCGGACATAGTCCCCATAACAATAATTTTGTTAAATGGATAATTGCCAGCTTTTTTCAGTGCCGTGACATAATCCCCACGGACATAGTCCCCATTTCGTAAATGGGGATTATGTCCGCAAATTAATCGGACATAATCCCCATTTTCGGTATGGGGGTTATAACCGCAACATTTTCGGACATAATCCCCATAAAACAGCGGACATTATCCCCAAAGCTATGGGGATTATGTCCACATCAGTTTCGGTCATAACCACCATTATGGGGATTTTTTGAAAAAAAAATTATGTCCGTATGTCCAACACCGGCTTCGCTAGTTACAGTGATTCTACATAAAAGTTAAGGCAAGTAGGCGGCTGACGGCCGCAGCTCAAGATTTAAAACTCCCAAAAATCCAATACCGGCTTCGCGGCTCAGGATTTAAAACTCCCAAAAATCCAACATCGGCTTCGCTGCGGCCTTCGGCCGCGGATCAGTCTATAATATATCCAACACCTAGTTCGGTAGCCACAGTAATTTTACATAAGAGTAGGGGGTAAGTGAAAAAAATCCAACACCGGCTATGTCTATCCTTAGAAGTTGTCATAATCCCAAAACGAAGTGGGGACTATAACCGGATATTCCCATGATAAAAAGTTATTACGAAAATAACGAAAAAACAAAAGTATGCAGAATGCAAGCACGATTTGCAGAAAGTAATTTGGAATGTTGCTTTTTTTATTTGCTTTGAAAATAGAACCGTAGAGTGGCTTGGCAATGATGAAAAAAAAAATTGACATTTCGATTTTGGAAAAAAAATATCTGACCTCAAATGTCTTTTAGCATGCATTAAACTCATGTAATTTCTCTCTCATATTAATACAAATCCACAGTAAAATTTTAAGCGTAAAAAGCTTTGGGGTTTTTGAGAAAATCAGCTTGTTTTTTTCATAAAAAGCGCTATAACTCCGCCAATTTTGAACAATTTTCAAAATTTTTTTAAGGATTCTCACAGAGAATCAGAAGTTCTATTAGAATCAAAAGACAAAAATTAGTTACAGTGAAACCTGGATAACTGGTATATCCAAGGGACCAACATTTTTGTCTCAATTAAAGAGGTTCCCATTTACAGTTTCCCAAATAACCTTACTCAGGCAGATAAAACGTGCATATTCACATTCAAAATAACAAATTATACACACATAAATATTATTTCCCACTTATACATGTTATTTCTAAACGGCCCAGTTATATAGGGAAAAGCCCATGTTATAGAGCCGAAAACGCACTAAAACTTGAAAAATCAAGTCCCAGGTATAGAGGTTTTATAATCCCTGTAATAGCGGTATTTTGATGCAAAAGTGCTAGGACACCTTGAAGTGAGTCTCACTAGCAGAGGTTTCCCACTTATCCAGGTACCGCTTAAGCAGGTTTCACTGTATTTTGATTTGAATGAAAATGCGAGTACAGTGAAACCTGGTTAAGCGGGACCTGGATAAGTGGGAAACCTCTACTACTGAGACTCACTTCAAGGTCCCAGCACTTTTGCATCAAAATATCTCTATTACTGGGAATTATTAAACTTCTATATCTGGGATTTGATTTTTTAAGTTCTTGTGCGTTTTTGCCTTTATAACATGGGCTTTTCCCTCTATAACTGGGATCGATTAGAAATAACCTCTATAAGTGAGAAATAATATTTATGTATGTGTGTATAATTTGTTCTTTTGAATTTGAATATGCACGTTTTATCGGTCTGAGTATGGTCATTTGTGAAACTGTGTAAATGGGAAACCTCTTTATTCCCCTTATATCCTCTGAAAACAACATATAGAATCGGCAAACGATTCCGAGATTTGAAGTTAGTCCGACTGCAATGGATTTGGTCCCAGAAATAATTTACCACAGAAAGGGTTAGTAGTAATATTTTGCCAAGACTATACGCTAGAACTACTTGAAATTCCAAGATTGTATATAAAAGATTTTTAGAACAATAAAAATTTAAAAATAATGAGCTCCAACACCGTACTAGAAGACATAACGGATAATTAACATTAATAGAGAAATAGCATCTCGAAAATAATCAGAGGGAGAAATGAAGTACTCGAGGAAATAAAAGAAACACATTACTACCCTAATCTACAAAAGGAAATTCACAAATACGAGTATATCTACAATTGTGATATCTACAATAGTGCTAAATTCGATAGAAACCTTAGCAAACACGTTCTCAATATTACGAAAACACTCTCAGGTCATAACGAAATAGTGCACTTCAATACCTGGTACCTACGCGTAGAGGAACGTAATGTTTTGGAAAAGCATCGACAAATTAACTAAATTCGTAACAGTTTGTAAATTAAGACAGAACTTTGGTTGCAGTTATAGGAGGCATTACTGGTATACTTATATTTAGGTAAATCAGAGACTTTAATTACCGGCAATGAATTAGACATAGTACTAACTAAACAATTATAAAAGAGGAAGGAATAAATTTACACATAACGACTACCTACAATAAAACAGTTATTTCAGTCATTGAGACTCCATGCAACCTTGAATGAACAGCCAAAATATAAAAAATAAATAAATTTAAGAAAGAGGGAGATTTCAATCTTAGATAAAAAATTTAAAACAATTTATAAAAACCATAACAAACAAAATGCATGTTGTCACACTACTCTTATTGCTCGCAACGGATACCACAGCAGTACTGCGTATTGGCCAACTAAATGATGATACAAGTAGAAATTGTTAATGTTACGAATACTATTCTACGTTGTTAAACCAGTTGAGATTTTAAAATTAGTTAATTAAATTGGAGCCATCGTATAGGAATTTGGCATACACAATAAGAAAATTTTAATATCCGAAATTAAGATAGTAAAATCTAAATTTGAAATTATCATAGAAATAAACGAGGTCTAATTAATTATTTGGGCTAATGGATAATGGATAATGAGGATAGGGAGGAAGTCTTAGAACTCTTAGAAGCACAGATGATAATAGTCATAATAATAAACACACATTTTAACGACTCTATTGAAACAATAAAGAAAAGCAATCGATGACGATAGTTTATACATTTATATATAAAAGTCTCTTAGAGACATAAAAACAAGAAACACCGAAATAGAAGACTTGTGTATTCCGATAGAAGATAAAATTTTCTCAATTCCAGAGTATTATCACAGCAGCAAGAAACAATATCCACCCATACATCCTTACTACTGAGGAAACAAATGATTTTAGAATGTATTTTTTCAAATTAAAGTTCATAAGAATGGGGATAATGACATACAAAATTGACTCTCTTAGTTTCGCTTACCTGTTAGTTATATACAGCTCCGTGCAACTAATTAGAGACAGTAGTTTTTGATTTAAATAAAGACATATGCAATTTGGAATACGCAACAAAATCTGTAGTATCAATACTTTTTTAAAAGTACATCTTTGGTACTATAAAAATAAAACATTGCCACTAATTTTTTTTACCGTTATTCTTATGAAGTGAAGGCATTCGTTATTTCGTTAAGGAGTAGATCGTGCAACTAATTAGGGACAGTGACAAAATTTAAATTTTGTTAATTCAATAAATTAAAAAGAGGTTTGTTATATACTGTTTATGGTTACTTGCGATTATAGAAGTTGTTTTTGGTAGTTTAAAATGAGTAGAAAAAAACCTTGTGACGTCAGCACACAAAAAAACATAACACAGATGCGTTTCGACAAATCGCAGCTGCCTTAAAAGTTTCCAAAACCATTGTAGGCAATGCGCTACAATATTTAAAAAATAATTCAACTATAGGAAAGGTACAACGCAAACAAAGAAGCCGCATAACAACTGCTCGAGAAGATGCTCTTATTGTCCGGGAGTCTAAAAAAAATCCGCATAAATTCGCAACCGAAGTTTGGATGGCTATTTATGCGAAAATAAAGCAGCACTACCCATAGATACAATTAAAAGACGTTTGCATGAAGTTGAACTTTCTGGACGCAACCGAAAGAAGAGAATTGAGTTTGCCAAAAAGTATCGTCATTGGAATAGAAATGCGTTGTTTTTAGACGAAACTAAAATAAATAAAGTGTCACCCGATTGGAAAAAATATGTCCGCCGCCCTAAATCAAAGGAGTTTGAATCAAAGTACACCCGATCTACACTAAAGAATGGGCGAGAAAGCATTATACTTTGGGGTGCTATGTCATGGTGTGGTGTTGGCTTACTTCGAAAAATTGAGGGTATTATGGACAAGTTTCAATAAATTGGAATCCTAAAGAATGTAATGCTGTCATAATCGGATGGAAATATCCCCGTAACTTGGATATTTCAGGAAGACAATGAACCGAAGCACACTGCTCGGCACGTTAATCAATGGTTTACTGGTAAACAACTTACTGTATTGGACTGCCCCTCTTGCAGTACTGATCACAATCCAATTGAGAACTTATGGCAAGTGGTAAAAAGCAAATTAAGCTTGCTCAAGATAAGCAACTTTGATAAGCTGTACATCGAAACTAAGAAATTCTGGGAAGCAGTTAAAAGCAGCGTTTGTGAAAATTTATTGGAGTCAATGTCTCGCAGATGTCAAGCAGTAACTGATAACAATGGCTTTGCTACAAAATATTGATAAAACTTCCAAAAAAATAACAGAAAACATTAAATAGGTATAAAAACATTGTGTGTCCCCTAATTTAAGTTTTTTAAAATTTTAAAAATTTTGGTAAATAATAGAAATATAATGATTTTTTAAGAAAGTTAATGAGTTATTCAAGCTAATTCTAAACAAATTTCAGTGTTTTTTTTATAAATAAAATACCAAGATTACCAAAAGCTTCAATGCTTATATAGTGTCCCTAATTAGATGCACGGAGCTGTACATAAAATCTGACTCCAAAGTACAGAACTGTCGCGATAATCCGGACACATATAGTTTCAGGGTATGTCCGAATAACTGGATTTGTCCGGAATACAGAAAGCTCAATAATTATTATATAAATCATATGTAGAATGCATATTTGAGGCGTATATGATTGTATTTCATTCACTTTTTATGTTTTTATAAAGAAATTGTAATCATATGAGTAGGGAATAAAATGACTGAAAAAAATCCACAAATTTTAAATAAACAACGTCCCTACAAAAACTCACAAGTATGAACATATGCTCAAAAAGAGCCCCGTAACTTAACGAAAAAAAAATTTAAAAATCAAAGTTGACATGTTCGTGCCAGCGACTGTCTATTTGCTAACCAAAACATACTTTGACTTAGTTTTGTCCGAATTATAGAGGCAAAATTTCAAAAATGTCCGAATCGTAGATATGTATGTCCGGATTACTGGGAAGTCCGGATTAGCGAGTGTCCGGATTAACGCGACTGTACTTGTAGCAACAACCAAACAAGAACTTTTTTGAAATAAAAAAAAAAACACAGAATACGTAGATTTGAAGAAATTGCTAATTTAAAGGAATTGAACGTAAGCAAGAATTGCATAATTTTAAACAATTGTAAATTTAATAAAAGTAGCAAAACAAGTTTTGAAGTCGTGAATGACGACATACTTATTGTAAAAAATGCATTTAAACTAAGTTTAATTCAAGATTGTGATGCTAGAAACATTATACTGAATAGAAACAATATGATTAATTTTTATAATTGTAAAATAATATAATGAAAAAATAATAATGATGAAAAAATTATTGTGCAGGAGTAATTCTTCTATCCTAACAACGAAATAAATGATGTAGCTTTCAAGAAAAAATTAATTTTGAAGAAATAAAAATTAACCAATTTTAAATATTAATATTGAATTGATTACTTGTTGCAAATTTGAAAGAATTCTTCAGCAATATTTTTTTGTTGTCAGGATTTTAGACAAGATGCCTACTAATACCATCATCCAAAGAAGCCCATTTCAGGTCAGGCAGATTAAAATCACCTAGCAACAAAATGTCGTCATTAGAGTTTAGTTCATTAATAATGTATTATACGGCCATCGAAAGCTTTTCGTAAATAAGAATATGTATAAAAATTAGAGTTACAATGTGTAAATTTATTAATGAACTGGTCAAATGATTTTTAATAGCTATTACGACGCCTCCACCAAAGGAAGAAATATCTTCCAAGTGTATGTCTTTACTAAAAATATCAAAACTATTGTCAAAATGTACCAAATTGAGAAAACTGATATTTAAACAAGTTTCGGTAATAATGCTAATATTCTCAGAGACATTCTGAGTTGATAAAAAGATGTCGTGCGTCTTGAAACGCAAACTCCTTACATTTTGATAGCAAGGAAGTTTCAATTTTTTTGAATTGGAGGAACGGACTAAATGTCGTACAGTCTTTTTTTTTATCAATTTAAGTTGAAAAATAAAGATATTATCCAACCATGCATTAGAATAAAGAAGAACATTGAGAAGAGGCCACTGTTATTTTAAAAGACGTATGACACTTCCAGTTTCCTTAAAATGTCGGATTACATATATATGGGGAGAAATACGTCAAATGTCCTAGCGCGGTGCGCGAGCGCTAAATTCTGTTGTTTTCAACTCGTGCTGGTGGTACATAAATGTACCTAAAAAAATTTTCCGACACATCATTTCAATGTATTTTTTCCTCAGCTTTCCAATGGTTTGGTCAAATTTCCCGAAATTTTCCATTTTCCTGGTGAAAAATCACATAACGTGTTATATCTCAAAAACGGTATTTTTAATATTTTTTTTAATGCTTTTAATCGAAAGCTGAGGTTTTTTTACACTAAAAAAGTTATTTTCCAAAGAGTGCTTTTGCAGTTTGCTATGAGAAATACAGCGCGAAAGAGTATTTGCGCATGTATTTTGTTCCAGTGACTTGAGTAACGGCAAGAGTTAAACGAGTCGATGCGTTGAAGAAAAAATTACAGGAACAAAATACATGTGCAAATACTCTTCGGCGCTGTATTTCCCATAGCAAACTGCAAAAGCACTCTTTGGAAAATAACTTTTTTAGTGTAAAAAAACCTCAGCTTTCTTAATCGAAACCATTAAAAAAAATATTAAAAATACCGTTTTTGAGATATATCACGTTTTGTGATTTTTCACCAGGAAAATGGAAAATTTCGGGAAATCTGACAAAACCATTGGAAAGCTGAGGAAAAAATACATCGAAATGATGTGTCGGAAAATTTTTTTAGGTACATTTATGTACCACCAGCACGAGTTGAAAACAACAGAACTTAGCGCTCGCGCACCGCGCTAGGACATTTGACGTATTTCTCCCCATATATATACTGTGTTGGAAAAAATAATAGGGACAAACGCATCAATTTGTTTATTATTGCATAATTTTTTCTGCTAAAATTTGTTTTTAATGGAATTGACTGTAAAGTAACGTTATCTAACAGGACTTAATTTAGCAATATTATTCATGTATGAATGCGCACTCATTTTCCAAGGAACCGCCATTGAATGTCCTTTGGCTGGAAAAAATAATAGGGACAAAAGTTAGTATTCAAAAAAATGAATAGTTTTTTAAATATTGCTTCAATAATTTTTATGCAGTGGTCGGCTTTCAATACTAAACACGAGTATGGAATCAAAAGTTGAGTGGCGCATCTAGTTTCTGAGATATAGTCATCGGAAGTCGGGGATATAGCTTTTAATGAAATCGTCATAATTTGGGAACCCCTGAATCGACTTTAAAAATATTGATGTCATATCAAAGATAGTTTAATGAACCATAATATATGTAAGCTCATAAAAATTTGAAATTTCAGCTATAGTTTTTGAAAGTTTTCGAAATATGACAATTTATCTAAATTTCAGGTCAACTTTTTTTTAAAAACCGTTATTCTTTTGGAAAAATTTTTATTTTACAAACATTTTTTTTAATACATAAGAAAGCGCATTTTATGCCCCTTTAAATGGTATGCTATTCTGAGTTGGTTTTTCATGGCCAACCAGATTTTTTAAGGATGTAAAATTAACGAGCTTTAGAAATTCACTTGAAATTTTGAGATTTGTTGAAAAAACAAAAGCAAGAACTCCAACAACAACAAAAAGAATAACTACAGCAACAGTATCAACAATAACAACAATTAAAACAATAACATATTTGTTTGCGGTGGTATTTTTCACAAAAAAATAAAAATTTTTATAAAAAATTAAGCGATCCAATATTTCAAGTAAATTTCTAGAGCTCGTTACTTTTCCATCCTTAAAAAATCTGGTTGGCCATGAAAAACCAACTCAGAATAGCATACCATTTGAAAGGGCATAAAATGCGCTATCTTATGTATTAATAAAAATGTTTGTAAAATAAAAAATTTTCCAAAAAAATAACGGTTTTTTAAAAAAAAGTTGACCTGAAATTTAGATAAATTGTCATATTTCGAAAACTTTCAAAAACTATAGCTGAAATTTCAAACTTTTATTAGCTTATATTATGGTTCATTAAATTATCTTTCATATGACATCCATATTTTGAAAGTCGATTCAGGGGTTCCCAAATTATGACGATTTCATTAACAGCTATATCCCCGACTTCCGATGGCTATATCTCAGAAACTAGATGCGCCACCCAATTTTTGATTCCATACTCGTGTTCAGTATTGAAAGTCGACCGCTGTGTAAAAGTTATGTAAGCAATATTTAAAAAACTGTATTCAATTTTCTGAATAATAACTTTTGTCCCTATTATTTTTTCCAGCCAAAGGATATTCAATGGCGGTTCCATGGAAAATGAGTGCTCATTCATACTTGAATAATATTGCTAAATTAAGTCCTGTTAGATAACGATACTTTAGTCAATTCCATTAAAAACAGATTTTAGCAGAAAAAATTATGCAATAATAAACAAATTGATGCGTTTGTCCCTATTATTTTTTCCAACACTGTATATTATATACTTATATTTGTATAAACAACTTTTTTGTTCATTCACACTTTAAGTGTTTAAATAAAAAATGTTTCTTAAATTCTTTATTTTATACGAAATCGCTCAACAATTGAATAAAAAGTGGCGAAACTAATTTTTCTAACATTTTTATTCATTTCTGATGCAGAATAAAAAACTGTGCTCACAAAAAAGACTTTTGTGATTAACACTAATACTCGTTACTACCTTGATATTAAAATAATTTGTCCTATTTGCCCTTAAATAAAAATTTTGAGATGTGAAAAAATTAGTAGCACCCAATTTTTGACTTGATGTATTAATTTTAAGGCCAGTTTTGTCATGTTTTTGCAATATAGTATATCACATAGCTTACCTCGACCACTTGAAAGGACAGCTGGCTGCTGAGGAACGAAATTTAATTTAGTATTCCTGGTATGAGGCTGCTGATATCCTACTGCTGATTGTTGATGAAAATGGGACTGCTGTTCCAATTGTTGATTATGGTACTCAAAATCGGAGTGAAATTTCATATGCTGCCCGGCTGTAGGACCAGTTATACGACGGCGTTGATTTTGTTGAACGGAATTGTTCCTATTATAACGATAAGAATATTGTTGGTTATGATATTGCTGCTGTTGTTGTTGATGCTGATGATGATGCTGCTGAGAACTTTGTGATGATATTGCATCATTTGTAGTATCGCTAAATAAGTTTTGCATAGCTTGCAAACGACGACTTCCTCCAACAGCAGCAGCAGAATTTCGATTTCCTTGTTGCTGCAAGTTCATGTTTGCAGCTCCACGCGTTTGCTGAAATTGTTGCTGATTATGTTGTTGTTTGGCTGTAGCAGCTGCAGCAGCAACAGCATTTAAGTGTAAAATCTTTTGCATGCCTAAAATATTTGTGTGCTCTTCAAGTTTACGTTTCATTAATGCATTTTGCATTATCATATTAGCGTGAGTTTGTAGTTCCTCATGCGAAATTTGTGCTGGAGCGTGTGGATTTAATGGTTGACGTTTATTAGCTAATTGCTGCTGTTGCTGTTGCTGCTGTTGTTGTTGCTGCTGCTGAGCAGCTAAGGTTTGTTGAACAATTGCTAAATTTTGCAAGTTTTGCAATTGATTTACAATTATATTATTTGAAAATATTTCTAATTGTTGTTGCTGTTGTTGCTGCGCAGAGGTAAAGGTGAGCACTGCAGTGATTGCTTCACGATCATTTTGTGGCAAGCGTGGATTTGCTAGGTGAATAAGTAAACCGTGTTTAGAGATTTCACCTAAAAAAAATATTTTAAAAATTAATTGTTTTCATAAGGAATAGGTTAATTTTATAAATTGAGCAAGTAGTGGTTATCAAATTTTCCAACAAAATAGGCGTGGTTTTCGGGGTATTGTCAGGTGAGGAATTCGAATCCGTGATTATTGTAGTTTGAAACACTGATTGCGTCGTTCAAAGATTTGATCTAAGAAACTGAAATTTTGGGAGAGTTTTCTTCAAACCCGATCCTATTATATAGGCCGCATTTTCAGCCACACAAAGAATGTGTGCGTGGTTTGACAACAGTGGGTGGCACCTCCCATGCAACTAAAATACCAAAAATGCTATATCTTGGAACCCAAGGCATACTTTTACTACATTTTAGTAAGTCGGTTTTTCTAAAATTTCCGCGCCGTTTACAGGTTTGTGCTAGGTAGCTCAAATTTTGGGACAATTATTTTTAAACCTCAAGCTAAAATAAAGGCAAAAAAAATAAAAACAATCAAAAAAAATTTAAAAGTTAACACCCTAATGCATATACTAACACCCTTTCAAAACGTTATTCTAGACTTGAAACTGTTGAATAAAGAAGAGCACGAGAAACCGATTTCAAGACTGAGAAACGCACTGAATGAAGGAAAACCTTTTAACAATGTTTAGAAAAAATTAGAACATCATCAATATTAGAACGTCACAAATACCCTAGATTTGCCATCACATATTTTGGCTTAGGAGGCTTTTTGGGTATCACTGGAGGTTTAAGGATGTATCTTAACTGAAAAAAGCCAATTTTATTTATATCTTTTTGTTAAGCTTCAAACCTTTCTCATTTCGCGCAATACCTCGATCAAAAAATAAAAAAAAGTTATTTATGTTCGTAACTAATACAAAAAGTTTACCTTTAGCTAGCCTTAATAGAAACATTTGCGCTTCAGGCCTATTTAAAGTTGCTTTTAATTGTAGATTTGCAACAAGGGCAGCTTGTTGCTGTTGTTGCTGCAAATATTGCTGTTGTTGTTGCTGATATTGTTGTTGTTTTAATACAAAATTGGAAAAGTTCTCATTATTAAACAGATTTTGTGTAGAGCCAGAATCTTCAATATGTTTTGGGGCTGTTGTATTATTTGCATTAAGTTGACCAATCAATTTTTTAAAGTTTTCCGAATTGCGATTTACAACATTGTTGTTATTTGTGTCATTAGAGGATACATTAAGTTGATTACTAGAGTTTGTTAATGAATTTCGACGCCACGAAGCTTCCAATTGCTCAACAGAAGGAATTTCTGTTAAATTCAAGTTACCATTCCCACCACTACTTGATTGTAAATTTTGTTCTAGCTGATTTTTATTT